>OX596036.1:2540000-5040000 GCA_951394065.1 Venusia cambrica
TACGATACGATACGAAAATCAATTGTAGTAAATTTCGATGTAAATTATTTAAAACGTCCCGAACGGAGTGCCCTTGCATTTACAGTACAATGTCACCTTAAATGAATGTCTCTTGCTGCACCGAACTCTTGTAGAGCTTCTCCGACTGATTTTTGAGCGTGTTATTCGATTTGGTTACTGGTACAATTGTATTAACTTAATACACAATCTACCAAGATTTTGATTCTATAGGCCTTATCAACCATGAAAAATTTACTTAATTAAATTCATTTTCTTTTTAGATACCGACTGGGTGAACAACCCTTAATAAATAAAATAAGTACCTACAAAGAAGAAACCGTTATACTTTTTTCTATAATAATTAAGAAAGAATATACAATGATTTAGCCCACACAAGTGCACAAAAAGGAAAACACAGAAACAGATTACAATAAATTTAATTATAATATTTTCATCCCAGATATACTTATCCACAGATAATGTAAGCAGACAAGCAGATTGTGGTGGGCCAAAAAAGTCACTGCCTATAGTAAATACCTATTCTATAAAATCAATAGCTTTTTCAAAAATAGTGTGCCTTAAACCTTTTTTTAAGGAAGACGGGGAAACGCTTGGCCTTTATCTCACTCTGATTTTCAAATTATGATAAGGCCGAAGGTGGAGGCGCACTTCAACCGGAATCCTCAACGGTCTGAGGAACTAGCCGAACCTCTAAATTCCGGAACACAATTTTTTTTTTAATTATTTGTATGGCGACAGAGTTACATAATAGGGTGGTAGCTAACCAGGCGGACTTAAAACAAAATCCTACCACCTAACAAACCAAGCACAATATTACTCTCCCTGAGAATCTAACCCGGAGCACAATATTGCTACCCTGGGAATCGAACCCGGGACTACTGGATCTGACAAAAAATAGTATAGCTTCACAACTTGATGACAACGAAACTTGGTTTGTATGAGTCTGAGTCGAGACAAACACATGCGGGATGCAAATCGTCTCATTGTAATTTCGCCTGTGATCGTCCTCGACAAAAATACATCCTGCCTTAATATACGAGGAGGTACCAATTACCTCCAGTTAATGGTAATAACAAGTTGGAGGATCCGAATGACAGGGAGTGGTGCGTGCTTATTTGAATCGCTTAAAATGCGGGTTTTATTGAACGAGAGCCTATCGTGACTTCACTAGACGTAGACATAAATAATACATAAACATAGACATTTATTTACTTCTATAACACACATACACAAACATGGATGAGTCAATCGTTGAGCCAGCTGATCCCGCTCGTAACTTATCCCGCGGGATGAGTTGACAAAAAAAAATAACGAAATTGACAAACACAAAAAAAACTAATACAATATTAATAGTTTATGGTGTGTGCTACAGCAGCAAATGGGTCACAACTCAGTACCTCACTGCGACACAGGTCAGCGCTGATATTCTGTTGCGACCCAGCCCAGTCAATCGTCCTCATGAAGCGATAGAAAACTCTTGAATAAAGATATCAGTTTATTTAGTTATCATAAAGTTAAAAGGCTCCTTCTGGGCAGGCTCGCTCCATCTTATGTCCCATCCTTACCTATGCAAGATAAGAGATCTAAAGCCGACCCATTCTAAAAAAATTAGAAGAAAATATATCTTTCTATGTACAGATATACAGATATAAAAAAGCGGTTATGAACAATATTAATTTACAGGACATTAATTTTACACAGCGTCATGTAGTCCCAAATCGACTAGATTATGGATATGATACTTTTAAACTTTTTTTTGTAAATACGAACTTATCATACAATACAACATCCAAATATTTATATTTATCACACAAATGTTTGTCCTGGTTGGGATTCGAGCCCACAACCTTCTGAACTACAACCAACTGAGCTTTCCGCCTTTGAAACCCTTGCTTAAACCAGTATTTATACATCTTCTCACATGTATAAGGTATATTAGTACAATATATAAATTATTTTGAACTGGCTCCACTGCTTTCCAAGACCCCGCTACAAAGTTGTCAGTCCATCGGGTAACAGTCTACCCACACTCCATTTTGCGTAATTTGTTCTGAGTGTCTGAGGATTAATACCCCACAATTACTCCATGGTGTAGTGGTTAGGAGTGTGGTTTTCAATCCGGAGGTCGTGGGTTCAAATACCGGGGATGCACATCTTTGCGATGATTCTTGACCGCCTCTGTGGTGCCCACCGGTACCGGGTTCGATCCCCAAGACGAGTACAATATTATGCTTGGTATGGTCTGGCTATCCACCATCATGAGACTGTCGCCATAACAACAATTCAAAATTGTTGTGTTCCAGCATTTATTGTTAGATAAGCCAGTTCCTCAGACAGTTGAGGATTCCGGGTGAAGTGCGCTTCCACCTTCGGCGTTGTCACAACTTGAAAATCAGGTGAGATGAAGGCCAAACGCATATACGTCAGATAATAAAAAAAAAGTATGTTCCTAGTATGGGTATGATATATCAGGCTTGAATCATCTGCTAGGTTAGATGCCGTGCTTCGGATTCGTTGAGCCGCCTGTTCTGGGTAATACTGCATCTAATAGTGGTCGTACAGGGAGCCATGTCAGACGCCTATGGCGGCTCATAAAGTCATACACTGTGTCTTCGGCCTATAGTGATCTCTGCCACTAACTTGTTAATTTTGAGAGTTAAAGATAAAATTATTTTTTCATCAAAATGTGAACTTAGTAATGGCACCTTTTTACAATTAAAATTCTTATCTCGTCTATCGTAAGAGCCTGTGTGATGAGGTTTTAGCTATTCACTCAGGTCTCTCGCTGTGATGTTTATATCGTTTCTTACCCATGATCCACCTACGTGGTTCACCTTAATGTTCCACGGTATCTATACGTACCCGAAGTCCACCCAAAAGGTGAACCACAGTTTTTTTTTTTATTATTTTACAATTTTCAAGAAAACTTACAGCTAAGCTTATACAATTAGGTGTATGTTTTAGATATCATGCATAAAGTATGCATGAAAGTGCATTAATAATAATAGTGCATTATTAATACTAATAATAAAGTATGCATTCATGAAGTGGAATTAAAATTTTCCACTTATAGCTACTTTGTAGAAAATCGGATGTGAAAGTTAGTAGACGACGGAAAAATAAATAAGAAAAATAAGTACATGATTTTAGTTTTGTAATTACAAAATTTTAAATTTAATCTATGTACATAATCAATTAAATTTAGAACTTTGCTAAAAAGAGATTTTTTAAGTGATAAACTAATTACATAAGTGAACTATTGTAGATAATCTACTAATTAAAGATTAAAAATTTATAATAAAATATAAAACATAATGCCCTTGGTTCATCCAATAGGTGAACCATGGGTAAGTATAAAAATGATTTATTTTTTTTGTACGACGGGTAAGCACTTGGCCTTCATCTCACCTGGTAACAAGTTGAGATAAGGCCGAAGGTGGAGGCGCACTTCACCCGGAATCCTCAACAAACTGGCTATCTTACCTCTGAATGCCGGAACACAACAATTTTAGAATTGTTATTATGGCGACAGAATTAGGTAAGATGGTGGTAGCTAGCCAGGCGGACTTAAACAAAGTCCTACCACCAACCAAACCAAGCACAATATATTGTACTCCCATGGGAATCGAACCCGGGACCGCTGGATCTGAAATCGGTGGCTTGAACCACTAGACCACAGAGGCATGGAGTTTAGCTAAAGTTGCATATGTAGTTTATGTAGTGTGTTATAGGATGTGTGAGTGTGTGTTTAGATAGCTGCTTAGTCAATACATTTATTCTCCCACAGATATTTTTCGGATAACATCACGCTGTGAAACACAAGATATAAAAGTATCTAACATTTTTGTAAACATACAAACTACCCCCTGCCTAGTGGATAGTTAAGATAAGTTTGTTTTTGCCGAGGTCCTGTCATCAACCCAGGATTGATTACTTTCCTTAGATCAATAGACAATGTGTAGGACACCCTTTATGAAGACTACAATATAGGCTTTATCCCAGACGGCGGACAAATAGTTTTTATTCGCCTGTTTTTAGAAAAATAACCAAATAATTTCGTATGAAAGGTTCTAGACGCTTTTGTGTCGTGGAGGTTCCAATTTGTAGGTTGTCTGTGTGTCGACTAGGACTTAGGGTCAAAAGCAACATTTATTCACACATTAGTTCCTAACAATGTAAAGAGCAACTGCGTATTTCCCACAGTTCGACTTACAAGATGCTTATTATTAATCACATTTGTGAAGAGTCATTCACATTTGGTATTGTGTAGCAATTGAAAGATTATTGACTTTGTTGAGGCAGTAATGGATCTTCAATTGGTTCTCACAAAAAGGTGTATGAACAACATTTTTCAAAAATGTTGCGGGGCTTTTGATTGAGCGACTCGTGACCCAAGGTCTGGCTCTTATATAGGCCAGCGAATTAGCACAGCTATTCTGTGTGGCAATGCAGCCAGTGTCTTGGGCACGCTTCCGTCTGGTACTGGTTTAGTACAGTTGAGATACCTATAGGCTATTTGTAACGGTCCTCAGGTAATCCGAATGCTTCTTTTGTACATAGTTAAATTGTACATATCATTTCAAATGGCAAAAAAAGCTTGGTGTTTTACAGTTAAATTTTTTGTCAATATGGCATGCAAGTTTTGAACTCATTTTTCGAGAAATCCACTTTCACAAACTTATTTCCAGGTCTAACTGAATATTTAAAGAACCTTGTGTGTCTTGTGTAGTTATTCAAGAAGCGTTATTAGGTACACAATAAAGGGATTATTTGACGCTAAATTAAAATAAACCACAGCCTTCGTGTGGAGCCACGCATACAATGTCACGCTATAATCAGCAAATTATGCTTTTAAATCACCAGCAAATGGCACTTACCAGAAATTAAGTAATTAACTTTACCCAACCGAATATATACACACGTTTATTGTATGTACTGTCAGTTATTGAGGGCCATTTTGTAACCAGCCGGGTTATACTTTAGCTGGGTATCCGGCAAAACGCAATATGGCCAGCGTTTGTTTGAGCAATCACTCGCAAAGAGCACTTCTAAAACCGGGCGGACTATTTTTTAGATGGCTACCCGGCAGAATGTAATATCCCTGGATTGTTTAAACAACCGAGAGATAAGAGCCCTTCTGTAACCGACCGGGTTGAGTAAAGCGTGGTTGCGTTTGTAAACAGCGTTAGACAATATTGCTGGTATGGTTTTAATCGGGCGTTTTTGGAGGCACGCCCGCCTTTTCTGAGATTTTAATGACTATACTATGGCAAAGAGATTCCACATTTAGTTTTTATATTGATAACTCACTTTTTTTACATTATTTTCCAAAAAATCCTCTTGAAGCTTCTTTTGTTGTGAATTTTATTTTCGTGTAAAGCCTCTCAGCTCAGTTTGTAACAACTCTGCCTTCTGGGGTTCGATTCTCACCCCATACAAACATTTTTATGATAAAAATATATGTTTCTTCTGATATTTGTTAGTGTTATGATAAGGGTATATATACATAATAATATACAAAAAAAATGTAATCTAACCGTAAATCAATTCCCATAAGTACCTAAGCTTTGTTTAGTTTGGTGACTCGTAAATACAACGGAAAATAAAATAGAATGTCCTTTGACCTAAGCAGCACTTTGGCACACAAGCTCCTGTTTCCTCTTTGAGCACCTGGGTCGGAAGCCCGATGATTTTGTTTCAAGTTACGTTAGTGGAAGAGAGACTATGGTGCTGGTGTATACCATCCACTTTAGGCACTTAGATGATATCATCAAGGAAAATAAATCGTGTGTGCTTTGTGTTTTTCTTGTTCTTTTATAGAAGTAGTCAATTCGGGCAAGCAAACTCTTTGTTTTCCATCTTCTTCTTATCGAACCAAACGATCCAAATTCAAACCTTTATTTTTTTATGCGGAGAATGCGTTTAGGCACCTTAGCCTCGTTGGGGACGAGGCCGTGTGTGGGACTCAACCCGTCCTAGCGACAGGTAATACCCACTAAACTCCGCAGTGACCCGCTTTCGCCGTGTGGTGGTGTCGTGGGAAACCGGCCTTAGCCTTAACTACCACAACACCACCGGCGATTGCCCCTTTACAGGGGCCCCACAGCCCCCCAGTGTGACTGGGGGGCTGTGTTTGTCCAAATTCAAACCTTCCTCAACCAGTGCAACCTCCACGACTTGGTAGCTTCTATGCCACTGCCTGGGTACAGGTAGTAGGAGTCATGCCCTATACGGGCTGTTTTCTGTTATATTTGAATTTGTAAGGGGAGTTTTTATGCACTGTCTTTTACCTATCTATTATGTATAATGCATTGTCCTCACTCAGCGGCAGCCCAACTCCCAAAATGGAGCTTTTTTCATTCGAAATAGGTCAGTTCTTGACCTCAAAACTTACGGCGGTTGGTTGGCGTGAGCATTGCTCCAAATGTGTTCTGTATTCGTATTTTTTTGTCTCCAGGTTGCGCGTTCCCTTCACGGTGGCATGGGCGTTGGTTCCAGTCAGGTGTGATCCAGTCCATCGTGATTGAAGGGGATCGTCTCTCTAACAAGGGGAAGTGTCTCTCTTCTGAAGGGGATAAGTTCCTGATTGTTGATGAGTAAGTGATACTATTTATTAAAAGCGTCAGACATTTTTGCGATTAGTCTATTCAAGAATTCGTCTTTCCCATCTTCCTTGTAGGTCAAGACCAGCCCACATCCCGTCCGTCCACTCTTGGCTGGAGGGTTCTGCCATAATTTTGACCGCCTCTGTGGTCTAGTGGTTCAACCCACCGATTTCAGATCCAGAGGTCCTGGGTTCGATCCCCATGGGGAGTACAATATATTGTGCTTGGTTTGGTTGGTGGTAGGACTTTGTTGAAGTCCGCCTGGCTAGCTACCACCATCTTACCTAATTCTGTCGCCATAATAACAATTCTAAAATTGTTGTGTTCCGGCATTCAGAGGTAAGATAGCCAGTTCCTCAGTTTTTTGAGGATTCCGGGTGAAGTGCGCCTCCACCTTCGGCCTTATCTTAACTTGTTACCAGGTGAGATGAAGGCCAAGCGCTTCCCCGTCGTACAATAAAAAAAAAAAAACTCGTTTGGTGGGAATCAGTTGATCATGATATCAGTATTGAAATTGCGCAGCACCAAATGCTTTTCCAGCTATTAAGAGCAAATATCGTCTAAGAAGACGACCTTATATTTTTTTCGTCTTGCACAATACTCGTAATTGAAAGGGGTTGATGTTATCCTACTGTGCACAAAACTACATAATAAAGAGCTTACTTTATATGAACTAAATCACCTACGCGGTCTGGTGGTTCGCCCCCCGGTGTCAGGTCCAGAGGTCCCGGGTTCGATCCCCATGGGGAGTACAATATTGAGCTTGGTCTGGTTAGTGGTAGGACTTTCTTGAGGTCCACCTGGCTAGTTACCACCTTCTTACCTAAGTCTGTCGTCATAACAACAATTCTTAAAAATTGTTGTGTTCCGGCATTTAGAGTTAAGATAGCTAGTTCCTCAGTTGGTTGAGGATTCCGGGTGAAGTGCGCTTCCACCTTCGGCCTTGTCATAACTTGAAAAATCAGGTGAGATGAAGGAAAAAGAAAAACTAAATAAGGTCATGTAATAAATACATGGTTGGTAGATGATGATGACTCACCAGTTCCCCGCCAGTTGAAACAAGCCAGAAAACAACATTGTAAGCTTTCGACTGTAATCGATTCCGTGGTCAAGTAACTTTATTCGCATTCGCTCAATTTATTCTATTTGTGTTGCAGAAAAGGCTGCTACCGCTGTGTGGTCATGCACGAGAAACACAAAAACGTGCTGCAGTATAAAGAAAGTGAGTATTTGAGGGAGTACAGCTGGTCTATTACGTTTTTCATCAAATGCGCAATGCGCCGGCGGGTAGTTCTAACTCTAACTGTCACAGACTAAATACCAGTTCCAACGCTATTGCTGAGGTTTGTCGGAACTGGTGCTCTGAATTTAGTGCCCTGTAACATTTTATGATATAACTATCGTCAACTTTGATTTGTTTCATAGTTTTTTTTTTCCACGTTGGGCGCCAAACCGATTTCATCAACAGAACGAATACATAACTGTTATATTTTGTATTTATATAATAGAAAATCCAATCACATAAGAGCCTTGATCGAAGCTGGGTTGTATATTATTGGTTTCAATTCAATTAAGGTGTGGCATTATACCTCAAAAGTTAATGTGAATTGAACCGCAATTCTGACCAAACAGAACCCAACTATCGATGGCAAAGGTCTTAAATACCTATGTGAAAAACGAACTCCACTTGCCAACCGAACCACACTATTAGACACGTTTATTCTTCAGCACGTACTCAAGATAAAATATTAACATTTAAGTCAGACTAATAGCTCTTAGGCGGAATACGAGCCGCCCGGGATCAGCTTAGGCCGTAGAAAGCCTAATGCCGACTTGCAATATTTATCACCGAGACAGACATGTACAGAACCCTAAAACTAGGTCAGTGTTTGCAGAATGTAGCGTTCAACTTCGAATGAGACGCATGAAGTACCTCCAACCAACTACTATGTTAAGCCGTCTCCGTGGTCTAGTGGTTTGCCCACCAACGTCAGATCCGGAGGTCCCGGGTTCGATCCCCAGGGAGAGTCCAATATTGAACTTGGTTTGCTTGGTGGTAGAACTTTATTTAAGTCCGCCTGGCTAGCTAACACTGTCTAACCTTATTCTGTCGCCATAACAACAATTCTAAGAAATGTTCCGCCATTTAGAGGTAAGACAGCCAGTTCCTCAGTTTGTTGAGGATTCCGGGGGAAGTGCGCCTCCACCTACCACCCTATCTTAACTTGTAACCAGATGAGATGAAGGCCAAGAGATTCCCCGTCGTACAATAAAAAAATAAAACAATACAATAAAAAAAAAAACCCAGATATAGGGTTGGGAGTCTAGATAGGCTATCTAATACCCTACCCATGAATAGTAACGGAGCTGTAAAGTACAAAGCACACTCTGGTCTGCAGCTGTAGCCGATATGTATAGTTCATGATTCTACTTACTGTCCAGGTAAGTACTGAAGCATGTAACGCATCAAGGTTTGTTTCTGTAAATACCACTTACGGCCCCGCCAATGGCCTGTCACATTAGCTAGTAGCGAACGGAGAAAAGCGTTCTGTAGAACTGTGGACAAATCCAGGCTGTTGTTGCGGTGCGATTATGTATTGACCCTCCAACCAAGCCTCATATCTCAGTTGGTAGTAACTCTGCCTTCTGCGCTGTAGGCTGTGGGTTCGGTTCCCACCCAGGAAAAGCATTAATGTGATGAATATAGATGTTTGTTCTGTGTTTGGGTGTTGTATCATATATATTATGTATGTTTTTTTTTTATTGTACGACGAGGAAGCGCTTGGCCTTCATCTCACCTGGTAACAAGTTGAGATAAAGCCGAAGATGGAGGCGCGCTTCACCCGGAATCCTCAATAAACTGAGGAACTGGCTATCTTACCTCTGAATGCCGGAACACATTTTTTTTTTAAGAATTGTTATAATGGCGACAGAATTAGGTAAGATGGTGGTAGCTAGCCAGGCGGACTTAAACAAAATCCTACCACAAACCAAACCAAGCACAATATATTGTACTCCCCATGGGGATCGAAGTTTCTCAGTATTATATCCGTAATCTAGTTCCCATCTTACAAGCTATGCTTAGTTTGGGGCTAGATGGTGATGTATGAAGTTTGTCCCATAATATTTAAAAAAAAACCTACAGTGCTGGGCGAGACTCGTACCCATTCTTAGATATCTAAATAACATCATAGACGGTATTATGTCTATGTCACCTCATCGATATGACAAACAAAGCCATTGAGCTGTCAACCTTTTGGCAATTTTTCGTGTAATTTTGAAAACGATTGCTTGCTTCAGCTGTGAAATCTATATAATTGTATTAACCAATGTATTAACCGGTGGGTTAAACCACTAGACCTGTGGTCTAGTAGTGATTTCAGATCCAGAGGTCCCGGGTTCGATTCCTATGTGGATTACAATATATTGTGCTTGGTTTGGTTGGTGGTAGGACTTTATTTAAGATCGCCTGGCTAGCTACCACCGTCTTACCTTATTCTGTCGCCTTAACAACAATTCTTAGATTGTTGTGTTCCGGTATTTAGAGGTAACATAGCCAGATCCTCAGTTTTTAGAGGATTCCGCGTGAAGTGCGCTTCCATCTTCGGCCTTATCATAACTTGAAAAATCTGGTGAGATAAAGGCCAAGGAAATCCCGTCGTACAATTAAAAAAAAGTTTTCTACCCGACTTCCTAACTAACGCACAGTTGTAAAACTGAAATTGTGATTGATTTTTAAAATTTGTTGATTTTTTTACTTGGTTTCCGTATCATATGGGGCTGACATATATGGGTAAAAGTATTTAAATTAATGACTAAAAAAAAAAGGTTCAAACCCGAGATACTTGAATGTTTAAGGTAGCTTATTTTTGTAGTGTTGGGGTGCACTAAGACAAGCTTTGAAGAAATTCCCACGAAATGACGGAAACTGAGCCCCATTTTACTAGTACGGTCATATACTCTCGCTGTTGTATGTAGCCTGAGTGAGACTCGGAATGCAGATTACTTTATTTACGAAGCTTTTGCGTCAGGGTTTCATCAAAACGCGAAACAGCCTGGAATATTTAACTCCATCCCGCGCAGTGAGGTCAAAACTACAAACTTTTTTACCTGGAAACTCACAGCAATACACACTCGACGTGACATAACACATTCAAGCAACGAGTGTTATTTTTTGATGGAATCACGCTTGGTATAGATACCGGGCAAACACATCTCGTTTCAGTCATTATTCACCGACATCAAAAAAATTAGGAGGTTCTCAATTCATCGGAATCTTTTTTTTATGTATGATCCCCGATTACTCGAAAACGCCTGGACCGATTTGGAAAATTCTTTTTTTGTTTGAAATGTATATACTTCACAAGTAGTCCCATCCTAGAGGGAGCTCTTTAAATATACAGGCACCCTTGAAGCAATTTAAGTATTTTTAGGGTGTATTATCTCAAATGTAAGGAATAAACGGACCCCTTAATATAGGTCACGCGTCTTTCCGTCCATCTGTCATCAAATTAATTGAAAAAAACACGTCTTTTAGGTAAACGAAATTGTATCATATTCTTTATTGAAGTCGGTTTTCTTTTTAGATTTTAAATCGTTAATATTTTAAAGATATAGATCATTTATTTGCTAAGCCATGTGTACATTATGATGGTGTCTATTTAAATAGTGGTTAAGTTTGTCACAGCATGCTTCACCGATAACGTCGGTATACAAATTGAGAGATGGGATGCATTCATTATCAAACAAATTCGATTCGATTTGATATCAAAAAAATACATTTACTTAACCTTAATTTTATTGATATGTCATTAAAATATTATCATAATCAAATAAGCATTAAAGATGTCATTATTAATCACTATAAAAAAATGCATTATTTCAGAATTCATCATTGCATTTTTCTATACGATTTAAAAAAAATAGCTTTCAATAAATAAATAAATAAATACTACAGGACATTAATTTCACACAGCGCCATCTAGTTCACCTAGCATCAGCGCCTCAATTTAGCATAGCTTGTAATATGGGAACCTAGATTACGGATAGAATACTTAAATACCTTTTAACCTATTTACCACAGAACAGACATCTATATTCATCACACAAATGTTTGTCCAGGGTGGGAATCGAACCCACAACCTACAGCGCAGAAGGAAGAGTTACTACCAACTGAGCTATAAGGCTTGTTAAATGAATACCTAGTTCCTTGTATAAAGGTATACAACGTATAACAAGTATTTTATTAAAAACGAAAACACAGGTGTTTATTGCGTATTTTAGCTATTACTTTATCAAGATATCTACTAAGTAAATTTTGCAATGTAAAGTCAGATATTTTCTTGTAATAATTTGATTTGTATTGGCTCCAATTCTACTAGTTCATCAAAAAAAACTCGATATCCGGACAACTGTAACTGGACACCAACAGTACGACAACAGTACTGCATCACTCCACCATGTCGGATAAAACCAGTACATATCACGGACCCTCAAAATCCACATAACCGGGGAACTGCTGCTTACCACTACGCTTGTCGAGGCGGAGTGGTGATCACCGTATTATTGTTTATTTGAGTTGGATGCTGCTGCCCATATCCATTTGTCACCCTGTCACATTTTCACTTTAGGGTCGGCAATACGCGAATATTGCTTCTGGTGTTACGAGCGTTCATATGCGACGGCAGTGACCTTCCCCAGCTAGGCCGTATGCCAGTTTTCCATCACATTATACCAGTTTTTTTTTTGTACGACGGGGAAGCGCTTGGCCTTCATCTCACCTGCTTATAAGTTGAGATAAGGCCAGAGGTGGAGGCGCACTTCACCCGGAATCCTCAACAAACTGAGGAACTGGCTATCTTACCTCTAAATGCCGGAACATAACAATTAAAATTTACCAGTTCAAAAAAATACCGGTATATTAAATTACCTTTTATTTACTTACTGGTAATTTTATTTACCAGTAGGTAAATAAAATTACCAGTATATAAAATAACCAGTACATAAAATTACCAGTATATAAAGTCTGTATTTCTCCTTCCAGCATTTTGCCACCGTCGAGATGCACTGCCACACCTGTGTTCGCTTATCACCGGCGATGCCCTCCTCTACTCCATGTTCAGGGAAAGTGCGGAGCCCGTGGACTGCCCCTTGAAGGGACCTTTCTCATTTACATACAACAGGTAACAAAACCTATGTTTCACTTCTTTATGAACAAAGCTATCCGCCGTTTAACCTTAGTGCCGACTGTTATTGACACCCCTTTACCCAAAACTATAAAGACGTTCTTGTCTTGCTATAGAGATGTTTAAATACAGGTTTGTGAACTACATAATGTTTGAACTTGTAGAAAAATGTATTCAACAACATAAAAAATATATATACAATGAAACTATGTACAAAGGAAGCAGTCAGATTACTTAAGGACCGTTACAAACGGCCTTTAAGTAACTTCATTGTTCCAGACCAGGACCAGGTGGAAGCTTTTAACCGCCTCTGTGGTCTAGTGGTTCGTCCACCGGAGTTAGATCCAGAGGTCCCGGGTTCAATCCCCAGGGGAGGACCAAATTGTACTCGGTTTGGTTGGTGGTAACAATTTGTTCAAGTCCGCCTGGCTAGCTACCACCATCTTACCTGAGCATGTCGCCATAACAACAATTCTTACTTCTTGTGTTCCGGCATTCAGAGGTAAGATAGCCAGTTCCTCAGTATATTGAGGATTCCGGGTAATGTGCGCTTTCACCTCCGGCCTTAACATAACTTGCCACCAGATGAGATAAAGGCCAAAGGCCAAGCAGCTCCATGTCGTACAAAAAAAATCCTGTTCGACTCGCCGACTCACATAAACTAACGAAAATTCCGGCGCATCACGGGAACAATGGAGGTTCCAACTAGCCTTTAAATGGTCTACTTTATCGTCAACATAAGAACACCAAGTATTAACACGTCATCAGATTCATCCGGTAGCGTTGATCCTATTTACTTATAATCACCATTTCATCCGGAGCTACCGGTCATACGCGTTGATGCATGTCAGTTGTGTTAATTATCCGACTGCGGGGCGCATCTGTCGAGAATGCTATGTGCTATGCCTGCTCCAATTTGAGTGTCAACTGACAAGGCTGACAGGGCTTTGTGTAATGAGCTGATTAAGGTTTAGTGAGGCTTCATGGTAACCATACTAGTACTAGCAATTCGCCCCGAGCTGATAGCTCGCGATATCAGGTTTGTGTCAGGTAATCCCGGAGATTACTCGTATCACACAAAAAGAACTACGATAAAAGTAATTTCTTATAACTTTTTATAGCTATTGTCTACCTTATCTGTTTATATATGTTCGTATATAATTTATTTTAGTTATCTGTGGAAACTTTTAATTGACCTTCCTTCATGTAACATTTGATTGCATATGTTAATCAATAATCTATTGTACAAAACTAGCTGTAAGTTTTCCAAAAATTTAAAAAATAAAATAAGTGTGCTTTCATTGAGCACATTTTTTTTCAATCTCTCTTTATTCACCTGAGTGCTCGAGGTTCTCTCTTAGCTAGAGCTCTCATTCACTTACTGTCTTTTGCCCAGCCACTATAACGTAGGGTCAGTGTTAGTAACCAGAGTGTCTCGAACAGTCAAGTAAATAAAGAGAGATTGATAAAAAGTGTGCCTGTATACAGTCGGTATAAATTATTATACCGACTGTATATAGGCACACTTTTTATCGATTAGTCTGCCCATTGTACATTATTTACCTAATGTTACATGAATTTGTATATTTTTTTAATATCAATATCTTAAATATATATAACTCAAAGGTGACTGACTGGCTGACTGACATAGTGATCTATCAACGCACAGCCCAAACCACTGGACGGATCGGGCTGAAATTTGGCATGCAGGTAGATGTTATGCCTACGTGCATCCGCTAAGAAAGTATAGGTTTTGTCGGTTAGACTTTTTTAAAACGTAAAAAAGAAAAAAGCTAAAGAAAATCTGAACGTTAATGGAGAAGTTGAAGAATGTACTGTCGTTTGTAAGTTTTGTAGGCCCTAAAATTTACACACGCTAAACAAAAGTAAAGCCGCAAAAACTATACCTCATTAATAATAATACTTCTTAACGCGAGCGAAGCCGCGAGCAAAAGCTAGTTTATTCAATAAAATGTTTAATTGTACTAACTATGTACAAAGGAATCAGTCAGATTACCTGAGGACCGTTACAAACGGCCTATAGGTAACTCAACTGTAAATAGGTAAATAATTTATATTCTATTAAATTATATTGTGCTCTGTGTGTGCTATCTTTCACTTTTATCGTAGTGGCAATATTTTTGAGAAATGTTATCTGTAGTTAAATACACAAATCAGACATCGCGAAAGTTTTTGTTTACTTCAACAGCATACAAAAACTAGCATTTTAAATTCCTTGTATTAGATTAAAAGATCTAATAGGGATTAGACTATTTGTGACTGGGTTCCTAGCCTTAGGGACAAGTTCAAAGAAATAAATATATTGACTATGCCCTGCCAATATATTTATGAAAATATTATGTATGCGCGTAAAAACATAAGCTTATTTGACAAAAACTGTGATAAACATAATTATAATACTAGAAATAAGAATAAACTCGCTGTTCCCACAACTAGGCTCCCTAAGGTTAATAAATCGTTCATAGGGCAAACTGTACGCTTTTATAATAAATTGCCAAGTGATGTGCTAAGCTTGTCAAATAATAAATTCAAAAATTTTGTAAAACGAAAGCTATCCAGGAAAGCTTATTATAAAATTTCAGATTACCTAGAAGATAAGAAAGCCTGGCATTAAAAAAATGAATTTGCTCCAGTGAATAAATTGTAATTAGTATTAGATAATTTTAAGCTATTGTAATGGATCAAAAAAAAAAAACTAGCCCGAGGTTCTTGCCTTTCTCCTTGTGTGCTGGTCGCGATTCCGAACAGGCGGTAGATTTGACGTTTCAAAGTGATCCTAAAAAATCTTACTGAATAATCATATTTGACTTTGACTTTGACTTTGAGGGTTTAAAATAACGAGCCTCAAAGCTCAGTTGGTAGTAACTCTGCTTTCTGCGCTGTAGGCTGTGGGTTTGATTCCCACCCAGGACAAATATTTTGTATGATGGATATAGATGTTTGTTCTGTATTTCGGTGTTGTATCATATAGTAAATCATAGTAATCATATTTACAAAAGTATATAAGTATTCTATCAGTAATCTAGTTCCCATATTACAAGCTATGTTTGGGGCTAGATGGCGCTGTGTAAAACTTCTTGTATTTTTTTTTTATTTATATCAATCAATTGATGGTTCCAGGGGTCACGGCGAGTGCAAGAGTCCTGTCTCCTCAATAGAGAGCTGCACTGAAGACTCCAGACTCCTGCTCAACTACCAAGCATGTCCAGATGTCCACGCTTCTGAGAGTACTGGTAAGCCATTGATAACCAGAACTAAACGTATAACTTATGGCCTCAGATCAGGAAGTTGTTCTATCTTCTGCGCTGTAGGTTGTGGGATTTATTCCCACCTGGGACAAAAATGTGTGTGATGGTATCTGTTATATGTTTTTTAAATTTTATGTTCCGTCATTTAGAGGTAAGATAGCCAGCTCCTCAGTTAGTTGAGGATTCCGGGTGAAGTCCGCTTACACCTTCGGCCTTATCTCAATTTCTTATCAGGTGAGATGAAGGCCAAGCGCTTCCTCAATAAAAAAATATTTTAGAATTATTATTATGGCGACAGAATTAGGTAAGATGGTAGCTAGCTAGGCAGACTTAAACAAAGTCCAACCACTAACCAAACAACATTGAACTCCCCCTGGGGATCGAGCCCTGGACTTCTGGATCTGAAATCGGTGGGTTGAACCACTAGACCGTTAGGCGGTTAAAAGCTAAGTTCTATTAAATTGAATATCAACCAGAAGAAATATGAATAATTTCCATTCATATTTCTTCATTGCTGATGCAAACTATTATGCACTGCGCAGAAAATATTCGCAAGACGGTGAAACGCTGTTCGATACACGTTGGCGCGGCGCCCAATTCATTTGTTGCCGATTTTATAACGGCCTCCACTCCGTTTCAATTTTACGGAGGGTTATTGTTTATTGAAGATTCAGGAGATTGCGCCTCGTATGGAAAGTATTTGGATTTTGTCCTTCAAAAAGAGAGTTGATAGGCTTTATTTGGGAAGGCTTCATCGTGATCATCCTTGCCTGGACAAGGTCAGGTAAGTTGATCATATGCCTCTACAATTAATAATTAGTACATTTAATGAACATTTTAACATATTCAGCAATTAAGTCACACAATTCTTAAAAAAATGTTGTGTTCCGGCATTCATGAGAGATGATCTGATGATTTTATATATATTTTTGTATTGAATGTTTATGTTTTGACTTGTGAATAAGTAGGTACAAACGCAAAAGGCGTCAGGCGTCAGGAGTACCAAGACCTTTTATAGCATTATTGTTTTAATATTACTTTACTTTTGTCACTATCACTAGTGTAGAAAAAATGAGACAAAAGTAATGGAATATCAAAACGAGAATGCTATAAGACTTGTGGTTATGCCCTTGGATCCTCGTTGCCTAATTGGTTAAAAGAGTTTCCGGCTTGAGTAAAGTAAAGTATACGGGTTCGAGTCCCGCCGCGAAATGTGATTTTTTATGTCATAATAATGTAATTTATGTAATTGTATGATATGATGACCTTCCAGTTGAGGAGCTGGAGTGCCTGGCGACGTGGAAGGAGGGCAGTCTACGGTTCCTGGTGGGGAAGCTCCATCACAACCACGCGACCAGCAACGAAGACCGCTACCGGTGCTTCGTCTACGAGAAGACTAATGGTATTGGTAAGGCTTGACTTCTTTTAGTTCGCTTTGAACATTGCTTTGTAAGACGAGCTGCCTTTGAAGAACTAACCAAGGTTATTGGATGACATAGGTCTACCGCGGCTTAAACTTAACAAGGAGTCATGAGACCTAGATTTACTAGGTTCACAAATATACCTGTTCGTCTTTTTTTTTGTTCGACAGGGAAGCGCTTGTCCTGCATCTCACCTGGTTATTAAGTTGATAAGGCCGAAGGTGAAGACGCACTTCACCCGGAAACCTCAACAGACTGAGGAACTGGCTAACTTACCTCTAAATGCCGAAGCACAACAATTATTCATACATTTTTATTTTTTAACAAGCCTCATAGCTCAGGTGGTAGGTACTCTACCTTCTGACTTGTAGGTGGGTTCGATTCCCACCCAGGACAAACATTTGTGTAATGAATATCGATGTTTTTGTTGTGTTGTATTGTATGACAAGTATGTATTTACAATAAAAAAATATTGAAGTATTCTGTCCGTAATCTAGTTCCCATGTTACAAGCTATGCTTAGTTTGGGGCTAGATGGTGCTGTGTGAAATTAATGCCCTGTAATATTTATTTATTTAAATCGAAACATACCTCTAAGCTATATACCTAATTACCTATAGGTATGAGTAGTACAAAACCTTCTTCACACGAGACCGTCTCGCAATAAATATTTTATATGATATACCAACCAATCGTTCGTGGACACGAGATATTTAAAAAATTGGTCCCATCAACCAGTAACATGATTTGGCTACATTCCAGCGTCTGGAGCCGGGCTGAAGGACGATCCGGCCACGGCCGGGGGGGTGGAGTACCGAGTGGCTCAGTCGGGAGACGCCACCTGCAACGGACTGTTCAGCGCGACGGAGGGCTCGCGGACCATGGCTTTGAAGAGAGGTAACTATCGAGTGGTTTTTTTTATAATACGACGAGAAAGTGAATGTTTCGGGTAGTTTAGGGGTAAAACAATCATTTCGTTTAGTGCAAATCGTCTTGGTATGATATATGTATGATGAGTTGGTGTATAAAAATAAGCTGAGGTATTTGGAGTAGGTACTGTCTTGACATTTATCTGTAAGGAATCACAGCTTAATTAGTTCACTACTTCCACCTAGTAAGGGTTTTTTTTTGGATATTAGGGAAGCGGTTGGCTTTCATCTCACCTGGTTTTCAAGTTATGATTAGGCCGAAGATGGAACGCGCACTTCACCCGGAATCCTACACAACTGCAAACAGTCTGAGGAACTAGCTATCTTACCTTTATATGCCGGAATACAACAGTTTTAGAATAGTTGCTATGGCGACAGAATTAGGTAAGATGGTGCTCTAGCCTAGCGGCATAAAACAAAGTCCTGACACCAACTAAATCAACCCCAATATTCTACTCCCCTGGGGATCGAACCCGGTAGCTCTGGATCTAACCTGCAATGGGCTCTTCAGTGCTACAGAGGACTCACGGACTAATATCAAGGGTTAACAAATCTACACCCCATGTTTTGCAGTTTTGCTTAGTTTGGGGCTAGACGGCGCGGCGTTGTGAAAAATGGTCAGTGTCGTGGTGACATTAGAAAATCTTAGAAAATGAACGGGCACCATAAATCAAACCCTGCTCGAGACTCACCGGAACTTCTTCGATTTCTTCTCGCGGAAAAGCGTCTTCTAGGTCGTTGGCACAAATCACATTCACCCGGGCCCGGGAATAACCCCTTTGGTATCCGTCCGTATTATGATACACAGCACGAGACTTTATCCAAATTACTAATTATTGTCCAGCGAAGATGCGCCGGCGTCCGCCATTAGTTTCGACTGGTCTGTGTGAAACTAGCCACAAGTCTTTACCGACAGAAGCTAGTAAGGCTTTGCAGAAATTTAAAATTACAGCGCCCGAACACATCAGCAGCCGATTAGTGTCCACTGCTGACAGCCTTTTCCAAATCGGAATAATTTTGATAAATCTCTCGCTTGGCAGGTAGTTTGGTGATCTCAGTAAAGGTGTAGATCATTTATAGAAGGAAGGTGCTGTCCTTCTTCTGATGAGATCCCTTAGCCGCTTTTTACGACATCCTTGGGCTGGGGTTATTAATAAATTTCTGTATTCTACCTGTGTTTTTGTTTCAAATCACTAAATTATTATAATTATGATTTATTATCATTAAGCCCTGGTGAAATGTGTAAAATAATTTGTTCCCCCTTTTTATTTTATTTTTGTACGACGGGTAAGCACTTGGCCTTCATCTCACCTGGTTGCAAGTTGAGATAAGGCCGATGGTGGTAGCGCACTTCATCCGGCATCCAACAAACTGAGGAACTGGCTATCTTACCTGTAAGTGCCGGAACACATTTTTTCAGTGTCGGTCCGCTTCAACTGCCAGTTTCCATCGTGGATGACGTTCTCCCACACATGGCACACCCTGGACTTCAGCAGCAACTACACGTTCTACCAGCGGAACGCCACCCTCCGCATCGCCAACAACACCGGCGCTGACGTGAAGGTGTACTGCGTTAACGTGAAGGCCAGCTCCCCCAGCGGGAACTCCGTGGCTTTGGTGGCTCACTGG
The DNA here is from genome assembly GCA_951394065.1 of Venusia cambrica. Lineage (NCBI taxonomy): Eukaryota > Metazoa > Arthropoda > Insecta > Lepidoptera > Geometridae > Venusia > Venusia cambrica. The sequence continues at coordinate 2,560,059 of OX596036.1, forward strand.
CAGCATCACTGGTGAGCTCCCGGGGGCACGTGGAACCCTCACCTCCTACCCCCATTGTCAAGTTTATTTTTTTTTACGACGGGGAAGCGATTGGCCTTCACCTCACCTGGCGCACTTTATTCGGAATCCTCAACAAACTGAGGAACTGGCTATCTTACCTCTAAATGCCGGAACGCAACATTTTTTTTAGAATTGTTGTTATGGCGCCAGAATTAGGTAAGATAATTAAGTTAATTATTATAATATATATTATTTTTATTCGAGAAACGGGTATTTATCGCGTATTTTACCTATATTTATCAGCCGTGGTCGCGGGCAGACTCAACGGCTGGTGCAACCCTGCCGAAACGTTGGGATAAATACTTATACGTAGTTAAAATACGCGATAAATACCCGTTTCTCGAATTAAAATAATGTGTTCTAATCGCGAAAGACTATTATTATATATATTAAATTGTGGGTATCTTATATTTTAAAACACTTTGTTTGATTATATGATAATATTATGTGCACCTAATTATTATGGTCAGCCAACCAGGGTCAGTCTGAGAACCAGCGTTGCACCTTACTTTGGCAAGGTGCAACATAAAGCTGAGTCTGGCCCATTTTGGCACATACATCTATTTATTTCTGTGTATACCTTCGTTTGTTTTTTGTAATCCTTATTTTTATTTTTAATTTGACGTTAAGATTGCGATTGTTATTATTATCGTAGAACACTGTTCCTATTTCTTAACGTGACAAATAAATATTATTCTATTTTATTCTACTTACTTAACTTATTGAGAAATTGCGAATACCTTGTTACCCAATTTTTTTAAATGCCGTCCCATTTAAAAAAACTCTTAATCCTTAAACTTGCAGAGGCATGGAACGGAGCCTATCCCTAAGGTCCAAAAGTATCCAAAAGCCTATTAACAAAAATAACAGACGCTGGTCTCTGTTTCTGGTTTTGCAGTGCGCCATTTTGTGATTCCAGTGCCTCCCGCTACGTCTGCGTGGTGCTCTACCGGCGCGACGCGTTTATCGCGGAGCTGCAGCGCGGCTCGCCCACCGCTAGGCCGGAGGAGGCGTGCTCGCCGAGGCACTTCAACGCGGTCACCGCGCCGTATGTCACTTTAGTCGGTGAGTTTAACCGCCTCTGTGGTCTAGTGGTTCAACCCACCGATTTCAGGTCCAGAGGTCCCGGTTTCGATCCCCAGGAGGAGTATTGTCCTTGGTTTGGTTGGTGGTAGGACTTTGTTCAAGTTTTTTTTTTTTATTTATTAATCAAAATAACTAAAAGATTAGAAGTCCGCCTGGCTGTGTTCCGGCATTTAGAGGCAAGATAGCCAATTTTCTCAGTTTGTTGAGGATTCCGGGTGAAGTGTGCCTCCACCTTCGGCCTTATCTTAAGCAGGAGCGCTTCTCCGTAGTTCAATTAAAAAAAAAGTTTCATTTGCGATAAGATCTCATCGGACCAACGACCAATGTAATGTATGCAGTGTCCATTTTTTTTTAAGCTTACATATGTTATACATTTTCTTAACAGCCTTACACTAAGATTAAAATAATTTTAATAATTTAATATGATTTCATAGGAACATGAAAGTATGAATATTCTTGGGACCCAAACAGGTTGTACTTAAATTGTTCAAGGTTGCGTTTGTGAATTTCGTCAATGTTATATTGAAGACATCCACATCATTATGACTCAACAACTTAAGGGTTATGTTGCGCTTGTTTATTTATTTACTAGATGACCCCGCGCAGTTATTTTTTTTAACTTAACGTGTCTAAAATATGAATTTTAGAGACAAGGTTTAAGGAGTTTTGAAATGATGATTTCAGTGTCGTTGTTTTGGGATAAGTACATTTATTTCTTAGTAGATACCTGCAACCGTAACTTTTTAACCAGATGAGATGGAGGAGACGCTTCCCGTCGTACAATAAATAAAACTCTTAGACAGAGAGCTTATGTTAGGTTGGTTTCTTTTAAAGCCTACTAGGTACGATGATTATCATAAACTTAATAAACAAACGGTTTCATATTAATTTACTTCCCTTAGTTTTTATAAGAACTTTCAAGTAAGTAAACCGGTCAATATGGTATAATATAAGTACCATTCAATTTATTTAAAAAAACAAGAGATGTTAAACTTTGGAGTCGGAAATTCAATACTCTAAGGTAGGTAGGTACCTACATTGTGTAGATAGTAGTAGTACTAGTAGTCATCTAGTCACAGTCCATGAAATTCTCTAGGTAGCCAGAATTGCCACTTCTAAAAATTCGAAATGACAATTTACCTATTTGTAATATCAAAAGATGTCAATGTCAAAAGCATTCAAGAACGTTCAAATTAAATTTTAGAAATGCGTTCATTTTAATAGCAAAATTTTTATTGACATCAAAAAGCTGCTAATTTTAATATCGCGAATAACGAAGTAACAATAGCAGCATGTTTACGTTATTTAATTATTTTATTTTCGTTACTTAAAATTTGTATTTTTCCTTTCAGCTAGTAATCCAGAGTCCAAAGAATGTCCGTATTCAGGGAAATATGCCATCGAAAATGACGAGCACAGCAGACGAAAACGATCGCTACACGGCGTAAGAAGAAAGAGGGACAAACCAGCTGAACGTCATAGAATTAATGGGACGAGGAAGTCAAATTTTAATCTTACGAATATATCTGGTGCTACGATGCTCAGAAGTAAAAGGCAATCAGATGGCCGGGATGTAACCTGCGTAGTGAACAACTACAGCAAACTCGAAGTAGGATGCAATTCTGTGAAGAACATGGAGTTTTTTTCTACGTGTAACAATAAAGAGTATATTACAGGTAAGTCTCAAATTGTAATGTGGAAAAATTGGAAAAGCCGCTTCGATCAGACTATTATTTAAACGGTCAGCTTATAATATAAACAGTCAGCTGATTTAAGAGGTGTTGGTCAGCTCCAAAATGTGTATTGTATACATTGAATATAATCGAACAGAAAAAATAGAAACTTCAACTTAAAATGTTACCTACCAAAAAACAGATGACTTTATCGTCAAAATACTTACCCGCTAAATTTGTATGACAATTGTGTATATTCCAGCGTATACCTGTCATGGTGGTTGGTATGAAAACGGAGTATCATTTGTGGTCACGACGCCGGTCACCCGAGACAGCACCGCGGCGCGGCGCTACTGCTTCATGTCCAAAGAAGCCCGAGGTGGGACGCTCACCGTCACACGCTCCGCGACTAACTGCGAGCGATCTAACGTTGCGCAGCCCGAACTTGTATTCGACGCTGTTGCCACTGGTAGGTATAACTAAATAAAAAAAAAAAAAAAAAAACAGGACGTGAATGTCACACAACGTCATGTATCCCCAAACTAAGCATAGCTTGTAATATGGGAACTAGATTACGGATAGAATACTTACATACTTTTTTTTTGTGAATACATACAAACTATATGATACAATATCCAAACACAGAACAAACATCTATATTCATCACACAAATGTCTGTCCTGGGGCCCTACCGCCGACGGCGAAGCCGATCTCCATTGGCTTAAAATTAGCTTCATGAGAACTAGTAACGATTTTTACCGTCAAATGTACTGAACGGATAGGTTTCATAACATGTGTACACTTTTAAGATGGGAAACGCCATTTTGGATATGACACATACCCGGTAGTAAAAATCGTTTCTAGTTCTCATGAAGCTAATTTTAAGCCAATGGAGATCGGCTTCGCCGTCGGCGGTAGGGCCCCTGGGTGGGATTCGAACTCACAGCCTACAGCTGCAGCGCAGAAGGCAGAGTTACTACCAACTGAGCTATGAGGCTTGTTAAGAATCTCCCCGCATATATTTAATATTGTTGAATTCTATCTACTTGCAAACCGTGGGCTTGTGCCGAACGTATGTTTGGACGTGCTTCTGACTACTAGTAGGTGATCCTCATATAAAGATCCACGCTCTGAGTAATGATCAGAGGTGAATCCTTGAAAGGGAAAGTGTCGTGCGTTTTTTTTAATATTAAATACGTTTACCCGCTTCGTGACTTTACAACATAATGTCATTCTACCTTGCAAGTGCACACAACACTTTCCAGGTAACTACTTTATTGGCCTCATAGTTCAGTTGTGATTTCGATTCCTAATCGGGACATTAATTTGTGTGACGAATATAGATGCTTTTTGTGTTTTTTGTGTTTGGGTGATGTTTTGTATCATATGTATGTATAACTAATAACTAACACCATATTTACCATGATTTGTTGTATTTTGAGCTTGCAGATATTTCGACGCAGTTGCATACGTCATGATCACGGATCTTTATACATGTATTTACAATAAAGAAGTATGTTATCCGGAATCTAGTTCCCATATGACATGCTATTACCTAGTTTGGGGCTAGATGGCAGTCTGTAAAATTGAAATTTAATGTAGAATAAAAAATAATATCTAATAATAATAATTACAATAAAGTTTTTGTGCGCTTCCACCTTCGGCCGAATCATAACTTACAAACTAGGTGAGATGAAGGCCAAGCGCTTCCCCGTTGTTCAATAATAAAAGTACCAGATAGAAGTACTAACTGATAAAGCTGTAATTCCTTACAGGTGAATGTCAAGACCAAACTAGCAGTCAGCCAGTACTCCAAATAGCTCAGCTTCTTGTTGTACACCTACTCATCATACACTACATCATACCAAGATGATTTGCACTACACGAAATGATTGTTTTACTCCTAACCTATCCTTGTATAGCTATTATTAATGTAATAAGACGCTTAGAACAATTTATAGGAACATTAGATAGTAAGGCACTTTTGTAATCGTGCTTTATTTTTGTAAAACTACACAGTTTGAACGTTTTTGATGAATTTGTTGTGTAAATTAGGGTTAAAGTTGTCATAGCTAAATCAATTGCGGTTAAAATAATAGATAGACACAATCGCTTCAAAATCTACGCAATTTATTCAGAACATTTAACTATCAACATTATTTTCTGTAGAAATTACTTTTGATAAAAGTTTGCATTAGTTTCTCACGGTGTATTTTTGTTTTATCTGTATTTTTGTTACTCTCTTTTTTTGGAATGTCTTAAAATTTGTGTGTTTGAAGTTGGGTGAGTTGCCTGAAATACCGACAGCAAAATTGTCACAACATGTTTTATGAACAAAAAGACGTCGTGGTTTGACGAATAGCAACAACAATGTTCGTTCATAAAATGTCCGATGAACAAAAATAGGGCGTGGTTTAAGGAATACCACAAAGTTCTTTCAACTAAATTTAACAACACTTTTTGCCGCGACGGACGAATAATATGAGGTAGGCGAGATAGCCAAATTCTCTAGTTATGGGAGTTGAACTTTGTTTCTCGCAGAAACACCGAAAGTTGCAGGTCAAAGTCAAAGTCAAATATTTTTATTCATTGAGTATTAATAGGATCATTTTGAAACGTCGAATATACCGCCTGTTCGGAATCGCGATCAGCACACAAGCAAGAATGTCCAGGGAACATGTTCATCAAAAACTGATTGGGACAACAATGTTGCGGAATTCAGGCAGCGGGAGGTTAAGTGAGAAGATGAATAACGTGGTCAAATTTTACCCTTTACATATATTTATATACGTATATATGTATTTATATAAAATCCTTGTATAATAAACTCACCACGAGAGTCTTATCTAAAAATAAAATGAACTAAAAACTATAGTTTACTAAATGAACTATCATTACATCGAAACACATTCAAGCCTTAAACCTACTTTTCAAAAGTATTTTGGTAGTCTCTGACATGATCTTTATAGGTACTGATTGACTATTTACATCTTAAAAACTGATGAAAGTTCCTGGCCACTTGTTCGGTGGGACAGGCACTTTCTTCTTTTCTATTTTGGAGGACGTAAGAAAGTTGTGTGTAGCGAATAGAGTTTATGGTAGCGCGGAGTGTGGTTTGTAGAATAATGGAAATAAATACTCATTAGATCAAGAAGGTTGATAGATTTGAGAATGGTTGTGAATCAATGTTTCTTGTTGCAGTTGGTTATTCTTATATTAGTAAGTTACTTCAATAAAATAATTAAGTGGTGTTTTTAACGCTGCATGCATATTTAAGTTAACTAAAAAATCTGATTGTTGCCATACCTACTACCTAGGTATATTAAGATGCATTTAAACAAGGTAATTAGTGATTCATGAGGCACTGAATTTGCAGCATACTTAATAATTCCACTTGTTTGTCCACAGAACCTACTGTCTAGATATTTTGAGGTGCATTTATACTAGGTAGGTAGTGTTTTGTAAGGCACAAAATGAGCAGCATATTTCATATCAGTTAGCCTACGATTTCCTCATAGGATAATAATAACATGGAAGCACAATACTCAAAGATAGGTGCTGAATACATCAGTCTATCATGTAGAAAATTTGTGATTTACATGTTAAGTAGGTTTATAAGTATGATAATAAGCTAGTTACGTTTTTATAGACTGCACTACTTCTATGATAATTAATAACATTGCTGACAAATTAAATTTTAGGTTTCTAATCAAATTGCGCATAAATAAATTTAGACCATTGTACAAATTGAACTTTCTTGTTTCATGTAGATAGTATAATAGTTTGGCAATTTTTTGGTTTTTAATACTAATGTACTTTATATATTTAATTTCTTCAAAGCTGTGCTGAATAATATGACATATTTCTTCATTTGATTTGTATCACTGTGCTGTAGTAACCATATCTAAATTCGAAACACTATAAACATTAATTCACTTTTAAATAAAAATATTATATTGATTTTAAAAGGTACCTTCAGTTAATATTCATAGTTTATCGTCTGTATTTAGTGAGTAGTGCTGAAACCACACCGTTTGTTATAGTAATAAATAAGACTAAAAGCAGACTCAAGCAGTAGAAATGTACGTTTAGTTTCTTTCGTAAATGATGTCACTAACAATTTTATTGTCCATGAGGTATTTGTTTTATGAGGTATATTTAAGCCTCATAGCTCGGTTGGTAGTAACTCTGCGCTGTAGGCCGTGGGTTCGATTCCCACCCAGAAGAAATATTTGTGTTAATGTTCTGTGTTTGGGTATTGTATCTTATAGTGCGAATGTATTTACAAAAGTATAAAAGTATTCTATCCGTACCTAATCTAGTTCCCATATAACAAGCTATGCATAGTTTGGGGCTAGATGGCGCTGTGTGAAATTAATGTCCTGTAATATTTATTTATTGTATTGCATTGATTTGATCCTGGATTTTTGTATATTATGCCCTATAATTTTAATGGAGGTACTACCTTATTTGTTTTATTTACTACGAGTAACTAATTTTATATTAGTACGAGGTTTATCGTCTTAGCTATATTTTCATATGTACAGTCTCCTGTATTAATAACACTTCATAATTTTCAAAATGGTTTTGTGTTCACATCTGGTTGACATGTTATTATTTATGGTACACAAGTTTGATATATCTATCAGGCTTTAATATTAAAGTAATTTGCTTAAAGCAATTCAAACAGCTAACTAGCCCGAGTTTAAAAGAATAAGAAAAATAATATATTTACTTAGCACACGCGATACAAGGAAATTCAGACTTTAAAAATAAATACAAAAATGCACATAAAAATTAAGGAATAGATAGAATACAAATAAATTCTATTAAATAAAGCTGAGTCCAAACAGAGTCTCGAGTTCGTCTAAAAATCTTACTTGGACGTAGTAAAACAAGCCCTTATTCTTATTGCCACTCTCCTTCTCTGCTGGTCGTGGTGATTTCTATCAGATGGTCTTACTGAATTAACGATAATTTATTTATGTTTTCTGAAGTAATGACAGAATTCACCAGATGTTAATATAAAAGTAGGTACACTTTTTTGAAAATTATATAGCATAAGTATACATATCAGTGTAGGTGACTGTACATGTTTTAATAATTATTTTACTGTAAAACACGCTGATTAGAACTGTTGGGAAGTTATATTTCGTAAAATATTTCGGAGTTGCTGTTTAATTCGACTCGATTGCACCATTTAATGGTGGCTTCACTGAATTGATGTAGATTATCAGTGTATAGGAACGTACGTATGTTATGAGAAAGCAATGTTTTCTCCGATCAAGCAATACTATCATTAAGATATGAATAGATAAGAATGAATTTAGATAAGCGAAGGACGAATACTCATTTTGAGATCGATGTAAAGTTTACATAGGTGTTTAAGCTAGTTAATAACAGCAACAGCAATAATTATATTTGTATTTATAGCTATTGAGCGTTACATATTGAATAGTTATTTAGCCAGTTGTGAATAATGGGAGGCTAGAGTTGTTGTTTTAATTCATTCAGAGAGATTATTTCATTGTGGAAACAAACTCGAACCAAATAAGCTTAAAATTTGGTTTTATTCATTAATTCTTATTCTTATTTCATTTGTAGGTTCCATTGATTCGTAAACATTAATTTTCCACTGTGTGATATGGATACATTGAAAATAAGTGAATAGTCGTCAGCATAAAAATAATAAAAATAAAATAAAATGTCTTGTTTTATTACAAACTTAGGATTAAGAATACCCTGCGCTAGCCTCTACAGGCCATGATGTCGTAAACAAATACCTACTCCTAACAAACAAATAAAAAACAAGTAAACCTACATAATCATACGAAATATTCTGTGACAGCATTATATAAAACTAGTGGAACGGCTGAGCCTTTGTTCCCGTCTTTCTGAGGCGATCGCAGCGCCACCTACTGGGTTCAATTGTAAAACCAAATCATAAAAGGCCCCACTCAACACACATTTTTATAGGTCATGTATAGCCTCAATCAAAAGCCTCGCCAGTTATTTGAAAAATCAGAAATCACCGGCAACTCGCCCAAGGTCTCGAACCCAAAAAGCTCAAATAAATAAGCATAAACCAAGACCACTAACTATATTTGCGGTTTTTTCGCGAAATCCTGCCGACAGACCTAGTGCAAGAAAGTCCGTGTATATTAGGCTACAAGCGTACAGCCTCCTCCGCGCCTGTAACCCATTATTCACCACCGGGAGGGAGAAGACTACCTTCATATAATCCCCTTCTCCTTCCCTTCTTTGCGTAAGGAGGGGCGCTGCGAGGGGATCCACCTCCCGTGCACGCTCCGCCACCTCTTTCTGGGACATTAGGTCCTCTACGTGCCTCCAGAAGGAGGCAACCGCAGCCCAGGCCTCCTCACTTCCCAGCATGCTGTTGACCTCGCCGGGAAGCGAGAGGTCCTGTCCGACCACCACAACCAGCCTGCGGCACGGTTCGGACCACGACGGACACGCCTCCATGATGGGTTGGGCCGTGTCTTCCGACGCGCCACAATCGTGGCACAACGGGGTTTCCTCCCTTTCGATCCGGTGCAGGAATGATCGAAAGCAAGCAAACCCGATGCCTTGCACCCAACCCAGCCCACAGCCCAACATCTAAATCCCATATTGAAAAAACTAAGATAGGTACAAACTAGATCTGTGGAGTAACAGATAGTTCCACGTTAACTCGCAGTCGCACAGAGGCGTTTCCAGCCTTGTCAAGATAATAAATTTGAAGTGAATTGCCAGGAACAGCCGAAATAGATGTTGTTATATTTTTCTTAAACAAATAATGTTTGTGTACTATACGCGAAAGACAATAAATCTGGCTAAGCAACACTAGAAATTTTTCATGTAAATTCTCTTGCACAACATTAACCTTTTTCCGAAGCGTTGGGTAAAAAAAGAGTGAATTACAAATAAACGATAACAAATAACGTCTAAATACGTCCTTATTATTAGCTACCTGATATGCTCAGTGACAAGCTAGCATTATTTTTGTGAACGCATCCACATCAACACATAATGACAGTGATGACAACATATAAAACGTGCGAGCTACCCAACCGCAACCACTACTAGTACCAAGTACCAACATCACAAAAACGAACTGTCATGTGCGGTTGGTTGGCTTGGTTGCTTCTTGGCGAGTTTATTTTTCGATTCCGCTTTCTTTACTTTGCCTGAACGCGCGTCGTCTGTCAGTCAATAAGATTTGTTTTCAGTAAAACATACAATCGAATTACATAAAATCTCGTTAGCTTGTGTCTTCAAGTATTTATCTAAACTGGACTGAAGAATAACCGAAGATTTGTTGTGAAAGTGACAGTCGCAAAATCGACTCTTAAGTTTTAGTGTGAATGCAATGGTTATTTCTATTTACAAATACCGTCTGCTATGATGGTGAACGCGAAGGGCCCATGCGTGGTGGAGGACACTTGAAGATGTTCGTCAGATTCAGCAGTTAGAATGCAAGACGAGTGCTCGGGGGCTAGATACGAGAGGCGCAAGCCTAGTAAAGTGCTGAAGATAGCGGAGAGCTTCACGAATTTGGATGAGAACGCGAAGAGCGGGAGGTTCGTGAGAGGTCCTCACTCTAGGATCGGCCGCAGGTTTCGCGATGGGGAGAGGACAAAACGCGTGTGTTGTGATGATGAGTGTGACAAGGAGTCAGGTGTCAGTGAAGATAGTGAGAGGCTGGGAGACAAGCGGGTGACGGGCTCATCATGCACGGCGCTGAGGACCGCTGTCGCTGCTTTGTACCCCTTTGATGACTTTGTGCCGGAGAAGATTGGAGCTGGATTCTTCTCTGAAGTGTTCAAGGTGAGTTTTGTTTTGATACTCTGTTTACAAATACATTTGTAAACATTAAACAGATAATGTTCTTGTCTATGTTGCACATAGTTGATAACTATCATTTCAGGGTACAAACCCTCAACCTCCATTAGAAATTATCATTTTTTAGCAAGCCATTTTAATATCAAATATATATTCTTGCATAATTTTGTTTATGGAAATAGAATAAAAATAATCAAACAAATTATATTGTCATCACACAAAACTGGACATACATTAGAAAAGTTATTTTTAGCATTTAAACTAAAAAGAATCAACGGATTAAGGAACTAACAATCCAGTCAGTCTGTCCGGGTGAAGTGTGTCTTCATCTCAGAGCTTAAGAGACCAGGTGAAATGAAGGCCTATGAAGGCCATGAGCACCACTGTGGTTCCATTTAAAAAAAAAAAATATCTTTTTTAAATTAATTATTATCAAAATTAAAATTCTGTTTATTCATCTTCACTTCACATCACAGTATATTCACACTAATATAATAATATGAGCTATTTATATGATAATTAAGCAAACTATCATAGACTTCTTTAACTATTAATCACAATTTAAATTATTTAAGCTACATGCAAAACTAAATTATTACAATACCCACAGTCCCTGTAAATAATCCATTCAATATCAAAAGCCAAGTTTATTGAAACATATCACAACATGGATTACTGACTACTTCTGTCTATGTTGTGATATGTTTCAATCACCTAACAGCATTTATGTGAAACAAACAATTAATTTGAACTGCAAACCACCAGCTATATCACAACTCGCTGTTGCATTTAAATGCTGCCTGATGGCGTAGTCCACATGCTAGGATAGTAAAAGCATACAAAAATATGAAATCCGGGTGCTTTCTGAATGGTCAACTCAGCTGGTAAGTAAACCAGATTATACTCTTATTTTACTTCACCTTGGCCGTATAATCCTATAATTAGTATCGAATACATGTCAGTGCCCTATTTAATTACTATAAAGTGTGTCATACTGTTGTTAATCAAATAAATTGACTTTTGGCTTATTCCAATCATTTTGTTTGGCCCGCTGGTGCATATCTTTTCTCCATTTGGCTTTGTGCCTAGTTCATCCAGATAATTTGATGATTTTCTTATATAAAGTACCTATTATGGCAGAATAAGTAGCTAGATAATTTTTATTTATAAAGTGAATTTACTGTCACATTTTTATATGTATATAAGTTTTCGCCCCAGTTTCCCGCAACCAACCCCTAGGGCTTCTGTATCCAGGAAATCTGTATTGTTGTTGGCAAAAACTTCACGATTGTCGGTTTAACTATTGTTATGGAGGAAAAAATATATAATAATAAGGGTAATAGAAGTATATTTAGTAGGTATAAAGGGAAGGATGAAGATGGGGAGGTTTGAAAGTGGCACCAGTTGTAGAAAAGATGAGGAGCGCTAGGTTGGCATGGTATGGGCTTGTAATGGAGGGATTATAGTCATTTGACCAAAAGGGTTATGAATTTGAGAGTGGATGGAAAAGAGATGGATGGATTGTGTGAAAGAGGACATGGGTATGAAAGGTGTAGATGCAGAGTTGACGGTTGATAGTGAGTGGAAGAAGAGAAGATGTTGTGCCGACTCCACCTAGCATGGGATAGGGGCAGGAGAATGATGATGAAGATTTAGTAGGTATACCTACTAAATTTTATACTAGTGCTATGAGAGTTGGTTGTGAATGGTCAAGCTGAGCCTATGCCATTTAATAATGATGAACAAACAGACTTTTTTTAACTGCTGGTTTAACAGGCTATAGGTTGATATTGGCATTTAATAATGACATTCTTGATCTTGAATTCACCGATACATGGTTTCCTGTAGAACTGACAAAGTCTGTCAGCTTAAATCCTTCATGATTATGAGAACAACCGATGTCTGTATATGAATCATTGTATTGATTGTACATGGTTGGATGTGGGGGATCCCTTGTAATCTAATTTATGAGAATGGTGCCATGCCTATGTTTTGATTTTAATTGTTTTTTATAGAAAAGTAACTATAAACCTAAGATATAACAAAAACCAAAACTCTTGTGGTGAGATCCCTTAGTTGCCTTTAACAATGACCTCCACTGCTAATCATTGTACCTACTATACATAATTTGCCACATTTTCATCCACACATTACGTGAGATTGTAAGTAATGTACTTATCTAAATTGTAATCTATTATTATGTAGGTAGAGGATGGTTCTCCAGATATTGTTCTGATATCTGACCACTATCATTATGGATATGCCACCGCGGACTGCTATTGTATCACCATTCTCCTGAGTCATTAGTATTCTCATCCCCCCTCCATATCCTTATATCCTCAGCCCTCCTAAGCCACAAAATTTACTTAAATTTACCCAATCCATATCCCTTCATCCCATACATCTGAGTATTCCCAAAGAGGGTAGGTAGCCCATCTTAAAATTTCAACCAAAACTCTTACAACTTGTCAGAAGACTTTGTCCAAAAAGATGTTGTGCCAACTGCATCTATCCCCACTAGATGCGGTACGGGCCCCATGATGATGTAAACTAAAACTAAGAACATAGGTACTGGCATAATACTTACGTAGGTAATATCCTTTCCTCATCAACTTACCTACAATTCCGATAGACATCGCATTACGCTTAAATCGGTCTAACTCTTGGACTGCCAAGTAGTCGTTATCAGCAGGTGTAATCAGGACCAAAACAACACCTGTCCCTTAGCATATTGCCTTTTAAAATTGTGTAGGAATCTTGAAACTCGTCATACGTTTTGCGATTTTAGCCGGAAAATACAGCAGACCTTATGTCGACGGAGTTGCCGAGTAAAATGACCGGATTTTCCAAAAACTCCGGAACGGGGAAATGTCCTAAGACAATAGTAGGTTTGGTGTACTAACTAATATCAATATAAAATAATTTACAGCATTTGATTGCCTACTTACGGTAATTATGCTAGAAATAGAATGATCTTTACATAGCATGTGTTTGAAGGTACCTTCAAGCGCCCAACGAGATTGGTATTCCAGTATTAGAGAAGGTAGTCTAATTTAATTAGACGGAGAAGCGCTTGTCCTTCATCTCACCTGGTTTCAAGGTGTGATAAGGCCGAAGGTGGACGCGCACTCCATCCGGAATCCTCAACAAACTGAGGCACTGGATACATCTGACCTTTAAATGCCGGAACACAACGATTTAGAATTGCTGTTATGGGGATAGACTTAGGTAAGTTGGTGGTAGCTAGCCAGGCGAACTAAAACAAAGTCCTACCACCTACCAAATCAAGAAAAATATTGTACCCCCTAGAGATCGAACCTAGGACTTCTGGATCTGATGCCGGTGCGCAAACCACAAGATCACAGAGAGGCGGTTAAAATTTTGATACACTTTATATAAAATATCCAACGTATAACATAAGTACCCTAGTATTTCCAAAATTATTTGAACTAGGCTCAAAACACGGTAGCTGGTAGGTAGTAGGTACGTGATATAAACGTAAACTTAACTCGTACTGCAAAAGCCGGATAACCGGCTATTCGAATGTATAATACCCACGCACATCACTGAGTTATTACGTAGGTAAACAAAGCGTGTCCTGAATAAATGTAGGTATTCATCGATAAGGCATTAATTCAAAACGTTTCATTGCGACTGGTGTGTCCTTCCTTGAATTGACCGTGACCTTGAAGCCGTCTAGGAAAAGTTTAACATCTTTTTTCTTATTGTGAATACGACGAGGAAGCGCTTGCTCTTCATCTCACCTGGTTTCAAGTTATGAATGAGGAACTGGCCTGTCTTACCACAAATGTCGTAAAGCAACCATTTAGAATTGTTTAGGTAAGATGGCGGTAGCTAGCCAGGCGGACATAAACAAAGTTACACAAGCACAAATTTGTACCCCAATGGGGATACGAGACCTTTGGGTCGGATACCGGTGGTCGAACCAGTAGACCACGGGCGGCTAAAAGATTACCTACACGGCTTAGTAGATGCTATTACGAGTATGTGGACCATGGTTTGATCGCAAATTAATGCAACCAAAGCGAGCAATTCTGACCTAGATATTTTCTTGTAACTTTATTGGAATACTTCCTAGACTCGAAACTTGCACACGCAAGGTCCACAATGGAGCTAGCCTACCCAGAAGTTTTGTAACTTTATTGGAATACTTCCTAGCCTCGAAACTTGCACATGCAAGGTCCACAATGGAGCTAGCCTACCCAGAAGTTTTGTAACTTTATTGGAATACTTCCTAGCCTCGAAACTTGCACATGCAAGGTCCACAATGGAGCTAGCCTACCCAGAAGTTGCTTTATTAACTAGGTACCTTAAATATATTTAGGTACATTAACTAAGTAACACGGCTGAAATATAGACCGTAGAAACTGATTCTAAGTTTATGCAGTGTACTTACATGTAAAAACTTAAAATAACCCTGCCGAGGTTTTCCCCGCTAGATAATATGGAGTTTTCAAAAAGTGCGTTTAGAAATTGTTACGCGCGGGTGATGCTTTTGCTGTTGCGTCCATAAGCGCCGGTTACCGCTTTCCATCAGATCTGTTTGCTTGTTATACACCTCAAAGGTATGTTTTTTAAATCAAAGCGCATTTCTCGCTAGATATATTCAACTTGATTACCTAAGCCTTGGAGTGGTAATCCCATGTTGACACCACCTAATTGTAGGACGCTGCTCCAGTCTGTCAGTCACACCTTCAATAATTACAGCATTACATCCGTAGCCAAACAAATTCGTCGTAGACTGTCGCGTTCATTGTTAACACAACTGGCGCATGCCTGTGCCCTGACATCATGCTGCATCATCATCATCGCACCTGTGGAACTCCTCACGTTCATCTGTTTCTGCCACTGAACTCGGCTTTTTTCTCATATAAAATCTGGAGCCTAGTTATTGACTTAATCATTGTTGGTCGAATATTGTGTCCATTAAAAAGTCACTGTACAGTCCACAGCTTTGTGACGGGACAGGCAAGCAGCACCGGATGTAAGTAGCATCTCTTGCCTATAACAAGCCATACTGCATAGGTCACAGATAACATTTCATATCCTACGCGGCACAACATCTTTTCAAACTTGAGGCATAAAGCGGTTAAGCTTCACGTGCCCGTATTTCACCAACAAACATACCCTTCCGGAACACACATTGACAAGCAAAAGCAATGCAGCCAATTCAGATTTATTCTGGTTCCTTCTGTTCTAACGCGTAAGGTGGCTGACGATGCAGGATTCTGGGACATTCCCAGAGGATTACGGGGCGCCGCGATATCCGCGTTGAAATGTTGTATTATTATAATGAAGAAAGTGTAAAGGAATGCGACGAGTAAATAAATGATGTTGACTTGGCTTATCATAATTATCAGCCCTTTATGATCAAGTGTTTGGTGTTTGCAATGTTGCTATCGCACGAAGTAAACGATGCCTAACCGGCTTACCTCGCCCGCTTCACGGCGACAAATTGTACACAAAAACACGCGGGAACCTATTATCTGCGTGAAAAACAAACTATACCTTGTAGTTTAGTATGGTAATAGGTATTATTTATTACAATAGCTAATTCCCTGGAATTCACGATAATAGCCAAATAAAGAGGTAGGTTAGATTTTTTCTAGGTACCATACCTACCTAACTTCTCTAGTCGAGATTTGCTGGGCTCACGTAACATTTAGAGTTAACCCTAATTGAGAAATAATCGACTAGCAATCTTACTTCGCTAATACGCTTGTCCAATCGATCATCATTCGTCTACAACACCAAAATTTGTTTTAATATTCATATTGTGTAACATTGAAAATTGCAACCGAGTAGTCTAACACATCTGCTTCGCTGATTTCAACCTTAAGACATTGCAATAAGAAGGGCTTAGACTGTATGAATTAGTTACTGGAGGTCAGGCCGTTAAACTCGAATCAACATCCCATGTATGAATCATGTTATTTCCTGAGAATGGGCTGCGCTTAGACAGAAAATCAGTCGGACAAAAAGGACGGGCGAGCCCTCAATTTCGCTAAAAAAATCTAACAAACTAGTAAGTTATTAGGCACCTTAAGAGTGCCTTACCTTAAGGCTAGCTCCATCCTTATTAAGAACTGAACCATAAAAAAAAGTAGGGCTATTCGAGAATTAAAATGCACTCATGCACATGTATGGTAAACTCCCAAATACAATATTTGGACCTAACTTTCGACGTCAGTCAAAATAAGTAGGAAATCCATTTCGCTTCGTTCCTAGGCCTAACCCTTGTAAGGGTTTTGCGAAAATTCCGGACGCTCTCCATTTGTCCGGTCCGGATCAAAAAGCCAACATAACATTAGACCTCAGAATCGTTAGGCAAAGGAAATGTCGTGAGGAAATGAGCTAGGATCTCGCAACTCGCAACACAGCCCATTGTGTGGTGGAGGTTGTCGCCGATCGACTGATGGATTGCGGACCAGTTTCGTTGGCGAATCACACAATAGCCCATTCGAGTTCTGCCAGACATGCCCAATTTGATAAGACGAATTGAGCAAATATGTTCTCGGAATCTGTTCATTGTTATCTTAGGATTTATCACTGAGCAAACTTATGAATCTAAATTATGATCGTTGGGCCTCGCATTGATCGAATCTGAATTGATAATCCAAACATAGCTGTGTATTCTCCACTGAACATCGTCATTATTGTTTTATTCGTTTTTTACAATGGGTCAGGTCTTGACTTGTAAATTTATCAGTTTTCTGTCGGGTACACTTTGGAGAGTTTGCAGCGGAACTACACAATTTGATCCCGCGATCCCCATGGGGATGCGACACCGGCTTATGGTGGATATACGTTCCTCGCGCACTAAGCGGTTTCTTCCACATTTATAATGAGCACCGCCAAGTAATAGAATACCACAATGGGAGACTTCAAGTCAAGTGTGAATGGGTTCCTTCTAGGCAAGCGTGCTCCATCGTAGGCTGCATAACAAGCCTCACAGCTCAGTTGGTAGTAGCTCTGCCTTCTGCGCTGTAGGTTGTGGGTTCGATTCCCACCCAGGACAAACATTTATGTGATGAATATAGATGTTTGTTCTGTGTTTGGGTGTTGTATTGTATGATAAGTATGTATTTACAAAAAAAAAAAAAAGTATTTATGTATTCTATCCGTAATCTAGTTCCGATATTACAAGTTATGCTTAGTTTGGGACTAGATGGCGCTGTGTGAAATTAGTGTCCTGTAATATTTATATTTATAAAAAAAAAGGAGTCCCGGGGGGAGGTACGGTAGGACTTTGATAAAGTACCTACGTATGGCTGTGACCACCATCTTACCTAAATCTGTAGCCATGACAACTATTCTAAATTGTCAATTGCCTCGGACTGTTCAGGATTCCGGGTGAAGTGCACCTCCACCTTTGAAGAGATGAAAACGAAGCGCTTCCCCGTCGAACAATAAGAAAATAATCCAGTGGTTGATGGTGTAATGAAAAAAGATAAATTCGCCCTAGCGCTATAGACTTACTGTAAACTCGAAACAGCATTTAAATTAGACGGTAATATGCCTTGCATATTGTCATAGCACGTCATGTTATCAGTCAGGTAGTATCTGAATAACGTTCCATCTTGTGATGAGAGATATGGCTGTGTCATCACGCGAATGACAGATGTTGTTTACGACTAAAGGACACCTTGAAATTACCAAAATAACTTGATTATTCCACGCAGGTTGTTGGTACTTCATATGTACCTGCAACTAGTAATACTAATATCAACCGCAATACCCAACTCCTCCGAATGGATGTGTCGTATTTGTTATTTTCGATAGAATGTTTAGCATGTTTTTATGTGTTTCAATATGCAGTGGGAAATTTGGTAAATAAAGGTACATCATTGTTGAATTGAATTGACAAATACCTACTGAACGGGGCGCCAATTTACTGAAGTACCTATTATGTATTGCTATGATTAACTTTGAATATATTGAACGGTGGGGAAGCGCTTGGCCTTCATCTCACCATCAACATCTTTGTCCTGGGTGCGAATCGAACCTGCATCCTACAGCGCAGAAGGCGGAGCTACTAACAACTGTGAAGCTTGTAAAATACAATATTGTACACTGTATTGTATTTATACAAAAAGGCATGTACAGAGGCGAGAACTTCGTTATGAGAGGCGAGTATGAGAGAGGCGAGACACGTAACAGGTAGATAAAGTGTACATTTAAGAATACTAAATATGCCTAAAGATCATTCATCAAACGATCAATCGATTCGCTCAATAAAAATACGCAAAATGTAAATAAAGAAAGTAAGCACAAGAATAAAGTGAAAAATACTTACTTACATAAACCTTCATACAAATATAAGATATATAGAAGTTAAAATTCAATTCATATAGATATAAATATAGATTCAAAATAAATGAAAAATTCTGTGTGATGTTATGATTAATTGTAAGTCGGAAATTTATTTTTTACGCATGAAACAATTTGCTTTGAGTAGTTTGGCGATGAAACCGGCTGGCTAACCTAACTCTGTTTCATTTGGATTTAACAAAAAATGGCGGTTTTTCGTTTGCCTTCTCAATGAAACCGAAAAATTCCGCCATTTTTTTTGAAACCAAAGTTAAACAGACTTAGTTTATAGGCCAGCTGGTCTAACTAAAGAAACGTAGTGTTAACTGGCGCATTACTTGACCTGCTAACAGTTATCATTTTCCTCTGAACCGAGGAAGTTATGAATCACATACAGGATGTAACCTTCGCTAAGCAAGGTTCACGGCACGCTTGTAAATCATTTATAGCCAAGCACGTGCGGACGTATTGTTTGATAGGCGCCACCGCAGCTTCTTTCAAAACAGCAATCGCGATGTGGTTCAATGCCATATTTTTGGCTTTAGATTTTTCAAGGATTTACCTGAAATAGTAGTCAACGATTAGAATGTAGATAGATATATATATCTATCTTCATTCTATTATTTACCCAAAATATCACACCACACAATATGTAAAACGATAAAGAACACAGTATACTCCATTAATATCTTGAAAAAAAAGAATGTACGTAACTACTCCAAAATAAAGCTGTGGTAGCTGTGGTTGCCTTTAATGAGTAAACACAAGAAATTTTATAATTGTTATGCTGTAATTGTAAGAAATGTGTATTATTCACACTGGTAATCTTAAATAAATAAATAAAATATGAAACATAAAAAAAAGTGTGCGTGTGCTACAGCTTAGCAAACAGGCTCAGCGTAAATGCCCGCTACTGGTAAACAGTGGACGCTGTTTTTCAGCCGAGACCATTACGGTCTATGTATCTTTTCTCACAGGGTCTTGGCTGTGAGAAAAGATGATATTGAAAGAATGTCTCGTTTAGTTCAAACGGTTCGAAATCGAACGGCAAATGTATTCGAAATTATTTGAATAACAACCCTATACTTTTTTAAGTAGCAACGTGACCAGGGGAAGGTGTGATATACTTCCTAGGGCTCTACCATGAGCAATAGAATCTGCATGATTCTGGATGCTCTGGTGGTAACCTGCAAAAGCCCTTCTGACTAGCGACCGCCGAAGTCCAGCGCCTTGCATTTCGCGGTGTTCCGTTACTGCGTGAGAGGATCAGTCTTCCTGTGCAAGTGCCTAACCAGCCTAACCTATATAATTTTTACCTAATTCTGTCGCCATAATAATAACAATTCTAAAATTGTTGTGTTCCGGCATTCAGAGGTAAGATAGCCAGTTCCTCAGTTAGTTGAGGATTCCGGGTGATGCACGAAGGTGGAGGCACCTTCGTGCTTACCCGTTGTACAAAAAAAGCAAGATTTGAGGTCAAGAGATTATCCGTTTTGTTAAAAAAAAAAATGGTTTAGAACATGGCGTCTGTTTATTGCGTCCTTTACAATTTAAAAGGCTACTGGCCAGAACTAATATATATTAGTTAGTTGAAAAACTATGAAGGTAACGCCAAAGTTAGAAATCGGTTTTAATAATCTCTCATAAAAAAAGTTACCTCCTAAACTATCCAGACTTGAAACTCGGCTTGAAGACCGAGTTTCAAGAGAATCTCTACCGACATTCCGAGCTCCGTATAACTTATTGGTTTAGTTGGCAAATAAAAACGTATAAAATTTAATGCAGAAGTTTTTCCGCAGTTACGTAACTCTCACAACATGAATGATGTATCTTTGGGATTTGGATGTCGAAGTATAAAGATTGATCGGGTATAATATTAATATTGAATGAATAATCAACATAAATAGTTATTTTTCCAACTCCCAAACTAAGCAAATCTGTATGGGAACTAGATTACGGAGACTGATTACATAAATAACATCTAATAATCACTACACAACTGTTTGTCCCAGGTGCCATATTAAAAACTATAACCGCCTCTGTGGTCTAGCGATCCCCATGGGGTATAGAATATTGTACTTGGTTTGGTTGGTGGTAGGACCTTGTTCAAGTCCGCCCGGCTAGCTTCCACCATCTTACCTAATTCTGTCGCCATAATAAAAATTCTTAAGAAATGTTGTTTTCCTGCATTTAGAGGTAAGGTAGCCAGTTCCTCAGTTTGTTGAGGATTCCGGGTGGTGTCCGCCTCCACCATTGGCCTTATTATAACTTGTTACCAGGTGAGATGTGAGTCCATGCGCTTCACAATCCCAGCATCAAATTACCTAAATATGGTTTGCAGGAAATGTTATCCGCCAAAAGGCATTGCTTATTGTTATTCTTGACCTTTAAGCTTGCCTGGGCAAGAGTGAGGGCAACTGTGGAGCTAGCTAGCAAAAGTAAGCATGGGCTGCGTGCTGCAGGCTGTGTTCCAACATTTAGAGGTTATTCCTCAGTCGGTTTAAGATTCCGCGTAATGTGCGCTTCCACTTTTGGCCTTATCAAAACTTGGCACCAGGTGAGATAAAAGCCACGCGCTTCCCCGTCGTACAATAAAAAAAATATATACGTTTATAAGTTTCTTCACGAAGACACGATTTCCTGCTCTTACCGAACATAGGCCTATCTGTTTAATGAATTGTATTATATTCAATAAACATTACTATCATCACAAGATTTCCTCAACGCCACAATTACCTATAAGATGTTTATAATATGTTTACGTAAACACATTCCTTTGGATTTCATATAACCTTTTTGCGTAATGGCTATCAAGTTACTACGTCTTTGGGTTTATTGAATGATCGAGGGACGGAAAGTTTTGGGCTGGTTATAAATTCGGGACAGTACCTACCTACTGTTTCAGAAAGCCAATTTCTGAATTTGTTCTTAATTGTTTTGCAAGCTGATAAAAATACATTTCTCTGACATTGCCAGTTTTCTGATATTAGTGACCAGGGTGTATCTATACCCTTGTACATTCATTTTTTTGTTTATACAACTAGGAGGCGGTACAAGCAAGTATCCCGCCTGATGTTAAGTACATATGTCTTGCCTATAACAAAGCCTTACTGCGTAGGTTACATCCACAAAGGACCGGAACACAGCAAAGCTGCTTGGCGGCTGAAATAGGTATGGTGGTAGTACTTCCCCGGACGAGCTCTTTCACAAGGGGCGCTACTACCCTTAAATTATGCTTTGTATGTGCGACGTCGACTTTTATTTCAGGCTCTGAGCGGAATAACGCGAAAGAAACTCGATAAGTAGGCACATAAACCAACTTCGCGTGTACATTATTTGTGCTTACTCGAGGAGGGTGTCGGATTCAAGATATAAATAAGCTTTCAATACATCGCTAATATACGATGTTACAAAATGTTTCGAGAGTTTCTCGATTATATACGCGTGATTTGGATTTAGGTAAATTGTAGCTTTAAAAGCAAAACACATTGTATTTTTTTTAATTGCCACCTACCTTGCTGCATCCAACTATTCATAACAATAGAGAAGGGGCGCCAAGGGCTGGCGCTTGTATAGGCCAGCGAATTATAGCTATTGAGCGTGTCAATGCAGCCAGTGTCTTGGGCACGCGTCCGTCTGGTACTGGTCTGTAACAGTTGAGCTACCTATAGACCGTTTGTAACGAACCTACATATTTTCCTTACATTTTATCCGCCTCTGTGGTCTGGTCTCTATAGTGGTTTGCCCAGAGGTTCCGGGCTCGATCCCCTGTAAGGTATTGTGATTGGTTTCGTCCGCCTGGATAGCTACCACTCTTACTTAAGTCTTTCGCCATAATAACAATTCATAATTATTATTGTTGGGTCCGTTTCTTAGTCTGTTGAGGATTCCGAGTGAAGTGTGGTTCCAACTTCGGTCTTACCATAGCTTGAAACCTTGAGATGAAGGCGGTTCCCCGTATTAACATAAAAAGAAAGCAAATTGCGTAGCATTTCGAAATGAACGACAAACTACGATTGTATGGGAGAGCGGTACTACTGCGTCTTCTTAATTATTATTTACAAATTTTTTTCATATGACATTTTAGTGGAAATTTTAATGGAACGTATGTATTCCAATTCATTTATTGTTTGTGAACCTAGGTACAATAGGTGTGAATTTTAACATCTCTAGGTTCTGCTAAAAAGCTTTACAAACATTACATTTGGTACACAATTATCTTGGATTAAATTAAACTTATGCATTATGCAGTGTATTTAGAAGTGTTTGCGAAATAGTGATTGAAACCTACATGATCATCAGCAATACGTTGTCTTAGAGCTTGTTACGATATTCAGGAAGAAACCGAGTATTGTGACGTAATAGGTCACTTAACCATGATACCGTCGTATCTTGCGGAAATTTGTATCACCCAACACACTTGGTCTCAACCTCAACTCAACAAGCGTGATTCTGTGTTTACAGTGTTTACATTGAAAATTGCATCAGAATCATCATGTCATGCATCACGAAATCAGACCACGACACGACTGTTATACAACGATGGCCTCAAACTCAGTCTGAGGCCCTACTGCGAAAATCGAAGTCGGATCCGAAAGAACTACTGTCATTTATGTATCGAGAAACGAGCAATCCTTCATCGGATGTTTCGTTTATTTTTTATACGAAGGGAATTGCTTGGCCTTCATCTCACCTGATTTTCAAGGATAAGGCCGAAGGTGGAAGCGCACTTCACCTGGAATCCTCAACAATCTGAGGAATTTGCTATCTTACCTCTAAATTCCGGAACACGACAATTTAAGAATTGTTGTTATCGCGACAGTATTAGGTAAGATGGTGGCTGATGATGATTAGCTAGCCAGGCGGACTTAAAAAAGTCCTATCACCAACCAAACCAAGCACATTATTGTACTCCCCTGAGGATCGAACCCGGGACCTCTGGATCAAATTGACAAGCCTCATAGCTCAGTTGGTAGTAACTCTGCCTTCGGCGCTGTAGGCTGTGGGTTCGATTCCCACCCAGGACAAACATTTGTGTGATGAATATAGATGTTTGTTCTGTGTTTGGGTGTTGTATCATATAGTACGTATGTATTTACAAAAAGTATTTGAGTATTTTATCCGTAATCTAGTTCCCATATTACAAGCTATGCTTAGTTTGGGGCTAGATGGCGCTGTGTAAAATTAATGTCCTGTAATATTTATTTATTTATTTATCTGACACCGGTGGGCAAATTGCTAGACCACAGAGGCGTTTTTCGCAGTAGGCCACACATACACATACGTACACATAGGCAAGTGATAATTTTCTGTCAGTCACTTCACATGAAATGTCGCGGAAGTGGTTACTTATCCTCACTCCTCGCTGTCCATACCGTAGTGACTATCCTCTATTCTGGGTCGTTCTATAGAACTGATTGCTGGCAGGCAAGCAAGCGTCTGGATCACGCGAATCTCTCATTTATTTACGTGGTTCAAATTGTTTTGCAAATGATAGTGCCAACGTAGTTTGGTTTACCGTAATCTCGCAGTTACAATTTTTTATGCATCCTTTACGTAAGTACTAATCAAATTTAGGCAAGCGTATATTTATAAGCAGCAACGTGTTATTTTAAGGACCTTTAAGGATAAATTTACATGCTTATAATTTGATGAAAATCTTTTGAAATTGAATGGCATTGGATGAGATTTTGACTTTTAAGATAAATACTTCGATAAGCAGTTTTCCGCATACTGATATCCATCAGTATGCTGAAAACCAAAGTCTATATGATAAGTAGCCTATATGGTCTTCCCGAGGCGAGGATACATGTCATGGAGATTATGACAAATTTCATTTTGTTCCAAATGTCATTCAGCCGTTGATCGTATGCATTCGAATTAATATTTGGTATCGGTATGATGGACCTTTAATGTATGATAGTGGTGTGGTATGTGTCACATTGACATTATCCTTGACCAGCTTTACTTCGATTTATTCACTAGCGTCGTCAGGCTATGCTGAATATTTTCACTAATTCTTTAAAAAAATATTACCAGCCATCGCCATTATCAATCAAATCACAATAAAATTAGTTCCTTCACAATTTCCTTCTAAACTAGTTTAACGCTAATTACTCCAATCGATACAATCGGTTGCGGTTCAGCGATTACTTTGCAAAACAGATATAAATGCCCACTCGATGCTTCTGACACGCAAGCATTCAATATCCGATTCAGCTTGGCAGCTCCGCGGACTATTGTTGGACTTTTACCGAAATCACACCGGCGCAAATCGAAATCATCTACGAATCCTATCTAGCTCCTATTGTATAGTTATGAACAAAAAGAAATGAATGAATGAATGAAAAATACTTTATTGCACACCTTAAAAATAAATGTACAAATTATAAGAAAGTGTGGCAGATCCTATTTTTAATCGTAAAAAGGTAACAATTACACAACAGAGTTGGTTTTTAAAAAATGAAATGATGGTTTAGATCTATCAGGCTTGTCCAGATGAAAGCCAGATCAAAGGACAATGTAAATGACATTGGGTCTACAATGGAGCTTTACCAGAAAGGCGCGCACTGACAGAACAGCAAATTGTTGCGCTGGGCTTCGTCAGGAAAGGTCCCTAGCTAGGTGGAGCTTTACAGGTTCAGCTACCAGTGTTGTGAGCATTCAGCCGTAACCGCTTGCAATAGCCAGCGACTCCGTTGCCCAGGTAGACCAAAGGCGGTACATCACACTTACTCTGAATTTACTTTACAGTTCTTTCGAATCTATTATATTGGTATGGATGGCTTCCCTTCCCACTGCCGAGCTGGTGACCCTTAATCCATTTAATAACTCTAAAAGATACTTATCAAGATCGTGAATAATTGGCATAGCAATGCCGCACCCAAGTTCCGTTTTTGGCCACCTCTGCGTTATCGCATTCCAGGTGGCGAAACTAGACTGAGCTACGAATTTGGCAGTGTAATAGCCAAATCGAACCTTACTTCAGCTGCATAAAGCACCATTTGCATCCAAAGCCCCATTCGCTTGACATAGGCTGGATAAATGCATGCGCATAAGTTGAATTCCTCGCGGATGCCACCTTCGCGCCGGAACAGGTTATTTATGACCAGCGAGCGATCTTATGTGTTATGAGGATTGAGGACGTTGTTAATTGCAATGACATTTTATTTACGTGGAACAGCTATTAAACCATGCACATGTTTGGCTCAGAAGAAAAATAAGTAAATCAAAGATCTCGCGTAAAAATAATTTACTGAGTTCACCTAATGCTCAGGGACTCAAAGTTGCTTCCTATTATTCTGTAGCGATTTTGATAAATTCTTGCTCAGTGCACTCCTTCGTTTTATATCTAGAGGACTTCTATAGGAGTCCTCTACAGCCTGAGGAACAGGCTATCTTACCTCTAAATGCCGTAACACAGCAATTTAGAATTGTTGTTATTACGACAGATTAGGTAAGATAGTGGTAGCTAGCCAGGTGGACTTAAAGAAAGTCCTTTAAACCAAACTAAGCACAATATTTACTGTCATCGTACCCGGGACCACAGAGGTGGTTTTGAACTTCTTCATTAACTAGGTACATTCATTAAAATCCTTATATTTATGAAGTTTTACTCCTGTACCCATCGGTAGCCATACTGACTGCCCTGTGACCGTCCCAGTCCCATCAATTGGTTGTAAAACAACACAATTTACATTGCGATGTCAATTGTTTTGACCGGTTTTTTTATTTGGGTTAATGTTGCCGGTGATATCGGTATAGCCTCGGATGAAGGCTGTTTCTTATCTTTTGCTCGAACAACGTAAGCTTCCACTTATGCCGCGAGTCCTCTTACTGCGAAACCTTGCGTTGCTTATCGTGTCGTATATTGTAAACTAGCCCATATAATAGCCAATAGCTTCCGCCCACGTTTTACCAGGATAAAAAGTTATTTCTTGTCTAGAACAATCTAAAGTAAGTGGGTGAAGTGCGCCTCCACCTTTGGCCTTATCTAACTTGTGACCAGGGTGAGATGAAGACCAGATTTCACTCATAGCTTTTTTTTTATTTACACTCCAAAAAAATACATATAAATCTTAATAAAATGGCACTTAAAACCACTAAGGTTTAACCTTGTGCTATCAAGAGTCTCATAGGTACTAATCTATCAGATAATAAAAAGTAGTAACGATACATAATTGAAAGAAATAATGATCACAATATCATTGCAAGCATCCAGCTGGCGATGTAATAATCTACCTATTTAGATAGCTACGTTAACACTGCAAACACAAGAAGTGTCTTTTTAATTTAAATTTAAAGCTAATATTGTTAGCTGGGTAAGGTCTCCATGTATCTACTTACACTCCGAACGGCCTTGGGCCAGTTTCATCCAGGTTCGGCTTTGTGTAGAACAATGTATGTGCCAAATTTCAGCTCGATACATTTTGTAGTTTTGAAGTGAACGAGGGTCAAACAACCACCCAAGCATCCAAACAAATTTTCGCTTCTATAATGTTAGATGATCATTGCTTTTCTTGATCTTATACTGTTGAGGAACTGATACTGGTACCTAGTTTCGCAGTTTTATTCGTACATTGATGGGAGAATGTACATTTTAAAACTCCAGTGTCACCCACGTATACTGAAAGTTGATGAAGGCAACAATTTTGCTTTGACCTCGACCGAGCCTCGACCGCAACTCCAGGATACACCCTGATGATTGGTTGCTGGGAGAACTGAGACAAAGTTGGTGCATTCGTCAATGAGGAAAACCCTCATAGATTCAGATTTCAGGTTTTATTTATTGGCCACATTATAACAAATAATGCTATACAAGGCTAGTCACCATTTTAACATAAAATATTTATTTATTTATTTGATATGGCACTTTAAGGTAGGTTAGGTTAGTAATAGGTATCTAGTTCGAACAATTTATCAAATAAAGTTAAATAACAAAAAAACAATAACTACTAACATAAAATCTTGCGTGAGTTTGGTTATTCATTTTTAAACTCAAAAACAAACTCACGAAGTTTTGAAAGTCCTCACAATCAATAAGTTCAGTTCATCCTTGATATGCAACGATCAGAAGTTTTTGTGATTCGGAAATTTATTGCCTGCTCATCTGAAATTGTTTGTTTTGCAACAGTTCATATTGCGCATAGATCAGAAGCACATGGCCAAACAAATCATTGTAGGTACCGTAAAATAAACATGAAATATGTTTCTCAATTGCAGCAATTACTAGAAACACTCGTGAAAAGTCACCTTGTCGAAACTCATCTGTCATCAGGTCGTCATCGAGGTTGAAGAATGCTTAGCATTCAGATGGGATGTGTCTAGTGACAATGCCAAATAAGTTCTTCCGCGCATTCTGTCTGTCCACTTATCACATTTAGCCATGTCCGAGACCTTCTATATCATTTATTAAAGATATGAACCATTAAACTTAAGTACCACGAACAAGGGAAGCGGTTACCTCAACTGTTCTGGATCGGTACCAGACGGAAGCTTGCCCAAGACACTGGCTACATTGCTACGCTGATGAACTATGCTAATACGCCTAAATATGATCTAGTTGCCTCAATCAATTTATTTATTTAAAACCATGTAAGTACATAACCGCCGGTACGATGATTATTATTTACCTACAAACCGGAATCCAGATGACACTGCTATATAGCTTTTCTATATAGCTTAGTCTTCAAAATTGCGTAACTGAATAGCGTCTGAACTTACTTATTATTGCAGCAGCGCAACCCTAATCTTGAGTTATACCAGCAGTGATTCAAGCATCCGTTGAAAACTCCCAGTTTGTCATCCAGCTCATAAATACTTAATGGCTAATCTCCGCCTCGGAATAAACCTGGGATAAACAGAGTCTAGACAGTTCCGAGCTTCTGAATGTTTTAGAAAGAGAATTATTACCGTGCAACCTGAGAAATGGCCGGTGTCAGAAGAAAATATGGGAATACGGATACAAATACAACCGTCATACAACTTACAGGAGATACTTTCTTCAAGTTTCAGTTTGCGACCCGTGTAACCAGTTTTCTTAGTCTTCGATGTAGTCTCCATTAGTTCTTTTCACTAACGCGTATCGGGGGTAAGTGTGATCTACCTCGTGGTTTACCCTGGGCAACGGAATTCGAGGCTTTGCCTAGCAGTTACGGTTAAATGATAACAGCAATGGTGGAGCTGTAAAAGTCCACCTGGCTAGCGACCACCCTCCTGCCGAAGTCCACCAAACGGTTCGCTGCGTTCCGTCAGGGATAGCCAGTGCCTTCTGGGAAAGCTCGCTCCATCAAAGACCTCATCCTTCCTCTGGTCTAGATATAGACAAGCAAGCAAGCGGTCAAGAGTAAACCAATAATTTATAAGAAAAAGTAACATTAGATTTTAGGAATTCACAAAGTTATTTATTAATTCGTTTATTTCGACCAACAAGGCATCATATTTACACACAATAAATATTATTAGGAATATCACAATTATCAAAAATATATCTGTACGCACATAATATCCGATTCAAGCTAAAATTCGGTAAGTATGTAGGTACCTGCCACATTCGGTAAGTAAGCCAACAGATATTTTACACAACAATGTCATATTTTTCAATTTCAGCACAAGGTAATATCAATAGCAATTGTCAAAACAGCAAGGAAACAAAATATAATGTCAGATAATATTCTTTCAAATATTGCGTATGAATCATAAAGTAATTTAATGTGAGCCAAATCTACTTGATAATGCTTTAAGTAGGTACCAACGCCATTGGTGCGTCCGCATAATATTGTAGAAACAGTCCACTTGCTTATCTAATATTGTAATTGTAATCTAGTTCCCCTATCACTATGCTTAGTTTGGGGCTAGATGGCGCTGTGTAAAAATCAATGTCCTGTAATATTTAAGTATAATTTATTTATTTATATCGGCAAATCTCCCCGACGTACTACAAAACTTGGGAAGCCTCAAGATCACACTTATACTCGCACGCACAATGCATTATATTGTTTTAAACATAAAGCGACACCATGAAGTTGATTGGTAATTGTCTCTCAAGTTTTCGTGAGAACTGACAACTAAATTCAAAGTAGTTCAAAGAGGATAATAGTGAGGAGATAGTTATTCAAATATATATGAATCTACAATACGTGTTCTATATCAATGAAGATAAAAAATATACTCACCCAATATACGGTGGATGGTGGCGAATGATTATTTATTGTGAGCATTCGTGATAAAAGTGGGGTTTATATTAAAAGACGTTTTAAAGTGGGTTTATTGATTTGAGGTTAACCGTCGGTATGTATTGTTTTGTTAAGCTAAATAAGTATAACTTCTTCCGTGCGTAGGTACATAAGTACAAACACACATTTTTATTGTATTTTACTGGCTTCGTACCATTTGCACCCATCATAAAGCATTCTGTAAATACTCTGTCAACTCTCACGTGGCTGATTTCTTCAGCTTGATTAGACTATTTGATGGACAAAAGTCTTGTTCACATGTCGCTCATCCCTTTATGATTCCTAAAACAACATAAGATTGCAATATTATGTGATCCAATCACTCGAGATGGAGCTCCAAATGACTTTTAATTGTGAGAAATTACCTTTATGCCTCGCAAAGATTGGAATTGTCTGGGAACTTTAGTTTTGCAACTATCAAGTATGTGCTATCGCCTTGGATTTCTTTCCCGTGATCCTGTGGGAATCTTCAAATCCTTCTTAGTCTTCTCCTACACTACAAAAGGAAGATACCCTGTACATGTCGTGTCTTTATGACCTCTGGTTTAGGCTGTGCAATGAAAGTCGGCTGCACGGAATATTTTGTTTATTTAAATGAAGATGGTCTTTGACGGCTACTTTAGAGATAATCCAAGATCAAAAATATTCGGAGTTAGTTCGTCATGAAGCTATCGAAATATCTGTCGGTTCTGGTTAAGCTAAGGTTAGCTCTTGACCTCCTAAGATCTAGGCCAGAACAAGGGTGAGATCTATGTGGAGCGAGCTTGCCCAGACGTCAAACCGTTGCCTGCCCTCACTTCGGCATGAACTTCGCTAGCCGAGTGGTCCTTTGCAGGTCCTATGATCATTTAGCCGTAACCGCTTGCAAAAGCCAACGATTACGTTGCCTTGTGTAGACCACTACCATTACGCGTAAGTGAATGGTTTACGATTATAGCTAGTATCTTATGATGTGTACTATTGCAAACGACTGTACATCATTCGCTCCCACTCGCTTCACTACTCAAAGGTCATCGTACAACGGCATCGTGTGTATGACACACTCATACTCACTGCATGAACGCTAATCAATCAAATGCCTACACACAACTGATTCACTCGCTTCTCGTTTCTCCATTGTTGAGCGAAAACGAAAGTATACCCGCTAAATTGTATTACACTCGCTTACGGTACACTCGTTTGATGTAACCATAACCACACAATTAGATAACCCATCTCAGTGACTTCTAAACAAGAGGAATGACCGCCAGCCTCACTGGAACCGTGTGAAACACCAAACTACTTGCGGTTGCTGGAGTCGTCGATGCACAATACACCCCAGTGCGGGACGTCAGTCGGACTGAGACTGGTTTGAAGTCCGCCTGAATAGCTACCACCATCATACCTGAGAACGCCAGCTCCTCAGTCTGTCAGGATTCCGGGAGAAGTGCGCTTCCACCCTCTTTATTTTGTTTGACAAAAGGTGAGATGAAGGCCAAGCGCTTCCCCGTCGTTAGAGTAAACAGCTCAAGGGTTTGTAGGCGCTTTGTATCTACAATGAAACATCTGTCGTTTCCTCACTGAAATAAATAAACAAGTCATCAAACTTTCCCGATAAAACAGCATGATGGTGCGATTCTCTGACGCTCTGGCTGCGAGCTCGAAGAATGGCCGTCACCCTCTGCACATCTGTATTGGAAAGTTGTCAGTGCAATGATGGAAATCTCACCAGTGAAAGTAAAACGTATCGCTTACTTACGCTAAAATGCGTTTTCATAGCTTCCTCAGTTCGTGTTCGCAACCCGGAGTTTTACGGTAGCCGTGGTGCTTTATCGGGATCGGCAGACGTTGGTGCAATCTTGCATCGGAATTATTTAATGTCACTTACCGCTTACCGCGTTGCATGATGTTTGTTACGAGCCTTAACGTTTATTGTTTTGTTATTATTGCCGAAACGGTTTCGTTGGCTGGCTTGCGAAGATTCTGCTTTGTAACGCTTATGTAACGTTAATTTAAATATATTCATTGCGTACGTACTGTGGAAATTTACACAGTGACCCTATGTAAATTGCAACTACGAGATCGCTTGCTTCAAAGGCGCACGCGAGATTTTCATCCCTCTCGTAGACTTACAAATTATATTATCTTTACAAATAAATAAAATTTTGTGTTTTTTGTAATATCAAAATATAATGCGGTAGGTACCTACCTAATAAAAAAACATTCTTTATATTATCACATTTCTGTTCGTCTGTTTGTTCAGATTAATCTCCGAAATGGCTGAACAGATTTTGACGGGTTTTTTGTAACTTATTTTTTTGTGCATTAAGAAAGGATTTTGGGAAATTTCCACCGGATGTCAATGAAGTCCTGGACGATTGTTAGTCTATGAATAAATGGGTATAACATAATATTACAGGCTTTATAGTATGGGTACTTGATAACAAATAATGAATATGCAAAACTACTTTTATACCTCTTTTTGTAAATACATACCTAAAAAATATAGTGGCACAATAATTACAGTTTCTCAATTTTTATTAAAATAAGGACTGTTGATTTAGTAAATAAATAAAAATAATATAAAAAAAAAATACACCCAAACATAGAACAAACATCTCCGTTTATCAGGGAATCGACCCCACAACCTAATGCTCAGAAGGCAGAGCTACCTATCGTCATATCAGTACTTGGCACACCATTGTTTCTGTCAAAATAAACCAGGTCGAAAACATATATTTCGTCAGCCGTCCAAGGCCACCCGAACCCGACTCATCGTCCCGCGAGAAGACCAATTACCCGAATTGATGTGTGCAGTGCACATGGATCCCGTCAATCGAGCCAGAGGGGCTTTGATTCAATTAATATCTCTGGGAGAGCGTTTCATCCATTTCGTTCACTTACTGCACTTTGCCTTGCTGTTTCCGGGAGAGAATAATAGCTCCGAACCCGTATAGACTGACTCTTATTGTCTAGTGGTTCGCCCACCGGTGACAGATCCAAAGATCCCGGGTTTGATCCCCTGGTACAATATTGTGCTTGGTTCCGTTGGTGGTAGGACTTTGTTTAAGTCAGCCTGGCTTACCTCTACAGACTTACCTAATTCTAATGTTGTTGTGTTCCGGCATATAGAGGTAAGATAGCCAGTTCCTCACACTGTTGATGATTCCGGGTGAAGTGTGCATCCACCTTTAGGCCTTACATCATTAAAAAAAACAGATGAGATTAAGGCCAAGCGCTTCCCCGTCGTACAAAAATAAAAGACTTCCATTCCAGAAACAGCCTGTCAGGAGTGGAGATTATGGCAAAGCATTTTAAGGGACACAATCAAATAACGTTTCGCCTCCTAGTTGGCTGTGCATAGATTTGTAGAGAGTCATCCAATTGCACAATGATTTTACATTGTAATAGTGAACCGCCCGGTAATTCGGTCCCGCGTCGTCCTGGCTAAATTTCCCAAAATCCTGTTTTTTTTTTTTTATTCAACTAGGAGACGGGACAAGCAGGTAGCCCACCTGGTGTTAAGTGCATCTCTTGCCTATAACAATGCTTTACCGCATAGGTCACATCCACAAAAAACATAGCCTACACGGCACTGCATTGCGCCCGTCAACTGGAGGCATAAATAATTTAATAAATTCATAATTTCACCGGCAACCATACCCTTCAAATTCAATAGGTATGGTGGTAGTAATTCTCCGGACGAGCCCTTTCACAAGGGGCTTCTACTACTCTTATGTCCGTAGGACCTCTGATTTGGGATGTGCGTTGATTGCAAGTCTGTCAGCTACACATTTTTATGTAGGTACGTGGAATTCACCTAAAAATAGCACAACATGAACCGGTCTCCAGAAGTGGATTCCGCGTCCAAGTATCCGTCTAATTGCCGTCTGCGTCGTTCTCTAATTGCGTAATTATTGTGTTATCTCCAACAACACAATGAGCCTTCTTTTGATTGGAACCATTTTTCTTGAACCGCCGAGATCACAATTTTTGGGAGCAGTTCTGGCCGACGTAGATTCCGTAGGTTTTGTGAACTACTACCAATTCCTGACAGACGAAAGATGGAGGATGGTGGTTAGCTACCACCATCTTATCTAACTCTATCGCCATAAGAACAATTCTTAAGAATAATGTTGTGTTCCATTTAGTTCCTCAGTTTGTTGAGGATTCCGAGTGAAGTGCGCCTCCACTTTCGACCTTATCTCAACTTGTGAGGTGAGATGAAGGCCAAGCGATTCCTCGTAAAATAAAAAATAAAACGATAACAGAATAAGGTTTTTCAAATATATTCTAACATTACTATTTTGGACCTACCATCCCCGGAGAGACTATGAAGTGACAATGATGATGCAAAGCAAAAACAAGAAGCAAAGATGAATCTACGGAAACGCTTGAAGCAATTACAAAAATAGTTAATTCGAGATTGTCTTTCAAAGCAATTAAGTAGGTAATGGCTATGACGATTGCTATTGTCGGATATTCTCACGGGCATGTTTCTTGTATTCGTGATGAGCTATTTACAATGTAACGAGAAAATTGCAGACTTTAAATAGATATGCGGAGACAATCAGCGAGCAATCGGGCAGTTCTTGCCGCGGCGAGAAATCACTTGATCTGCGAGGAAAATGCGAGTTCCAGATAATATGATGCTACTAGCTACTAGCTGATGGCTTAGCCCTTGGCTAAGCCATCAGCAGCACCCGGATAAAAGTAGCCTATAGGTTTTCATGGTCCAGAACAATATCTGTGCAAAATTTCAGCTGCATCAATTTGGTAGTTTTTACGTGAATGAGCAACAAAGCATGTATCAGCATTGTATGACCACGTTCTACGTCTCAATCCCATCCCACGGGATCTGATTTATGGGATGAAAAGTAGCCTTTGTCTCATACCCGGTCTATAGCAATATATTATGTACGAAGTTTCTCAACGAAATACGTCAAGTATTTTTATTATTGGTGATTAGCCAAGAGTTTGAACACTGGCTCACTTAAAAAGTAAAGATGAGAGTTCTCAAAAATAATAGATGTGACCTAAGATTAGGAGTTATCTATTTGTTAAGTTATTATGATGATCATATCCGTAATCTAGTTTCGTTAGAACAAGGTTTGCTTAGTTTAGGACTAAATCACGCTGTGTGAAATGAATGTCCTGTAATATTTATTTTATTATTTCGATTCCCACCCAGGACAAGCATTTTGTGTGATTATAAATGTAATAAATGTAATATAAATGTTTGTTCGGTGTTTGGGCGTTGTTATGTTACGATTAGTATGTATTTACAAAAAGTATTAGTATTCAAGTATTATATCGGTAATCTAGGTCCCATATTACAAGCTACGCTTAGTTTGGGCATCTAGTTAAAAAATAATGTTCTTTATTATTATTATTTTGATTCGGATTTTAACGAGTTCTATAGTAGGCGCGCGAGATGAATGCAGTCGAAGTTTGATGTGGCTCTGCAATCAACTCGCACGCGTACTGGTAGTCACCATAGTAACTAAATTAGCATTGCCAAGCACGGAAACGCACACCGAGGGTCCCCACCCATTTCAAGACTAAAATCACATTTCTTGTATATCCCTTAACTGTTCTATTTTTTTTATTATTTGTTGTGATTAAATGTCCCTATCCTTCTATTACGGTTCATGACAGACGAACTGCGGAGTTTTAGTAGTAGGGCTCTGTTGCCACTCTATGGGTACGGATCCTACTTTCAGTCATATTATAGCTCGGCAATTCATTTTCTGCTGTGTAATGAAATGACTGCGTAAAATAAATTACGTAGAAAAATTGCTAGTAATTTAAAAGGTGACATTAATTTAAACAAAGTGTGGCGTTAAAACCGCAAGGCGGTCTCGCCGCGCCAACTTTCAATAAGCTTTGATATTGTAGAGCGGGCGCCGTCGACACCTCTACCTCATCGAGTGGCTATCTTGGTTGCACTTGCATCGTACGGTACTTGATG
The DNA here is from genome assembly GCA_951394065.1 of Venusia cambrica. Taxonomy (NCBI): domain Eukaryota; kingdom Metazoa; phylum Arthropoda; class Insecta; order Lepidoptera; family Geometridae; genus Venusia; species Venusia cambrica. The sequence continues at coordinate 2,596,235 of OX596036.1, forward strand.
ACGATGAACGATCTTTCATTCTCAATTTCATAAAAATTGGGTAGTCCCAAATTTATAGATTTTTATAAGAATAACAAGATTAATAATAACAAGAAGCTGTTATTCAACTCTTTGAGTGCTGGTGTCGCAGCGGTGTGTTTAACAGAACTCAAAGTTCATGATGTACTCGATGTTTGTGTTGTAGATATTTTCACTCTGATAAGGTTATTTTTATAATATCGGTTAAATTTGCATACACTACCTCGCACATGTTTCGTGCACAGAGTTTATCTGAAAATGTTACCTTCTCGCAAAATACTGATAATATAAACTGTCACTCCATTATTGATTTCCACTAGTACCCGACATCTATTATGATGTTTCATTACTCGATCAGGTAAGGTTTCATACTGCCATGTAAGTCTCAGGTTTATAATCAAAAGTAACTCGCGGTTTTCTGCTCCCGTTCAAAGCAGTATTTGATTTCGCGTCAACTTACGCAAACGATATCTTCTTACTGTAAAGGTAACTCAGTGGTGATGTTCTTTTGATGCTATGAGTTCATAATCACATAAACCTTAAAAACCCCTCGAAGAACAAGGACATAAATAAATATTACAGGTTATAAAAAATGGGAAATTAATGTCCTGTAATTTACAGGACATTAATTACGTACTATATGATACAACACCCAAACACAGAACAAACATTTATATTCATCACACAAATGTTTGTCCTGGGTGGGAATCGAACCCACAGCCTACAGCGCAGAGGGCAGAGTTACTACCAACTGAGCTATCAGGCTTGCAACTGAGCCAGAATAAATAAATAAATATTACAGGACATTAATTTTACACAGCGCCATCTAGCCCCAAACTAAGCATAGCTTGTAATATGGGAACTAGATTACGGATAAAATACTTAAATACTTTTTGTAAATACATACGTACTATATGATACAACACCCAAACACAGAACAAACATCTATATTCATCACACAAATGTTTGTCCTGGGTGGGAATCGAACCCACAGCCTACAGCGCCGAAGGCAGAATTACTACCAACTGAGCTATGAGGCTTGTCAAAATGCTTGCATACTATTTCCTTTGCAATCGAGTAGTACGAAACTGGAACCGTTTACCTGTTGAAGTTGTTACTACCTCCTCTGTAAACAACTTTAAAAACAAACTGGACAACTGGCTACAACCCAATAACTATTTCCTACAAGGAATAACCAAGTGTAGTGACAATCTAAAACCCACACTGTGAAATAGGCACATCAGCCCCAGTGCTACTCGCTTATAACATAATAAAAATATAATCATACTAATTCATATAAAATCGAAGACGAAGAAGAGAGGTTCGTTGCTGATAAATTTAAATGTCAACGCAACAACTGCTTCATTCCAACATTATAATAACAATGTCATTGTCAGATAAACCAGTAATGATATGCTTTACTAATAATCGATTAGTAGATAGACAATTCAATCACAATCGAAGAATTCTAGGCCGCTGACTCTGAAGATAATGATAGCCAGCAATTTCCCTCGCAAGCGCTCAGCTGCTAAACATTTCACAACTCTTATCTATTTAGAACTAGAACCAAATCCACTCGGACCTGTGCGTGGAATTGAATAACTCGTTGCGTAATTTCATAACTTTACACGCTGCAATTACAAACAACAAATTACGACACATAACAGTTGCCAACAAAAAAAAAAAGCGGCGATACACGTGGGAAATGACATGACAAGGCAACGTGTATCAAACTTTCACGGCGCTCGCGTTAGACTTTCGCCGGTAATTAAAGAAGCAATAGAACAATAGCTGGCAAGAAGCTAACGCATCTCGTACGCGATGCTGCCAATAATTGTCGATCGGCTCGCCCCACGCTTTCTAACACCGTGCCATGTACGTCAACTCATTCGATTTTCGCTCTAGAAATCGCACCAATAACAACAATGTTAGAATTTATGAGGTGAAGTCGAGATCACGGACTCGCTACAGCCGCGAGTCTTCTACTGAACCAATCGCTTCACTATGGCAATGGTATCGTCGCTGAATGGCCATCGAAAGGCATAGGCGAGGCTATTCTTTGACTTCTCAATGAAACCGAAAAATTTATCTGAAGCAAAACAGCAGTTTTTATTGAAACCAAACTGAAACAGACTAAGGTAATAGGGCAGCTGCTGCTTTCATTGCAACTTAGAAAAGCTCAATATCAATGAATGTTAATCGCGATTTTTTTTTATTGATCTGTTTATTAATACGTTACCTGTGTTCTGGACTCGGTCGGGCAGGTGACTCGAAAAAAGTGAACAGACTACGTGAGCGCAAGTCACTTACAATGGGTGTCTTTTTGCTCCAGGTCTGTAGAAAGTGTTTGCACGCTTACAGATTAAGGTTTATGGTATGTAGTTCGATACAATGGCCAATTTGAGCCATGTATCGAAGTTTTTATTGAACAGTTGCCGCGCACGGTTTGGCTGAAGTGAAATTTTAATCCGTGTGTTTCGCATATTTGTCAGTACAGGCGGTTTTCAATGGGAGTAACGCTATCGTATCAAAATTAAGGTTGTTGGAATGCAAACATTTTCATTCGTATGATCACAAATTTACAAAACTTAAAATAATAGAATAGAATCTGAATGACATGTGTCACTGGCTAATATTCCGCTAAGCGGCGATGGGCAATTTTTTTTTAAATACCAGGCGATTTTGACAGTGGTCCCAAACGCCCGTCTTCTCGGGCTTGCAACCAGTAATGTATTGAATACTAGCTACTTGCAAATCGTGGGCATGTGCCGAACTTTTTTTTTTGGACTACCCTCTAGCAGGGATCCTCATAAGATCCACGCTTTGAGTAGTGATCAGAGGTGAATCCTCGAAGGGGAAAAGTCGTGAGTCTTAATAGTTATAAACTTAAAGCAAGGTAGCCAAAACGTTTATGTGTTAGATACATTATAAATTACTTAAAAAACAAGGACACATATTGATTAACATTAATATTAAATACCTAAATACAGTGTTTTTGAACAAGCAGAGTTCATCGCAGTGCACGGGAATTATGACATCTAGATTAAAAAATGTTGGAATGGAGACATTCAAGAATCCTCACCCATTACAACACAGGAAATCCTGAGGATTATAATTTAATGTGTAAGTTAGGATTAGGAGTCGGAATAACTACGAATTATTATTAGCCTGGAGTGTCGTATCTACCCCACCCACTGCAAGGCGAAAACATCCCTCTCTCTTTTCCTCTGCATATATTTAGTACTATAGATGTATGGAATCAATTTTTATTAGCTTTTGTGGCCTAGTGGTGCGCCCACCGGTGTCAGATCCAGAGGTCCCGGATTCGAAGCCCAGTACAATATTGTTCTTGGTTTGGTAGGTGTTAGGAATTTGTTTAAGTCCACCTAGTTAACTACCACCTTCCTACCTAATTCTGACGCCAAAACAACAATTCCTAAATTGTATTTTGAGGTAAGGGTAAGGCTATCTTAAGATATCCAGATCTACCTCTAAATGCCGGAACACAACAATTTTAGAATTGTTATTATGGCGACATACAACTAAAAGTTATACTATATTGTGCAATCGTAGTATCGTTGAGAGATTACAATGCATCAGATGGCAGTGTAAACACAAGCTACGCTATAATTTACTAACTGACTGAACCAATAGACTTGTGGTCGATTATATCACTTCTTAGCCGGTTCAAATTCACTTCATCATCGCTTTAGATAACTGAACGCCTTCGTAATCTCACTGGGTGCAATGTTTTATCATCTCGATTTGCCATTCGTCTTCATTTGACAAATGACTCATCATTATATCATTGATTGATTTGATTATTTTTACATCGTTTGTTTATTCCGATTTCCCCGTTTTTTCGAGTTTCTTTTCCTTGTTTGATTTCGTTTATTTAACCTTTTAGCAGCAATTGACCAAAGCGAAAGTAAAACTGGAAATTAGTTTTATTTTATTGATTTATTTATTTAGTGAACAAAGCAGATTACAATCAAATTAGTGTTAAATTATTCACAACTAGTTTATTTGATATGTAAACACAGGAAGATCAGTGTTGCAAGCACATTTTTTTTTCCCAGGTAAAATAAAGTCTAATTTTGTTTTATCATGATTCTAATTTGCTTATTCTAACTTCTAAAATCACTATATAATACATGTGTTTCATCAAGTTCAAGTTCTTATTTTCTGTTGTAGCTTAGGGCCTTAGCATATCCAATGTAAAATAATAGACGGTTACTCATTCCCACCTGGCCTTGAAACAAAACATCCAGCGAGGCTAGTCTAAACTATTACATAGACAACAATAAGGCCTGCGCCGGCGCTTAGCCGGTACAGAGGTCGTTGACCCTCACCGCGGGTTAAGAAACCTCGTACTTTAAACCGATCCGCTTATTAGGTATTCTATATACTGAGCGCACTTTTGTGTACACACCCAGGTCGGCATCCAGCGAAGTCTATTTTTGGAATGGGGTATTTTTCTCGCGTGGCCATAATCCCAAGAAATGCTGTATATGCCAAACGCCTCGAGTTGAACATCCATGTTTTTCTATTATAATGAATCCGATCCACATTGCCTTCCAGAACTTTGTTACTGAATTCTGTATTTCGTATTTCTCGAAGCATCAAATTTTCGCCCTTCATCCCCGGTTTAATATTAATATTATAGCTTTGCCAAGTTGTCATGTCTACATACTGGGGTTTCTTTCTTCTCATGCGGATATATTTGTATATTTTTACTCTCTCTCAACTCGTAATTAAAGAACCGGAAGTCTGTTTAAACAATCCGTCTTCAAATCAATGTCACGCCATTTGATCACGTCCCTCATTGTACCCGTAATGTATAAATAGGGACGTGCCGTTTTCTACGTATTTTCGGAACATGGTCAAAAGATCTTGAAGACATTTTAAAGATCAAAATTGGATGTAATAGGTATTATTGATGAACTAATTCTGCTCTAAACAGGTTTATTTCGTGGTTTTAAGACATTTAAACACTGGTTTTACTCACTATAGTACGTGATAATATACGATAGTTGATGAAAGGACCAACTTCGTTTCGGTTCTCCTAGGGAACCATTATCAGGGTGAATGTGATTCCTCGTTCTACGTCGCGTTACACACTCGTCAAACCCACGTTTAAAATGTATGATGATGTAACAGTCAGAGTTGAATTCCGTGGTTGTCACTTTCTTTGGCAAGTAAACGCGCGTTGTCAAGATCTATGTACCATTCCTACCCAACTCAAACATAAGACAGATCGTTATGCGGAGCTCGAGAACCCTTCCCCTGATAATTTGAGACAATGTCTAACATAACTGCGGAAACCACACCGCGAGCTGGGGTAGCGCTTGGCCTTCATCTCACCTGAGGCCGAAAGTGTAAGCGCACTTCACACGGAATCCTTAACGTACTTAGGAACTATCTTACTCCAAAATAAAGGAACATAAACATTTTGAATTGTTGTTATGGCGATAGACTTAGGTAATATGGTGGTTGCTGGCCATGCGGACTTAAACAAAGTCCCACCAACACCAACACAAACAGTTCCTCAGACTGTTGAGGTTTGCGAGTGACCGTTACGTGTTACTTGAAACCAGGTGAGGTGAAGGCGAAGCGCTTTCACGTAGGTACAATAAAACTTTTTTTAAAGCCAAAATCCGAATACCATATTGCACGTAATAACCACGAAGAACTCCGTCAATTAGTTTTACAAAACGGGTAGTACTCGCCAAAAAACCTAGTATTGAATATTCCAGTTACGTTTTCGGTCGCATCCTTAGTCCCTCGCCACTGCGCTGGGGCCCTCATAGTCCACAGTCCCTTCGAGCCTGAGGGCATCGACCCTCGGACAAAGACACGGAGATTCTAACACCCAGTTGATGATTATTTATTACTGCTAAGTGTTTGGCACATGAGCATTATGGGAGGCTTTGTGTAACCATTCAACCTGGAGAATAGAGTTAAGGAAGTTATATGTAGAGCTTACAGGAGGGTCAACAATTTTTTCCGACTTAGGAGTGTAAATCATTTCTAGATTATTTTATTATTGTATTCATTTATTTCAGACAATTAAGTAATCCATATCACACATAATAAACTAAAAAAAAAAAAAAAAAATTACATAGTCACTAAAATCATCATTAGGATAACATAAATTATGTTACAAGTTCACATTATTATTAGTTTATTAGTGTTATGATTATGTTGAAGGTTTTTTTTACGGCTTAAGGTATTTTTTTTTTATTAATGTAGTTGTTTGATAAGTTTTAGTGTTACATCAACCTCCCTTTATTACTGAATATTTTTTCTGTTATCAGATTTTATTTTGAAATATGGATCTCCGCAAAATAACGCCTGAATCAAATAGCTATGATGAGGTAGGTACCTCATTTGTTGGTGGTGGTAGGACTTAAACTAAACAAACTAAACATAACTTAAATAACATAACTCGGTTCTAAACCTTGAAACTGAACAGGACGGGGCGAGGTCTACCATAGCGAGCCGAAAGTAGGCTCCAAACTAAACTCAGTTTGCTGATTGTAAGCAAACTATAGTAAAATAAACAAACATAATATTCGCGTATATCAGGATAAAGCTCGTAATACAAACACAAACACGAGTCCCTAGATAAGCTCTCAAAACGGGTCCATTGTGATATTACCTCTATTGTCTTGGTATCAATATTATGTACATTTTTATCTCGCGCACAACTGAACAGGGCTTCAATTCTACTTAACCACCGCTGTAGTCTAGTGTTTCGACCACCGGTATCAGTTCCTGAGGTCCCGGGTTCGATTCGATCCCCAAAGGGAATACAATATTGTCCTTTATTGATTTGGTATAAGCCTGTCTAGCTAACACCATATTGCCTAATTCGGTCGCCATAACAACGATTCTATAATTGTTGTGTTCCAGCTTTTTAGAGGTAAGATAGCCAATTCCTCATGTTGAGGGTTCCAGGTGAAGTGCGCTTCCACCTACGGCCTAATTAAAAATCAGGTGAGATAAAGGCCAAACTCCCCGTCGTACAGTAAAAAAAAAAACTATCGCTTCACTATGCCAATGGTATCGTTGCAGAATGGCCATTAGAATACCAAACGGCACCTATAGTGGTCATTCTGCGCGATTGGTTTAGTAGCATCTGGCCCCTGGACCTTGCTCGGTCATTTTACCGACAAGATTACTATTTTACGTACGTATTAAAATTAAACCGCATAAATGGAGATGATTAAGATCAGCTGCCTTACTCAAGGCAATTTTATAGCTTTTGCACGTGAACTTGAAGTAATTACCGCCTGAGTGCTATCTAGACGAGAGCATGTTTAAAAACTTGTGTCAGAAACAATTTATATCCCATTGAAGCCTAATAATCTTTGAAACATCAAAGCCGTTTATTCCCCGCGGCGCCACAATGGTACATTTCTACTCGAGAATAAGCCATATCCAATTATCCACCCAGCAACGTAACCTTTATCGCGTAAGTTATCTGTTCAATCGCACTTATATACGATGCGAGACCAGTATTTTTTATTGAATGAAAATACAGCCAGGCGTTTGTACTGGGCAGGCGCATTCTCTGGGAACTGGTTGCAGTGTCGTGGAGTCGGCAGCGGCTGCCCACGCGCGGACAATTGAGACATCGCATACCTATCGAATGGGAGCTTACAGCCAATAAACTATTTATCATCAGCGCTAATCAAAACCTCGTAACTCGCAACATATCGGCTCGTATCATGAACTGGGTTTTGGCTCGGAACGCCATTTATGAGTCTGTTATGCAATAATAATACGATAGGCCTTAACCGCGGTTCGCTCGGTGTCACGTTCAGAGGTCCCGGTTTCGGCTCCCAGGGAAGTACTTTTTTTTTTATTGTACGACGGAGAAGCGCTTGGCCTTCATCTCACCTGGTTATAAGTTGAGATAAGACCGAAGGTGGAGGCGCACTTCACCCGGAATCCTCAACAAACTGAAGAAACTGAGGAACTGGCTATCTTAGCTCTAAATGCCGGAACACAACAATTTTAGAATTGTTGTTATGGCGACAGAATTAGGTAAGATGCTGGTAGCTAGCCAGACGGGCTTAAAAAAAATCTTACCCTGGCCAGATCCTCAGTGTTGGGGATTCCAGGTGAAGTGGGTTGCGCCCTGGGCCTTATCATAACTTAAAAATCAAGTGCGATGAAGGCCAAACAGTTCCCCGTCGTACAATAAAAATAAAAAAGAGATTTTGGCTCAGAATGCCATTTATGAGTCCGTTATGCAATAACAATACGATACGGCATCGTGATTATACCCTCTTTATTTTATTTACAAGATTTAACCTACTAAGGCTGGTAATGTATTGTTGTGTGGTCCTTTCTCAATAAAAGTTATGAGAGGACTTTTAGAGGACCACATAAATTAACTTCTTTGGGTTGTAAAGTTTAGTTTTAAGAGTAGTGAGCTCCATGTGAAATAGCTCATCCGGGAAAGTACTACAACCACACCTTTTTCGACCGCCATGCTCTGTTTCAGTTTGAAGGTTATAGCTGCCGGTGAAATTTCGGACTCGCAAGGCTTAATACCTTTATGCCTCAAGTTGACCGGCGCAATGCAGTGCCGCGTAGGTCACGTTCTATGTGGATGTACGCAATATGGCTTTGTTACTTAACATTCGATGGGCTGCTTGCTTGTTCCGTCACGAAGCTGTATAAAAAAACGTATTACCTTTTTATTACAACAAGCCTCATAGCTCAGGTTTTAGTAACTTACTGTAGTAACTTTGCTGCGCTGTAGGCTGTGGGTTCGATTCCCACCCAGGACAAACATTTGTGTGATGAATTCAGATGTTTGTTCTGTGTTTGGGTGTTGTATCATATAGTACGTATGTATTTACAAAGTAGTTAAGTATTCTATCCGTAATCTAGTTCCCATATTAATTAGCTATGCTTAGTTTGGGGCTAGATAGCGCTGTGTAAAAAAATAATGTCCTGTAATATTATATTATATTACTGCGACTAATTATACAATCGTCGGCTTATGAATCTGCAGAAGTACATTTTCGGAGAAGTCCGAGATCGAGTTGTTGTGCGTCGCGGCCGTCGACGTCGGCAAGTTTTTGATCCAAAATTAACCACGCCATAAAAAGAAAAACCAGTTTCGCCACAATTTCACAATGAACCGAGGTATTTTGTTGTCGCGGGCAACGATCGCCGGAAGAGCGATGTATCTCGATATTCAATCGGATGGGGAGATGCAGCACCCCGGGATGTTATAGGAAATGGACTTGTAATATCTACATACATTTACATCGCCATAGATTATGGTTCAGTAGGAACCCGGGAGTTACCTAGGAGGTTACTTTCTGCCTTCTGCGCTGTAGGCTGTGGGTTCGTTTCCCACCCAGAACAAACATTTGTGTGATGATATAGATTTTTGTTCTGGGTTGGGATGTTGCATCATATAGCACGTATGTATTTACAAAAATAAAAGTATATAAGTATTCTATCCGTAGTCTAGTTCCCATAATACGTTGTGTGAAATTCACGTCCTGTAATATTTATTTATTTAGTTACTCCGGGGTAGCTACCTATATTTTATCTAGTTTGGGAATCACAGGACATTCTATGTACCTACTTAAACATGGATGCATAACACGCACACTTACAATAGTTTTATTTTATACCTATATGAACTGTTGTGTGTATGAAGGCAAATTAGTAATTTTCATTTTCATACTAACTACTGAAGAACAAACGTAGTTTGTCGTTAATTTCGAAATAGCACATCCAGTTCAAATTAAATTTTGCTTATATAATCGAATAGAGAAATAAAATAAATAAATCTGTGTCTGGTGCGTTACATTTTCGAAGAACACAAAACAAATAATACAGATTAGGTACACATAAATGATTATACCCGCAAAATGTCATATAAGAAAGACGTGCTTTTCGAAATGACTGCCAAAAACTATGTTAGTATTGGAGGGCGGTACTCTTAATGACTGCATTATATAAAAAAAAAAGTACAGAAAAAGCAACGGTCACAAAAAATTACAACCCGCGAATCATACCCGCATAAAAAAATACAGTTAGTTACTTGTATATAGGTTTTAAAAAAACATTTGACTAGTTTTAATTCGATTCTAACTACCTAAACACCCCGTTCTATCAAAAGAGACGACCAGTTGACGTCTACTAGAAACTGAAATTGATTATGCGCGAATCGTGTCATTTCCAGTTTATTTTTTGCATTCGAAGCGGCCGGCGGCGGCGGTCTGATGACATGCGGGTCGGACAGGCGACATTCCCGCACACAGCAAAACCGAGAGTGAATCGAGTCGGCAACCATTCTGATGCCGGAATCCAACGCGAGCACCGCGGCGATTCCAGTTAACGTTTGGAAAAATCGAATGCGTTGCACCGAATAGGTGAATTTATTGCACGCGCGCATTCCGTATATGTAATTGTGCGTAGAGACGTTGAGAATGGCAACGAGACACCCTGTTGCACTTTCTTATTGATCGTGCGGTTTATTGCTTATGCTAATACGTATCCAGTTTAAGTTGACTGCGATCGTAAAAAGACCTCTACGGAGGTACGTAGCAGCCGGATCAGAAACATCACTTTTTGTCAGATTAGACTCCGATAGATTTCAATGGTATTCTCTAAACCACTTCTGAAAATCTTCCGTGTCAGTCTTGAATGCCGATGTCAAAACTTCGAAGTTAAGTTTACTAGTTTAGTACAATCCGATACGGCTTACCCGAATACTCGGAATGTTTCAGAATATACAGATCTGGGTTCAGGGTGAGACGTCTAGATGTCAGCGAAGGGAATCATCGTTCCACGTTCTCCTGAGCGAGCCCGTACTTTAGGCGATCAGTTTTCATACACATTGTAATCGGATCAATTCATCGTGCAATGAGCACAAAATTCTATTCGAATTGAGCCTAAGTCTCTAGACATTGTCCAGGTTTTTCACGATTATTCCAATTTTGAAACAGACACGTTGGTTGTATAGTTAGTTCGCATAGCAGCTCGTTCTATTATCACAATAGCTATTAATTCGCGTGCATCTTACGTAAGGATAAACGATTGTACAGAATGAGCTGTTTAATTTAGTAACTCATAATATTGCCGAATTACTTCACGCTGGCGACCTGGTAATTGGTAAACTTGGGACAAGCGGCTAATGAATGAAGTGCATTTCTAGAATCAACTATCCCAGCCTATAAAGGCCATTCATGGTAATGTAGAAAACTTGTTACCTCCGACAGCTTACGCCTATTGCTATTAGAAGAGTTTTGGGAGCAGTTCAAGTTTTCCTTTCCTGTGCCTTAAAGGTCTTGACGCCTATCATCCTCATTGGGTAGTGTAATTACTGCTAGTGGTCTAGCAACAGTATTGCTGGCTTTTAGCAACCACCCTCCTACCGATATCTGTACGAGATGCGGGGGAGAGCCCAGTTCCCAGTTTCCCAGTGCCTTCTGGGAAAGCTCGCTCCATCATAGACCTAATCCTTGCTTAGACCTAGACCTAATCAAGAGCTAACCCATAATTTATGTACAGAAATCCTCATCAACTGCAGCCTGACTTAGTATATCGTATCGGATAGAGTATCTTCGTTGAATGATTTAAATTATGCTCTGACCATATTAACTTCTATCAGATCTTGCTCCTGCTTCTGATTTTTCTTTCGACACGAATGTTCAGCGGTCCCGTTATATGAGTCCGTTTGTTCAGCGCTCTACATCGTCGAATAATAATATTTATATTACTTTAATTATTAATTAAATCAGAGGTTATTTATCTGAGACCTTTGGGGTTGGAGAGAGTCGAGACCTTGGATCCGTGGAGAGCCAGTACCCTTCGGGTTTGAAAAAATATTGCGGCGCTTCTGATTGAGGCGACACGTGACCCAAGGGCTGGCTTATTTGAGCCAGCGTATTAGCATCGCTATTCCGCGTGGCAATGCAGTCAGTGTCTTGGTCACGTCTGGAACAGTTGAGTTACCTATAGATCGTTAGTAACGGTCTTTAAATGCTTCCCATGTATTTCGTACATTTTCTTTTATTACTTATTGATTAGTTTAACATGTATTACTAATGATTCGTTTAATGAATGTTTGTATTGTTCGATATGATGTTTGTGTACAATAATAAATGTAAAAACAATGTGGTTCGTGAAGTTGAACAGTCTTGCTCTGTGGTTTACGCAGTAGACCATCGTTCCTTCCTGATCATAAGTTCCGGTTAGTTGTTCACACCAATGCATAATTCCTCGATAACATCTCCGAAAGCCGCCATTGCAGTTAGTTACTGTCTCTTTATGGGTGCTAGTTACCGCGCGTGTAGCCCTTTATGTAACTTGGTGTGAAACTAGGGTATTAAGCTATGGTGAAGGAAACGTTCGAGGTAAAACGAAACAGTAGGTCTACTAAGAAAAACTAAACATGACAGAAGTTCTTTCTGATCCGAAGACATTCGATCTACATAGTAGGGCCCCTGTTTAGCTCGTATTAACTGTTCCTACTGCTCTGAATCTTCAATTGTCTTAACAGTACACACACGCAGGGCCTCTGATTCTACAAAACCATCGCTTTACTATGACAATGATATCGTCACAGCATTCCCATAATAGGTGCTTTTTAGTTATACCATCGTCACAGTGAAGCAATTGGTGCAGTAGAATCGGGCCCCTGTAGTAGAGATGACGAATATAACTATCAACCAATAAATTAAACTAATATTTAAAATCAACCATTATATTCAATAATCAGAATTAACATTATCGAATAAAAATATCATATCAACTTCAGCCTGAGTTAGAACTAACATAATTGAATGCATTGAAATTGTAACTTTAACTGGCTATAAATAAGAAACATTTTCGTACGTTGCTGCTCGCAGAGTTTTCAACTATGTATTAGGTTGACTTCATTTAATTGTATGCTTTCGACTCCTCACTATAGAGATTAAATTTGTGATTTGCTGTATATGATATTTTTATTAAATACAAAGTGATGTGATATTTTAAACAAATACCCATAGTGCTACTATGAAAGAAACGACTTAGCGGTTACTTTTATTTGATCAATAGAATAAAATATTCAACAGCATTAACATCAACCAATAACCAAATCGTGTAGGTACTCAACAAATTATATTAACTAATATTTTCAACCAATCAAAATATCGATATATTTTTTATCAATAAACAGTTAGCTAATATTTAATTTTAACCATTATTGCCATCTTTACCCTGTAGTAGTGAAAAGGTACAAGTCTATAGCCAACTGCAGGCAGGATTGGGATGACAAGTGACAATACTGGTTCTTGTACATTGTCTTATGTTGTGTATTGAATGTGTATGAAACTGTCGCCTGCTGCAGTCCGCCTGTCTTGGGACTACCCTCCAGAAGAATTCCGGTGCACGGGAGTACCAGCTTCTGGGAAAGCTCCATCGTAGATCTCTTCCTCGCCCAGGTGTTGCCCAGGCAAGCCTCGAGGTCAAGTGCTAAACATTTCAAATTAAACTAAATTGTTTGCCATGGTTCTAAAGGCAAAAAACGATATCGTAACTTATTTCGGGGATCCAATTATCCGGATCTACTTACTAATCCTTAAATCATATTATACGTACGATCCACTTGTACTAGATATATTTTTGGTGTAAGGATAAGGATTAAATCCATCATACGATCTGGAAGGAAACCTTAGAGGTAATCCCTAAAACTCATAAGGTTAAATCAATAGTTGTGACGCGTGACCCGAGTGCTAGAGCTAGATTACTCTTATTTATGCCAGCGAATTAAAATTGCTATTCAACGTGTCAATGTAGCCAGTGTCTTGAGCACGCTCTCGTCTAGAAGTCTAAATTGAGTTACATATTTTAACCGCCACTTTGGTTGTTATTTTTGCCCACTGACATCAGATCCTAAGGTCCCGGGTTCGATTCTCAGGGGGGTACAATATTGTGCTTGGTTTGATTGGTGATAGGACTTTGTTTAAGTCCGCCTGGCTTGCTACCACCGTCTGGTTCAGTACCAGCCAGTTCCTTAGACTGTTGATGATTCTGGGTGAAGTGCGCCTCCACCGTCCTTATCTTAACTTAACGTGTAACCAGGTGAGATAAAGGCCAAACAAAAAATGTAAGAATAAACTATTTGTAATGGTCCATACGTAACCTGACTGCAATTTTTTAAACAGGAATATGTGTAAAAATTTAGATTAATAAATATTTCAGGACATCAATTTCACACAGCGCCATCTAGCCATTTTTCAGATAATATTCCTTTTGTGATAATATTTTTCCGTCCCAGATATAATAAAACATGCTAACACTTGGTGAAACGGTTGACTTGACTCACGATAAATCTGTTAAAATAATAAGGGAACACCCTTTATTTTGCCCGAAAATAAAGGGTGAGAGAATGATTCATAGACCGATACGATGTGCAGGATAATATTGGTTTTCCCCAGCTTTGTGTTTATCTTGATTAGAGAACGAACGTTTGATTGATTGACCTGGCTACTAGGCGTTGCTATCAAACGCTATATATTATCCTACGGTCCCGTCACATGTGATGAAGCTATTCATTCATAACACCAGTTAATACATTAATATATATAAACTTCGACAACTCCTCAGGGAAAACCATCAAATCAATCAACCAATAAACTTTGTAATTATTACAAATTATTCGATAATTCTGCCAATATTGCCAGTTAATAAATTAACCCGCAAAATTTGCTACACAGCTACTATATAGTATTATTTTTTTTATAGACAGATAAACAGTCATAATACAATTAAGTTTTTTTTTAATATGAATGATGTGTTATCTTTTGTAACATGTTTGATACGAAAAAACGGTATTTATTGCGTATTTTACCTATATATATATCCAGATGTTTGACGGCGACGGCGGGGTTGCACCAGTCGAAGTCGCAGGTCAGCTCTTCACCTCTAGGCTTGTCTAGGCCAAAGCAAGGATGAGGTCAAAGTCAAAGGTCAAAGTCAAATATTTTTTATTTTTTGGGATCATTTTGAAACGTCAAATCTACCGCCTGTTCGGAATCACAAGGATAAAGAAGGCAAGAAACTCGGGCTGGTTAATTTTTTGATGATCCATTCAACATTTAGGTATACAGAGCTTACATCATACACCTAAATACTTAATAATGTTTTTTAACATGTATTATTACCTAACTACCTAATGGGTAGTTTGTTATCATTGAGAAACCACAATATCTGCTGTCATCTGGTATAGCAACACCGGGCCACAAGTTCTTATCGTCGATATAGTCACTTATTTTGTATTAGGCACTTTTTATTAAGGTCTACGATGGAGCGTCTATCAAAGAGTAGATTCATTTATATGATTCATCGCCATAACGGGTATGAATCAGTGTGCTACGATTCGAGGCACGCGTCGGGCAACGTCAACGTCCCATCTGCCCGCAAGGTCGCATGGAAACACATATGAATTTATTATACAGAAGACTCGCGGAAGTCGCGTGCTCCGTGTAGAAAGTGCAAGTCCGCACCGTGGCTGTGGCTGCCTGCGCCATAGCCAGAGTATGTTAATTGAAATCGACCAATTACATGCGCTTTCTACGTATATAGTCCCTCGCAGAGTAATAACCTGGCGACACGCAGTATCGATGATACTGTGCCGTATCGTATACGATACCGTATCATAATCATATCATAGCTATTAGGAGTTCTGTAATAATGTAGTCAGTACCTTGTCTACGTGTCGGCGCCTTTATATTTTGTTGACATGAGCTATACAATTTCTTTATGCTTAGCTCCCTATTCACTATCCAAGTTAATTCTCAAGTAAGCTAGTATTTTTCAAACAAATAAAGATGTGGCTTAAGATGAAACACACTTTTTGCCGCCTCTGTGGTCTAGTGGTTCAACCCACCGATTTCAGATCCAGAAGTCTCGGGTTCGATCCCCAAGGGGAGTACAATCTATTGTGTTTTTTTGGTTGGTGGTAGGACTTTGTTTGAGTCCGCCTGGCTAGCTACCACCATCTTACCTAATTCTGTCGCCATAACAACAATTATAAAATGGTTGTGTTCCGGCATTTAGAGGTCAAGATAGCCAGTTCCTTAGTTTGTTGAGGATTCCGGGTGAAGTGCGCTACCACCTTCGGCCTTATCTCAACTTGTTACCAGGTGAGATGAAGGCCAAGCGCTTCCCGTCGTACAATAAAAAAAAAACTTGTCTCTCTCTAGAGTTGATTACTTTAGTCTAGTATTTTCTGGTGCGGAAAAACAAAAGAGGACAACGTGTTCATTCTGTACCACAGTTCTAATGATAAAAGTAGAGGCGATTCTATACGTTCTGGACAATGGGTCAAGGTGCTGGTTGTAACCTGCTGTACGTCTGCTAGTCCGGTGGTGGAAAGGTGAAGGAGGGATTAGATCAATGATATAATCGATGGTGAAGTGGCATTTGACAGTTAAGTTGACAAAATGTAGAGAATTATTCTGCATGATATTCGACTTGAGTGGCAGCTGAAATGAATTAATTATTTTGACACAAAACGCGGATTTATCGCGTTAAAGTTACTCTTCAAGCTTTGCTTAGTTTAGGCCTAGATGGTGCGGTGTGAAACTAATGTTATGTACGATTTCTTTAATTTCAATTTTACCATTTGCATCACAATATGCAACATCGCTCTAGTAAGAGAACAGAGTCTAGTGGTCTTAAAGATCGAGATTATTCTCTCGGATCGTTAGCCAGATGAGTTTTAAACGATTCCGTAACTAATTGGTTTTATCTATAGATAATTAGTTTCACTGATACGTTTGTCCTCAATGAGAATGATCGTTAATTTGATAGTTTCTGATTAACTGTTACATCCAACATCCGTGATGATATTGAAATTGCGTCTTATTTTTTGGGCGATTTCAACTCTACGGCTCTAACTCTACTCTCTAACTCGGCTCTACTAAAGGCTCTAACTTCTTAAAAAGGCTATTTTTTTCTTAAATGTTCAATCGCGTTACATTTTTATTCTTTTGTCATAAGTATTATTATTTTTTGTACGACGATGAAGCGCATGGCCTCCATCTCACCAGCTTTCTAGCTACGATAAGGCTGAAGGAGTGCACTTCACCCGGAATCCTCAACTGGCTGAGGAACTGGCTTTATCGATTGAGTTTTCGATCGAAATTTGTCTGAAGAACTGGCTATTTAGAATTGTTGTTATGGCGACTTAAGATGGTGGTAGCTCGCCAGGCGGACTTTAACAAAGTCCTACCACCAACCAAACCAAGCACAATGTTGTACCACCCTGGGGATCGACCGGGACCTCTGGATCTGATAGATCTGATATGGGCCAACCACTAGACTACGGAGGCGGTTAAAACAGTCGCTCATAACTGCTCATTACTGAGGATCGTGACTCCTTTGTTGCAGTCCATTCACGACCTTCATCGGTTTCCATCTTTTACTTAATGGAGAGCCATTCTAATCGGCATCTCCAGGTGTTTTGAGACCTGGTACGTTCAGAGTTTGGGGCTTCGTCTACGAGGCCTCCTACGTCTACGCCTACGTCTACGTCTTCTACTCTTCCGGTACCATAACGTAACATATGTAATAAAATAAAATCAGCTGCATTAATATGTTATGATTCATCTGTAGACAGTCATAAAATAAAACGGCTGATGATATTCTGTAAGCGATACAAAACAAACGAAATGATAAAATCAGGCAGGTGGAAGATACGAACTGAATACCTTGAGGCGGTTTTATTCATTGAAATTCCATGCTGCGAAGTGGCTTTTTACGAATTTATTGTTTTTTACAATTAGCACTAACATTTTTGAATCTGGCTGAATATCGAGGCTCTTAGTTGAACTGCTTCATACCGTAATGGTATGAAGCAGATCAACTAAGTTATGAGGTGATGGTATGCCACATACATCACATACCAGTTACACCAGCCCCAGAAGGGGGAGGGAGAACAGAATCGATGTAGCATATCAACGAAGCTTCATTGGGTACCTTCGGGTGGAGGAAGGTGTAAAGTTCCACGTTTGAATGGGCACACTTTACTGTACACCAAAATTATATCGAATAATACAATATTTATGGCACAAAACAATGTATGAAGAAAAGTTATTGGTTTATTGATCAAAATGGCCCTCAGCTATGTGGGCAATACCGGCATCTGTACTACTCATACTGGTTTCCGCAAACGGTGATGTCTACTTTGTAATCGGTTAAATAACAGCCGTTTATTCGATGGTTATGTGACTGGTTGGCAGGATTGCTCGGTGGTAATTGGCGAGCTTCCATAAGCTTGCCTGAACTTTGCTGGTAATTAAAGCCTTTTTTAAAAAGGCTCTGACAAATTATGTCCGCTACCACCACCCTAAAGTTCAGGACCTGTTATTTAATTCGGTCCCACACCATCCCCACTTGACAGCCTATTGGCGTACCACGGCTTATAAAAAAACTTGTTGTCAAAAATGTGTACAAGTCTAAGAGTAAAAATGACAAAAAATATTAAAAAATGCTCAAATATGCATTTTTTTATAATAAACTTTTAGACATATAATATAAAGCCCTAAAACTAGACTAAAGTCGAGCCTGCGTAGGCTAGTGAGTAATTTTATGCTTACTTAGTATTCTAAGTAGTAACTTATAATAGAAATAATTTTATGTCCAATGTCACGTTTCTTGAAGTGAAATTTTAAGGTTTTCATAGTTTTTATGGATACTATCGTTGGGTATTAGTATAGTACTGTCCACTGCTTACCTTCCTATATTCAGCCAGGATAGAGAAGTTAGTACAAGGGCAACTCCTTCTGATTGCCTAAAAATATGTTTAAACGGTGCTTTATAACACATCAACAGTCCATTAGTGTCCACTGCTGGACAGAGCCTCCTCCAAAGCTGGAGGGTTTTGTCATAATCACCACGCTTGGCATGCAGATTGGTGATCGTAGTAGTGGTGTTGATTATACACAGAAAAAGCTGCTACCCGTCTTCTGGTAAGATCCCTTAGTCGACTTTTACGACATCCGTGGGCTGAGTTGAAAGGGTCGATTCTTTAGCCGCGAAAGCCACGATAACTTTTAACACACGGGTACAAATGCTGGAAACAGCCAAGTCTCCGGTCTATAAATATTAGTGTACCACGACCACTTGTATTATTATTGTTATGATATCACTTTACTTTTATCACTATCTATCCAGTGTAGAAACAACGAGATAAAAGTAATGTAAGATCAAAACGAGAATGCTATAGACGTTGTGGTTAGGCCCCAGGATTCACTTCCGAAAGAAGTCAGTTGCAGCGCGTCAGGTGTGGTAACGTTGTAAAAACGTAATGCGCTACACTCCAGTGCCTATCGCGACCCACTTGTGTAAGGGACAACGACTTAACATACGTTACACGTATTCACACGACATCACACAAAATACACTGGCCAAGCGCGAGTCGGACACGCACACCGAGGGTTCCGACAACCCGCATTTCAAGGCAAAAAATGCGCTTTTGTGCATTTAGCTATCTTGCTTGCGGGTCTGGCTCACGCTTAGCCAGTTTTTAGTATTTTTTGTTATTGTTAAAAGTAAACTATTATCACACCTAGTTTAACGTTTAAATAAATTGCATTTTTAACGATAGAGCAAAAGTAACGATGAAGCAAGTTTCGTATTTATATCCCCCAAATTGTTTTTTACATTTGTCAAGTGATCCGCCATAATAGATATAAAATCTCTTACGAAACAAAAAATACATGAATGCTGCGCATTCGTCTCTGTGTAAAACACGCCGTGTTTTTTCGTCTTTGACATTACCCATCGAGTTAAAGATATGACAGACAGAAAGCGTCGGCTTAGTAAAAGGGTCCCATTGAGACCCTATTACCATAGAGTCACATCCTTTCGGTACGGAACCTTATAAACTGAAATACAACGGTTGTGATGGAAGCTGCTCCTTTTGCTGTAATCCCTTAATTGACTTTTACAACATCCGCGAGCGTTGGAGGGGCGCTGCTTAAGCGGCGATCGCCACGGCCACGGCAGATGTAGAACAGGCCTTTGCGCTGTAGGCTGTGGGTTCGATTCCCACCCAGGACAAACATTTGTGTGATGAATATAGATGTTTGTTCTGTGTTTGGGTGTTGTATTATATCCGTAATCTAGTTCCCATTATTACAAGCTATGCTTTTTTGGGGCTAGAAGGCGCTGTGTAAAGTTAATGTCCTGTAATATTTATTTAGAACGCATCCTGTCTTAAAGTAAAACTAAAAAGTGTAGGTACCTACTCCATCAAAAGTGTTTGCAGAGACAACCTAGAAAGCAAACCCTGTACAAATAAAAAGCGTGGCCAACATATCTTCGTTGTCACTTGATAGCTGACTGCAGAACCAAACAAACAACTTTCAGACGAGTAAACAACAAAAAGTTTGTTGGTCAGCAATCAAATTAGCCGCAACCTCAACTATTATACACGTAAAAACTCGACAAAGAACCAAAGAGCAATAAAAACGTGAGACGAAGTTCCCTTTACTGGCATATTTTGTTGTTTACTACGAATCTTTATATTGAGCGTTGGATTACTTGAATTATCATTAATTTATTTATATATTACGAATATTGGGGATCAAATGTAGTTATTTTGTGGCGTTTCAAAGAGCAACTAGAAATTTGCTCGGATAGTTAAATCATTTCGAGTCTTTTTAGACAAACATTTACATACAATACATACTTAATTACAATCAAATGGAGTTGGGCAAGGCACGTAGGCAAGGCATCGTTTATGGGTTAGACTGGCGCAGGATCGAGAAGGTTCGTACAAGAGAAGAGAGACCTATGGGGATGAGACAGGCTGCACGTGATAATGATCATCATAAATTCAATGCTATATGAGAGAGGCGATGCATATCAAATCAAATCAATAAAGTTTCCTAGAAGAAAGATATTCACAGGGTTGCTTGTCTCACTACATGCCTTGTGTTGTACCTTTTTTGTTAAATCTTTATGTATAAAGTCATCGTGTTTTTAAGACTCACTGATAATCAACTTAAACCCAGAGGTCCTAGAATTGATGTTTTCATGATAGCTTCCATTTGTAGCGTAATAGTAGCATAATAAATTCCAATTCCCACGAGATGACGGGAACGAAGTGCCAGGCGTTTCCCTAGTATGTATATGCCATAGCTAAGCTACGTTTGAGTAAGTACACTTGATTCGTCATCTACGAGGATATATGTGTACCACGAATTCTTTTGTGTCGTGTCAATAAACGTGTGACACTGAAATTGGGAATTCTCGTTTCGTCACTTGGAATTCCGTAGTACCTTGAGATATTCGCTCGATCACTTACTTAGTTCCAATCACGTCTGAATAGAACTCGGTTGTAATCCATCAATGCCATCATACAGTTACCTACTTATACCGATAGCTATATAGCTCGTTATAAATGTGAGAAACTAGAGCGACAGTCTATCAAACGAGTATCACAGTTTCCAAGAAATGGTAACGAGATTCTTGTCCAAAATATGGTATGGTTTCCGGTTCGTCTCTAGTCGCGTGCTTTGATGGCGATGGCGTATGCTCTTGCGCAACTTCGCTAGGAAACGCTGCAACACGGGAACTGCTAATGACAATAGGGGTGCCTACTGCATTCATAAACTGGAAACGTTCCTTTATTCAAGGCTCTGGCCTATCTACGGTAAACGATAGACTAAAAGGCTAAGGCCCCTGAACATTTAAAAGAAATAATCAGGAAAATCCTCCCCTCTTGATTTTTTAATCACACCCATTTTTAAATATATTTTTTTTATTGTAGGACGGGAAAGCGTTTGGCTTTCATCTCACTTGGTTTCAAGTTATGATAAGGCCGAAAGTAGAAGTGCACTTTTCGCGGAATCCTCATCAGTCTGAGGATCTGGCTATCTTGCCTCTAAATGCTGGAACACAACAATTTATAATTGTTGTTATGGCGACAGATGGTGGAAGCCTAGCCAGGCCGACTTAAACATAGTCCTACCACCTACTAAACCAAGCACAATATTGTACTCCCCTGGGGATCGAAGCACTAGACCACAGGTGGTTCAAAATTAAAATAATTGAGCTTATTGCTACTTCCAAACAATAGACAAACATAACGATGTGTCGTTTGGTTTGTCTTTGGTTTGTGAAGTGTCACATGTCAAAATACATTGTAGTTTAGACTGGAGCGCGTGTCAATAAAATAGACATACATACATACTCTCTAAAAGTATAACCTTTCTTCTTAGACAGGTGGGTAATAGACAGGTATCAACCCTAACGGGTTGATATTGGTACTCGACTGGACAACTTCAAATCGCTCTTAGCATGCAACGCGTGCTTCCGCCAATTATATTGTTCGATGCGTTTTGGTCTCTGCTATTATTAATACTTCACGGTTCACTTTATAATTGATTTGAAAAGCGGTTAGTGTTATTACATTCTAGTCGATCGGTCATGGAATATTGCTTTAGGTTGCTTAGTTATTTTATAACGTGGCGTTTCAATTCTACAAATACAGCTTCACCTTAAATGCCTTAAGACTAGTATTATGTCTTGATGTTGATGCTGATGATCCATTGCTATATAGGGATTGCTAATTTGCGTGTTATGTATGTGCCAGTACAATTAATGTTGTTGGAAATATTTGAAATTTCAACGAGCAATCAACGGTCGGCTAAAGTTAGTTAATTTGTAATACTGGGTGTGTGCGAAAGTGGGTTAACATCTACCTAAAATAGATCGCCGTGGGTCGTCCGGCGCCTATGAGCTCGGAAAATCCGTTGACACGGCATCTTTTAATTCTTTATGGGCTCAGTTCTACTCCCGGGTGGACATTTACGTATTGTGTCCCTTACCGTTAGAATAAGGTGATAAACAACCATAAGGCCCACGTCGACCCTCCAAAAAAAATATTTAACGCCCTTTTTAAAACATTCCATATGGAACACATCCGAAGTGGAATATTTCACAATTTTAAGGTTCACGGGAGGAAGTTCCTCCGTAACCTTTCGGTACGCTAAGGTATAGTATCCAAAAAAAAAATATTTGACCGCAAGCACCATATCAAACAATTCCTCAGAATACAACCCACAAAACTTAAAAAGACACCCACAAAAGGAGGTTTCATACAAATTGTGAGTATGGAATCGTCTACAATTGACACAGCTCGTCATTGTACCGAATCAAACAGCTTAAGCTATTATTCAAGTGCTCCTGCCCAAAGATGACAGCAGTAGGTACGCGATATGGACCGGGTTTTGAGACTTACAAAGAAGCAGTCTTAAGAGAAGATATTTTATGCATTACGTATGACAGAGGTGGCTCGCGACAACTGGCACTGGGGGTCTTTATTTTATCAATGCGTTAAAAACGGTAGGTTTACAAACCACACGGAATTATATTCCTTGAAGCAATTTAGAAGGCCTCGTTTTCTATACACATTACCTATGCGTTGAAAAATAAACGAGTAGACCTCCACAATGAGCAGCATATCGCTTTTATAGCTCATTCTGCACGCCGGCGTCCAGTGTGATGAACTCGTTTCCGCTGCCATAACACTTCGTGCCTCGTAGTAACGTAACATGCTACATGACAGTACAGTACGTTATGTCATATGACACACGATACAGATGAAGGTAATCCGAGGACCGGAGTCCTGCCCTACTCTACTCTCCTTATTATTACACAACGCATAACAACACTCCACTCATCGCTTACCCGAATCGCATAGTTATTCCGCGGCAACACACTTCCAAACGTTTGTACTCGATACTTTAATCCTTTACATAATAAGACATAAAACGATTTTACTGTTTATTACCGAATCCGGAACGCAATCTCAATATGTAAATTATCATAAGTCGAAAGTTAAGTGACGACACTCAGATCCTTCGATTCCAATTCTATCAATTATCTAGATAGTATTGAATTGAACCGCGCTTAGCCACTACCGTACTTTGTTCCGAACTAGAAAGCGTAAGCAATAATGATCTTTACTGCTTTAATGCATCCATTCACTCATTAGATTATATGTTTGTAAACTCAACGTGGTCTTGATAACATGTTTTAATACCAATCATAGCTTTCGTACGGTCATTCAGACCATAATGTTTACATTGATGTATAATCGCAGAGCGGCATCATACGGTGATCTTGTACGTAAAACTTTGGAGGTCAAACGGTCTTGCGTGTCGGTTGGTTGTGGTTTTAAATTCACCCCTCCATCGAGCGTAAACAAACATCGTTCTGTTAGAAGCAGGTGGTCTTTAAGAAAGGGAGTTCTCCCTCGCCCGCCCATCGCGTGGCCACCGATCATACTCCTGTAATGGACGTTGCGTTAGAAGCCTTTACAATTTGCCCGTCTAATTTGATATGTCACTAGTGCTTAATCACTGGGCAGCGTTATGAGGATCATTTTCGTTCCAACTAAGTAGGCGGTCGCAATGTATATGTTGCGTGATGTTTTATCATTATAGGATGTATCAACTCGTACCAACTTGCTGGAATTTAATTCGCAGTTATATACAAGATTATAATCCTTGTACTTTGAAATGTTTACGATACGAGGCTTTTTAGTTGCCGTTGCATCATGTCACATTAATCTCACGTAACCTGGACATAATGAAGTATTGTACCAGTCAACGGCATTGTGTAAGGTTTTGTGTACCAGCGGTGACCGCATTTCCTCAATGTCACATCATTCAAACGAGCTACCTTGCCCTTCCGTTATTCAGCCATCTTGCACGCACTGGCTAGACTGACGATATAAGTACAAGGTTAATGGAGCTCCTCCATTCAGAACTATAGGCACTTACTCTGGAAAGGCAGGGCTCGTGTATCGCTCGCTTTGTGGGTGGTATTTGCAGAATTGGATATAACATGCACCACCATGACTGGCACATCGTGAGAGAAATTTTCATGATGAGAAAATCTATTGGTAGCGAGTGAAAGAGCTCGTAAAAGCTGCTCGACTAATTACGTTTTCTATCCTATTTTTATGTGTTTGTCTTATGTATTCTATTTCTTTTCAGTAGCCATTTGTAGTGACAAAGAAATCGAATACCTAAAAAGCTATTGCAGCTCTCGGCTTTCTGTTGTCGTTCTTTATGGCTTCCGATTAAATTTCAACCATTGTCTTAAAATCTATAATAATGTGACAGTCTCATAACAATGCTGAATTTGAATTTTCCAAGATAAAACGAATGCCATTTTTGACCTTCAAAATTATAGTCTCCGTGAAATACTTTAATCTTGGTCAAGTTCCCCTCTCAATCGTTGCCTAAATTCAGGTTCCCTACCGGTTCGACTTCGTTATTGATATTTTTATGCTTATTACTTTGAATGCCTTAAAGAAGTTTAACAACATTATCTATCGCGATCGCCCGGTTGTGTAAAGCGAGCCGCGGCTGCGACAGATGGTATGTTCGCCCACCCGGCGCCACTACACACCTTTGGCATAATACGTGTACCTACAGTCGTATGTCGTGACTTTAATTCAACGACGCCATGCGGAGTGTCAGTGTCAGCGGGTGTATTATCGTTAATGAATAATCCACTTGTACGATCATAAAATGTGTACGATTCATCGTGTTTGGTCCTATCTGCTTATTAGGTGCTGCTGCGTGCTGCACCTCTTGTTGCAATTCCATGTCAACTCGGTTCGTAATACGTATTATACTTACAATTTAGTACTCACGATTGGTTTGCTGCCTTGTTGGGTTTGGGACTAAAGTTTATGTTTATTCTAACTAAATATAAGGTGGATATAATGTTGTGTAGATATAATGATACACGACGAAAGGTTCTTACAAATCTGTATCGTATCAAGGTTTATGTTGCTATTTACTAATTTGGTAATTCTCTCTGTTTCAGGTAATTTAACTTGGCGTTATCATGGACTTATTTGATGAGCGCCGACTACAAGTGAGCTTAATC
The DNA here is from genome assembly GCA_951394065.1 of Venusia cambrica. Classification (NCBI taxonomy): domain Eukaryota; kingdom Metazoa; phylum Arthropoda; class Insecta; order Lepidoptera; family Geometridae; genus Venusia; species Venusia cambrica. Next base: position 2,622,197 of record OX596036.1, read on the forward strand.
ATAGTAACTATATAGTCCCAAGGCACGCTCCACAACTCGGTTTTCCCCCATTTGTACAATACTCCCTGAATGTACGATTTAGGCTGTGCCTAGTGTGGGCATCAACAGACATTAGTATCTGTTTAAACCCACTCTACATAAACACTGATGTTTGTTACCCAAAATAATGTTTTATTCCATTCCATCTAAGAATATAGGATAAATATAAAGGAATAAACAAAGTTTTCTTTGGTTTTTTTTTTCTTTAGTTTCATCCCACGATGCTATGTCCGCTTTTCGCTTTTATTTTATCCATATTACGTGTACTTCGAGGTATTATGTCTTATGCTTCATATGTGTAGGCTGTTATACGCATAACGTTGTAATTCATTCGATCTTACTGATATCACCTACCTCTTCACGTTATTCATTTTCGATGCCATTATGTAAATAGATAGTATTGAGACGTTATTTTCTTCTTCGAAAATATATGGCCCGTTAATGAAAATACGGCATTAGCGCCTATTGTTTGTGACCCATTTGGAATCGCGCCAACTGAAATGTGAACTGATAACCGGACGTAACGTAACTGAAGTAAACAATTATACTGCAACATAACAACAACATTAAGGTAATACTGCACTGTAGACTGGACAGCACCTTGGAGTGGGATCTACCTCCAAGTGGTAGACCAGTAGGAGGTAGACGCCTGGCAACGGAATTGTTGACCTATTTTTCAACGGCTAGTAGTCAACGGCTACGGCTAAATGATCCATCCTATCGCTATTGGTAGGACCTGAAAATTCTGCCTAGCATTTCGCTGTGTTCCGTTGTGCGCGGGAGTGCCAGTGACTATAATATGCAGCTTCTGGGAAAGATCGCTCCATCGTAGGCCTAAATCTCGCCCAGGCATTTAGAGATAAGGTAGTCAGTTCCTCAGACCAGTGAGGATTCTGACTTATCATTACTTGAAACTAGGTGAGATGAAGGCCAAGCGCTTCATAATCGTACAATTAAAAGATTGGTACTGCCGAAATTAATTATGTCAATTAAGACTTTACAATTTGAAAATAAATTAAAATCTCGAGTCACTAACGATCAAATGGACGCTGCCTTGAATTTGATTATAATATTTTTGTACTTGAGGTAGTATTGATAAGCGCCATCTACAAGGTGGACTTACAGACAGTAAATAAACAAACCACTGATCCTTGAGTAGTCTCTAATGCTATAATAAATGTTACTTCTTCAACTTTATCATTTACAGCATAGAGTTCAAATTCAAAAGGCTTTATCAATAGTTCACTGTATACTAGGTTTTTACTTTCCTTACCACAATAATTTGAATAAAGGGCCAAGGAATCGTCCACGTCGGACATACAAGTTTCTACAATTGAAAATTATGCGCGGAGTGCATATGAATTGCTTCATCTTTTGTTTGATGGCAATGGTCAATTGTTAATGAACGTACGCGTTATTGGTATTGAAAGTTAAATGAGTCTTTGGTTTCTTTGAACTAATTTCTCTATTTCCTCAATTTACAAGCTTCACAGGTAGTGTTCGATTCCTGCCCATGACAAACGTTTGTGTGATGAACATATGTTTGCTCTGGATTTTTGTTAAACTTTGTGAAAGAACAAGCTAGTGTTCATGGCTAACCATAATTTCAGCTTTTAGTTTAAAGACATCACTGCAGTTACTAGTTACAATCCACTATTACACTACACATTTGCTTCGATTCATTTTGTAACAGAGTTGACTTCAAAGTCTCAGAAATTTGTCTACGCATACTCATAACGCCAGTCATGTCTTGGAAGAGATTTAGAAGCCTTCTGTGCCTGCAGTTTCACTGACTACTTGTATTTCGTTTCTTGTCGTTAATTTTATTACCGCCATTCAGAAAAAAACTTGTTTGTAGATCAATTATCCTAAAATCTTTGACCGAAGCGAAAACATGCAGAGTACTAGCAATTTAAGGCCTAATTGCCGACTTTCGATCACATACACTTATTATTCCAAAGTTACTGTTTTGTATAATGGGGACCATAAAAACAATTATTTTGCATACCTTCATTATTTTTCGAGCATTATCATTCACATCAAGATGGTTCTCTAATCACCCTATTTCTCCATGAACGCACAATTTACATTTATAGTTCATTTTATTTTTATTAAAGTTTTGGAAAATTGTTTTTTTTTTTAGTTAGTAAAGTCGGTTCTTGACCTCGATACTTGCACAGCCAAGGGTGAGGTCTACAACAGATCGAGTCTACCCAGAAGGTTCCTTAACTCTCTTCCTGAAGCTGTTGCGTGAAATTTGGAATATAATGATATATTCGATGTGAGAAGCTGAAAATACACTGCCGTGGCGGTCGTGGATTCAGAATCGATCCCTCCAACTCATCCCACGGGTGTCATAAAAGCCGGCTAAGTTATCTCACCAGGAGATGGGCAGCAGCTCACTTCTGTATTTTATCTAACACCTTTAGATAAATATACCAAAATAAAAATTACAGGACTTTTATTTCACACAGCGCCATCTTGTCCCAAACTAAGCAAAGCTATATGGGAACTACATTACGGATGAACTACTTAGATTCTTTGTTTGTTACAACACCTAAACACGGAACAAACATCAATATTCATAATAAAAATCTTTGTCCTGGGTGGGAATCGAACCCACAGCATACAGCGCAGAAGGCAGAGCTACTTCCAACTGAGCTGTGAGGCTTGTTAAACTTTACTTCGATCACCAATCCGCGCACCAGTTGACATTAATTGCCTGATGGAGATTAAATTAAATGACATACAACTAAACCGCTCGAACATGTTGATATTTATATATTTTATGGAAGTCAGCAGTTACTCCTCTGAGATCGGAAGTCGTGAATGCTTCATCGACTCGGTTATTCCGAATACTCCGAGAGTTAATCGAGTTTGACCGATTCTAATTTTACTATAGTCTTCGCAACGCTTCTCGACATTGAGTGTTATTGAATTCGATAATTATATTGATACCTTTGAGACGTACCTACTACGACCACACAAAACCTGGGCCCCGATTCTACTTAACCAATCGCTTCGCTATTACAATGGTATCGTCGTAGAATTGCCACTATAGGCATTTTGGAATTCTAGTGGCCATTCTGCGATCATAACATTGTCATTGTAAAGCTATTGGCTTGGTGGTTTCGGAGCCCTAACTGAATTTGACGGTAGCGTATACGTTAACCTTAGTATAGAAGGGTTGATTCAAAGGAGATTTAATTGAGTGAGAGCAGGTTTTAAAGAAACACCGATAGCTTGTATTCCACGTATTATATATGCTGTCTTTCATTCTGAACTTAATATAATTTGTGATACAATCGTTTGTAATAGCGTTTTTTAAATTATCGCGATTATTATACATAATTAATAACAAAAACGGGTCTTCATCGCGTACCTTTTTATATTCCCGACAGTTTCGACCGTGTTACAACGGCCGTGGTCACGTGTAGACTTGACGTTGTAACACGATCGAAACTGTCGGGAATATAAAAAGTTACGCGATGAAGACCCGTTTTTGTTATTAATCGTTTGTAAGTTTGTAGCTTTCATTTGTCTATCGGAACCTTATTTCAAAGCATAAGCGTGAAGATCTCTTGTCGTTAGCTAAAAGCTTAAAGAGGTGCCTTACGAAACACTAGATAAGTAATCACTAATAAACCTATCTGTATTCAAAATACCCAGAGATCAATCATTTGCATCATTTATGTCATGTCAAAGGTCATTCGCTAAAAGAGAAATGTGGGACTGGATCCTGATAGTACGGTAGCTGAGCTATCAATGACACAATACAAAATGATTCATTGAACTGCTCTACAGTGTGTCTACCACGAGTATTTGCAAACTCTACTCGCTAACGTCTACGGTAATTATATTAAATAAAGAACTAAAATGCACATCGCATACTTTAAGCGCATATTTTCACATATTTTGTGATTTCACAAGAGAATTAAAACTTATAGGGTAGAAATATAAACTTAAATTCCCGTTGACCACGAATCATGGAATTGAGCAATGTCTTACAGCATATGTAAAGGAAAAAAGCTGAAAACCCGTAAATATCAAGAAAGTGAATTACTAATACAAAGGTTATATTATGATTTGCGTTTGGCTCAACTACTGTGTCGAGGGATCGAACGGAAAAGCTATGTTTGTCCTTTATTGAAGTCTTCGATGGGCGAACTATTGAACATAACTATTAATAGTAGATTCCTTACCCACAAGATTGTGCAGAACCATCTGTGCGCGAGTCCAACTCGCACTTGTTTGTTTTTCTTCATAAAATAATAGTAAAGCAGGCTCTGACGGCTCACTCCACGACCGAGTGAGACCGACTGTTGTAGGTTTACCGTACTCGGAAAACTACGGCAGTCACGTCCACGTTATGCAATTTACTAGAGTTTCCCGTGGTAAGGCCACAGGGAAGTAAAGGTGATCAGTGGCATTGGCATCGACCATGAAGATGGAAAATAGGCTGGCGTGCCCATCGGCTGTGTAAATACTATTACGAGGACGATTTATGGTTTGTTATGTTCACTTATTTTGAGAAATAGCAGCAAGCTTCTTGCGATTATACCGATTACCTAGAACGCCCTCCTTTGGGAGAATTTAAGATTTTTTTATTTTTTTTTATTGTACGACGGGTAAGCACTTGGCCTTCATCTCACCTGATTACACATGTTCGACCTTATCTCAACTTGTTACCAGGTGAGATGAGATGGTGTGAGGGTTAGGTGTTTGGTCCACTGTCCTCTGGGACTCTCGCTCCATCTCAAACCTCATCATGCCTGAGCAAGTGCCTGTGCAAGTTCTGAGGCGTAAGTATGAGTTTCTGACAGCTAACTGAAACTATTTTCGTATAGGGCGCTTATTTCCATACATTAAAAAAAAAAGCAAAATCTTTTTATCGTAATTATAAACAATCATATATATTCATTTGGCATAGTTAGGTTACAGTGTTTTATGATATTTATTAATGATGAGTACTTTATCTTTTCAAAGTCTAAAATAACATTCTAGTATCTTTCATTTGGTTCGCGGACATTGAGTACAGTTGCTTTACTATTCCGCTAATCAAATGTATAAGCGCCCTATACGAAAACGCAAATAGTTTCCGTTAGCTGTCAGAAACTCATACTAAGGTCTCTGAGGCCAAGAGTATTACACGTCACATTTAGTTTCTATAAAAACGGCATTGTGTGGATAGTCCTTGGACATAGTGCTACATAAATCTCAAAACCACTCAACCATAGATAGATAGACCGACATTGGAAACAGAATTTACGACGATCCATAACCTAATGAATAGAACGATAAAATCGCAGATAACCATTAAAAACGTTCCAATCAGCGGTCTCAATGTCAAAACAACTCCTTTGCGGCAAGGACGAACTAATGAGGATTTATATATTCTAGAACTAGAACAAATCTGAGGCGTAGTAAATTACGTCTCTAAATTAAAGATATAAAATTTAAGACTAAAAACAACGGTCTGTACGAGTGCATTTAATGAACGATAATAATTACAATAAATTTTACAGGACATTCATTTCACACAGCGCCATCTAGCCCCAAACTGAGCATAGCTTGTAATATGGGAACTAGATTACGGATAGAATACATAGGTACTTTTTTGTTTTGTAAATACGTACATACATACTATATGATACAAACACAGACCAAACATCTATATTTATCACACAAATGTTTGTCCTTAGTGGAAATCGAACCAACAACCTACAGGGCAGAAGACAGAGTTACTACCTACTAAGCTATTATGAGGCTTGTTAATATTTGTTATACTTGTTATTTGACCTATCGCTTCTAGCACACTTAAATCTACACATCGCAGGTTCGCAACACTCGGTCGCAGGTTTTATAGAAACAACCTTGCCTTGATAAAGCCTATTTGTGTGGCTTTATATTCAAACGAAACTCGACCGTCTGCCCCTTCGTATCTCAGTATACGTAAGGTTAAAGGTGCTAACATATGTAGGTCAGAAGATCACTGATCCTGAGTAAAGCTATTTTCAAATTTGTTAATGAAAATTACGCGGGGCTTTCACGCAAATTAGCTAAAGCCCTGGAGCCTACGTAATTGCGGTTCAAGACGGCTTTTATTCAATTACCACCTAATTTTAATTAAACGTACACATCTTGTGGTAAGTAGTAACAGGAGTGTAGTCCGGTGAACGAAGGGTTTGAACTTGGGAGGAACATTGCATGCAGGTTATTCTTTCCCTCTGTGTGAAACCCTGGTGCCATCTTTACGAGCCGCCGCCATAGGTGTCTGACATGTCTGACTTTTGACAACCACGTATATGCAGTGCCCGGGAAAGACGGTGGTGTCCCCTCCGCAGCCCTGAAACATCTTACTTAAATCTTACCCAAAGCACACTTTTAGCATCGGCGATCGGTGATATTGCCGCTTTTTAGGAGCTTTTTTTTTATTTTTATTGTACGACGGGTAAGCGCTTGGCCTTCATCTCACCTGGTTACAAGTTGAGATAAGGCCGAAGGTGGTGGTGCACTTTGGAATACTCAACAAACAGAGGAACTGGCTATCTTACCTCTAAATGCTGGAACACAACAATTTTAGAATTGTTGTTATGGCGACAGAATTAGGTAAGATGGTGGTAGCTAGCCAGGCGGACCCAAAGTCCCACCACCAACCAAACCAAGCACAATATAGACCTCTGGATCTGAAATCGGTGGGTTTAACCACTAGACCACAGAGTAGCTAACTAAAAACTGCAGCGACCAAACATCGATCGCCGATGCTTAAAGCAGCGTGTGGCTAAGGCCCTCATCGGACAATTAGGTGATTCAAGCCCGCAATGTGCTAACCTAACCTAACCTAACCGAACTGGGAACTTAAATCAAAAATATGTGCCCCACTCGGGATAAGAACCCAGGACCTCCGGAGAGTCACACGCCCCACCGCTGGACCACAGAGGATTATAAGTGAAGATGAACGTAGTTTTTATTATTCTATGGATCGTGTAAAGAAAAATAACACGGCAAATAACGTACACTAATCTGATATAAATATTAGGTCCTTACATATGAAATTGGCGTTTTGTCGTACTGGCCACTTTGATCTTAAATATCTCCTCTTTGGTTAGGAATTCCAAATTCAAATTTCTATTTACTCATTTGTGTTTCCAAACAGCTATTTACTCATTTGTGTTTCGAAAACCGTAATTCATTTGTTTTTTTCTCTTTTGCTTTTTTTTCTGCGTCACTCATTTCACAAAATGGAAAACTTAAAATATCGCATTATTTACGAGTACGAGTTCCACCGTGGCACCAGTGCTGCAGAAACGGCTCGAAGGATTAATGATGTGTATGGTGGTGGTGTCGCAAAAGAAAACACGGTGCGTTTTTGGTTTCAACGCTTTCGTTCTGGAAATTTCGACCTGCAGAACAAGCCCCGTGGACGGCCGGAGACCAAGGTCGATAATGATGAATTGAAGGCTATTGTGGCAGCAGATCCATCGCAAACCACATCACAGTTAGCTGCAGGCTGCGGTGTTAGTGACAAAACCGTTTTAATCCACTTGAAGCAAATTGGGAAGGTGAAAAAGCTTGAAAGGTGGGTACCTCATGAATTGAGTGAAGCAAACCGACAAACGCGCGTCGACTGCTGCGTTACATTACTCAACCGGCACAATAATGAAGGAATTTTAAATCGGATCATTACATGTGATGAAAAGTGGATCCTGTACGATAATCGTAAACACTCATCGCAATGGCTGAACCCTGGTGAACCGCAAAATCTTGCCCCAAGCGAAAATTGACTCAAAAAAAGTTACTTGTAAGCGTTTGGTGGACTAGTGCCGGTGTCGTACACTATAGCTTTCTTAAATCTGGTCAGACGATTACGGCTGATGTCTATTGTCAGCAACTGCAAACCATGATGGAAAAGCTCGCTGTTAAACAACCGAGACTTTCAATCTCTCTACGCCACTGCTGCTTCAAGACAACGCTAGACCACACACGGCCCAACAGACGACTACCAAATTAGAGGAGCTTCAATTGGAATGTCTAAGACATCCACCGTACTCTCCGGACCTTGCTCCAACAGATTACCATTTTTTTCGAAATTTGGATAACTTCTTGCAAGGAAAAAAATTCAATTCCGATGAGGCAGTCCAAACCGCTTTCAAAGATTTCATTGATTCCCGTCCGAATGTTTTTTTTAGTAAAGGGATCAATGAACTACCTATAAGATGGCAAAAGTGTATAGATAGCAATGGTACATACTTTGATTAATAAAATGTATTTTAATATGAAAAAATTGCCTTTATGTTCCTCCCATACAAAACGCCAATTTCATATGTAAGGACCTAATATAACCATTTATTTGAGCTGTCATAAGTAAGATAAATACAAATGAGGAAGAATTAAGATAGTAAGGCAGCATAGTTGCAAATTGGATTAGTAGGTGACAAGAAAAGTATGAGTAAACGAAATAAAGACAAATACAGTAATGAATTTCCCACCGTAGCTTACCTACCCAACTCTCGAAAACAGCTTCCAGGCTTCTGTCGCGACATCTAGTCCCAAATCAGCATAATGCTGAGTAGGTAAGTGTAACCTACTCAACGCTGGTATTCTGTAGGAACCTTTTATTATTTTTTTATAAAAGGCCTTAATAGTTCAGCTTACGATAGGAGATAAGTACTCCAATAAAATACGCACCGGCCAAATCGGCAACTGAGTTTCACAACCAGTTGTTTAAAAAGTTCAGGATCAGGACTTAAAGTTTGGGTTGGACGGACCATCGTTAGTCAATCAATACTTGAGACGATGGTGTAATAAAACGACTCAAGTACTTTTCTTACCTGGCTTTGACCTTTCAAAATCTGAGGCAGAATTCTTTAAAACATTCTGTGCCTAATTCATAAGTCGTAAAGCCTCAAGCCTGTTCGAAAACGTGCCTAACCGGTATACCGATGTTTGTTTATACCATAAACCCAGTAAAATAAATCCACTGCCTTTGACCCAGTGGCAGGCCCTATAGGGCTTCGCTGTATAGTGTGCTTAGAAGTACCCACTTAATCCGATTGAAAGGGATTTTGTTCAGTTTCATTATTTTCATAAGCCATGCCAAGCCTCACGCTACAATAACCAACGCAACCAATTGCAGTAGAATGGATTTTCACCTGTAAGATACGTTATCTCGCTGACGACGCTGTTGATATCGAGACACCTTATCGTTATTTGGTTTATCTTACTGCTCTTTAGTAGTAAGTATTGCAATTTGAATAAATAAATAATTTACATATATTCACAAGTACTTGATAATAATATGTAAGAACATACAAGGGAGTCGGATTACTAAGGACCGTTGCAAACGGTCTATCTAACTCAACTGTTCCAGGCAGAATTGCTATGCTAATTCGCTGGCCTAAATAAAAGCCAGCTCTTGGAACATGTGTCGCCTTAATCAGAGGCCCCGCAAGATTTTTTAAAACCCAGAGAGCAATAAGTAATTATTGTTACGGGCAACAGCCAAGCCACCCATTGGTTTTGTTGTATATTATATGCCTCACAGCTTAGTTGGTCTGCCTTCTGCTTCTGCAGGTTGTGGGTTCGATTTCCACACAGGACAAACATTTGTGTGATGAATAGAGATGTTTGTTTTGTGTTCGGGTGTTGTATTACATGATAAGTAAAAGAAGTATTTTATCCGTAATCTAGTTACCATTATTATATATATAATAGCTTTGCTTCGTTTGGTGCTAGATGGCGATATGTGTAATGACAATCATTACACATATCTGTAATATTTATTTATTGTTCCAACAATATTTAATTATTTTAATACCCTTTTATTTTAAATTACCCCCCCCCGGTGACGACTATACTAACAATACATGCATGTTGATGTGATGATAAAAAAGTCATCATCTTCATGACCGTTATTCTACACCGGGAGGAGTAGGCACTCTATGTCTTCTCTATCGGACGTCATTCATCTCATGGCTCACTCCTTTCTTGTCCGTATCATCATCAGCATAACAAAAAGTAAAGGTCCAAAACAAAGGTTTATAACTCATCAAAGTTTCGTCACGCCTTCCGCGAGCGATACCCATTCGCCCTTTGTTGTGGCACACGCTTTTGAAGGCAAACTCCGCTCCGTCATGGCCACGAATGAATGCAAATTATTTTGATTAAGGAAAATCACCCTTCATTTACCTGAATCAATGTCAAGTACCATTTCTAACGGCCAGCGTAAAGATGCTAGATAAACTTGCCCTGTAATTAGGGTTGCCAACTATACTGTTAAAACAGTATTATACTGTTTTTCACGTTATACTGTTGAACAAAAATAAAGTGTACAAAATACTTTTTTCAGCGCATCGCTGGTATCCATATAGACCTGTTCAAAAAGTAAACGTAAATGGTGTACGTGCGTGAAAGAAGTTTTTAATAGAACTGTTGAAAACTTCATCATTGATACGGCTAATTTATATCGAGAGAAATGGTTCGATTACAATCAGTCTTTCTCTGATCCTGTTATCCTTAAAGTCTTCGGTCACATTTGATTATTTTGAAAATATTATAGATAATCTAAAGTTATACATGGGCTCAGTATTGATATAGATGATGTATATTCAGAATTAATAAAATTTAAAACTATTGGAAGAAAGATATTTTTTCGAAGTGAGTACTGGCCAAAAGTGGAGACATTTATTATTAAACTTCAGAAGAATTGAAAAAATACGTGTTTAAAACGTAAAAAAAAATAAAAATAATGCAAAATTTTATAAAATACTGTTTGTTTTCCCTTCGAGACCTCAATATACTTTATTTCTTGTAAAAAGAAGTTGGCAACCCTACCTGTAATAGAAGCACGTTGGATCGCAATGAAATGAAATGAAATGAAATGAAATGAAATGAAATACATTTATTTGGCGATACACACACAAAAAATTGAAATAACAACAATAACAACATCATTTGAAATCGACGTGAAGCACGCAACGCGATCTCCTTTCTATAAAGAAGAGCAGATGTTTGTTCACTTTCGTAGTTGAATCAAGATAACAACCGAGAGGTATGACGGATGGGCGGGCCAAGAGGCGCGGGATTACGTAAAACGTGAAAGTATAATGTCGTTCAATTGGAAAGATCACCTTATAAATTATAGTTGCAATGGTGGGAGCGCTGTTGGATTTCCCAGTGCTACGTCTCTTGGAGCGAGGAAAATGCGCCGTGGTCATCATTAACATTCCTACAGCGCCATGTCGGTGATATACTCGCGGTCAAAATTCGCAACTAATTACTTCGTTTCGTTTCCAGCGTAGTCTGCTCTAAATTATGTAATTCGCAGTATTACTGGTTAAGTTCTGCACAATTAATTACAATCTCAAGGTTTTCTTACAAAACAAAGGAGTTTACAACGCAGTAAAACTATTATATCACCGCTCGTATCAAATTAAACGTTTATAATTTGTTTTAACGCCAAGACTAGACGAGGGATATACAAATACAGAGATATTAACGTAATATGTCTTTTATTATCAACTGTGAAATGATTTGTTGAGAAACTTCCTTGAAATCGTGTTTTTATTTAAATAAAAATATTATCATATTTAGTGTACAAAGTCGACATAAACGTCCACTGTTGAAAAGATGAATCGAATTCGATGTTATCATTTTTGCAGCACAATGGCAAAGACAAAAGCCTAACAGCTCAGTTGGTAGTATAGCTCGGCCTTCTGCGCTGTAGGTTGTGGGTTCGATTCCCACCTAAGACGTGTTGTGAGGGAATGAGGCAATATAGGTGTGCGTAGTATGTGGAAATCCGTTGTATATGCCTACTTTTCTGTGAAACAGGCTTTATCAAATATGCTTGATTTCTACACACAATATTTATTTATTTATTTATTTTAATTCGGAAAACCAACAGCTACAAAAAATTTCCTTAAAAACTTAAATAGAAATAGTTAGCCAATTATAGGTATTCACTAATAGTAACATTGTACCTAATAATAAATAATACGAACACTCATCCTTAAATTTATAAAAACTGAATATACAATGAAGCTGCGCGCTTAAGAAATAAAATAAAATTGAACACACATTAACTAAGAATTAAAAAAGTTGAGGGTTAGGCACCGCCTTGCCTTGGGAATAATATTAAAAATAAACGTAACAAATACTTCTTCTCCAAGGATTTCCATTCCATTTCCATCTTCCCTATCTAGCTTTAGATATAAAGAACTAAATAGATAGATACATATAAATCTAGAGCTCTGTGAGCAAACTTTTCCAGGCATATTATGTGATTACGTGCCTCTATATCAGGACTAAGTGTTACCGCCAAATAAAGAAATTAAACAAAACAGCTCGGGATTTGGCAACACGCCGCCGCCGCTGGCTTTATCGAAACATGCAAATCTTCGTTGGCGCAATTCAGGAAGCCACGCACATTATGATTGCGATTCTTGGACTTTTCAAATGTATTTACCAAATCATTGTTGTATGAACAACATAAACAAACACAGTATTACCTCATAACGCCATTATGGCTATTTATCAAGCCAATGACCTTGCCACAGTTTGGCCCATCACCAAGTGGCGATGACTTCTCTGGCACTTTCTATTCTACTAATTTTTATTACCATCAAACTCGTCGACAGTTAACCGGCAATCGATGCGTATACATTGCCGGCTTTTTGTCTACTTTAGTTTTTACCGACTTCAAATAATTAGGTTCTCAATGCAGTTGTATTTTTTATGTTTATTTCCTCAGAACAACGTCGTTTTTTAACCTATTTTGAAAATTATTTATTCTATTATAGAGGTCTGACATTGGTCCCATTTTAATTTGGTGAATATCCAATAAAGTTCTGGGTACAAAGAATCGGGGACCGAAACCTGATTTTTATTTTTCTTTTTTTATTTTATTGGGTACTTACACTTACGGCGGTTCGGTTCCAGCTGGACTCCAATTACTTTTATTGTAGTGAATCGTGACTAGTTACAAGTGATAAAGTTGTGTTTTAAATAAATCAGTTATCACATATTTTTTTTTTATAAATACCGACTTATCATTAAAAAGACTATAAGTTTATTTTAATAAGTTAATATGAATATAGTAACATTTAATAATATGTAGGTAAAAATAATATGTACAATGAAGTAAACTAACTATGTACAAAGGAAGTAGTCGGTTTATTCTGTAATGTTATATTTAGGAATGTCAATAAATAAATAAATAAATCGGTATTTAGTCGGTAACTCAACTGTTCCAGACCAGTACCAGACGGAAGCGTGCCCAAGTCACTGGCTGTATTAATATGAACTTTAGGGTGATTTTCAAGCTTTTAGTGAAGTCGGTTTTTTATATAATTTATTTCAGATGTGTTGATATTTTCATTCGTCGCGTGGGACGGCGTGGATTGTTATCGTCTATCGTATATCTCGAGTCGTTCAGTTCATCATGTTGTTTTCATGCCGCTGTGTTATCGTGTAGATTCTCTTTGAAGTGGCGACGGCTGGCATGCTAAAAATAATTACATGACGCATCTGATGCATTATGTTTATCCAATTAATTTATTGCTATCATGTCCGTGAACTATTGAAATTTACTGATAAATTGAAATGTTGTCAGCTATGCATATTTGCTGTTGGTGATAGCCAAAGACAAGCGTTTGACCACCACTCACTTGAAAAACAGGTAATAGCGGCCTAAGATGGAATATGCTTGTCTAAAAAGAAACCTATTCACTCTGGACTTGAAGAATCCGTGATTGTGAGGAAAAACAGACTAAGGCAAGGATTTCCTACGTTTCTGAAGCTTTCCAACACTCATGAACATAATACGAGGAACTCAACAAGCAATAGTTGATTCCACTCTTCTTCCAGTGTACTTTAAGATCTTTTAGTATCGTTTGACGTTACCAGCAGACTGGTGAATTCACGAGATGCGTAGGGCAAGGTCGCAAGAGTCTCGTCCCGATGTATGCAGAGCTGTGTTCTAAGAAAACACACTTTGACTTCTTCAGAGGTCAGACCTACACTTCAGGAAGTTCGGCAAGCGCTAAACCGTAAAAGAAGACTCGAGAAGCTCGGGACATCTTTGCTCGTTCATACCGAAACTGGGATGATGATGTTTGCTCAAAGTACTGTTTACTGACGAGTCACGGTTCTGTCTTAAACCAGACAATATAAGGGTTAAAGTTTGGAGACATCCCGGAGCTGGATACGCTATGCATTGTCGAAACAGAGCCAAATGGTAAAGAGGATATTTTTTGTTGCGATCCTCTAATTATGTCCGTGAGTGTATTTATAACATTATAAATGTCAATTACGTCTGATACCTTTAACATCACACAAGTGTCACCTCGGGAATCTGCGTGGAAAGTCTCGGACTAAATATATTTAGTTCCAGACGCAGGTGGTAACCAAAATAAACTCCAACATACACCTGCTGGCTCGCGTTTGCAATACATATTAATATGTTTCATATGCAGCTCTGTGTCGCATTTCGTTCTGAATATGTCGCGGCGCGTCATGAAGCTTGTTAAATGATAAGATAAATACCAGGCTGAAGTGATTTTTCTAGCTTATTTCGTCAAGTGATCCATACACGTAGATTCCGTTGATATTCTTTCATCGTGATGGTTTTTCAGCTTTTTGTCACTTCCTATATCTGTTTTGACCTATTAGTCAGCAGTATCTTTGAAATAGAAATTGGATCTCTTCCTCAATTATCCCGAGCAGGTCATTAATCTCCGTTACTTTCAGTTCCTTCTTTACTTGAAGTCGATTCTGAAAGGTAAATAATCTGGTAAGATTTAGATTGGACTCGTGCACAGACGATGTATTTAGCTTGTAAACATTGCTTCGATTGTTGGTGTTGAAGTATTTCTTCATGATCTGATAGGAAAAAGCTTGGTCAAGGTTGTTCAAGGATAGCAACCACTTATTTTCAAAATGAAGACTTTTTAACGTTTTATTTTCTACCTGCTTGCATCGTAGTCCTTATATCTGAGGGTCTTAGTGATATTCTTCTTGATGATAGCGTGCCATCAAACTGTCCTTGGCTTAACATAATTTAACTTAACACTATAATATCATTAATAGAGAGGACTTGAGAATATAGTCTGCATCCAAACAGTCATTACCTGGCGTAATGTGGGTGTAGTAGGCGCCGCCAACGCCTTCGCTTGGCATAACTTGCGTCACACATCATCGATTACTATTTCACAAATCGTGCTTTACAAAAGTAAATAAACAAAATATTACCGTAGAACTATCACCTTTTTAACGTCTTTGCCAGCACTATAAACTGGTCAATGTATTGGATAAACTTAAGATGTGTTGTGATACAAAATCTATGATGAAATCCGTCTGCAAAGCTGTATGGTTTTAATTTAACATATACATGTGGGTTTTTGTTACTTGGTTTATGCTTTTTGGTGTCAGCTGTTTTAGGAAAAGTTGTCTCATTTTCGTCAACAAATTTAAATACTTGTAAGTCATCTTCCTGCCCGTTATCCCACACTAGGTAGGTTCGCAAAACATGTCTTGTTAAACCCATGCTGTTAGAGTTTTGGCTGAAATTTTAAGACCGGCCTGGCGTCAACATCCTTTCATTGGAATACTCGGTAGCGTGGTACGTATTGTGTTTTTGTGATTTAGTAGTTTTGTGGTTTTGGATAAAGAGGGATGAGGATATATGGATATGGATAAGAATCTATTTCCATATATCCTCATCCCCCCTTATCGACTTGTGACATAATTATGCTCATCCCCAAGGGGGAATGGTGAGTGTAATTACGATAAAATATCTAGTAATATATTATTCTTAACAACAATAATAATAATTATAATTTATTTTAAATAAAAACGACAACGTATTTTTACCTACCTACTTACATATTAGGTGCAAAATACAGTTTGGTACATTGATTTAGGTAAGTATATTATTGAGGGTACGTTAGCTCCGTGCTAGTTTGAAAACTATGTTACGCCAGGGAAAGAAATCCTGCATACTATACTGTAGTAACAGACACTTGATTATATTTGGATATTTTTTAACTTGTCCTCATTTATTTTCCCCAATTTTAACTAATAACATGGCGTAATTTTTATCAGTTTTCTATTAATCGACAGTATCATGCATGCATTCATTGTATTACGTGTCATTTAGTTGGAAATGTAGGTCGGAAGGATGTGATCTAATTCTGCTATCATTATTATGCTCTATTACTTAATAGGAGGTCAGTCCCTGTTTCTCTATCGAGCTGCAGATTGAATCATACAACGTTGGATATGAATCTTCCAACGTGATGGCCGCGGCGATCAACTAGGCCTATCCCTATCCACCCGTGGAGGTCGTAAGAGGCGACTGAGGGTTATTTTTGGTACGATGGGGAAGCGCTTGGCCTTCAAATTATGAAGGCCGCAGGTGGAAGCGCACTTCACCCGGAAACCTCAACAGTATGAGGAACTGGCTATCATACCTTTAAACGCCGGAACACAACAATTTAGAATTGTTGTTATGGCGACAGACTTAGGTTAGATGGTAATAGCTAGTGCTAGGACTTTGTTTCAGCCAGGCGGGCTGAAACAAAGTCCTAGCACCAACCAAGCACAATATTGTACACCCCTGGAATCAAACCTGGGATCGGTAAAAAAGGGAGGTCAGACCCAGGAGGTCTTTTATTTATGGTGTTTTTTTTTTAAATGGCACATCGTGAATTCAAAGCACATCTTACATAAAAAAATGTGTAATTGGCCACTACATTGAGGCTATTAATATATAGGTTAGATGAACTAACTAAACTCCACCAGAGGATCCAGTAATGAACATCAATAATATGATCATGAACCCGCCTGCCAAGCGTGGTATATTAATGCCTCCCAAGTACTTCTTGGGGTGCGTAGGTGAGTAGCTTATGTTTTGGAGTAGACTGTAATGATGATGATCAATCAACGTTGGAGACAAAATGCAGTTTGCTTAATACAGTAATTATTTTTAGGGTTCCGTTCCCAAAGTAGACGGGTAAAATTTCAACAGTGTGTACTAACTCAATAGTTAGTACACACTGTTGAAATTTCCGTTTACAGTTTTACAACAAATAATGAACAATTTTTGTATTTCAAGTGATTGCACTTGGTCACAACATTATCAAATGGTATAATCCCACTTTAAGACACACTTTCCGGCTTTAGGAAAAAATGCGGGTTCGAGTCCCTTCGCGAGTTGTGATTTTTTGTGTCATCATAACATTTGTAAATAATGAAAATCTAATAAGATGAACTGTGATTTTTTTCATAGTGGTTCTGCACCCTCGATGTTTGCCCTTATTTATGTCGTAAGAAATACAAATGAACTAGAATAGAAACATCGTATATTATGTCGTCAAACTAAACTGTAGAAACCAGAGCAACCGAAACTAAAAAACGTAGGCGAATCCGTTATTCGTTTCTTCGGCTCTTCCGCTATCTATTTCCTCTTCAACTTCTCAGCTAGACGTCTTCCAAACCGCTTTGTCATTAAAACCTGACATGTATGCCAAATAATAGTACTCATAACTAATCGATCGGACATCCTAAATACTTAAAAGATTTACAGAAAACAAACATTAATAATCACATTTGGTACATATTTATATTTGCATACTGGTCCTCATGTTACGATTTTTGTATAGCAAGGTTGAATTACTGATTCCAGTTCCTTAACCAGGTGTCGGTCAACACTGCTTGAGGTAATAGCCAGTGTTGCCAGCAATTTTCACGTTAAAGTGATAATAATACAGCGCAGCGCGGTTAAGTGGACGTGTCGTGGTTAATTTATTGAAGGCTCTTGGAGCATGGAAATTGGACTTAGAGATGGTTGGAAAGGAAATAAAATGTCTTTTCAACAGTAATTGGCCATGCTTTATTAGTTGTTTCTGGAGAACTAATTAAGTGTGACCAAGTGCAGTCAGTAAAGTCAAGGCACTTGGTTTGTAGCGACATAAATTATTTGTGCAAACAGGTATTGTCTATTATTAGGCTAGAAAAACCACGGATTGATATCTCAATATATAAAATTGTCGTGCGGCTGACAGAACGACAATCAACGCACAGCTCAAACCAGAAATCCTAGACTAGAGTTGCAATGTTCAGGTTAGCTTTCTTTTTCCAACAGCATGTCGGGAACGAAGTGAAAAAAATAGCTGACGCAAAAAGACATTAAGCAATTCTTTAGTGTCTACCGCGCAGTATACTCAATTCTCACGGTCTCAAAATACGTTTAAACTATAGAATAGTTTAATGGCGGTGATTCTTATTGTGGTGTAGTGTTGTGGGCGCGGAGGAAGTTGCATCAGAAGCACCTTGCCGATGCAGAACCCACGTTCGCTGCGCGGGCGATTGGCCCTTTGTACCTTTGTTTGGTGTAGGCCTTCGGAATTTTAAACTGGTGATTTAATATCGTTCAAAAAAGTGATCAACATGACAGTTCCTGTTTATAAGACATCGACGAATGTGGTTGTTAATAGTAAACGCAGCAAGAAGATACAGAAATTATAATTTGTTTGGATTAAAAATACATCATAATTATTATAGGATGGGTTTTACATTTCCAAATAAAATCCAGTCATAGTTGTATCGAAGCGATTCGCAGTCGCGGTGACTGGATCATCATAACTCCTAAGCGCGGTCAGGCTAATATTTTCTGCTTAGCTTCATATTGGGCATTCCATGCTCCATAACCCATTACCCAGCACGACGACCTTGATGTATCGGATGCTCAGGAATATCCGCTCACATTTCCTTCGCTATTGCACCAATGAAATTTGAACAAAGAGAACTCTTAACCCCTCAGCTAAACTATGAAAATGGAACAAATGCCTTGGAAGACTTTTTGCTCACGTTCGCAAGATATATTAGGTACGCTCAGTTCAGGTGGCTATTGTTCGACTCGTTATTGTTCCGCAGAAGCCAATTTTAGCCAGTATGAATTTTGCTTTTCGCAAACAATGACTTTATAAGTCAATCGACTGTTCTAGAACACCTCCTTTGTAGCAACACTCGGTACAATAATACCTTAGTAAGCACCATGTTTTAATTTGATTGTTTTTGTTCCAGGTACGTCGCTCGTCTCGATAACATCCAACGTCAGTGAGTCTCGATGATATCATCGACGGTTTCGTTAAGATTCCTTGAATGAACCCGTGACAAATTGACCGGGCTAATTATAGAATAACAAGTGGTGAAGGACAGGGTGTCGCTGGATGAGCCACTGACGCACATGCCATGCCTGCTCCATTCGTTCCACTTCACACGGCTCCGTGCTCGGGGGATTATCTACCATCGTATTTATAATTTAAGCCGTGTGGCATCCCAGCAATGCGAGATGCTCGGCGAGAAATACATCACGATCCAGAAATGGTGATACAATTTCATTTAGAGGTAGAGGTGCTTGCACTCATTCATCTTTCATTACGTCTGCCTCGTTTATTGGATTTGTTGAGGCGTTCCCGTTTTATTACATCAGAGATTTATCAGAAAGGTGTCTGCATTTATTTTCACTAACCCTTTCCGCGGTGCGACATAAAATCCAACGTTCGGATGAGGATTCATTAATTTAGTCCACTGAAATCAACTTTGTCTCTCGTCTGGTTTTCGTAAATGAAACGGATTTTACTTTGTGATGACTCGGTCCTTTGTTTGACAGTTTCACAGAGTTCACGTTTATACCGTCGTCTCCAGTTAATAATTTGTTAGCTGACGGCTGAAGCTGAATAACCAACCATTCAGGTTTATAAACAATAAGCTATTCATGCAAGATCTATATTGAATTCAATCGAAGGCATTCTCTAAAATCTGACAATATTCTATCAATACAGATATTGTTTATCTCCTATTGTTTGCAAGCTGATGCGGATTCAATAAACAAGTATCGTATTTAGTATTTACAATAGAACCGTCGCTGTCCACAGACAACTTGCTTATTATTAAGGCGGCTCGATTTGTATATTACAAAAATTGTGATGTCATCTATAATTCCAATCCAAATCATGACTTGTCTATTCAGTAATGAATGAATACCGGGAAAGTCGACCAGCTTTCTCGTTTCTAAATGTCACGTATTGTCTTGTTTGACTTTAATTGAAATATGGAGTTGCTATGAATCCGTAACGCACGTTAATAAATCTTCGTCAGAAGTTAAAAAACCATAAGTATGATAGTGCCGTAATAAATATGCCGTAATGGGTTTAATTGTGCTTGTTGTTCATTTACTTTATTGGCATATGCATAATAGCGAAATTCATATTTAGCTAATAAATCAAAGGATTCCTCTTGCATGTATAGGCAATCCTGTTTTCAAACTGGATCTATCCGAATGTTCCTTAGGTATTTAACATCGTTAACAAAAGTATCGCGGTAATATCTATGAGTAGCCTAGACATATATTTGTCATGTTAACCCACTTTCGAAAGCACTCTTAGACATGCTTAATGATTTAAAATGTCTGTCGTGACATTTTTCGTGACTGTGTTGCTGCCAAAAACTCTGTTCAAATGATTAACATGAGAATGATGAGCTTATTGCCGGGTCTCCCACGAAAATTGTTATCTACCAGGGGCTGACTCAAAACAATGGAGCGGGGTACTTGAAATTGATGACAATTCCGTGACACTGTCACAGAATATTAAATCATATCTGTATGCCGAAGTTTCACTATGTTCACATTTAATTACATACTAAGCCGAGGAAGCTATATGTACACGCACAAGCCTCACATAGTAATACATGCCATAACCAATCTTAAACTTACTGGATAAAGTTTAGTTTACCTTTATGTCCATGTAAATTGACACACGCTTGACGCCCCGTAATAATCGTTATGCAGAGTCTGGCATGCGGCAATTCGTGATGCGCCCACGCAGCCCATCCGTTACGATAACAATGGTCAACAAAGTTTAAGACATCTCAATTGATAGCCGGTAACCAATCGTTATCTTCATGAACCGTTCGCCACGAAAATGTTGCCAAAACCAAAGTATTCAAAAGGTGTTTCTTCCGAGGTAATCGACCTACATTCAAACACAATAATGTCCTCTCTTGCTTTGGGAGTTTAGCCGCCTACGCAACTCATTATTCCGACATCTGTTTGACCACAGTTTACGAATTATTGGGAATCTTGGGAATCGTCTTGACTGGCCTTGGTACAGATTCCCGGACAGGCGAGTGGCCGCTGTTGCCAGCTGCTAGAATCTCTCCAGTTTTTTCTGCAATTGGTTTTTGAGATCTCTGAGCCACTAAAAAAAATCTATGGCTGGAGAGTACCTATGTATGCTAAATCCTATAGGTACGTCTCCAATGATTCAATTATCATCAACCGCCTATATGGTCTAGTGGTTCGCCTGCCGGTGTCAGATGCAGCGGTCCCGTGTGCCATTTTGTGTTCCGGCATTTAGAGGAAATTTAAGATAGCCAGTTCCTCAGGCTTCCACTTTCGGCCATATCATAACTTGAAACCAGATGAAATCAAGGCCAAGCGCTTCCCCGTTGTTCAATGAAATAAAACTAAGCCTACTTACATTACATCCCTCATGTTCAGCTCAATAAAAATCCCTACGGCCACTTTCGAAACCAAAGGTTCGAAACCAGTTTATAAAACAGAATTCTATTTCTTTTTAGGAAACCTGGTTTCCAATCAAGATAAAAAAATAACTAGTTTCAAGTAAAGAATATTTAATCTTCTTTTGAAAATCGTTCGTATATAAACAACTTGATCAGAAATATTTTCCTAGCCACTTACAAATATTTTATAACAATCACAAAACGTCGTCTTACTATCAATAGGTATGTGATAGAACTGATTATTAAATGTTAAATTAGTGTGTATTGTTAGTGCTCATTGCGAACAGCGGTTGCTTTAACGAATATAATCGTTTATTCGTTAACCAAGATTCGAGAAATTTTAATGTATTCTGTATAATACGTTAAATACATATATGTAAACGCAATTAGGTAGTGGGAGTTGTACATAAACAATACACAACTCATTTAAAATTAAATAATCAGTTCTATCACATACCTATTGATAGTGAGATGACGTTTTGTCATCATTATAAAATATTTGTAAGTGTCTAGGAAAATATTTCTGATCAAGTTGTTTATATACGAACGATTTTCAAAAGAAGATTAATTATTCTTTATTTGAAACTAGTTTTTAAAAATAATTATTTTTCTTTAATGGAAACCAGGTTTCCTAAAAAGAAATATAATTCTGTTTTATAAACTGGTTTCAAACCCTAGGTTTCGAAAGTGGCCGAAGGGATAAAAATTTCCTCACTAGTTTCCAAGATGTTGCTAAGTGGCTCTCCGGCTTTATTTTACCGGTGGCTATACCGTTTGTCAGAAATTAGCCCCCGCGGATATCGGCGGTGGTAACGGACAGCGTATTTGTGTCGTTTTGTGGTATTGCTTTGCGTTCCTGTCGTCTGCAATGCACACCTCGGTATTTTTCTGCTTCATCATATTTATGGTTCCGGCATTTAGAGGTAAGATAGCCAGTTCCTCAGTTGGTTGAGGATTCCAGGTGAAGTGCGCTTCCACCGGTCAAGCACCGTACAATAAAAAAACGCCGTATCAAATTTGTTTGGCATAAGGCATAAATCTTATAATGATGATGTTCTTAAATCATTGGTTGTTTACACCTTTCTTCACCACTAACTCGACTACTTCTTACTTTTAATAGTAGCATATAAATTATTCAGTAGTAACAAAGCTAAAAGGTGTTAATTTTAAAACAACTCATCGTAAACTTAGATATTTTGATGACCGCTATGTCAATTAATTTAATAGCCGATAAAACTTTTATGGTTTTGTAAAGTAGGTACATAGCCATATCAGCTCGGACTGAAACCCAGCGCTGGTACGCCTAGCCTTGTGCGTGGCAGCATTAAGCTGAGCCCTTTTCGCTGCACAAATCACACTACTGTATCAATATCTTTTATTGTTTTATTTCTTTTTACTTGTTGATAATTCTTACGTGTTATCATTTATTTATTTTTCATCATTTATTTCTTTCATTATTATCATTATAAAGTCTGTATTGGCATTTTGCGCTGTAGATTGTGGATTTGATTCCCATTATGAAAAACAAAATTATGTTGATAATTTTAATGAATAAAAGTATTTTGATTTTGACTTTGAATAACATTTGTGTGATGAATATAATTGTTATAATATGTTTGTTCTTTTTTGGGGTTTTGTATTGTATGATATGTATGTATTTACAAAAAAAAAGTATATTATAGAAATATTTTATCCGTAATCTAGTTCCCATATTACAATTATTAATATTATTAGCTTTTCTTAGTCTGGGGATAGATGCCCTGAAATATTTATTGATTTATATCTGTCCAATGCATTAATATTGGGATCAAGGGCTTTGTTTTCTGATTATGAGCTCATTATTACAGGAATGCAATACGTAAAATTTACGACAAAGACTATATTCAAAATTCCGCTTATGTTATGTACAGTCGTCTGCACTTCATATGTATCCACATCTGTAGATATGTTATTAACTTGGTTTTCGAGTGTGATAAATCTATCAGGCTTAAATGCAAAATAAATTACAGAAAATCATGAACTTGCAAATACTTGTAAATAGTGGGCATATTCTGAACTTAGTAAAAAGTCGTGGGCCTGTTACTGTTTACTTAAGAAGTGTATACATATCAATGCAGTCGACTGTACATTATTTGTAGCTGTTATTGACATATACTAAGTGATCAGATAACTGATTTCCGTTCATTAATTACTAGCAAGAATTCAATTAAAGCTGGACTGAAAAGTACTTATATTTTTATATTATTAAGTACTATCATTACAACGAGGCTGTGAGATATTTTGATAACTTTTGCAACATCTGCAAATGCATGAATTGCAGAAAAAATACGGTTCGAATATAAATATCAAGAATTCAATGAAACATTGACAGAAAGGTGTACTTTGTATCACAACGAGATTGAGTGGCATAAAGATTATGGATAACTTTTGCAAGAAAAACAGCGTTTGAATTGAAATTGGATTACACCTTTCCTCATGCGAAGTGCGAGCTTTATATCATTCTGTTTTATTGCACGAACTCTATTACTGATGAGTCCATCAGGTCCCGTTGCACATTCCCAATGCCGGCACGGCACGGGACGGCACGCGACCTCAACCAATAGACACGCATTCTCTGCCTCTCGTGTCGTGTGTAAATGCATTTGCTAAGCACCAACATGGATTCCACTGGGCTATATCAAACGCAGATCATAAACCACGGCTCATTCAAGTTACTTCGCTTATGTACGAATAATCACGTGAAATTTTTCGAATTTACATTGACTACAGGCCGTTGAAATTCGAATTCAACCGTAAAATAATAAAAATATTGAAGAAATTTCGTTCTAAATTGTTGTGTTCCGGCATATTAGAGGTGATATAGGCAGTTCCTCAGACTGTTGAGGATTCCGGGTGAAGTGCGCTCTCACCTTCGGCCTTATTGGAGCGCTTCCCCGTAATACAATAAAAAAGACTGACGATCTCAGTGCCATCTACCGGTGACTCACCTACCAATTGTGAATCGAAACCATCAGGAACTCGATTAAACACACAAAAAAAAAAAACTATCCAGCCAGATCAGTGACAATAACACGAACAGAAGAATTACATAATGCAAATAAGATGTCGCGCATGAATACGAGAACTAAAAAAACCAAACGTTGAAACGATTTCATGGAATACGATATGTTTATTTTATTAGAGCAAATGGTAAAATTTTAACTTTTTGTGCCTATTTGAAATGGGTAAGACTCTTGATCTCTAGGATCGCCTGGGCATTTACCTGAGCGAAAATGACAAGTGAAGGAACTGATTCTCGTGCACCAACGGAAAACACTGAACTGCTTAGCGATGGACTTCGGTTGGAGGGCGTAATCGCGTACTGGCGCACTGGCTGATCAGCATCAACTATGTGGTGTTGATCCTGATCGCCTGTGACACCTGTCAGGGGTAACTTAACACACAGAAAGAAACTGCTGCCCTTCTGCCTTTTACTTTATACTGATTTGACAGCGTCGATGCTTTAGCCGCCACCGCCATGGCATATACTCGGAGGTTTCTTGTTTAGTTTCGTTGCTTCGGCGCTGCAACTCTTTTTAGCTTCCTTCTGAACTCTTTTCGAGCCTTAAGTTCTTCCATGTTACAGTCACATCACCTCTTTTTCGGTCTTCCTCAAAGGTTTCTATTGATGTTAATAAAATCATTTCGACAGACAAGATAGATTCAAGGAGAATCCAGCACGTCTCCGTGATTATGCAAAGTTTTACGTGACTGTTTTAGATTCTTGGAATCCATCTGGCGGTGCGTCTATAGAGCTTGTGCAAGGGATGCAGTTGATAGTTGATAGTTGGAGCTGGATATAAATATCACCGAATAGTGCCAAGTATGCAATAAGTCCGTTTCTCTGTGGTACCCTTTTTTTTTGGTTGCATAAGTTCTTGGCGTCGAGGCTCGTCTGGGTATTGCCGTTGCAGGGATAAGTAGCAGCATTACAGTAACATGCGTCACAGCTCAGTTGGTTGTAGCTCTGCCTTCTGAGCTGTAGGTTGTGGGTTCGATGTTGCTGCTGAAGCATAAAGATGCTGAAGCGCGCTTCCACCTTCGGCTTTATCATAACATGAAAACAGGTGAGATAAAGGATAAGCGCTTCCCCGCCATACTAAAAAAAAGAATATTTCGTACACGCAACACCAGCACCTTGCATTATGCGAGTAGTCCAGCGTATACAAATGGAAACATTACAAATGGAATCGCAGCGAGCGCCGTGATTCCGATCAAATTAATTAAGTTCTGCGATCACGAATGCCGAACCATGGAAGAAATCGTAGTGATATGCCAAAGTTTCACTTCTACAGCTATATGCGACACAACGGCCATATTTACTTATGAAGACAGAGGTTACCTGATCAAGCAAGTGTACGAGCATATGAAGGAAAGAAGTGGAGTAGGTTTGATCTACCTCCTAGTGATCTATCCCGGACAACGGGATCGCTGGCTATTGCCAGCGGTCAAGGGTGAATGACCACAACACTGGTGGTAGAACCTGTAAAGGTTTACCTGGTGTGCTGTGTTCCGTCAATGGACTTTTCGGCCTTTTTCGGAATACTACTTGCAAACCGTGGGCATGTGCAGAACGTAAGTTTCCCGCCACTGACTACCTGTAGTAGGTGATCCTCATAAGATCCACGCTTCGAGTGATAGTGATAAGATTTAGAAAAGAAGTCGTGTTTCTGTTACTGTTACTTTTAGTGGTATATACTTAACGTATAGACCCAGTACGCAGCCTGTCGAATGCTGAATTTGTAGGTCGTATTTAAGCATTGCAAATTTTAAATACTTAAGCTGGATACAGAAAGAATGTACGCTATGTGTGTCGACCCGTACGACCTTGCATTGCGGTGCCCAAAGTGTTGAAATGCATGACTAATTACTCGAAATCAAAGAATTTTAAGCACCGAGATATGACACGCACAATAAGTTATGGTACCAAGAGACAATTAACATGTTTAAAACTGTCGACAGGTGATCAATGGGCGCTTCGCCATTTGAGGACATCGTAAATCAAGATTTTATTGCTTGTGCGACTCGATGTCTCTCTATGTTTCCTTTATCGGTGGTGTGGTAGCCAAAATTTTGACCACTAGCTCTCAGATAATCCCTATACTGTAGCTAATCACACACATTAGGTACCGATTCCCAAATTTAAAATTTTCTGGCAGAAAAAGCAAGTTACCTAATCCAATTCTTGTCATGACAGGTTTTATGTATCGAATGGAAAGATTAACATGATAAAAACATCACACCTAGTCCTGATTGACGCGCCTGGCGCCCGAACTACAAATTCTCACACGTTTCGAGCATAAAAAATATTTAAAGCACAGATAAGCAGTGAGAAGGCAGGTCTTCGGTCATCAAATGATTCAGCGCGATGCATAAAAAGTGCATAATCTCTGGCGCCGGCTCGGTCCCGTATTTTTAGTCAGTCAGAAATAGCTGATGTGTGCCGTTCCCAAACCCAATGCATTCACATCGCATCACCATTACATCCCGCCGGCGACGGAAGGGTGTTCCATAAAACGAGAACAAGTTGAAACATCTATGGCGATTTCGGATCTCCCAACCTCCCAAGTTGATGATGCGTTATTACTTTTATTGCATTCTTCACTCGGAGATGGAATATCTTAGATAATTTTACGAACACGATGAGTGTTCCCAGGAGTGAAGCTCCTTACTCCGTCTATTATAGGAATTTCAGACGCATAGCTAATTGTCATCGCCACCTGGTTGATATTTCACTTATTATGACTAAGTTACTGCGTTACTGCAAAAACTTGGAATCAGCGTCTGTATTTCCACTGTTTTAGGACCGTATGTATGTCTTCAAGACATAAAGAAGAGGCTTTATAAATATTTTATAGAGCACCTTCTGGGTAGGCTCGCTCTATCGTTGACCTCATCCTTGCCTGTGGATGTTTCAAATTACACGACAAGATACAAATAATAAACCACCAGGTATCATATTTAAATGGTGGTACACCGACGCCTACGTATGCACGTGACGTTTTAATCCAACTCCCAGATTGGATGTAACAGGTCAATGCTCGCCTCTAGCCTGGAGACATCTTAGTATGATCAGTAGACTAAAAAATTCGCTCAGCAACCTTAGCAATCAATAGCATTCAACCTGATATCTGTTACGACCTACGCGGTACGTTGACTTGTACGCAGAAGGTGAGTTGAATATATCATCATGGCATGAATATATTTTTGTTTATAACTCATAAATGAAGAATGTGTAAAGATTTCAGATCATGGGTGGGTGTGATCAACCTCATAGTGGGGTAGACCCACTAGGAGGACCACACCACAGGCAACGGAAACGCTGGCTTTTGCTAGCAGCTCACAACATTAGGGGTAAGACCTGTAAAGACCCACCTGGCTTGCGACCACCCTCCGGCAGATGTGCAGCGCCGTCTTCAACTAGTGCGCGGGAGAGCCAGTGCCTTCAGGGAAAGCTTGCTACATCGTAGACTTTATCCTTGCTCTGGCCTATAGCTAGACAAGCCTAAAGATCACGAGCTAACTCATCATGTATCAAGTATGTAATAAGATCATTCAAAATATACTAAATAAATATATAAAATATTACAGAATACGCCTGATCTTTAGAAAATGTAAAAGCGATTCCAATGTTTGCAGTTACGAGCAGCTATGAAATATTCAACAATTTTCCCGTCCGAAGATTTATATAGCCTTTAGCTCTATCCGTCGCGCTTACGTATTCAATATTTTACTTGAGAAAATCTGGCCGAGATTGTTGACCTGCCTAGCCGAGTCATGATCGATTTAGGACCTCGGGATACATCAAATATATTCAATCATACTGTTTTCTAAAGTTATATTATGTAAACCGCTATGAGAACAGTAGGTACGGCACTTGCTTTAGTGTACTGTTTCACCAGTTTTAACAACCTCTGCTCCAGGGCTCGATCCCAGTGGAGTATATTGGTTTGATTGACACTTTGTTTAAGTCCGCCTGGTACCACCATCTAACCTTAGTCTTTTGCCATGATGACAATCCCAAATTGTGGTGTTTTGGCGTTAAGAGGTAAGATAGCCAGTTTCTCAGACAGTAAAGGATTCCGGGTGAAGTGCGCTTCCACCTTCGGCCTTATCATAATCTTTATCATTATCATATTATTCACTTGAAATCAAGTGAGATGATGAGATGAAGGCCAAGCGCTTCCCCGTCGAACAATATAAAAAATGTTTGTTGATAATTAACCTATCTTATCGACAAAATGTAAAGCCATAAGTGAAAATTGTTTGGAATAATAGTAACTATTTCTATTAGCCTATTTAATTCATACCTAACTAAGCTGTTTGTTTTCTAAATAAATTAAATTACCTATTAATAATGACGCCTGGATACCAGAAACTATTTGACTCGATTCAAAGACGTGCTGTGATCATTGTCGACGATCACATCGACTTGTGTGTCGACACAAGTGGTATTGAAGCCTAAGGTCTCAGGAGAGACTTTCCTCCTTATGTATACTGCTTTTATTTATGGCTTGTAATTTAAGGAATTGTTTGACATAGTACCTGCAATCTCTTTTTATCATCGCACCGCTCACCATCGACAGCGATTCTATCCCCACACTATAAAACTAACTTCGGGCTTCTCATCCAGATAGCCTCATGATGTAGAAGTAAGTAGCCTTAGGATGGAGAGCATAACACAAGTTTACTAGAACACAGACGGCGGGTTCAAAAGGGAAGGGAAAAAGGGAAAAGCCCTGGGTTCTGAAATACAGCCTAGGCTACTTCAGAACCCTACGGATTCAATATGTTATACTGTTTTGTGTCAAAATAAATGATTTATTATAATTATTATACCCATTACTTCTATCCTCCTTCTGTCCTAAAATATTAGGAGCATTTATACATGAAAGGTCATGCCGATTCTATTGTTTTTAGGTTAATAATGTTTCGTTTTGCATTCAGGTTTTGTTTTTTTTCAATATTCAACTAGGCTATTGCTTATTCGCTTGCGCTAGTTCGCTTTATCTGCGATGGTGCACAAGTCTTCAAGCTATGGTCTCCGGTGCCGTTACCTGCGCTCTTTGAATGTGTAAACATTCTTCGATGAACTTGAGGTATTTCTATAGTATTCCTTGCTTGCGTCTTTTGTCTTCGTATCTTGTAGACCACGTTTTAAAAGGCAAATGTTTTAAAATGCTATAGATCGACATCAATGGTATCACGGTGGCCTAAACCTAAACCTACTAATACCACCATCTTATCTAAGTCTGGCATCCTAACAACAGTTCTAATTTTTGTGTTCTGTCATAAACGTATTCTATCCGTAATCTAGTTCCCATAGTAAGCTTTGCTTGGTTTGGGGTTAGATAAATTAATGTCCAGTAATATGGATTTACTTAGAAGTAACTTAGTCAGTTTTTCCTTGGTTTGTGGAGGATTCCGGGTGAAATGCGCTTCACTTTCGGCTATAATAGCTTGACTCTATTTGAGATTAAGGTCAAGCGCATCAACATCGTAGAATAAAATGTACTTGAACGCGTTTTATATTATTATTATAATCGTATCATAGTTTCCAGTCTAAAAACCACTCGAACTGAAGATTCTGTAAGTGGCCCAAGTATGTGGAGCAAGCAAACACTACCTCAGTATCACGAACTAAATCGTTTGTTCTAGGAATACTTACGCAGGGTATTAGTGTGTAACTGCACATGCTTTGTTATCTTTTAAGTATATAAATAAACCCAGCTGGTTTCTGATTTAGTTTGATATCTTCTTCAGCCTTCCGAATTGTTCGTATCAGTAATGCATCGTATTTTTAATAAAAACCGGTGAGGATAATCACAATGTTGTCTCCATGTTCTCTCCATTTTGTTCTTCCATTACGCTTTATTCTACACGTTCCTTGTAGATGTTCCATCGTGTCGAACCGATTCGCAATAAAGCAGTGGTCCCGGGTTCGATCCAAAGGGGGAGTACAATTTGTGCTTTGGTTAGTGGTGGGACTTTGTTTAAGTCCTGGTTAGCTACCACCATCTTAGCTAATTCTGTCGCTATAAAAACAATTCTCATATTGTTGTGTTCCGGCATTTAGAGGTAAGACAGCCAGTTCCTCAGCTTGTTGACGATTTCAGGTGAAGAGCGCTCTTCCACCTTCGGTCTTATCATGGCTTGAAAATTAGATGAGGCCAAGCACCTTCTCGCCGTACAATAAAAGCATAATTGGAGCATAATTGCTCCGAAAACTAAAACTAATTGAACAGAACCGATCGGAACCTAGCCCAAAAAATAATAGGTTAATGCAAAAGCATCAAGGGCAATTTTCTGGTTCAACGCCTTTTTAACCATCTCCAAAAACAGGAGGAGTATCTCAATTCGTCGAAATCTTTTTTTTATGTTTGTTCCTCGATTACTCGAGGAGAGATTTGATTTTTTAAAGTTAAAACTTCACTATTAAAGATTTTCTAAATTTACTTGCTTCGTCCGAGAATCGAACCGACTTAAATGTGAAATGTGAAACCTAAAAACAAACGCTCTCACATATGATTCCATTTTCCAATTTAAGAACCACATTATTTTTCTTTCAAACTTGCCTTCTCTCTAACAGAGTTTGTATAGGTATTATATTAACAGTATGTATATTTAAGTAATTTAATGTAGTTTATCGTTTTATTTATATGTTATGCATGTTATTTATTAATACAATCCGTTGTTCACTTTTCCCTCTTATTTAATCTCGTTTCTCTCTTTACCTAGGTTTGCTGGAAGATAACTCTTTTTAGGGTTATTAAGCTCTCTTTTGCCATATTTTTTTAATTACATGCTTGTATGCTTATATAATTGTGTGCGCAATAAAGTATAATAACGAGTACAGCCGTGTTGAGGTGCTGACATAATAGTCGAGTCTAGTGATTTACCCAAGCAGTCAAATTAAATGATTATCTCCTTGTGACTTCAAATATTTTACGTGCATCTAAATTCACGTTTAGGTCTTCCGGGTATCAGAGGAAATTTCCATAATTGCATTCACTACAAAGCTGGAACACTTACACGGACATACGACTACGGGACAACATTGTTTACCATTCTTATTTAGATATTGGTCAAAATAGATTGGTAGAAGTGTCGTCCATAAATAACAATGAAACAGCAGATTCTCTTCGTTGTCAAAGTGAATCACAGAAGTGGCGTGGCTATATTTAGAATTATCTTCATCATTTAAATAATTAAATATTACTAGACTGTGAAATGTCTACCTACGTCATCTAACTAGGCATTGCTTGTTTGAACTAGATTACGGAGGATACGAAAGAAAGACTACAACTGAGCTGTGAGGCCTGTCATATTATTCCACAAAAACATACTTAAACAAAATAAATGTATACTATTTTGTTGTTATTTGGTTTGATGAGAATCGCGGTGATATATCATAGGGTGTGATCAGAAGGCAGGGTACATGTCCATCTAGCCGTACGTAGTTTTACTCAACACCTTTGTCCTGTCAGTTTAAGTTATGCACTTCCTTCAATGTTCATCTCCCGTATCTAAATAGTTGTGACAGTGTCGAGAACCCACGCCGTTTATAATAAGGGTTCCCTCTGACCCGCGCCGTGGGTGAACCTCCACAAATATGGACAATAGAGATTCTATCTCGACATTCGCACGGTCGGGGATCGGCGTGGATTTACAGGCGTGATTCGAGAGAATCCAAATTGGGCATGGGAGGTTGATTCTCAGAGTGCCTATTTACCAGCAGGCCTATTACGTAACTCTGTTTCATTTGGGTTTCAATCGGTTTCAATCAGAAATGCAGGCATTTTAATTGAAACCCATTGAAACCCAAATGAAACAGAGTTAGGTAATAGGCCTGCAGAACTAGTATTGAAATTTATGCGAAACGGGTAACCTCGCATAATTTTAATATTCCCGACTGTTTCGACTAGGTTACAGCCGTGGTCAGTGGTCAAGGGCAAACTGATAGAAAGGTTAAATGTATACGCGATGTAGACCCGTTTCATATTAATAATGTGTGATAA
The DNA here is from genome assembly GCA_951394065.1 of Venusia cambrica. Taxonomy (NCBI): domain Eukaryota; kingdom Metazoa; phylum Arthropoda; class Insecta; order Lepidoptera; family Geometridae; genus Venusia; species Venusia cambrica. The sequence continues at coordinate 2,654,878 of OX596036.1, forward strand.
TCGCGTGAATTAAAAAAAATACTAATACCGAAAGATAGGATCTCTAAATTGCACGCGAAAGTATTTGTTATCGCCGCTATATCTACGATCTTATCGCACATTGGTAAAATGGATATGGTCTTGGATAGTCGATTGTCAATGTATTTTATTTATTCTGAATTTGGCTTCGTCAGATCATCTTCTTCCTGTCCTTATCCCGCTTTAGGCAGGGTCGGCACATTAAGTTCCTCTCTTCCATTCACAAAACATCGGAGAATTATTGATTTTGAATAGATTGAATGTGCTACTAATATAGTTATTTGATTCAGGCATTACTTTGCGGAAATCCATTGTTCAATATTAACCTGAAAGCAATTAAATATTAAGTTACAAATCCGCTAAATTGCCTCTACAAGAGGCATCCTCAGAAAATATTGTCTTGCTAAGCTGACGAACCCTTTGTAGACTTGTTGCCGCTCCAAGCGCTGAGTTGCAAGTTACATTAAGTTACTTTTAAAACGAATTTATCGGATTTGTTACTGAATGTTTTTCTGTTTTCAGGTGAATGTTTTGCTTAAATAAATAAAAAAAATACAAATTGTAAGACTCAACAAAAAAAAAAATTCGTCATATGAAGATTTAATTATGACGAATAACTCAAATCATTGGGTTATAGTTTGTTTACCGGTGGTGGGTTAAAACAAAAGGTTCTAATTCGATAAATTGAACGTTTCTGTGGTCAGCGAAGTCGTGACGAACGAACATAACAAGTACAAGACTGACGATGGGAAGGAACTAAGTATTCCACGACCATAAAACCAGACGACGAAAATTATAATAAGTATTGCTTTTGATGATTATGAACTGAGAAAACCTTGCTCTTAAAGATTCAGTCACTTAGTAAACCAATATGGGAAATCTAAGAATCATTGAATGTGTCGAAATCTCAACCCGTCGATAGTCTGTGCTTATTTTATAATCTATATACTGAGACACAGTGTAACACAATATGTCGCTTCACTTCTGGAAAAAATAATAAAGAAACATGTCCACGTTAAAAATCAGACTCACATTTTCATTCCAATAAACCCCTGCAACGGTGCTTTGGCGCCTACGAACTGAAACAGAGGAGCCAGTCGACCCGACATTAGAATGTCATAAATGTTGTTATTATTGCGATGTGTTTTGTAGCTACAATTTACCGAAAATGCGTGACACGCCTGAGGATTCACCTTCATGATGTATTATTGTGTTTTGTCAGAACCTCTACCTCCGATCTCCCCCGGTGACGATTTAAAGTTGTTAAATTGAGATGTAATTGTAACATACCAATAATATAAACACTTCCATCCTGACCACTTTATTACTTCCTGTTTCAGTGGGTATCAAAAACCACGAGGGTGTTCCCTTTAGCCCTTTAGGTTCTGCGTTTTGTACAAATATTTATTAGACTGCTAAAAATGGCACTCGTAACTTTTTCTTTTAAATTGATGGGTTAGCTCCTTTATGTCTTGTCTTGCTCTAGGCCAGAGCAAGATGAGGTCTAGGTAAGGATCGTCAGGAGGGTTATCGCTAGCCAGATGAACCTTTACACGTTCTACCACCAGTTTTGTGATCATTCAGCCGTAATAGTTAGCAAAAGCCAGAGATTCAGTTGCTCGGCGTATATCCCTAGTAGGTAGATCACACTCTTCTTGCTTCTCTGTCGAGTTTTCATTTCACGCGCCAGCCTGCTGATATCGCCAATGGTCGACAATCGTACATTTGCCAACTGTACCATTTTCGACTGGGTTTATTGTTTCCAGGTTGTCAACGCTATTATCGTTGCATTTTATAGTTGTTTAGATTATATTGCAAACGACTCCGACACGATACACTATCTATGTCTTTGAATATTACCGTACACTTTGTGGGCAATAAAACGCCAGATTTGCTGTTACTTTGTGAGAATTACATCTGAATCTATGAAGTAGTGGTGGAGATCACTACCTCAAAGTAACGGGCTATTGTCACCACGACCGACGGTTCTCTCGAATACCTCTGGATGAGCTTTGTTCAATGTCGGTTGTTATTGAAAATTGATCAAACTATTAAAGTATCGAGTGATTTTTAGGGTGCCGTACCCAATAGGTGCCAACGTTCGTTCAGTTCCGGCGTTTACATACTTAAGGCATAAAGGTGTTAAGCCTCTTGTGCCCGTAATTTCGAAACACATCAATGCTGCTTGCCGGCCGAAATAGGAACGGTGGGAGTACTTCCCCGGACGAGCCCTTTCACAAGGAGCCTTGTCTAATAGTCTAATCTTGTCGAAGTTTGGTCAACTATCCGCAATGCTTTCGTCTAAAGCATCTTGAGCGAAGCCGCAGGCAATGCCCTATAATACTAGTTTCATCTATCGTTTCCGTTTAACGGTGCCGCAGAGCGCTCCTTGTACAAGAGGATTTATGTACTACAACTCACAATGCGTAATTTACATTGAGTAAAATACAGAAGGTAGGAGATAGATCATTGGAAACTATCCAAACAAGACTGGCGCAGCTATAAAACGGAATGGGCTGGCTGTTTCGCAATATTTGAAAGTGGATGCGGATAAACAATAATAATTAAAAGTACTTCTGAATTCCAAAGGGGAAAGGTATCGAAAATGCTTTTGAAATGTTCACATCGCTGCTCTCAAATATGTTGGCTTATGAGGCATAAAAAGAAAACGATAAAGATAACACACGAATGCCTTTAGGTTTTTGTACCTAAAGGGTACTAACGGGACCCTGTTACTAACCCTCCGCTGTCCGTCCGACCGTCTTACAGCGGGCGCGAGGAACACCTCATGAACCGTACTAGGTTGACAGTAATAGTTATCAATTTTACAGAGTGCGTATTTTATCGCCGCTATGACAACAACTTATAATAAAACGTAAATTAAAATTGAATTTAAACTAAATAAATGAACCCATTACAAACGTGGATCGGTGTGAATGCTCGCACTTGGCCGGTTTATTTTATTTTTATGATGTTAGGACTGTCAGGAATCAAAAATATTTGAAGCAATGTTTAATATTCCAAGACAACGATCCTTGAAAATTATACTAGAACTGTAATCTTCCACTCCATATCTTTAGATGTATCACGTCGTCTTGCTGCCAGTTCAAATCTTAATTTCACCTGGTTACAAGTTGAGATAAGGCCGAAGGTGGAAGCGCACTTCACCCGGAATCCTCAACAAACTGAGGAACTGGCTATCTTACCTCTAAATGCCGAAACACAACAATTTTTAGAAATGTTGTTATGGCGAAAGAATTAGGTAAGATGGTGGTAGCTAGCCATGCGGACTTAAACAAAGTCCCCTAGGGATCGAACTTGGGACCTCTGGATCTAAAATCGGTGAGTTGAACCACTAGACCACAGAGGCGGTTAAAATCAGCTGTCTTTTCAAAAAATCAGCTCCAAAATGCGTTTTGTCATCAAACATAGTGTAGTATACAAAACCTTTTAAGTACTTGCATCTAATCTCCTATGTCAATATGTTATACATGCGGATATAATTGAAGGTAGTTGGAAGAACTCGGGATGTAATGTCGCATTGCCGAGATCCGCAGCGAATTGCATCCGATAAGAGTGTAGCATCTTCTCGCAACTCTCACATTGGTGTGTGCTTTGCGGATCTTATCTTATCATACGGCCTACGCGGTTCCTTGGCACGGGGAAAGCGGATACAAGGACGTATTGTTATGTCTGTTTGGTATGATCGATTAGAGAATGTATGAAACTTGCTGCTGGATAGACAAGCGATCGCGCAAGGCTTTGCTATCGCAATCCTGTGACATGTTTTGCTAAGTTTTGGATTGTCAGGACGTCTTTGGAATACAAAGACTTATTTAGGCGCGTTTGGAATTTTTGGATGGGAAAATACCATTGAACTCGCGACACCACTTTTGACACATTTGTCACGTTATATTTGCGATCCTACGAGGTACGGGTAAGGACCGTTCGAAGACTGCCTCTACCTATAGACGGATGGTTGACAGCCGTGACAGGTATCTATCAACGTCAGTTCTAAGAAGTAACTTTTAACACTGCTATTTTTAATACGCGTCATTTTATTTTTACACATCGCCATCTAGCCCCAATCTAAGCATAGCTTGTAATATAGAAATATATACTTATTTTTTTGTAAACATGATACAATGTAACACCCCAACATACGAACAAATAGCTATATTCATCACACAAATCGAACCCACAACCTATAGAACATATAGCGCATAAGGTAGAGCTACTACAAACTGAGTTGTGAGGCATCTCAAGTAAGTATTTGTAAAGTTCCCCTCTAGACTAGTCCTACTTTAGTAGAATTGCAATGCTTTAATAACTTTATTATTACGAGAACAACTGGCTTTAAAAGCGTAGATGCAACATTTTTTTATCGAAATTCCTTTTCTATTTGCATTTTTTAGTGTATCGGACACAGAACCTAAATTGGATTCGCGGAACATACACTCAAGTTATTCCAAAAAGGTTAAGCAGCTGCTGATATTCATTATCTGCATTAATTAATTCGTTTCATACCTATTATTAAGCAGCGGCATTTTGAATATATTTTTCATTGTTGCGTTTCTCTAACGCTTGTTTTTTAGAAATCGGTTTATTTACATATCTTAGACGTCTAAGTCTCCAGACATGCGTGCCAAGGTCCTCAAATGTTTTTTTTATAAACGTTGACTCAATACGTTGGTATTCTAAAAGCTCTCCAGTTATCCTCTTATGGTTGTGCTAAAGCTTCATCATCAGCTCGTTAGCGGGGTCGTGTCAAGTGCTCGAGCGATTCTTGTGAGACAGTGTACCGCGAAGTTGCGTCTTCGCACCGTTTTTACGCCAAGCCATTTTCGACTTAGCACCTTTCGAGTGACGCTTCATATTCCTGGAAGTGTGAAGGCGCCGTGTGAAGTGCCATTGCTCGTAGGCGTTGAGTACTGTTAGTGGACACTCTGGATGAAAAAGTGTGCCTATCGCTTGCGTGAACAAACTTTTTAGCATTCGTTTATTATGCTCATGGTTTGCTTTTCGTATTATTCACTTCCCTGCTTTTGTACAGTTTTGATGGCTTGTTTTTTGTTCAAGGTTTTTTTTATTTTTATTGTACAATGGGAACGAGTTTGGCCTTCAACTCACCTGATTTCAAGTTAAGGTCAAAGGTGGAAGCGCACTTCACCCGGAATCTTCATCAAACTGAGGAACTGGCTATCTTACCTCTAAAATGCCGGAACAATTTGAGATTTTTTTACTATGGCGACAGAATTAGGTAAGATGGTGGTAGCTAGCCAAGCGGGCTCAACAAAGTCCTACCTCCAACCAAACATAGCACAATACTGTATTCCCCTTGGGGATCGAACCCGGGACCACTGGATCTGACACCGGTGGGTGAACCACTAGACCACAGAGGCGGTCAATTATATAGAATATATATATATATATATGATAATAATTTGGGTTATTTGTACTGTTGATGATTCTGTTTATAACATATATATCGAGTAACAGGATTCAACAAGTCCAGGTTGTCCTCGCAGTTTGAGCTATGTATTAGAGGGTATTTACTTTCGCATGTTTCTGGGGCTGTGGGAGTGCTAGTTCCATAGCTATGAGTATTTGAAAAGGTGACATTATCGACGTTTTGTTCTGTCAACAGCATTCCCAACTTGTTTCCATGTCAAAATGACAGTATTCGTTTGTATTTGATTACTTGACGCTGCGCTGTAATGGTATAGGGTGGGTACACGGGTATTAGTCATAGCGAAATGTATATGTATTCGATGAGTCATGCACAAGTGGCGTGTGAAAAGAATAAAATTCAGCGCATATTTATATTAGGGCGTTAAACTTGCGTTTTGTCTGTATATACTGTGTCTGAAACTGAAGCCCTAAATTACCTACAGTCTGTTCGTTAACCTTTCGTAAGAATTATCATTTTTATGGGTGCATCCAGACTGAGTGAGACATAAATAGCTGTTATGTCTTACATAGCTAGTGGTTTTTTGTTATTGTACGACGGGAAAGCGCTTGGTCATCTCATCTGGAACTTCCCCCGAGGATCGAAGGTCCTCTAGATCTGACACCGTTCGGCGAACCACTTCCACAAAGGCGGTTGAACTAGCATATCATCTATTACCTGTGACACGAAGGAAAAAATAATGTATTGACTTTATTATTCATTGAATGCCATTCAAATTTCCAAAAGCTCTTCACATGCTCCATAGATACATACATAGTTTTTATTGTTATGATTACGTGTACCGCGATAGGCGTTTATAGACAAAAGCCCTGACCTCGAATCGACACCCTGTCGAAACCAGCGTTGTTGGACGTTAGACAGGCTGAGCCTGGTTGCATCAGCTGTTGCAATGTTTATTTAATGGCTATTGGGATTGTAGTCCGAGACATGCGAATACCTATTGGTTACAATATGCGACAAATATATGTAAAGTGTGATAAAAACTGAGACAGATTGGATGCTGGAGGGGTCGATTCTTAAGAGGGCCCCAGAGTACCGCTGATTTTCGATATCCAGTACAAACATAGGTCCTTTTTAAGTTGTTTCCTTTTTTACTAAATTTTATTGTTTGTTTGTTTATATTTTGTACCGTGGAATCACTCCAAATGGTTCTGTCTGAAAACCAGCGCTGCTTCACATTCTTAGTGGAGCAGCACATAGCTGAGATGGTGCCATTTGACATAAGTGCTTCACCTAGCACAGACTATAAATGACACATGTGTTAGTCGATATGGTTATAGGTTATATGTATTTTATTTTGTATTTGTTAGCTTTAGTTGTATTTGATACTTAGTTGTAGTGTTTAGTATTTTCTTTTTTTTTTTCTGTCGCCTGTGTCTGTGCTTTGTTTTGGGCCTGTGTCAATTAAATGATTTTCTTTCTTTTTCATTTCGAAGTGGTAAGTCTCATGAAAATTTTCAGGTATAATCGGAAAGAGATAATCTGTGCCTGTGGTGCGCTACTTTTTCTTAAAACGCAATAACATTGAAAATAATGGAAAAGAGTGTTTGAATGGAAAACATCTTTTCCATATATTTTGGTTTGTATTAGTTTTTTTTTGAAAAAGTAACGTACCACAGACACAGAGTATCCCTATCCGATTATTCTTCCAAAAAATCTCTTGAATCAGACTTGCCATTTTGAAACTAAAATGGAACTACGTTTGTATGGGAAAGTAAGACTACTGGGCCTTATACCACCACGGCAATATATCAATATAAACACAGGATATTGCTAAAAGAATGTGTGGTTCTGAAGCTTAATCTCATGATTACCTCCCGTTTCTCCCCTCGGCCAAACCTAATCGAATATGGCGTTGCCAGCACAATATAAACTGGCAGCTAATGCGTTTTCCAACTTCCCTGTGTGTCCCCTCGGCCGCCCTACGCATTACTATGACATAGTGACTCTGCCCTTGGTCACTTAGGGAAGCTGTTGAATGGAACTGCTCAATTTTTTTTATGGTAATGGCAACCATTTGCTTTGAATGTTATTGGTATTTTCCGGTTTCTTTTGTGCAACATTAAAATGTCTATTAATCGAAATAATGAAGTGAAATGTGAATGGATAATCTTATCCTGCCATAATACTATATAATGCGAATGTGAGTTTGTGTTACGCTGTCACGCCAAAACTACTGAACGGATTGCGCTGATGCTTTTTGCACATGTGTTGCTCTAGACCAGGGCATATTTACACATATAGGTTAGGTTGTGGTAGGACTTTGTTTGAGTCTGCCTGGCTATCTACCACCATCTTACATAATTCTGTCGCCATAATAACAATTCTAAAAAAATGTTCCGGTGTTCCGGCATTTAGAGGTAAGATAGCCAGTTCCTCAGTTTGATGAGGATTCCGGGTGAAGTGCGCCTCCACCTTCGGCATTATCTTAACTTGTTACCAGTGAGATGAAGGCCAAGCACTTCCATATTATCCCTCATAGGCCACTGGCTACATTATATCCCTTAAATCATTTCCTATGGAGTACTTTTTTTTTTTCGTTATTCAACGGTAAAAAAGATTTTAAATTATCGTAAAAAGGAACTAGAAAAGGGAAATCTTCACTTTTACTGTGATCAACAATCCGCCTGCCAAACGTGATCAGTGATGGCTATGGCGAAAATCCTCCAGCTTCGGAGGAGGCTCTGTCCAGCAGTGGACACTAATGGGTTGTTGATGATAATGAAACAGGTTTTAATGAAATTGGTATATTGTCATTATATTATATCATATTGGATATAGTGTTTGCCGTGAAACACCATATGCTGCATTCTATCCGGGTATCACGCTGGCGAAACCACGGGCAAAAGCTAGTACATTATAATACAATAATTGGATTATTAATTTATCAAAAACTATTTGAGTCCAATACTAAAAACCTTTAAATATGTCATGGCCACATTCGTATATCGATTAGAGTTTTAATTACAAACTTCCTCGTCTTAATCTTGAAATGACTTATAAATAGTATCCGAACATATTTTTATGAATAAAGTGTCTTAGATGTTTCGTATACAGATAAACTTACTGCAGTAAGATAACGCAGATAAGATTGTTAACAACAAAACACGTTTTCTTTGAATGACAGGTGTTTCTTGATTCTTTATTGTAATCGCATAAGAAATAAATGAGCATGGCAAGGGCGAGCTTAGCCCTGACAAGAGATCTCTTCCAGCTAATAGTATTTTGTTTCACATTTCACAAAGAACTTCAGGAAAACAATTACGACCAAGCCACCCTTCGAATGGAATTGGTCATCTTTTTTGCGGTTTATCTTTAGTGTATTTTTCGTACCGCGAGAATTATTTTTTAACAATTTTTTATAGGTATTAATTGGCACCCTTTAGATAGTCTTTTGTTCACTTTGGAGAACCTTTCAACACGTTAACTGAAACTCTACGAAGAAATGACTTAAAAAAGTATGCAATACACCAAATAATAGGGTATTTATTATAATTTAACATTATATTGTATTATGGGTGATGTATTTCGTTTAATGGCAATTTGTAATGCTATGTAATGTAATGCTAAAGCTGTGGATCCAATAATGGTTGAAATAAATGAATTTATTATTTATTACTATTATCTATGCTCAGTTTCGAGCTAGATGGCGCTGTTTAAAGTAAATTAAATATCCCGTATTATTTATTCAAATTAAGATTAAACTAGTTTGTTTATTTAGTAAAGTCATTGAATGCATTTCACATAAATTCCTGCCGAATGCTACAGCAAATACAGATGACGTTTACATTAAACAAGGCGATCATTGTCAAAGCCCGATAAAGCCTTCTTCAGGCCATAGAACTCCTTCAAAGTCAAAGTCAAAATGCGTTTATTCAATAAGATGTTTTAGGATCATTTTGAAACGTTTAATTTACCGCCTGTTCGGAATCGCGACCAGCGCACCAAGAGAAAGGCTAGTTGTTTTTTTGATGATCGATTCAACATTTAGGTATTACATCGATTCAACATTTAGGTATAGGTTTATATATTTAGGTTAGGTATAGGTTTAGGTAGGTACAGATTTTGATATATAAATGATAAAAATACATTAATAAGTATACAAAAACATAAATTCTTAAAACTATTTTATAACATTTATTACCAACTAACTACATAATGGGCAGTTTGTTGAGAAATCACCATTTAGCTGTCAACTGGTACAGCAACATCGGGCCACGCGTTCTTATCATCGATACAGTCTTTTACTTTGTAGTAGGCATTTTTAGTTTAGTCAATTATTCTTTGTACACACACACATATATATATATATATATGTTTTCAAATTGAATTCACGATCAGAGAGTTTGCAAAGAGTGCAGAGTGGATCTTGTATTAGTGCAGAAATACAAGGTGATCTAAGATCAGTAGCGCCTTGCGATTTACAGACACGGGTATAAACCAACGTCCCCAGAACGGTTAACTCGTGCGGTAGTCTAGAAATCTAGAGTTACGATCTGGTCTGGATCACGTCTCGGCCTACATGCACGAAGGTCTACCGGTGAGTTTGTTTGTAATTTTACTTGTTGTTGTAGCGCTGACGTTTACGGCGTTTTGGGAAACCAAAGCACTGGGTGTTTTAGGCGGGATACAATTTTATAACAGCAGGTGCGATTCGTGGGAAGTATCAGAGCTTTTCAAATAGAGTTCCTTGGGGTTAAGAGATTTTTTGATGAGTACGCGACAAATAACAATTCTGAAAGTTTAGACAAGTATACCCCGACTGCAAAATTATAAACTTGCCGAATCTCATGCTTTTTTATGGCCGTGTTTTTAGTGTACCATGTTACGAAAGCGCAGCCTAAAAAGTATTAGAATCGGCATGTTCTACATTTCGTTTGATACCCATATTGTAGTATAGACAATGAAACATATTTTTTACCCTACTTGAAATTTTTATTTCTTATTCGCAGATGTTAATATTAAATCGCCTATGTCGCTCAAAATGTATCAAGCTGGCTTGGCTGTAGAGCGTGCAATGAATGACACATACGTACTCTCGAAAAACAAAACCTTCCGCAGATATGTAAAAATAAACTGCTTTGAGAGCATTGAGGGCCGGATAATAAATAGATAGAACCCTCTCTCTTTCCAAAAATGAAAATCGGCTGTCATTTAAACGGTTAGTTACTGAAAGATATTTTGATTAGCTTCAAAATGTATTTTCTCATGAAAAAAAAAAGCAAGATATTTCGGACTTATGTACTCCTCCATAAGTTGTGTCAAATCTACTTTTTAGCAGATTTTTAATAATAATAATAAAGTCATTTATTTTAGGCACATTAAAGTCCATAGTTACACACATTGTCAATAAAGAAACAATACAATACGTTGTAACACCTACGGTATACGCCCAGTCATATTTTTATTCCTGTTGAGATGCATTTATAACCAGTTTTTTTTGCTGATTCTCTTGAAGATCTTGAAGATTCTGCCAATCGACATATAAATGTTCGCAAGTATCTGCTCGCACAATAATCGATCCTTATTCCTTCATAATTAGTTCCTCGCCCGCATTTCGAGATCATTTCGAGATTTAGCATTTCAAATACGGTGGTAACATCCGCCGGTCCCTTTGCTAGTTTAATGAACGCCTAATTGCCATTTTATATTCGCTGGAATTGTGTACTTGCATCGACGGATGCTATTTATAATTAAAATGCAATTTATTTATAGACCGGCGACGCACCAGTCCGGTCGCTTATAGTATGCTGACCACTGATCTAACACGAAATGGCGATCTCGTCCTTGGTACAGACCTCAACAACTCAACCCGTGGATGTCGTAAAAGGCGACTAAATATTTTTTTAAATGTAGGCTGGAAAAGCGCTTCATCATCATCATCCACATCATTGTGTTGTTATAAAAATATTATTTGACTAAAATTACCTAATTTTAGATGTTAAATGTGTGCATAGGTATTTGAAATAGTGTTCTATCTATCATATTTATATTTTACATAATGTAATAGAACTTTAATCAATAAAAAGTACAATTAAACTAACTATGTACAAAGGAATCAGTCAGATTACCTGAGGACCGTTACAAACGGCCTATAGATAACTCAACTGTTCCAGACCAGTACCAGACGGAAGCGTGCCCAAGACACTGGCTGCATTGCCACGCTGAATAGCTACGCTAATTCGCTGGCCTAAATAAGAGCCAGCCCTTGGGTCACGTGTCGCCTCAATCAAAAGCCCCGCAATATTTTTGAAAACCCGGAGGGCACCGGCAATGTAATAGAATAAGTTGACGAGACACTGATGTCACATTAACTTTTTATAAAAATGTTAACTGTTGTCATCTTTTTCAATGAATAAATCTTATCTTATCTTGGTTATTTAGTGGAAGCGCACTTCACCCGGAATCCTCAACAGACTAGCTATCTTACCTCTAATTGGAACACCACAATTTACAATTGTTGTTATGGCGACAGACTCAGATGAGTTGGTGGTAGCTAGCCAGGTGGGCTTAAGCAAAGTACTACCACCGATCAAACAAAACACAATATTGTACTCCCCTGGGTACCAAACTTTAATTTTTTTTATACTACTAGGAGACGGGACAAGCAAGTAGCGCACCTGGTGTTAAGTTGTACTTTTGCCTATGACAAAGCCTTACTGCATAGGTCACATCCACAAAGAACATAGCCTACACGGCACTGTATTGCGCCCGTCAACTTGAGGCATAGTTGTTAAGCCTCACGTAACCGTAATTTCACCGGCAACCATACCCTTCAAACCGAAACACAGCAGTGCTGCTTGGCGGCTGAAATAAGTATGGTGGTAGTAATTCTCCAGACGAGCCCTTTCACTAGGGGCTTCTGCTACTCTTAAAACTCGGGGTCTCTGGATCTGACGGTGGGCGAACCACTAGACCACAGACAACAAGCCTCACAGCTCAGTTGGTAGTAGATGCCTTCTACCCTGTAGGTCGTGGGTTCGATTCCCACCCAGGTCAAACATTTGTGTGATGAATATTGAAGTTTGTTCTGTATTTGGGTGTTGTATAATAATAATGATAAGTATGTACTGACGAAAAAAGAAATGTATATACAGGTATTATAATATTTTTTAATTAAAAAAATATTTTATTTCAAGATACGTTTAATATTAAGTAGTCGCATACTTTAGATAAATAACTTGCATAACATTATTAATAGCTCTACAGCATTAGATCGAGCCTCGTAAACGTGAGGTTATGATTCCTTTCATAATTACGGGGTATGCCTGTGTTAAAGTTTATGTAGCGGCTTTATCGTCATTCCGGCTCATTGTAAGATCTTAAAAGCTTTTGTGTAGCTTCCGAAGCGGGTACATTGTTGTTCAACAGCGTTGTTGTTTTAGGGTTGCGTACACAAGCACCGAGTCTTGATCAATTTAAGTTCGAAGTGAATCAAAATAAATAAATATTACATGACGTTAATTTCACACAATGCCATCCAGCCCCAAACTAAGCATAGCTTGTAATATGGGAACTAGATTACGGATAGAATACTTTTTTTTGTAAATACATACGTATCATACAATGCAACTCCCAAACAAAGAACAAACATCTATATCCATCACACAAACGTTTGTCCTGGGTGGGAATCGAACCCACAACCTACAGCGCAGAAGGCAGAGCTACTAACTGAGCTATCAGGCTTGTTAAAATGGGATAGGTGTGATCCTAGTGGTTTGCCCAAAATAAATGTTTTAATATATAGTATTTAGGTTTATTATGTACCTACTTATGTTATCTAAATGATTTAAAACACTGTTTTTATTGTGCGACGGGAAAGCGCTTGGCCCTCATCTCACCTAGTTACAAGTTAAGATAAAGGCGAAGGTGGAGGCCAAAATCCAACCAAACCAAGCACAATATTGTACTCCCCTGGGGATCGAACCCAGGACCTCTGGATAAAACCACCGAGGCGGGTAAAACCTATATGTTGTATACCTTAATGTTGAATAAATATCAAAAAATGTACAAGCCCGAGGTTCTTGTCTTTCTCCTTGTTTGCTGGTCGCGATTCCGAACAGGCGTTATATTTCACGTTTCACAATGATCCTAAAAAAGCTTAATGAATAAACGAATTTTGACTTTGACCCCGGGCAAAGGAATAGGAAAAATAATAGGGGGAAGGGAATATTATAACATAACAAAATATAAAGCACATAATATTAAAGTGAAATAAAATACTCAAGAATTAACGTAATGTGTCGATAGCTCTTTCGACGTACACAATCTCACGCGTCTCCATCGTAGCACATCCACGTAAATTAAGTGTTCTCCGAAACATTCTTTAGTTTCCGCTGCTGAGATTTTCGACCTTTATCCTTTACATTGTTGCCGTTAAGGCATTCTTCGCTTATTTATCTGACGGCTATACAGCTGCGTATTTGTGGTGAAAATTCCTTGTAAAAAAACTTTTATCGTCTCTTCTTCGGCCATGTTTTACAAAGGCTGTTGTTGGTTTGGATTTTATTTTATAACTTCTTTTTTGGTATTTAAGGTTATGGAAACTATTGTTAATTTCCATAACCTTATATACCAAACCGCCTCTCACACATGGTGTCGAGCGCAGTAAGTGGTCCTTACAGTATCATACCCATAGTATCATAGTTACAGGTACTTTTTTATTTTAAAATATAGATTCAATTTTTGATTGAGCCCTAAAAACCATCAACAAACCATCTTACCTAGTTTTATCGCCATAACAATAACTATTAAATTGTTGTGTTCCTGCATTTAGAGGTAAGATAGCCAGTTCCTCAGTTTTTTGAGGATTCCGGGTGAAGTGCATTTCCACATTCGGCCTTATAAAAACTTGAAACCAGGGAAGATGAAAGCCAATCGGTTTTTTCATCGTACCAGGGCCACTACAAAGCAATTGCTTTGCTCGGAACAACATAGGGATTGTTGAGCATCGTGATTACAGCTCTCATAGTTCAGTAGACGCTGTTGATGTTGATAATGGTGCTCTAGTACCAAAGTATATTCTCATCGATATGGAATGTTATTCGTGTATGAGTGCATTATGCGCATTCATTTGAGTGTTACGTTACTCGGCCATTATGCGCTGCCTTCACAAATAATGCTGTTTATTTCCATTCAAGCTGACCCCCTCAAATCCTAAAATAAACAACGGCTATATGAAAATCCGAATATTAGAATAACTCACGTAAACATTGTTGTCACACCCACCCTCTTGCGTGCGCATACTGAATGCTCAGTTTTTCCAGCAGTTGATGCATAACCTCTGGCAATGGATAAGCTATAAAATTTATAGAAAAACGAACTAATAGGTATATTCTTTTAGCAATTGGTTAGATTGTTTTTAGAATGGGTCAGCTCACCGTTGAGGCTTGGCTGGGCATTTCCCTCATCAGGAAGGACTAAGATGCAGCGAGATTTCCCAGAAGCCTATAAAGGCACTGGTACTCCCGCGCACCGAAGAAACACGGAACTGCTTGGCGCTGGATACCGGCAAGGTCGCAAGCTAGATGGACCTCAACAGGTTCTACCACCAGCGAGAGTGTAATTACTACATGATATTTTTTTATTGTACGACGCAGAAGTGCTTGACCTTCATCTCATCTGGTTTCAAATTATAAGGCTGAAGGTGGAAGCGCACTTTACCCGGAATCCTCAACAGTCTGAGGAACTGGCTATCTTACCTCTTAATGCCGGAACACAACAATTACAACATAGGTACACCAAATGCAATCCAATTTGGACTTGGCCACCAAAGTGAAGAATTAAAACGTGATTACTTGATATTATGTCGCCGAGATGTAACATGGGTAAATGTAATTGTTACAGGTGACACACAAAACGTCCGGAAAAGTGATGGTGCTGAAGATGAACCAGCAGCGGGCGAACCGGCCGAACATGCTTCGGGAGGTGCAGCTCATGAACAAACTCAAACACCCGAACATACTAGGGTAAGTACCTGACACTTGCAATCCGTCCAATAAAAAATATCATCAGATCCATTTATTGGAAGACAGATCTAGTGAGAAAAAAATATCTCATCATAGATCCATGATGGATCTAGACAATGGATCTACTGAGATTGAAAAAAAAAATCCTATTTTTTTTTTACCAAATTTTAACAAAATGATACTACTCCGATGTGGGATACTTGAAGATGTAGTTGAAGGTAAATTAATCTGCTCGGAAATCACAACTCAAAAAACAAAGTTGCCCAGACAGGCTTGTAAAATTATAGCCAGCTGGTTGATAATGTTAATCTAGCTAATTGCCCGCCATTAATAATCATAAACAGCTTTAGTATACGCGAACCAGGAAGCTAATACAAAAAATGAAATATCGTATAGTTTGATATGAATAGTAAATCGGCTATGTAAAAAATGTACAAGCAAATAACTAAATTGTCGACTAATATTCATCAAATGCGCATTAACTTCGCTAATATAGTCGCCTTTGGGTTCGATTCCCAGGGTGTATACATTTGTGCCATGTTTGGTTTGTAGTAGGGCTGTTTTAAGCTGGCTAGCTGGCTAGCTACCCCCTATCTTACCTAAATGTATCGCAATAACATGAACTCTAATTATGATACGCCTGCATTTAGAATGATGATCCGGGTAAAGTGCTCTTCCACCTTTGGCCTTAACATAACCTAACACTAGAAGCGCATTCCCGTCGTAATACAAAAAAAGTTTAGTTTAGAATGACTTCAAAAAAAGGATCTGAATTTGGCTGTATGTTTTTGTTTTTTACTCGAAATATATTTCGAATTGGCGATATTCGAAATTTCATAAAAATCGGTACAATAGTTTTGGTTTTATATCAAAATAACTAAAAAAAAAATTGATCCAAGTAAACGGAATTCCGTATTCTGCTTTCCTGTAGTGTTTACGATCACTAGTGTCGTCCTATTGAAATGCTTACCTTCCAGTATCATTATCATAGTTTTGCCATAATCACCACGCTTGGTAGGCGTGTTAGTGATCGCAGTAATGATTCTTATATACTTTTATATTTTATTTCTTTCTTCGTGTGAACTGTGGAATAGTTCTGGTATCAGACTTTACTAGCATATTTATTAGTATCGTACTTATCGGGGAACACACATTACAAAGATCTGCAACACCTGGTTTGTCCCGGGTGGGAATCGAACCACCTTTAACTGATTATACATCAAACCAATTCTTAGTGAAAACTATCTTGTTGGAAATATTACGCAACCGTGTCATTTCTGTTATGGCTTTCTCATCGTGGGGCGATTTAAAATCCCGAAAAAATGAAAAATAGTAAACGTAACTCGTAGTAGGTATGGTTAATAATTTGTATCATATTCGTCATTGAAGTCGGTTTTCTTTTTAGTTTTAAAACGTATTATTGTTCATGTACCTATTGCTTGGTTAGAAGTCATCTAAACATTGAAAGTTACATATATAATTTTAAATCGCTTACGTCAAATAGTTGAGACAATGATGCAGTCAATCTTTAAAGTTAATTGCTATGACGTCAATGGTTCATGAGTTTGCATGTGTCTTTCAAGATGTTCATTTGTTTGATTTAATTTCTCGCCAAATCATGTTTAGCATACAAAGATATTTCATATGCTAATTACTGCGTTATTAATTCTTTATTCAAGAACATTCTAATGATCATGGTATTCAGTGTGCCCATAAACACCTACGAATTTGGTTTTTATTTATATTCGCACTTCAATGTGTTAGATATATTTTAGAATAGCTCTTGCCCGTGGCACCTATCCGCATAAAATAGCGGATGTTGTTCCCCGTGGCCCATGCTGTTCACTATACCCATGCCAAATTTCATTTAGATCTGTTCAGTCGTGAAAAAATAAAAAAATAACAAAGGTTGAACTTGTAATAAGGTAAAGATGGATGCTCGTTTTTATCATCATATGCTTGTCTATCCCACTCTTAGGCTCGTATTCACTTATTTCAGCCTTCAACTCGCTAATCTCTCCTCACGCGAGCATATTCTCATTTTACACAATCCATCAATCTCCTTTTCGGGCCGCCGCTACTCCATCCACAATTCCTCATCATATCTGAACATTCTTCTGTTTTCGTGACTTTCTTCTCCCTATCACGCTACACTATTACTACTATATGAGAAGTATAGACTCCATCACCTTTTCGACGCTACAGTGGCGCACTTTTTAGATGCACATGCCATTTCGATAATCGATGGTTTAGTTTAGCGCTAACTGTTAGAAATCACCCTCTTGTAAAGTGGAGCATCGATTAGGGGCGGTTAGCGGTGACAGATTATATAGAAAATCACTTTGGTCAATTACTAAGATTGTATTCGCATGCTGTGAACTGGGTCTTGGACGAGATTTGATTCATTGTGAGATTGCTTACTTAGAAGGCATGCCCATAAGCTCACGGGTGTCGTACAAGGCAAATACTCTATGTCTAAGGAGACCGTCTACAAACTCTGTAGACAGTAAAACTTTGAGCAGCATTTTCTGTTGTGTATTTTCAACGCTACTGCTGTCTGTAACCCGCCTTTAGGCTGTGCGTAATTGCTTCGAAGGGCACACGCTTACTGCGCGCATTGCGCTAAAACTTTAAAATACCAACGATAGTAATTTTTACAGCAATCCCCTGAATCCCTGATGATATAGTGAAGAGACAGAGAGGGTAGAGTAGAGAAAGTGAATCATGCTGTTAATTCAGAACCGAAGGTCAACAGATCGTAAAACATCGCAAATGTGGTGTTATTTGTATATAGTGCAAGAACCCCAGTGGGTCACCCACCGGTCAGTTGTCCTCTTTGATTTGCGTTCACACCAGAAGCCTGCGGAACCAGCCACTGGAATCACTGCGTGATGACACGAGCTGTTTGTAAAGTTGATTATTTTGATGCTCCAAATATAAACCTGAAAGTACTATGTGTCTCTTAAATGACATATCACTCTACCCAGTCAGTAGCCTAGAGTGGTCGTGTGAGTCACGTGTTTGAGGTTATAGTTGTAGCTAGTTTGACAAACTTAAATTTAAAACTCTTCTACGCTTCTCGAACTTTGCATTAATGCAAGCAGTTCCGTTATTGTAAGCTTCGTTTCATCTGGTTACATGCAAAATGCAGCCTGGTTATCACGCGAGTTGGGCCTTTGTTTCGAGCACGTTTCGACTGTTTGTGTTGACCAAACATACGGAGCCGGTTTCTGGGCATTGTTTGATCTTGCATCATTCACATCCCAGCTTCCAATCGAGATCTATACTGTAAAATATCAATGAATGTAAAATGAAGGTAAAATGACAATTGGTAAAATGTTTGGGTGTGTCATTTTGGTGCTAAAAGCTATGCAAGTGTCTGTTGCCTAGTTACTATTGTTCGTAAATATATACGAGGAGGTACATAAAAAAGTAAAGTGTTACGTTCAATAAATAGATAAATATCGTCTGGATATGTGGCGCCGGAAAGCTGTATAGAAAACACATCCATACATTTTAAATCACGCGACTTGATTGCGAGATTAATAGAGAAAGCAGCATCAGAATCTAATTAACTCGCTACAAATGTAATTTGCCAAAGATCTGGAAGAGAACCCGCAAAAAGTTGCGCAAAAAGCGCGTTGTGTGGTTGTTTTATGACTAAAAATAATGGATCTAAAATCATCTTAGTGAAACAGATATGGACTGTATTGATAAAATTACCTACGTGACTCGAACTCTCAGGCTCAGTGAAATAACAAGATAATACAAACGTCGTTTTATTTTGTCAAACGGTCTCACGAGCAATCTCACCATCGCACAATCAACATCCGACTGTAACCCACAAATCAGAGTCTTAACAATCGCAAAAGACTCACTTCCTCCTTCTGACCCCGGAATTTCGTGAACTCTAGCTTTTGTATTACAATTCTCATTTCTCTCATAACATTATTTATTAGCTTCCTGTTGCGGGGCTAATTTGCGTAATATGTTACGAAATGCGATGAGCTGAACAATAGGCACTGTCCCCCATTTGGACTTTGCATTTCACTAGTTTCCGCCTTGCTTATCTTTGCATGAGACAATGCTACCAATGTCGCGATTGTTCTTTAAAAGTGCTTCTTTATTTTGGCAGCTGCGTTTTCTATGTTTGGTTTGGCTTATATTTCATCTTTATCATTATTTAGCCTAGTTTTGATAATCAAATTCATAATTATCATATGTTTGAGGTATCCTTGAGACAAGTTGTTATATTATAAGACAAACAAAAGTGATTTGAAATTCTAATTAGCAAAATGCAACTCGAACTAATTAGCAATTATTGTGCAACGTTTTAAAATGTCACCTGCTTTTGACAAGGTTGATTGTAAAGAGATACATGGGTAAAACGAAACCTCCTGCATAACGCAGTTCTCGTAAATTTACCTTCTTATCGATTTTTGCTAGTTAAGGTCCCTTTCCACTCAGACATTTGCACTGTGAGTACGCTCTTTGTTCCATTTTGTTTTCTCACTTTCACCGGTCCACTGCCACTTCTTGCCTACTAATCCTCTGGACTGTCGATGTAATTGATTACCGGATAAATGTATTTCGTTTCGTTTTGGAGAGCATAGACTTCTCCTCTCTTGGATCCTTAATCATGTTGATATCAAAGTGCAAACAACAACGCGCTACAGTGTGCAGTGACCTTTCTCTAGTACGATTTATCTCACCATCAATTAAAGTTTCATTATAATTGAGTTCTCTTTGAGTTGCACGCGAAGTATTTAATTGGTTATTTGCATTGATTACTGATGCCTTGACATCGGGCTCATTGCGTGTCGACTAGATGTTCTCGTCGTTGCCTACTCGGATTCCACGATACTATCGTAGACAAGTTATAACAACCCTTCAGCCATCGCAAATAGTAGCCTTTTTGTGCTAAACTTTTTAAAAAATATTTACATCTATGATCCAATAAAATCGCTTTTTATTGTATGACGGGGTAGTGTCATGCATGTAGTAGGTAGGGGTAGTCTTCGTTTCTGAAGGTGGATGCACACTTCACTCGTAAAATGCCGGAACACAACACTTTAGAATTTTTGTTATGGCGACAGACTCAGGTAAGATAATGGTTTCCAGCCAGGCGGACTTAAATAAGTCCTACCACCAACCAAACCAAGCACAATATTGTACTCCCCTGGGTATCGAATCTGAGGATCTGACACCAGTGTGCGAACTACAGAGGCGGATAACTTATATAGATTGCCATCAAATAGAATCTTCTTTTGTGTTTGAGTTAAAAAACATTGGATCTTCAATCTTCTTCAAATTACGGTCGTGTAACTACGAGTATCTGCGGTCGCTTTTTTGCTAAATTTTATTATCAGATTACTAATAAATAATTCATGTCGGTGCACCGACCTTGATATTTGCGTGGGAATTGATGAACAAATAGGTGATAATTTAGATTTGAAGATGAGATTAAAAAGCAAAAGAAACCTTGAGCGACTCAATTAATGCAGCTATTTTACGATCTTGTCCATTCATACAATATTGCAATACAACTGAATATGTGTTGTGTAGGTTTTTATTCTACGTTTCTTTACCTATTGTAGGGATGTTTACCACATTCCGCACTTTTTCATTCACAATTTCCTTTTGTATAAGAATGATGAACTGTTTCACTTTCACTGATATGTTGCATTCTCTTTCCATATAACGTCTAAACGTTTCCTACAAGAAACGAGGAATTCAAACTATTTATCGCCTATAATATGCAATGCAAGAAAGTCTCATTGTAGCTTTTCTTCCAACGGAAGATGTGTATTGATACAATTGCCGATAGCGTTTCTTGCTCACGAATGTTAGATATCCAGATTCAATGAAAATGATTGTGTGTCATTAAATTCAACGCATTCATTGCTTTCTTTAGGTAATCATTTGTGAATGGTTTTAGTTCCTATGATATGGAATAATCTACTTGATAGCCTCATAAAATGTTGACTGAATTCTTTCAAGATTTTACTCAAGTCATCTTTGAGAAATATTATAAGATTATTTATTAAAGGTACTTCTACATTTATTCAATAAAAAGTACAATTAAACTAATTATGTACAAAGGAATCAGTCAGATTACCTAAGGACCGTTACAAACGGCCTATAGGTAACTCAACTGTTCCAGACCAGTACCAGGCGGAAGCGTGCCCAAGACACTGGCTGCATTGCCACGCTGAATAGCTATGCTAATTCGCTGGCCTAAATAAGAGCCAGCCCTTGGGTCACGTGTCGCCTCAATCAAAAGCCCCGCAATATTTTTGAAAACCCGGAGGGCACCGGCTCCCCACGGACCCAAGGTCTCCACCCCAAGGTACTTTATCGCGTACAGTTCAATTGGTACTATATCTGTACTGTACTATATCGTGGTCTAGCTAGAGAAGGGCTTGTGACAGTGCGACTCTAAGGTTTTTTTCAGTTAGGTAAGGTTATTGCAGCCTTGAATCACCTGATGTCAGACGATCATTCGACCACCGCACCGGTTTACTTAAAAAGCAGTCTCAGATTGAGCACGCTTGTTTGGACGGAATATTTTCACTGTGGTCAGCTTATCACTCATTCTGGCCTGCAGGAACTTCTGCAGGTCAGAATGAAACTAAACTCTACATGATTGACGGTTATGACCCAAATGTAGTTCGTATGTTTGATGTTGATGCGTTTACTTTCCAGCTTCATGGGCGCGTGTGTCCACGAGGGTCAGCTCCACGCGCTGACGGAGTACATGGAGAGCGGGTCTCTGGAGCAACTGCTGCTGGGTCACCCGCCGCTGCCTCTGCCTCAGAACCTGCGGATATCCCTCGCGGCGGACGTGGCCGATGGCATGAAGTACCTGCATTCACTAGGCGTCTTCCATAGGGACCTTACTGCTAAGGTAATCATTGATTTGGGACCAGCACAGAACAATGAAGGACTAAGATCACTGAAGCGATAAATTGGCCAGGTGTTGATGGGCAGAATTAATTATGATACGGTGGGCTGCATTAAATTGTAACGCTAGCTTACGTTAAATTGTTTCGTAGTATATAGTTTCGTACTTCGTAGCAGGTGGTCAATGACTTGATACGATTTTTGAGGTCAAGTTCAAAGAAGAAGGACAATATGCTCAATTTTTTTGTATATCTGAGAAGCGATTGATCCTCATGTCACCTGGTGTGCCAAGTTATGTTAAGGCCGAAGGTGGAAGCGCACTTCAACCGGAATCCTCAACAATCTGAGGAACTGGATAACTTACCTCCTAATGCTGGAACACAACAATTTAGATTTTTTGTTATGTCAACAGACTCAGGTAAGATGGTGGTAGCTAGTCAGGCGGACATAAACAAAGGCCCACCACCAATCAAGGCCTTCACTCCCAATGATATTGTGTTTTTATTCCTGCCTGATTATTATTTGAAATAATTTAAAGCGGTGAAGCTAAAATATAATTAAATGTTTGTGAGTCATTTTGCCACTAACCTGATTGCTGTTTATAATTGGACACAAACTATGTAAATTATAGCTATAAACTGGGTGGACTTAATCCAATTTACAGCGATAATTTACCTAGTTCGTTTAGTACCTATTATCCGGAACGCATCCAACCGCTACAACAATGCCAAACCGCAAAGGCATCAATTTAATTAGGGTGCAGAAGTAATGCGGGAATCGCCATTTTTTTATGAATTAGGGTTGTTTAGCTCCTAGGCTATAGAGCAAGGATGAGGTCTGCTTTTTTTTTTAAAGTTGGCTCTAACCAACTGCCAATGTTTTTTTAACTTCTGTCGTTTTATATATTTTATTTTTGTATATTTTTCAGAATGTATTATTAAGAAAGTACGCGGACGGTGAATATATGGCCGTCGTCGCGGACTTCGGTTTAGCTGCCAAAATACCTCATCCCAAGTGAGTATGCTTCAAATGTAATAAGGGCGCCAACGGGACCTATTACTGAGCCTCCGTCTATCTGTCAGCGGCTGTATCTCGTGAACCGGAATAGGTATACGGTTGACATTTGAGTGTATATTTATATTACCATTATAATAGCTACACATAAAAAATACAAGAGACGTGATTTTTGCCTTGATATGTGGATCGTGACCGTCGGTGTGCATGTCCGCGACCAAGATACAGGCTTATTACCCACTATGTTTTAATAAAACCCAAAGGAATCGGAAAAGCAGCCATTTTAATCGAAAGCCAAATGAAACAGAGTTGCATAAAAAGGAGCAAAGCTATAATTCCAATTAGATGGGGCAAAATATTCTCGATCGACGCTGGACGTTGCGGGATCTCCTCTCTTGAGCCCGTCGAGCCCAGCTCCTTGTAACAGAGAAGCACCTTGGATACAAGCAAGATTGAATTACTCAAAAATGTACAATCCGCGATGGGACTCGAACCCATTAGGACCCTCGTGGCGCAATTGGTTCAGACCGTTTCCGGCTTAACCCCTTGACCCGCGTGCGGTGGAAAAGATGCGGGTTCGACTCCCTTCAAACCCGCGTGCTGTGATCTTTTCTGGCATTATACTATCCACTCTTGAAATTAGCCATGTAGCACTATATCTATATAGAGCTGTGTTCCTGTGTTCGGTGAGTAAGGTCGCCAGAGCTCCTTTAGAAAATACACCAAGACATGCAAAGAAAAACACTCAAACTAGTTACAATGGGCGGCCTTACCGATAAAAGTGATACCTTTAGGGTGGACAACGCGCGAGTACTGCTTCTGGTGTTGCTAGCGTCCGTAGGCGTTCATAGTATGAACGCCTATGGACGCTAACGGTATGAACTTCATACCGTTTACCGTCAGGTTGTATAAAAAAACTGTGTTTTCAGGCTTCAGACAAAAATAATATCGCGTGATCGCAAATGCCAAAATCTGTGTCGACGATACAACGGCAATGTCTCATAGTTCCATTACGCAATGGCGCTTCTGTTCGCGTGTCGCTAAATTAATGCAGAATATTGGATAAATTAATTGATCATAATATACTGGTCCACGGACAACTCGTAATTCGTGTTTTATGGACGTATATTTGACATGATAAATCTTTTTCGCGCAAACATTGACCAAACAAACATTGAGTGATACAATGGTTGTATAATAAATCCAAGGCGTACAAAAATAGAAAACGTAATGTGATTTCGTAAAAATACTGCTGAAAATATGTTTTGTACAAAAGTAGTATTTTTAATACAATAAACAATATTCACAAACATAATTATGAAATAATATATGTACAAATAAAGTAACTATGTGGCTGGAAGCATTCGGGTTACTTATAGACCGTTACAAATTAAAATATAATTAATAAGCTTAAGAGAGTCGATGATACCTGAAATGGTTTAGCTTCAGCGATCATATCTTCCACTATACCGAAGCATTTAATTTTAAAGATGAATTATACCAATATGTTATATGTTAATAACATGAATATGTTCAGGATTGTTGCTAGAACACTAGTGTGGCGAAAACACGATAACTCCGTGGTCTAGTGGTTCGAACACCGGTGTCAGATACAACGGTCCCGGGTTCGATCCCCATGGGGAGTACAATACTGTTCTTGGGTTGGTTGGTGGTAAGACTTTGTTTATGTCCGCCTGTCTAGCTACTACCATCTTACCTAAGTCTGTCTCCATAACAACAATTCTTATAAAATGTTCTGTTCTGACATTTAGAGGTAAGATAGCCAGTTCCTCAGTTTGTTGAGGATTCCGGGTGAAGTGCGCCTCCACCATCGGCCTTATCATAACTTGAAAAATCAGGTGAGATAAGGTCCAAGCAAATCCCCGTCGTACTGGAATCCTCAACAAACTGAGGAACTGGCTATTTTACCTCTAAATGCCGGAACACAACATTTTATGTTTAGCCAAGGCCAGGCGGACAAAGTCCTACCACCAACCAAACCAAGCACATTATAGTACTTCCTCTGGGGATCGAACACGGGGCCTCTGGATCTGACACCGCTGGGCGAACCACAAGACCACAGAGGCGGTTAAATAGTTCGACTCTCGCTAGTTTTGAAATGCACTATCCATTGTCAAGTATGTGTTTGTTTGTTTAACAGCAACGGCTACCGATTGCCGTCGGTGGGGTCTCCGTGGTGGATGTCCCCGGAGTGTCTCCGCGGCCGGTGGTACGACCACCGCTCCGACATCTTCTCGTACGGGATCATACTGTGCCAACTCATAGCCAGGGTCAGTGACCAAAGTCAAAGTCAAATATTTTTATTCATTAAGATTTTTAGGATCATTTTGAAACGTCAAATCTACCGCCTGTTCGGAATCGCGACCAGCACACAAGGAGAAAGACAATAACCTCGGGCTGGTTAATTTTTTGATGATCCATTTAACATTTAGGTATAGTGCTTATAATAATTTAATAACATTACAAGTGTTACCTACAGCATAAAACTAAAAACTTATTATTATCTTAAAACATTGATTATTACATAACTACCTAATGGGCAGTTTCTTAACATTGAGAAATCACCATTTAACTGTCAACTGGTACAGCAACATCGGGCCACGCGTTCTTATCGTCGATATAGTCACTTATTTTGTAGTAGGCTCTTTTCATTAAATTATTCTTTATATACAATTTGAATTTACGAGCATGCAACAACACTCGTTACATTGCGCAAGTTATACCAATGGTTTCACTACTAATCACATCAACGGCCCATGTGGACGTGGACACATCCTCTGCTGGAGAGCCTCCCCTAAGCTGGAGGGTTCTGCCATCACCGCGCTTCGCAGGCGGTATGACCGCAGTATAGGTGTAGACAGTATACAGAAGGGCAAGAAAGAATAGAAGTCACAGCTAAATATCACAGATATTTAGCTGTGCGTGTGATATTCCTAAAACTTGACCCAAGAATCCAATGAAACCTATCTTTGAACGTAAGTTTGCACCAGATTTCACCCACTGCTGGGTATACTTAGGCCTTTGTGTATGAGCCTCTCCGAACGGCCTTGAGCCGGTCTCATCCAGGTGCTCTGCTGCACAGCTGACGTTTCGATACCCGTTCCTTGGAAGCTGTTGCGTCATCGCCTCGCTCCATCATCCTTCCTTCTCGCCAGGTCTCTCTCGACTCCAGTTAAGTTCCGTTGTGTGGTACCTGTATAGTATGCTCGTGTATCGTCAGGTGGACGCTGACCCGGACGTACTACCTCGCACCGACAACTTCGGCCTCAACTACATGTCGTTCGTAGACCTGTGCGACGAGCGGACTGTGCCAGAGTTCCTGAGGCTCGCCTTCAACTGCTGCATAGTGAGTGCCGAGTACCGAGTAAACAGGTGTTCTAACCCCCTTGCGTCCTAGATCCCTTGTAGTATTATGCAAAGGGAATTCCCTTTGCAAAATACTACACTGGGCCGGCTCGTTAACCGCCTCTGTGGTCTAGTGGTTCAACCCACCGATTTCAGATCCAGAGGTCCCGGGTTCGATCCCCAGGGGGAGTACAATATATTGTGCTTGGTTTGGTTGGTGGTAGGACTTTGTTTGGGTCCGCCTGGCTAGCTACCACCATCTTACCTAATTCTGTAGCCATAACATCAATTCTAAAATTGTTGTGTTTATATAAAAAGTGTATAATAAAAAAAAAACAATTGCTTCCATATTTTTACATCACTCGTCGAAGTACATTCAATCAAATCAAACTATCAAGTGAGGTGAAGGATAAGCGCATCCCGTCGTAGTACAATTAAAAAAATAAAAATTGGATTTGACAGTAAGTATGTAAAGTTTAACGGGTCTACGGCGACGTCTAAAAATCAAAAACTCTATTTTTTTTTTAAGAATGTACTTCTGCGAGTGTTAATAAGTAGGAAGTAATAGTCTTTTTCTATGCTATGATAAACTCGGGATCCGACGCTTTCTTCACATCACATAAACAGCCCGTTAGTGTACACGGCATGACAGAGTCTCTGTTTCTCCAAGTATGGAGGGTTTTGCCATAATTGCGCTTGGCATGCGGATTGGTTTTCGCAATAAATGTGTAGATAATGCACAGAGGGAAGCTACTGTTATTCTGGTAATGGCCACAGCAACACATAATAGTTATCATAGCATGCGAGATTTATCATAGAGTGCAAAAAACAACAATTTTCGATTGTTAAACATATTCTTTACTGTAGAATTTAGACCTCTAGGCGACACATATAAACGTGAATTGATTAATTTCAGTACGAGCCCAAAGCGCGGCCGCTATTCCCCGAAATAGTGTACCAGCTGGCTGAGGCGAAGGAGAGCTGTGACGACGCGAACTGGGGCTCGCTCACTGCCAACAGCTCCTATGACAGGTAAACATTACTCATACCTACATGCTAAATGTCGGGAGTTCGTCCTGTGATTCATTGTTCATTTTGTTCATGATAAGGCCTGAAACGCTAAAAGATCAAGAGAAATAGGTTTAAAGTACAATCAATGTAGCTAGCAACCATTTCGCACTTTGACCCCAGCCAGCCCAGCTCCGCAAAGTGGTCCTTGGGTCAACCTAAACTGTTGCTATCCAGCGGACTCTGGAGTCCCCACGAATGGAGGGTCAGATCCTACATCCGTGGGGGCTCTGGAGCTCACGGAGCACTCGAGGATACTCAGGTTAACTCGACCCCCTATGACCATGACGAGATGGTGATTTGTACTCCACACAGTACCACAATATTCCCGTAATCTAAATATAAGAAGAGGAGGACATCCTAGAGCCGTGAGCCTTCACTAATCGGCTACAGATTCAACTACGGAAAAGACCGTAGGAAAATGCTTGTCCCCGGTTTGGAGCAAGCGTTTTCGCCTACAGCACCAGTGTCAGTTTCAGTGTCAGTGTCGCGAACTCACGCTCTCAATAAGTGTCACCAACAAGTTTGTGATAACACAAAGTCCTGCCCCGGTATTTTAAGGAGCTGGGCTGGCTGGAGTAGGGTTAGTTAAAACTATAGGGGACAATACACAACGCACCACAGTGGGACGTCAGAGCAGGCTTTGGTCATCTCAGAGTAAGAATAAGAGCAGAGGTCCAGGAGACTTGCATTTTCAGGGTACCTTTTCACCAGTAGCATAGTATATTAGTGTAACCCGAGTGATGGACACGTTGCAGTGAGGACTGCGAGTCGTCCGGCCCCCGCTCGTGCCCCGGCGTGTACGCGGCGCGTCCGCAGCGGTACCGCAGCGAGGGCAGTCCGAGGCTCATGGACCACGACACGACGAGTGAGTTGACACATTTACCACTACATTGTACATATTATATTTATTGCAAGTTCTAAGCCGTTCACATCCATTTAGACCCTTTGGAGTGTAGGATATGAATTTACACAATTACTTTTAAATTTTTATTTGAATTGGGTCTTGGCATTGTTCTCCTGTACGAGATGCTTGGCTCCCAAGCCAGAAGGACAGGCCTACCATCATCGATAAGGCCATTCAATTGGGTTCGGGTCTCAGGTTCAGAAGCTGGGCTTTTTAGAGGTCTCTTTTGATATTTGACTGCCCGGCCTCTACCTATTTTTCCCTCGGGCATTTTCACAACATGGTCATCGTTACGTCTCTGTTCATGTTCATCAGGACGACGATAGAGCTTCCTCGATTTTATTTGTTGCTAATTTTGACTAGCCGTGTCCCCGGGGTCCTGATCACCTTATCATTGTCATTTCGTTGTAGCCGTAGCCGTTAGTTACATTAGCAGTAGACTAAAGGTCAACAATTCCGGGATAGATCACTAGGAGTTAGATCCCACACACCTTGGTATTCTCATTATTAAGGTGAATTTCCAACGCTTGGTGCTAATCGGTGGTACACTAACCAGGTATGAAAGGAGTTTTCCCGGGAGAATGGGGTTTTCAAAAACGAACTGCTCATCCGGTTTTGAAACATTTTAATCGAATATAATGAATCCAACCCGTCATTGAAGCTCAAAGCCGAACATTTACTACCGTGTCGATTTTGCAATCCTACTTTGCGTACCGTACAGGGAGTTGTCGATTCCAGAACACGTGGTATATAGAAGTTGTGTTAATGGTCACTGTTTGCCACATAAGTGGTGGTAAGGAAAAGACAACATAGTGTGAGACACATTGCGCTTGCAGTGCAACACCGTCGGTCGCTCTCCGAGTTGGAATGGTGCGCGGTGAGCGAGGCGGTGGCGACGCGGCCAGCGAGCTGCGCGGGGGGAGCGGCGCCGCATCGCTCCGCCAGCGCGCTGCCCGCCCGGACGCAGCCGCCGCCCCGGCTGGCACGGCTGCATCGGTGTGTACTATATCTACGTTACTAGCCAGCTCATCTCTTTCAGTCCAATTTCTGTATGGATCTTCCGACGTTTTCTGGGTTTGGACGAAAATTACCGAAAGAAGTACCTGCTCCATACAGAATATCGCAGCCGAAGCGCTATTTATATACAGTGCTTTGGTCTTGCGGTGAGGTTTCCAGAATTCCTATAATTAAGAAGCAGGGCACAGTAGGATTTCCTTCTCACTACTTAAGCAGCTCGTCTGGGGAATAGTCCCCAGAGCTTCTTCACTTGGATCGGCAACACGCAAGTGATGCTTCTGGCAAGCGTCCGACGGTGGCTGTTTATATACGATCAGGTGGACTGTATGCCTGTTTGCGAGCTTGGAGGTATAAAAAATAGAAACTACAGGGCGGGTGGGTGATCGTTAATGTGCCAGGGTAACAATATGAAAATTATATAGATGCAAATCGGGTTCAAGACCCTTTACAACAAAGTTAGCGCAGTGTACCGTTCCTTTTTTGAGCGTAGTAAAATGTTCTTGTTCCAGATTAGCGCATATAATGCTACTCCGCGACGCGCACGCTGCGCCTCACCCGGCGCGCCGCTCGCTGCACACGTTCCGGGGGGTGAAGAAGATAGTGGAGGGAGGGGGGTACCCGTGCGAGGCGACCTCTCCCCCCGAGCGGGCGGCCTCGCTGCCCTCCTCGCCTGCCCCCTCGCGACGCGCCAGCATCGACGCTCCACGGTATGTCGGTTCTACTAAAGATGACAATAATGGTTAAAATTAAATATTAGTTAAATTTATTGGTTGATAGTTATATTCGTCATCTCTAGTTTCTACATCTACTCATGTATTCCTACGGCAGAGTTGCCTTTGAATTAGAAGCAGAGTAGACCATCCTCAGGTTCATCAGCTCCGTATCTTTACTGACCAGGAAGAGGGTCGCGATTTAATATGGTCCAGTTTTTCGTGAGAAATAACATTATAATGTATGATATCCGTGGTCTGAGCGTCTGGTTCATGAGATACGGCTGATGGAAGAGTTCTTATGTGATCGCGTCTGTGCAAAACCTTTCAGTCTTGAGGACTAGTGACCCTCATGTCAACAGTGGACTGTTGGGCAGCTGCATGTTGCATCAATACGACTGTACTTGCTTTCTCTCGCGACCATCACGTCTGGAGTTTTTAGGCGGAGGTTGACCTCGAATCTGTTATTTGAAATAGATCAGCTCGATCAACGTGTCCGGGCATTTAGAGGTAAGATAGTGTGATCATCGGCATTATCTTAACTTGTAACCAGGTGAGATGAAGGTCAATCGTGTCCCTGTCATCATCATTCACCTGTCCCTATCCCGCACAAGGTGGGGTCGACACAACATGTCCCACTTCCACTCAATCCTATCAGTCGTCAACTGTGTCCACGCATTTCATACCCCTGTCTTCTTCACACAATCCATCCATCTCATCTTTGGCTTTCTCCTCGCAAATCCAACGACGCTCATGACTCTTTGAGTCAAATGGTTACCATTCGTCTTCATTACACGCCCATACCGTGCTAACCTAGCACTCCTCGTCTTTTCTACTGCTGGCGCCACAAACTTCCCCTAACTTGTACGTCAGGGAAGCGCTTGGCCTTCATCTCACCTGGTTTCAAGTACATCACCCGGAATCCTCGAGATCGAGATCGGATCTAGTAATTGGCTATGTTAACTCTAATTGCGGGTCCACAACAATTTCGAATCGTTCTTATGGTGGTAGGCTTAGTCTACCATCTAGCAAGATGGTGGTAGCTAGTCAGGTGGACTTGAAACAAGTCCTACCACCAACCAAAGTACCCCGCCTTGGCCGTTCAGATCAGAGTTGGAAGGTTTCTTCTCTTGTATACTCATAATCCTTTCGGTCATGTGTAAAATAAAAAAAAACGTGTTCCAATGCCAACAAGCCTCACAGTTCAGTAGGTAGTAGCTCTGCCTTCTGCGCTGTAGGCTGTTGGTTCGATTCCCACCCAGGACAAACATTTATGTGATGAATATAGATGTTTGTTCTGTGTTTGGGTGTTGTATTGTATGATAAGTATGTATTAACAAAAAAAAAGTATTTGAGTATTCTATCCGTAATCTTGTTCCCATATTACAAGCTATGCTTAGTTTGGGACTAGATGGCGCTGTGTGAAATTAGTGTCCTGTCCAGTAATATTTGAATGAGGATGTTTTTCCCAGGCTGGTCCGCCGAGCGTCGTGCGAGAGCGGGATCTTCTCGGTGGCCAACGAGGAGGAGTGCGGACTGCGAGCGGCCGCCGCGTGTCCGTGCTCACTGCAGGGGTGTGGGCGGTGTTGGTGGCGGCGGGGGGCGGGGCCGGCGGGGGCGGGGGCGGGGGCGGGGCTCGACGCGGGGGGCGGGGGCAGGCTGTGCGAGCGGTGCCGCGCGCACTACGACCGCACGCTCGAGGTCGCCAGCTCAGGTACATACGCGACATTACTATTACGACATCTCATCCATCAAACATATTCAAATTTGAAAATAGACATCGTGTAGGTTGTTTTATTATTATGCCCACGGTGTGGTCAAGTGGGTGTGGGTTCAAATCCAGTCGGTTTTATGGACGTTTACATTCTATTAACAATGTATTAGATTATTTCCATGGGCTGGCATTGACATTTTTTTTTTTTTGTTTGAAAAAGAATATATTGTGCATAGTATAGACTTAAGTGTTCTGGTGACGATGAGTTTGAGAACGGCGTGTCGTTGCAGGCGCGGTGTCGGAGTCGCGATGCCCCTCCCCGTTCCTGTGCGGCGGCGGAGTGGACGAGGCGGCCGAGGGGGAGTTCCACATCCTGGCGCGGTGCTGCTGCGGACCCCGGGCCAACTCCGTGTACACGGACAGCTCGGACGACGTGGCCTCCCTCGCGGGCTCCGACTCGCAGTACGACGAGCGGGGCGTGCCCCAGCTCGCAAGGTAACAACATCGGCCCAGGGGAGTTCCAGAGGTCCCGGGTTCCATCTCCATGGGGAGTACAATATATTGTGCTTGGTTTGGTTGGTGGTAGGATTTTGTTTCAGTCCGCCTGGCTAGCTACCACCATCTTACATAATTCTGTCACCATCATAACAATTCAAAAATTATTGTGTTCCGGCATTTAGAGGTAAGATAGTCAGTTCCTTCACTCGGAATCAGTTTGTTGAGGATTACGGGTGGAGTGCGCCTCCACCTTCGGCCTTATCTCAACTTGTAACCAGGTGAGATGAAGGCCAAGTGATTAACCGTCGTACAATAAAAAAAAAAAGACGTAATTATACAAACTGAACATCTGCAAATAAATGACCGTTTTGTTCCAGATCCGCTCAAATATCTAAAATCGTGGAATATTTCGAGCGCAAAGGCGCGGAGTTCCCCGGCTCCGGCTGGGTGCGCGGTGGGGGGGCGCGCGGGGGGCGGGGGGTCGACGTGCGCCACCGGCCCGACCCCCCGCTGGACGTGCGTCACCGCGACAAGCCGCACGCGAGGCTCACGCTCTGCGAGGGCGCGGTGCGCAGCAAGTTGCCCTTGTTCGACAACAACACGTAGCGGCAGTGGTACCGGTTCTGTTGTCGCGACGATCTACATAAAAAATCCTAACGCAAAATGCAACATTATTTTGTATACGGTTGTTTACTCATATTGTTTGACGAATCTTCTTACGGGTTTACGTAAACGACTACGATTTTGCATTAAAAAAATCATGAATGCTAACTATTGTAAAAAATGGATTTGTACGAGTGATCCGTGAGACGAAACAAAATTGTGTACATTTTACGGATATATAGGATTTTTAAAGTAGGCGTGACAACAGAATCACGGGACATAGTGTTTTAATGTGAGGCATCGCGGCTCGCGCTCTGCCAGGGCGCGGTGCGGACCGAGTGCATATCGTTACGATATTCATAATTATAATAATATAATGTGGTCGAGGCATCTAAACCCGCGCTCACACAACCGCCGCGTGTGTGAGTCACAACTCGTGTGTGGACGGAGGTTTACATAAGGCTCTAGGACGATTATCCAGCATTTACAAACTGTTTTTTTTTATATATTTACATGCAACTTGTCATCACATATTGACATACTTCAAAATGTTATCCGATTATTGTAAACGTGACATACAGGGTGGGTTGTCAACGATTGATCAATGCAACAAACATCCTGTATACGCCTAAATCAATTACCAAGTACCCTATTATAGTATATTATAGAAAATTATACTTAGACAAATGTGCACTTAATGAAAATATACTGTGTATGGATTGTTGGTGAATCGTTGCACTGGTTTAATGGACTCGAAACAATTAACTGGTTAGTGATTAGTGAAGTAGGGGGGGGGGGGGTGGGTTATATGAGATTACCGGAGTTTGTTACTTACACACGGTGTACTGAACACTACAAACATTATTGCACACGCGTGGGTATCACTCGTGATGGCGCCCTTGGAAAACTGAAACAAAGTTGGTGCCTACAACTATTGTGTACGTGAAAATAGCCCGAGTTAAAACTGTACTATAAGCATAATCGAAGAATGCGTTCTGCGATATATAGAGCACAGAAGTATTCAGCTAGAAGATGCAAAGACATCCGTTTCAGATAAATTTGTGATCTAATTAGAGAGAAGGGGGGCAGTTTTTGCGGCTACCTAGCTGACTACCCTCAGATAATGTTTATAGTGTTCACAACCGCTATCAAAGTTATATCAAATAAAGGTCGGATCGGCGTAGATTAGAACAATCATTGCTGTCGCATTTACACAGAAAGCTTATTTCTGATTTCTGTGTAAATGCGTGCATACTATTTTGACTGTGAAGACCAAGGACTGGCTATTAGTAATATGTTAAGGTTAAGTTTTGTTGGTGACTTGGGCGATATGGAATATTAATGTAGTTGTATGTTCTATTGATGCTTTACTTATATGATTACAGTATTAATTTAGTACTTGCCAGATTACGGTGTAAATAATTATTTCCTTAAGTTTTATTGCTGTCATAATAATTTTGTACCTTACGAAAATTATTTTGTAGGTAATTTGATAAAAGTTTATCGTATATTATTTTCTACTTAGTATATCTTTAACTTTACCCTTTCATATCGACAAAGTCATAGATTATCCTATTTTTTTCGTATATCTTGATTATTTTTATTTTGAAAATCACTACGTATACTAATCGGGCTAAATTCGTCCCGGATAAATTATTGTTAAAGTTAAGTTACGGCACGTCATGTTACTAGTCGTGAACAAAATGTCATGTATTGGATGTCTTGGATTCCGTCGACTTTAGACATTAACTTAAGTTACATTTATATGAAAATTTAAAAATATCTTTGTTCAGCCACACGCGATGGTATGAGGCCCGTATTCCGAAACAATGCGTTGACTGTACTGAGGCAGAGCATATATTTATCTATAGTTTTCTGTGACAAACTGATGAATAAACTATGCTTGTTTTTTAGCTCTGGAACGCGGCCTAAGTATAAAATCAAATAATAATATCGCAAAAGTCACATATAATAATATATGGTTCAACCTTTGAGCAATAAAATGAACGATATTTGCGTGAAATCTGAATACCTTTAGTTAAACAGAGTAAAGTTTATACTGACTTGTGTTTGCTAACATTTCTTTAGTCACATGAGTGAAATTTAAAGAACATTCATGAATATGATACCTTTTCACCGATTTTTGCGTCACCGATCCCGAAATATTAAATGTACAAATACGAATGTGTCAAATATACACCGAACTATTATCATAGCGTATTTTTTTATTGTTATTAATGGAAAGTTACGTGTCATTTTGACTGATTTCCAAAACGAAATATGCCTGAAATTCATCTTACCTCTAAACCTGAATAAATGTCTGAAAATTAAAATGGCGGATTGATGATCAATTATTTGCAGTCGGTACTTTTGACAGAGTGGTCGCTAGAAATGTGTTATTTAGGGCTAATATGGCTCAATCGCGATAGCCATTTCTCCCTTTTAGTGCAGACTTCCATATTTATGCAGGAAACCAGAAATCAATATCAAAAAACCTTTTGCGATTTAAAGGGAGTAAGGCATTTTGAAATTCAGGCTTAATGCTAAGTGACCTTGAAAATATGTGAACTATGTAATCAAAGCTAATATTAATTGCGTCGAAAAAGTAACCACAGACATATCTACGCGAATAATATTAGTTACCTGTTCTATCAAACTTTTTTGTATTGTGATATAATCCTGACCAGAAAACTTCACACATTTTCTGTGCTGGATTTGTAGATAACATATTGTTTTCTTTTATTCCATGTTATGAAAAATAAAGATATTGATTACCATCAGTATAAATTAACATATTTTTGTAAATACATCGCATGTATTTATTCTCCATCATTCATATACTTCTTTCTCTATTTTAGTAACATTTTTTGAACGAAATATAAGTAAGTAAAGAATAAAGCACATTTGAATACTATCTTACCATATTTACTGATGCCGCACCTCTCTGACATGTAAATGTACCGAAGTATATTGTTGAAAGTTGAACCGTGCCAAAATGTTGATTTGTTTCATCGCCACCCCTGTTTAGTAGATAAATCCACCGCCCGGTGATAATAAGTAGCGTGAAAATCATTTTTGTCATAAACGTAAACAGGAAACGGATTTGTGCTGTATTGGGATTCAAAAATATGTTGCCCCAGAAAAAAATTTAAGCGCTTTGGTTGCCAACTCATTTGTTACTAATCATGTTGTAAAGAATTTATTTCAATTGGATTTTTTAAAAGTCCACTATAAGACAATTGAGCGCGGTCTTATTGACTAAATGATGAATAGACAGAAAAAATGGAACAATCAAATCGTTACAGAGTTTCTTCAAATATTTGATATACCAATACGTGTTATAGTGGGCTTTTAAATAACAAACTTAACAAAACAAAACAACACACATGATATTGACAAGTAACGTTAAAACAAAACAACACATGAAAATGACAAGTAACGTTAAAACAAAACAACACACATGAAATTGACAAGTAACGTTAATATTGTCACCGAGTGGATAGTCTGACTTGTTATGTTGTCCAACGTTGGGAAACGCTAGCAAACATGTATGAGCAATTATAAATCCGTCCGCGGCTTGGTGGATTGTATTTGCTTTTGTTGTATTGTCACCGAACGCAGTACTCGCCATTTTAAAACTCTTTTTCTATCTGGCTAAAAATCTGTGATGTAATAGAAAAATAAAAAACTGCCTCTAGCAAAATGCAGTCGCTTTCTACAAAAAATATGCCGACGCATTGAGAATCCCCTCCTTTTTTTGAAGTTAAAAAGTAAAACATCAAAAATGTATTTACGTGAATCTAGTCAAACGCTTGACTATCAATTAAAAATAGTGTTTTTTGACTTTTTGTTTGCCTCATGCAATCTAAATGTCGTGTCTGACTGATAAATCATCGCACAGCCCGACCAGATGACCTAGAGACTTAGCCCAACCTAGAGGTCCACAACCCAGAGGTCTTGGAGACTTAGTCCAACCCAGAGGTCCTAGAGATTACGCTCAACCCAGGGACGCTACCGCCGACGGCGAAGCCGATCTCCATTGGCTTAAAATTAGCTTCATGAGAACTAGAAACGATTTTTACTACCGGGTATGTGTCATATCCAAAATGGCGCTTCCCATCACAAAAATGTACACATTTTATGAAAACTATCCGTTCAGTACATTTGACGGTAAAAATCGTTTCTAGTTCTCATGAAGCTAATTTTAAGCCAATGGAGATCGGCTTCGCCGTCGGCGGTAGCGTCCCAGAGGTCTTAGAGACTTAGCCCAACCCAGGGGTACTAGAGACTTGAAGGTAGCTTCCTTTTGTTCAATGGGGGTACACAAAGTTCACTAGTTTCATACAGTATTGATGTTGTTTATTGCAGTAGACTTTCGACCATCTCTTCCTTCAAGTAGCGGTCTGACGTTGGAGCCAAGTTTGAACATGAGAGGGCGCCTGTGTCTTTGTCTCACTACAAAAGGTGCATTAAGTGTCGAGTACTGCAGTTCCGCGATATTGTTTACTGGACACTGAAGACTGATACGATAGAGCAGCTTTTGTGACTAAACATTTAAAATAAATCTAGTTTTTTGTCGATTCTCTTCGCCATTATCTTAATAG
Source organism: Venusia cambrica (assembly GCA_951394065.1). NCBI lineage: Eukaryota > Metazoa > Arthropoda > Insecta > Lepidoptera > Geometridae > Venusia > Venusia cambrica. The sequence goes on from OX596036.1 coordinate 2,692,738, forward strand.
ACATACATAAGACATTGTCCTCGGTTATTGTGGTGCCAAGGGTTATTGTGGTTACTCGGTAGTTTTATTTGCCGTTGGTAACATTGGCACCACACAATTGAGGCAGAAATATTTTGACTGTCGGATAATGGGGAATAGAACCCACACCATTGTTTAGTTTCCGCTAACGTTATTAATTAATTATAGTTATATTCGAGATACACTAAGAAACTATTTAGAATAATGGTAGTTGAAAATAAAGTTGTTATATTATAACACTGTTGTTTTGTATTATTCGGTGACCTTGGGTTTTTTTATGATCAGCACTGTTTAAAAGGCTTATAAATAGAGCTAGAAAACCGATAATTCTCGGTGCTTGTGTGATAGACCATTTTTGGGGTTCACGAAACTTTGTTTTGTCTTAAATTTGGGTTTTACACGTGAAAATAATGTAAGTGTTGAGACGCATTTCCAACTGGTAATGCGCTATTGTTGAGAGTAGTTTTTAGTTATTGGCCACTCAAATAGTAAAAATGCCTATGTGCCCCTAATAATGTTCTGTGTTTTTTGAATTTTCGATACTATTAGCTATCACGTACCTAATTAATTAAAAGTAGTTTTTGCAATAAAATCCCACTACTTGTCTGTTCACACAGCTACGTGGGAGTATGTAGAACGCCGTCCATCTCATTTTTGGCACCTAGGGAAGTTTTCTAATATAAAAGTAAACTATTGATATTTGAAAGTTTATTATCAGTATGGATCAAACAGCAAGAAGTCAAAAAAGTTCAGAAAACAAATACAAAATTCCATGAACTTGCACACAATTAGGTAGGTAGATAACTATTACATATTGGGCCATCTCTGAAACAAAAGATAATGTTTAAAATGTATGATGGGCATCTGTACTTCCGTGGGTGTCGTATGAGGCGGCTAAGGGATTGCACTTGTAGATGGATAGGTAAGATTGGTACCACACCGAACAAGGTAAGGTTGGATACGAACGTACACATTGCTTGCCCGGGCAACTCGCGTTTCAAACGGATCGTGGACAGGCATTATAACGTAGATAGGTACATAGGTTTATATTGTACTTCGGGGATGTGCTTGGCCTTCATCTCACCCGATTTTCAAGTTATGATAAGGCAGTGGAAGCGCACTTCACCCGGAATCCTCAAGAATCTGAGGAACTAGCTATATTACCCCAATGCCGGAACACAACAATTTTAGAATAATGTAAGCTAGCCAGACGGACTCAAGCAAAGTTCTACCACCAACCAAACCGAGCACAATATTGTATCCCGGGGATCGAACCCGGGACCTCTGGACTGGTGGGCGAACCACTAGACCACAGAGGTTTTCAGGCACTCACGAGTTTATTGACATCAAACTTCATGTCGTTCGCGAAGTAAGCGGAGGTCGGACACGGCTGCAGTTGACTCTCGTTGAGTTTGCAGATGAGACACTCCAGCTGGTCCATGTTCTTCGAAAGGTAACCTTGGAAACGATCAATTAGGCTCTGGATAACCGACATTCGGTGAGGTGACGGCGCACGCAGCGTTGTAAATGACGTCTGCGTCGCGCCAAATAGGTAGGTACCACAGAACAATGAATCTAATCTACCTCTTTCATGTGTTCTATGGTAGGTTATGTATTATACCTACTGTATGTTTGCGAAACGCTATACTGGTAACCAGTGTAGCGTTTCGCAAACATCATTTTGTCGGATTCGACCGAGAATCCGATAGATTTAAACGATAATCTCAAACCATTTATCCTCTGTGGGAAATTACGCATTCTAATGTCATTTTTTTTTGCGTCTCGGTAGCTTCCGCGTTCGATCCGATAAGGCTTGTTTGAGAATAGCTACACAGTTGTCGTAGGTACCACAGATACCTATATACCCTGTTGCCACATCATAGGCTACTTTTTATCCGGCATACATTACAGATACTATATCTAAGCCAAATTTCATTTAAACCCGTCTTAGAGTCCGTCGTGGTAAGGTAACAAACAGAAACCCTTTCGAATAATAAAATGTTTGCCATTCTATCCCACAGGAGCTGAATTATGGGAGAAGGTAGCCTTTCTCCTATTCTCTGGCCAGAGCAAAAAATATGTGCAAAGTTTCAGTATATTTCCGTGAAGCAGCGAAATAGATCGAATCAGTTATACGGCCAAGTTTGACATTACATTGCCATCCCGCAGAAACTGATTTATGGCATGAAAAGAAGACTATTTCTCCTTTCCGGCTTATGCCGGAAAGGAGAAATAGTCTTCTTTTGTATGTATCCCGGGTATAAACCCGGGATACATATACCCGGCTCTTAATATTTGTTAGGATGGTGTGTGTGACTCGTACTTATATAAAATGTAGGTATGTATGTATTACTTAGCAGCATTATTAGGAAAAGCGACCCCCCGAGACACGGGATCCAGGGGCCGGCGGTGTCCAGCAACTCCCCGACGCTGCTGAAGGCTGCACAGATAGCACTCTCCCGCGTCTCTGTCTGCACTCCGTTGCTGGTCTTATCACAGTCGCAGACCTTCGCCTTGTCCTCATTGACGGTCTTCGAGAAACAAATGCATCACCAGTAAATACTATTTGAATCTACTGTTGAAAATTTACATTCATTTGACTAAATAATTACTGCTTGTGGTCGAGTTGATCGAATTACAATTGTAGGTACCTATATACAGACCTACCTACGTATAGGGATGGCAATTATTAAAATAATAATTGCAGGTTCATGCCTACTCTATAATTACTAACTGATCGAGGCATGGTCACAAATAAGATAAAAAACGATAAATAAAACAGTATGTTACCTCTGCTCCCTTTTCGACCTGCGCTTGTTTCAGTCTCTCGCGCTCTTTTGCACTGATACAAAGTAAAATAACATTAGGTAAGCACAAAAACATGAATTCATGAATTGAAGCTTCCTAATCGGAAAGTATTACTCCGCATTCAGTCAGTCATGAATTCACTATGCATAAACGCATATCGGCGGCGGCGGCGGCCCCTGTCTTCCGGTGGCGTACGCCGATGAATGAAAAATGGCTGCCGGAGATTGAAGCAGGTCCTACCTACCCAATTACATAGGTACCTAAGTACTCAACTATTATACGAATGGACATAGTTCGCAACACCGTAGGTACTACCCTATCTTAAACAGAGCCATCTCCAAATATGGTTTTGCCATCATCACGCTTGGCGGGCGGATTGGATTTCCAATAACAGTGTGCAATACACAATACAAATACACAGCAGGAAGCTACCGCCCTTCTGATGAATCTTACTCGGGATTTACGACATCCAAAGTTGGTATGGAGGGGTCATGGAACCCACACGTACCAACCTATATATTATGATGTAAATTCTTTATGTAAGTAGGTACAAAGTAAAAAACACATACGTACACACAAGTCATTTATAAAGCAATGATTCAGAACGGGTGCAAGCGTTTGACCACCAAAACGATTTGTTTTTCTGCACACTTGGCTTGGCTTGACATAATTATGGGACCTTCTCACTAAACTTGACTATATTGATTAGATATCGATGTATGCACGTCACATGCAAATGTGTATGACGCGATACATAATATGATTTGCCGTGGGATGGGATGTGCAATCACCAATGGCGACTAATAATTGTAGGTTAACCTACATAACGACAAAGACCATCCGGGCGTTCGGCTGGTGACTGACCAACCAACGGCAAATCATATATATCAGGTACACTCATGGACATAATAAAAGGCACTCAACAAAAAAGAGTTGATTCCACTCTTCTTCCTTGAGTTGTGTTCCATCTTTTCGTATCGTTTGACGTTACCAGCAGACTGGTGAGTACACGAGATGCGTGGGGCAAGCTCGCAAGTCTCGGGATGTGTGTGAACCTAGCAGATCATTTTTCAGCAGATCAAAATTTTATGAGAGTTCTATTCCCATGCAGGTGAGTTCTATAGTTCCTGAAACTTTTTAGAAATAGTTCTGGCGATTTCAGCTGAAAAAAGTTAACTGAAAATATGCTCTGCTAACTTCCCGTAGCAGATCATTTTCGTCAGATCGTCAAAATAACGCAAGGTATTTACGGATATAGGTTCGTTCAATAGTTCCTGATACTTTTTAAAAATAGTTCTGTCGATTTTACTACCAAAAAAAATCATAGAAGTTTTTTTAAAAAAATATTTTTTTCTTAAAAGTATAGCAAAATATTGTAGTAAGATGGCTAAATTGAAGCGTATCAAGAAAATATCATAATTATAAAATAAAAAAACACAATATACACTCAGGTAACTAAAAAACATGACACAATACTCCCAAAAAAATCACAGCAGATCAAGGGTAAGTTGAGAGAAAATCATTCTGGTCACCGAATTTCAATAAAATATTGTGACAAGAACAAACGCTGTAGAGTATAGAACTCTTTTGTTTCACATAAACTAGGCTGTCAGTCAGTGAAAACAGTCCAAAACATACCCGGAACTCACATGAAAATATCAGCAGAGCAGGGGTATATGTTAAAAGAAAATTATTCTGGTAATCAAATTTCAAAAAAATATTGTGACAAGAAAAAACGCTGTAGAGCCTAGAACTCTTTTGTATTATATAGACTAGACTAATTGTCAATGAAAACGGTCCAAAACTTACCCAGAACTCACAAGAAAATATCAGCAGAGCAGGGGTATATGTTAAAAGAAAATTATTCTGGTAATCAAATTTCAAAAAAATATTGTGACAAGAAAAAACGCTGTAGAGCCTAGAACTCTTTTGTTTTACATAAATTAGGCTATAAGTCAATAAAAACGGTCCAAAACATACCCAGAACTCACATGAAAAAATTAGCAGAGCAGGGGTAAATGTTGAAAGAAAATTATTCTGGTCATCAAATTAAAAAAAAATATTGTGGCAAGAATAAACGCTGTAGAGGCTAGAACTCTTTTGTTTTATATAGAATAGACTGTTTGTCAATGAAAACGGTCCAAAACTGACCCAGAACTCTCAAGAAAATATCAGCAGAGCAGGGGTAAATGTTGAAAGAAAATTATTCTGGTCACCGAAATTCAAAAAAATATTGTGACAAGAAGCTAAGACGTAGAGCCTAGAACTCTTTTGTATTATATAGACTAGACTGTCAGTCAATGAAAACGGTCCAAAACATACCCAGAACTCACAAGAAAATATCAGCAGAGCAGGGGTATATGTTCTAAGAAAATTATTCTGGTCATCAAATTTTAAAAAAATATTGCGGCTAGATGCTAAGACATAAGGCCTAGAACTCTTTTGTTTTACATAGATTAGACTGTCAGTCAATGAAAACAGTCCAAAACATACCCAGAACTCTCAAGAAAATATCAGCAGAGCAGGGGTATATGTTATTAGAAAATTATTCTGGTCATCAAATTTAAAAAAAATATTGCGGCTAGATGCTAAGACGTAGAGCCTAGAACTCTTTTGTTTTACATAGACTAGACTGTCAGTCAATGAAAACGGTCCAAAACATACCCAGAACTCTCAAGAAAATATCAGCAGAGCAGGGGTATATGTTATAAGAAAATTATTCTGGTCATCAAATTTAAAAAAAATATTGCGGCTAGATGCTAAGACGTAGAGCCTAGAACTCTTTTGTTTTACATAGACTAGACTGTCAGTCAATGAAAACGGTCCAAAAAATACCCAGAACTCTCAAGAAAATATCAGCAGAGCAGGGGTATATGTTATAAGAATATTATTCTGGTCATCAAATTTTAAAAAAATATTGCGGCTAGATGCTAAAACTTAGAGCCTAGAACTCTTTTGTTTTACATAGATTAGACTGTCAGTCAATGAAAACGGTCCAAAACATACCCAGAACTCACATGAAAAAATTAGCAGAGCAGGGGTAAATGTTGAAAGAAAATTATTCTGGTCATCAAATTAAAAAAAAATATTGTGGCAAGAATAAACGCTGTAGAGGCTAGAACTCTTTTGTTTTATATAGAATAGACTGTTTGTCAATGAAAACGGTCCAAAACTGACCCAGAACTCTCAAGAAAATATCAGCAGAGCAGGGGTAAATGTTGAAAGAAAATTATTCTGGTCACCGAAATTCAAAAAAATATTGTGACAAGAAGCTAAGACGTAGAGCCTAGAACTCTTTTGTATTATATAGACTAGACTGTCAGTCAATGAAAACGGTCCAAAACATACCCAGAACTCACAAGAAAATATCAGCAGAGCAGGGGTATATGTTCTAAGAAAATTATTCTGGTCATCAAATTTTAAAAAAATATTGCGGCTAGATGCTAAGACGTAAGGCCTAGAACTCTTTTGTTTTACATAGATTAGACTGTCAGTCAATGAAAACAGTCCAAAACATACCCAGAACTCTCAAGAAAATATCAGCAGAGCAGGGGTATATGTTATTAGAAAATTATTCTGGTCATCAAATTTAAAAAAAATATTGCGGCTAGATGCTAAGACGTAGAGCCTAGAACTCTTTTGTTTTACATAGACTAGACTGTCAGTCAATGAAAACGGTCCAAAACATACCCAGAACTCTCAAGAAAATATCAGCAGAGCAGGGGTATATGTTATAAGAAAATTATTCTGGTCATCAAATTTAAAAAAAATATTGCGGCTAGATGCTAAGACGTAGAGCCTAGAACTCTTTTGTTTTACATAGACTAGACTGTCAGTCAATGAAAACGGTCCAAAAAATACCCAGAACTCTCAAGAAAATATCAGCAGAGCAGGGGTATATGTTATAAGAATATTATTCTGGTCATCAAATTAAAAAAAAATATTGCGGCTAGATGCTAAAACTTAGAGCCTAGAACTCTTTTGTTTTACATATACTAGACTGTCAGTCAATGAAAACGGTCCAAAACTGACCCAGAACTCTCAAGAAAATATCAGCAGAGCAGGGGTAAATGTTGAAAGAAAATTATTCTGGTCACCGAAATTCAAAAAAATATTGTGACAAGAAGCTAAGACGTAGAGCCTAGAACTCTTTTGTATTATATAGACTAGACTGTCAGTCAATGAAAACGGTCCAAAACATACCCAGAACTCACAAGAAAATATCAGCAGAGCAGGGGTATATGTTCTAAGAAAATTATTCTGGTCATCAAATTTAAAAAAAATATTGCGGCTAGATGCTAAGACGTAAGGCCTAGAACTCTTTTGTTTTACATAGATTAGACTGTCAGTCAATGAAAACAGTCCAAAACATACCCAGAACTCTCAAGAAAATATCAGCAGAGCAGGGGTATATGTTATTAGAAAATTATTCTGGTCATCAAATTTAAAAAAAATATTGCGGCTAGATGCTAAGACGTAGAGCCTAGAACTCTTTTGTTTTACATAGACTAGACTGTCAGTCAATGAAAACGGTCCAAAACATACCCAGAACTCTCAAGAAAATATCAGCAGAGCAGGGGTATATGTTATAAGAAAATTATTCTGGTCATCAAATTTAAAAAAAATATTGCGGCTAGATGCTAAGACGTAGAGCCTAGAACTCTTTTGTTTTACATAGACTAGACTGTCAGTCATTGAAAACGGTCCAAAAAATACCCAGAACTCTCAAGAAAATATCAGCAGAGCAGGGGTATATGTTCTAAGAAAATTATTCTGGTCATCAAATTTTAAAAAAATATTGCGGCTAGATGCTAAGACGTAAGGCCTAGAACTCTTTTGTTTTACATAGATTAGACTGTCAGTCAATGAAAACAGTCCAAAACATACCCAGAACTCTCAAGAAAATATCAGCAGAGCAGGGGTAAATGTTGAAAGAAAATTATTCTGGTCACCGAAATTCAAAAAAATATTGTGACAAGAAGCTAAGACGTAGAGCCTAGAACTCTTTTGTATTATATAGACTAGACTGTCAGTCAATGAAAACGGTCCAAAACATACCCAGAACTCACAAGAAAATATCAGCAGAGCAGGGGTATATGTTCTAAGAAAATTATTCTGGTCATCAAATTTAAAAAAAATATTGCGGCTAGATGCTAAGACGTAAGGCCTAGAACTCTTTTGTTTTACATAGATTAGACTGTCAGTCAATGAAAACAGTCCAAAACATACCCAGAACTCTCAAGAAAATATCAGCAGAGCAGGGGTATATGTTATTAGAAAATTATTCTGGTCATCAAATTTAAAAAAAATATTGCGGCTAGATGCTAAGACGTAGAGCCTAGAACTCTTTTGTTTTACATAGACTAGACTGTCAGTCAATGAAAACGGTCCAAAACATACCCAGAACTCTCAAGAAAATATCAGCAGAGCAGGGGTATATGTTATAAGAAAATTATTCTGGTCATCAAATTTAAAAAAAATATTGCGGCTAGATGCTAAGACGTAGAGCCTAGAACTCTTTTGTTTTACATAGACTAGACTGTCAGTCATTGAAAACGGTCCAAAAAATACCCAGAACTCTCAAGAAAATATCAGCAGAGCAGGGGTATATGTTCTAAGAAAATTATTCTGGTCATCAAATTTTAAAAAAATATTGCGGCTAGATGCTAAGACGTAAGGCCTAGAACTCTTTTGTTTTACATAGATTAGACTGTCAGTCAATGAAAACAGTCCAAAACATACCCAGAACTCACAAGAAAATATCAGCAGAGCAGGGGTATATGTTCTAAGAAAATTATTCTGGTCATCAAATTTTAAAAAAATATTGCGGCTAGATGCTAAGACGTAAGGCCTAGAACTCTTTTGTTTTACATAGATTAGACTGTCAGTCAATGAAAACGGTCCAAAACATACCCAGAACTCTCAAGAAAATATCAGCAGAGCAGGGGTATATGTTCTAAGAAAATTATTCTGGTCATCAAATTTAAAAAAAATATTGCGGCTAGATGCTAAGACGTAGAGCCTAGAACTCTTTTGTTTTACATAGATTAGACTGTCAGTCAATGAAAACGGTCCAAAACATACCCAGAACTCACAAGAAAATATCAGCAGAGCAGGGGTATATGTTCTAAGAAAATTATTCTGGTCATCAAATTTTAAAAAAATATTGCGGCTAGATGCTAAGACGTAGAGCCTAGAACTCTTTTGTTTTACATAGATTAGACTGTCAGTCAATGAAAACAGTCCAAAACATACCCAGAACTCTCAAGAAAATATCAGCAGAGCAGGGGTATATGTTATTAGAAAATTATTCTGGTCATCAAATTTAAAAAAAATATTGCGGCTAGATGCTAAGACGTAGAGCCTAGAACTCTTTTGTTTTACATAGACTAGACTGTCAGTCAATGAAAACGGTCCAAAACATACCCAGAACTCTCAAGAAAATATCAGCAGAGCAGGGGTATATGTTCTAAGAAAATTATTCTGGTCATCAAATTTTAAAAAAATATTGCGGCTAGATGCTAAGACGTAAGGCCTAGAACTCTTTTGTTTTACATAGATTAGACTGTCAGTCAATGAAAACGGTCCAAAACATACCCAGAACTCTCAAGAAAATATCAGCAGAGCAGGGGTATATGTTATAAGAAAATTATTCTGGTCATCAAATTTAAAAAAAATATTGCGGCTAGATGCTAAGACGTAAGGCCTAGAACTCTTTTGTATTATATAGACTAGACTGTCAGTCAATGAAAACGGTCCAAAACATACCCAGAACTCTCAAGAAATTATCAGCAGAGCAGGGGTAAATGTTGAAAGAAAATTATTCTGGTCACCGAAATTCAAAAAAATATTGTGACAAGAAGCTAAGACGTAGAGCCTAGAACTCTTTTGTATTATATAGACTAGACTGTCAGTCAATGAAAACGGTCCAAAACATACCCAGAACTCTCAAGAAAATATCAGCAGAGCAGGGGTATATGTTATAAGAAAATTATTCTGGTCATCAAATTTAAAAAAAATATTGCGGCTAGATGCTAAGACGTAGAGCCTAGAACTCTTTTGTTTTACATAGAATAGATTGTTTGTCAATGAAAACAGTCCAAAACATACCCAGAACTTACAAGAAAATATCAGCAGAGCAGGGGTATATGTTATAAGAATATTATTCTGGTCATCAAATTTAAAAAAAATATTGCGGCTAGATGCTAAGACGTAAGGCCTAGAACTCTTTTGTTTTACATAGACTAGACTGTCAGTCAATGAAAACGGTCCAAAACATACCCGGAACTCTCAAGAAAATATCAGCAGAGCAGGGGTATATGTTATAAGAATATTATTCAGGTCATCAAATTTTAAAAAAATATTGCGGCTAGATGCTAAAACTTAGAGCCTAGAACTCTTTTGTTTTACATATACTAGACTGTCAGTCAATGAAAACGGTCCAAAACATACCCAGAACTCACAAGAAAATATCAGCAGAGCAGGGGTATATGTTATAAGAAAATTATTCTGGTCATCGAATTTAAAAAAAAAATTGTTGGCAGAATAAACGCTGTAGAGGCTGGAACTCTTCAGTTTTACATAGACTTGGCTGTCAGTTAACAAAACAGTACCCAGAACTTTTAAGATAATATTTTGAGCTTTTTTGAGCTCTTGTTTTATTTTTATATATAGATATTGAGTTTATATATTTAGTTTTTATTTAGTATGAACATACTGTTTCTTTTCGTTTCAGTTGTTGTTTTTTTCACATTTTACATAAATTATTAGATGAGGAGTTATCACTGTCCTTAGTGTAACTGCTTGACGTTTTTTTAGTAGGCCGTCGTATTTAAACCAATGTTCCCCCGCCATTGCGTAAGTGACGTAGTGTTTTTGTTCGATACTGTAATCAACCACTGCAGACACTATGAACGACTTCTCACCAATCTCAACGATTTTTTTTATTGAGTCCAACCTGAAATCTGCTATATTATCTCGCTTAGCGTATGTTGGATCGCTGGTAACTGAAGTGTCAATAAGCAGATGCGATCCATATTCATTTGAGCTAGGTATTATCTTCTTGCATTTAAAGCAAGATCTTTCCAAGGCGATGCAATCATCGATTGCATCCTGTATTTGATCAAGACCGCGACAAAGAATAATATCAATATTAACATTTAGAAATGTATGATTTTGCCGAAACGTGTATCCGCAGGAGCAATTTGCGATGGTCAAATAACTTGGTTCTTTTTCCAGAAGATATTGCGCTAAATGAGCAACGTTGCATTCCACATCCAATCTTTTTATGTTTCTTGTGTATGACCTAGCCTTTCCTTGGAAAATGGTAATGTCTGTTAATATTGTTGCTCTCTTTAAATAGTGTTCCCGTAAAATTTTTTTGATATTTATTACACTCTGTGCCATTTTAACTATAGGACTATCAGAATATTTTAAATTTTCAGAATATAATTTGTTTGTTAACAGCCCGCCAAGAATTGCCTGAAAAATTGAATCAAACGCGCATGTCGAAGTAATGTTCAAATAGTGGTCATTAATTCGCACTGATCCTGATAGGTTTCCATTAAATAGGATTGGGGCATGTGCACTCTTTGAATCCTTGATAAAATCCCACTCCGGGCAATCATCTAAGCATGTTGGTTTTGCACGTTTCTTGATTATTGAGCAGTTTTTTTCGATTTTACGTTTCAAGTTTTTGTTTATGCCTCTCCATTCCTCACACACATTCCAATCGTTATCAGCTGGAATATTATTGTCCTCGGACATCAGAGTCGTTTCTGCAGACACATTGCTGACTGTTTCATTTTTTAATGACCGCGAATAATCAGAAATAGCCATTACATATTTCTCTACCGTTACTGGAGATGTAGCAAGTTTTTTTTTTCATATATTCATGTGTATGGGGCTCAATTGTGGACTGAAGATCGTCGACTTTCATGTAATTTATGAGCTCATGGTTTGGCTGAATATCATGAATTTCGGGTATTTTATCATTTTCATGAGCTGACACATCTGATTCCGTACAGCGCTCTCTTATTTTTTTATCGATGCATTCGAGATGTTTCATGACGAATCGATCAATACGCATCGGAAGTTCACCCCTAAATTCACGGTGCTTTAGATCTGAAAACTCAGACTCCACTGCAGCGGAGGTAGCGGTCACTGCGCCTCTTCCAAAAATAGGCACCATGATTGCGGTCCACAGAGGTACGTATGGAAGAAGGTACCTTTTTAATCTATTAGCAAAATCGATATTATAACAAGCATTGATCGTATCTCCATGTGATGAGTGTTCAGCAATTTTAGCCGCCGAGCTATATATTTCATCACGCCAAGATTTCCACCCTAGATTGCTTTTATCAGCTGCTGCTGCATTCTGCTCAATATTGAAAACAGATTCCTCGTCACTCACATCAGTACATTCTTCGTCACCTTTGTCATCATCGTCATCGTTATCGTTCTCGTTTTCTAAGCCTTTTATTTGCTCGTTTAGAAAACGTAGTCGATTTACTGATGGCAACAGTTTTTCATTTGGCCCAGTTCCTATGCTTTTGCTCAAAGCAACGACGAGAACCGATTCTAAAAAGAACGCTAGGTCGTCTAGTTTTGTAAGTTGGCAAGCTTTTCCTATGCACTTTTTGTAAAAGCGCCGTACCAAAGCCTTATCTTTTCCTTTCAAACTAGGCCATCGCGTAATCATTGATGATAGATGACATACATCTAAACGCATAAACGTTGATGGCAGTGATTTGGATTTATTTACAACAGCATTGTAACACTTATGCAAATAATCATTTAAACTTGAGCATTGACCAAATATTTGTGCCACGGCAATCAATAACGACCATCCGAAATCGGTAACAACAATCGGTGGAATAGCAGCGTTTGCTGCAAGGATGTGGCTCAAGAAACCAGCAACGATAATGGAACGTTGATCAGCTGAAACCATCTGAAACGTTGGCACACTACCTTCTTTCGTCACGAGCACACACTGATACAAGAATATGTGCGGCTTCTGTGACTTATCGCGCTTTGCTATGCCACCTGTAGCATCGATTGCTAATGCTGCATTGGGGTCTTTACGACAGCGGGATTTGTATATTTGGAGTTGTTCAGGTAGCCAATATATACAGTTAAATTATGATAAAGGGCGTCCCTATCCACCTTCTCATGAGGTCACAACCCAACGGATTGTATACAACCAAGCAACTTACCATGTTCAGCACTTTTGAGTAAATTTAATGCTGGATTACCGAACTGCAATCCATATTTACTTAGTAATAGCTGTTCTTTGGCTTTGCGAACGACATCATTACTAGGTAGAATTGGTGGATTTTTTCCACCAAAAGTTTTTATTCTCCCGGCTTCTTCACGCCGCCATGTGACCGCGTCTTTACGGCAATCGATGAGAGAGTTGGCTACTTCGAAGCGACGAGGTCCTCTTAACTGCCTCCTTTTTACACCTGAGTGAGCTTTTGCATTAATATGATCCACATTGCATTGGAAGATCACATCAACACCTTTCGAGGGTTCTTTAGTGAGTGTGCAATCAATTTTTGCTTCGCATTCACCACAGGATCCTTCAATCGTCAAAAATGATTTGGCGGCTGCACTTGGGTATACATTGTGATTCCTAAATACAAACACACAATCTAAATGGTGCTGCACCCACAAAGCTTCCGCCATTACGTCTGTCCATCCCTGTTTTAATTTCCAGTACACCCGCTGACCATATAACTTTTCTTGCGGTTTAATATTTTGCCATTTTTCCTGTGAAATCACGAAGCTTATTTTAATCGAAGTTAAGCTAGTTAGGCTGGTCTGGTCTTTTTCAATACTGCTATTACTATCATTAATTTCAGTCATACTTGGTTCTCGCTCCCGAATATTGAATACTTCAAGAATTGTGTCTTTACTTCCACTACGATTATTATTGATGATAGTGTGAACGTGTTTTGGCGTAATCATGGACCCTAGATCAGTCATCTTAGTTGAAATTTTTTTATAGACCTCATGAGAAGGTGGATAGGGACGCCCTTTATCATCAATAGAACGGAAATCACCCAGCGATAAAATTTGATGTAAACTCATTTTATCGTAAGGCATTTTTAAAATACTTACCTAACGTGACTTAAGCAAATTTTATGTAAAAGATTTATAACATATATTTTGTAATAGATAATTAATGAATGGAAGTCGTTTGATTTTTACTTGAATTGGAATGTAATAAATATTAAATCTCTAACGATCTTTAGCTTTAATATGAGTTTTCACAGTAAAATAGTACAGAACTTACCGACAAAAGTTAATATTTATTTAATTTTAATAATAGAAAACAAAGAGAAATTTAGGCCAAAAAATTTAGGTTTTGTCGGCCCAAAAGCACAAAAAATTTAGGCAACACGACACGAACACTGAATTTTGTCTTGAAAAAAACTAAAACAAATTCTAAATGTTAATTTTAGAAAAATAACCAATCACTGGTTTGCTACAATTCAATGAATACCTTGACTTATCCAGGTAAAGTAATTTTTTTAAATTAATGTATCAAACTTGCATTATCAGTATGCCCAACAGCACTAATCAAATAGGCTACATGAATCAATTTTGATCATAAAAGTCAATGATTATCTAATCAAAATACAGTAATCACATTAACACATTACAAACAAATTTTAATAATCGAATATACTAAAAGTGGTTTTATTACATAACCAATCACGTATCAAAAGTATTTCCACAAAAAACTTACAAATTACAATAATTTCACAGAAAAGCCTATCAGATTGAAATGATGAAACCTCAAAAATACTACAAAAACGTTACAAAAAAAGTTGCAGATTAACTAAAATTTATGGATTGCACAAAAATAATTAATAAATGATTATCAAAAACAAACAAATAAAAAACCTAAACAACATTTCTAAATATTCAAACCCAAAAATAATGTTTTAATCAATCACAGATTAACCTAATTTATGGATTGCATAAAAGTAATAAGAAATAATTATCATAAACAAACAAATAGAAAAATCCAAATAAAAATTATAAAAAACCCAAAAATTGTGTTTTAATCAATCACCCAAACGGCTACAATAAGGAAACAAAAGAAAACGAACTAAATTTATAATTTATTACTAATCTTCCACTTCCTCTAAGTATATTTTGTTTACATCACCACAATTTTTATTTTATTTTAACAATTTGCGCTCTATATTTGAAAGCTTATGTAAACTCGCCGTGTGTTTTCGTCAGCGCGATCCAGCTTTCGTTTAAATTTACTAGGGACATCTAGTTTTGATACAGGTATTATTGAGAAATAAAAGAAAATAAATTTAAATAATTATGTTTATACCAACATTATTATTAAATAGCACAATCTGTTTGTCAGCATTAAGCTTGCATACAAAATTAGTTTGAACTCCTCAATTCTGATGATGCAGGGGTACTGCATATCTAAACTGTAAAGACAGCGAATCTGTCAATAGTATAACACAATAGTGCGTCCCAAGTTCATTTACATTCTGCACACGCCGGTCTTCAACTCCTCAATTCTGATGATGCAGGGATACTGCATATCTAAACTGTAAAGACAGCGAATCTGTCAATAGTATAACACAATAGTGCGTCCCAAGTTTATTTACATTCTGCACACGCCGGTCTTCAACTCCTCAATTCTGATGATGCAGGGGTACTGCATATCTAAACTGTAAAGACAGCGAATCTGTCAATAGTATAACACAATAGTGCGTCCCAAGTTTATTTACATTCTGCACACGCCGGTCTTCAACTCCTCAATTCTGATGATGCAGGGGTACTGCATATCTAAACTGTAAAGACAGCGAATCTGTCAATAGTATAACACAATAGTGCGTCCCAAGTTCATTTACATTCTGCACACGCCGGTCTTCAACTCCTCAATTCTGATGATGCAGGGGTACTGCATATCTAAACTGTAAAGACAGCGAATCTGTCAATAGTATAACACAATAGTGCGTCCCAAGTTCATTTACATTCTGCACACGCCGGTCTTCAACTCCTCAATTCTGATGATGCAGGGGTACTGCATATCTAAACTGTAAAGACAGCGAATCTGTCAAAAGTATAACACAATAGTGCGTCCCAAGTTTATTTACATTCTGCACACGCCGGTCTTCAACTCCTCAATTCTGATGATGCAGGGGTACTGCATATCTAAACTGTAAAGACAGCGAATCTGTCAATAGTATAACACAATAGTGCGTCCCAAGTTCATTTACATTCTGCACACGCCGGTCTTCAACTCCTCAATTCTGATGATGCAGGGGTACTGCATATCTATACTGTAAAGACAGCGAATCTGTCAATAGAATAACACAATAACAAGTCGGAAGTTCTATATTCTATTAACAAAAATCAAGCGTTTGACCAACATCTTACTAAAAAACTAATAATAATGTAGCCCACAGACACTGTATTTCATGCATCCAAGATTATTTGGTGCGGAAAAACAGAATAATTTCTTGTGAGTTCTAGGTATAATGTAGACTTTTTTTATGACTTACAGCCTAAACTATCTAAAACTAAAGAGTTCTATGCTCTACGTCTTAGCTTCTAGCCGCTATATTTTTTTGAAATTTAATGAATGGAACAATTTTCTTTCAATATTTACCCCTGCTCTGCTGGTATTTTTTTGAAAGTTCTGGGTAAGTTTTGGACCGTTTTCATTGACAAACAGTCTATTTTATATAAAACAAAAGAGTTCTAGGTTCTACGTCTTAGCTTCTAGCCGCAATATTTTTTTGAATTTCGGTGACCAGAATAATTTTCTTTCAACATTTACCCCTGCTCTGCTGATATTTTCTTGAGAGTTCTGGGTCAGTTTTGGACCGTTTTCATTGACTGACAGTCTAGTATATGTAAAACAAAAGAGTTCTAGGCTCTAAGTTTTAGCATCTAGCCGCAATATTTTTTTTTAATTTGATGACCAGAATAATATTCTTATAACATATACCCCTGCTCTGCTGATATTTTCTTGAGAGTTCTGGGTATTTTTTGGACCGTTTTCATTGACTGACAGTCTAGTCTATGTAAAACAAAAGAGTTCTAGGCTCTACGTCTTAGCATCTAGCCACAATATTTTTTTAAAATTTGATGACCAGAATAATTTTCTTATAACATATACCCCTGCTCTGCTGATATTTTCTTGAGAGTTCTGGGTATGTTTTGGACCGTTTTCATTGACTGACAGTCTAGTCTATGTAAAACAAAAGAGTTCTAGGCTCTACGTCTTAGCATCTAGCCGCAATATTTTTTTTAAATTTGATGACCAGAATAATTTTCTAATAACATATACCCCTGCTCTGCTGATATTTTCTTGAGAGTTCTGGGTATGTTTTGGACTGTTTTCATTGACTGACAGTCTAATCTATGTAAAACAAAAGAGTTCTAGGCCTTACGTCTTAGCATCTAGCCGCAATATTTTTTTAAAATTTGATGACCAGAATAATTTTCTTAGAACATATACCCCTGCTCTGCTGATATTTTCTTGTGAGTTCTGGGTATGTTTTGGACCGTTTTCATTGACTGACAGTCTAGTCTATATAATACAAAAGAGTTCTAGGCTCTACGTCTTAGCTTCTTGTCACAATATTTTTTTGAATTTCGGTGACCAGAATAATTTTCTTTCAACATTTACCCCTGCTCTGCTGATATTTTCTTGAGAGTTCTGGGTATGTTTTGGACCGTTTTCATTGACAAACAGTCTATTCTATATAAAACAAAAGAGTTCTAGCCTCTACAGCGTTTATTCTTGCCACAATATTTTTTTTTAATTTGATGACCAGAATAATTTTCTTTCAACATTTACCCCTGCTCTGCTAATTTTTTCATGTGAGTTCTGGGTATGTTTTGGACCGTTTTCATTGACTGACAGTCTAATCTATGTAAAACAAAAGAGTTCTAGGCTCTAAGTTTTAGCATCTAGCCGCAATATTTTTTTAAAATTTGATGACCAGAATAATATTCTTATAACATATACCCCTGCTCTGCTGATATTTTCTTGAGAGTTCTGGGTATTTTTTGGACCGTTTTCATTGACTGACAGTCTAGTCTATGTAAAACAAAAGAGTTCTAGGCTCTACGTCTTAGCATCTAGCCGCAATATTTTTTTTAAATTTGATGACCAGAATAATTTTCTTATAACATATACCCCTGCTCTGCTGATATTTTCTTGAGAGTTCTGGGTATGTTTTGGACTGTTTTCATTGACTGACAGTCTAATCTATGTAAAACAAAAGAGTTCTAGGCTCTACGTCTTAGCATCTAGCCGCAATATTTTTTTAAAATTTGATGACCAGAATAATTTTCTTAGAACATATACCCCTGCTCTGCTGATATTTTCTTGTGAGTTCTGGGTATGTTTTGGACCGTTTTCATTGACTGACAGTCTAGTCTATATAATACAAAAGAGTTCTAGGCTCTACGTCTTAGCTTCTTGTCACAATATTTTTTTGAATTTCGGTGACCAGAATAATTTTCTTTCAACATTTACCCCTGCTCTGCTGATATTTTCTTGAGAGTTCTGGGTCAGTTTTGGACCGTTTTCATTGACAAACAGTCTATTCTATATAAAACAAAAGAGTTCTAGCCTCTACAGCGTTTATTCTTGCCACAATATTTTTTTTTAATTTGATGACCAGAATAATTTTCTTTCAACATTTACCCCTGCTCTGCTAATTTTTTCATGTGAGTTCTGGGTATGTTTTGGACCGTTTTTATTTACTTATAGCCTAATTTATGTAAAACAAAAGAGTTCTAGGCTCTACAGCGTTTTTTCTTGTCACAATATTTTTTTGAAATTTGATTACCAGAATAATTTTCTTTTAACATATACCCCTGCTCTGCTGATATTTTCTTGTGAGTTCTGGGTAAGTTTTGGACCGTTTTCATTGACAATTAGTCTAGTCTATATAATACAAAAGAGTTCTAGGCTCTACAGCGTTTTTTCTTGTCACAATATTTTTTTGAAATTTGATTACCAGAATAATTTTCTTTTAACATATACCCCTGCTCTGCTGATATTTTCATGTGAGTTCCGGGTATGTTTTGGACTGTTTTCACTGACTGACAGCCTAGTTTATGTGAAACAAAAGAGTTCTATACTCTACAGCGTTTGTTCTTGTCACAATATTTTATTGAAATTCGGTGACCAGAATGATTTTCTCTCAACTTACCCTTGATCTGCTGTGATTTTTTTGGGAGTATTGTGTCATGTTTTTTAGTTACCTGAGTGTATATTGTGTTTTTTTATTTTATAATTATGATATTTTCTTGATACGCTTCAATTTAACCATCTTACTACAATATTTTGCTATACTTTTAAGAAAAAAATATTTTTTAAAAAAAACTTCTATGATTTTTTTTGGTAGTAAAATCGACAGAACTATTTTTAAAAAGTATCAGGAACTATTGAACGAACCTATATCCGTAAATACCTTGCGTTATTTTGACGATCTGACGAAAATGATCTGCTACGGGAAGTTAGCAGAGCATATTTTCAGTTAACTTTTTTCAGCTGAAATCGCCAGAACTATTTCTAAAAAGTTTCAGGAACTATAGAACTCACCTGCATGGGAATAGAACTCTCATAAAATTTTGATCTGCTGAAAAATGATCTGCTAGGTTCACACACATAGTCTCGGGACGATCGATTTATGGTGAGCAGTTCTAAGAAAACACACTTTGACTTCTTCAGAGGTCAGATCTACAACTTCAGGAAGTTCGACAAGTGACAGCTAGCACTAAAAAGAGGCTGGTTCCCTATTTCCCTTAGTGGGTAAAATAAAAAGAGGCTGGTATAGGGACACATTTGCCAACTTTACTTTGTTCGGGATAATGATGTTTGTCAAAAGTACTATTCACTGTACTGTTGCCGTGGCGATCGCGTCTTCAGAATCGACCCCTCCAACTCATGGATGTCGTAAATGCCGACTAAGGGATCTCACCAGAAAAATGGCGGCAGGTTCCTTCTGTGTATAACATACACGATCACCAATCCGCCTGCATAAGTCGTGATTATGGCAAAACCCCTCGTTTGGCTCTGTCCAGCAGTGGACACCAATGGGCTGTTGATGAATGAATGAAACTGTTCAATGACGAGTCCCGCTTCTGTTTTTAGCCAGACAATAGAAGGGTTAAAGTAAGAAAAAGAGACCCGGTGAAAGATACGCTCAGTGTACCTAACATTGTCGGAAGAGAGCCAACGGTGGAGGGTCTTTGTTGCGTTCCTCTCATTGTGTCTATGAGTGTATATTGCGTCATACTTTGCATTACATACATATATATATTACATACAAACTGCATGTGTGTTCATTTTTATACTTTACGTATCTATATCTATACATAATTAATGGTCCGGAAATACTGAATCAGGATATCTACATTTAGAACAAGGTGTAATTATCAACACTGACCGAGTTACTCACCAATCACACATATTGCAGTAAATTTTACACTCGTAAGGTAGTAGGGTAGTATAACGATGCCTTAAAATATAGCATGGTTTGTTACCTATGTTATTTTGTAATATTTTTTTGTAGATTTTCCAACAGTTTCCCCCAAACTTTTTTTTTCTGCAGTAGATTGACACATAATTCTTGACAATTTATCAAAGTTTTTTCCACCAAAGAGTATTCGCTATTTATTCTGTGCTCTATGGAGTTGGCACTGAAATATAAACATGAAAGTAAATAAATATACTTCTAGGTACACCTACGAAGTTCCCTCAATTTTTTCTGTAAATAAAAGTGTCGGTCTGATTTTTTCAAAATTGTAGGCTCCTCAGTTTGGTAATAGATTTGTGGTAATGGCGTCCCATTACCACATATCGATTTCCAAACCGAGGAATCTGATTTTGTCTATTTTCACCCGACTACAGTAAAGCAAAAAGGAGGGTTACGATTTTGACCTAAGGCTTATGATCGCTTACTAATTAGGTACTTACTGTTAGAATGTATTGTTTTGTTAGGGTAGGAGGCAAACGACCACGGCGATTCTCTGAACACACTATCTATGAATGTCCTGTATATTCATAGTTTGTGCATTTTGACCGCCTCTGTGGTCTAGTGGTTTGCTATCGGTGAGCCCCATCAGTCGGACCCAGGGGTCCAGGGTTCGATCTCCAGGGAAGCACAATATTGTGCTCGGTTTGGCTGGTGATAGGACTTTGTTAGTCTGCCTGGCTACCACCGCCTTACCGTAGTCCATCGCCAGTGCGCGTATTTACTTTTTCATTTACCCCCAAAAAAAATCCTTAGTACCTGAATTCATTGCTTATGCTACTTGAAATATCGTCACGAAATTTCAACTATTCATAGTATACCAGACAGACAGTCGGGTGAGTTTATATGGGTCCTATTTGTCATCGGAGGTACGAAATCCGGATGTATAAATCCGTAGCTGATATTCCTAAAAGCATGAAATTGATCACACCCACCGGTTCTCTGTTATTCTTGCCGCCTTTTTTACAAGTGCACACATA
Source organism: Venusia cambrica (assembly GCA_951394065.1). NCBI lineage: Eukaryota > Metazoa > Arthropoda > Insecta > Lepidoptera > Geometridae > Venusia > Venusia cambrica. The sequence continues at coordinate 2,714,084 of OX596036.1, forward strand.
CACAGCGTTCTGTTGCTGGTTGTATGGGACAGAGTATTTCTTGCCAGCGAAGAACATCTTGTAGATGAAGGCCAGGAGGCCGGCGCCGACGACCACCCCCGCGGCTATCGGGATCCAGTCGTTCGAATCTCTGTTGCTCATTGTTCAGACGGAACCTGCATACTCAGTAGGTCACACACTTGTTAGATGGACCCGTCCGAGTCTTCAGATGCACCCTTCCGAGTCCTCAGATGGACCCTTCCGAGGTTAGCGTTTCGAATACACAGTCAAGATTTTGTTTCCTATTCAAATTGTTTTGCTTTACTCATCTGTAATATTTATATTTTTCAGTTTATGAACCATGTTTTGGGTTCGGTATTTGTTTGTCAGATTTTGTGACAGTGACAGAAAAGTGCGTCATAAATGGTCATAGTATCTACGCGCTACGATGATACAATGATAAGCAGTTTGTATGAAATAAGTATTTATTCTTTTTTTTTTTATTGATAATAGTCAAGCGTTTGACCACCAGCTTACATGTAAAACAAGTAAAAATGTGGCCTAAGATGGAGCACGCTTGCCTAAAAGGAACCTATTTACTCTGGACTTGAAGACTCCAAGATTGTACTCGTGCGGAAAAACAGACGAAGGCAAGGAATTCCATTCTTTACCAGTATTAATGATAAGTTATTCTTATTAAAACTTTGGTTTTGGTCATCCAAAAAGACATGATACTTTCAATTATAAGCAATTTGTATGAAATAAGTATTTATTCTTAATAAAACTTTGGTTTTGGTCATCCAAAAAGACATGATACTTTCAATGATAAGCAATTTGTATGAAATAAGTATTTATTCTTAATAAAACTTTGGTTTTGGTCATCCAAAAAGACATAAGTAGAACATAAAAACATAAAATAAGCATTCAACAATACAAAAATACAAAACATTGTAAAAGATCTAAACTAAAAGGCCTCATTGTCATATTCTTCACAAGAACACAACAGTCATAGAATTTATTTTTATTTCTTACTATTTTTATAGTCAGTCTGATAGACTTGGATTATTTTATACTTATTCTTTACATACAAAAACTAATATAATATCTTGAACTTTTCACTTACATTATGATACAATTATCTTGCACATTGTACTTAAAATATATTCATTTACTTAAAACACAATATTTTACTAAAAATATAATATTTTACTTAAAATATAATATTTTACTTAAAATATAATATTTTACTTAAAATATATTAGTTTACTTAAAATATAATATTTTAAGTAAAATGTGTAAGACAATTGTAACATCACTCAATGTGTCAGCATAGAATCAAGTCATATATGCAAGAATTTCTCGTTATACTCCCGGAACTCTTGCGGCGAGAGAAGGAACTTGGCTACCATCTTATAATTCCCATTCCTAGGATTGTCCAACAGCTGTATGAGAGGCACGAGCTTCGCCGCGTACTCGGACAGAACCCGTCGGTCCACGGACCCCACGAGATTGTTTCGTCTGTTCCAGAAGTAGGGGATGTTGCCGCTCACGAGGGCCGCGTGGAGTCTCTTCACCATGTGAGTGAACAGATCCGCTGGATTCTTTCTCCAGAACAGCTTGTCTTGCTCTTCGATCTCCCAGAAGAACAGCACCTTTATGTAGTAGCTCGCGACTTTCTTCATGCCTAGCTCGTCGCGAAGTTTTTTCATCTATAAATAATACCATTTTTTTTTAATACAATGTATTTACAAAAAGTATTTAAGTACTCTCTCCGTAAGTTCCCATATTACGAGCTATGCTTAGTTACGGGCTAGGCGAAGGTTTGAAGGCGCTGTGTAAAATGAATGTCCTATAAATTTGTTTAATTGTACAGATAAAAAGGTACATACCTATATAAAGGTAAAATGAATGTCCTGTAAATGAGTTTATTTGTGCAGATAAAAATGTACATATAATGTACATATAAAGGTATATAAAGGTAAAATGAATGTCCTATAAATGAGTTTATTTGTGCAGATAAAAAGGTACATATAAAGGTATTTAAAGGTAAAATGAATGTCCTATAAATGAGTTTATTTGTGCAGATAAAAAGGTACATATAAAGGTATATAAAAGTAAAATGAATGTCCTATAAATGAGTTTATTTGTGCAGATAAAAAGTTACATATAAAGGTAAAATGAATGTCACGTAAATGAGTTTATTGGTACAGATAAAAGGGTAGGTACGTACCAGCCTGAGCGCCGGACGCAGGTTGTGCGTGTCGTGCATGAGCTCCTTTTCCTGGTTGTGCAGCGCGATCCGCCAGTAGCGCGCCTGGCTGTACTCCGGGGCTTCCTTGTTCTGTTTCCCAACCACCATCCAAGCGTGCTTGCGACAACGCACTGGGATCTCCCTGCGGAGGCAACACCCACCATTTTTATTGCACGACGGGGAAGCGCTTGGCCTTCATCCCACCTGGTTACAAGTTTAAATAAGGCAAGGTGTAAGCGCACTTCACCCGGAATCCTCAACCAACTGAGGAACTGGCTATCTAACCTCTAAATGCCGGAACACAACAATTTTAGAATTGTTGTTATGGCGACAGAATTAGGTAAGATGGTGGTAGCTAGCCAGGCGGGCCCCAACAAAGTCCTACCACCATCCTGGGGATCGAACCTCTGGAACTGAATACGGTGGGTTGAACCACTAGACCACAGAGGCGGTTATTGCGGGGTTATGCTATTGTTACGCCAATCAGAGCAAGTATCGCATTATGCTTATAAGCGAATCGCAACGTTCCATTAAATTAATCGAAGAGTAGATATTCTAGTCATAGTCGTAGTCTAGTCATAGTCAGGACATAGTCTGGTCATAGTCTGGTCATAGTCATAGTTTTAATTAAATTTTAATGTGACCCTATTTTTCTTTGTCGATATTACGTCGATATTAAAAAATATGTAAATTTGACGGCTTTACTGAAGAAATTGTCCACTGGATACAAGGCAAAAAAATCTAAAGTCTTGACGACACAAGAAATCGAAACATTTTTAAACGCTCCAAATAAACAATACTTGGCAACAAAGGTAACCTACTTATCTACTCTACTCAAACTAAATAAATGGATACCTACCTACATACCTAAAATAGGTACCTATGTTATTACGATTATTAAGAGGAATAGAGCTTGCTAATATAACGCTAGAAGACTTAGAAACGGATACAAACCTACAAGCTGTGAGTCTGCTGAACACGAAAACAAACAAAGAGCGTAAATTTGTCATCAGTGGAGAATACCTTAATATAGTTAAAGCCTATCAGGAGTTACGTCCCACTAATGTTTCAACGAGAAGATTTTTTCTAAATTATCAAAATGGTAAATGCACAAGGCAAGTCATAGGCAAAAATAAATTTGGTAACATGCCTAAAGATATTGCCACTTATCTAAATTTACCAAATCCGGAACTCTACACGGGCCATTGTTTCCGCAGAACATCCGCGACTCTGTTGGCGAACTCTGGTGCGAATATAACGCCATTAAAACGGCACGGTGGATGGAGGTCCGATCAAGTGGCTGAAGGTTATATAGAGGACTCTATACAAAACAAGTATCACGTCACGCAGCGGATTACGGAAGGAATCAATATTCTACCAAACATTACAGAACCCCAAGCATCTACATCGCGGGATTGGATGAATATGTCAACTCAGCTGAAGCCGCACTCAGATCTTAATAATGCAGGAAACTCAAGCATGAGTCGGGTATCTCCAACTTTTACTCCATAACAATCAACTTAAAATATTATCACATCCCAATCACAGAGAACCGAAATAAAATTTCCCGGGAAAAACATATCACTAAACATTCAAAATTGCTCTAACTGCACATTTATTTTTAATAAAATTACTGAAAATTGTTTAATTCTGAATTGTTTTATTTTCTCGCAATCGAAGTGAAAAGTAGAGTGTTTTACTACTATTGTACAATAGCCATAGTATTGTTACGAGCTGGGGTTCGTAAGAATTAAAAGCAACTGGTTATTTATTTAGCATCAAACTAATTACTCTCAAACACAGTACAATATCTGCTTAGTTATACCAGGAGGGTATCACTCCGAAGTTTAGGTACGTTTGGCCCGAGCTCCTCCCGGGGAGGATGACGGCAGTAGGTTGCCACTCGGCTCTCGTCTCGGGTCGCACGCTAACCGCGTCGTCACCGTGCGTTATTTTATTTATTTTTGGATCGAACAATTAGTGTCCGTTATGGTAGCGTACACATAATCGAATTCACGTTCGCGGTTATACTTAAAAAACTCTGCGTAAATAGAGCATAATTAGTGCAAAAATAAAATAGTGCCTCATTGGTTTATGCAATAATGACCATTCTTAGTGGGTACGCCAGCATAACGATAGATTCATTTTAATTAGAACTAGGTACTTGATCAAATATACTTGAATAATACTTGACTACTGGCAGAGGCAGTATTTCACACACGATTTATACGTATAGCATTTATGATAAGAAAAGCTCGTTGTCTATAAGAACTATTACGTTGTTTAATGGTACGCTGCCATAATGCCAGCTCGGAATGTCATTCAAAAGTCTTGTTCAATATCTCCGTTCCTATAAGAGCAATCATTATGAAATTTTGTATAGCTTGCGCACTATTTGTGCTCTATTTTTGTGTGTAAAGTTCGTTGCTGTAGTATAAGCTGTTTTCGAGTACGGTCATGTGTAAGCTAGCTTGATGCTGGCGTACCCACTAAGAATGGTCATTATTTCATAAACCAATGATGCACTATTTATTTTATTTTTGCACTAATTAAGCTCTATTTATGCAGTTTTTTAGGCATAGCCACGAACGTGAATTCGATTATGTGTACGCTACCATAACGGACACGAACAATTATTATCTATGACTTCGCAACATAATAAATCGTATTAAAGATACTGTGATGTATTTGTATAAATAAAAATAAAATAATAAGTGTTAAAATAAACAAAAACGAAACTATATATTGGAAGGTCAACGATTTTTATATTCAAACCATCACATAAAAACTAACATACCTACTCTATAACATTATGTAGTACTTAGGTGCATAATTAGAAAGAGATTAATGAGTACACCTAAGTACATTGACATTTTAGGATGTCTAAAGGAATAAAAAAAAAGTTTGAAATCTTATCTATTATATATGCCTACCTACTTAGTTTATAGTTTTTTACCTACCTAGCTACTTATTTATGTAGTTTTTCGTATTTCGGTCGTTCACAAAAATAGATTTATAATTGAATAGATAAGTACTACCTACACCTACCTACCACCGTTTCATTCAACTTTTTTTTTTTTTATATTACAGGACATTAATTTTACACAGCGCCATCTAGCCCCAAACTAAGCATAGTTAAGCACATTACAAGTAATGTGGGAACTAGATTACGGATAGAATACTTGAATACTTTTTTTTTGTTGTAAATACATATTTATCATACAATACAACACCCAAACACAGAACAAACATCAATATTCATAACACAAATGTTTGTCCTGAGTGGGAATCGAACCTAGGTTGTGCCTACAGCGCAGTGGGCCAGAGCTACTACCAACTGAGCTATATGGCTTGTACCTACTACCACTACTACTACGATCAACTGACCAGGTCGATACACATGTTAGTGGAACTTGAGCCGCGCGCTGCCGTACGTACTCAACAGTCGCCTACCCAGTAATAGTTGCGTATGTTTGTATTATCTAGCCAGCGATAAAATTCTATAATTGGTGAGAAACTCTAAGTCGGAATGGATAGATATGATTTACGAATAAAAAATTTGTAGTTGGGACCTATCATGTATGTTCACTACGCTTACTTATAAAAGGTAGTTTATTGACTTAATACACATAGTTAACTTTATTGATTTATTTTAACATAAAATTACCTCAGTGTATTTATATCGGCGAGTGGGAACCCTATGCTCTGACCGCGAAACCGGTTCCAAATCAGCGGAGCCAAACGGAATATGAACGCTAGAACCACACGATAAGATTCGATTTCGCGTGCAAGTGGTAAGAGTAGGTACATTTTTATACATGCCTTTTGTTAGAGAGTAATCCTTCTGTACGTAGTACTATTAGTTAATCTGTGGATATACTTCCGAATCACTAAACACTGTTATCGCACTCCAATATCACTTGATGTTATCACTCTGTATCGTAATTGAATACTGTCTTGCTTTCGAGTCGCGCGGCATATTTATATCCAACTCTATCGAAACTTCTCGTATGCGCGAGACTGTTTACGGTACTTACTATTGCGTAATCTGGGTCTCTATTGTTCTCGGCGGTCATAAATCATCCTCTTGTGTTATTTATAAACAAGTTGTCATTGTCTTATTTTCGTGGAACTATGTGAAGGCCCGCGAATATTCTAGGCGTTTCCGATAAGCGTAACAGTATTTTAGTTATAACAAAATAATAGTTACAGGTCATAAAACATAAGTTACATAATGAAATAAAATAAAATTAAACTATAGTAGGACTAAGTCCTACTTGTACAATTAATCTACCCTATAAAAGGTTTTATGTATAAGCCAGTTCTTGAATCATATAGTTCCTTGCGAGTATGGAACTCTAGTCGGTAACTCATATCAATTGCTTATATATAATTGCATTAAACTACTTAAAACAGTCGTGTGAATTCTCAAAATTCAAAATTCAAAACCAAAAAAACTGTTGACAAACAATACAAAAAACCTGTTTACAAACAATACAGAAGGATTGTTTACGACCGTCGAGAACAATAGAGATTACACAATAGTTAGCAACGCTATAAGTGCATGCTATAGATGATTCTATAGCATAGATAGAGTTGGATATAAATACGCCGCGCGACTCGGAAGCATAGTAGTACTATGAGATAGTACTGAATTACGATACAGCGAGATAACATCAAGTGATACTTTAGTGCGATAACATGGTTTAGTGATTCGGAAGTATAACTTAGTAGTGTTTAACTGTGTTTGAGAGTAACTAGTTCGTTGCTGGATAAAAGTGTCTTATTTAGAAAAATAATCAGTCACTTTTAATTTTACGCTCGTAATACTATCTTTGTTAGTGAATTCTTGGTAAGTGTGTACCAATAACCCTGGAATAGAACCCGGCCCTGCGTTGAAGCCATACTTTCTAGCTATTCCTAGCACAATAATATTTACAACTGTTATAATGACACAAAAAGTCACAACCCGCAACTGTATTCGAACCCGCATCTTTTCCTCTAGCCGGAAACGCAAAGAAATTGAGCAACCAGGATCCTGTCGCAGTTTCGGTATTTTTGTGCACTATCCAACTGAGCTTAAACCGCTATCATTATAACATTTGTAAATGTTGTGATAAATTGCAATCACTTGATTACAAAATGCAATGTAAAAAGACTCATATTTTATTATAATTTGAGTGCAATTCATGCGGAATCCTCAACAGTCTTGAGAACTGGCGACAGACATAGTTATGAGGGTGGTAGCTAGCCAGGCGGACTTAAAGTCCTACCACCAATCAAAGTCATGAATGACCTCGTCTGCGGCAACTTGAGAGCCGGTACTAGATCCACGTCTAGTTTGAACCCTGTCCGGTCATTAATGATGTACAGTTACCTGTAGTTGGTAGTGATGGGCCACCTCGTCTCCGGGAACTTGAGAGCCGGTACTAGATCCACGTCTAGTTTGAACCCTGTCCGGTCATTAATGATGTACAGTTACCTGTAGTTGGTAGTGATGGGCCACCTCGTCTCCGGGAACTTGAGAGCCGGTACTAGATCCACGTCTAGTTTGAACCCTGTCCGGTCATTAATGATGTACAGTTACCTGTAGTTGGTAGTGATGGGCCACCTCGTCTCCGGGAACTTGAGAGCCGGTACTAGATCCACGTCTAGTTTGAACCCTGTCCGGTCATTAATGATGTACAGAGTCTTGGCCGGACCGGACTCGGAAACACGTATCATGTACTGAACTCCTTCTACATAGATGATGGGCAGCCCGTTTCGACGCTCGAATGTGTTCAGGGCTGCAATCATAACAAACATTTTTTTTGAACACCAACATATAGATATAGAATACAGTAAGATCTTAAATGGCTCCTCTACAGTTTTTTTTTTTTATTGTACGACGGGTAAGCACTTGGCCTTCATCTCACCTGGTAACAAGTTGAGAAAAGGCCGAAGGTGGAGGCGCACTTCACCCGGAATCCTCAACAAATTGGCTATCTTACCTCTGAATGCCGGAACACAACATTTTTTTTAAGAATTGTTATTACTGCGACAAAATTAGGTAAGATGGTAGGGTAGCTAGCCAGGCGGACTTAAAAAAAATCCTACCATCAACCAAACCAAGCACAATATAATGTACTTCCCATGGGGATCGAACCCGGGACCTCTGGATCTGAAATCGGTAGGTTGAACCACTAGACCACAGAGGCTGTTAAATTTTACCTCTAAATGCCGGAACAATTGTTAACACAATTGTTAAGCATTGTTGTTATGGTAACATACTTAGGTAAGATGGTGGTAGTTAGCCAGGCGGACTTAAACAAAGCCCTACCACCAACCAAACCACAATATTGTACTCCCCATGGGGATCAAACCCGGGACCTTTGGATCTGACGCAATGTTCGAACCACGAGACCGGAGGCGGAGGCGGTTAGATATTATATACAATGGACGGACTTATGGATTATATATGGACTTAATGGTTTTCTTCCTCAAATAGGGTGTCGGAGACGTCGTGGTGTCGTAGGTTTTACAACGAAAAGTTCAAAATAAGTTATTTGAAAAAAAAAATGGAACCGACTTCACAACTAAAAACTTAAAAAATAACTCTAAGGGTAAGTTCATATAATTTGAAGGCGGTGCCATACAATAAACATGTTGTTGGGCTTCGCAATTTGGTACCAACTTCAAATTTATTCAATAAAATGTACAATTAAACTAACTATGTACAAAGGAATCAGTCGGATTACCTAAGCACCGTTACAAACGGCCTATAGGTAACTCAACTGTTCCAGACCAGTACTTCAAATTATATGAACCCCTGCAGTTAATTTTAAGTTTTTAGTGGTGAAGTCAGTTCCATGTTTTTTTTTTTAAACTTATTTTTGATAATAATGTATTTATAAATCTGAAATAATTGAATAACAATAATAAATTACCTCTGTCAACGACACTCTTCCACCAGTCCATGAACTTGGAGCGCAGCAGGTAACTGGTGCTCTGGTCCATCCATTCATAAGCCGTTCTGTTAACTGCCCATTCGCCTCCGTCTCGGTACGGCAACTGAGACCAAGATTCAAGATTAAGAATTTACTAACTACTGTATACTACGATATTGACGGGACTTTCACTGGCAGATTTTAGAAAAGTAATTAAGATTCCAGATAAAATAATTTATACGGATGAAATCCAATATTATATTTTTTTTTTTAGTAGCTCCCTTTCGGTATAGGGGTGCAATAAGAAAGGGTTTTTAGGAAATTCCCACGGGATGCAAGGAACGAAGTCCCGAGCGTTTGCTAGTTTTTTTTTTACGGGAAAGCGCTTGGCCTTCATCTGACCTGGTTTCAAGTTATGATAAGGCCGAAGGTGGAAGTGTACTTCACACGGAATCCTCAACTGATAAACTGGCTATCTTACTCTTAATACCGGAACACATCAATTTAGAATTGTTGTAATGACGGGACTTGAGATGAGAGGTAAGATGGTAAGCCAGGCGGAATAAGTCCTACCAACAACCAAAATTATTTTACGATAGTTACTCGTTGGAACTGCTTGCCCATCCGTAGATGTACAAATCCAGCTTCCTTGGGCTCGATGACCATATCGCTGTCCCCGGGCTCGGGCGCCGCAGACAGGTTCAGAGGCAGACGGATCACGAAGTCCATGTCGAACTCGTCTGGCTTCTTTATGCGCAGGTTATCGTAATGGCTGCCGGCGAATTGACGCTGGAATAATGTTACGCCAATCAGAAATATAATAAGATAATAGTGTTGCTTGTGGTCGTCGAGAACAATAGAGTCCCAGATTACACAATAGTTAGCGACGCGATCAGTCCGCACATGCTAGAACAATCTAAAGCGTTGGATATAAATATGCCACGTGACTCGGAAGGAGCACAGTCAGGTCCGCGCAAAGCTGTCGACCTCCTGGTTCTAAGCCAGGACAGCATATTGTTTGTTGAGGATTCCGGGTGAAGTGCGCCTCCATCTTCGGCCTTATTTCAACTTGTTACCAGGTTAGATGAAGGCCAAGCGCTTCCTCGTCTAACAATAAAAAAAAAAAATGACATTTGAGTGTGATAACAGTGTTTAGTGATTCGGAAATATAACTTAGTAGTGTTTAACTGTAGCATAATCCCATAATACTGCTGAAATAAGATGATCTTATTTCAGCAATCCTGCATCGCGATCACAGTAGCCCTAATAGGTGGTGCTACTTATTATGTGGGCATAGGCACGTAATAGTTATTTGTTATACAAGAGTGCAAAGTTGCTTTTTAACCGCGTGTTCAATATTGATGACCGAGCAAACGAAAGATTCTAAAATTGAATCACGAGCGCAGCGAGTGATTCAAAATTAGAATCCTGAGCGTTAGCGAGTGATTCAAAATTAGAATCCTGAGCGTTAGCGAGGGAATCAAAAGAGCACGAGGTGAAAAATCTTTGCACTCGAGTGCAACACGTAACTTTTCATTCCACCTCAGCGAGGAAATGACTAAATGCAAAAAAAAACGTTTACAATCACAAGATAGGTACTTTTATTTCAGTTTAGGTATTAACTACTACATTATGACAGGTAAGTATTACAGAATAATCTTTAAATTATAACAGAATAATACTAAGGTATAATTAAGAAAATTTGAAAGTAACGTTGCTACAGTTATTTAAATTGAGTGTAATATTTTTGTTTGGTACTGTAATATTGGTGTTAGTCACTTGTGTACTGTTTTTCGGTAAACTGTCTGTCATACTTAATAGTTGTACCGATTCATCGGATTCCCTTGGCGTAAATGTTGGCATGAGAGGGCGATGGTTAGGTGTTTAGTAATGGCTCATTTTTGATGTAGAAGGGCCAGTCCAAGGATCTGACTGAGGCTCTTTCAGTGTAATGGCTCCTACGATGCCTTTACAAGTAATACACCAAGAAGGTTCCGATTTCGAGTTTTTAACAAATTAGAAAAGGTTGTATGATGAATTCGGCACCATGGAGGTAGAAGTAAATAGGTTTATTGATGTTTTGAATTCACAAACTTAGTGCACACGATGTTCTAAATTCAATTTTACTTTAACCTCTAGCGGATAAAAACGGCTTTTGCACTCAGATATCGAATAGTAAAAATACTCTTTCCGAGATGGTGGGATGAAAAAATATTTTATTGACTTAGACCATGCGCAGGTGTACGTAACCTAGGTACTAGATATATTATGGGAATTCGAATCATAATTATAGCCCAAAAACGTGCTACTGCAGACCTCACTATGTATAAATACCTACACCATACAGCTATTTTCTGATCATAGGCTAACTTTTTAATTCCTTGAAATTCCTTATTTGAAAGTGTAGGACATTGCCACTGTGTATTTAGATAAATTATGTACCTATTTACATATGAAAACTATTTATCAGGGTTCGATAATGGGCATTTGAAACATCACCTCACTCAAAAAGTATTACTAAACACGGGCCACACACAAGCGAGTCTGTGATTGCAGTTTTGGTATCTCTATGAAAACTGTGGTAGGCAGATTTTATTGAAATGTGCCAGTTCTTGACCGCAACACTTGCACAAGGATAAGGTATATGGAGAGAACTTACACAGATAACCTAAAAAGAAATTAGTGTTTGCTGTCACTTATTTCTCAACTATCAAGTCTCAACAAGTGTGATGAATTGATGAGCCGTTTTCTGCCCATCGCCTGGTAAAATCCCGAATCTAACGACATCCACGGGCAATTCAATATACCTACATAAGTCCCTCTGCCAGGAATTTATATGCCTTGCCGTGCTGCCGCCGCCGCCACGAATAAGAAACTTTGCATCAACAGTAATATTTAATATCAGTGATGTAATATCACAATTTGTTTTACCGTAGGAAACATGGAAAACATGTATTTTAGCATCCTTGATACATGCATGCAATACTAATAATAATAAACAAATAAATAATACTGCAAAGGTAATATATACTGCAAAGAAAATCAGGAAACTGAAACATTTACACACTGAATTTTAAAGATGGCTTTCCAGTTTTTGGACCAAAAAAATGAACCCCACAGCAGAAGCATAACAATACAACTTACCGTGCTGCTGTACTTTCTATAATATGCATCTACTGTTTGCATCTGTGTGTGTAGTTTTTGGATCAGTGTATCGAACACACTGTAGTGCAGCTCAAAGTCTCCATTCTTGAACTGTATGTAGCGCACCTGGATATCGGCCAGGAGGCCATTTAAGTTAGTAATGCAAGGGTTTTCCGGAGGACCTTGTTTGGTCACCTTTCCAGTGTTATAGTAAAATGCTGTGCCACTGAAAGCACAATAATCATGTTATAGATGTCTCTCATTATAGATGTACAAATTATAATAATCATTATCAATAATCAAGCCAAATGAATACCAAACCAAAAAAATACATGGATAAATTATGATATATATGAATGATAAATTTATCAGATAGGTACCTAACATCCTATATGTATACATAACTATTTTATGTTATCAATGGTTGATAAGCTATGTAGGTATGCATTTGATTAAGGACCAACCTACCTAAATAAAATATGAGATCAATAACTTAGCTATAACAATGAACCCTGTTTAGTATGCATGTGTATATTATATTACAATATGTATGTATGTACATACATTCATACATGCCTTATTTGTTTGTATTCAATTATGGCAATTCGACTGTAAGGCAAGAGAGAATAATCAAGAAACCATACCTGGATGGCGAAGCCAAGGAACTCATGAGGCCGATAAGGCTTGACATTGTTCCGCCGTTAGATTCTGGTTTGGGAGCTGGGGGTTTACGTGGTGATGGTCTTTGTTGTTGTTGCTGAGGTTCCTCAGTCTCCTTTGATCCACTTGTAAGCCAATAAAGTAAGCCGCCTGCCGCTGCCGCGCCTGCCAGTGTTACTCCAGCAGCTAACCAACCATCAACATTGTTTTCATCATTCCTTCTATCGTTTCTATTGTTTCTGTTTTGATTCATTGCAAGCCTAAATATTGATGTCGCTGGGAAATTAAAAAATGAATGAGGAATTCGTTTTTAAAAATGGAACATATGTATCTTAGAGATTCTGAGTGGAGGTGACCTCTTGGTCACCTTTTTGATTTTTTGATCTTTTGGATTTTGAGATTTTGCCTAACTACCTAGAAGGCTTGTATTGAGTTCCCCTTAGAGGCAGGTATACCTGCTATTACCATCTATTACTAAAGGTAGGTAGGTACACATGTAGACTTTAATATTCTGTGTTTAGAATTAGAACCATTAATTAACCAAAAATAGGTGGCTAGAATCCAAACCAAAGCTAAAAATTAAATCATCGTGTAGATGAAGTAGTTACAATGTTGCTTGCCCGTTTTTGTTGATGGAATGGAACTCAGACAGACCGAACACAGTTAGGTAAACTGACATTTATTAGAAACGCGATGTTATTTATTATTCAATTCACGACCTATCGAGTTTCGAGTAGCTAAATAAATAATAAATAGAAGTAGATTATCTTTCTTTGACCATAGATAGAATACTATACTATTACTCACATTCACAAGCTCACAACTCACAATCACAATCACAAGTCTTTGACCGACCGAAGTAGGTACAACACTTGAGTTTGTAGGTAGTTACGCACTTTTATATTCAAGATAAAAAAATCTTGAAAACCCCCGCTGCAGTGAATGCGCGTATTACTTACTTTACCTTACGCATACACACTAACACTTCCTACACTGCTGAGTATGTATAGGTGTGTATGTGGTGTGCAATGCACAATCGAATCGAATCAAACAAAACTAACTAGAGATAAGTAAGTTGTGTGCACTTGTGTTTGTGTGTCGTCGTCGTGTGCGTGCCGGACAGTAAGCCAGTGTTGCCAATTCAGTAAATAAGAAATTGTCGGACATATAAGAAATAGTCCCACGTAGGTAGCGTAAGTATGAACATTTCAATTCAAATAAACCGGCCAAGTGTAAAGCGGACTTCCGTATCGAGGGTTCAGACCTAAATTTCAAGGCAAATGTACAGGTTTTTTTGGATTTCATCTGACGAATTCATGTGGGTCTGACTCTCGTGTACACAATGTCATTGTAGCACCAGTGTGCTGCACGCAGATTACTTTTTAAATTAGGCCGTACCAACTGCTTCCTATGTTCCTTTTTCATTGCATGTCTTTACTAAATTATTTTCAATTTTCAATGTTTCGCTGGATTTTAGTATTTGTACTTTAAAAAATGAGTAAGGTCTAAAGTGACATGTTTATAGAGATCAAAAATAATATTCATTGTTATTTTGACAACAACTCTTTAAATATTACGCGTTTTCGCGTTTTCTTTGCACACATTATTGCTAGTAGTTCGCCCCGAACTGAGATCTCGTAATGTCTGGTTTATGACAGAGATAAAATCTCAAATAAAACGTATTTAACAATAAAAGTGTGCTTTCATTACACCTTTCTCACTTTACACAAGCACTAGTTTCTTGAACTCTCTTTACTTACCTGAGTGTCCGAGGCTCTCTCTTGTACGGAATGTAATATCGTTTCTAACATGAAACAAAGGTTGACGTCGTTTTGAAAAGTGCTCTAAAAACGGTTTCCTTAGTTGTCTTGGTTTAAACATCTACCCCTCCAGTCCACGGATGTTGTAGCAAACCTTGTGTAAACGTAACTGTGAGCACCAATCTGTCTACTTAACGTGGTGATAATAGCCGTACCTTACAGTTATAGTAGAAGTTCTTTCCACATTGCAGTGGACAATAATGCACTGTTGATATGGAATATGCGCAAAACCCTTGCATGAAACCTCAAAAATATAATTCTCGGATTTTATCGACTCTCTTCCCTATTGAGTGAATAACAATAGATAAATAGATCAGTTTTAAAGAAATTTCGAATACCCTCTCTTACCTTACAGGACCTGATGATCATCCATTGCCCCTTCATCATTAAAAACCACCCCTAATAAGGGCAAAAATAAACTTATTTTGGAATCTTCTGTCTCAACCCCTATTTCATGTTGTAACACATTTTCAAGATTTCAAACTTATATACCCCTTTTGCAACCCTTAATGTAAATACAGGGGTAGTTTCACTTTAAACCCCTATTTCTCAAAAACTACCCTAGTATCAAAAAAACCTCATACCGATTGATGAGTATACACCAATATAAACAAAACTACCCCACTTATCAAAAATCCCCCGCGACATTCAAATTATATTTACGTGATCTCTATTCTGTTTAAATTTCATGAAAATCGAATTATCCGTTCGAGATAACGTATTATGCCCTCACAAATATTGCCACCTACATACATACAGTACCGGAATTCCCAACATAACTCAGAGATCTCGTTCACTTCGCTCACTCGATCAATTAAATGGCTATGATTGATTGTATTATAGTAGCGTAGCATCAAGTTTTATGTCAGTTCTAGCCAGTAAATGGTCAACTTGGCAGCACTGCGTTACAGTGACGCCGCCACACCGGAGAGGCCCTATTTTTTACATTTCAGGGCTGCCATTAAAGAAAATAGCGTACCGATTCCGATTGCCTGTTGCCATTTTATTGTCTGTTAAAATTATTTTATTTTTTACAGTGTAACTTTAATTCTATCGTATCTATATATCCAACATTTTTCATCAATCTATTGCATGTCACATTACAGTCGGCCGCGGAGTGGGCATAAAGTGAAAGGCGCTCAGCACGGCAGAGAAGCCAAGGCCAATATATTATAATATATAATAACTTATTCGTGAAAGTTCTCCGCGGTATTTTTGTGTTTTGATCAGTGTATATTAATGTAAATATTTTCATTCAATTGATCGTGATGGTTTTGCGATACAGCTAATGAGTCAAAAAACTGGTTAAAATGCGATTTTAATAGGGAGCCTAAGCCGAATAATTTTCCAAAATTGTTTAGTTAAATGCCTAAATCCAAAAAATAAATCACTTGCATCGTGTTTTCATGAAACCACACAATCTTTTTGTTTAATTTTTCTTGACTATTGCAAAAGAACGGACTCATATTCTGAGGCGGCGTTACAACAAATACATATTATGTTCTACCTGTCTTAGATAAAATACATCGGCTATACAAAGCAAAAAAATACAGAAAGGACAATATAATAATATAACTCATAATAATATTTGGTTGGTGGTAGCAATTTGTTAAAGTCCGCCTGGCTAGCTACCACCATCTTACCTAATTCTGTCGCCATAATAACAATTCTTAAAAAAAAGTTGTGTTCCGGCATTCAGAGGTAAGATAGCCAGTTCCTCAGTTGAAGAAGTGAAGTGTGAAGTGCGCCTCCATCTTCGGCCTTATCTCAACTTGTTACCAGGTGAGATGAAGGCCAAGCGCTTCCTCGTCGTACAATAAAAAAAAAATATGTATATACTTACTTTCACTGATTATGTTTTTTTTTTAGGTAAGTACTTATTGTACTTTACTCAATCCATACAATACATCTATTAAATTATAAAGTTATACTAATATCATTTAGATTCGAATAGGTCTTTATCTGTTAGTAACATACACACGGCTAAACGGCTGTACGGTTGAAAAACCTGTAGAAATAATAAAATATGATTAGGTATTTATCCTAGAGCCTGTAAGAAATTGAAAGTGAGAAACCTCCGTCGTCGTCGTCGAGACCAAAAAGGGAAATGTTTAAAATGACTGAGGAACGGCCTTCGAACCTACAAATGTTCATTACTTAATGATTATAAATGTGGGAGCGCCAACACCTAAAAAAATTTACGCAATATACCAACATGTGTTACAATGTGCTTATGAAGTGGATTTAGAAGAGTCTAGGGCAGGGGTCGGCAACCTGCGGCTCCCGAGCCACATGCGGCTCTTTGGATGTAAAGCTGCAGCTCTTTAGTTCCAAACGCAAATATATTTATTAAATAAAAATTTACATCTAATAATAGTTCTGAATTGATTAACGAGGATTAGGTACCATTTCTATCTCTCAGCCACTTGTACTCACTTTTGAAAGTTCTCGAGTGTAGGTTTTAGTTCACTTTCTACGCGAAACAGTTTGGCGTCTTCACCAGTGCTTTGACTTTGACATATAATTTGTTGTTTCAAGTAGAAGAGTTAAAAGCGAATTACCTCCTCAAAGGTATGTATAATAATAATAGATTTGTTAGCTGTCGGTCCAATAAACGGCTCGTCCAAATTGAATTTAAATTCGCATTGCTTCCAACACACGTGATTGATCCAACACGCACTTCGTCCAACAGGCATTTCGACCAGCACAAATTACGTAAACACGCATTTGGTCAAACACGTATTTGGTCCAACAAGCATTTGTGTTTATTACTTTTTTCCAGAAAACGATGAATTAAGTTTTGTAATTAGCTTACTATTTTAAAAACATTGAGTTAAGATTTTATAACCGTTTGAATACATAATATAATAAATATATTGTTACGTTTAAATTGATACCCAAGCTGGGTGTCACTGGACGAGCGGGCGCACCGTCGACAGCTGTGTGTTCTACAAAAACGGACCGCATAGTAGATGCAATCTTTTGAGAAATCGGTGAGATCTACCCAAATTTATTGCATCTCAAACTTTGATCCGAGTATAACATTGAGGACTGGTGTGATGAGGTAGACCGTGCGCGTACTTTCAATAATCTGAGTTTTCACGAATGTCTCTCGCGGTAATTGTCACGTACATCCTTTTTGAGGTGATGAATTCTGACAACTACCCCACGTACGCCGCTTATGTGTTCGGCGTTCACTTCTTTGTTTGCGTATAGTGCGAGTATTGAGTGATGAACTAATAGTAGCACTTATTATCCGCAAAATCAGCTGCTGTATACATATGGTACTTTGGCGAGGAGAGTGGACGGAGCAGTTAAAGTAGAGTCGCTGAGCGGTAGCAGTCGTAAGCTATGGCAGCAGGCGATGTTGTATTCATGTTTACAACAAGCGTTAGTCGCTTAGTTGTCGGTACATGATTTGCAACAAGTATTCAGCTTACTTGGTTGCCTAGATCAGATTTTATTGCACATAGCATGCGAATGTTGAGGCTGAGGCTATGATGTAGTAAACTCTTGTCAAATATCTTAAACAATGTATAACAGGTGATAGAAATCCGGAATCGGTCACTTGCTATGCTTTGTTTTTTTTTAACATTTACTTTGAGATAGATGCAAACTGTCGTCCTTGCAAACATTGTTTGCAGAATCTATGTTATAGGCGATAGAGTGCATGCTGGCGTTTAAAGCATAAGAATCTGTTATTTTTAGAAGGCTACTTAAGTACATTACATTCACACCGTAAGAAACACGAAACCTTTTTTTTAACATCCAGTCAACAAGAAAAATCGGCTATAAAAGTTATTTTAACAGCATGTAATTCGTACTTATCGCGGAAAACATCAGTTGGCTGTTACAAAATAACTTTGGGCCTAATCTGCCGAGGGCGGCAGAGTGTCAGGAGAGGCAGTGTAACGTTTAAATTGAGGTGCCATCCGACGACGAGTAAACAACTTGCGTGACGTCACTCGGCCCATGAAAACAGTGCGCGCTCTCGTCGCAGGGCAGGATCGAGCCAGTCGTTGAAGAGTGAACAACTCGCTATTTTGTAACAGTTTGTGATAATAAGGCTACCATGCCCAAATCGGTATCGAGGTCGCTATTTTTCTCATAACCCTTAAGAACAAGTCGAGAAGTCATTTCTCTGATGACTAATATCTAGAATTTGATAAAAATATGTTATTATTAAGGAGTACAACATTAATAAAATGTTAAACTAAAGTAATATTTTGTTTAAAACCGAGCCAACCAGATGGTGACAACCCTAACACCTGCTAAATACTTGTATGAAATAACATGGATATTGCAGGCTAAATTTGCCCGAGCGTTTTATAGTGAACCTATTATTCATTAGCAATTGGTACCATGATTGAACGTAATTTTTCTCCATTAACTTTTATTAGTTCTTTGACAAAAATGTCATAGGAGCTATTGTTTCACAAATAATGCATGTGGGCAAACATAGACGGAAATGAAGGTAAAATTGCCAGCCATCTATTTATCAAATTAATTGTAATTTGTACAATAATACTGAATTTACAGTTGTAGTGAAATTACATGATCAGTTAGGCAATCTTAAGAGACAAAAAAGTTATACCGTACCTTAAAATATATTCAGTAAATCTACATAATTCGTAAAAAGTGGGCAAAATTGGACGGTTTCACGGTAAATTATTTGCTGGTTATTCTCTGTCACTACATACACATTATGACAAAGTAAACATTTAATAACTAGTAGTTCGCCCCGAACTGGGTTCTCGTGATGTCTGGTTTGTGACGGAGATTATTTCTCAAATAAATAAAAATAAGTGTACTGGAACGTGACTGAAACTCGACAAGCATCAACGAATGAGAGTAACGAGCTAACGAGTAAAAATAAAATACTTTTCTTGCCCTACCACGGTCCAGTAAGTGCGAAGAGGAAAGAATGCGATGTTTAAGTTCATTAGTGCAATAAGGACAACAACAAAGAAATACATCTAGCGGGGAGTCCCCGGTAAATGCACCTTGCATTTAGTGACAACCAGTGATGAGTTAAGACTAGTGATGTGCTGAGTATGTATATTCTGTATGCTACGGCGCGGTGGCGTCGCGGCGGTGGATCTATGGATGCTAAGAAATACCTACCTACTCTGATAAATATCAACATATCATACAAGTGGGACAGCAACTAGATGAGGTGTTCATTGACTTTGAAAATCTACCTATTGATTAAAAATTTACACGGATGTATCGCGCTGTTTCAGAGATAAATTTGGATATACACTCAAAACACAGAATTTTCAGTTTTTATTTTCTGTCGAGAAATATTTCAGCAATCGTGTTATCAAAAATACCACGTACAAGACAAAACACCAAGCTTTCATGTGCCCAAATATTAGATTTGTACCTCTTACAAGCAACGAGATTTATCTGTGTGTTTAAGACCAATTTTACATAGTATGAGCTCATAACATTCACATAAAGATCACCGATACGCTTGTCAAGCTTGTTTATCATGATAATTATAGTAAATTCTATAAAAGCATTCTTTGGTGGATGCTCATAACCATGACGTTTTTTTGCGAATACTAAGATTTTTGATAACATTTTTAAATTTATGATATCTTTGAATGAAAAAATATTCTTGAATGGAATGTCAGATTTCAATAATTTAAAAAGTAAAAACAGCCTTCAAAACAATATATTTAAATAAGGATTTAAGACTAAAGTGCAAATAACGTGGTGTAATATCTACCGTCGGCGGAGGCGGCGCGGCGGTGTCGTGGACATTCCTTTTTTTATATTTTTGGCATAACGCTGCCTGTGTTATGCCAACATTGTTAGGTTTGGGTTCATTATCTGTTATGGTGTTATAATTGATTTTAAATAAATAATAAAAAAAAATCATTTTTGTACGAGATTAGTATTTTTTTCGTATCTCGTACAGGACCGCTCAATCTCGTGCATGTACGAGATTTCTCGTAAGTCTGGCAACGCTGCGAAACTCGAAACCGACTATACCGAGATTACCGGGAGTCGAGAGATCCTTGCAGTCGATTAGCTTGGATGTGTACTTAGCGATTTCGGACTTCCTTAGTTTCTTTTGTGACCCTGGCTTTGTTATACGGACTCTTTAGTTTAATATATAATACTACAATTCTCGAAGATTCCCTGGTTATTTCCTAGGTTCCTACCTAGTATTTACCGTACCTAAATAACCTCAAAAGTTATTAATAAAATATCAATAAATCATAGCCCTCTGGAATAAAATTACCTATGCTAAGACTCTTTCTTCGCTATAATCTATCGAAAACACAACATATTGTTTTTAGACATGTTTTTTAAGGTCTAGTCCAAGCTCCATACGGATTTTGACCAATGTTCTTTGGCCATTGTCTTGCTGATGTTATCGAAGAATTAGAGGAGCAACGTCAACGGCCCCAACCAACTATATTTTTATGTACCTATTTGTTTGATTTCATTTATTCAATAAATTAAACTAACTAAGTACAAAGAAATCAGTCAGATTACCTAAGGACCGTTACAAACGGCCTATAGGTAACTCAACTGTTCCAGACCAGTACCAGACGGAAGCGTGCCCAAGACACTGGCTGCATTGCCACGCTGAATAGCTATGCTAATTCGCTGGCCTAAATAAGAGCCAGCCCTTGGGTCACGTGTCGCCTCAATCAAAAGCCCCGCAATATTTTTGAAAACCCGGAGGGCACCGGCTCCCCACGGACCCAAGGTCTCCACCCCAAAAGGCTCAAATAGGTAAGCTCTGTCGAGACCACTATATTTGCGCCTTTTGTGATCCTCGGCCGAATCAGCCGCCGCACCAGCCCTAACTGATGTCCCAGGCAGATGAGATGGCGCTAGGGTGTCGACGCAGGTAGCGTCCCACACCAAAGGCCTACCCATTTCCCAAGGGACAAGAGTCATACCGTCGGGCCGCTTACCATCATCACGTAACAGACCATTCGGTTCAAGAACGGCTGGCACATTGACACTGGTAAACGCTCGACGGATAATTTCATTAAGACTAGCGTGGCGCGAAATCCTGCCGGCAGACCTTGCGCACGAAAGTCCGTGAAAACCAAATTGATCTACGGCCGCACCGCACCGGCACTGGTGAGAGGCGCAGCATCTTGCACCCAACCGAAGACAAGTGGCAATACGGAAAGTTACAGGATCCATAAGTGTACCGGTATTGTAGGATGGATGTGCTTGCAGCCAAAGACCTGATTCCCATTTTGAAACAGCTAAGAGACGAGCACGATCTGTGGAGGTTGAGCACGTATGTAATAGATAATTCCGTGTCAACTCGCACAGAGGCCCGTCCCACTGCCGTTGTGCCGAAAGGTGTTTTGGGGGATCGGTATTAGGGCAAGCACTATGCCAAGTATTTCGAGCCTCGTCAAGATAAGAAATTTGGAGTATATTGCCTGGAACAGCCGAAATTGATGGTGTTAGAATTTTCTCAACCAAAGAATGTGTACTATAGACGGAAGACAAGAACGCTGGCAAAGCAACACTAGAAATTTTGCGTATACCTAAGCCGCCCAATCGAATAGGCAATGAGGCCTGCGACCATGCTCTGTCATCCAACTCAATATTCAAAACCGTGGAAAGGGTGTTCTTTATTATGTTGTCTAAGCCTTCCACCAGCTCACTGTGTTTCCACAGTTGACAACATCGTAAAGCATAAGTAAATTTTGGGACAAAAAGGCAAAATTTTATAATGGTGAAAGCCATATGTGAGTTAATTTTGAAAGTCTGTCCGAAACCTTCATAAAATTTTGAATTTTGTCGTCGACGAAACCCGGAAAAGATTCATCAAGAATTGGTGAACCTAGTAGGTGGAGTGAACTCTTATCTACAACAGTAATATTGGAAGCCAAAGTCTCAAACTATTGAATAATTGAATTTCTATCCAAACATGTATCTGAAATGTATATTTCACATTTCGAAAAATTTAGTTCTAAGCCAATCTGCCGAAATTCATCTATAATAATTTTTAGATCGCCAAATACTGAGTCCACATCGCCACCCAGGGTTCCGTCATCGAGATACCAAACATTCAATTTAGATTTCAGGCGTTGAATAATTGGGTGAATGGCAAGGCTAAAAATGGCCGGGCCTAGAGGGTCACCTTGCTGACAGCCAACTGCAGACGAAATAGTTTGGTTCTTGTAAATTAATTTAGATGGCGAACCATAACATTGAAAAAGAAAAGGATAAATTTCGGGAATTTTGGATTTGATTTGATTTAGCAAGGTGCCTCTGTCAACCGAATTAAAAGCATTTTTGATATCTACTTTTAGAATAACCTCCCCGTAATTTCGATCTAAAAATGTTCTTAAAGATTTTTTTTTTTTTGTTTGATTGAGTTGTGTTTCACAAAAATAACAATAAATACCTACCTAACTGAAAGGATTGTTATCAAGGCCATAAAATGAAAAATAAATAAAATTGAATCACTCTTCCATCAACTCAACATACACATATTACAAGCTATGCTTAGTTTGGGACTAGATGGCGCTGTGCAAAATTAATGTCCTGAAATATTTGTTATTAGTATAATAAGTAAGTATTCAAAGTATTCAACATCAACGACGGCGGCAACATCACGCAGCATTCCAAAGAGTATAGCAGCATTCTACATAAATTGCGGGAAAGTCCCTGTATGTAATCACCAAACCAAACATGGTCTTCTGTGAGTAAGTAGGTATTCTATGTACATGACGCGGCGGGCGTAACTCGGCGTAACCAGGAAAATCACGCGTATCATATCGTATCGTAGTCGTAAATAATTAGTGCAGCGTTGCCAGAATTCCTGATTTTTCTGGAGATTTTCTGATTTCTAGGATACTCCAGATCTACTGATTTTATTATTACATCTCCTGATGTAATTGTGCTAGGAAATAAATATTAACACGGAATAACTGGACTACTCTCTAAAACTGAAAGGGTGCCGTTGGACTATGATTTTAAAAAAATCGATCACATATGAAATTTTGAAATTTATTAGTAGGTAGGAACTTACCTACCGAAATGTTAATTGTAACTTTTTTTTATTGTACGACGAGTAAGCACTTGGCCTTCATCTCACCTGGTAACAAGTTGAGATAAGGCAGAAGGTGGAGGCGCACTTCACCCGGTATCCTCAACAAACTGAGGCTATCTTACCTTTAATTGCCAAAACACAACAATTTTTATTATTGTTATTATGGCGACAGAATTAGGTAAGATGGTGGTGGCTGGCCAGGTGTACTTAAACAAAGTCCTACCACCAACCAAACCAAGCACAATATATTGTACTCCCCATGAGGATCGAACCCGGGACCTCTGGATCTGAAATCGGTGGGTTGAACCACTAGACCACAGAGGCGGTTAAACCTTCTGATAACCAGGCTTTTGCTGTGTATGTTATATGCTGTCGTGTGTTGTTACTTGTTTGATTTAATTGGAGTGAATTGAGACTACTTTAATAGTGAAAAATAATATAAAATTAAGAATTTTGTTTGAATCTATGTATGCTTAGTGCTTTATAATGTAGATACGGAAAGACTAGCATTCGCCTCAAAGATTAGCCTCCAAGGCAAAAACAATTCTTATCATTATTGATCATATATTGATTGATCGAGCGAGCGAAGCGTCTTAGTTTCGAGATTGGCCAAAAATGCTTTTGCACGCTGTCTGTCGCCTGTCGGTTTGTTCTCGCCTACAAGTCGCAATTTTCAACCGATTTTGATGAAAATTGGCACACATGTTCCTTGATTTTTTTTTTATTCGATCGCGATTTTTGATCGGAGGGGAAAAGGGGGGAAGTTTTCTGTAGCGTTATTGATCAACGGATTTTAATTAAATTTGAAAGACGCACTAGAGATTTAATTCTACACAAGATGTTGTGAAAAAAAGGGGGAGTTGAGGGGGAATAGGGGAGAAGTTTGCTGAAGTTTTTTATTATACTTTTACGTTTACTAATCAGATTACGCAGTCCTCTCCGCCTTAGCAAGACAAATCCGTAGACACCAGGTTCGATCTCCTCAGACCAAGGGAACGCGAGTAATAATAAGCTTATACCCCTATTTGCTCAAAAGTCTAGGAAAAGTGAAGGAGGAAAGCATCGGCTATCTCTAGTCTACCTGCTGTTCTTACAGAAATACTAGTAAATAATAGAGACTAGGAAAAGGAAGACATGTTCGAATGTTGCCTGAAATGAAGTTCCAAAAGTAAAAACAAATTACTTATATCATTAACGATTGTATGTGATAGCATTTTCTTTAATCTAGATATTTTTCTCACAGTTAAATAATATCAAGATTAACATCATTCATCATCATCGAAATTAAAATAGGTAGTTTGCCTAGTTGCGGGAATACCTAGCCTAGCACAAAATTTGGCGCCACGAGCTATTATGTCACCATATCAATGTGCAATGCGCGCGATGCGGCTTTTATTTTGTATAAGTACTCATAAAGTGTCCTCCAAAAACACACCATTTACAACATCTGCAGCCCTAGTACAGCTTACAGAGACCACTTTTTTTACTCTTATTTACTGTTTTTTAATTTTGGTCTGGCAGCACTGAGTTAGACGTGTAAGGACACGTCTAACTTCGTTCATTATTAACGTTCATTATTGGTCGTGCAATATAAGGATATTGCACGACCAATAATGAACAGCCAATAATTCGAATCAACTATATTTCAATGCAATTAACACACCTGATATTTCAAAACCATGGCTTCCATTTATTTCTACTTCCCCCCTTCGCTACGCTAGGTTTCTTTTCCCTCCTCTCACGATCACGACCTCCTTTGCGAGTTTCTGTCTCCGCCATGCCAGTCGGGGTTGGGCATGTCGGTTTCAACATTTGTTCGCAACTGAGGTCAACGGGTCGTACGGGAATCCCGATAAAAACACATCAACCGTAAATTATTATTATCTTAGTTAAGTACTCTGTGGAAATAAAACTTCACGGGGCAGTCCACTAGAGATGACGAATATAACTATCAACCAATATATTTAACTAATATTTAAAATCAACCATTTTATTCAATAATCAGAATTAACATTATCGAATAAAAATATCATATCAACTTCAGCCTGAGTTAGATCTAACATAATTGAATGCATTGAAATTTTAACTTTACAGTGCTACAAATAAGAAACACTTTCGTATGTTGCTGCTCGCAGAGTTTTCAACTACATAGTTGAAAACTCTGCGAGCAGCAACATACGAAAGTGTTCCTTTTGGAACGTTTCAGAAAACATGCTTAAAATAATATTGATTTAATATTTTTTCAAATTTACCCTATCGTTCGGGGAACAAGTCTACCCTGGTCTCATTTTTCTAATACAGTTAATTTTACAAGAAAATAATATTCTTTTATTGAAAAGTAATCCACTCAAATGTATCTTAAGTCAAATAAGTATCAAAAGCACTAAAATTTGAACAAAATACTCACAAAAAATATTGCATCGCACTCAAAACAACAACACACCACTGCAAAGAACATTTGTACCAGTAAAAAAAAAAAAAAACTCCTATAGTTTCCGAAATAATATTCAGAGATCGAGTGTCCCAAGTGATCAAGTGTCCCACCCTTCCCCTAATGTAAATAAGAGTACATACCAGTAATATGGAATCCGTGTGATACGTATTTATAAAAGTACCTAGGTAGGTACTTTTATAAATACGGGTCATATATCACAATTCTTTATAGAGTAGGGTAGGTACCCTACTCTATAAAGAATTGTGTGTAATATCTACCAACGAAACGTGAACGAAACAAACACCCGCTAAGCCATTATCCATATATTACATATTCCCTGTATAAAAAGTTACTCTATGCGCTAAGCTCAGTGCCGCCTTCCTCTAAATCTCGATCTCGATAATGACAATTTGTCAATTATGAGACATTATTGCACAGCCAATAATGTACAAGTACAAGCCGATAATGTACGACCAATAATTAGTGGACCAATAAATATTAAAAAGTGGACTTTGATTATGCCTTTACATAATCGATACGTGTCAATAATATATAGCCAATGATCCGTGTCCAGATGTCAATAATGGTTAAAATTAAATATTAGTTAACTGTTAATTGATAAAAAAAATTATCGATATTTTTATTGGTTGAAAATATTAGTTAATATTATTGGTTTAGTATCTACACGATTTGGTTATTGGTTGATGTTAATGCAGTTGAATATTTTATTATATTGATCAAATAAAAGTAACCGCTAATTCGTCTCTATCATAGTAGCACTATGGGTATTTGTTTAAAATATCACATCACTTTGTATTGAATAAAAATATCATATACAGCAAATCAGATAAATTTAATCTCTATAGTGAGGAGTCGAAAGCATACAATTGAATGAAGTCAACCTAATATGTATTAGGTTAAGTGTCCCCTATAGAGGGAGACTTGATCCTAGTATAGGGAAGACTTGATCCGGGGGATCAAACGTACCATACTGTTTGTATATAAAGTGAAGTAATCAAAAATCATTTTAAACATTAGCCTAGTTTAATTCAGTCTTAATCACCAAGTTGTCACCAGACAACTTTAGAGAACACTTGTTCCTTTTGGAACGTTTCAGAAAACCTGCTTAAAATAATATTGATTTAATATTTTTTCTTAATCAAATGATGCAATATGGTAGCAATATTTTTTTTTATACAGTGATGAAAAAATATATGTGTAAATGTCAATATTCTATGAGATATGTACAAAAATCTAAACAGGGGATCAAGTGTCCCCCCCTTCCCCTATATGATGGGCCGGCCGGTCCATATCTCTACGTTAGGTGCAATAGGTATAGCCAGTAGTAGTAGGTAGGTACCTAAAGTTATACTGTTATAATTCCCTTTGTATTTGGATTGGAAGTAGGAACCTACCTAACTTATTGTAAATAAATAAATAAACCTAGCGTACAACCTAGTATACCTACTAGTATAGTTAGAGGCGCACAGGAGTAAAACAATAGCGCTTTGAAAGGTTATTGTAAGAATAAAAGTGAAGTGTTTCAAGCTTGTTTTTATTGTGTTTGTAATGACGTTCCTGGAATCCTGGATCATGATGGTTTTG
Source organism: Venusia cambrica (assembly GCA_951394065.1). NCBI lineage: Eukaryota > Metazoa > Arthropoda > Insecta > Lepidoptera > Geometridae > Venusia > Venusia cambrica. Next base: position 2,741,949 of record OX596036.1, read on the forward strand.
TAATACCTTATGGTCCGCCTGCTGATCCTGATTTATAACTCGTTTGTAACTTTTATTGGAAATGGCTATATTTTATATGGATATGAGAAGAGGGAACAATATTTTTGTATACCACATACCTGTCCATACAAATAGAAATAACTATTTATCTCTTTACTTTGTTTGATTTGGTGATTAATTTTCATGGTTTATAGGTACATCCTATTTTTGCCAGTTTTTAAATCACTTTATTTATAGTAACAAGCATCATGTTTTTGCACTGAAACTATGACATCGAAAGTCAATATTTTTCCAAAACCAAAAACTTTTTCATAAATAATTAATTTAAACCTATAAAATTCATTCTATTCAAGTTATTGACACCATTTATTAAACATTTGGTTATAATTTAGGGGGTGAAAAATTCTATGCCCCAAAATCGAAAAATGAAAATAAGTAACCAGTAAACTCACAAGCAGCAACTGTCTCTGTCGGATGCATGTGGTGGCTGCAGGAAACACTGAGATAGTACCTAATATGTTTGCTAAATACCTACAACATGAAAACAGTTACGGTATATATTATTATGATGCCCTTAACAAATTTTTAAGGCGACCGAAATGCTATCAGAGGCCTAATTCATTATTATTAGCAGGTAGGTGGAATGAACAAACACTGAACAATTATATTTTCAGATAAAGCCATGTCGAAAAAGAAGAATCTTGATGTATATCTGGCTGAAGTATTCAAGCAGTTCATTGCCATAAAAGATGATGACTTCAAACGGTCACAAGAAGTTTTTAAAAGTGTCTTTGAGCAAGTCAAACAGAAAATGGGAGAGCAGTGCAACTATTTCAACAAATATAGCAGCCAGGTATATCAACGTGAGACCATAACTACAATCGCTAGTAGGTTTAATATAGAACCAACCTACTTGCCATACACAAATTCGCTACATATCTTAGGTACATTTTTATACAAGTTTATGTGTTGGGGGGACTCCCGGACTCCCCCTATCCATAATATAGTTCCCATAGCAAGCTTAGTTGGGGACTAGACTTTACCCATGCCATGGCATACACTACATAAAAATTTACCCATGAGGGGGTTACAAAGGGTGGTAAAGTTTCTATGGAAATTATTATTCCTTGGTTTGATTAACCCAAAACTCAGTATAAACTAGTGGTTCTGTAAGAATAGACCTCGCAAGCTCGTATACCTAACCATGTAACCATGTATTGTTTTTTGAAAGCGGGATCAGTTGACAAAGCAAAATTATCAGTCAACCCGTGGGATAAGTTTTGAGCGGGATCAGCTAACTAAAGAGCCCAATAACCTATGCTTTCCTCTTTCACTTTCCCTTTTAGACTTTTGAGCAAGTAAAGGTAGCTTTTTATTTGGAACAACAAACAACAATACTAAAACATTTTCAAACATTAATTTTTATATACTAGTTGTCATTGTCATAACAAGCCTCATAGCTCAGTTAGTAGTAACTCTGCCTTCTGTGCTGTAGGTTGTGGGTTCGATTCAGACCCAGGACAAACATTTGTGTAATTAATATTGATGTTTTTTCTGCATTTGGGTGTTGTATTATATGATAAGTATGTATTTACAAAAAAATATATGAATGTATTCTATCCGGAATTAGTTCCCTTATTACAAGCTATGTTTAGTTTGGGGTCAGATGGCGCTGTGTGAAATGAATAAAGCTGCTAGAAGTAATATTTTTTATAATGCCATGTAAACCTTTTTTGGCCTTACTTTATTTTTTAAGTTAGTCTAACTATATTTCATAAAAACGCTGTTGGTTTACCGAAATAAATAAAATAAAACTGAAGAAAATACGCTTTTGTCAGATTCTCTACGCAGGAAGCGTGTACGACGGCATAAAGGTATCCAAGATGGACGAATTCGACATGGACGTCGTGATCCGACTGCCTATAAATTACGACGACGGCCCCAACGGCATAGTGGTGGAGAACGACCAGCCAGGGTTCGTGAAGCTGAAGATCGCGAATGCCTTCGATCATTTGGACAAGCAACCTAACTGGGAGAGTTGCCACAAAGTCACGCGCGATTGGAGGGACCCCGACAAATACTTTCTGCAAAACAAGTTCAGGTTAGCTACCATTACGGCGTTTTGGATAGAATAGAATATAATTATGTCATTTATGTCAGTTTCGATTTGACCTAACGTGTGCATGTGTAGGTCTTATTTGTCTGACAGGAGATCAGTAGTTGTTGCTGGAGGTTATTCTTGCCTTTTTCAACCGTATCTGGAGTTCCACAGGGCTTCACTTGGGACCTTTATTGTTTAACGTGTTTATCAACGATATTGGCAACTGCTTTCAAAATTCAACATTCTATAAGTTCGCCGATGGTGTGAAGTTTTTCAGAAAAGTAAACTCCATTGAGTATAGCCTTTCTCTACAAAGGGATCTTGATAGTTTGGTCTCATGTTGTGGCTCGAACGGTATGAGCCTTAATGTGGACAAGTGTCACGTGATTCGTTTTACTAGGAAAAAAGGCTTGTTCCCAGGGTATACACGATAAACGACTTGCTGTTGTCCGAAGTAGATCAGATTCGCGACCTTGGTGTTACCTTAGATAGTAAATTAATATTTCACATTCATATAGACAACAAGCCTCATAGCTCAGTTGGTAGTAACTCTGCCTTCTGCGCTGTAGGTTGTGGGTTCGATTCCCACCCAGGACAAACATTTGTGTGATGAATATAGATGTTTGTTCTGTGTTTGGGTGTGTATTGTATGATAAGTATGTATTTACAAATAAAAAAAAAATGTATTTAAGTATTCTATCCGTAATCTAGTTCCCATATTACAAGCTATGCTTAGTTTGGGGCTAGATGGCGCTGTGTGAAATGAATGTCCTGTAATATTTATTTATTTATTGTGAGTAAGAGTTTCAGGATGCTGGGGTTCGTTTTGAGGAATTGTGAAAATTTTAAGAAACCAAAAACGAAAATAGCGATTTACAATGTTCTTGTGCGCAGCTCGTTAGAGTACTGTAGCGTCGTGTGGGATCCTCACTATGACATATACATCAAATTACTGGAAAGTGTACAGAAAAGATTCTTATAGCATCTTTCGTACAGTTACTTTATGGCTAAGAGGCTACCGAGCTATGAGGACCGAATTGCCCACTTTAGAATGACCACTCTCATGAATCGTAGAAAATTACTAGATACTGCGATTCTATACAAACTAGTCAATAGTCGGTTCGATACTTCGTATCTTGTGTCTCTTTTGCACATATCTATACCTCGAGCCGCTTTTACCAGGTTAAATAGAACAATAATAAAAAAAATATATCTTTCAACAGGCAATGGCTGCACGGCATCGTCCAAAAGACTTTGAATGAAATGAACGGACGGGTAGACGTCAATGGCAAAGTATATCTCGTCACATACAAGGTAAGTTATATGTACTCAGATCAATGGTTTTGTATCACCCCTCCCCTGTACGAGGTTGGAGTGCGGGGTGCGACAGGGGGATCAGTTCCCACGCTTTTCAAAGTGTATGTATTGTATGTGGATGATCTCATTGTTGAGCTCAGCAGCATGCGTGTGTGATGTCGCGTGGATGGTGCTAGTGCTAATAATATCAGCTAGGCGGAAACAGTTCAAAAGATGTTGAGGGTCTGTGCTGGGTATGCTGCTTCTTACGGCCTTAGATATAATGTGAAAACATTGCCATTAAGACTGCAGGTGAACAGGTAGATAATGGGCAAAAAACAGCATATTTTTTACACAACTAGGAGACGGAATAAGCAAGAACAGCCTTACTGCATAGGTCAAATCCACAAAATTGCGCCCGTCAACTTGAGTCATAAAGGTGTTAAGCCTCTCGTGCCCTTCATTTCACCGGCAACCATACCTTTCAAACCGAAACAAAGAAATAACTCCCATATTTTGTGTGGTGATCTAGTAGTATCCGACAATAATTGCTTGACTACCGCTCAGTACAAGATTGTCATTTTGAGTCAAAATCTCGAGCCTATAGTACCTTGTTCCGCGAAAATAAGACAAAAATAATATGACGAATGTTTTGCAATTATTTTGATGCCAGATGGATGGACATAGGTACTGACAGATAGACACGTGATCCTGTAAGGGGTCCGTTCTTTCCTTACTTTTGAGGTAATACACCCTAAAAATACTCAAATCGCTATAAGTGTGCTTACAATATTTGAAGAGTTCCCTCGATTTCTCCAGGATCTCATCATAAGATCCTGACCTGATGACAGGGGTCCAGTTTTTCCTCGCTTTTGAGGTAATAATACACTCTAAAAATACCCAAATCGCTTCAAGTGTGCCTATAATATTTAAATAGTTCCCTCAATTTCTCCAGCATCCCATCATCAGATCCTGACCTGATGACGATTGGACCACTTGTGAAGGCCATTTAAAAGAAAAAGATTTTTTCAAATCGGTTCAGGCGTCCTAAAGTAATCGGGGAACGTACTTCATAAAAAAAAAAGATTCCAACGAATTGAGAACCTCCTCGTTTTTTGAATTCGGTTAAAACGGAAGTTACAATGAAAACAATTGAGTCACAGATTATGTAAAAAGTTTTTTTTACGCCGACTACAATAGAATCGGAGCTTACGCAAAATTTGAAGAAGAAAAAAGTGTGTCCCTGGAGTTATCGATAAACGCATCACTAAATCACGATTCGTTTCGCACTTCTTAGAATGTTTCATAGAGTTGGACATAAATATGCCGCATTGTTCGGGAGATAGTATTGAATTACGATACAGCGAGTTAACATCAAGTGATATTCGAGTGCTAATACAGTGTTTATTCGGAAGTTTAACTCAGTGTTGATTACTTGTGTAACTCGTTTGGTGCTGAATAAACGTAGCTCAATTTTAGTAACAATCTGCTTTTTATTTTATAGAACCCCAGCTCGTAACAAAGTTCTGAATCTGATATCTGTTTCAATACAAGACACTGGGTTAGGGTCAGCCTAGTTGACTGGCTAGCTACCACCATCTCTTACCTAATTCTGCCGTCATAAGGCCAATTCTAGCATACGGAGCAATCGTATGGTGGCCGAGAATTGAACTAAGCACTGCCACAACCAAACTACAGCGCTTCCAAAGACTGGCATGCTCCGCCATAACAGGCTGCATGAGGTCAACACCCAGTGCCGCTCTTGAAGGCCTAGCGCCACTCGACCTATATATACAACAGGAAGCGACAAACAGACCGTGGTTAGTGCACCAGGTTTCTATTGTTCTGAAGGCGGTTATCATTATATCACTTAGCGTGCTCTCGAAGCATCCGGTAGCGAGAATAGCAAGGTCATCCGCATATCCTGCTGTGATGAGTCCACGGCCGTTTAGTTTTCGAATGAGTTCGTCTACAACTATATTTCACAGGAGTGGCGAGAGTACGCCCCCTTGGGGGCAGCCTCTGGCCACAATGCCATTGGTGGTTGTGTTGATTGTTAGTTGTATTGCTCTATGTTTCAGCATGTTGTTGATCCATTCAGCCAGTATCGGCGCCACTCCATATTCTATTAGAGCTTTGTTTATGCTGGAGAATGTGGTTTTGTCAAAGGCACTTTCTATATCTATAAAGGCGCCTAAGGTTGATTGTTTTGTGGTTAATCCTCTTTCGATGCGCGATACTACGCTGTGCGGAAAATCCACAGAATCAGTACGGATTCTGTGGATTTTGCCCTTAGTGTAGGCGTGCTGGTTCGGATAGAGCGGGTTGTGGAGTAGTGTGTTGACTCGTATGTCATGGTCCCATAACCGCTCTATGGTTTTGAGGAGAAACGATGTAAGGCTTATTAGCTGGTAAGATTTTGGCAGCGTATAATCGCTTCTTCCTGATTTGTGAATGAATACTACTTTAACGTTCCTCCATTGTAGAGGGATGTATCGGTGGGCAATATAAGCCCTGTAAATGTTTACTAGGTAGGCGGCTAGTAATTCACTGCTCCACTTCAGTAAGCCGGTAAAGATTCCGTCGAGCCCGGCTGACTTAAAGGGGAGAAAGCTGTTGATTGCCCATTTTTTTATTTATTTAACTCTTTATTGTACAAATATAAAAATATTGCAGAAATGGTGAGCATAATGCCGAAGCATTTTCTAACTGCTAACCAATTTGGCAGAAAACATTACAAAAACAATGGCGTACTAACTTATAAAGAAAATCTTAAAAAGACTACCTTAAAAAAATCATAAATATCTTCATAGTACTTTTACAGCCTTTTACAGCTTTTTACAGCCCATAGTACTTTTTCTCTGTTAATTAAGTTAAAGGCTACGGTCCAGTCTTGGTCAGTCGATACTCTTTTCGAGATGACCTGCCAGTTGTGCGACTCTGTTATATGACACCCAGGGAACTGTGTTTCGTTTTTGTGTAGGTGTTGTCTGTTTTTTTGAGGCAGCCGGGTGAGTGTTTTGGTTCACTTGGAGTGCTTAATAGGAAAGGAGTTGAGGCAGCTTTCGCCGGAATCACTCCCCTCGATGTCGAGAAAGTACTCCTCGATGTCAGCTTGCGGGATCGATGGAGGGTCGATCCCCACTTCCATCTCTTCTGTGGTCGGCTCGTCTTGAGGTCCAACCGGTTTTGTTGGTATTGCAGAGTCGGAGCGCTGATTATCTTGGCTTTTCGCTGAATCCCCCTCCAGGATTCGTAGGTAGATATTGCCGAAAAGCCAATATAGTCGTCGCTCTTGTTGTTTTTAAACCTCAGCGTCCGGCTCCGGAACCCGGAGAAGCAGATGAATACCCGGCTTCTCTTTTTCAGTCTGCTTCTCCGCTCTAACAAGATTCTAAGAGCGACCGTTGACATTTTGGTTGTTGGCCGCGAGCATTTCGCGCAGTTTATCCATATCGGTCAGGTTAGGCGTCGGGATAAAGAGACCGCAGAGAATCCTGCGTTTGATCTCCGACTGCCTTCTCACCACTAGCTTAGTGCCGGCGATTGGTGAAGTTTGGGTTTCGACAGTGCGACGAAGCCACGCCAGCGCGTAGTCATCCTCGCACCATAGTTAAAGGTCACCCTCGCTATAGTGCGCTTTGCCACGGAAGTGCACTTTGCCTGTCTGGGATTTGGTTGCCGGATCGCAGAGTTAGTCCATAAACCTCATCTCCATGCTCTCGCGCAGTTCCGTGCCTTGTTCCGCCGTAAGGTCTTGATAAGGATCCACCATGACAGCTACACAGAGCTCGTTTGCTCTGAAGGCATCTGCGTAGCTCATGGTGGTCTTGGTTTTACTCGTTCCCTGCTTTGGACGGATTTGGCAATGTCTGGTCGGGAACGTTTGGTGCTTCCACTTGAGGGTTGGTTTGTAGAGGTTCTAGTGGCGCTCCTAGCCGCCACTTGCTTACCGGCTCGTTTACCCCTTGGCTTTGGATGGCGGACGGAACATTTCACTTCGAAGTGAAACGTTAATGCAAAATTAATGGGTACGGTATCCGATATTTAAGGAAACACCCTTTAAAGGGCTATAACTATCTATCTATAGTTATATAAATATAAATATTACAGGACATTATTTTACACAGCGCCATCTAGCCCCAAACTAAGCATATCTTGTAATATGTAAAAGGTAGCAGGTTGAAATTTTTAGGTCAAATCACAAATTATAAACAAAAACATACAAAATAAAAGGGGGTTCCCATACAAGAAACATAACTGTTATTTTCTTTTCATCTTTATCATACTTGGTGTGAATATAATTTGAATATATAAATAAATAATAAAAACTGGCCAAGCGTGAGTGAAAACTATTTATTTTTTAAACAGTAAAGACAGCCTTCGTTGATGTGAATTTTCAATTACAAAGATTTCTATAACCCAGACCTCCTTGTGCCTGTTTAAAAAAACCATAACGCGGACAAAGTCGCGGTTAAAAGCCAGTCAAGTACATTTCATAAAAACCTTAGGCTGATGTGTGTGGCGGTTCAGCATCACGCTCTCGGTGCAGGAATCCGGTCCAGCGTACACCCTGAACATCCGCAACGACAAGGAGGACGAGTGCTTTACGCTGGATGTGGACCTGGTGCCAGTCATCAGGTTCCTGCATCCGCGCTGGCCCGAGGGATACAAGTCAGTAATCAGTATAGCTGTTCTAAACATAGCCGTTACAATACATGTTAGCGCCATCTAGGCTTTATCTGCAAAACTAAATCCTCTGAGTAATGTTGGGAACTGTATGTATGTATGTATGTGGCAATGTTTGTAACGGCATAACTCTGGAACGGCCTAGCTGATTTTGATGAAATTAAAAATGTAAAGAGATAACATATTGATTACTGGAATTACACTGTTCACGTCACCATTGTATCATCATCATCATCATCATGATGATGATCTACATTAAAACTGCAATTGCACAGGTAGATTTGTTCGCCCACCGATGGCATCAGATCCAGAAGTCATGGTTTTTTACGACCTTGTTGCTAGGCCTTCATGTCGCCAGTTTCTTTTTTAAAGTTCTGATGAGGTCGAAAGTTGAAGCGCACTTCACCCGGAATCCTCAATAAACTGAGGAACTGGCTATCTTCTCTTAACATGGCATCAGGCGAGATGATGGCCAAGCGATTCCCCATCGTACAATAAAAAAACTTAAAAAGGGATGAACATGCCAGGCATGAAGGTATAGAAACGTCAGCAGTTTGACGAAGGCACAGGCGCCCTCATCCACTTCTGAATAGCTCCCCAAACGTCGCCACAAATAGCAATCCTTCCTGAGCCACCTCCATCAATCGACCATCACAGCCGCTATACTAATGTCGCGTCGGTCCATCGAAAGGCACGACATTTTGCAACACAAAGGATTTTTTTGTTCCTAATTGTTTAGTTCTGTAAAAAAGACTGGCTAAGGAAACTAAAGTCTATATTGTAAATTTTCAGAGAAATTAAAATAGAAGGGAGCACGGTGCGCGATTGGCTGGTGGTGCCGAAGCCCAATAAGTGGATCAAAGATGGCGCCCTCAAAAACAGATGCTGGAGACTCTCGTTCCAAGACTACGAGCGGGAGATGATGAAGGGATACCAGCAGTTGAAGATCACCATCCGATTGGTAAATTTTCTCTTAGGTCAACAGTCCTGTTGTTAAAAACCCCGACACAAAGAACTTCTTTTTATAGTGGTTCGTTTACAGCTGAAGCTATACGACATCGCAACACACTTTTAAGCTGAAAGTTTATCAGTAGTCTATCAGTTTAGTCTTAAATTATCATTTTTATCCTTGGTTGTCTGGAAGATATCACTTTCAGCGATAAGGCCGCCTGTTGTTTTACCTGTGACGCTTAGATTAAGTTAATCCACTATCTGTATTTTGTTATGTTATTTGTAAATGGTGAACAATATAGAGTTATCTATCTATCTATCTATCTATTGGTGAGAAATACATTTTGCTGACTATACACCTACAATTACTAAAGTATCGACGCGACACGGTAATCATAATTTGTGCTGAGCATTTTAAGTATATAAGGAATTTAAATATTACACGACAGGTCATTAATTTCACACAGCGCCATCTAGCCCCAAACTAAGCATAGCTTTTAATATTCCCATATTACTAGATTAAGGATACTATTAAATGCTTTTTTTTGTAATTACATACTTACTATATGATAGCACCCAAACACAGTCCACTGCTGGTACGCCCAGCGGTGGACTGCGATAGACTGGACTTGTCTTCCCAAGGCTCAGTGGCGACTGAGCCCGATCTTTGGCCTTTCTCATCCACTGTCTGCCCGCCACTGTACGGAGGTCGTCGCTCCATCTAGCCGGAAGACCTACTCTACACTTGGTCACGTGGTCTACACTGAAGGACTCGTTGACCCCATCGGTTATCGGTCCTTCGACAAACATGGCGCCCACTGCCACTTCAGCCTGCTAACTCTTTGAGCTATGTCGACCACTTTGATTATCTGTCGGATAACCTCATTCCTGATTTTATCCTTCAGAGAAACGCTAAGCTTAGCTCTTACAATAGCACGCCGAGTGATTTTTTATTTGTGGAGCTACACTTTGTGGACACTGACAATAGGGCTAGCCTATTGTCAGTGTCCACGCTTCGGCAGCGTAGGTCATCACAGGTAGGACGCACTGGTTGAAGACTGTAGTCTTCAGGCACTGCGGGATGGACGACGAGAAGACCTGACCAAGTTTCCCAAATTCTGCCCATTCCAGCTGGATTCTTCGTTTTAACTCTTTATCTAAGTTGTGTCTTCCTTCCTGGCTCTTATTTAGGCCAGCGAATTAGCATAGCTATTCAGCGTGGCAATGCAGCCAGTGTCTTAGGCACGCTTCCGTCTGGTACTGGTCTGGAACAGTTGAGTTACCTATAGGCCGTTTGTAACGGTCCTTAGGTCCTTTAATCTGGCTGATTCCTTTGTACATAGTTAGTTTAATTGTACTTTTTATTGAATAAATGAACAAATTATTATTATTATTTATTTACAGGTGAAAAAACTACGGGACGCGCTTGAACTCAAATGTATAGCCAGCTACTACATAAAGACGCTCTTCCTCTGGGAGCTTCACAATAGCCACGATAAAACCTTCTGGAAAAGCAAAATCAGCGTGTGCTTCAAACACATGGTGGACAAACTGTACAGCGCGATACTCGAACGTAACATTCCATACTTCTGGCACGAAGACAACAACCTCATAGACGGACTGAAGCCTACTCTAGTGAAAGTGTACACAGACAAACTCAAAGAGGTGCTGCACGCGTTGCACGCCAACGACGTGGACAAAGTGGTCGCGAACATATTGACGGTAGACGAGTTTCAGAAGTTTAAGGAAAGCGAAGTCTACCAGTTACACCAAAGAGTTTCTGGGGTTTCCAAGCAAATATCTGTGGAAATATCCTCACCGCCGATGTCGGAAGCAGTCCGCGCCTTAAGCGATGAAATCGACGGCATGAAGAATGAAACGCATAACGGTAAGTTGGAGAACCTCGAGCGACGAGTGAAGGACTTGGAGGACAGACTCGGCGCTTACGAAGACAGGCTGGCGTGTCTTGAGATGGAAAGGAAAGTGGTTGCTGACAATCCGTTATTCTTGGCGGAGGATTCTATGGACACCGGTGTACCTTTACTGGTGTTCGATTGATTAATTGGAACCTCAACCTAAAATTTTTGTCCTATGTTTTTATACACCTCTGAGAGCATTTTGTCTCCCGATGGTGGATAAGAACAGGGGACAAAAATTTTATCCCCGCCCCGTACTGAGGGGGCTGGGCTAAGTACGCATGAGACGGTGTTGCGTAAATTGTAGCTTCAAAACACAATACATCTTGTATACAGACTACCTACATTTGTGGCTATAATTTTTTTTTGAAATCTGACTAAATCTTTACAAGCAAAGAAGATAGTTTATAGCCTACGATACGTACAATACGTAGAAAAAAAAATAAGGCGATTTAACAATAATATAAGACTGATTTAATACGTATTCAGGCACACGTTTTAGCTTTTATTTTAAGCGCCGCCGCCGCCATTGTGATTTTATTGACTTTGACAGATTCGACGCCATTCGTGTGCTATGAAAAACACAACCATAATCTATTGTGTTGTCCGCATTACCTTTGTATGATTCTCCCTATGGACCGTGCATATATTTTTTCTCAGACCCCCAGCATCTTTTTGGTTAAGTCTAGTAAAAGCTGACATTGGCAAACTCTTGGGGTTCCCATATGGACCATAAGAAGAACTCAACGCAAGAGTTGGTTGCGTTTTTCCTAGTATTTAATTATTTTGTGACCCTTTAGCACCATAGGACTCCAATTAATTTATTTCATTTGGCCCGGTTCTGTTTTTTTTATTATGACAGATTTTTTGTATAGCATATTTACTATTCTTACGTAAATACGTAAGACTGTAAATCCGCTATAACTATTGTGAGCACCATAGACTCTAGTGTCCGTTATGGTAGCGTACACATAATCGAATTCACGTTCGTGGTTATGCCTAAAAAACTCTGCGTAAATAGATAATTAGTGCAAAAATAAAATGAATCGTGCCTCATTGGTTTAAGAAATAATGACCATTCTTAGTGGGTACGCATAACGATCAAACTAGCGTACACATGACCGTACTCAAAAACGGCTTATGCTATAGCAACGATGTTTACTTCACAAAATAAAGCATAAATAAGCTAAACAAAATTTCATAATGATTGCTCTTATAAGAACGGAGATACTGAACAAGACTTGAATGACATCTCGGAATGTTTGCACTAATTATGCTCTATTTACGCAGAGATTTTAGGCATAACCACGAATGTGAATTCGATTATGTGTACGCTACCATAACGGACACTAGACTCTACCTACTTAATACAGCAGTGATGCTCGCGTTGGTGTTTTTTTTATAAAGTACAACAAAACTATGCATATATCGAGTAAATTGATAATTGGAAAACTTTTGCGATAATTGTCACCATGCCCAATTGCCGGTACAGAAACTAGCCTTGGCCCCATATATTTCTGAATGAACTCTTTTGCTTAAAACCAATATGGACAAACTAGACGTAGTAGTAGCAGCGAACTTAACTTTTTTGAATCCACGATGTATTTTGAAGCTCTAATTTACCAAAAATCATATGGTACCTATGTACCTAAAAGCTGAACTATTACTTCTTCACTGATATTGGATATCAGTATTTTGATATATGAGCTAGTAGGTATGTAAGGGGTGAATGCCAGCCACAAATTATTTAATATTATCATGAATCTTACTGAGCCAAGTGCTTACCCGTCAAACATAAAAACAATTGCTTGATTCTGATCTTGATCTGGACTGGACTGATATAATCTTAGAAGATAATCATAGCAAGGTATAAGCACAGTAGGTAAAATAATTAACCATCTAGGGTAGCTTATAAGTAGGTATATTTATAATCCTCCTAGCCGATTTCGGTTGCAGAGACCAGGCTTAATTATAAGTACATACAAATCTCAGTTGGTAGTAGCCCTGCCTTATGCGCTGTAGGTTGTGGGTTCGATTCCCACCCAGTTCTATGTTTGGGTGTTGTATACCAAATTCCAAAAAAAAGTACTGTAGCTGTAACTTAGTTCCCATATTACAAGCTTGAGCTTAGTTCTGTATTACTTATTTATTTCATTATTGATAGCGGGACCCCGCAACACCCAACAAGTTAAATATTCCATCGGATGGCTAAGAAATTCTCAAATATAATTAATCTAATAGTAAGTAATATACCTGCCGTTTATAACCTACTATTACAACATAACTTTCTGCTTGAGGAACATATATTTTTTTACATAGATTATAATTTTCTGCCTATTGATTCACAAAAAAAAAATGTTTCATACTCGTAACATATTAGATCTCTCTATAGATCACTAGAAACACTCATCAGAATCAGAGGCACTTTAGTATATAAGTTTCGTTTTCAAAAATGACTGAATGTTAACAATCTATACAATCCAATTATTTATAGCATACATAGGTTAATTAGGTATTAGTGAAATTGTATTTAGTATTTTTATAAATTTTATATTATAAATAAATGAATAAAGTGATTAATAAGTTTAGTGAGATGTTATATTATTTCCAAATTATATCTTATCTTATACTAATACTAGCGTTTACTCGCGACTTCGTCCGCGTATTGTTTTTTTGAAATAGGTGTGAGTATAATATAAATATATATATTTGTTGGATATCTGTATAAATTTGACCGATTAACTCCTACATGGTGTGACACGCACACAGAGGGTTCTGATCTGACCATTCCCAGACAAAAAATGCAGGCTTTTTGAAGTCTTAGTGTCGGTTCGACTCACGTTTGGCCAGATTTTATTCTTCATTTATTTATTTACCACAAAGTAAGCACTATACTCACACCAACTTTGTTATTAGTCAGGTCTGAATATTGGACACCCCACCCTTTATTTCCGAAAATTATTAAAAACCAAAAATATGCCGTAACTCATTCCTTATGGGCAATCAACTTACTAATTTTCAAGTGCCTATCATTTGTGGTTTCAGGGATATGCAACATTTTACTCCTTATTGCTTACAAAAAAGAGCCACTAAGCGGAATTTTTTCCCGTATTTGCAACGCGTGGAGGAAATAAATAGGTGTGCCTGCATGGACTTCTTTGGTCTGTAGGTAGGTACTAGTGAACGAAATGAATCGATGTGCTTGCGTGGACTTTGGTCAGTAGGTACTAGTGAACGAAATAAATAGATGTGTGCTTGCGTGGACTTCTTTAGTATGTAGGTAGGGTAGACTGGGGTCAATTGAATCAAGTCATGGTTGAAACATCGCATTTATCTCAGAAAGCATGATACCTAGGTGCGTGACATATCACTCGCCGCTCTGTCGGCCATGTTCAAATCTATGGCCAGCATCGCTAGACCCATCGAGTAACGCAGACGTGCATGGAGGCATTTGTAATTTTATAGATTTTTCCCAGCTTTCAGTATTTTTTTGATTGAAATAACTACTTTCGTTACTATCAGAGTGTGTTAGAGTGAACTGTTTATGATGGGTTATGTAAAACGGATGTATAAAATTAAGTGTGCGGTTTTAAAACACATGTGTCCAAGTGGGTACTAACCTACAATGTCCATTGTAGGTATTAGATATTCATATGAAATGTACTAGAACATCCTAACCGTTAACCGGTAGAAAGTAATCCAGTGACATTATGTCGTCCTTGAAATTAAGGGACCTTCCGAATAATAATTTTCCCTTCAGGCTACGCCTTTTTGGGCGGCCTGACAATTTCAATGCCAATTTCGCAAAACTATTCTTCTCTTTCAAACGCCTGTGTCTAATGTAAAGAAGCCTATGTGTCAATCCACCTTGGAAGCTCTTCTGGTACCAAAATTCACATAAAATTAATTTAGCCGTTGAATTGGTCATCCCACGGGAACACAGTACTTTTCCAGAATAAGAAGTAGCCTTTGTGTCATCCATGGGATAACATATTCATCCATTCAACAACTTGTAGGGGAAGGAGGTGACACTTGATCCCCTCTTTAGATTTTTGTACATATCTCATAGTATATTTTTTCATCACTGTATAAACAATTTATATTGCTACCATGTTGCATCATTTGATTAAGAAAAAAGATTATGTCATAATAAATGTCATTTTAGGTATGTTTACTGAAACGTTCCAAAAGGAACAAGTGTCCCCTAATGAGGGAGACTTGATCCTGGTATAGGGTAGACTTGATCCGGGGGATCAAATGTACCATACTGTATGTAAAGTGAAGTAATCAAAAATCATTTTAAGCATTAGCTTAGTTTTATTCAGTCTTAATCAACTTTAGAGCGCTGATCTTCTTATTAAGTAACTAAATACCACTTGAATGAAAACCAAATAAACAAACAGACAACTACTAAATAAGCTAAATTAAAGCTATTGGTATCAAATGGGCGGCCTTATCGCTGAAAGTGATCTTTTTCAGGCACCCGTCGTAATAAATATTATTATTATAGGACATTAAATATTATAGGACATTAATTTTTACACAGCGCCATCTAGCCCCAAACTAAGCATGGCTTGTAATATGGGAACTAGATTACGGATAGAATACTTAAATACTTTTTTTTTTTTTAAATACATACTTACTATATGATAGAACACCCAAACACAGAACAAACATCTCTATATTCATCGCACAAAATGTTTGTCCTTGGTGGGAATCGAACCCACAGCCTACAGCGCAGAAGGCAGAGTTACTACCAACTGAGCTATGAGGCTTGTGTTATTGAAAAGTAATCCACTCAAATTTATCTTAAGTCGACCAATAATCAACTGATTTACTTGTAAAGAATCAAAGCACTAAAATTCGAACAAAATACTCACAAAAAATATTGCATCGCACTCAAAACAACAACACACCACTGCTCTGAAGTTGTCTTCTTGTCACTGCCAAAATGACATTTGGTGACCCTGGTTGACGGCAAAGCACAGATTTACCAGTAAAAAAAAAAAACTCCTAGATTCCGAAATAGTACCCAGGGATCAAGTGCCCCCCCACCCCCCTAACTTCGATTTTCCGTTGTTTTTTCAACAAATCGCACATTCTATTTTTTACTCCACATTCCCAATCCTTCTACCGCATACTTTCCTTCTTGATGAAAGCAAACCCTTTGATGTCGTTTGTTTGTTTGTGAGGAAATAAGACTTGTCTAGCGGTCACAAACAAAAAAGAAAAAAAGCCTAGTGAAACCACTCTCCCATACAGTTTCGAAATGGCACTTCCATTAGAAATTGAATGTAGATAGATAGAATGAAAATAAGACTTGTCTCGCGGTCACAAACAAAAAAGAAAAAAAGCCTAGTGAAACCACTCTCCCATACAGTTTCGAAATGGCACTTCCATTAGAAATTGAATGTAGATAGATAGAATGAAAACATTTCAATGTCTTAATCCTTTTTCTTCTCCATTCATGTCTGCAAGCCTTCAAAGCTTGGAGGGCTGTGCCATAATTACCACGCTTAGCAGGCGAATTGATGATTGCAGTATGTGTTAGATTATATATGTACCTAAGTATGCTCCTGCCCTTCTGGTGAGGGCCCATACACATTTGCTGTCTGTGTTGTCTGATTCCATGACCGAGACCGCCAAACGTTTTCTCTATTAAGGCTGAGCCAATAATTCATCTAGGTAACAAACACTAAAATGAAAGGTTTTGTTTTTCAGCATACTTTATTATTCTTAAATCGACAACTTATTTCTTACCCCCTTTCCTCTTAGACTTCCCTGGTCTCACATTCTTTTTGCTATTAGGCTTGAATGATTTACTTTTGTAATCAAAAGGCTTCTTTTTCGCCGAACTATTGAACCCGTCCATATTATTCGAAGAGTCTCTGGTATTTAGCTTCGACCCTTTTTTTTTGCCGCCGAAACCGAATTTTTTGTCCTTTGCTGATCGCTTCTTTGATATTTTATTCTGAGGCCCTTTGCCTTTGTTGTTTTTACCTTTGTTATCTTCTAGGAAATCTAGATCCGCGGACTTGCCTTTCCTGACTCGTTTGAGCTGGTCTAGCATGTGCTTTTTGTCTGCTGCTTGTTTAAGTTTGGAATCAATCTGAAAATTGTAAATGGAAGACATGTATAAATCGTTCTTGACTTTTATATAGGTTACATTTCTATTCAAAATCTCCACAAACAGTTCAGGCATAGTTAATGGCATAGCGGCTGGCTTAGTAATATTAACTCATCGATAGACTCACATATTATGAGGTAGGTATACCTTACGCATAAATTATAAAAAAGTTTTATACTCGAGTACTTTATCGCTTCCGTAGAGAATGTGCTCGATGCTTAGGCCATCATGTCCAGGGGACTTGCCCCGTTTTATTTGTCTCACCGTTTTAGCAATGTCTCCTATCGAAAACTGAATCGGATGTTCAAAAGGGGTGGTTTCAGCATTGGGCACACTTTCCACGGATTTTGGGGTGAGTTTAAACTTGCAAGCCTTCAACTAACACTGGTAAATTTTGTCTATAACCCGTAGCATTCCAAAACTAAAAATATTTTTTTTTCCTTTATGTCCACTGATGGACAGCCATCTCTAAGCCTGCAGGGTTTTGTTAGGTTGCAGGTACAAATAGGTAATATAATAATGGTAACAGACCTGAACTCTCTTAGCAATCTTCTTCTGATCACGGAGTGAGCGGACTTTCTCTGTTCGTGCCTGTGCTGCTTGCTTCGCCATTAGGCTCTTGCGGACCTTCTGCATGTGCTCATCTGTCTTAGCCATCTCCGCAAAGTAGTCATCAGGTCTGGAACATATTTTGTTACAAGCTCAGTGTTCACTTGACATAATAAAATTAATATAATTTGGGTAAGACTGAGGGTTCCTAAGCCAAATCAACATTACCACCCACTGTTTGGCATGAGTGTTAGCCAAAACTGGAGGGTATTGCCATTGTCCAACTCTTCATACATCATCACATCAGCAACCTGTAATTGTCTACAGAACTGCCATAAAAACTTGATTATCACCACAAGAATAGTGTTTATTGCAAATTTATGCCACCAAAAAGCTTTAAATGGCAAAAAGTACCAATTGTAGACTCCTAGGACCACAGTTAAGTTGTAAAACAGGTAGTCTATAGGGCAAGACAAGACAGTGATAATATAGCCCAGTTATTATATTAGTGCTGTACCTTCTAGTGGGTATTGACAGTTCCTTTAGCTTCTTAATCCCTTCAACCACGGCAGCCTGAGCTTGACGATGAATGAGATTTTCTCGCTTGAACTCATTGAGCACAGGGTCTTGGGTAGGGTCGTATTTGTTTCCTCCTTTTGAGTTTTCTTTAACATTCCTTCAAGAAAGGTGCAATGGTAAATTTGTAATTTTAGAATAGGTATTCTAAGAATACCTATTCTAAAATTATTATATTATATTTATTAGGTTAGGTAGGATTACATAAAAAGCCGGTATTAAGTTAAAGTAGGTAAGGTACCTAACCTAGTACCTTACCTACTTTGTACATAATAAAAAAGTACACAACTAAATTGATGTAATGTATGGAAATGTATTGTTGTGTGTATGTGTGTGAGCTGCAACCTGCTGCCTTCTCAACTTAGCATAATAATGCAGTGCATAGCCAACCAGTGGTTGTATCACTTTTTTCAGTAGCTCCGTACTGACCGCCTATGTGGTATAGTGGTTCACCTACCGATTTCAGATCCAGAGGTCCTGGGTCTGTTCCCCAGAGAGAGAACAATATTTTGTGTTGGGTTTGGTTGGTGGTAGGACTGATTAAGTATGCCTAGCTAGCTACCACCGTCTTACCTATACCATGTTGCCGTTACAACAAGTATTAAATTGCTGTGATCCGGCATTTCGTGGTATGATAGCCATTTCCTAAGTTTATTCCAAGTGAAGTGCGCTCCCTCGGCCTTCTCATTTTATTATACCTACTTATCATAACTTTTAAAATTAGGTGAGATGAAGGCCAAGAACATTGTACAATAAAAAAAACCTACCTATCGCAAACTTACTTTCTTTTCTGTGCAGTTTCTTGCATCTGCATAGCCACATCAGGCGCCATAGGTGCAACTGTCGTGACCAAATCGAGTGTCTCAACCCATGGCAAATTTAGTTTGAATTCTTTTAATTTCACTTTCAAATCTGCTACATTATTCACGTATTTTTTCTCTACCTTTTCAATTTCTTCGTTCAGCCCAGGTTTAAGCAGTCCTTTAGCGAAGGCTTCTTGCAACTGTAAACATATTATTTGGAAGATAATTAAATAATAAATATTACAGGACATTTATTAATTTCACAACAATATACAATTTTAGACGATCCAAAGAAAACACATGTTTAGAATAAATTAAGTACTTACTTCTTCGTCAGAATCAATTTCTGTGTCACTTTCGTTTAGCACAAAGTCACTCATTGTACCTATTATTTATCCAAAATTAAATGAAATTTTCCGCAACTAAACAAAATCTAAAATATGTACAGTAAGTATCTACAACACAAAACATAACCTCAATAGAATAGAAAGGAAAGTAAAGTAAGTCAAGGAAACGTGAGTTTGACATATAATTTGACAGTCGAGTCGAGAGAGCTATTGGCAGCATTTTCCTAAGAGAACGAAGATGATACGCGCTACGAGACGCTACGCAGACGACGACACACGACGTCACTCTACGCAACGCTAAGACTTTTGACGATAATACGTTTTAAAACTAAAAAGAACAATATTTTGACTTCAATGGAGAATAATAATACAAATGATTAACAAACATACTATGAGTTACGTTTACTCTTTTTCATTTATCAAGCTTTTAAATCGACCCCACGATCAGAAAGCTTTAAAAGAAATGACACCCGGTTTTGTCTCGAGTGGGCCACATCTTAGTGATGTCTGTTCTAAGTTTGGTAAGGACATTGTAGGCTCGAATCACTAGATTGCCCGTTAAGTAAGATGCTAGTAGTCGTTAAACAGACATGTTAGACGCCTGTGGCGGCGGCTTGTAAAGTCCAGAACTGTTACACAGCCCGAAAGAAAACATGTATTAACAAAAAAAAGGAGTATATAAGTATAACTAGTAGTTCGCACCAAACTGGGATCTCGTGATGTCTGGTTGGTGAGGGAGATTATTTCTCAAATAGAACGTAATTAACAAACGAAAAAAGTGTGCTTTCATTTTATTCTTGCAGCTAACGTTATGTAATATCCTTTCTAACATTAATAAAACAAAGGTTGATGTCGTTTTGAAAAGTGCCCTCAAAACTGTTGCCTTAGTAATCGTGGTTCAAAAATCTACCCCAATCGGTAAATGGGGTATCATGCAAGGGTTTTGAATGCGCATATACCAAATCAACAGTACATTATTGTCCTCAAAATAAAAAGCTGCTGCATTTTTGGTTGACTTTACGACATCCGTGGACTGGAGGGGTAGATTTTTGAACCACGACTACTAAGGCAACAGTTTTGAGGGCACTTTTCGAAACGACTTCAACCTTTGTTCCATGTTAGATAGGTTACATTACGATAGTAGCAAAAAAGAGAGAGCCTCGAACACTCAGGTGAATATAGAGAGTTAAAGAAAAAAGTGCTTGAGTATATTGAGAAAATTGCAATTAAAGTACACTTTTATCGTTGGTTAATTACGATCTATTTGAGAAACAATCTCCATCACAAACCAGACATCACGAGATCACAGTTCGGGGCGCACTACTAGTTACGGAGTTTCGGTGAATTGTCTACCTTCTAGCATCTTTCATCATCAGACCACGACGATGATGATGATACTGGAAGGTAAGCAGTTCAATAGGACTACTTTAGTGACCGTAAACACAAGCAGAATACGTATATCCAAGATAAAATATTATCTTGGATGACATTTTTTCAGTTATTTCTACGTAAAAACCAAACTACTGTACTGATTTTGATGTAAATTCTAATAGACCACCTCAAAAGTATGACCTACCAAACATAATAAGAATCATTAAAGACAATTTCAAATTGGCGGAATCGAGTAACAAACAAAGAAACAAAAAAAACATACAGCTGATATGAGAACCTCCTCCTGTTTCAAGTTGGTTAAAAAGTAAACAAAAATCAAACTCGCACTGAAACATACGGGGTACCTATACCTACAAAAACATTGATTGATTCGGACCGTAAATCTTTGGTTAAGCCATTTCTCCTGCTACTGCTACCTAAAATACCACAAAATAGTTGTCACAGCATGTTTGATGAACAAAAAGGGGGCGTGGTTTGAAAAAATTAAGCTAACTAAGCCGGGTCTCCTGCTGCCTAATTTTCGCAAAATTGTTGACCCAACAAGTGTTTGATAAACATGTTGGATGAACATTCATCATATCAGTTAGAGTATCAAACAAAGTTCAATCAACTTAGAAATGTTGGAGACCCAGCTTTACGGTCAAGGAGAGGGGGAAGAAATGGCAGAATACATATTAATTGATCTGTGCGTGGGGTAATCGTGTTTATTAGCCAAAACAAGTGCTCTTACTGTATTCAATTTAGATTCAGGGTCGGCGAGTTTTGCTGTAGAGTTTGGTTCAATACACAGGTTGAGTTATTTCCAGGGCCACTGAGGCCAAGTCTGAAACCGTGAAAGTTATCGAAAAGTAGGTAATGCTAGGAGTAACGAGCCCGATTACAAAAAAAAATGTGCATTAACGAAAATCATTTTTTTTTTAGGTTAGTGAGATTTTGAAAAAAAAAATGCTTGGTTTGATTATATAATAAATTATGTGCGATGACCGCGTGCCCAAAGTTATTGGAACACTTTCAAAATTGAAAATTTATAAATTCAACTTTATGTATTTAGTTAAGGAAGCATCAACATATATCAATGGTTTTTAGGGTGTCCGTTATGGTAGCGTATACATAATCACACATACAATTCACGAGAAAGAAAAAGAAAAAGAAGATGAGCTTTCGTGAGTACATTTACCCCTATTTAGCTACTTATTAAGCAAAGCAGAGCAAATCGTGTAGGTTCATTTTGATTAGAACTAGGTACTCGTTCAATATTAGTAGTTCGCATAGTTCGTAGTTTTTGGAACAACAATAAATTTATTAAAAATAATTCTTGTTAATCCAACAAATAACTTTATTATTATTATATTATTATATTTTTTTTTCAGAAAGCACACATATTGCATACAATTTCCATATAATTATAATTAAAACTTAAAAATTAATGCTAAACTACTACAAAAATAACGGAGACCTGAACTGTGCGTGCATGCTCATCCAGCAATTCATGAACGCACAGTTCATGTCCAGCCTCTCCGCCATCAGTTGCAGGATGGTGTTGGTGCTGCCGCGCACCCTGCGCATCAGGGACGCCGTTCTCTTGCGCAGTATCGCTGTGAACCCATCTACTCGCGCCTCTACAAACATTCAACAAGCTACAGAAGCGCGGCAGCCCCATCAGCATCCTGAACGCATTATTATATTGGACGCGCAGGGCGTTCCAAGTCTTTTGCGTATGCTTGACCCATAGACTGCATGTATAGAACGACTGGAAGTACGCCCTAAACAATGTAGTTTTAGCCGGCGCACTGCAGCGTGCAAATCTACGGGCAGCATATTTGCTCTGACCGTTAACGCCCTGCGCTCCCTCCATGACTACATCATCCGTGAGCGCCTCGGTGACCCAGTGGCCCAGGTACTTGAATTCTAAAACTCGCTTTAGTAACTTACCATTTAGTGAGACCGGTGGCACCACTGCATAGCTCTTTGAGCCCGCCTTGAATACCATCAGCTCACTCTTGGTCGCATTGTACCTGAGCACATGGGCCTCCGCATAGCGCTTACAGAAGTTGACCAGCTTCCTGAGGGCACCGATCGATGGGCTCAGCAGCACCATATCGTCGGCGTAACTTATGTTATTAATGGATACTCCGTCGATTGAGCAACCGACTTGGGCGCTGCTAAGCTCACGAATCAGGCGGTCTATGTACAGTTTGAATAGTCTGGGACCCTGCCTCACCCCACACTCCAGCCTCCAGCCACAAGATCAAAGGCTTTTGATAGATCTAAAAAGCAGGCGTAGACAGGCGTGTTCCTTCTAGTGTAGTATTGGACGGTGTGTTTGAGACTTTATGATTACTCGACAACACGCACTAAAATTTCTCCATACATTTTTCAAAGGAAATCTGCTTTAAATATAGATTAGATTACGTTTCAGCTCACCATTCCACGCTTCCACGCGGTCGTGGAAACACGGGTGTTTCGCATTTTTTTATATAGTTGGAGCGACAAAGTTTTAAAGTAAGTAATCATAAAGAGTGTGCGTGTGTGAAAAACGTTTTTAATAGAACTGTTAATAACTTTATACTTTTCATTGATGTAGCTAGTAGATATCGAAAGAAATGGTTCGATATCAATCAGTCTAATTGGCTTCCTCTGATCAGCTGTTTTTTTTTTTATGAAAGGACAATACGCTGGTCTGGTTCTAAGCCTGGAGGGCGACAGCTTTACGCGGACCTGCTGAGGGAATCCTTTTTTTTTTTTTATGAAAGGACAATACGCTGGCCTGGTTCTGAACCTAGAGGGCGACAGCTTTGCGCGGACCTGACTGAGGGAATCCATTATTTTTTTTATGAAAGGACAATACGCTGGCCTGATATAAAATATATGATTAATATATATGCTCTGTCGCGCCCGCACGCGTTGTCTATCTCATTCATCCACGTAGACAAATCTTGTGCTTTGTGATAGATAACCAACGCTCGGCACTGATATATATTCCTTGATAAGTAAGAAATTTGTCAGCAATACATCGAATACTGTGATCGCGACTCTCATTTTTACCTAGAGTCCCTAAGTCAGCAAGAGTGAGATTAAGTAACAGTGAGTGACTAGGCAGGCAGACGGAGTAGGATTAACCACCACAAGATCAAATGAACGTGATGCTATTGAATACTGTTTTTTTTAGTCAAATATTTTAATTTAGTAATATTTTTTAGGATCACTTTGAATCGTCTAATCTGCCGCCTGTTCGGAATCGCAACCAGCACACGTGATTGTAACACGAGTGCAAAATTTTAAAGAAATCAATTCAGTAGAACTATGTGAAAAAGGCGTTGCAAGATTTGAATCCTCAAGGTTATTAGATTAATGCACGAACACACTCGGATGATTTATTCATACCTCCGGAAATATTGACGGAACAGCATCAGGTTTAAGCATATTCTTAGAATAGGTAACCACAAATAAAGTCGTCACATATCAAATGGGCACCGCAAACAACAGACAACTTTGAGATTTTTTCAGGCACTATCTTTTCCCACTTTAATTTCTGGTTTGCTTTCTTTAATACAATAAATATAATTATTAACAACAACCCACTTTGTACACACCGACCGTGGTCGGTACATCTCAATATAAGACCTACCTACTACTGCGTTATTGTAAAAAAATAATTGATCAACAAAATTCATGGTTACCCTAATGAATATGATTGTTGCTTCTACCTATCTGTGGAAAGAAAAGCTGCAACCGATATAAGTCTCATTTTGGCACCCTGTCACACAGCATGAATTTAATTGTATATATGATTTGTTCGTAATTACTTCAGTCAGACAAGGACACACTACCAGCGGGAGCCCTCTCGCCCGGACCGATTTTAGCTAGCTACCGCTTTTATGGGAATAGCTACCCTCAATAAACCATAGATTTCATTTAAGCTAAACAAATATTTTTGGTACACAGTCTAGTTGTAAGGATAAGGTCTTTGGATTAGTCAGGATCACAGATGAGTTTACATGTCAGGTTCTGTTCTTTTAATATTTGAACGCACCTTTTTCTGTTGTGTCTCTGTCAAAATCGTTTCTCTATGATAGTTACGAGAACAAAAATCTTACCATAGTAAATAATTTGCCATAGAGAAATAACTCTTCTGGAAAAAAAAAATCATAGACTTTTTTGAAATCAAGATAAAAGTTTTTTATTACGAATAAGATTAAATACCTTTTAACTTTAATATTTTTCTATTTGTTAAATAATTTGTATTTTTTAAATTACCTTTTTTCTTATATTTTTGTGTAGGAGTCTACATTTGGGTAAACTTTTTTATAGGAATTACATTTGACCGGAAGTACTGCCAGCTTCTACATGATCCGTGAGTGAGACCCCGTTGTTTTGCATCGAAAGAAATGCAATGGTCGCCATCTTCAACTCTCGTAAATGTTTTGGTCGTAGTTTTGGACTTTGACGCTTATTTCATTTGTGCTATGCAATTACTTGACGAAATTAGTTTCGCTCCAGTGTCGGTGTTCTAAATTCATTTGAGCAAAGGTTAGTAAAGGTTTTTAACAATTTATAATCGTAAAGTGTTTACACCTGGGTTTTCTAGTGCTTTGACACTGCGGCTCTGACGATATTGCTTACTGTTACATATATTTCATTCCATTCAACTTGTTTAACTTGGATTTTCATAGCCAAGACATAACTACTTACGATCAGATATAAATATACAAACCTCATTTTCGTACCTACGTACCTAAATTTTGCATCTCTTTGTTACTATGCGGGCCCTATGACCTCATGGGCATACATTTTACATCGATCCCAAGGATTTAAGACCCCCTAACGTCAATAATTTATTGTTTTAGGTTAGTGTTTACTTATTTTGATGTTACTGGAGAGACATTTCAATTTCCGTGCGACAATAATGGCGGCAGTAGGATTAACCTATCCACATATTTTATGTAATTATTCCTACGTAGCCGCACTCGAAATCAATTATTTTTGTGTAATACGTTCTACTTACTCGTAGGAAACGAATTACAGTGATTTACGAATACATTTCGAGAACAATGACCTCGACGGTCGTATCCTATTTGTGGACTAAAAATATTTTACCAAGAGCATTATGGTGTGCATCGAGCCTAGACGTGAGGATGTTGAAGATAGGTGGATAAAGAATCAATTTTCGATTGCAGTCACATGAAATAACGTTTGGAGGCTGTGGTGCACTCCAAGGCGTCATCTCGGGTTTGACCCAAGATGATAGTATTTACAGCATGTCAACTTTATCAGAATACGAATCTGCGGCCCGGCAAGTGAGTACTCTGGTTATTTTCGTATAAGACCTCCTAACATCAGAAGAAAACATTGTTTCAACCCTTAACCCATTCAATTTATTGCCCTGTATTCATCATGCTTTATTATGGCTTTATTAGAACTATCAGTTTCTATTCGTTCGCAATGAGTTTTTTTTCAACAAGTACCATGTACAACCATACATGTCACATAACACCTAATATTTCTGCTAAAATCAGTGTGTGATACATACATTGTCATTCTTTCACCCATATTAATGATTGGATGTGAACTGTGGTACTGGAAGTGTATTTTTTTTATTACTATGGGAAACTTAAAATAATTATCCAATATTCTGTGTAATATAAGCCAGATTCAGGTTGTACACATTAAAAGACTGACCACCACAATGTTGAAAAGGGCTGATTTATTGTGCGAGCCCAAAATATATTTCTTTATAAATCTATAAAAATATCCACATCATTGCATTTCTGCCCCAATATTATGACCTACTAAGAAAACATATATGAAAGTTTCAACTCTTATGTTTTCAGTAGTTTTGGCATGCAGGAGTTACAAACATCAATCCTAACATAAAAATGACTACATTCAAAGCAATGCTCACTTCTTCATAAAGCTAGAAATGTCTGATAATCTTGACATCCATCATCTTGAAAAGAAGTTGTGCTTTGTTCACAACATGCTGGTTGTTTGGGTATTAAAACTTAATTTAGATAAGTTTAATATTAAAAGTTGAGGTTTGACTCATTATGGGTTAAAATGGTAAAGGAAACTACCACTACGATAGCACTGCTAACACTAGTAATTTTGTATGATTCTTTTCAGCTTGTCTGTTTTCCAATAAAGATATAAAATCCTCAGTCTATTTATTTATCCTCTAGTTTTAGTTAGCAATAGTTGATTTGGCAATTATAAAAATGGTTCTATTATTGTCTTACAATATAATGTCTCAATTATATTTTGTTAATTTTTTATTATATCATGAATAAACAATAAGATGGAAGAAGTTTAGCTAGTATTAATGTGTAGTATAACATTGATGTTAATCCAGTGTCGGAAACATTGACATAGACTTTACACTAGTGTTCTTATTATGAGGTTTCACTTAAAGTATATATTTATTTACCACTTAGAGCGGTGGTAGACGTTTTATATAATGACAAGCAGAAATTATGATGTCTTGATATACTGTGTGGGATGGCTACTTCAGCTTCAAATCTTTTTGTTATAGGATTACGGGCCGGCCACCTCCAGTGAAAATGTATATGAACAAGCTTTGGATCATAAATTAGCAGAGAATATGAATGTACAAAGTATTAGGACGCCGGTTGTTAGGGCTGTGCCCCAATCGCCCAATGAGGGAGACACGGAACCGGATTCCACCAATCATGAAAGCATTATTCAATCAGCTCACAAAGCTGATGAAGTTGAATATCATATTGCAGAGAAAACAACTGATACAGAGATGTCGGGTGACACCCTAAAATTAGATGATAGTCCTGTAGACAACATGGGGCCAGTGACATACCCATTGCTACAAGACGCAAATGATGTTAACCAAGGCAACTATGTGGAAAATGCAGCCACACTAATACAAGCCCCATTGAGCACAGCAATTGTTCAAAATGTAACTAAACTGCCACAAAACTACACAATTGTAGATGCTGCAGTCAGCAATATTACCACAATACAGAATGTGTCACAGGATGGATCAAGTAGCCAGACTCTTTGGCTACCCACTATACTTGCAACCAGTACTCCAGCAATTGATGGCAAATGTGAAGATGACAGGCCACAAGCTGGTGTATCACAGATTATCATAACAAGTGAAAGCTACACCAACGACATGCACATCAGTCGTAGGTCAAACATAGTAACAGAAACAAATTACATCACTAGACCGAAAGCATCTAAAGTTCAGATATTGAGTAACATATCTCTACCAAAAAATCCTACATATTCTCAGCAGTATATCACTCAGACAAAGGAGATAGCCACCGCTACCCCATTGTATGCCACTCAAAATCATGTCTACAAGCTAAGCACCAATGTTGTTACACAGAAGCATTTGACCAGTTCTGTTTTATGCACTAAAACACCTAAAAGCCAGTCTCTTATGGGTTGTTCCACTCTTACTCAAAGTGTGATCAATAGCAGTCCTATAAAAAATGTGGCATACAGTCACACATTTACTAAAAGCACAAATGTAAAGACATTGAACAAGGTGAACAATGGTGCTAACCTGAATGCCATGGTAGCTGCCTCATCAGGCAGTACGCAGTGCCACATCCTATCTCGTGTCGTATCTGGGCCCAACAAGATGTCTGTGCATTCTGGAAGAAAAACTGTAAACACTTTCAAGGGATCCAAATCTGGCCAGAATCCAAGTCAGAAAAATCAATCGAGACCTATCAAAATAATACAGCAAGCAGGATCTGCTCATAAATCAGATGCAAAGTCATGGCCAGTAGCCAGTGTCACATACAAAAATCACCAAGGAATATATGGTGTTGTGGATGCCAATACATCTAAGATAATACAGAAAGTTGGGAGCCCCACAAGCAAACATCAAGCTGCAACGCTACAGAAGTTCCCAGCTAAGGGAGAAAGATTAGTGCTTCAGTCTCCTTGTGGCTCAGTACTTATTTCAAGTGCAACAATAAGCACCAGCCTACCAAAGGGGCCTCATTATGTTCAATCTGGTGCCACACCCAACTTGCGATATGTTCAGACTTACGGATCTGCGGACAACCAAATGTCTACAGTATCACAAGTATCGGCTAACCAGCAGCTTACAGCACAAATATTGCAGTCTTTGTCACAACCCAAATTGATGTTGCAAACAAGTCCCACATCCATCAATCAGTTCGCAACTGTAGCTTCATTACCCGCTGCTATAATCGAGGAACCCATTACCAAGGAACCTAAGCCGGTTTACCAAAAACGCATCGTCATGTAAGTATCATTGTCACAGAGCAGTTGTGATATAAAAAAGAAAGAAGTTGGTCATCAATGTTGTTTTTGTATGTTTCAGGGGTGATAAATCGACATTGCTAACAGCAGATGATCTTATTGGAATGGAAGAGAGACCTAATCTATTGGAGGAGTTGCGTCGCTATTCGTTACAGCCGCTAGCGTTCGTGATGCTGGACCATACATACTCGCAGCCCGCTCAGAAGGTCCCCCAGCCGGCGCCGAGGCCACTGACTCCTCCGCCTACCGCGCCCCTCGCGCCCCTCGCGCCCCTCGCGCCGCCGTCGCCACCGGCGCCGCCGCCATCCCCACCATCCCCGCCCGCCCCTCTCCCCGCGCCCGTACCCCCAGCCACCCCTTTGTTCATTTCCGCCACTGCGACGCTAGCTATCATCTCCCCTCCGATGACGACCGTCGCGCCAATCAGCCCCATGAAGAGAACCTCGCCCGTCATAGTCTCGAACACGCAGTACGAGCTCCCTGTAGCCGTGCCCACCGTCGTCGGGACGACCGTTCCCGTCGCCTCGATACAAATGGCGCCCATCGCTTACAAACCGCAGCTGCTTATAACGGCGCCCATCGCACCGGCACCGGACGACGACGCCGCCTCGGTGGTGTCCTCCATCGACGGAGACCGCAAGCCGCCCGTCGGCGGGAGCGACACGGAGACCGCTCCCGAGGGCGAGGAGGAAGGGAAGACGCGCTGCATCTGCGAGTTCACGCACGACGACGGATACATGATCTGCTGCGACCGCTGCGGCGAGTGGCAGCACGTGGACTGCATGGGCATCGACCGGAACGACATCCCCGACGCGTACATGTGCGAGCGTTGTCTGCCGCGGCCCGTGGACCGCCGCCACGCGCGCGCCATCCAGATGAGGAAGCGGGAGGAGCTCAGCGCGCTCGGCGCCTCCGACTCGGACTCGTCAGAGCTGATGCGCGGCCCCCCCGGCCAGCGTCGGCGGCGGCTGCTCACAGTCACCACCTACACGGACACCAGTGGCTCCTGTGTCACCACCTACAACTCAGGTGTGCCAGTGCTCCCGTCGCTGCCGCAGCCTCCGCCTCAGCCTCAGCCAACGCTGCCCCTCCCCAAACGCGGACCCATCCCTAAAGCGCCACCGAAGCCCAGGAAAACGGAACTACTCCGAAAAGGAGCCAAGAGAAAACTTACCGAAAAGCGCGTGAAACGTAAGAAGGAAATGATCCTTAACAGAAGCAAATACGGCTCCAGTCTCTCCAACCAGTCACACTGGCAAGACGCCTACGAGCTGGCCGTGACCAACCACTACAGCCCCGAGCTGAGAGCGAAAATCATGAAGTACAGCAACAAACTCGGTAGTCAGCCTAACATGGCTTACGCCACTAGCACTCACCTCTGCACCACGGTGCCTCATGCGGGGGGCAAGATTCTCATCGCCACGAAGGACTTGAGAGAGAATATGCCGATTATAGAACTACGCGGGAAATACATGCTCTCGAACCAACACAGGCCACAACTGCAGAACGCCGCCCGAGCGGGAGGACAGAAGCCCGGACCGTTTGTGTTCTTCTACAGACTACCGAAGGACAACATCCAGATCTGCATCGACACCAGGACGTACGGCAACGAGGCGCGCTTCGCTCGGCGCTCGTGCAAGCCCAACGCGGAGCTTCAGCATTGCATCGTGAAAGGGACCATCCACGTGTACCTGGTGACAACCGGGGTAGTGCAGGCCAACACAGAGATCACGGTGGGCCACGACGCCGACGGAAGCAAGCAGCCTTGCGCGTGCGGAAACCCGAAGCATTGCAAAGTGAACGGACTGAACAGTCCCTTGCCTCCCAGGAAGAGCTTCGACTTCCCCCCGAGGGAGAAGAGGACCCGGAACAGGTGCTTCAGCTCGTCATCTCCGGTGTCCCCGCCGCCGATGCCGACCAGTCTACCGCCTGGTCTCCCGCCCGGCCCGCTGACGCCGTCGGGTCCGCTGACGCCGCCCATTAGAGAACCGCCCTACATCCCTACACTGATGACCATCAAACCTGAGCAGTCTCCCATCAAACATGAGTATCCTCCTATGTCTCCGGCGAAACCGGTGATCATGCACTCATTCGAGGAGCCCGTGAAAATTGCACGGAGTTTCGAATTCAATAACGCTATGATGAAAGTTGAATCAATAGAACCAGAGCTGATCAAGGTTGAGCCACCTCCGGTTGAAGTACCTAAAACGGAGCCTATCGAAGATGAGTCGCTGGAGGAACCGAAGCTAGAAATGGATTTGACTTCTAAAGAAGTGATGAAACCTGAAGATTACGATGAACCGGATTTCTGCAAGGCGGAAGAGAAAGTTGAATATGTACCGTCCCCCCCGCCTATGGTGAGCATACCTGAGCCGTTGGTACAACTAAAGGTGGAAGTCAATGAAGAGCCTAAACTGGTGGTTGTACCTAAACTAACAACTCCTAAGCCCATTGTATCTCCTATAGTCGAAGATAATACTAAAGAAAAATTGTTGTCGCCGAAATTGGAGAAAATATTGGAACGAAGAAAAAGTAGGATCCGCGAAAGGATTGAGATGTACAAAGACGAGACTTCCGACGATGAGCCTCTGGAAAAAGTGGAAAAAGACGACAAGATATCTCTAGACCTGAAAATTGAGCCCAAACTCGAAGATGAAAAGTTCTCAATGAAAGAGGATGTTGCCAAATCCGCGTGCCACGATCGG
The DNA here is from genome assembly GCA_951394065.1 of Venusia cambrica. Taxonomy (NCBI): domain Eukaryota; kingdom Metazoa; phylum Arthropoda; class Insecta; order Lepidoptera; family Geometridae; genus Venusia; species Venusia cambrica. The sequence continues at coordinate 2,773,672 of OX596036.1, forward strand.
TCATCGCGATCTAGCAGGAACCAATCTACGTGCATGAACCAAGACTCTTTGGACGACAAAACTGACGATTCTCAAGATAAAATCACACCCAAGTCTAAGGACAAAGACAAGAGAAAAATGGTAAGTGTTTGGAGACCACACTGTTTGGAAATTGCAAAACATTTTTGTTTTAACCTCTACATCGGCAAGAAAAAGTTCAGGTTTGTAATTGTTCTTGTTTTCAGACCCGCGAGGAGCGTAAAATGGAAGCTATAATGAAAGCGTTTGAGCGTATGGAGAAAGCTCAGCAACGGAAACAGGAGGTGAAAGAACGACAGAAAAGGCGGGAGTCAGACCCTCATCCTAACGCTATGGATAAAGACGATGATGAAGAAATACACTGCGCGACTAAAAAACGAAGAAAGTGAGTAAAACCCAGTCAATGTCCGATAGTACATATCTTTTCCACAGGTTAATTGTGGGTTTTTGTATAAATTATCATAAATTGTTGACATGCTTTTGGGGTAAATGTAAATATAAAATACTCCATTTAGTTTTTATCTTATGTTCTTTTTGGACATATGTTGCTCAACCGGGAATAGAACTAGTTATTATCTCGTAAATCAGTTTCTGTGGGATGGGAATGTGATGCCAAACATAATTCTTTCTATGATCATGTCTTGCAATATCGTAAACTTGCGCTTTGAATCCATTAGCATATACATGCATTGTTTCTCAGACGCAAAGGTCGCGCCCGGACTACGTCTCAATCCAATCGGCGGCGGCTCAACTCCGCAGACTCTGACATGGTCACTTCCGGGGACGAAGCTCCCTTGCCTCCGATGACTCCACCTAGGGCTGCGCCCCCGATGCGAAGGAACAGCTTGCTGCCAATGTCGAGCGAAACCGAAAGACACCATGAACCGCACGAGGTAACTTACAACTTAAGATTTCTTGACAAATTGGATTAACAATATGAATTAACAAATCTTTTTCTTTGAACAGACTAACTTACAGGCTCTTTCTTTTCAGAACTACATAGTACCTCACGGTTACTTAGAAAGAACGATTGGCAAAAGAGAAGTTATTGGGCATGTAGGTGTCTTTCAAAGCTACCTAAATTTTATAGTTCTTTTTGTAGCTGTCATTGTATAGAAATCGAACTGTGTTAGTTACACTTGTTTCTGTTGTAGGAGATCGGTCTGAGCTCTGCGTGTTTGCTAGTTGAGGCTGCGGTGGGTTCGGTCGAGAACGCATTCAAGCTACCTAAAACCAAGAAGACAATGGCAACGGAATGGATAGGTCGCTCGCCCGAGCGTACGCCATCGCCTTACCGGTCGCCTTACAGACCCGCTTTGGTATCCCAGCCCTCGCTGGAGAGTTTAGTTCGTGTGGCTTCGACTATGATCGGCGATCTGAGCGGGACACAAGACACGGAACACGACGACTGCGTATCGCCGCCTAGAACACCCGGTCGGGATAGGAACCGTCCGCCCAAGAAGTCCCGAAGGATCACCAGAAGCAACCCCGTGGAACCGCCCGCTGAGGTGCCAGAAGTCGTCCCGCAAGTCCTTCCGCAGCACAGCGCGAAGAAACGATGGCTGCGGCAGGCTATCAGCGAAGAGTGCGATCAGATCAACGTACCAGGTTCGTAATCATGATGTGACCTAACGTATGAAACAAGTCTTGTGTGCGCGGAATCGAACACTAACTTGCATATTTTATTACAGAATCGCCGCCAAACGAAATGTACACGCCCTTGAAAAAGCGGCGGCTAGCGCGCGAGTCGCTATCGTGCGAACAAACCACCGTGCCAGTAAGTACACGCGACAAATACCACCATAAAAAGTTTTGTTGTGAATCGCGAGAGCTAACCGGCTTACTGTTCACACAGTGCATCGAGGAGCGCTCGCCCGTGTTCACGTCGGAGGACTCGCCGGTGAAAGACGATGCCGGTAGACCGTACGATGACCCTTGCAGGCAGTACAAGATGCGGAACATGATGGAGAGCATGTACGGGGCTCGCGACCGCACGCGCTCCGACAGCGGCCAGGGCTCCGACGACCAGTGCAACATGGATAACGACGTGCTCAACGTCAACTTTAGAGGCCCTCACGACACCGAGAACATCCGACGCATCATCGGAGTACCCACCCCCGAGGAGGAACTGCCCCCGCATATTCCCCGACCCGATGAACTCAACACAAACAACAACAACCTCGAACTGGAAGAGAGCAACTACAACAAAGTTGTGCCAATGGACATCGACACCACGATACCGCAACCCAAAATACAAGAAACCATCGAGAGCACCATCGTTGACCCCAAAAGAATAGAAAGTCCTACCGAGAAACTGAACAGCTGCCAGTCCGCGGACACCAGCGGCAACTCCTCTCCGCAACGCGACGAAATGGACGACATACAGAAGAAAATACACTCGTTCCACACGGAAAACATTATGATGCTCAAAAGTCGTAATAAAAAGCCCAAAGAGAAACGAAAGAAGGTCAATCTGAACTTTGATCTCAACATGGTGGATGATCAGATCAGCATTCAGTTGCGAACAGAGAGCGACGGTGAACTAGAGATGAATGGCGACGTTCATGACGTTTCTTTGGAAAATATACCGTTACCGCCGGTCGAGTCCATACCTTTACCGCCCTCTTCGATGGAGAACATTCCGCTACCGGAGGATCCAAGTCCGTTGCCGCTAGTGCCGCCGCCGGAGACGATACCGTTACCCGAACCGATCACCCCGAAGATCCCAATCACTCCAATTAAGGGTTTGCGACGAGCATCGCCTGTGAGGCTATCTCCGCGACGTATCTCACCGGTTAAAGTCACATCTCCAGTGCGACAAATCTCGCCACCTGTGCAAAGATCGCCGCTTACTAGGACGTCGCCTGTGCGCACCTCGCCGCCTCTAAGACGTGCTTCACCGGTTCGACAGTCGCCGATTACACGTACATCACCAGTACGACGGTCGCCAATCAGACGTTCGTCGCCAGTACGTCGGTCGCCGATTACTCGTGCGTCACCAGTACGACAGTCGCCCATTACTCGTGCGTCACCAGTACGACAGTCGCCCATTACTCGTGCGTCACCAGTACGACAGTCGCCGATTACACGTGCGTCACCAGTACGACAGTCGCCGATTACACGTGCGTCACCAGTACGACAGTCGCCGATTACTCGTGCGTCACCAATACGACAGTCGCCGATTACTCGTGCGTCACCAGTACGACAGTCGCCGATCAGACGTGCGTCGCCAATACGACACTCGCCGATCGGATCTCCAAAACGTCGAGCGTCACCGGTACCATCGCTCTCCCCGCCTACAGACAAACCAGACATCCGGCTAAACATGGACCGGCCATCGGTCCTCGACACCTCCCCTGTCTCATTCTCCACCCGTTTCAGTGCAACGGGCCTCTTCTCCGGCATCTTCAATAACATGCAAACCTTCAATGTGGACACTATAAACGATAATGTGCCCAACATGTCCATAATAAAGAGTGCAATAGATAGGACTACAAGTTTAGATAGCAGTTTGTTCGACAAAGACAGTATTACACAGTCGGATGAGATGAAGAGCGTTCAGGAGATCCTGACGCGTGTGAATAATATGGACAGTAATAACAGTGTGCTATTATCTGGGGTGCTAAAGAACTCTAACAAGTCCGAGCTTGTGCCCCCGCCGTCGCCGAAAACGTTGGCGAAGCCCTACTGCCCCCGCAGCAACGACCCCAGACTGAACCCTCCGCCTGTTGAAAAACCCAAACCCATTAGAAGAAAGGTTAGTGAACTCTCTTAATCTCTATGTTTTCCTGTTTGTCTTTGCAGCTGCAGATGTCACACATATAATCTCTCATTTTAATAAAATGTATGAAAATTAGTACACAGATTCCTCTTGGAATTAAGAGGATGAACTGAGCTATAGCGAGTGATATTTGATTTTATATTTGCAAATGATTATGCTAAGCTGACCCAGTCTAGGTGAGGTCAGTACTAAATGTCTTCTTCCCCCAATCTCCTCTATTAGACAGATGTCATCATATCTCTCGTTAAGTTAGTACCCTGTGAAGTGCGCTTCCACCTTTGGCCTTATCATAACTTGAAACCAGGTGAGATGTAGGTGAAGCGCATCTCAGTCACACAATAAAAAAATTGCATAGCTTATTAAAAATATGAGATTTTTAATAAATTGATAATTTATTTATTTAAAAAAACACTTAATCTAGGTTGTACATTAAATTTAAAAATCAAAATTATAGCTCTCTGACAACTGTGCGTCTGCTCTGCGTGCTCTGTCGTGCTCTGAGTCCCTGTGTTACAGCTGTCACACTTCCTAGTTCGATACAAATAATTATTATTATACAAAACAATATGATGTTTAACATTTAATTTCTAGTAAAAAATATCTAGGTAGAATGAGTTGGCTTGAAATGGAACTTTGACGTTGGAATGGGACAAGTATGATTAATATTTAACTTTAAATTAAGCATGATAGCATTATAATTAATTACACAAAAAAAATACCATTCTGCTTCAGAAATATTGTATGATGAAACAACAAATACTCACCTAATTGGCACATTCTAGCTATAATTCAAAAAGCAAAAAACTAAAAACAAAAAAATGAGGGTGTGCATGTTATTTACTCAAATAGGGGAGAGGACGCAAAACAGGTATCGGGTTTATACTGTGGAAAGATAGTGAGTGTGAATTTGTTGTTAAAATTTTGCTACGATGACAATACTAAGTGTTAACTGAATAAAATATAGCTACACTGTACCTACTTAAAGCCGATACTATTTAATTGATTTTACCTTTAATGATAGTAATTTTAATGTCTATGTATGAAATTATTCGGCTAAGTATGGTAGGGAGAAATGTAGGTTTTATATCAATAATGAGTGCCAATAGAAGTAGGTGATCAGCAATTTATAGGTACTTATAAATACAGTAATATAAGTGTGAATCGTTATTCACACTTATATTACTGTATTTACATAACATAATAAAAATATTTGTCGATGACGAGAAGCCTCTGTGTCATTATAGTTCAAGGTTGATAGTAAGTAGTTTATTACTATTTTACATTAATAGCGAGTTAATGGAAATATAATGGTAGTTTTACTGATTTTATTATACAGATGAGGACCGATAAAACAAACATGACATTAAGCAGAAGAGAATTTATACTTGGTAATGATGATATCTTTGCGTCTCAACTTCGCGTAGTGATCCTTATCAAATTCTGATTCTTAGTGAGATTTTAATACAGCTTTTTAGTATAAACGGTTGTCTCACTGTCAGTAAACTAATTTCAGAGTATAATAGTGCCGTGGGATATCGAAAGGGGTTAGAGAGCATAACTTTTAGAATTGAGCGTTGGGATCTCTCTATGCACATTAAATAAGTTTTGAATGTACCTCCCCAGACCGTTAAGCAATATGTTAGCAAAGAATTATACAAGGCCAGATAAATGGTTTTAAGCAGAGGGATCGGGAGATGTCTTAGCTTCTTGAAAACAATAATCATTTACTCATATCATGACCATACCTTGGGCATATTGATATTTTTTTGTATGACAGGGCAGTTCTTGGCATTCATCTACATGGTTTCAATTTTTATGTATGTAACAGTGCATCAATGTAGCATTCATTTGAAATCTTCGTACTTTTTTCATTTCTGAAATACTGTTGCATCACAGTGTTTTTCCTTTACCGTCATTGACCATTAGCATGAATTCATATACATCTATTGGTGTATGTACATACCTAGATATATATGAATCCATGTCACTAGGTATATTGGTTTAGCTATCCGGCCAACTCTGATAAGATAAGAGTGGTATCACAATAATGTAACTCGCTGTCTGCTTGTTACCAAAATTGCATTTACCTCATACACTCATACTATACAATACATACAGAATGGTCTCTGCTTAGGATATTTGCAATCGTCTATATTTATGGGTGCCCGTTGGTTATGTAAAAATAATAGCTTTTACAAAAAAAATTGTAGTAAGTATCAAGGTACATAATTTTTTTTTTGTCTGTATCAACACTATTTGTCTGAGTACACGATTAGCAACGAAACCCGCCACGCTGAAATGGAACATGGTCCACCATACCCCATGCCGATCCCGCATTCAGGAAATCAACAATGAGTGGTATTCTGACCTGACCCATCAAGCAAGCGCTAGGAGTCGCGGTAGAACAATACATTAACAGCAGGATGAGCTTGATCATTTCCAGAGCATTTCTCCGAGAACTGCTATGAGGAATCCTACGATAGGATAGAAAAAATGTGGGGAAGTTGTGGGACACTCATCATCTTCTTGCTCGTTATACCATACCAGATGGGGTCGAACATTTTCTTATTTCCTTTTCTACCGGCCGCCTGCCTGATGGCAACCCTCCTTGGGAATACCAGGTGGTGTGGGATGAGGGGTAAGGAGGGCTGCAGATACTAGTGTCTCCGAAGAATGGACACTAGTAGCTAGAACGGTCCGGGTTTGCATATTCGTAATAATTTCGGCCAGATCGTAGAACCACCTTCTTTGCTGTGGAGCACTAATGACTGGTAACCATCACACCGATTTCAGATCCAGAGGTCCTGGTTCGATCCCCAGAGGGAGCAATATTGTGCTTGGTTTGGTTGGTGGTAGGATTTTGTTCAAGTCCGTCTGGCTAGCTATCACCATCTTACCTAATTCTGTCGCCATAATAACAACAACAAGCCTCACAGCTCAGTTGGTAGTAGCTCTGCCTTCAGATGCAGAGACGCTGTAGGTTGTGGGTTCGATTCCCACCCAGGACAAACATTTATGTGATGAATATAGATGTTCGTTCTGTGTTTGGGTGTTGTATTGTAGGATAAGTATGTATTTACAAAAAAGAAAAAAAAAGTATCTATGTATTCTATGCGTAATCTAGTTCCCATATTACAAGCTTTGCTTAGTTTGGGACTAGATGGCGCTGTGTGAAATTAGTGTCCTGTAATATTTTTTTAATATTTTAATAACAATTCCTAAAAAAAATATTGTGTTCCGGCATTCAGAGGTAAGATAGCCAGTTCCTCAGTTTGTTGAGGATTCCGGGTGAAGTGCGCCTCCACCTCACCCGGAATGCCTTCTCAGGAACTCACCCAAAGACAGGTATCTTATAATTCTTCTATAAGTGTGTCTGTCACTGAGCTTTTCCTGGCCTTGTTACCAGGTGAGATATAGGCCAAGCGCTTCCCCGTCGCACAATACAAAAAAAAATGTTCCTTCTGAATGGTAACTACTGAATGGATTGAAATAAAACTTTGGTAATATGTAATATGTTGTTATTGGCCGGGAATAGCAACATTTCTTATCATATCATAGATACCATGTAACCATCATATCAACCCCTAGTTTTAGGTAGGGCAAAGTAGGATTTCCTACTCACTATTTGAGCAGCATGTCTGGGGGTGTACCTCCACCTTACATTATATCGCAGCCAAAATAACTTTAAACGATCGTTAACGCGAGCGTGAAGCTTCTGGTATTCTTCTGGCAAGCGTCCATTGGCGACGGCAGCCGCTTACGACCAGTTGGACAGTATTCCTGTTTCCCTTCTTAGTAGTTTAAAACACCCGAGTACATTTTTTTTTTATCCAACTCTGAGACAACAAGAAACCCACCTGATGTTAAGTACATGTCTTGCCTATAACAATAAAAACAAAGCCTACACAGCACTGCATTGCGCCCGTCAACTTGAGGCATAAAGCCTCACGTGCCTGTAATTTCACCGGCGACCATACCCTTTAAACCGGAACACAGCGAGCCCTTTCACAAACCCTACTGCAGTTCAAGTATAACATTAGTGAGTGTGCATGTTCCCCGCAGCTCTCTATAACGGAATACCGCAAGCGGCACAAAGGCAGCTCGGACGAGCCGTCGGACGCGACCCCCGAGTCCGCGCCGACGGAGACGGCCGAGTCCTCGTCGTCCGCGCTGTCCCCGCAGCGGCTGGAGGCGGCCGTGGCTCAGGCCACCGACGACCTGGAGCTGAGGCTGCATCGGGAGCTGGCGCACGATCAGATACCCAAAGGTCAGTTGCTGGTTGATAGTCTCCGATTTCCCCTGGAGCACATTTAGTTCCACCAAGCCCTTAGGGTGGCACTCGATGGAGCGACTTCATTGCTGCTGTCGTGGAGTCGATGGATGAAGGTGCCTCAGGTCGCTATTTGTGGCATCGTTGATGACTGTTTTTTTTTTCGACGGTGCAGCGCTTGGCTTTCATCCCACGTGGTTACAAGTTGAGATAAGGCCGAATGTGGAGACGCACTTTACCCGGAATCCTCGACAAACTGAGGAACTGGCTATCTTACCTCTAAACGACGTAATGGTAGCTATTTCGTATAAAAATCATTGGTCACGTGACCATAGAATATCAAGTTGTCACCACTTAAGAAAATTGCGTTTGCGGCTGTGTTTCAATTGACTCAATTTGTATAGATTCTCATGACCACCACTGGGTTGTTTATTTAAATTGTTTGTGTAGCTTAACAATGCGTTATTATTGCTTTGGTATATTGCTAGTTAATTGTCTCGTGTCCCTGTAATTTCACCGGGCCGGAAATGTAATTTTGCTCTCTTTTATTTCATTAGCCATCTTTGACTCGAGATGGTCCTGTCTGACTGACTGACAAGGGCAGGGCAGCTTCATTTTGGCATTTGGGGCAGCTTCATTTTGTAGTTCAGGGTGAAGGATTTTGGGATATGCCAGTATGGTGGGAATGAGGTCTTAAGCTTTTTGTAGTTTGTATGTATAAGTGTATGAAATAGTTGGGTAATCAATAAATTATACAGGACATTTATTTCGCACAGTACCATCTAGCTCCAAACTAAGCTAAGCTTGTAATTTTTTTTTTTTATTATGTACTAAAAACTTTGACCTGGGTGCGGTGGAATCGAATCAACAGCATACAGCAGCAAGCAGTAGCAACCTACTTGTTAAAATTATTGTAGTTTTGCAATGGTTTCTTGACCTACTTGTCTTGTTTTTAACAGCATTGATAAGGAGTCAAATAAATACTGTATCACAAATTCGATATCCCTGAATATACACACCACTTGTTAAACGAAATGCTCCAAGCGTATATCACTTTATAGTGAATTAAGTCCCAAAAAGCACGATTTGACTTTACGGAAAATCAGTTTTACTAGTGCGAAGAAACATTCATAACTTTAGGAATTTTGTTAGTAAGTTATGGGAGTCGAATCACGATTGACTAAAGTGGTCTCGATACAATAAAATAGCAATGTTTCCTCTAAATCTTCGTTTTTAGAGATATACTTCAACGGAAAAGGCAGTTCATTTGCTAGTTATTTAAAAAAATTCAGTGAAATTTCGTCGACGTATTCCATAATAAATACTTAGACGATTATGCTTTTATTTTATTGCGAAAGAGTATTATTTTGTCGTTAAAATACATGGCCGGCCATAGCGCCGATCCCGCTTCGCCTTAAAGTGGCGAAGGCGTCACAGATAAACAACAGTTGAAGCATTCGCTCGACCTTGGATTCTCTGCCGCTCTAAAATACTGCGCAAAACATATGTGGCATACCTACTTACTTGCGCCTTACGTGTATATATTCCGTACCCACAGTTATTATTAATCAATTCGATCGCAGTCCTCTGAGTAATTGATGTTGATAGAGTCCATGTTTGCATGTCGCGATTATTTTTGGTCTCGTGCGTTGGCGTTACACTGTTACACTGTACTGTACAGCTCACGCACTCTGTACACTTCTCAAGTTGTCTATTTCATTTGGATCATTTAGCTATTTACGATACGTAATTCCTGTATAGGAACCAATATACAAAAAAAACATCCTAATATGAGCTCTCGGTACAAAGAGTACTACGCGCGAGGGGTCTTATTCCGATGCTTTTTCCAAACATTCAATTCGATTTCAGATAAAAACTATTTAGGCTTCACGATAGTCACATCCTACTAATCTGGCTCCCAAATTAAGACAGCTTGTAATATGAAATCAAGATCACAGATAAAATGAATGCAAACTTATATAGGTACCTATTTTTTTTGTAAATACGTACTTATAATGCAATTAAATATCCAAACACACAACATACATCTATGTGTTAGTTTCGGGTGGGAATCGAACCCACAACCTGCAGCGCAAGAGCCAGAGGTACTACTAACTGAGCTGTGGGGCCAGTTGTACTTAGTCTGTAACCGCCTCTGTGGGTTAGTGGTTCGAGGTAAGATAGCTAGTTCCTCAGATTGTTGAGGATTCCGGGCGAAGAGCGCCTCCACCTTCGGTCTTATCATAACTTAAGAAAATAAAATAGTACTCTAACAGACTAGAACTACCTACGAATATGATAAAATATGTTGTCTCTGCCCACCTCCACCCACCTGGGAAAAACAGGCGTGAGTCTAATATCATCAGATTTTGATTCAAAATGATGGATTCGCCTATCTCACGAGTGTTTACTACGTCAATAAACCGCGCATCGTGTTAAGTCGGTTGATTTGTTTGTTTGTTTGCTTGCGCAGGTGTGTTCGACGCTCAGCCGACGGCGTCCGAGCGGCAGAGAGAGAACCTGAGCTCGCGGCTGCGGCGGGAGTTCGGGCTGGCGCTGCCGGAGGACGACGACGCGCGCCCCCCCACGGACCCCAGCGGTACGCACCCCAACCTAGGACCCGTCGGCCGTCAGACCCGCCTCGGCACCTGGACCCCGCCGGAGAAGACGCGCAGCGTGGACGCCTGGCAGCGCGCCCACGCCGTCTCCAGCGAATCCAACAGCTGTCCCGGACACGACAACCTGCTCCTCCTGGGACAGACCGCGCACAGCGTGGCCGCCGTGGACCGTACCGCGCGCTCGGACGCCGGGGATAGCGCGTACGCGGGCAGGCGGTTCAAACTGGGCCGCAGAGGGGTCTGATCGGTTGTTACTCGCGCAGTGTTCACGTTGTTTATGTTGCGAGGTGGGCTGGACGATGATGTATTCGCTTCGTCCATTGCCACCACGACTATATGACTATATCCAATGAAAGCAACATTGTGGCCGGCACTTGCACCCAGCTGGTAGAGGAGAGGAGAGGTATATCTAAAGGTGTGATTTGTCCGGCAGATGGCGCACCTGGAGCCAAGCGGGCGGACAGGTAGGCGAAGCGCGCTCTTACATTTGTAAATCTCTGCGCCGCGCCTACATTATATAATACGTTATATCGTATATAGGTATCGTTAGGTATACTAACATGTATATATCAGTTTCTCGTACCTACGTTTAATTTTCACGGTTCTCTGCAAGTACAAATTGTTTTTATTTCCCTCTGTACATATTGTAAATAGGAATGTTCGGATAAATTTATAGGGAATGGTATGTATGGTTTAGAAGATTTTTATATATGTACAATGTTTATGTATCTATTGATATATTTATTTTAATAACGATTATAGTGAGTTTATGGAATGATACCGATGGCTAGGTTTTTGTACGCATAATGTTAAGTAAATTATAGTTGTTTTTATTGTTTGTTTTACGTTTTTAGCGTATCGAAGAACTAAAGGCTCGCCTAGATAGGTCTCTTTTAGTGTAAGTCGTTTTACATTTGATTTAGACCATCCCTGAGCCATATACTATACTTTATACACGGTAACTGCATATTTGTGCTTACCCTAAAGGGGGACAATCGTTATCGGCAATTAAAACCATTTATATTCATATTCATAATTTCAGAGATTCACTAGAAGGTGAAATATTTTTGTGTTATGAACCCTTAATTCTAATTTGCGTTGGAAAATTATGCATTTCCGGTTAATTTGAGAAACCCTCCTTCGGACACACGTTGTAGATGTTATAATTATTGTTTCAATCACATTATGTTCCATAGGTCCATCACAAAATGGCAGCTGGTTCTGTTTTATGCACGCATTTGGCGATATTTTGCTTAATTTTATAAAGAATGCTTATTACGTTTTGATTAGAAAACCACCTACTCTATTTTATTGTACGCGATTTCACTGTACATAGTTTAAAAAATGCTTTTTTTACTCGCACGGTTCAACTCAATCAAAGTACCCTCAAAAAAATAGTAATCATAATTTGTACCAACTATTATATTGATATGATAATGGGAAATAGGATCTATTAAATTTGGGATATCCAAATAAATGCATTTCACTGAAAGTTGAAAATTGAGGTGCAATATTTGACTACCATACAGAATTTATGAAACTACTCCAAATAGACACTATATTTTTATCATAATAATATTCCCAAATTGTCAACAATATAATGACAAATATATAATGGTTGAATCACCTGATAGAAACGGGATTACTTTCTCATTGTAAACGCGTGGGAAGTTATTATAGTCAAATCAGAATAGCGTACTCTTAGTGATAAATACGAACGTAAGTTCACGTTTTGAAATGTAATCTAATGTTGTGTGTAACAACGAATCGATGTTGTGAATAACCCGAAGGGCTGACACTGATTTAATCAAAATGTTTCCGTTATCGGCAATTTCGTTCAAAGCGGGTCTCCTGCCGCCTGAAATACAACAACAAAGGTCTGCCGCCTGAAATACAACAACAAAGGTCTCCTGCCGCCTGAAATACGACAGCAAGTTCGTCACAACATGTTTTACGAACAAAAATGATGCGTGCTTTGAGGAATACAACAAAGTTCAATAAAACTAGAAGATATCCCTTCATTCGCCTATAAGAGGGGTGATGTCGCTTATTCCTCTAGTTGAGTGAGTTGAACAATGTTCAGCTGATTGATAAATCAAAAAACTTGTTGAGTCAACAATGTTGCTAATTTCAGGCCGCAGGACTTGGCTCGGCTTGATAATTTATCGTTAAACTTGACGGTATACGATTGGATACGTTATTAGTCGTTGTGAAGTCACGTGTCTCGGGCGACCAATGGTGTTCGTGTATCCAAACCGACAAGCTCGCTCTATGTTCAATGTAAATAACCTGAAAATATAAAGATATTCTTCTGTTTTCAAGCTATTTATATAGAACAATGTATATTCGCAAAATAACGCCTGAATAATTGATTCATAATGCGTTTTTGGAGCCGGTTTTGTGGAACAGATACAATTTTAAATTGTATATTGCCGTACGACGGACATTTTAATATAAACGACAAAAATATTTCCCGTGTGAAACGAACGTAAAATTTAAACTCATTGAGTATCTAGTAGGAGTAGTTATTGATGAGCTACCCGCACCAACCCAGTGCACTTAGCAAGGCAGTTGCAAAATATTCTGTGTGATACATTAGACGTGTTAGTTTAGCATTTGTTTGTTTTAGTTTAAAACCGCCTTGAATTAATTTTAAACATATTTTTAAATTCAGCTTAGTTTGTTGGTATTGAAGCTCAAAATTTACATTGTGGCCTAATTGTAACTGTACTCGAGTGAGCTAGCTGTACAAGATTCTAGTATTTTTTCGTTCAGTCTTAAATTTAGGTTTATTTCTAATATTGATAAAAAAAATATGGGAAGCGCAATTTAAGAATGAACGGTTTTATAAATCTGTGGCTTGTCATTTCGAGTGCGAATAGTATAATAAGCTGTATGTGCCGCTAATTAATTAGGATTTCGTAGTTATGAACTACAGTGTTTATCCCAGTGTCTTACGCTCCCATCCGTAACGTTGCTCAACTCAGAGGCCTTAGCATGAGTTTCTGACAGCTAACTGAACCTATTTTCGTTTTCGTACAGGGCGCTTATTTCCATACATTTGGTTAGCGGACATTGAAAGGAACTACAGTTGCTTTACTATTCCGCTAAGCAAATGTATGGAAATAAGCGCCCTGTACGAAAACGAAAATAGTTTCAGTTAGGTGTCAGAAGCTCATACTAAGGCCTCTGAGCCCTTACACAAGTGAGACGGATCGTGTGCTTTTACTTTTGTGCGGTCGAAACACGTGTGCGTGAGAAATCGCCCTTGTATAACTAATTAGTAGCTTCATATTGAATTAAGTCGTCGAATCGAAAATCATATTATTTTAAGCTCACTTTTTTTTTATAAAACAGTAACAGACGGCTTCTGCTCCTTCGAGGATTCCCTCTGATTACTCAGAGTGTGGAATCTTACCAATCTTACGTTCGGCACATGCTTACAAATTATCTTTTTTATTATTCTACAAGAAAACATAAGCACGCTGCTGTGGTCTCTTTGAATGAATACAGCCGAATATTTCCTTAGAAATAATCCGAATCTCGCACATTTGATGGCATTTCTAGCAATGCATTTAGAATATATCATTCGGTGGTTTTGACTCGTGAAATGTTAGTCCTTGACGCATAATCAATGGTGAATAACTTAGTATTATAGTCAACGTTGCAATAACGCCTCCAAGGCAATGTACTAAATTTATTGTCGATTTATCACAGATTTTTATTAACCACTATTTAATTCATGATTTTTATTGTATTTTTGTATTGTATAAAGTGATGTCAGGTCTTTTTTTAAATATTTTTTAATAAATCAATTGTAGGGTATTTTTATTCGAAGCCAGTGAATTATGGCCCCCTTCACTTGTATAATGAACTGCAACTTGTAAATATTTAATTCTGGATTTTGTCTAGTATGTAACGAGAACAGCTTATTGTGTCGTCATTAGGTGCATCGTTCTGGGAACTACAAATGATCACAAACAGTTAGTTGTAGAAATAAACTAGTCCTAGACCGGAGTGCGTAGACAAACGGCCACGCTGAACTCTTTCAAACAGTACCTATGTATATAATAATATATATGTTTTAGAGCGTTTGCTATTCAGTGATTCTCTGGAGCTCAGCCGTGCGATTGTTTACGACGCGCTTGTCCAAGCAGATTTCAATAATACCCTTACGAAAAGCATTCTAAATCTTAACTGTTTCTGTAGAATATTAGAGAAATCTTTGTGATAAAAATCTTTATTATCATTCAGTAGAAAAACTGTAAATAATAATATTATAGTGTATTAAGTGGAAGGTATATTTTGTTATGGTGAAAAGCGCACTATCTATCGTTGGCCATATGTAACTGTAGCGGACGCTTCTTGTGATCGCACCCACCTTCTCTCTTTGCCCTGTTTGATTTAATTACGCGTAAGGTTTTCGTAACGATAGAATATTTTGCAATATTATAATGATATATTTTTTAACGCTAAGTGGATCATAAAAGTAGAGCTGTATAATTATCCAGATGTTAAATATTATTATTTCTTAATGTTTTAACTAAGCATGTAAATTTAAAATAATAATATAGAATAAAAGATGTTATGATAATTAATTACGAAATTCTTTGTTTTCATCTCCCCCTTCAAATGAAACGATGGTATCCGTAAAATACAAATTATACTTCATAGATAAGTTAGATGTACAAAATAGTAGGTACTATGTATCTTACTAAGTTATATATACTAAGTTACACAGAAATCACATTCACACTTATGTACTACTAGTAATAACAGTTCTTAACCGACATTTTCTAATAGTTCTATATTTAATTAAACCTCAGTCTTTATCTTCCACCAAATGAAGAGACTAATCTGAATCTCTAGACTAGATACAATCACCAACACTTACAGGAAAGAAAACGAAAATAAACATTTGCCATCGTTTTCCTTTCTCTAGGTGTTGAATAAACCGAAACAGGTACAATAAGCCTTGCTGTGTCTCAAGTTCAGACTAGCCCCATGGTTAATACATACAAAAACGGTTTGATTCTATTCACTTGAATAGAGAATCTTATAAAAACCATGTAATTTGTAAACACTTAACATAAGCGATGACATCAAATCTATTTACATATGCCAATTGATTTAAATGTCTTTGGCAAGTTTTTAAAGACTTAATCGTAACAATAGATAGGTACATAATACAAATGATAACTTTAGTGTACTTACAGAATTAATAACAATGGTGCATTCATGAACAAATGTTAAATAGCAGTTTAACAGAATGCTCCCAAAAATAAAACCCAAAACAGGCGGATAAACTGTTGGAAATTACAATTTGCATGAGAATGCAACCTTATTGCAGAAAAGAGGTAGATTTCGCGACTAAACTTCCTTGAAAATTTTAAAATTTGTGTAACACGTCCAGAATGTTCCGACGCTCATGGCACAGAATTGTAACTTAATTATTTCATCTAAAACTAAAAGTACCTATCGGTCGACTTTTCAGGTGAACTCTAACACAGAATTGTCAGGATTGCTGACAATAAAATCCTAAGCTATTGTCTTTATTGTACCAGACTAGGCTTTTAAAGCGACAGTTGTGGCTGACTGTTCTAATCACTTACAAGATAACATTAAGATCATACAAGTTTGGCGCCATTTGCGATGTCCGCCATTTTGCCACACTAGTATATTTCACAATATATACAAAGCCGCTCTTGCCATTGCGGCACTAGATTACCTACAGCATCACACTGAGCAGTGATAGGTAGATAAAAATACCTACAATAAAAAGAACACTGCCTATCGTCAAAAGCGTAGGTCGCATACTTTGATCGCTTTGCTGAACGTGTATCGCCATAGTGCGATTAATAAAGCTGGCTGATTTCACTGGTGTAGTTTTTTTTTTTCGCTTACTGAGTCGGCCATTCTTCGTTTCGTTCCCGTTTGACGTGGTAGTTCATGAAGGATTGGAAGTTGACGTTGACAGTGACAGGATGTAGCGTCGCCGGGAACTGCGCGGCGCGCGCGTTCAGCACGTCGTACGGGCCGAGGTGGCGCGACAGGCACGCGTAGTCTACGCTCAGTGGGACGTAGTATTTACCTGCGGAAAGTTACATTGATAATGAGGCTACGTTATATCACGGGACATTAATTTCACACAGAGCCATCTAGCCCGAAACTGAGCATAACTTGTAATATGGGAACTAGATTACGGATAAAATACTGTTTTTTTTTAGGCTTACCTCTAAATGCCGGAACTTTCTAACGGGATATCTTAATATCCCGTTCCTCATAGAGGATTCCGAGTGAAGTGCGCCTCCACCTTCGGCCTTATTATTACTTGTAACCAGATATGAAAGCCAAGTGCTTCCCCGTCGTACATAAATAAAGCCTCACGACTTTTATCAAGGATTCATCTGATATCTGCTCTAGGAATGGATCTTTCGAGGTTAATATACTAGGTGGTAGTCGGAGGCACGTCCTTACCTGACATATATCAATCTATGCAGTCAGATCAGCCTATCACCGCTTACGCCCAATGGTATAGTATCTCGCTAAGCGGCGATGGTTCTGTAACCTATTAATATCATCAATGGCATGTGTCACACACAAAAGCCATTGATGACATTTTGCCCACTTTTCCTGTTTATGACAATTACATTACTCGACACTGGCAGAATTGATAGATCGATAGCACGCCATTTCAAAGAAGTTGAAGTTGAATTTTTGGTCCTAGCGTTCATAGGGTTGTCAGTCGGGCGAAGTCAGTACTGACAGAGGCGGTTAGTATCCGTTTGTACTTATTGTATTGTATTCATTTATTTCAGACAATTAAGTAATCCATATCACACATAATAAACTCGAAGTAAAATAAAATTCAAAATTACACAGTCAATAAAGACATATATAAGATAAGATAAATTATATTACAAGTTAGGATGCTGCTGCCAATCTTTCGGTGAGATCATTTAGTTGCCTTCTACGCTTTTACCCAACGGCCTAAGAATGTGAAGCATAAAAATGTGCTTACCATGAGCGTTCAGCGCAAAAACTGGGACGTACTGGGTCGGAGGCTTTTCGAAGTGGTGGTGGTGATGAGGGGGAGACTCGCTCGACGTGTCCTGGAAGTGGAGAGTTGTTAGCTGAGCGTCGATGGAGGGGTAAGTACAGCAATGTTGCCAACCAAAGATCCTGCTCCGCCACATTGCGGGCCCTTAGTCGCCTTCGACATCTACATCTAGCCGAATCGATTGAGTCCTTTCCCGGCCGGCACAAATCATTGATTGGAAATCGTAGTTGAAATTGTAATACAGCCAGCCCACAGGCGCTTTAGTTGGCTTTTACGACATCCATGGGCTGAGTTGAAGTGCTCTCAAAACTGTTGCCTATGTAGTATACTTAGTAATAATTGCTATACATTTAGAAATTTACGAGTTTGTCAGTGCGAAGGCATCTGTCACCATTTTGTGACGAGGATGAACCCTGTAGTCTCGTTACAAGTGTTCGTATGTACCTGTGGCGAGGTGTCCCGGTTGTCCTCGGTGGAGCCCGAGTTGGAGGTGGAGGCGGAGGGCGCAGGATTCTCCGCGCGCCGCCGCTTGTGCGTGTACCCCTTGTTCTGGCTGGGGTGGGTCATGTCCTGCGCCTGGAAAGAGACAGGTTGCTGCTGTAGCTCTCAGACCTTCACGAGCTGTACGTGGCTGACTGGAGAAGCAAGGGATCTTCATAACGGATAGTCAGATGAGTCTTTCTTCAGGGCTCGGCAACCTGCGGCTCGCGAGCCAAATGCGGCTCTTTGGATGCGAAGCTGCGGCTCTTTAGTTCCATACGAAAATGTATTTATTTAAAAACAACTTTTAGTGATAGTTCTGAATCGATTAACGAGGAATAAGCACCATTTCTGTCTCTCAGCGACTTGTACTCGCTTTGCAGATGTGCCCTGTCAGATGCAGCTCTGTCCTAGATTCTAGGCCAGAGCAAGGATGAGGGCTATGATGGCGAGCTTCCCCGGAAAACGCTGAATCTCCCGCGCATCGGCAGAACACGGATCCGTTCGCCGGTAGTCAGGTGCCAGGTGCTTTTTTACAAGTTAAGATAAGGCCTGAGGATATTATAGCACTAGAATGTGGTCTCTGCAAGTGGATGATGGGGAAGAACTGGATGAAGAGTAGAAAAAAAGTCTGAATTAGACTCTAAGTAGGTACCTATACCAGAAGTTATGTTAGGATGAAGACTATAGCATTTGGGGTGGGAGGGTCTACTTCTGGTTTGGCTGGTGGTAGACTTTGTTTAAGTCCATCTGGCTACCACCATCTTACTAAATTCTGTCGCTATAACAACAATTCTAAAATTGTTGTTGCATTTAGAGGTAAATAGCCAGTTCCTCAGTTGGTTGAGGATTCCGGGTGAAGTGCGCTTCCACCTTCGGCCTTATCATAACTCGAAAAATCAGGTGAGATGAAGGGCAAGCTCCTCCCCGTCGTACTATAAACAAAGGCAGCGTCTGGGAAAGCTCGCTCAATCGTAGACCTCATCCTCCAGGTATACCCAGGTCAGCCCCATACTTCGAAGAAAACCACCTGAAAAGGGCGCATGAGGGATAGGAAAGGTATTGAATTATGAATTACCTCAGTGATCTCGTTATCCTGTGATCGCGAGAACCGTCTTTGGATGCTGTTCTTAAACTTGTAGGAATGGAGGAAGTCGTCTCCATGCTCCGGCTTCCTGACGGCGCGCAGGTCGGGGTGGCGGCGCCCGTCGAGGGGCATGGCGCAGTCCTGGGGCTCTGTCAGCTGGATGTTGTTCACTGTGGAAACGTACTGGGTCAACGATATTCATAGTACGTAGGGAGAATCGGAAGGTTTTTTTATAATAAAGATAGGGTGGATCTGGAACTCAGTCTGTCAATTATAACTCATACTGTGGGTATGGACTTATTCAAGACCTGTGGCTCTGTGGTTAAACACAGACGGTTTTATTACAAAAAAAATACTTTAAACCAGGTTTAAACCTAAACTACTCAGGCTAGGTTTAAACCGGTACTAAAGTTGGTACCAGGTCTGAACGGTGATCTTATTACAAATCATGGTTTAACGAAGGTTTACTTAGTACCAGATATATCTGCTCATGGTCAACCATGGTCTATGGTTGACCATGAGCGTCTGCACCCGATAATTTCATTAGTATATAGAGTATATAGAGACACGGTTTTTAAATAATACAGGCATCGTCGTTTTCCAATTTAAACATACCTATACCTACATTATACCCTTACTTCATTTGAAAAAGTCGTATAATTTTTTTCGAGTTAAATTAGGAAATCCGGCACTGTACGTATGTATGTGCCAATGTTTTAGACGGCATAACCCTCGGGCGATATCCAATTTATATGAAATTTTAACCATAAAAATATAAGATAAATAAAAAAAAACATAGCGGGCGATGTTTGGTAAATAAGGTAGTTTTTGAGATATTAGGGTGAAATTAACTCCAATATTTCATATCTTTTGAAGGGTTAGTCCGGCCAATTAAGATTACAGTCATACCCACAAATCTAAGTTGACGTCTACAACATCCATGGACTTGGAAAGACCTATCGGAGGCACAATGTTTTTTTAATGGGTATGTTGGTACCCGCACCGAGGGAACCCAGCGAACTTGGCGCCGAACATCGGCAGGACTGCAGCATCACCTACCTCTATCACATTCCATGGTGTAGGGCTCCTCGTACGTCCCCTGGAAGGGAGGGTGCGTCGCTGCCGGGGTCTGCGTTATCACCCCCTTGTTGACAAACCCGTGTGAGCTGCTAGACGAGCTATTAGTCTCCGATGACGTATTCGGGTGGGTACGGAGCTTTTCGCGGACTACCGTCTCTCCTGGTGATCAAACGGCAAGGTGTTACATAGAGCCAAATCTAATCTGTATCTGTCAGTCCTATTAATATTTATCCTGCCATAGGCAGGTCATCCGCTACGGTATTCGCGATCTGATGCTGATGTGAGGTTACACAGTTGGCTGTGAAGTTGGTGTTTGGCGACTGGTAACTATATCAACAGTAAATGTTTGTGTTCCGTCATTTAGAGTCCCGAAGTCTATCGAGGATTCCGGGTAAAAGTGCCTGGATACAACTTGACACCAGGCGATTCATCACACCTGTTTATAAAAGGCAACACCAAAATAAACTCCAGTTCAATTGCAGCTTTTGAACAATCGTAGTGGGTTTTATACGAAGAAGATACCCAGAGTAAATGCGCCAATTATGGACTACCATAAGGATTTTGTCAAATAAAACTCCGTGTTTTGAAGAATAATCCGCCTTAATTATTCTAAACATATCGATAGTTATTTGGTATCAATAACGATTCATAAAATCGTTAAGAACCATCAACATCATAGAAATAATAAACTTTTTCTAAAATATGTACGTAATTTTTATTAATTAGCAAAAAGTGAACATAATATGAACCACATTGTTTCAAATATGGAATGGTAATTTGGGTTATAAAAATATAGAAAAAAATGGTTGTGTTACCTAAAATTAAATTCGTCAATTATTAGGGCTAAACTAATCTTTGGCATACAATTCGCACACAAAGTGAGCCGTATCTTTTATGCCAGCCCATTGCCTATAAGATCCGGTAGTCCATATTGCCGCACTTACTCTATTATTAAAAAATAAGCACCACAGTTTTATCTCTTAAATGTTTATTTGATCTCTATAAAGTACCTACCTGAACGGTTGTCAGCTCCCTTACCTTTGGTAACAGCTGAGACGTGCCTTTGCATATGCGAGGCCATTTGCAGGCAGAGGGCATCGGCCGGGCTGTACCCTCGGACTTCCACCAGGAAGCGGACGGCCTCACCCACGGCTTCTTGGTAGCCGGCTCGGAACCCGTCTCCCATCTGACAGTCGGCTGCTAAAAAACAACCCACGCGAAGATGGAACATCTTCCCTGGGCGACTCCTAACCACATTTGTTCCCTCCAGCGCAGCACTCTGACCTTTCTTACCTTATAAACCGGGCAAGTAACAATGTCACCATTCATTGGCGGAGCATTTTGCATTTCGCAAGATTTTTTCTAGTATCAGATGGATGTCGATAAAACGGTTAGTTGCCAGATTTATTTTTACAAACCTTTCGCAAAGAAGATAGATGGCGTTTTGTGTTTAAGAACGTAAACCAAATATATGTAGCATAACTTAAGAACCATTGCATCGGTTCTTAAGTCTTGCTCTATAGAGGTGTTTTCTTGCACTAGCTCCTATATCTTCAATTACCACCTGACGGTTCAGAGTATTGCAGACTTCTAACCATTCTGAGATTATGCAGAAATACTGAGAAACCTAATTCTGGACGGCCGATTAAGACCTTGCAATAGTATTTCGGACATTATCTTAAAACATTTGAAAGCTTCTGAAGAAAACGATGTTGTTGAAGTCGCTCGAAGGACACATTGGGAGGAAGCCAAGAATGGCACGACGAAATATGAATGAAGCCAAAAGGCCAAATATATTTTATTTAGTTGGGTCCAAATTCTGCTACGATTTATATTTATATTATTATTATCAAATTAAAATGGTTTTTCACACAACCTGCTCGACAATGTCCTATTCTCCTATTACTCCTATTATCTCAAGCAAGGAGGTGAAGTTGTATGAAACTCCCTAGGGAGTAAAGTGATTTGAATTGGGAACGTCCAATTCGTGTGGAAACTCTTAGTAAAAAAATGCCCAATCCATAGTAAAAAGGGTTTGTTCGAAAAAAAAGAATAAAGGCGCATTTGCCGCGATTGCAAAGAATGTGATACAAATGACGGTGTTTGGTTGTGAATTTAAGTATCGTACGTGTTGACAATAAATATCGTTGAGATATTAGTGATTCTACTCCAGAGCTTATTAAAACAGATGCTTTAGAGATTGTTAATAATCTACTACCGGAAACATCAAAACACATACGAAAAAGCCTAGTAAGTAACGATTTCGTACAATAGAGAACAGCGAAAGACTAGGCTGGGTCGGAATCCGTCGATTTATTTCCAACATCAATATTAACTTTTGATTTATAGTCGCTGTTACAAAATAAAAACCTACTTAATTTAAGGAACCCTGGCTTTTTATTGTCTCGCAGAAGGTGTGAAAGTAGAGTAGGTGTGCTTCTCTGGGATAAAGCCTTCTTCTTGGACAGCTTGAACCCCTCGCTTTACTCGCAGGACTCTACATCTCACATAAGTTCTAGAGTCCCTTGTCCGTCAGGGTTCAATACGCCCGTGACTTAAGATCTTGCTTTATCCCCTTGGTGCACAATCTACTATTAAAAGAACCTGATAGGTTTCATGACTTGAATGCTTGCATTATGATTCAAGCAAGTTTAATAGTAGGTAGGTACCACGCTTTATCAGTACCTAAGCTGTTAGTGCTGCTTTGAATTCCTTTATCGAAGTAATGACACAATAATAATTAGGTTCATTATTAGTCACATGTTTGAAAATTGTTTAATTTGCTTCGCATTCGAGACCATTTGGAATTAGTCATAAACCCCCCCGTAAAAAAGGTTTCCGTTTTCGCACATACTCTATGTAAATGCTACACACTAACTACACATGACTACATAGTCTGTGTGAAAATGGAAAATCTCCCATCATCTCCCTATTTCGGTAGCAAATCTCCACTGGCAAAAGTTCAAGTCCATTTGTCAAAGTAATGTCCTGTAACATTTATATTTATTTATTATATATATATATATATATATATTTTCAACAATTTGAAAGTTAAAAAATGTAAACCTGACTGCAAAAAATACTTCATGGTTATGAATGTTGAATGTAAACTGAATGAATGAAATAAATGTTTCATGATTCATGGTTTCGCACCTTGAATAATGAATCTCTTATTTCTCAGCCTTAAAAAGTATCACAACCTCTATGTATATACTTAGAATCAGAATCACCTTTGATATGAATGTTGTGGTACATTTTATTATATGTACCCCTTTTTATTTTATATTCGCAGCCCCCCATATATACAATATGGGGATATTCAAATTAGGTATATAGCCTAAGACACTACCACAATTTAGTTAGAGAAACTTCACATGGTATAATCCATCAAGCTATCTAGGCTGCAGAGCATTACAATGAAATAGACATTCATAAGTATACAGTCTCGAAAAACATTACTCTCCTTCTGAGGCGAGGCAGTCGGGTAAATTTTTTTTAAATGCACTTGAACGTTGATTCAAAGATAAAACAAATAGTTTTATTATTTATTCTACACTAAGCTGATCACTTGTGGCTCACACAAAGTCTAGTAATAATATGAGCGTGGTACCAGTTAACCAATAGGAAAATTGTTTGTAATGCTTTGTGGTGACTCGTCCCAAGTGGGTTGTGGGACGACAAACAAGTTACTCGATTTTTTGACAGAGCCAAGGAAGGGCTGTTATCGAAATGGAAATATACCTACTACTATCTCTAGAGGTATAATGGGATACCCACAACTATGGTGTTTGTAGTTACCATTAGCTCGATCTTGCAAGTATTTCAGATGCCGTATGGACATTTCAATGATTTCTGTCTTCTCGACTCTGCCGCGACCTTTCTTCAGGTATTCAGGTGGGATGAGGCGGGAGAGGTCAGCCAGGCAGTTGTTCATCCTGTCCCGGCGACGCTTTTCAATTATCCGATGGGACAGCGGGTCTTGCTGTTGGGAAAACTTTATGTTATAGCTTATGTGTATTGTATGTACTCTGAATCAAACATCAATTATTGAAATCTATACGTACCCTAGTTAGTTTACGGACTTGGGTACGCGACAGACAGAGCTAGATAATTATGTACCTCTACCACATTGATGCTTCTAAATCAGAAATCTGACGAGGCAACCATTAAAATCATATGTACAGGCTTATTCTTCAGTGTAAACTACAAGACGCGGTCATCAGACCTGTCGTTTTGTATCAATAATATTGATCAATGAAAATGATGGATGAAAACAGAGTACATGTGGGATACGGTGAATGTGTGGTGTGATATGACGGATAAGATAAAGAATGAGTATATGAGGGCAGTCTGAAAGTAGCGCCAGTGATGGAAATAATGAGGAGTAAGGTAGCGTATTTGCCGTGGCGGTCGCGGATTAAGAATCGACCCCTCCAACTCAATCACGGATGTCGTAAAATCCGACTAAGGGATCTCACCAGAATAAGGGCAACTTTTTAATGTATTATATCGACACATTTACTGCGATCACCAATCCGTCTGCCAAGCGTGGCGATTATAGCAAAACCCTCCAGCTTTGGAGGTGGCTCCGTCAGCAGCAGTGGACACTAATGGGCTGTTGATGTGAAGTAGCGAAGTAGTGAAGGAGCGAAGAAAGTCACCTCACTAAATAATGTTAGGAATGAATGTGGACAGGCATAGGAGTAGAGGTGGATGGATCGAGGAAGTGACGGATGGAAAGAGTAACAGAGGATATGCATGCGAGAGAGGAGAGCTAGGTGACGGGTGACAGGGGACAGTGGAAGTGAAATGGTGAGCCGACCCCGCCCAACTGTAAGATAAGGGCAAGAAGAACTGTGGTCTAGTGGTTCCTCCACCGGAGTCACATCCCGAGGTCCCGGGTTCGATCTCCAGGGGCAGTACATATTGTGCTTGGTTTGGTTGGTGGGAGGACTTTGTTTAAGTCCGCCTGGCTAACTACCACCATATTACCAAACCCTGTCGCCATAACAACAATTATTTAATGGCTGTGTTCCAGCATTTAAATGTAAGATAGCCAGTTCTTCAGTTTGTTGAGGATTCCGGGTGAAGTGCGCTTCCACGTTCGGCTTTATCATAACTTGAAAATCAGGTGAGATGATGGACCCTCCTGGTAGTTAATCTTCAAACTGGATACGTACCTACTCTTAAAGTAAATAAGATAAAATGGGCATATTCAGTAGACTTGCCCTCGAGACCTTCCCCTTCTTGAGGTAGGCTCCGCCTGCATACTCCCCCTCATCGTCGCTGGGTGTTGCGAAGTTCAGCTGGTCTGTTCTCCCGTACCCCTCGCTGGCGTTGTAGCTGGAACAAACATCTTTATTTGGTAGATATCTTTAGCAGCTTCTACTAGCTGACCTATGCCTGTGGATAAACACTTGTAATACGATTGAGGTACAGGGCATTTCAAGATGTTAAGGGCGCAATCGACCCAAATACCCTCGCCTCGATTAAATAACTTTGAAACTTTAATATCTCTCAGGCTATGCGTCGTAGACCCGTCAAACTTTACTGGTGAACCATAAACTACATCAGTCTTTTTTTTTATATGAACATAAACTACATTAGTTTGACCGCGAGAAGCTTTGCTTTAGAGAAGTTTGGCCTTAATTAATTTGAAGACAATAAATGTTTAGGTAACATTTTTTTTTTTCAAAAACTACTATAAATTGGTGAAAGAACTGAATTCATACAGTAGGTTACCTGCCTACTCAGTTCCTGCATGAAAGTTAGAGCTTATCTTTAACAGCTCTATAACATTATGGCTAGCACCAACGTTTCGACTTGACTAATGAAGGATGCTTCTAAAACTTAAAGTTTTCAGGCTCCGGTACCCAGAGGGTGCCATCGGAACCCTAAGCCTCTGCCAGCGGGCTGTATCTCATGAACTAAATAGGAACATTTAAAATTTTTACAGATTGTTTATATTGCAGCTATAGCAAAAAAGTCAAATAATAAAATGTCAATAATAACCCCCGAAGAAACGTGATTTCTTGCCTTGAAATGAGGGTTGGAGTTGGAACCCAATATGGAATCACACGACTTGGAAACACGAGATCGAGCTGAAAAGAGTATCACGTTCACGTTTACTTGAGTAAACTTTTCTCCCCAACATGATGCCGGGTCACGGGTTTCCCTTACAAATTAAAAGCAAAACGTTTTTCTCGAGTTTACAAGTAGCTTCCGAAGTCGGGACAAATGATTCTGAAGTTGGATGTTTGGTTTATTGTCGAAAGTTGGAAATGTGGCTTCAGCGTTACGATCGCAATATTATGTACAATACATATTTTGCGTGGAAAAAACTGGTTTAGGTACCTACCTACTACCTTACAAAGAAACGTTCGAGAGAATCCATACAATACGAAAACTTTCCTGGCTGGGTAAAATGTTTATATTTTCTACGACGGAGAAACGGGTTTCTATGGTGAGGAAATTGAAGCGCACCAACCGAGCAAAAATTTATACCACTGGGGACCCAAATCATCTGGGTCTAATTATTAGTACAACTAAACCATAGAGGCGGTAATTGTTTGACATAAGTATATGTCATACTTTTTCGGGCTAAGAAGTTGATGGTGATGACCCTGATCTACAGGCAGGAGAGTAACTGTGGTGACGATGATGATGATGATGATGATGTTATAACATTTTATAAGGACTGCAAACATATAAAGCCAAATCCTAGAAACGACAATACAGAGCAACATTGCACTTTTCATATTCGATATTACCTTCCTTCTACGCTTTTACATACGTTTTGCAACTACAGATAATATAAAGATTATATTAAAATCTCCAATGAGTTTTTTACAATCTCATCACTCGTCATCAACGTTTTGCTTTATCCATAGATGCGACATTAATAAATTTCTAGTGTGCTTACAATTTACATTACACGCGACACGCCGAAACGTCTCTTTGACCACGCTAATCTCCGAAAGTACAGAACCAATTTCAACGAGGTTTGAGGTTTCAATGGTAAATGGGCCAACAATTTGGGCCAACATCATTCGTTTAATTTATCAAAATCCAATCATGAATCAAAAATATATTTTATTGTATGACGGGGATGGCCTTCATCTCACCTGGTCTACAAGTTATGATAAGGCCGCAGGTGGAGGTGTACTTAACTCGGAATCCTCAACGCTCTGTGAGGAACTGGCTATCTTACCTCTATGTCGGAACACAACAATTTTAGAATTGTTGTTATGACGACAGAATTAGGTAAGATAGTGGTAGCTAGCCAGGCGGACTAAGCAAAGTCCTCCCACCAACCAAACCAAGCACAATATTGTACTGGACCCACCTGGGAATCGAACCCGGGACCTCTGGACTGACACCGGTATGCGAACCACTGGACCGCAGAGGCGGTTTGCTCCTGTACTTCTTCTTACGGGCAAGATAATTGAGAAGAAACGGGCTTATAACAGTCGGTCTGTCACGAGGCCGACTGTCTTTCAGGTGAGTCGTAGAATATGCTAATTGCACCATTATGTAGATGAGCTACCCACCCTTTCCCAATCCTTCTTCAAATTTATAAAAACCTATTTCGTAGTACTTCGTAGAGCATGCTACGATGCTACGCCGGACCCGCGTAGCATACAATAGATTTCAACGCTCACCTTACTTTCTACAACAAACTAACTACCACTGAAATAAACAAATCTCTGGAACTAGACGAAAGGAAGTTGCGTTTTCAAATTAGAAGAGGCGAGTTATTTTATTGTTCTTACGAAGTGCTTCGATTTTTTGAAAAATATAATACAATTAGGTACTTTCTAACTGCACGGCGTTTTTCCCCCCCATCCTGTAAAGATACCTATTAAAGGCACGTTGTACTCTTTTGCATTATTATACTATCAAAAAATTAATTTTCTTTATGTATTAGTTAGGTACCTACCTAAACATTGCAATCACACATTATAAAATCCACCATTGTATTCACTTTCCTTCAAATGCTTGCTTTCCTGATGCGTCGAACGATTGACTAGCTAGGATATTGTGTAGTTTGTTTACGTACCTAGTTATCTACTGTAAAAAGCGTAAGGCGTCGTTCTTATCTTATCGTAGTACATCCCATATATGTGAATAAATTGTATTGCATTTTATAAACCGAAATTTCAACCTTTTACTTACTGTTAGCCTAGTTCAAGAAAATGTAGGTATGTCAAACGTAAAAGTGCGTTCAAAAGCTTTGCTACAAAATCAGCCTACGATTTATTAGGTTAATGTACCTATGAAGCTTATGAAGTTACATATTTATTGATTACACACACGAAAAAATTCAACACTTCATGGTCTTGTTTCTTGGATTTAGCTATTTTTTTCATGAAAATAGTGAGTGCTCTTACGTTCCCAATATCGTTATAGGTACCTATATTGCTATCGATATTAATTGAGGACACAAATCACAATGCAGCACACATGTTGTCACGAAGATTATTCAAGTGGCTTTCCCCATGAAAATTCCAAAAAAGGCCACACCTCGCTATGTTTATAAAACAAATTGAGCAAAAATTAAATATCAATTTAATCGATTAAAACTACTTCAAGAAAGATTGATAGAAAATTATTTAATGTAAGCTAATGAACAATCAACATAGAAACAATGTAAACTAAGTAAAGTCGATTGTTTTAAGAAATCGAAACGGAATCGTTAACTAAGTAATCAATTATTATTACTCGAGCTGTCAAAAGTCAAAATATGGGTGGTGACCTGATTAAAAGTTTAGATCCGTTGTATTTTTTAGGTACGTAAATATCTACCTAGGTTAGGTATGGGTCTACTTACGGTGAAAGCAGCCCCAAAACAGGATCCGCATGTTTTTCCTCCCTCGCAAAGGGTTTTAATAGCACATTCATCATAATTCCCGAAATCCGAACGAGCCTATGGATAAACGCGTTCCCGATACGTCCTTCTCGGACGGTGGAACTAAATATACTGCTCGAGTTGCGGACTGACTCTGGCTTTGAGTAACGAGACACGAGACACAAACACGAGGTAGCGCTAAGTACTTATAGGGTGACATCAAGTTTTATAAAACCGGGAATGTGTCACAGATAACTTATTTAAGTAGGAAGGTTATGTGTTAAATATAAACTCAAAATATATTGTGGTAAATATTATTTTTGAGTATCGTTTTATATGTTGTGAATATGTTAGTGCAAAACTTTTTGAAACTTAAAATATATGTTTTTATGAATTAGGTATAGATATATCTATACTAGTGGACCCATAACGTTTTGGTTAAATTGATATGTCATGGCTAGATGAATTCACTCTTAATTAGGAGGTAGGTGTGGTCTACCAGTGGAATTACTGACTTAACTCCAGATTCCTACGTTACGTTCGGGATATAAGCACGCCCGCCTACTATTGGTTTAATTTATTTACATTATTCTATTAATTAGCTAGGTCTAGGTAAAGATATCACTAACTACTATTCGCTAAAAAAATAAAACATAAATTAACAAATGCATCTCATTATTACAAAAGCCACCTAATTAGTCCCTGGATTCGGGGTTCAGTTCTGTGTGCTCACGTGAAAGTCTCTGATAAGAGCAACGCATGGTCGCTTTACCATCAGCACGTGTTTTAAGACGTTGGCTAACTTGGCTACCTACGTAAATAAAAAATAATATTAGAACTGATTGTACAATGTAGTACCTACGTGGAACGGAATAGCTACGTAGTTAAAAACTTTTGGGGTAAAAGTTTGCATTTTTGTAAAGCTTCGTTCCCGTCGTGATAGGTATGTACCTATCCGGATAGAAAGAAGTCATGACGTAGGTAGATCGTAGTAACTTAACCCATGCCTCAATAAATATGTATAATACCTAACTACTACTTATATTTTACTACTACCTACTTATTTTTTCCAGAGGGTAGGTAATTTGAGTTGCTATCAGCTCAACGACTAGTAGTTCGCCTCGAACTGATATCTCGTGATGTCGGGTTATGTTGGGCGTCACGGAGATTATTTCACAAAGAGAAAGCTACAAAAACTAACAAACAATAAAAGTGTGCTTTCATTACAAACTTTTCTCAATTTCTTTCTATTCACCTGTGTGTTCGAGGCTCTCTCTCGTTGCTAACTCTTATTCTAGTCTCTCAATGAGTCTCTCAAATCTAGGTCTCATGCAAAGCACCAACCGTACGAAGATACGAAGGTGGGCAGAATACAATGACTCCTTACATGGAAGATGTCTAGTTTTTGAAGGGTATTAAACTATTGAAACTGTGAACACCAATTTGTCCACAGCGTGGTGATTGTGGCCAAACCTTACAGTTTTGGAGGAAGTTCTTTCCACATTGAGGTACTTAAAAATGTGCTGCTGATTTTTTTTGTTTTGTACGACGGGGAAGTTCATGGCCTTCATCATCCGGGCGAAAAGTGAAGCGCACACGCGGAATCTTCAACAAAATGAGGAACTGGCTATCTTACCTAAAATGTATTTTTAAATTGTTGTTTCCAAGACTGAAGTCATGAAAATGTGTCAAAATCATATTTACCCCTTTTGCTATCCTTAATGTCAATACAGGGGTGGTCTTGGTAAATAAAAAAGAAGTTAATTGTGAAGTCATCCCCCTTTATCAGTATATCCTACGAGACGTATGTCAAGCGTTTTAACCTCTTAACCTTCCCTTCCCTTTGTTACAAAAACCACACCTATTGATAAGTATTTTTTTTCCCAACATAATTCGTTCGCTTCGCTCACACGATCAATAAGGTCAATGACTCGTGAAAAATAATTGCTTTATCATAATTTCAGTTTTATTTGACCGTTGGCATGCAAATATTTCTTTTCCGTTGCTCCGTGGGAATGAAAATGAATGTCCTGAAAACCCTTCATCACTAGAGCCACCGAAGAGTCAAATCTGAATACCTAGCTCCAACGTGCTTCTTGGTCACCTTTCTTACTCTACGGACAACTAAACGGACTTCTAGGTCAGTAGAAATAGGAATAAGAATAGGTACCTACTCCGAAATTGCCATAACATCAAACAAAACATGGCCGCGATCGTTTTATTTTTAAAGATATTATACCTATCTGATTTGGTTGATACTTATGCAGTCATAGTAGTACTTACCTACCTAACGCTACCTAAATTTATTCAGTCCAATAAATTTAGGTAAACAACAGTTCGATCCATCTGTGGTATACAAAAGGTTGCTATGGCTGAAATTTTTCATTTGACAGTAACGCTCAATTTACAGTCGATGTGCGTCTCAACCTCAACTTATTGTAGGTAGGTACGATTATCGCGATACAAAAACAGTGAAATGGTTGAGATGCGGGTGAGGACCAGTTGCGATTTGTCTCATAAATGTTTAATTATGGCGTTTGCTTCCAAGAAGGTTTGACGTATAACTGACCTACATTTACAACGACTCGCGGCCACAGTCATTGAAGCGTGGTCTACGCGTTCGCGTAGTCGGTGGAACGTTCATTCGAGATCGAGATGCACTGATTGTGCAAGTGAATGACGTCACACGCACGTGTCACACTCACGTGCCCCCGCCGCCGCGCCGCCGCCGGCCGCCGGCTGGGGTAACTGTGTACGACTTCTTGACTTCCGACTTTTATATCCGGCTATTTTGTGTCGGCCTCTATGGTTAGTCTATTTTCAACAATGTTTGCTTAACATGTAGAGTCAAATGGGTCGATTTCATTTGATTTAATTTCTTACTGCACATTTTTTGAAGCTGTATTTTTATGTATATTTGGTACGATGACCGCGCCCACCATCAACACCTACAAGCGACACCATGAAATTGGTTGGTAATCGTCTCCCAAGTTTTCGAGTTTATATCAGTATCAAGATCAACTGATATGAACTATATTCAAAGTAGTAGAGTAGGTACCTACAAATATATTCATACATAGTAAATATCCATGTGTATTTGTGTGTGATTTTTAAATTATAGGTGGTGAATGATAATATTTTATTGTGAGTAGGTATTCGTTATAAAAGTTACAAAATAAATGACCGAAGTACTTATGTATTGTGTTATGTTTGTAACATAAATAGGGCACGTTAGTACTCTGGCATCTGGGGTGTAAAGTTGGAAATGTCATGCCCAATTATGAATAAATAAGAACCAATAAACACTCAATCATCAATATTCATCTGTTGCCTATAAGAATATTCAATATATTCTTATAGGCAACAGATGAATAAGACACTAAAGACTAATGTCAACCAAAGAAACTTTAATAATTGTTATCTTATAAGTGGTATTTTCATGAGAAAAAATGAAGATCGTGTAATATAGGGTCTTAATTTTTTTGTTATGAGATTAGAAGACTACCCGATACTGACCGACCTAATACGAGCTAACGACCAATTTTATTTTTCCATTATACTATATACCTACTACTCAAGGGTTTTTCACGTATACGATAGTTGATGAAGGGACCAACTGTTGAAAGTGAAATTACTTTTCATTGATGACATGTAATGTAATGTAATGTAACACGACCCTAGATCTGACGATCTGATCAAATAAAAATAACAGATCTGTGCCTAGGCAGTAGGTATACATAATATTACTACCTATACATTTTAAACAGACCTTTTTTGGTCGGATCATGATAATTTGTTTGATATTTCATTTGGTATTCAGATAAAACACTTCACTAGGCTTTCGGCGATGAATAATAAAAGCTGTTGGATTGTTTGAACCAATTGTTGGACAGTATTCAAGTGCATAATTTTTCTTGTTTTGAATAAGTACGTAGGTAACCTTGTTACAATAGTTATCTTGGAGTTTGTTTGTACCTACCTACTTAACGTCATCTGCTCCGTCGCGCTGATTTGCAAGGACAAAGGGCAATACCCTGGCTGTTATGCAAGGTAGGTGGAGTTACCTACTCTATGTAAGGACTATACCTAGGTACCATATTAAAATCAGAATCTTCTATTGGCATTCTATTAAGTATAGAATAATAGATTAAAAGAATAAAGATTATTTTTAAAATAAATACCTACCTACCTACTTATTATAATATATGTATACATACTTATGTACCTACCTATATATATATAGGTACATATCTCTATTATGTACTAATCTACACCTTTTTGTAAAATTAATGACCAATACCATTTATTTATTTATTTTTACCTAGGTAAGTACCTACCTGCCTAGTTATTACGTAAACGATGATCAGAATTTAAAAAAATGCATTTGAATTGAAATTCATGTACAAAAACAGAAAAACATTTAGTAATAAATCCGTGTTTAAAAAATATGTGCTTGCCTCTACACGGGGCATAATCATTAATTATTAGTGTCGGTACCTACCAGGTACCTAGGTCTTGCTGCTAAGTTGACGAGCCCCGGCCGAAATTGATTTAAAAAAAAACAGGACAATAATTTCAGCCAGCGCCGTCTAGCCCCAAACGAAGGATAGCTTGTAGGTATTATGGGAACAAGATTACGGATAGAAAACGAATTTACAAAAAAAAAATGTTTGTTCTGTGTTTGGGTCTTGTATCATATACTTAATATGATACAAAAATACCAAACGCAGGACAAACATCTATACCTTTTCATCATACAAATGTTAGTCCTAGGTGGGAATCGAATCCATAACCTGCAGCGCAGAAGGCAGAGTTACTATTACTACTACCAAGTCCCAATTGTCTGTGGCATTTTCTTAGTTTAATTGTCGGAGCTATGCAAATCGGAGCAAATAAGTACACCTTTATCGAACAGAAGAAACATGACGCACCTACTACATACCTAGACTATCGTCTGAACGACTTCCAACTGCAAGCCAATAAAATTGCTCCTTATTATTTTATCACACCAACTGCTTGACAATGTTCAATTCCATTATCATGCAATTTCAACGTAAACTCTCAAGGGAAGTAATGTTGTAGGAAACTCCTTTGGGAGTAGAAAGTGATTTGAATTTGGAACGTTAAAATTCGAAAGAAAACTAATACCTACATGCATGGTAAAGAGAGTATATTCGAAAATCGAAAAGGCCATCATAAATAATATGACCTTGTTTTATCCCTTAACTATCTACTATTACAAATACTGCTACTTGGTATAAATAGATGGCAGTGTAAGAAGTTTTAGTGCAGTCATGACTTTATACCTGTATTACCTATCCCGCCTTTACTGCTCTTCGGCAACGTTTATGTGCCTTGAATACCACCTGCTTACTGTTCGCATCACAAAGAACCCAAAATGTCTTGTGTTCAGGCTGCAAAGTATATGAAAAACTCAAAGGCGTTCGTGATCGTGATCAAGTGGGTCAAACGGTGTTTAGTAACAAAACACGTGGATTACCTTCGAAAACGTGGTACACCAAGAAAGACGTCATCCGCCAAGTATAAGCGGAAAACTGGTACCGACCTAATCTATTTAAAAAAAATCACGTTTATCGTTACGATCCGTACAAGAAAAACTGAAGAAATAAGAGCTAAATATATCTTCAGCAACAATTAGAAAACGTTTGAAGCACCTGAAGAAATCGCTCCTTATATAAATCAAAAAGGATGGAAATAGAATGGCCTGCGCCCAATCTCCTGACGCAAACACACGTTTGGGAGTTGATGAAACTTGAGAAAATAAAAAAGTTGGAAGTCAAACTCTTGTTGAGCAACAACTTATTGAAGTTATTGAAGACTACCTGTTGCCTGAGGCTTTTTCCATGTAAGGTAGGTAACTAACCTAACCTACCCAGATAAAAATAGCATTTTGTTGATCTTGTTCCCAATGGCATAGGTACCGTACCGTACCGTACCGTACCGTAGGTACCGTACCTCAGATTAGCAAATCAACGTTACTTTACTCTAGTTTTGAACTAAGATATTATAGTAGTAATAAAGGTGACATTTTTGTGCGCTCAACCACGGCGCTTATGACCACCAGATGACAGAAATATGCGCGTATTTCTACGTTTTGCTTTTTACGGTAGAACAAATACGAACTTTGAAAATCTAAAACACATACCGTCTGCTGTACCTATACTGTGTTTATTTACTGTACCTACAAAGTGTCAAGGCCTAATTGGGCGTATTTATTGAATAGCGAACATTTTTGGTACAAATTAGAGTCAACTTTGTATTTTTTTTCTATAGAGAAAATTTTATGTTATCTTGTTATCGAAACACAAGCGTTCTAGCATCAATCATGAACTATAACATATATAATTACAAAGTACTTAAATGCTACAGTATTGTGGAAGATATGATCGCTGAAGCTAAGCCATTTCCCGTACCTATCATAGACTCGTTAACTTACCGTAAACTGAGGCTATTCGGAACATTACATATACTTACATGGAGAAAATTATTTATCTAATAAGTTGTAACGCTAAGATTTATTTTTTTACAGTATATCTTATCATTGCCTTTTTGTCATTTGCATTTATACTCATACTGTGTTGATAAATGCAGAGATTTATATTTTTAAAAGGGCTGTTCCAAATATCGTCAATTTGGTGTTATTTGGAATATTGGAATTTGACCACGGATTTTAATTTATATCCGGCTGTGGTCTGATTTAAGATGGTTAAGCGATATTTGGAACTATGAAAAGGAATGTTTTCTTTGCTTTAAAGTGAGTTTTGTATGGTTTTAGTCAAAAAATTACTGCATTTTAATTTGAAA
Organism: Venusia cambrica; assembly: GCA_951394065.1. Lineage (NCBI taxonomy): Eukaryota > Metazoa > Arthropoda > Insecta > Lepidoptera > Geometridae > Venusia > Venusia cambrica. The sequence continues at coordinate 2,809,739 of OX596036.1, forward strand.
TGTTTTATACAAAAAAATCTGAATCACGACTTTGGGGCTAATTGGAATCTAAAGTTACTTTTCCTTTAAACATACACCGGCTAAGATAGGTGATATTTGGAATTTAAGGGTCTTTTATAATTTTATGAATTACGCTGTTTCATACAAAAATATGTTTAATTGTACTACATAAGCCAAGCTCTAAACTAGTAGGTAGGTAAGTAATAAAAAATATTTTTTTAAGAAAAACAATCCATAAGTACTTACCACAAATAATACCTACTTATTAAATTAAAAGAGTCATCACTAGAAAATAAACTAATATAACATCACTACATTTCTTGTCTACAATGTGCTCTTTGCCACATTGTACATTTTCGCAGCATCCGTTAATTTTAAACTCCTTTGCTGTAGGACTTGAATAGCTTTTTCAAAATTTTCTTTAGTTCATAATTTTGGTAAGGAGCGTAGGATTTGCCTTTTATGGTACCTTTATTACCTATATATTACATTTTTTTTATAAGTTCGGTCTATGTTTCCTGTAGGTACCAGGTACATTATATTTTTTTATCATCTATGATAGAAATTTTTATTAAGAATCTTGCCTCCCCTTAAATATGGCCAAAAATAGCACTCGGGGCTTTTTGAAACTGACACCCAGAAAGAAGCTTTATAATTTTTTTACAGGTATAGCAGGGGCTAATTGGAATGATGTTCCGAATAGCCCCAAAACTTATAAAAAAACCTTCTATTCATAAAAAACTAAAAATAAACCGTCTAAAAAGAGCTCGAATCAAATGAATCATACTAGTTAAATCACAATAAAACGCAGATAAGCATGATATAACGCATTATTTACGTACTTTCAAAAAACAAGCGTTTCGACAAGAAGTACATTTTAACACTCTCAGCAATGGTCGCAAACAATATGTGTGTTCAACTGGTTGTGAGAAACGTTATAGTGCAACCATATTCCGACGAAAATGTTTTACCATTACTGAATAAAAAGATACAAGCAATCAAATCTTAAAATTTCATAATTCCAAATAGCCCCTAGTCATCCAAAAAGCCCCAGTTTACGGTACATCTTATATTTATGCATTAATTTTATTAAGTGTGTAATATGACGGATACGTAGGTAGGTATGTACTTTTACCTAGATGTAAGGTAAATACTCAGGTAAGTAGTAGGTACGTAGGAACCACATACATTTTCAGTGTAGAATGATTGAGGTTTGTGAAGCTAAACATAACACCTATTTCATGATAAAGCCATGCTACTAAAGCAACAAACCGAACCAGATCGGTAATGCCTGGGCAAGCCGGTCAAGCGCTTAGGTACCTACCCATTTCCCAATTCAAATAAAAGTATCTATAATTAGGTACCTACTTACCTAATTAGCATTTTGGTCATCACTCGTCATGTCGTTAATAAAGTTGACTTGGGAATAGATTTGATTAGGTAGGTACCTACCTAAGTATTTTTTATCACGTTTTAGTGGTAGGTAAGTAAGTAGTTGAAAGATAAGAAGCCTTATCGAAGTTTCTTTAGTCGCCTAATATGCAATAGGCATGAACTAGCCTAACAATACAACTTACTAAGCGATATTGAAGTCTACCATGAATGTGGCAAGGTTGAATACTTAATGAACTGATCGAGTTTTTACACGTGACTACTAGAAATTCTAAAGCAAGCGATGCACGTTTCGCTTGCAGACCGTTCAAGTTTGAACCTTATGTGAAACGTTTATGGTGGGATTTTAAAAGATATGTTACCTTATTGAATGTTGTCACAGTTACTTATGCAATTATACTCGTATAGTTACAGCAGCAGTACTTAGCTGGTGATAAAATAGCTTTGAAATTTATAAAATTAAATAAGTAGGTAGGTAGGTAGGTGAGTATTTTTGATTGTGATTGTGACCATCGGATGCCCTAATGCTTAAAGGGAAGTCTACAAGACGGTCATCTAACCTGTCGTTTTGTATGGATCAAAATGTTGGCCAATGTAAAAGACGGATGAAAAGAGAGTGCATGTGACTAATTGTGGTGACAAGGATAGGGAATTATAAGGTAGGTAGGTACTAGGGCATCCAATCCCACATGTTATTTGTGATCTCGGTATTTGCGGGATCGATGATTTACGATCCCGCGGGATCTCGGAATTTGCGGGATCCCGCTAATGTTAAATGTTACAACTGCCTACTAAGTGTTGTGGATGTCAAAGTAGCTTCTGCTGTAATTAAGATTGGCGTCTTAGCGACAAACAACCTCGACAGCTATCTTGACCGGTTATAGTGTTTCCGAAAAGTGATAATCCGTGTTAGTTCCAAGGCAAAGATCGATGAGAGCTTAAAAGATGCATGTTTCAGTCTATTAAATGTTTCGATCATGTTGGCTAAACTGCTCCAATGTGTTTTACAATCTGTAACTGGCTGCATTTTTTTACCGAGGAGTACGTTTAAACAGATTAAACTTACTCCTGAAGTTTATATTTTTTTTGTAGGAGACTTCTTTTTTTTATTTTTATTGCAAGACGAGGAAGCGCTTGGTCTTCTTCTCACCTGGTAACAAGTTAAAGGCCGAAGGTGGACGCGCACTTCACCCGGAATCCTCAACAAACTGAGGAACTGGCTATCTTACCTCTAAAATGCCAAAATACATCATTTTTATAGAATTGTTGTTATTGCGACAGAATTAGGTAAGATGGTGGTAGCTAGCCAGGCAGACTTAAACAAATTCCTAGCACCAATCAAACCAAGCACAATATTATACCCCCCTGGGATCGAACCCGGGACTTCTGGATCTGAAATCGGTGGGTTAAACCACTAGACCACAGAGGTGGTTTAACATATTTACTCCCACATACACTTTTTATATTAATCCCGCAAATCCCGCACAGGTACGCCCGCTTCTTGCGGGACTGAAAAATGATGCGGGATGTCGGTATTTCGAGATCTCGGAATACCGAGATTGGATGCCCTAGTAGGTACCTACAGCAGGGGAAGTCTGAAAGTAGCGCCAGGTGCCGCCGCCGACGGAAATACTGAAGAGTAAGTGGGTAGGTTAGCGTGGTATAGAATGGACACGTGTACGTGTCGTCATGGGTACGTGTACCTACAATAATTAGGTACTTTCTTTCCTCGGCAGTACACAGTGTACTGTCGAGGAAAGAAAGTCAACTAACTAAATAATGCTAGGTGGGTCCCTGGATATGGACGGACGTAGGAGTAGAGGTAGACCGAGGAAGTGATGGATGCACTGCGTGAGTGATGGACGATATGCATGTGAATGCGAGAGAGGAGGGCGACAGGGGAGGTGGACGAAACGAGTGGTGTTGTGCTTGTGCCATCCGATGATATTGTAGAAACTGTAAAATGGTAGGTAGGACCTCTTTAGGTGTCTCTTTACAATCTAGTTTACGTGAAATTCTAGCTTGGTAAACGATTCAAGGATCGAAACCTACTGACAATAAAAAATGCCTACACTCGTTATTAGAACGCTTTCATAATATGATAGGTATTAGGTATGACGTGGTATTGGTAACTTTAATGGCTGTGACAGGCTGGACAGTAAATATCTAGTGTACTAGGTACCTAGTACAAACAAACTAGGTAGGTAGGTACCAAAATAGCAGTACGTTAGGTAGGTACCTACCTTGTGGTTGGTTAGGTAAGGTAGGTAGTAGGTAGGTATTACACGGTTTTTCTAGGTAACTTTAGATATCTAGGTAATTTACTAAGCCTTCTGTCTTGTGTTTAGTTTACAATGACCCCTTCTGTAAGCACGAATGTAGGTAAGTACTAAGTAGTACCTACTTACTTGGTATTGGTTCCTAACATAGGTACCTAATGTATTACCTAGTAGGTACCCAGGTACTTATCTATAGGATACTAAATAATGTAGGTATACTTACCTACATATCATAATAACATATAGATGGGAGCACCAGTTACAGTTACAAAACTTGGACCCGTTTGTCAAAAATAGATCCGTTTTTTAGCCACAAATAACTTTCCCGAATTAACAAAGTTATAAAAAGTCCATGTTGAAATAACTCTTGGTCCAATCTGCTCTATTTTCGGGAATGTAACCGCTAAAGCTTCATAATGTCAAGTTATTTTGGTGTAAGGTAAGCCTGAATGATAGGCCACGTGACGTGATACGTCGCCGGTCACATTGTAACCCACGAGGAGGTTGAGAGTTATGCAAACCTCTTTGGACGCCTAACATGCTAAATTCTGCGCACCCGAATAAGAACTCTGACGCTCCAAAAATAAAGCTCTGATGTAAAACCATTTCTTGGTATTTTAATAAGAATTTTGTTTTGATATGATGCATTTTAAAGTAAGTAGGTACCTATTTGTAAGGTATTCCGATTCTGAGCAATGATACAATTAATATTCTAAGGTTATATTCCACGAAAGTTTTATTTTAGAGTTCCTATGATAAGGGCCCTAAGTAGGTACCTATAGTATAGTAAGTAACCCTGAGACTATATAGGTAGGTAGGAACCTCCAACTTATAATCTAAGTACCTAGGCTAGGTAATAGGTACTAGGTAGGTAGGTAGTAGGTACATATATCTAACCTATTTACTTAACCTTACTAGGTTTTAGCACACAATAACTAGTAGGTAGGTACCTAGGTAGTTCGCCCCGAACTGAGATCTCGTGATGTCTGGTAAACAAACGGTAAAAGTGTGCTTTCATTCGTGACTCTCTCTTATTATAAATATCCTTACTAACGTGAAACAAAGGTTGATGACATATTAAAAGTGTTGCCTTAGTAGTAGGTACGTAGTCGTGGTTTAAAAATCTAACCTCCAGCCTACGGATGTCGTAAAGTCAACCACTAGTCTATCTGCCAAGCGTGACTGAATTGAATTGAATTGCCCACTCCAGTTTCAAACCCAACATATGATATATATCATGTTTTCACACATTTTCAAGACTTCAATCTTATTTATTTACCCCTTTTGCAACCCTTAATTAAAATACAGGGGAGGTTTTAGCAAACCAAAAGGAAGTTGATTTTTAAGTCAACCTCCTTTAACAGTCTATCCCAGGAGACGGCAACCTGCGGCACGCGAGCCACATGCGGCTTTTTGGATGTGAAGCTGCGGCGCATTAGTTCCAAACGCAAATATATTTATTTTATGAAAAATACATTTATTAATAGTTCAGGTCCGTCGGAAGCTCTCGACGTAGGTTTTAATTCGTTTTCTACGCAAAACAGTTTGGCGTCTTCGCCAGTGCTTTGGCTTTGGCGTATAGTTTGTTGTTTCAATTAGAAAAGTTAGAAGCGAATTACCTTCTCAAAGGTATAATAATAATAAAAAAAAACGAATGGAAGTTAGGTAACATAATAAATAACATAATAAAAAGTATTCTATTAAAAAAAAACAAAACCTAAAGTCAATAAGATTTGTCAAAAAAAAACAAAGTAATTAAGTGTTTGATATTACCGCGAAAGTGTTTTTATTAATATACAGGCTGGGTTTTTTTTCAGGGCCACTGAGGCCAAGTCTGAAACCGTGAGAGTTATCGAAAAATCGTGCTAGTAGTAACGTGCTCGATTTAAAAAATATATAAGTTCTGCATTTAAGCAAATCTATTTATTTTTATAGATTTTATTGAAAAGTGAGTATTTGAAAAAAAAAATTGCATACCTTCCTATTTGAGTTCTTTGTATAATAATAAAATAAATAATGTACAATGACTATGTGCCCAAAGTTGTTGGAACCCTTTCAAAGTTTATAAATTTATAGTAAAGTTTCTGCAGTTCTGAAATGCGTAACCTTTTAAATACTCTTTTGCAGTTCGTGTAGAACTTGTGAAAAGGAACGTCTTCAATAAGCTTGGTATCGCCGAATGTGAAGATACACTACGCTATGCGTTTGAAAACAGAATTACTCATAAATTTCATCATTCGAATAAAGTTGGTTTAATGCCATGGATCAGATTTCTGGATTCTCCAGTTTTACACAACGGAGTCGCTATTGTGCAAAACTGTAGGATAAGCGATACTGAAAAAATTCTAGTGCTTAAAAAATATTTTTCAAATCATTATTTTCTATCTGCAACTTTACGGTAGGTAAGACAATATTTAAAATGTTCAGCCATTAGGGTGTCCGTGCCTTGTCATCAGCTGCATTACTACGAAAAACTAACGTTTTTTTAATCCGATGTTGATTAAATTTAAGCTCACCACGGACAGAAATACAGCAAAAGATGTTTTAATAGCTTAACTTACGCAAAGTCTGAACGTATAACCTTAACTAAACGAATAAAGTTGAATTTATAAATTTTCAATTTTGAAAGTGTTACAACTTTGGGCACATAGTCATCATACATTTTTTTTATGATCAAACAAAGAACTCAAAAATGCAAACAAAAATGTATTTCAAAATCTAACATATCCAGAAAAACTATAAAAAAAATAATTTTCATTAATGTAGATCTTATTTTTTTTAAATCGAGCACGTAACTCCTAAAATGACTTTTCGATAACTCAAGGCTTCAGACTTGGCCTCAGTGGCCCTGGAAAAAATTCGCCCTGTTTATAATTAATTACCTATTATGTTATTTATCTATTATAAAGCTTTTATTGTTTTAAAAAGAACATTCAAATTGTAATTACAAGGGTTTTTGGTGAAAAAACACTACTTATACGTATATGAATAAACAGATTAGTTTTTACCTTTATAAAAAAAAATTTGGTAAGCAAGTACAATTTATTGCAGACAAGAATAAAAATTGTTGGCTCTTGAAAAACTTTGAAATTTTATATATTGTAACATTTGACTCTTCCGACTCAAAAGTTTGCCGACCCCTGAGTCTATCCTACAAGACACACCAAGAGTTTTAACCCCTTAATTCGCCCCTTTGTTACGAAAACCACCCCTATTTAAAAGTAAAATATATGACTTATTTATATTTCAAATTCAAATTATTTATTGCACTTATGTTGTTATTAGGTATACAGGTGTGGATAAAAGCTTCAAATATAAACCCTGTCCTATTTTATAAATGTGCAGCCGATACTCTTTAAAATGACACCCCACAAGCCACAAAGCTTCTTGTCAAAAAAATCCACAATTGATGAGTATATTGTATATTGAGTATATTATTATGTATTAATTTAATCTCCGCATGTTCAAAATTTGTAATTGATCGCAACAGCCATTCAAAAGATAAGGGCGAAAAATTGTATTTATTTTCACCCCATTATCTCAAAAATTACCCTACTTATCAAAAATCCCGCGTCAATCAATTTCTATTTATTGTATATCTTTACAGTTTAAATTTCATGAAAATGGGATAATCTGTTCGAGAGTTATGCCGTCACAAACATTGCCACATACATACATGCAGTGCCAGATTTTCCAACTCAACTCGGAGATGTCGATCGCTTCGCTCACTCGATCAACTAATAGGTACAATGAATAGTATATAGTACTAGCGGTTCTAGAGTGGGTTAGGTAGGTAGAAAAAAAAGAAAAAAAATGTAGGTACCTACAACAATTGAGGACTCCCCGGGTAGGGTTGCCAACTTTCTTTACTATAAATAAAGTATATTGAAGGTCTGGAAGGGAAAACAAACAGTATTTTAGAAAAAAAAGGAGTTTTTTTTATTTTATTTACATTTCAAACTCATTTTTAAACGTATTTTTTGTGCTTTTTGCACTACTTATCAAGTTGACATCATTTTTAAAAGCGTCATAAGCCTCTACACAAGTAAAATTGAAATAAATGAGTACCTAGCTCATAAAACTTGTATTAAGTAGCTCTATTTCTTTCGTCCCACCACTTTTCATTCATCACCGAAACCATTTTTTCTGTAAATGCTGAGATAGCTGGAACAAAAAGTAGATGAGACACAAGTGACACAACATAAGTCATATATTTTAAAATTCTTCTGAAGTGTTTACAAATAAATGTCACCACTTTTGGCCAGTACTCATTTCAAAAAAATATTTTTCAATAGTTTTAAATTACTTGTAATTTATTTAGAAAAGAAGTGAATATGTAAACATTAAATTTGATTAATTCACACACGCACACCATTTACGTTTACTTTTTAAAGAGGTCTATGTGAATACCGGTGATGCGCTGAAAATAGTATTTTGTATACCTACTTTATTTTTGTTCAACAGTAAAAAGTATAACTAAAATTGTAAGTATAATACTGTTTTTAACAGCCACCACCTTCTTTCTTTGGCCATACCATAACTTGTAAACCAGGTAAGATATAATATATATATAATAATAATATATAATATATAGAAGACTTAACATAACTTGTAAGCCAAGCGCTTCCCCATCGTAAGTAGGTATGTAAAATAAAAAACAAGAATGAAGAAAAGCCAATGCCTTCTGAGAAATCTCGCTCCATTATTGACTGCATCCTTGCTCTGGCCTGAAGCTAGACCAGCCTAGAGGCCTATAAAAACTACTATATACTTTACCTAGGTCGCCCATCGCCGCCTATTAGATTATGTAAATAGTCTACCTCTACGTTCTTACCTACGGGTAGTAGATATGTAGGTACCTATAGCTAGATATATATGGCTACTAGGTTATACGAACAAGAAATTACACGTGTCTGCTGAGTAGGTACCTCTACCTATGAGTGAGTAATGTTCAGTAGTCACCAGCAGATAATTATCGCACGAGTCGTCGGCTTTACAATGTCGTGATGGTAATTTGCTGATCCAGAACTTTGCATAAGTAGGTATAGGTACCTACAATTATGTTTTCCCATTAGTCCTGCACACTTGTTGGAAAAACCACCGCATGGTGGTTTTGTCATCTCACTGTCTGGGACCACTTTGATTTGAAGCGATGATCGTACCTACGTACCCAGTACAAAAAAATACCTCTAGCTCGATTTTCCTAAACTGGTAGGTAGGTATAGGTACCCTAGATAAATGGTAAGTAATCTCTATGTAGATGACCCAAAGAACCTGAGATAGGGTTACCATATCTCAGGATTTGTCCTGAGATCTCAGGATTTTTAGACTTTTCTTTTGGGTTTCGGAAATCTCGGAAAATCTCAGGATACTTCGATTTTTTTTCTTAAAAAGCATATTATATTTTTATTGATTAATTTAAAAATCAACTTTGGTTACCAACGTTAATTTCACAAATCAACACATAAAATATGTGAAACCTATTCTAATCATCAGTTTTATTTTATCATAGGTTTTGTTATGAAACCAAACTTTTCTTAAACGTCTTATAACACGGTTCTATAAAATCCTTCGCACGTTAAACTCATCAAAATAAACTGTGATAAAAGTAAGGCTCGGACTGAAGACACCGTTCTGGGTTGTAATGTAATAGCGAATACCTACGTATTGTGATAAAACTCAATATCTCTGGTAATCTTCTAACACCGATGGTCTAGAAAATGATTGCCCACAATGTATGGAGTAGTACATCAAAAAATGCGTCTTCTTGTTTATATAAATGTAGGTAGGTACTTACTTAATTTGTGTTAAAATGTGCTAAAATAACCGTCAAATAATTTCTTATTGTAGATGTGTAGTGTGGCTAGGTGATATTTATATGAAAGTTGCTGCAAAATTCTAATCATCTATGGTGAAGGTGACAACCTTCTAAAGAACTTTGATTTGGAGCTTTTTGCTTAGGTCTATGTTTATCAAACGATATTAAGTTTTACTAAATTAGAAGTAGGTAAGTACCTACTTACTAAGGATAAGGATAGGTAGGTAGGTACCTACGAAAATGTCTAGATGGGGTCAAGGTCGGTCAAAGTTGCCTAAAACGGCCCAAAAGATCTATTGTTTATTGTTTTAGCAAAGCCGTAACGTATTTCCTTATTCATAAATAGAACACCGTGCTTAATGTGCCTTCATCGGTAAAACTTCGAATCGAACACAAACAAACTGCGTTGTCGTCGTCGCCGCCGCGCCGCCGCGTCGATACGAACGTGACTCATGCATGTGTGTGCATCGTACGAGTAGACATACGCGCGGTTGTGTGCATGTGTGCGATGTAGTCACGTTTCGCGCGGCGTGTGGCCGGGCTCGTGCAACCCGCTGCTCCGCGCCACGGTCACGTGTGACTGTGACCGATGTGCTATTTTTGCCACTCTCCTCGCAAATCAGATAATGTTCCTGATATAGGTATCGCATAAATTCGCGATGACGTTTCTGTAGGATATTTTGGAAGTTAAACTTTGGAGGAGGGTTTTGAAATTTTGTTCCGCAACTTTTTTGTGTGACGGAAATAGGTAGGTGGGGCAATGTTTCGGGCAGAGTGGGAGTTGTTTAGAAAAATGTTACCCTGTACCAAATACAAAAGTTTTACTTCTATCGAGCGACGATTCGTCGAATCGTGCGTCTTTACGACATACCCTGTTTTATTTGATATTTTTGCCGAGGCGGGAATCGACCCTTCCAACTCAGCCCGTGGATGTCGTAATACGGACAAAGTGATATTTTGTTCCATACGACGACGAATTAAAGGCGATTGTGGAAGCTGATGATACTCAGTCTACTGTCGAATTAGCAGCAGCTTTCGAAGATGGCATCAAAACAATCTTGACCCATTTGCGTCAAATTGGCAAGGTAAAAAAGCTTGACAAATGCGTGCCCCACGAACTTAAAGAACGCCAGCGCGAGGTGCGCGTTGAGGCCTGCCTTGCGCTGCTCAACAGGCACAGAAACGAAGGAATTTTCAATCGCATTGTTATCTGCGATCAAAAATGGATTCTTTTCGACAAATGACTCTCCGTCATTTGCCGTACTCACCAGACCTTGCGCCTACCGACTTCAACTTTTTCCAGAATTTGGACAACTTTACCGGAAAAAAAATCCATACCCGGGAGGCAGTACGAAATGCCTTCGAAGAGTTTGTTGCCTCCCGTCCAGCTGACTTTTTCAAGAAGTGCATCGATAAATTGCCACTGAGCTGGCAAAGATACGTCGACTGCATGGACGATTACTTTGATTGACGGAAATAAATAATATTAAAGAAAATTTACTTGCATTGATTTCATACAAAACGGCAATTTCATTGGCAAAGACCTAATATTAAATGATTGTGGGTACATAAGGTTTTTTCTTGGTCGCACCGCACCCTAAAACGTTACAAAACAAGTAATTTATTGTCCCGCCGCCGCCGCCGCCGCGCGCTGCTGGATGTGACGTAAATCGCCTTTTGAAGATATTTTTAAGTTATTTTCATCTTAAATAAACCTAATAATAGATGAAAATGTCTGCATAATTTCGTTCTGTTCTGGCCACTGTGGCTTAAGATTTATTTATCTAACAATTTTAACATACCTGCCTACCTACCTACGTATAATTATTTTGTCTATTTCGATTTGAAACTACCATTTTTGTGAAATATTAAAGTTTTTCCGTAGTAGCTACGGTTAAGGGTTAAGGTACTTACAGTGCTGCCATCCCAAACCTACAAATGAGATGTAGATCTAAGCCAAAAATCAGTAGACAAGTAGACAGATATAAAAATAATGAGATTTTAATTGTAATTCCTATCTAAGCATTACAAAAGAAGGATAATTCACAGCATTGGTACAAAATGGGGCATTTAGGTAGGTTAGGTGGGTACCCCCCTTTTCAAAATTCAACCTGTCTCGGCAATCACTAACAACTTAATTTTAACCGCTTCTGTGGTCTAGTGTCTAGTAGCCCATCGGTGCCAGAGGTTCCGGGTTCGATCCCCAAGGGGAGTACAATATTTTGCTTCTTTTGGTCCGCCTGGCTATACTGGCTACCACGATCTTATCTAATTCTGAAAAATCAGGTGAGATAAATAGGTACAAAAACCTCCTAGACGTAAAAAATAATAATCTCATAACTTATCCTATCATAGGTACTTGATACTTACATATCATACTTGACGGGATGTCCGCTTTCCTCCCAAAAATTTCTTGTTTCCATATTTAATACAATAACAACTATATTATGGTTTTATACTGTATTGGCACTGACACTTGTAACACTAACGATCTTTTCACTGCTATCTCCCAAAACACGAAGGTGAAACTCGAGTAATACACGTAAGTCCATAAGTACCTAGGTATATAGTTATATCAGATCCTCGCAATTTTATTACGAAGTTAAACTTGATGAATAATGTTATTGTTGACGTATTTATCAAGAAAGTTGTTACAACGTGCACACCGCGCGAGTGTTGCAATCGTTCTGTGCGGATATTTCTTAATACCTACGTAACTACCGGCGACGGCCGGTGCCGCCGCCGCCACCGGCCACCGCCGCCGCCGGTTCTAGTCATTGTGTCGAAGAGGATTTATCGGCGGCGGCGGCACATCACCGTTGTGTTCCATATGGACCATGGACATAGTCCCGAAAATATTTAAAGACTGAAAAAGAGAACCGTTGCGGCCTTCAATTGTTTTTTTCAAATTGAAATCCATTATATTTATCTATTAAAGTAATAGTAATAAATAGTATTATAATATAGTTAAGTTGGTACCCATCCAACTTTCCAAGTACCTACATAACATAAAAAGTAAGTTAAAAAACTAAAAACCATCGTCTAAATGAACACACTTAAAAAAAAAATTGAACTAGAAAATATTCTCTTATGAAATTGTTATGTAATACCATTAAATGTTTAATGTCTGTCATATAAATTACTTGAACCTATACGATATAATATTTTATTTAACGTCTTCATACTTAGTGCCGAACCATCATTTCACTTCTACCTCCACCATTAACACTGGTAAGGAATGGAATTGGACTTGCCCTCGTCTGTTTTTCCGCACAAGAACAATCTTGGAGTATTTAAGTCCAGAGTGAATAGGTTTCTTTCAGACAAGCGAGCTCCATCCTATGCCACATCTTGTTTTTCAAGTAAGCTGGTGGTCAAACGCTTGACAAAAAACGACTTACTTTATTCCATAAGAATTCCAGTTACCAGAAGTAAGGCAGCAGCTTCATCCTGTGTATTCTGTATTATCTTGGTAAACCTTGACTGCGATCACCAATCCGCCAGCCAAGCGTGGCGATTATGGCTAAAACTCTTCGGCTTTGGAGGAGGCTCTGTCTAGCAGTGATGTGAATTCATAGTGATAGGATAAGACAAGATAATGTCTTTCATATCTACAGTCTTAATATCAAAAATAAAATTCTCAAGTGATGTTATTTATTTATGTTAATATTTAATATTATTATGAATTATATCTTTTCTAACAGTGTCAAGGTACCGAAATGGTCTCGGCTGAAAAACAGCGTCCACTGTTTACCAGCAGCGGGCATTTATGCTGAGCCGTGGCCTATTTGCTACTGTAGCACACGCACACCTATTTTGTATTTTATTTTCTAAGTACATTGATTTTATTTATTTATTTATTATGCTATTCTTGTTTTCTTTTTCAAGTGTACTTACTGTGTTTTTTTTATCGTTTTATATGTTGTGTAGTGTGCTTTTTCTTTTTTATTCTATTCTATTTCTTTGTTCAGAGGCTAGCCGTAGTCATATGCCACCTACCCTAAGGGCCTGTGCAGTGTGCTGTGCTGTGGACCTAAGGGCGCCGCCGCCGCCGCCGTGCCGCCGCCGTGCCGCCGCCGTGCCACGCGCCTCCTCCACCGACAACGACACGCAGATGACGCACATTATCGCATGTCGTGATTAACAAAATTTTGACGCAGACAGTAAACCTTTGCACACGCCTTGCACCACACGTTAAAAAAAAATGCGCGTGCCATAGACGCGCGTTTGTATCTGCTGTAGTCGCGAGTGTACATAGACTACAATACTCTGTTATGAGGTGAATATCCCATTTTCACTGATACTGCAGTCTCATCCTTGGAAATATCTCTTTTTTTTTGTATCTAAACAAGGATGGCTAACACTGCCTAAGCTGACTTTATTAATGTTTTTTTTTAAAAAACATTAATGAAAATAAGTGTGTCTATCTATAGCCGATAGCACGCGTAATTTTAAAAAATAATTAAATACGCTGTGTCCAATATCATATTTTATACTTATTTTGAACTGTAACAGGTTGTTGAAATTTTCAGACCTGACAAATAACTAGTAGTTCGCCCCGAACTGAGATCTCGTGATGTCTGGTTTAAGTTAGGTATATAACCACGGAGATTATCTATCAAATATAGGTAACGTAATTATCAAAGTGTGCTTTCAAAACTTACTTACCTTACTAAAGCACTCATTTTCTCAATCTTTCTTTATTCACCCGAGTATCCAAGGCATACAATAAGAGTTAAAAACAAGAGAGTTCTTGTTTTTAACTCTTATTGTATGCAATGAGAGCAAAGCACCAAATCATCGACTGTAAGTCATAGTAGGTGGGTAGAAAACAGTAAGTGAATAAGTCACCCCTTAGGCCCTTACTTAAATGAAACATAACATAGGCTAATGTCGTTTTGAATAGTGCTCTCAGAACCGTTGCCTTAGTAGTCGTGACTTAAAAATCTACCCTTAATAATCTAATGGACGACTTTTTTGGCCTACGGATGTCGAAAAGTCAACCAAGGGACTTCAACAAAAAGACAACAGCTTTTTTTCTAGTATATAAACAAAACTTTAACTGTGCGCACGAATCTGTCTACCAAGCGTGGTGTTTATGGCCAAACTTTACAGTTTTAGAGAAAGTTTTTTCCACATTGTGGTGGACAATAATTTGCTGTTGATGTGAGATATGCGCAGACAAACAAAAAACAAAAAAAAGCCCTTGCATGACATCCTAAAAGTAATTCATGGATTTTATCGACACCCTTGGTTCAGCTAATTGATCCAGGCGTTATTTTGCGGAAATCCATTGTTCAAAATAAATAATCTGAAAACAGAAAGACATTTAGTAACAAATCCGCTGAAAACGTTTGTGACTTCACGTCACCTGCAGCGCTGCGCTTGGATCGGCAAAACGTCGGCAGAGGGCTCGTCGGCTAAGCAGCAAGACTATATTTCTATATATCTCTAAGGATGCCTCGTGTAGAGGCGAAACACGTGTCAATTTGGAATTTTTCAAATAATTTCAGCGGATTTGCTACTAAATATCTTTCTGTTTTCAGATTATTTATTTTGACCCTTGGTTTGACAACCCTATTGTCAAACCAAGTGAATTACAAAAAATAAATAAACCAGTTCTCATGAGATTTCTAATACCCTCTCTTGTCTTACAAGACCTGATGATCATCTTTTACCCCTTCATTTTTAAAAACCACCCCTATTAAGGGCAATAATAAACTTATTTTGAAAACTGCAGTCTCAACCCCCATTTCAAATGATATTTCAAGTTTTCACTCATATTCAATAGGTACCTACTTCAATCTTATTTACCCCTTTTGTAACCTTATTGTTAATACAGGGGTGGTTTCAGCAAATAAAAAAACAAGTTAATTGTCCAGTCAACCTCCTTTAACAGTATATCATACAAGACATTACTAAGCATTTTACTTACATAACGCGCCCCTTTCTTTCAAACACCCCTATTAAATACATAAATCAATATTTTATTAATGTGCAGCCGATTCAAATGATGACCTACCCCCACATGCCGAAAAATCTTGTCTCACTTAACACCCCTCAAAAACTACCCTAATGTCATAAAAATCCTCATACTTATTGATGAGTATTAATATAATGTCCGCATTATAAAAAAATTGAATTGATCGGATCAGCCATTCAAAAGATATGGGCGAAAAATTGCATTTCATTTCACCCCAATATCTCAAAAACTACCCCACCCCGCTTATCAAAAATCCCCCGCGGCAATAAAATTCTATTTACGTTATCTTCTCACAGTTTAAATTTCATAAAAATATAACGCATAACGGATAATCCGTTCGAGAGTTATGCCGTCACAAGCATTGCCACATACATACAGAGCCGGATTTTCTAACTTAACTGAGAGATCTCGTTCGCGTCGCTCACTCGATCAATAAACAAAAAAATGAATTAAATCCCGTAATTTCTATCAATGTTATTTCCGTGTTTTATTACCTGTGAATGTATGAAATTTGATGTGATTCTTCACAAACTTTTATTTTATTCTTTTTAACGAATTTTAAAAAAACCTTATTTAAAAAAAAGTTTTTACTTCAAATTATTTTTTAGGTTAGGACAGGTTTCTCAGTATGTTCATTCAACGCATCATTCATCAGCAATGTCCTTTACCGGTTAATTTCGAATATTCTAGCTAGCTCCTCAATAAAGGGACCTTCTAATGATTGGCCACGATGCTATACCAGCAGCGAAGAGCTTCGAGCTTCAACGGCATGGTAGATAGATACTACCCTGCATTTTGTGTAGGTACTGTGCAAGCCCAACATAATAAACCTAATTGACAGCATTCTTCGATCTGCAGTGCCGTGATTATATTTTGCTGGAAATGCACACAGGTACTTACCTTCTTAGTCTTGGATTGAATGAGATGAACACCGTCTATACGAACGGATGCTACAGACTCGTACAATTTGCATCCATATCGTAATCGAGGACTCCAAAAACTCCAGTATTACTACTAACTCGCATTCGTATTCTGAGCGAGTCCTTTCATCTGATATACCCATATTATAAGAAAGCCGCCAAATAAGATTTAGTGTGACATCATTTTATTTTTCAAGTTATTCTCAGCATGCCCTATTTTCTTTATTTTTTTTTCCTGGCTGCGATTAGGTATATAGGTACAAACAAGCCCTATTTGTTACCCATACATTCGAGTGCATTAAAAAACTAGCCTGCTATCTTGGGTGTTCCGCCATGTTGGATTAAGAATGGCGTCACACACACAGCTAACTAATTAATGATTCAAACTAAACGTGTAGGTTTACAACATTTCAGCACTATCGGTTGAAGATTCAAAACGATTACCAATATCCTATCGAGGGCACCATAATCAATTTACCTAAAATATGACGTCACATTCCAGCGGGCAAAAAAGATGCTTCCTACGATACCTTAGTCTAGACTAGAGTTATGAAGGAATGTATAAAACATACATATCGGTCAAAATCATATATGAAGAAAAACGGAGGGTTACTCCTTTTTTCTTCGCTGTAGTTGGGTTAAAATGTTACGATGATGATGTTGGTAGAGACTGCCAACCAGAATTTGGATCTAACTGAAGTAGGTAAGTACCTACATGCAGATTAATAAATTTTGTAGTATCCTACAAAATGAATTAATCGGTTCTACTTTCCCGATACCACCCTCACCACCAAGTAATCACCTATCCTGCACCACCACGGTAAACATAGAGAGTAAGTAGCTAGGTAGTATTTTGTCAGTAGATAAGGTAGGTAGATACCTATTATTTCAGAACCAAAAAAAAGCTACCTACCAAGCACTATGTAGCTAGGTACCTACCGTAGAAACGTGTGCAATTTATTTTTTCTAAATTATTTGGTGAAAAACGAATAAATAAATAAATATTACAGGACACTAATTTTACACAGCGCCATCTAGCCCCAAACTAAGCATAGCTTGTAATTATGGGAACTAGATTACGGATAGAATACCTACCTACTTAAATACTTTTTGCAAATAAATACGTAGGTACCTACTACTCCTATATGATACAACACCTAAATACAGAACAAACTAAAAACGACATCTATATTCATCACACAAAAGTTTGTCCTGGGCGGGAATCGAACCCACAGCCTGCAGCGCAGAAGGCAGAGTTACTACCAATTGAGCTATGAGGTTTGTAAAACTACATAGTGATGCTTTTTGTTTTGCTAAGTTTCATGCTGCATGCAATCAAATACGTTGGATTTATATTTCTTGAATTGGATATTATACTGTGGTAGGTACTAACTGTAGTGTTTGTAATTAACGTTCAAACGGAGTATGAACCTTTTTAGAACAGAGTGATGCGTTGGATTTATATTTCTTGGATTGGATATAATGTGGTAGTTACTGTAGTGTTCTCGTAAATATATTTCTAACGGAGCATGAATAATTGAAAGATTTTTTTTTTTAATTTACCATCAGAATGCCTTGTACCATCGCGTATGTGTAAAACGAAACGCAAAATCACAACATCAAATAATTTTACACAGTCAATGTCAAACAGTATTTAATGTCAATGTCAATATGAGAATATGTGATCAATCAATCACAAATTCAAAGTGAGTGAATTTGATTTTTGGAAATTCGGACGAGGTGTTCAATAATTTAGATTTTTCTCAAATAATACTGTGTTAACCCGTGAAAATGATTGCTTTGATTAATCGCATTCTTGATTGGATCAAAAGTTTGTTCTGGAAAGAAGAAATGGAGCTCACACTCGTCGGTTTGCAGTACTCTGGAAAAACTACTTTTGTTAACGTCATTGCCGTTAGTATTATCTGAGAGCAAAAATTTTGTGTTGTGTGAGGTCGTTTGCTATTGCTATAGCGTCACTCCATGTAGATACATATGAACCCTTATCTACATCAATTTACTAGAGATTTGACTGTAATGGTTGGTATGGGTATGAATGTGATACAGTGGCGAAGTAATTTGAATCCAGACTATCTACATTGGCGCTTCGTGAATGTGCATTCAAGAAGCGGCAATCGTTCATAAATTCCAAGCTGCTGAATCACCCCTATAAATAAAGTTGACAATGAAAAGTGTGGGGGATGTCTTTGATGCTTTACTATACATTAACTAAACCAAGCACAATATTGTACTCCCCTTAGTATCGAACCCTGGACCTCTGGATCTGACGCCGGTGGGTGAACCACTAGACCACAGGAGCAAAAAGTAGAAGCTTTTTGATGTGTTTGCCACAATGGAACATCCAAACTAGCCAATTTACTTAAAATGGATAATACTATATCAAATACCTATTAGTGTCCCTACTTGTGTTTATTTGAAAATGTGTTGGAAATATCTTATTGATCAGGAGCAGATCCACCATTGTGGGTAGATATGCCCACAACCCTTATAGAGTTAATTCTAAGTATGATATAATTGAAAGTGTGAGCAAATGTGACCTCCGAGTTAAGATGGGGATGTGGCAATTTTTTACCGATGGCCTAACTCTTTAAAGGGTTAGGTATCGGATATTGATGAAATTTTAAACAAAGATTTGCAAGGGATTTTGATAACTGGGGTATTATTTAGATATTGGAGTGGAAAGAACTATGTTGTAAAATTTTGTACCTACCTCAATAACTTTACTGATTATCCTAATACAACCTGCAATATAAAATAAATCAATTGGTATTAGGGTTTGTTTCTCAAACTTTGGTAGTTTTTTGAGAAAACGATGATGTGAGGGTATTTAGCTTTTGGTCTGTTTATTCACTTAATAGGGCTGTCAAACTGAGGGTGAACTACTTGGTGAAATGTCATGCAAGGGATTTGCACACATTCCACATAAACAGCCCTGATCCACAACAATGTAGAACTTCCTCCACAAATGTTAGGTTTGACCATAAGTTGACAGACAGATTAAGATTTTTTATACATGAATGGCTAAATGCTAAAATGGCACTTGTCACTTTTTTTCCAGATATTTTTTATGTGCTTGATCGCTTACAACACCTATTTCTACGTTAGGAGCAATAAAGGCACTTGTTACTGTTGATGTGTCCTTTCTGCAACGAACTTTTGAATGAACCTATGAAATGTACCCTAAAAGCTAAATTACGCAACATAACATTGAATGGCAATGCAAAGAGAATTCATGCTGCAGCATTTATGGTACATCAAATTAGAAGTAAGGAATTTTACAAAAAAACTCAGCAATGCACCAAATTTTCCAAAGAAAATAATAAAGTTCTTTCACTGACCTTTGATTTTATGGCTGTTACGGAATTGCCCCTTCTCACTTATCACTTGATGAAGTTTGTTCGCTTCTGTTACACTATTTTGAAAACTTTTTAGATGGTAGAGAGTATGATGAGCTTAACCTATTTTGTGACATATTTGGAGGTCAAACAAGAACCATGCTATATTCAGATACATGATGGTGCTTGTTGTCAAGAAAATTTTCAAGAAAATACACATGTATTTTCCATTCCGTGGACACTTATTCCTTCCATGTGACCGTAGCTTTGGACTTATAAAGAGCAAAAATTAAGAAGGTTGAAAGATTGTACACACCGAATGAATATGTACAGGAAATTATATCGAAGTGCACTCATATTGAAAACAAGTTCACTGCATTTATGTTTTCACAAGAAAATGTACTGAATTTTCAAGAATGGTTTCCAAAGTTTTACTACAGATCTCAGATACTGTCTAAAACTATAGAATGAGGTGCATTGAAGGAGAAATTTATGACCTCTAAATACCATGAGTTTCACTTTGATTCTGAACAGCCTCAAAGTGTTATTGTGAATGAATTCATTGATGGATTTATTCACATGACTTTGATTTAAGAAAAACCAATCAGCCTAATGTGAGTCTTCCATCACAGAAATTGTATACTGAGGCGAAATGCCTCTGTATACAATTTCTGTTTTCCATTGCAATGAAGAAAATTTTCTTGAGGTCATACGACCTCAAGAAAATGAATAATTATATTCCAGAAGCAGGGTTCTGGAGATTAATATATGACTGGCCAGTAATATAAGCTACTGAGTGATTAAGTTTTATATGAATACCAATAAAATTTTATATGAATATGATGGTTGTCACATCATTTCATCATTTTAAATTGGGTGCCAGAAAGGAAAATGTCCAAAATGCATCAAATTACTTTAAAAATTAAGTGCAAAAAGGTCACATGTCTGTATTAATTGCAAAAAGTTCACAAGTTTTTGATAAATTTCTTTCAAGAAATCCAATGATTTTAAAGCATTTTTTTGTTGTAATATGTAGCTTATTTTATGTTTAATATTATGTTATTAAAACTAAGTTTAAGACTTGTGTGGTTTCAAAGATATTTAGTTTTTTCCCTCTTGTAAAATTTTTACCAGGAAAATTAGGTGCTACATGTGCCCTCTTTGCATTTAGCCATTCACATAGAAATTAGTTGCTGCCTTTTAGGTATAACTATATTTAAACCCCTTGGCCAACTTTTACGACATCTGTGGGCTTGAGGAGTGGAATTTCAAACCATCTACCACAGCAATAGTTTTAGGAACAAAACAGATATCAACCTTTTTTATATTAGTATGGGTCGACTTCTTTCACTTATTGTATTCTGTCCACCCAGGGTGCTTTGCTTTTTGAGAGAAAGCCTCAAACACATTGGCGAATAAAGAGAGATTGAGAAAAAGTGTGCTTAGTAGGTGTAATGTAAGCACACTTATATCATAGTGTTAATAACTATTTTTGAGAAATAATCTCTGGTTAAATCACTAAAACATACAATATATCGCAATTCTCGTTCCGGGCGAACTACTAGTAATATTTGTGCATAATCTTATTGTTTATGTTTTACCGCCTCTGTGTTCTAGTGGTTCAAGCCATCGATTTCAGATCCAGATGTCCCGGGTTCGATCCCCATGGGGAGTACAATATATTGTGCTTGGTTTGGTTGGTGGTAGGATTTTATTTAAGTCCGCCTGGCTAGCTACCACCATCTTACCTAATTCTGTCGCCATAATAACAATTCTAAAATTGTTGTGTTCCGGCATTCAGAGGTAAGATAGCCAGTTCCTCAGTTTGTTAAGGATTCCGGGTGAAGTGCTCATCCACCTTCGGCTTTATCTCAACTTGTTACCCTTGAGATGAAGGCCAAGTGCTTACCCATACAATAAAAAAAAAAACATTATGAGTTGAAATATAAGAATGAGAATGATTCAATAAAAAAATAAGTTGGATTAGGTGTCTGAATATTGATATTGAAATTATCAACCTCTTTCAATTATTAACCAAAATGTCTAATCATAGTTTTTTTATTGTATGACGGGGAAGCGCTTGGCCTTCATCTCTCCTAGCTACAAGTTGAGATAAGAGCAAAGGTGGAGGCGCACTTCACCCGGAATCCTCAATAAATGATGTTTGGCGACAGAATTAGGTAAGATGGTGGTCACTAGCCAGGCGGACCCTAACAAAGTCCTACCACCCACCAAACCAAGCACTATATATTATACTCCCATATTTATCACATATTGTTACAAAATAAAGTTTATTGTGAAGTCAAACTCCTTCAACAGTCTATCCTACAAGTCTTATTAATCGTTTTTACGCCCTCCTTTGATACGAAAACCAGGCCTATTCAAAAGTTAAACATTTATTTAATGAATGTGCAGCCGATATTGTTTCAAATGGGACCCCACAAGCTAAAAATCTTCTTGTCTCACTTAACAACACTATTTCTCATAAACTATAGGGTAGTCAAAAAAATCCTCGTACCAATTGATGAGTGTTAATATATTCTATGCATTTATAAATGTTAAAATGACACTATGTGTAATTTCAAACACTAGGGCAGATCACAGTTCAGTGAGTCTCTGCTAGATGACGTTATCAGCGCTATAGCTGAGAGATATGACGGTACCCCCGTAGCTCAGTTGGTTAGAGCGTTTCCGGCTTTAGGAAAATCCTTTCGAGAGTTATGCCCTCACAAACATTGCCACATACATACATACAGTGTCGGATTTCCCAACTTTACTCGGATATCTCGTTCGCTTCGCTCACTCGATCTAAAGCCAGGGCAAATATACAATACAATATCTTTATTTCCTTAAAACACAGGTAGGTACAATATAGTAACATTTTCAAATAAGAGCTATAATCAAATTTTGAAACCTGTCATGTGGCAATTTACTAGACTCGAATTTTATTTGCCATCTTTGCAACCCTTAATATCAAACGGGTTGTTGCAGTAAGTTAATAAACACAATTTGTGAACTTACGCATGTATTTCGAAAAAGTATTTAAGCATTCTATCCGTAATCGAGTTCCCATATTACAAGCTTTGCTTAGTTTGGGGTTAGATGGCGCTGTGTAAAATTAATGTCCTGTAATATTTTATTTCTTTATATTGAAGTCAATCCCCAAGAATTGAATTTTTAACGCGCACCCATGTTACAAAAACCGCCTAAAAGTAAAATAACTTTGAATTAAATGTGCAGTCGATACTCTTTCAAATGACAGCCCACAAGACGTACAAGACATCTTCTTATCTCACTTAACACCCCTATTTCTAAAAAACTTCTCTTGTTTCATAAAAAAATCTGATATATCTATTGATATGTACTAGTGCGTTTATTCAAATTTCAAATCGATTGGATAACAATTCAAAATATTTATGCAAAATATTGTATTTCTTTTCACCCCAACATCTCAAAAACCAGCTATCAAAAGCCATCGCGTCAATCAATGTCTATGTAATTATGTTATTTCTCGACAGTTTCAATTTAATTTAAATCGAATAACCCGTTCGAGAGTTCTGTCGTCACAAACATTGCCACGTACACACAAACATACAGTGCCGGATTTCCCACTTAACGCGGAGATAATTATCCAAATAGTCTGCGCTTGTCAAGATAATTGAGGACCAACATAATAAGATTTTTGGGTGTTGATTCCTAGACTATCTTGCTCGAGTCGTACTCGTCGCCTAAACACCTAAAAATACATTTATTTCCGTTTTACTACACAAGGTCCGTGGTCGCAAAAACACTTATACAAATGAACAAATGAACTTTTTCTTTAGAGTTTAAAAAAAAGGTACCTACACTCCACTACACTAGTGTGTTATCTCTTTTATCTTAGTTTGGGGCTAGATGGCGCTGTGTGAAATAAATATTATTTATATTTATAATTCTCACTAAGTTAGGGTTTGCATACGTTAATACGTAACCCTAAATTAGTCAATAGAGATAAGAGCTACGCGATAGAAAGAGAGGCAACTTGTAGGTAATTAATTAGCGCTGTGCGGCCTGATTTGCACTTTATTAAGTCAAAGCAAGATGCAAATACTTTATTTCACAGGTAGTAGGTATAGAAAGTTATTATATTTTATTAGTTTGCTCGGCCATGCTCCGCCCTTCAACAGGCATACAAATATTAATTAATTACGTAATCAGAATCAAAAAAAAAAAAAAGTCGTTTTTATTCAAATTATTTTGCCGATTCCCCCCTGTATAATATTTTATGTAAATACTTTGTGCGATTTCGTTCGTAGCGGGATGTCTACTTTCGGTGTCAGCCATGAGTTCTAAATTATACATTTTCCATGTTCTAATATTGCACACATTATGATTTCCCACTTAGCCGATTTATTAAATACTAGCTGACCTTTAAAATAAAGCTATGTCACTATAACTATAATAGTTGGATATATGTATATATATCGCTGACTTCTTTGTAGGTATTCATGTGTTCTCTAAAATTGTAGTATATTACTTTGTTCCATCATCAATAGTTTTCGCAGCGCACGCGGTGTAAGGAATTTATCGGTAATTTTCCTTCACCTTGGGTTACATTATTAAAGTTTTCGTAAGGATCCCTAATAAAACCCGATAAAAAATACAGCTTATGTTACTAAGTGATACTATAGCATTCTATTAGTGAAATATTTTTTTAAATCGGTCTAGTATTTTTTGAGCCTATTCAATACAAACAAAAATACAATAATACCCAAATCTTTTTTTCTTATAATAATATTGTATTATAATAACATTATAATAATGTTGACTGCTTCCCTTGTTTAGAGTAAGTTTAATTGTCAATTTTTTTTTTTTTGTGTTTTGTGAAATTTATACCAGATTTTTTTTACATTTCACCGCCTTTGTGGTCTAGTGGTTCGCCTTCCGGTGTTAGATCCAGAGGTCCCAAGGTCGATCACAGGTGGAGTGCAATATTGCCTTTGATTTGGTTGGTGGTACGACTTTGTTTAAGCCTGGCTAGCTACCACCATCTTACCTAATTCTGACGCCATAACAACATTTCTAAAATTGTTGTGTTCCGGCATTTAGAGGTATGATAGCCAGATCCTCAGTTTGTTGCGGATTCCGGGTGAAGTGCGCCTCCACCTTCGGCCTTATCTTAACTTGTTACCAGGTGAGTAAAGACAAAGTGCTTCCCCGTCAAAAAATAAAAAAGACATGAAAATCAGATAAGCAGAGCTATTACCCAACTTCGCCAGGAAAATTCGGATAAACTTCGCTTGCTCAACCAATAATAAGTATATAATAAACAACTTAGTTGTATTGTACCTATGTTTATGACGCACGTAAATTCATAATTAGCTTGAGAGTTTTGCAGGTTTCAGTGAAATGCGAAAACTTCACAATTTCTTAATAAGAGTTTATTTTCACTCTGAATCTCCATAAACGTTTGTTCAACAACTTTTTACCGGTGGAAAGTAAAAATATACCTGTTTTTTTGCAATCATTTATTTCGATAAAACAAATAAGTAGCTGAAAAGTTTAAAATATCTTTGTGATTGCAATAAGTTATTTTCGAAGTATTGCAAAAACAATGTATTCGATTTCATGTTGAATTGTTTCAAAGTTGAAACATCTAAGCATATGTACTGTTTTTAATATAAACCTTGTTTGTATCTTCATTACCTACTTGAAAAGTACAGAACAGATTGAGCTAAAATTTTGAACAGATATGTACCTAACAGTATGAAAATCGATGTGTTTTTTAAATCCTTTGTCTTTACTCCAAACACGGGAATTTGGGCATGTAGATTTACATGTAGTACATTACTGCAGATACTCGAACACATGTATGGCCTAGCGGTAGGGAGTGCGGGCAAGAATAAGGTCCTGGGTACGATTCCCGATTGCACTGTGAGGTTTGTTCCATGTTCAGTTAGTACTTTGCAGGGTTGGTAAACCTGATTGTCAAAAAAGACAACATTTGTGTGATGAATATAGAGGTTTGTTCTGTGATCGGGTGTGTTGTATTGTATGATAAGTATTGTAAGTTTCGATTGGGTTTCGATAGGGAGATACAAAGTTGTGCTCTGGTTGGTGGGAGGGCTTGTTTTAAGTCGGTAATAGGTTACGCAAGAGTTAATCACTATCTCACCTAAGTAAAACCTAAGCTCCTCAGTCCGGAGTGCGCTTCCACTTTCGGCCTTATCGTAACTTGACATCTGGTGAAATGTAAGTCGGATGCTTTCATAGAATGAAAGTCTGTTTTATTTTCAGTCCGGCCAATTCAGCGAAGACATGATTCCTACTGTGGGCTTCAACATGCGCAAGATAACAAAAGGCAACGTTACGATCAAGGTAATTCCACATCTCGCATTATACTTAATCTTGTGTTACTTATCACTATAATGACTAGGTTCAGATCCATAGATCCCGGGTCCGATCTTACCTAATCCTGCCGCCATAACAACAATTCTAAATGTGCGGCTGTAGATCAACTTGGTTTTCACGGACTTTCGTGCACACGACAGTCTGCCGGCAGGATTTCGCGCCACGCAAGTTTTAATGACACTATCCGTCGAGCTTTTACCAGTGTCAATGTGCCAGACGTTCTTGAACCGAATGGTCTGTTACGTGATGATGGTATGACTCTTGACTCTTGGGAAATGGGTAGGCCTTTGGTGTGGGACGCTACCTGCGTCGACACCCTAGCGCCATCTCATCTGCCTGGGACATCAGTTAGGGCTGGTGCGGCGGCTGATTCGGCCGAGGATCACAAAAGGCGCAAATATAGTGGTCTCGACAGAGCTT
Organism: Venusia cambrica; assembly: GCA_951394065.1. NCBI lineage: Eukaryota > Metazoa > Arthropoda > Insecta > Lepidoptera > Geometridae > Venusia > Venusia cambrica. The sequence continues at coordinate 2,836,297 of OX596036.1, forward strand.
ACCTATTTGAGCCTTTTGAGGTGCAGACCTTGGGTCCGTGAAGAGCCGGTGCCCTCCGGGTTTTCAAAAATTTTGCGGGGATTTTGATTGAGGCGACACGTGGCCCAAGGGCTGACTCTTATTTAGGCCAGCGAATTAGCATAGCTATTCAGCGTGGCAATGCAGCCAGTGTCTTGGGCACGCTTCCGTCTGGTACTGGTCTGGAACAGTTGAGTTACCAATCGGAGTAAATTTACCGCAGGATTTGGGGCTTACCGAAATTTATAAATTTATAATTCCAATACCGTAGTACGGTATTGTGTACGGTTGCCGTACATAGTGAAAATACATTTGTCCATATAGGTTCAGTGGTAAGTTCATTCAGTAGGGGGAAGGGGGGGGGGAGCATCTCACACCTAACCGGCTATTTGTGCAGGTTTGGGACATCGGCGGCCAGCCTCGGTTCCGTTCAATGTGGGAGAGGTACTGCCGAGGAGTCAACGCTATTGTGTGAGTATACTCACTTTCCGAACATAGGCCTCTCCAAACGATGCCACATAGGAGAATCATCACTGCATATCTTGACCATACAAAAAAATCGCTCTTTTCTACCTCTTAATATTGTCCGATTTTTCAACCTAAGTTAAAACGCCAGCTTTACCTAAAATGCTAGAATGCATCAAGCGATTGACAACAATACCAAAACATTTTGTTACATTTTAGGGGGTGAAAAGTGCTATGCCCCGAAACGTAAATTATATAAAAAAAATGTACTGTTAATCTCACGAGCAGAAACTGTTTGTCGGAAGCATAGGGCGGCTGCAGGGTAAACTGAGATAATAATCCTTTGTCCGGGTGTATACATCCACCGCCACTTACCTACACCTTACTGGAATGTGCTTAACATTAGTAGATTAACCTGCTTCATTTATTAAAACAACAAGCACACGCCCGGGATTTCATTCCCGTTATCCCGTTGGAATAACCAAAACCATTTTCAAATTGTACCCGTATGCCAAGAAACGAAGCTACTCTAAAAAAATCTTGTAAGTTCAACGGATGTCACGGGTTTTAATGCTATTGTTATAGTGCGTAACCCTAATTCTTTTGTATATTAAAAGTACGAGTAGCCTTAGTTAGATCTAATAACAACAGAGATCCTTTGCCAGGATTTTCATCCTGTCAGAATCGGTCTAGCCGTTTCCGAGATAAGCCGAATCCGACAGGCAGACACAAATTATAAAAAATCCATACATACACTACTGTTTTATGTATCTGTAGAGATAAATGATAAGCTTTATCTAAATCTTTTAATATGATTTATTTATGAAATGGAGTATAAAGACCTATTTATTATATTCACAAAAATTCACAGCTCACAACGGGACTCGAACCCGCATCTCGAGAACTCTGATCAGCGCTCAAGCTGAGTTTAGATATGACTTCTCGTTGCTCAATTGGTCAGAGCGTTTCCGGCTAAAGGAAATGCGGGTTCGAGTCCCGTCGCGGGTTGTGAATTTTTGTGTCATTATAATCACACAAAATAACACATGCCCAGCAATTATTCTATGATATTATAATGTAGTTTTGAATATTTATGTTTAAATGAGTTTTTATGCTATATGCTCTTGACTAAATGAGTTTTTATGCTACGAGTATATGCTCTTGACTATATGGGTTTATATGCTATATGCTCTTGACTATACGAGTTTTTATGCTATATGCTCTTGACTATACGAATTTTTAAGCTATATGCTCTTGACTAATATACGAGTTTTTATGCTATATGCTCTTGACTAAATGAGTTTTTATGCTACGAGTATATGCTCTTGACTATATGGGTTTATATGCTATATGCTCTTGACTATACGAGTTTTTATGCTATATGCTCTTGACTAAATGAGTTTTTATGCTATATGCTCTTGACTATATGAGTTTTTATGCTATATGCTCTTGACTATATGAGTTTTTATGCTCGAAATTAATACTTAAAAAAAATAATTGTAAAGGTACATGGTGGACGCGGCGGACCCTGACAAGATCGAGGCTTCTCGTAACGAGTTGCACAGCCTCTTGGAGAAGCAGCAGCTGACCGGCATTCCCGTGTTAGTGCTGGGAAACAAGCGGGACTTGCCGCACGCGCTCGACGAGCACGGCCTCATCGAGCGAATGTGAGTCTTATATCTACGCACTTACAGCGCAGTATCCAACCGCACAACCAGGACATCGGCAGAAGGGTGTACTCGAAAGCCAGACGGACCTGTGAAGGTCATCGGCGATAGCATCAGTCGTCACCATTAAGGCGCTCTAAGCAGCTAAAGTCGCGCAGAAACGATTGTGAGAGTTGACAACGGCAAGCTGTAGGTGGCGCTTGCGTATCGTAAATAGATCGATAGATATTACAGGACATTAATTTTACACAGCGCCATCTAGCCCCAATCTAAGCACTGCTTGTAATATGGTAACTAGAGTACGGATGGAATACTTAAATACTTTTGTATATACATACGTAATGTATAATAAAACACCCAAACACAGAACAAACATCTATATTCATTACACAAATGTTTGTTCTGCTACAGCGCAGAAGGCAGAGTTACTACCAACTGAGCTATGAGGCTTGTTGACTAATATTAATTATTATTTAAATATTAATTGATAAAACCTTTTGATAATTCTTATTCTGAGATTGGTTGCTGGTATGTAGATAGGTAATGTGACCATATGATGGTACCTTTACTGGCACAGAACAAATAACTTATTTACATTCGTCCTAATATTTATTCTGAGTCTAGGTGTTGTCTGACCGCTGCGAGGACGACAAGCACACGTCCGCGACAGTGGTCACAGAGCTACTGGTTGATTCATGATTAAAATAAATTTTGAATTCCTATCAAAAAACTAGCTTACCTTTAATGTAGATCAACATGTAACCTATCATTTAAAATAAATTGTAAGTCAATATTCATTGTAGGTATCAAAATATTTCGCTTGTAAATTTTGAAACGTACCATTTTCAATAAATACTTTTATCGAGATTTTTTTCTGCTATTATGTTTTTAGCTTACGTCTGATGTAGATTACCTGAAGTAATATATGTATCAAAATTAGACGGGTGACTTGTTCAGAGGCCTTAGTATGAGTTTCTGACAGCTAACGGAAACATTACATTTCGATAGCGGACATTGGAAGGAACTACAGTTGCCTTACTATTCCGCTAACCAAATGTATGGAAATAAGCGCCCGATACGAAAACGAAAATAGTTTCCGTTAGCTGACAGAAACTCATACTAAGGGTTTAGAAGTACTATAATTTTCCATTTGAAAATGAGGAAACGTCTACTAACAGGGCCTTAAACTTTAAGGTTAGATTCCGTAGCACTCATCGTATACCCACGTGTTCTGTTCCAGGAACCTGTCCGCGATCCAGGACCGCGAGATATGTTGCTACTCCATCTCCTGCAAGGAGAAGGACAACATCGACATAACTCTACAATGGCTCATTTCGCACAGTAAGTCGGGAAGCGCGCGCTAAACCCGCCCTTATCACCACGCAACAAGGATTACTTTACTCACGAGGCGTTGCCTGCACCCTGGTTACAGCTCCGAGGCGGCGGTGGATCGATCGATTCGATTGATCAATCGATTCACCGTCGACCTCTTTTTTATTTGTATTTGAAAATGTACGTTAACACCTCTTAGTGTCTAACGATCAGGCAGATAAGTCCGATCTTAATCAAACTAAAAGAAGCGATCTCTATGTAAAATTATTAAATATTTGATGTTTAAAAACAACTGAATCATTCCGTCAATCGATGCTCGATAACTGAAATAATAAATCGATAGATTGATAAACATTGTAATCGATCTCCAACTCAAGTATTGAGTAAATCGATTGATAATCTAAGGGGCCCCATAAACTAAGGCGAGAACTACACCGTAATACAATATCTAAGGGATACCGATCCATGACATTTTATATGTATTATAATGTTTGAAATCCAAGCATATTTATTTTATCCTTGTAAAAAGGCGAGAGTGATTTTATTATGTTTTATTCATCGTTCATGACTAGCCTCACAGCTCAGTCATGGAAACATCTCAGCGTTTTCCACTGTATGTTGTGGGTTTGATTCCCACCCAGGACGTCTGTCCTGGGTGGGAATCTAGGTGGTGGGTGTTATGAGCGTGAATGTTCTTTCTGTATTGTATTATTGGTGTACAACTATTAAAAATCAGTGAATAGATAATTCGTATTCTATCAGTAACCGATCAGTATTTCACAAGTTTTGGGCTAGATGGCGCTGTGTGAAATGACCACTATTTATGAATTCATTCTATTCTTGGCTTACGTACAATCAACGCACAGAACAGAACATTAGGGCATGATTTAAATATATAAATATATAGGCAACTGTTGACATTTTATATTTTTTGTCACGTAATGAATTAATTTCGGGAAATTACAGTGTGCAGTGCGACTGAAGAGGCTTTGCGGCGTTCAGATTCTGACACTGATCCCTTAAACTTTATCTGTACATACGTCTCTGCAGGTGTACAATTATATACAAGCTTAATATGTTATGAGGTACAACTTCATACAAATTCAATAAATAACAAGGCAATATATAATACCAATATAATCTCTTATCGCTGTTGCCTGCAGTCAGCTACGACGGTATCTTTATGTAGGAAACAGATTTTTTGATGATATTGGAATGTCAACATTTGTCTGTTCCAATTGTTGGCAACACTTAAATCTGTCTATTTATAATACTTACAATGCACAGTCCAGTCTGTGCATTGTAAGCATTATAAGTAATACCAGACAGCCGAGTGCATTGCACTTTTTTGTCCTAATAGATACCTAATGGACTTAGTAATACTTGAAGCTAAACTTAGTCAAACGCAAGCCTAATATAAATATCAAATATCTTCTATTACAATAGTTTTCAACTATTCAAAATGTTCCTAGTGATTTGACAGTAAAAATAAACGTAAAAGACGTTGACATCATATTTGGTCTCATTAAGTCGCAATGTGTATCCGCCTTTAGTACACGTGTATTTTTATTTTATCATATTTTGGCTGTTGAAATGGCCTTGAGCATCGTAAAATTTGAACGCACGTTTTGCAGTGAAATATGATATGTTTATACAGCAGATTTGAATTTCAGCGCTCATGTTTTCAATGTAACTAATGAGTACGGTCAGATGTAAATGTTTTTACTTTATCACCTGGATTCCATGATTAAATATTCCGTTTTTTTTTATAAAACGCCTTATTACGACAGGTTAGCGACAGGCATCTCGCAATGACATTTAAACGGTCAGCTAAATGAAGATGCTTAGGCCAGCTCCTAAATTTATTTTGCTAACAAACAATGTAAAAATTAATAAAGCGAGGTGTTTCTGGGTTAAAAAAACCTAACAGCCTGCTAACGTACTAAATAAATGAAAAAAAAAAACAGACAAAATTTGTAGTAGTTCTTGAGAACCTTTATTACAGGTCACCAGGCCCCCAGAATTTTATATTGTCAAATAATAACTTATAAACAGTTCTTTTTTGATGACCAACGTTTCTGTTTGCCCCAAGAAACCCCTTGCTTTTTTAATGAACTTTGTTTGCTGATAATGAACATGTTAGAGCTGACCAAAACCTCTTTAATTAGCTGACAGCTGAAATGTTAGGCTTATGCTAACATTCCACTATAACGAGATAATGTTCGTTGGGTGTAAAGCCAATGCCTCCGACTGTGAGTATGTAAATGTACATATGTTATAGTAACGCGCGTTTGTTCATGATTCATAAGCGGCAGAAACCTACGTGCAATATTGAATTCTATTTTAAGTACCTAGGTATATACCAAGCTCGCATTAATCGACCGCCAGTCCATGACCTAACCAGCGTTCAACACGTTATTACCATCTTTATAGCGTGTGAATAAGGTTGAGTTTTCCTCAACATTCTCTTCTTGCCGGATCTAAGTCACGTGTACACAAATGCCAGCTATTCTTGAGGATTCTAGGATAGTGTCGAAGTGAGGATTCAATTAATTTGATAATAATAAGCTTACGAAGTCTGAACACATGCATATTTGATAGATTTCACTTCAAATGGGGGTGTTAGGCTAGTGCGTGAAAGTAGCATCATTATCATCAACAGCCTATTGGTGTCCACTGCTGGACAGAGCCTCCAACAAAGCGTGAAAGTCCGTTGCGCGTTTAAATTACGATTTTTGCATGAATCTCCTGTCACTCATTGCATGGTAATGAGGTTGTTTCGCGGCTTTAGGTGGGCGTTTTACAGTTTTTGGTAAGTTTTAGCTATGTATTAATCAATGAGGATTCAAAAATGTGCAATTCGCCACTGCATAGGCAGTTACATATAGAGGTAACCTATAAAAACATTGTTTTTGAAATTCAATGCTGGTTGCGAAACAAGCGAACGTAAATATTAAATCAGTAAGAAAACCAATTTGGAAAATCGAATGGTTCAATTTCCAAAAACTTTGTTGTTAGTAGTTAGATGTAGCCTATAGGTACGTAGTGGAATTCATATTTTTTTATTCCCTGGTGTGTTTTTGAGCTACAATTTACCGAAAACCAGATTGCGTCTAGATATATTACCTTTAGCTAAGTCCGTTGTGCCGTCTGTGCTCAAGCTAATCTGTATAACATAAACAAATATATATTGGAGCTGTTAATGTATTTTAGTAAAAATACCGTTTGGATTGAGAATTATAAAAAATTGCTACTGACAAGACTGCTTTGAACAGGCCAATAACGTTATACATGAACGGACATTGATCCATGTAATGGCCAAAACATTTTTTTTTAATATCGCAATTATTATACATAATTATTCATAAAACGCGTACTTTTTATATATTCGCCACAGTTTGTCAGTCTACCCGTGACCACGGCTATTGTAACACGGTAGAAACTGTCGGGAGTATAAAAAAGTACGCGATGACGACCAGTTCGTGTTATTAATTACAAACAGTTTTGTTCGTGCCATTCAGCCAGCAGTCCTGTCAGTAGCCATTTTTAAAGAATTTTAAAGACCCAAAAAAGAACGGTTAATCCGAACGGTTTTTTTTTCTTTGTATATTCACCAATTTTTCAGCGAGTTCGACTTATTTGCGAAATTATTTTGATCGATAGAGGGAGGTCTGAATTGAAATTGGTCACATTTAATGTCGGATTGTCACCATTTGGTGAAAATCTAATGAAGATCTGGGGACCAAAACTACTAAACGAACAGCAAATCATATGTCCTAATTAATACCCATGAGTAAAATAAGTTATTTTGAAATAAAAATTGGAACAGACTTCACTAAAAACTTAAAATAATTATTTGGGTAAGTTTGTGAATTTGTTACTCCCGGCATCGTATACATATAAATGTTATAATGACAAAAAACAATCACAACCCGCGACGGGACTAGAACCCGCACATCTTTTCCTCAAACCGGAAAAGATTCTTAGCCAAATAATTTTATTTTTTTATATTTATTGTTCCAAAAATGAACGGTTGCGTACGTTGCTTAAGTTTCTGCTATACTATGTGAACGGTCCAACTTTGTAAAATATCATATTGTTGATCATCCAACTCGAATAGAATACTTTGCTGAATACCACAGGCTTATGCCAAGCACATTCACTAGCCAAGTAAAGCAGAAAAAATGGACGGAAACTATATGGCACCGCTAGTGAATAGAATAGGTACTAAATTTGCCACTAGTCTGAAGTAAATTGTAATATAATACATATATTATGCACTGGGATTCCTGAGTATGTATGATAAACTCTGAAATTACTCCGCACCGCTCGCAATAGCCTTAAAACCTATAAAGTAGTTGTTGACCAAAGCGAAGATTTGGTCCTCTTGGTGTAATGGATGGTGGCCTTATAGCAGTTTGACCCTGCTGAGTCAAATGTCACACGAACAAACGGCTTTTTTTTATGTAGATAGTCTAGTTACGCACGCCTGTGGCGGGTGGGCGATTGCGTGCTGTTTGTAGATGTTCACTTTTATTTAGAGTTTATAGTGTAAATCAAAATATTCATTTATTTTAGGTACTCACATATTATAATCTTTTGTCAGTTAAGTATAGCTGTTTGTTAGTAACTCATTTAGAATAATAAACAGTAAATATTATGTTTTTCGCACACAACATTCATACTATGTAAAACCTGTAGTGCGTCAAGATAATGGGAAATGAAAAAAAAGTCGGCAAGTTTTATTAGAAAACATTTAAAACAAGCAAAGATGGACAGTGATTTGATTTTATCATAGTACTGAGTACCGATCAATCTCGCCAAACAATAAATATGGTGCAATCACATCTCAATATCTTTTGACACCGTGTATGAATAACTCTTAGAGATAGAAGTGGGTGAGTTCAGAAACTTGAGGGTTGGTCCTCTGGGCTATGTAATGCGCGATATGGATTTTGGTAAGTTATAGCTTCAAATCACATCGTGGATTTGAAAATGTGAGATTCGCCACTACATACAGTCTAAAATCTAACTATACCTAAGCAACAATATTTTTGAAATGACGTAATGATTATGTTCCATATTAGTTTCCAAACTGACTGATTTGTTACGAAAAAGTTCGCCCAGTTACCAAAATCGAAACAATAAATTTCAAAAATATGTTGTTTTATTCGTTAGATGCAGATCGTATTTAGCGACTGTGTTTTGAAACTACAATTTACGAAAACCTGTTTGATGCGCTCCCCGAGGTTCCTTGAAGCTCAAGTTGGTGGATTGTTAATCCCACGATTTATTGTGTGCGTGTGCGATGACCAATCTTAGTGTTATTCCTTTTATCATATTATGAATAATGTATTCTTCAGTTAACATTTAGTTTTTTTTTTACATTTGGATACTTGATAATTCGAAAATGGAAATTGATCTAGAGTTCATCAAATTATTTACTGATAAATCTAAGAAATTACAAGTTCCTTTGATTGTGTCACCATTGAATCTCCGGGTGACTAACATTAATTTAGGAGGATCATATACCGAAACTGTTTTCGCGTTGTAGGTATTTAGGAAACGTATTGCTATCTCAGCTTTCCCTGCAGCCGTCCTATGCGTCCGACAGAAACAGATGCTGTGAGTGAGATTAATAGCCAATTTTTTTTATGAAATTAACGTTTCGGGGCATAGCTCTTTTCACCCCCTAAATTGTAACGATATGTTTTGTTAATGATGTTAATCGCTTGAATATAATGTATTTTCAGGTTTAAACGTTTTATTATTTTCGAAACCGTTTTTGGTTTTGGATTCATATTCACTTTTAATAGTCATAGTTTCAGTGCAATACACGACTGGCAAATATGCTTGTACCTGTAGAGATTTATAAACTAGCAAAAATAACACTACTCAGGTGATGGTAACGTAGAAAAAAAGTAACACCGAATTCGGACATTATGAAGAGGTAGAAAAGGGCTATTACTTTTTGTATGGACAGGTTCGTGGTACTTATATGATCCTCTTAACTTGATAAAATAACTATAGAACATATCAATTATTAAAAATATTTTCCGTTTCCAATACCGGTTTTTTAGTAGTTTATTTTTTTCTGAAAAGTGTATCCAATCAAAACAACGTTTATTTAAAGTTTTGTAAAAGTAAAGACATGACACAAAAAACCTATATTTTTCTGTCATTAAGAATAGCGAGGAAATTAAATACCTATGGATGAGTAGGTATTTAGATTTTATTTACTACCACATTTTAATATAATACTTACATAAAGTTTGTAATAAATATGAAACTTATAGGGTTCTATAATTATATCTCATATTCAAGTAAATATAATTATATGATATAAGTATAATAATATCTAGTGTGGGTCTAATTTTGCTCAACACATATATATATACTTAGGTGCGAATGTATATAAACGACTTGTATATTAATTAAAAAAATGTTAAAACGCAGCATTGTTATTGTGTCGGGATCATACGATTTCTATAATATTATTGTAATATACATAAACAAAATTCGAAATGTATTGAAACAATGGTTTATTTCATTGACTGTGTGTAACAGATTTTAATAATATTTATGGAATCAAAGATTATGAACTTCCCGAGTTGAAAAGTTTTACTATCGTTCTAATAACAGTATTTTCTCATGCCGTTTCTGCTTTGTGCAATTATAAACTCGCATGTCTGACCTAAAGTCAAAAGGACATGAATTTGGGTAATTGTGGTTTCAAACATCGCAATGGGACATCAATTACCATCATATACATTGGTATTTCTGCTGAATGTGGCCGGCCCACGGCCACTCCAGTCTGCTGAGCCTCTGGGCTACGTCAATTACTTTGGTTCCAATAATATGTGTTTTAATACCACACTGATCCTTATTCTTCGATATAAATGTAATTACTTTGGTTCCAATAATATGTGTTTTAATACCACACTGCTCCTTATTCTTCGATATAAATGTAATATGTGTTATTTGAATATCAAAGCAGTTGTTTGATAATTGTCTCCTTAAACAAAATCAAGTTAAAACTAATTTACATAGAGGTAGGAAACTAACTAGCCTGATAGTTTTTTTGCAAAGGCTTGAAACTAACGGCACTAAACTGCAGCAATTATTATAATGACCAAATTGAACCTTTTGGCACTTGTTGCGTTATGTTTGAGCCTTCAGTTATATTTTATCCGTTTATTTATATATTTTAGTCACACATAATTTGAAGCTTAATTTTAGTGTATTCAAATAAAAAATATTATTTATTTGTGTTCAAAAATATTTAGGAACTGTTATGAGCGGTGGAATTTGCTCTAGATTTTTTTTATAATATTTTATGAATTATGGTAAACCATGGATTTGTAAAGTTGCAGTGTTGTATATTAGTCAAACAATGCATATAAATTATGTTACCTTCTATCTAGATTAGTATTGTATTTTCTAATAGGTATAATATTTCGGGGTTAGTTGAAGGTTACCTTCATTTTAATTATATTTGGAGCAACATTTATTTATTTATTTGGCAGTATTTTTTCTTTTATTTTGTCACCTTTTTTCCAATGTCATTGAGGTCCGGGGTGACCAATAGATGATGCTTCCTATATTTGCCTAAAGCGCGAGTCCTTCGGACTTACTATTATATTTATATTGATCTTTAAGTTATTATAAAACTCCTAGTTATATCATTTTTATTGTATATTTATCGAAATCTCTCAGTAAAGCTATTTAGTATGTAACTTATTTGTGTTTTTATTTGCATCAAATCATTAGACAAGTCATTTAGGTTAATTAAACAAGCATATATGCAAAATATTAATATAATTATTAAATAAAATAATTATATTAATATTATTAATATAATAAAATTATTAAATTTTATTATATTTGTAACCTACGATTATTTTATTGTAACCTAAATTTTTACCCTAACTGAAAATGTTTTATTTACCAACAACATAATTAATTTATAAAAAGCTTATTTCTTATCAACTGTCTTCACACATGGAATCCTATTTCCGATTCACATTAGATAGCTGTTTATGTATGAGTGTAAATATGCAAGTTGAATTCAGTGCATTGTATTAGAATAAACATAACATGTAATAAAGATTGATACGCTGATCTGGTATTCTATAGTCCGGTATAGTAGAATGACACCAGCCCCTTTAGCGTACAAGGTAACTAATGGCGTGAACTATCATGACCTATTATGTATAAGATATATAATATATTTCTGGAACCCGGAACCAATTCACACAATTAAAGTTTCGAAAAAGTATTTTTTTAGTAAGGAATGTCTGTTTACAATATTGTTATTTTTTTGTTACAATTCACTGGTTCAAATCTTTGAGGCCGTCATGTGGGTTGGTTCCTTGTATATATAGACTCTTGATTTCTTTTATTTTAGTTGTTATTTTGGGTTTTTTATCGTTGAAACTATTGGATCAATCTGATTTGACCAAAAGGAATATTCTTTCCGCGTCGTCAAACTTGTCAAACGATCTTTCCTGTAAAGTTGTCCTGTCAAAATTCTGTCAAAAGTCCTGTCAAGTTGAAATGTAACAACCAACTGATTTAAATACTTATGCTGCGAAGAATAAATAAAACCCTCTGATAATTTGTCCAAAAAGTGAAGTTATAATTGATAATACTCAATAGTTCGTGATTTCGGGTTGTTTCTGAACAATAAGAGTAGTAGAAGCCTAGGGGCTTCTACTACTCTATTATTCACTAGGGTGAAAGGGCTCGTCCGGAGAATTACTACCACCACACTTATTTCAGCCGCCAAGCAGCATTGCTGTGTTTCGGTTTGAAGGGTATGGTTGCCGGTGAAATTACGGGTACGTGAAGCTTCACACCTTTATGCCTCAAGTTGACGGGCGCAATGCAGTGCCGTGTAGGCAATGTTCTTTGTGGATGTGACCTATGCAGTAAGGCTTTGTCATAGGCAAGAGTACACTTAACACCAGGTGCGCTACTTGCTTGTCCCGTCTCCTAGTTGTATAAAAAAAACTATGTAAAGTAACGATGTCTAAATGTAACAAGCAAAGGATTTCGTACCATCTGCCCGAATGTTTCTTACCTAAATCTCCATCAAAGCTCACAGGACCAGCAGTTCGTCTGTCAATGTTGTAACGAACAGTAGCTTACTTGCATTTAAACCCTTTGAGTTAGAGTTGCTATTTGTTTGAAAAGCAGCAACTAGTATTTCGCCCCGAACTGAGATCGCTTGTGTCTGGTTAGTGTTAGGTATTTAAATGGATATTATAATGAATTATTTCTCAAAAAGAACGCAATTAACTAACGACAAAAGTGTGCTTTCAATTTCTTTTTGTCAATCTCTATATATACCAAGCGTTTTACCCTCTTAACGCGCCCCTCTGTTATAAAAACAGTGATCGTTTGTTTTTTTTATCTTAGCCAAAAAAAAAACACAGAACGTAATAGTTGATATTAAGTTTATTTATCCTTGTCCGTTGATTATGATAGTATCTACAACGAGTAGACCTTACCACTCGCTATAGTTCCTACAATTAGTTCCTACCACTTGCGACCTTTCCCTTTCTTTTTCTGTTGTTGTTTGCGCTGCCATGCGCCTTCCTGAAAAAAATTAATATGAAATATAATACATATTTTACATATGCAATATAAAATCTAGCACATAATTTAAGTATTTAAAAAAGTAATTAAACCGTCTTCACTAAAACCCTGAAAATAATTCTAAATGTAAGTTCATCACAAGAATCATCACACAGTATATAAATATGAGTCTGTAAAATATTTTGTCGTGTGTTGCGAATATTTCGTCAGAATTTGACATTCCCAGTTGATGGTTGAATTGGGATGGGTTGGGACCTATCCCATCCCGTCCGTAAGGAAACTTCGGAATATGCAAAGTACCTGCTTAGTGGCCGTTTCGACGGGGCGGGGACTTTTAGCGGCGGCGGCGGCGGGCGGCGGCGCCTTACTCATATCGCTGAAAAGTAAACAATTGGTTCGACTCGAAGTATCCAATGATGATGATGATGATGCCCACCATCGCCTATTCCACTAAGTTCATACCTCTCACACGCACTATTGCTCTCCTTTTCTCGCGCATATCACATGGTTCAATTTACACCGCAGGCGAAAAGGAAAAGCTCTTGGAATCGTACATAGCATAATATAACATACATACAACGTATAAACTAATTTAGAAAATTTAATTCCCTTCGCCGATGGTGTCAATTGACTGGTGCAAAATTTACACTCTGTTACTCTACTCTACTAGGATATTTGTTAGGTATCATATAATAAGTACACAGCTATGGATCCGCCTATTGCATTACGTTCAACTCAAAGTTCAACTAGTTGAACCATTTTTTTCAACTTTGTAACGTGAAAGTCGAAAAAAAATAATTTATCCATTATGTAAGGTTAGTTAAAATAAAATATTGTTAAATTGTACTTCTGTGTATGTTCGGCCACCAAACTTGGAATGTAGACATGGCATACTTTCTATCCCGATATTCCCACGCGAATGGGAAATCAAAATATAGATTATACATACATATATACAATTCAACAATACTTTAATTAAATTGAACTTACTGGATAAAAATATTCCTTTTACTTTAACATTCACAAAGAACCTAGTTACAAAGTTGAAAAAAATAGGAAAAAAAAGTGTATTCGTTCAACAAGTTGAAATTTGAGTTGAACTTAGTGGAATAGACGGCCCACCATCAGTGGTGGATCACTGCGTATCATTTTGTGGAGATTTTTTGATATTTTAGATATCCTACAGATATCTTTTGGTTTTTCAATTCGGTCCTAAAGCTTTTTGTGCGTATTCGAGTGGACAAAATGAAAATAAAAAGGAAAATTTATTTACTAGAACATATGTGTTACAATAAAGTCTTTAAAGTCCATAGTATGTCCTACCACAATTGTTGGCATGCAAATATTAGTGGTAGTCTTAGTAATAATCTTATCTAGTATAATGTTTCCCTATCATTTAGATATTCATTGATTGAGTAAAAACATCTATCGGTGACATGAAATATTCACGAAAATATTAAATATTGAATGTGTGACGAATTAAATATTAGTCCAAATCAGAACAGCTCGTTAACAACTTATTATTGTAAAGACATTTTCGTGGCCGGGCTATTGGCTCTCGCAGAGGTCCTGGGTTCAATTCCCTTGCTGTTTTTTTTTTTTTTGCTTTTGACCACCAACTCAATAGTGATGCTTGTACCCAGTTTGATTAGTAGATTAGGTTAAATCAGGTTTGAATTACCTGATTATCCTAAGTCAGAGCCATGTGAGACGCCCATGGCGGCGGCTGGTAAAGTCTGATAGTTGTTCAACTTTGTAATTTTGTTATGTAATTATATTACAGCCTTATCTTATCATACAGGTCAGACCCTATGTTTTTTTTAAAGACATAATTTCATACAGCGCCAGGGTTGTTACTCAGCCAACATGAAGAAAAACAGAATTGCATCTCAAATCAATTAGAAGTAGGTTAACATTGACTTCCAAGATTTATTACATAGTTCCAAGTGAAGCATAGTAGTTATGTTAGGAAAGTGTTTTTATTTACGGGGAAGCGCTTGGCCTTTATCTCATCTGGTGTCACCTGCTGTAAGATAACGCCGAAGGTGGAAGCACACTTCACCCGGAATCCTCAACAAACTGAGGAACTGGCTATCTTACCTCGAAATGCCGGAACATCACAATTTAGAATTGTTATTATGGCGACATACTTAGGTAAAATGTGGTAGCAAGCCAGGCGGAGTTAAACAAAGTCCTACCACCAACAAAACTACGGTGTACTTACTATTGATCTGTGGCGGTGGTGGACATGCCCTGGCTACCCTTGATGATGTCGCGTCGCACGCCGCGACGTTTCCTGAACGCTGTGCGCTCGTACTTCGGGAGCCATCTGAAAATATTGACATTTTTTAGTTTGATATTTCCTTCCTTCGCCGTCCATCCATCCGTCTGTCAGCGAGCTAAAGTATGATGATAGGTAAATTAAATTTTCAAAATTAGTTTTTTTTACCACAGACGCGGTTCCTATTCTTACCAACTTATTAGGTACTATTTGTTGCCCAATGCACTCAGTGCCAGCTTAAATTGGACTGAAGTTAATGGGCACATACCTACCTACACACGTCACCTCAACGAGCGAGTGAATGAATGAAAATCTATATTGTACATCAAAAACATACAGAACAATTGTCAATTTTAAAACTAAAGTAAACAGTAGAATGGGCGGTCGTGTACCTATGTACCGTGTAACTTAAATTGTAGATACGGAACCTTTGTAACCGGAAAGGCCCCGGACTCACCTCTCTGGGTCCGGCGGTTTGCTCGTGTCGGCGTTGGGGGGGAGCCTCGTTTTACGTTTGCGGGCAGGCTTCGGCTTCCGGGCTAGCTCGGACCCAGGGGTACTGAAACACATCACAAAATCGCACATATGAAACATAAATACTACATAAACTCATGGAAAAGGGTACAATATTAATCTAAATTGGTGGTGGGATTAGGTTAAGTCCGCCTGGCTAGCTACCACCATCTTACCTAATTCTGTCGCCATAACAATTCTTATATTGTTGTGTTCCGGCATTTAGAGGTAAGATAGCCAGTTCCTCAGTTAGTTGAGGATTCCGTGCGAAGTGCGCCTCCACCTTCGGCCTTATCTCAACTTGTAACCAGGTGAGATGAAGGCCAAGCGCTTCCCCGTCGTACAATAAAAAAAAGTTTTTATATAGTCCGTTCATATGACAAAATAACATACAAGGAGTCCAAGAAAGGGAACCGTCGTGACCAAATAGGGAACCAAATGATTGAAATAGGACTTCGGGCACTTGTATGACAGGAGCACAGGAGCGCCCCCAAATCTATGAAGGTTTTTTTGCCCTAGCGATAAGGCCGAAGGTGGCGCACTTCACCAGGAATCCTCAACAAACTGAGGAACTGGCTATCTTACCTCTAAATGCCAGAATACAACAATTTCCAATTGTTGTTATGGCGACAGACAGATAAGGTAGCTAGCCAGACGGACTTAAACAAAATCCTACCACCAACAAACCAAGCACAAAACTGCTCCCCCTGGGGATCGAACCAGGGACCTCTGGATCTGACACCACGGCGAACCACTAGACTACAGAGGCGGGTTTCTTAGTGAACAAACCGATCGACCCCTCCAAAACCGTGGTAAAAGTCAACCAAGGGGTCTCAGCAGAAGGCAGCTTCCATCTGTGTATTATCTAGCTTTACTGCGAGCACCAATCTGTCTGCCAAGGGAGGTTTTTTTTCTGGCTTAGCGCGACTTGCGCATTGCCATATACAAGTTTAAAAAAAAAGGGCAACAGGATTATATTAAAGCAACCGGGAGATAACGAGGATGGAAAAGGATCAGTAGGGTTGAATAATAAATATATACAAATTTATACGATATAACTTTATAATATTGAATATACAAAATAATTAGTATGTATAAATAAATACTAACTAAATATTTACATCATTATTATTGTACGGTTTATGCAAACCACACAATATTGTACACGTTCTCGCGGGTCAGCGATTTACGCCATGACGTGGTTTCCTTGCCATTGCGGGCAGTTGCCAGCTAACTATAACTACAGCTACACGTCATTGCGCACAATCGCAATCGCAACTCATACTTAACCTAAACCGAACAAATAAACGGTGATCTTTTACGAACTATTTCACTCAACAAACCTTATAAGATCGTAGGGATACACTACAGACCCTACATCTTTTTTTTTTTTTTTTGTGGAACTTTATCGTGTCATATGGGTGAGCTCTACAATAACTACAACAACCTGTGGATAACTTTTCACATGTACGGAACAACTAAGTGGTTAGTGTTTTCTTTTCGGTAGCGATTCGGTTCGGCTGGCCTCCCACAAGCGGGTCTCACCAGTTGAATTGAGAAGGCGCATATACTGTAGAGTTAAATACAAAACCACATACGTCCGTAACTTAACTACTATCTACAAGATATACTAAATACAAGCGTACAGTAGCGCTTAAAACATGAGCAACATTGAAGATATTTTAATAAATCAAAATCAACTGAAGGAGGAGATAGAAAAACTCCTTCGAAATTTCAAGAAAGATGGGACCGAACAGAAGACTGCGCTTTATCTCAAGAAAAGAATAGAAGTTCTAGATTCTTATTGGAAAGAATTTCAAACAAACCATACATTATTATACCAGTGTGAAGACCATGATTATTCATACTTTGCTGAAAATCATTATCAGCTAACAAGAGACTTTTACTCCGAAGCTCGGACCTTCATCAAGAATTACGATGTCTCGGAAGTACCTACCAAGAAAAGAGAAATATCTCCTGCAAGGACTCCAACAATTCAAATAACTGCAACTCAACCTTCAGGAGAACCACCACCATCTCAACAACTTAATAGTGAGAAAACTTTTTCGTATATAAAAACTAGATCGCAAGGTAACGCTAGCAAGTCCGAAGAATTGCTACGCAATCGAGTTCGAGGACACGCTCAAAAATCTTGAGGCTAGATGGAAAACTATCGATACTCTACACTGGGAAATCGATAGTGAAACAACTATCGAAGACGAATACGAACAAATCTTCGAAATTTACGAGCACCAATACAACCCAACCAAAAAATCCATAAACACGAAAATGTGGTCTGTTTCGCATAGAGAAAAATCTACTCCTAAAATGGACTTACCAACGTTCTCTGGTGCATACCAGCACTGGATTTCCTTTAAGAACTTGTTTACCGAAGAAATCCACAACAACGGAACACTATCCAGTGCCCAAAAAATGCAATACCTTAAATTCAAGGTCAAAGGAGAAGCTGAAAAATTAATTCAGCACTTATCTATCAGCTCTGATAACTATCAAGTCTGCTGGGACATACTGAACAACCGATATAACAACAAGAAGCTGATATTTACATCCCATCTCAACACTATTTTGAATCTGCCAGTTATGCAATACCAAACAGCTACTAACATCAAAAGGGTACATGATACGTCGAATGAGTGTCTAAACGCTATAAAGAAACTACAGTCCATCAAATCTAAGAAGTACATTTTGACGTTTCGCATTTCTTATTACGCTAAAACTTTGTTCAAACGTAGACACAAAATATTAAAAACAGTAATTCATATAATGTCGAAAAATTACTTACTCAGATAAATAATTATATTTATTAAACATTCCTGTACATTAATCTATACTTGAATCTCGAAAAACTAGTTTAAAACATAAACAATCAGTAAAATTGTAAATGAGGTTCACGTTTATACAATGTTATGTCATTAAGTTGTTTACAGTAGTGCTGCGACAGTTTAAAATTCTTGAGTTTCCAAATAATCGGTAAAAATATTGAAATAATTTAATTAATCGAATCGACTTTTTGGCGGAAATTCAGTGAGATAGTTTTGTGTAGTGCGCGAGTGGCCAAAATTTAGTTCAGTAGTTCTTCGAATTACTTGTCTTGAATAAATATAGGTACCTAAATAAATAAAAAAATATTTATATTCTAGTAAGTAGTTCGCCCCGAACTGAGATCTCATGATGTCTGGTTTGTAACGGAGATTAATTCTCAAATAGAACGTAATTAACAAACGATAAAAGTGTGCTTTCAATATACCTTTCTCACTTTACTTAAGCACTTTTTCTCTAACTTTCTTTATGAACCTGAGTATTCGAGGTTCTCTTGTTGCTAACGTAATGTAATTAATATCCTTTCTTACATAAAACGAAGGTTGATGTCGTTCTCAAAAACTACCCCACTTTGCAAAAATCCCCCGCCACAATCAAAATATATTATCGTTTTCTCTATTCAATTTAAATTTCATGAAAATCGGATAATCTGTTCGAGAGTTATGCCGTCACAAACATTGCCACACACATACATTGCCGGATTTCCCAATTATCTTTGTCATGGCATGGCATTTGTCTTTCGAAATCAATCGCTTTTACCGATATTTTTTTGTCTGTCGTTTTTAGTCTGTCGTCTATCTGTGGGTATCATCTCTTCATCTTGAAAAAAGCAGAAATAATTAATTTATTTGGTATTAATTAAGCGCTACATATTTATTTAACTTCTATCTGAGTTTATAGTTTTATCAAAAAAGTAAGCGATTGTTTCCTACCTATAAAGTTTCAATATCGATTTTTAAATTTCTCATTAATATCGGATATTTTCGATGGCGATTATTTGGTTCACATCCCTAGACAAGTTGATCTGACAGCTGTCAAAGTGTCCTTCTTAGATTTGATGGACTATAGATGTCGATATTTCAACATGGGATCCAATTTTAGTGCATCTATTATCTCAAAAATTGGATACTGACTACATTAAAGCTATTTTGGAGCCGAGAGAATTACCCAACTTAGCAGAATTCATGCGTTTCCTGGAATCCAAATTTACTTCTTTGGAGTCCACGCGACGTAAACAAGTACGTCCAACAAACGATCAACAAACAGCAGCCTACCAAAACAAGAACACTTGAAATGTGTTCTTGTTTTGGTAGGCTGCTGTTCTAACAAGGTTCCAAACTACGTAAACTACCAAAGCTTCAACGTGAAACCGAAGGCCTTCACAAACAATGCTTACAACTCTACATGGAAAAAAGTTTGCGTACCCAGGGACGTAAAGTGTCCTCTTTGTAAAAACGAGCATGGATTATTCCATTGCCACGAATTCATCAAATTACAAACGACGGACCGTCGGAATTTTGTTACAAAACACAATTTATGCAAAAATTGCTTATTCGACCCTAAAGGTCAAAAATGCAAGTCCGACAAAAAGTGTTTTCATTGTAACTCACACCATCATTTTTTAATTCATGATAAGTACTTAATGGCGACTTCAAAGAAAAACATGGATGGACCTAGCAACTCAGCTAACAAAATTGAAGGCCCGTCTAGCAACGCATCTATGCAAAACATATCTGAAACACTACTGGCCACCGCTCAGGTCAGAACAAACGATGGCTCAGAGATCATCCTACGCGCTCTCATCGACCAAGGATCACAAATATCCATTGTGAATGAAAACACAGCGCAAATACTAGGACTGCCACGCTTACGATGCAGTGGTGTCATCTTCGGCATCGGAACAACGGAAAATAACTGCAAAGGTACAGTGAATTTGACTTGCACTTCTACAAACAACAACTTTACATTCGATACTCAAGTATACGTAATGCGAAACCTTGTTAACAACTTGCCGAACCGATCCTTCTCGATACCTTCTTCATGGACACATCTTGAAGGAATTCAACTAGCAGATCCTGATTACAACATCAGCCGACCCATTGACATATTATTCGGGGCTGATGTTTACTCTAACATTATTCTTGACGGAATAATAAAAGGAGACGAAACACAACCGATGGCTCAACAGTCTCAACTTGGATGGATTTTGTGTGGCAATATAAAATCCTACCAATGCAACGTCGGTCTTAACAATCTGGAAGACATTCGTAAATTCTGGGAGATTGAAGATATAGCAGAAGGCTCACAAATATCTTCACAAGATACTCTCTGTCTTCAACAATACAAGACAGAAACAAAACGCCTAGAAAATTGTCGTTACGTCGTGCGGCTTCCCTTGCACCCAGACATCAAGAAAAAACTTGGAGAGTCAAAACCTAAAGCCACTGCTCAATTTTTTCAACTTGAAAAAAGGTTTAGAACCTCTGAACACTTAGCTGAACATTACAAATTGTTTATGTCAGAATACGAAGAATTAAATCACATGCAAATAAGCGAAAATAATATGAAACCGAGTTTTTACCTACCACATCATTGTGTGCAACGTGCCGAATCCAAAACAACACCGCTGCGTGTCATATTCAATGCTTCAGCGAAAACTATTACTGGACTCAGTCTAAATGATCTGATGTACAGTGGCCCAAATTTACAAACTGATCTACTGTCTCTCATTGTGAAGTGGAGACAATACAAGATTGCCATTACAGCTGATATCGAAAAGCATTTTCGACAAATTTTATGTAATGAAAAAGACCAACACTATCAGAAAATTTTGTGGAGAAGCTCTCCTGATCAACCACTACGTGAATATACATTAACGACTGTCACGTATGGCACCAAAGCTGCTCCATTTCTCGCTATGATGACATTGAAACAACTGGCAAATGATGAGCGACACAACTTCCCAGAAGCTGCTGCAATTCTGGAGACTTCCTTCTACATGGATGACCTTCTTTGCAGCACGGATGACATACAAACTGCAATTAGATTGAAACAAGATCTAACAAATCTACTAAAATCTGGAGGTTTTACTCTACGAAAATGGTCTTCAAACGAGGTAGATCTTCTACGAGATGGACGACCTACCAGTAACAAACCGGAGGTGTACTGCTTTCGAAACCAAGAAACTACAAAGACATTGGGCTTACGATGGAATCCTAACGAAGACAACTTTACCTTTCAAATAACAATCAACTTAACTTCAACAAAACCGGTTACAAAACGTACCCTTTTATCGGAAATTTCAAAAATTTTCGACCCTTTGGGATGGCTAAGCCCGGTCACAACGAAACTAAAACTAATCTTCCAAGCAGTGTGGAAGGAAGAACAACGATGGGACGAAAACGTACCCGATCACGTAAATAAAGAATGGGAAAAGATTAAGATTCAATTAACTAATATCAACGAACTTAAAATACCCAGATGGTTACAAATCAAACAAAACGAAGATATTGAATTACATGGATTTTGCGACGCGAGTATCAATGCCTACTCATGCATAATCTATAACAAAACAAAAAGTGGATCTGTGGTGATAGTTGCCGCTAAATCACGACTGGTACCAGCTAAGAAAACAGTTTCTTTACCTCGTCTGGAACTGTGTGCTGCTGTACTGTTATCAACACTGATGAAAAGGATACAAGAATGCCTTTCAACACACAATATAACCTTACACTGCTGGTCGGACTCTACTGCAGTCCTAGGATGGCTTCAAGGTGATCACAATCGCTGGAACCTCTTCGTCTCAAACAGGGTTCAGAAAGTAAAGGAAAATATTCCTCCAAGCTGCTGGCGCTACGTCAAATCAGCGGAAAATCCCGCGGACTGTGCCAGTCGCGGAATATTACCGTCTCAACTAAAAACACATACCTTGTGGTGGAATGGACCACAATGGCTCTCTTCGTTTCAACCCACTGAAAGTCAATCGACAAAAAAATACGAAACGAACGAAGAAATGGAAAATCTACAAACAAACGTAATAACAACGCACAACAAAAACGATATCATTCTGAACCTACTTACAAGAAACAGCTGTCTGTCTCGGGTTACTCGTGTCATCGCGTGGGTATTACGCGCTACAACTAAAACAAGTCACGAGCAGCGACCTAACTACCTAACTTCATCGGAAATCAAGAAAGCAAGAAACATTATTTTGAAACGCGTTCAACAAAGCTATTTCAAGGATGACATAACGAATCTGGAACAGAAAAAGGAGATAGACCGAAGGAGTAAACTTCTACCCTTGCATCCCTATCTCGACGCAGAAGGATTGCTGAGAGTAAGGGGGAGGATCAACAATGCTAACATCGATGCCGAACAGAAAAATCCAGTTATCGTTCCACATGATGGTCACTTTACCGAGATATTGATTGATCATACACACAAGATGACTTTTCACGGGGGAGCTCGAACAACTTCCGCCAGACTTAGAAAACAATACTAGGTTATCGGCGGCAATAGGGCTGTCAAAAAACGCATTTTTAACTGTGTGAAGTGCAGAAGGCACAACCCTATACTACAAACACAGCTAATGGGAGACTTACCGGCGGCGAGATGTAATCCGAACCGGCCGTTTTATCATACGGGCGTTGACTACACTGGGTACATCGATATAAAAACAAATAAGGGCAGAGGTGTTAAAACGACAAAGGGATATGTCGCGTTCTTTGTTTGTATGGTGAGCAAGGCTGTACACCTTGAACTGGTGTCTGATCTTACATCAACGGCGTTCTTAGCAGCACTGCGAAGACTATCAGCTCGACGAGGAGCTCCACGTCACATTCATAGTGACAACGCTACGAACTTTACTGGATCGAACAATATTCTAAAACGAGAATTCATCGATCTTAAAAGGACCCTCAATTCCGAGTTCTTTTCTGCCATAACTGATATGAACATTGAATGGCACTTCATCGCTCCTTCGTGGCCAAGCGCTAATGGACTTTCTGAGGCAGCAGTCAAGAGTCTGAAATATCATTTACGAAGAGTTCTGGGCGAACAAAAACTCACCTATGAAGAGCTATCAACACTTCTGGCTGAGCTGGAAGCATGCCTCAATTCCAGACCACTCTTAGCGTTGACAGAGGACCCAGAAGACATCGACTACTTAACGCCATCTCATTTTCTATCCAGTAGCCCAACCTTAACCATCGTCGACACGGAAACTGACTTACGAACACGGTGGCGGCTTGTCCAAAAGATCTTCAAGGACGTTTGGAAAAGATGGCAGTCAGAGTATTTGACACAACTCTCTCCTCGAGGCAAGTGGCGAGAGAGAAAGCTGAACATGAACATTAACGACCTGGTGGTTATCCATGACTCCAATTTGCCAGCCGGTAAATGGGCATTAGGACGAGTAATTGATCTACACGAAGGAAAGGACGGATGCGTACGCGTGGTCAGTGTGCGAACAAAAAACGGAATCATGAAACGTCCGATTACTAAACTATCAAAACTACCTACAACGCAAACCTCGGATGAACATGGACAAGTTGAAAACAATGACAAAAATACACAGAACGTTGAAAACAAGCTACCAAATAACAAATAATCAACAAAAAACAAACGAACAAGAAGGAGGAACAAGATGTCCTGTAATTTAATATGGGCGATCTTAACTATGTTTACATTTATGGTACCCGCTCTATGCGACTTCAGCCTAACAAAAATAAACGCAAATCAAAGTATCTACTTCGATAAGGTTACAGAAATGCACCTTATGCGTGACGAATGGAAATTGATCGTTTATTATAACATGGATCCCTACTGGCAGGGAATTCTGGCTTTTAAGAACTATATTATTACACTACAAAAAACATGCATCAGCGCCGAGAAACATAACCAATGTAACATAATACTTCTTCAATTACGTCACGGCTACTCTGAATTGATACACTACAGCGATATGTTGCTCGATCAGAAACTTAAACCAACTAGACTACGAAGAGGGCTCATCAACGGCGTTGGATACCTAGCCAATAGCTTGTTCGGTGTCCTCGGTGAATAATTTGCTGAGAAATATGAAAGGGATATCGAAGCAATCCAAACAAACGAAAAACATCTCGCTCTGTTGTGGAAAAACCAAACATCTGTGCTGGAATCCGAAAACAACATAATGAAGAGAGTAGAACAGTCTATAGAGAAACAAAATAAAGTGTATACACAACACATCAACTCCCTTGATAGGGCCCAGCATACACTTGCAACGGAAATTAACGAAGTGAAGATTAACAACGATTTTACTTTGATGTCGATTATCGCCAATAACATTTTGGTGAGCCTAAAAGAACTTCAAGACACACTTTTGGAGACTATTACTGATATACACTATGGAAAATTTAACATCCATTTACTAAGTCCTCAGCAACTCACTAGAGAATTGAACATAATATCCGGCCTACTTTCAAAAGACTTAACACTTCCTATCGACCTACAAGTTGATTTACGAAAACTTTATCACCTACTTAAGGTGAAGGCAAGAATGACACCGAAAACCTTCATATTTGAAATCAAGATACCCTTGATCACTCGGGACCCCTACGACATCTACAAACTTATCGCTGTTCCTCAAGTAATACATGAAACCATGATGAGTATCCTGCCGATTGCCGACTACGTTGCGATAAATCTTCAAAAGGATGCTTACATAACAATGTCTGAAAATGAGCTTCAAATGTGTACAAATTTTAATTTAGGAATCACAATGTGCTCTCTACAACATCCGATTCACCATCTGAGGCCTGAAGACAATTTTTGTGAGAAAAATTAAGCTACAAAGCAATGCGAAACAAAACAAACCATTTGTCGGGACATGTGGATCCAGCTTAACAAAATAAACACCTACTTGTACTTCTGTTGTGAACAACGAATGATCAGAATCATATGCGAGCATCAAGTTACCGCCGAGCACGTCAGCAAGGCCGGTATTATCACTCTCGGGAATGGCTGTGTCATCAAGGGCGAAGCCTTCACATAATACGCAACATACTAACTACTTGACTTTACAGCCAGATGTACTCAAGGTCGATGTACCGTCAATTAATAATATTTTCAACATTACTTTACCAAAAATAGAATTCAACCTGACGAATGATGAAAGTCTGACCACCTACAATCAACTGAACAATGTCGGAGAAGGAATAAAACAAATGAAAGGTGATGGTGATAGACTATCAGAGATTTCTTCCCACGATGTTCACCAGTTTGTGGTGCTGTATATCCTTGCCGGAGTAGCACTCCTTGCAGCTGGAGTTTACTTGTGGCGGCGCTCGCAGGCACGCTGTTCAGAGACGCTCCAAGGAGTAACATCTGAACCTGCCATTCACCTAGTGGAACTACCTTCCGTACCTACTTCCATGAACATCTCATCTACTTCGCACAACCGACTGGATCATCATTACGCAAGCGTAGACAAAGCGACGTCACCTGTTATCAGGAAACAGTTTATTGCAACCAGTGCAAGTGACAGTGTGAAATGAATGAATTTTAATAAGATAAGCTAGATTTAAGATTTTTCTTTGACAACATTGTATAACATTATTTTTATTATTTTGTACCTGCCTACTTCATCTCATCTCGCCCTCGAGAGCATGTACGGTTTATGCAAACCACACAATATTGTACACGTTCTCGCGGGTCAGCGATTTACGCCATGACGTGGTTTCCTTGCCATTGCGGGCAGTTGCCAGCTAACTATAACTACAGCTACACGTCATTGCGCACAATCGCAATCGCAACTCATACTTAACCTAAACCGAACAAATAAACGGTGAACTTTTACAAACTATTTCACTCAACAAACCTTATAAGATCGTAGGGGTACACTACAGACCCTACAATTATCAATAAATGAAGATTAACATTGATATATACAAGGACAAGGGTGGTTGTTATGACAAAACCGTTCTTGGCGGTGTGTGTGTATGTTTGTGTGTGTGTGTGTGTGTGTGTGTGTGTGTTTGTGTGTGCGTGTGTTACCCAGGAGATTGTTCCTGCTTGCTCTGCGCAGTTTTCTTGACCACCTTCGCTCCCATCATCCAGTTGGACGATTCCAACGCTTTGATATCGATCTTCGTCTGCGAAACATACACTTCACTAAGATGGCGGTTACATTTTGAACTAGCTGACTCCGCGCAGTTTTACTTGCGCAAAGTTTCATTCTAATGTGTGTCAAAGTGCACATTACATTATTTATTAAGATTTTTAGGATCATTTTGAAACGTCAAATCTACCGCCTGTTCGGAATCGACGAATCATTCAACATTTAGATACACAATTTTAAATTATATTCGAAGTAGAAACATCATAAACCTAGATACATTTGTTATTAACTATCTACCTAATGGGCAGTGTATGTATTTTATCATTCTGTAAAACGCGACCAGCACACAACGAGATAGGCAAGAAATTCGGTTTGGATAATTTTTTGATGATCCATTCAATAGTTAGATATACAGTTTCAAATGGTCTGGAACAGTTGAGTTACCTATAGGCCGTTTGTCACGGTCCTTAGGTAATCTGACTGATTCCTTTGTACATAGTTAGTTTATTTGTACTTTTTATTGATTAAATCACTGGTTTCAAATTAAATTCCAAGCAGGTCATCATAAACCTAAATAAATAAATATTATAGGACATTAATTTTACACAGCGCCATCTAGCCCCAAACTAAGCATAGCTTGTAATATGGGATCTAGATTACGGATGGAATACTTAAATACTTTTCAAAATACATACATACATACATACTATATGATACTACACCCAAACACGGAACAAACATCTAAAATCCATCCAGTAGTTTCAGCGAGATGTGAAGCAAAAAAAATTCAAAATTTATAGTTTTGGCTTCAGTATCGATAAAAGTGTTGCCTCCACTTTACATTATCAAAATATATTAAATATAGGTACATATATTGACTCGTTACAGTTTTATTGTACGGTTAGATTAAAAACTAAGCATAAGAATATGCTAAAGAGAAAGAGAGAGAGAGAGAGAGACTGAAGCCGATGGACTGTTCCAGATTAGATTTATTGACAGTTTATATATGATTGAATTGGATATTAATGTCGATTTCCTGCATCATTTTTGAAGGAGTTAACGATGACTTTTATTGTTTTGTATATATAATATAGCCGACGGAAGACCATAACGATTAGGTAGACCGTACGCCTGTTTGCCACATTTATAGCATAAAAGGCCTGCTGCGCTGTAGGTTAAGAGTTCGATTCCCACCCAGGACAAACATTTGTTTGATGAATATTGATGTTTGTTCTGTGTTTGGGTGTGTACTGTATGATAAGTATTTATTAAAAAAAATAAAGTATATTAGTAATCTATTTCCCATATTACAAGCTTTCCTTAGTTTGGGACTAGATGGCGCTGTGTAAAATTACTGCCGTGTAATATTTATTTTTATTTTACTCATTTAAAAAACAAAGCGAACCGATCAGGTGAGTTATAGCATGGACGAAATATACGAGGACTGACAATTACGTTCACATTTTTGTGATCCAGATGGTCCTCTGTGATTTTCGTCCATCGTGCATAGCGTCCGTCAACGTTAGAACAAAATAATATGATTATTTGCCGAGGGGCAGCAGATATTCCCACTAGAATGGGATTATCCGCAAGTAAACAATTACATGACCATAATAATGTAAAATATGTATCCTTTAAATACTGAAGATTAAAATACCATAATGTTTGAAATTGATAACGCTTCCATCAAAAGGAAATGAAAGCTTTGAACAAGATCTACATTTTCAATGACAGCTCTCAAACTTCAAAAGACCATATCTCTGAAACTATAATTAGAATCACACCTAGTGGTATAGCGATTGTCAGTCGTCTAGTATATTTTTGTCTTTATTATATAGGACGTTTCTGAATTTAGAAAGTTTTAAAAGGTTTTGTGTGTTTATGATCTACGCCATAGAAACAACAACGGTTTGGAAGGTTGGCAATTCAAATTAATAAAAAGGTGACGAAGGGTTCAATTACATATTACCACGATTGTTAAAACTCCTGACAGAGTTCTAAAAGACGAAAATGTTTAAAAGACTACAAACGTGTAAAGGGCTAAAGCGGACTAAACTTGCTTCAATATATCAGTGAATAAACGGTTGGTTTTACGCATTGGGGAAGTTGCGGTAATGTTATTAGGGTTCCGTACCAAAAAGGTCCAAAACACCTAGTTTGTTTGTTTGTTTATGTTTTAACATAGTTTTGTTATAGGAGATAAAAACATATTTGGAACAAATAAATATGTTTATCTTGCTTTGATATACTCGTACTAAGCAGGCGTTAGTCGTGCCATTAGTAATGAGGTAATCCATGGGAAATTTTATAGTATGCGTTTAATCAGCCAAGAAGAATAGTAGTGGCACGGGAAAGTAAACTTTCCCTACACTCTAGTAATAGTGCCAAGCGGTAGTAAGAAAATAAAGGTAAAAATATGTATTCCACCTACATATATTTAGTCTTGATTCTAATTTAATATGAATCTTAGATTTAATCACATTTAATTGTAAATGTAGGTAGCGAAATAAATGACTATTATAATGAATGTCATACCTCGAGCAGATCGAGCGGCGGCAGTTGCTTTGCGAGTTCCCTCGCGCGGTGCGGCTCGGCGGCGGCAAGCGTCTTCACGAGCCGCGCGAGGGAGCGCTTGTCGTGCGGCGCGGCGGCCGCGAGCGCGGCGTGCGCGGCCGCGGTGCGTGTCACGTGACCCGCGCGGCAGTGCGCCGCCGCCGCCGCGCGCCACACGCTCACCAGCGAACAGAAACGCTGCAACACATACATCGTGCGCATGTTGTATGCGTGTCTCACCACCACACACATCGACCGCGTAATGTTTACCGCCTCTGTGGTGTAGTGGTTCGCCCATCGTTTAAGTCCGCCTGGCTAGCTACCACCATCTTAACTAATTCTGTCGCCATAACAAAACCTCTTAAATTGCTGTGTTCCGGCATTCACAAGTGAGACGGTCAGTTGCTCAGTTTGTTGAGCTGTTCAGGTGAAGGGCGCTTGAACCTTCGGTCTTATCATCACTTGATACAAAGTGAGATGAGAGCCAACGCTCGTGTTCCCCGTCGTAAGTATGTATCTGTCTGTGTTGTTTGTGTGTCTCACCTCATCGTTCTTGTAATGTTCGTACACGTCTAAGAACAACAGCGAGCCCCACTCGTGTTCCCGTCGCCCGCCAGAAGTAAGTATGTATCTGTGTCTGTCTGTGTTGTTTGTGTGTCTCACCTCATCGTTCTTGTAATGTTCGTACACGTCTAAGAACAACAGCGAGCCCCGCTCGTGTTCCCCCTCGCCCGCCAGTAGTAAGTATGTATCTGTGTCTGTCTGTGTTGTTTGTGTGTCTCACCTCATCGTTCTTGTAATGTTCGTACACGTCTAAGAACAACAGCGAGCCCCGCTCGTGTTCCCCCTCGCCCGCCAGTAGTAAGTAT
Source organism: Venusia cambrica (assembly GCA_951394065.1). Classification (NCBI taxonomy): domain Eukaryota; kingdom Metazoa; phylum Arthropoda; class Insecta; order Lepidoptera; family Geometridae; genus Venusia; species Venusia cambrica. Next base: position 2,866,534 of record OX596036.1, read on the forward strand.
GTATCTGTGTCTGTCTGTGTTGTTTGTGTGTCTCACCTCATCGTTCTTGTAATGTTCGTACACGTCTAAGAACAACAGCGAGCCCCGCTCGTGTTCCCCCTCGCCCGCCAGTAAAGTACTCAACACGCCTATAACTCCCGGACGATATTTGAATTCGCTCTCTTCTAACAGTTTCACCGCCCCTTTTCGATCTCCCTGCAACAAATCAAATCACACAATGGTTTGGATGTATGTTTGCTCCAAACTTGAACTTCATATACAGTCAAAAGATCTTTTGGGACACAAAGTTTTTTAGTAATTTTTCATATTTACCTTACCTTACTATGTTTTATTTGGGTTTCAATCGTTGTTAATTAAAATGCCTGATTTTCCGATCGAAACCCAAATGAAACAGAGCTATGTGATAGGTCAGCAGGTGTAAAATATCGCTAAAAATATATGCAAAAAGGCACTGCTGCTAAACTTACCTGTGCCAGTAACACTTGCACGGCCGCCAGTGTGAGCAAGCCCCCCTGTTTGAGCAGCAGAGCCACCGCTTGATCTGCCTTTCCATCTTTAACCAGCGAGGAGGCCTCCACAAGCGTCGCTCGTCGCTCGTCGTTGAAATCCCGGGCTAGTTTCACACAGCATTGCTTACAGAAATCGGGCTGTAATCATTTATAACAATACGTTTCGGTTTCGACAAAGCATCGCTCAAAAATGTAATCAAACCGGTGTGTGTTATGTTGCTAGTTTTACGGAAATTAATCGTGGTTGACTGTAGGCGGGTAAAAGGTACAAGCAGATTGAGCTACGGAAAGAGCTATGGAGTTCCGTGATAAAATCCGATATGTGGATATCCGTAGAACGAATGGAACTGACAAAGCTCTCAGAATTGGCAAGTTGAATTGGCTTTTGGCCTGTCGATTGGCAGAATCGATAACCAGTAAAAAAATACAGTAACCGTTTCTTATGAGGATCACATACTAGGGGGTAGTCAGAGGCACGTCCGAACTTACGTTCGACACATGCCCACGGTTTGAAATGATCTTGTATTCAATACGTGAAAGGTTTTTTTTACAAAAAAATATGTTCTTAGACGTGGTAGTGCTTGGCCTTTAAAGATCTGGTTCCAAGTTATGATAAGGCCGAAGGTGAAAGCGCACTTCACCCGGAATCCTCAACAGGCTGAGGAACTGGCTATCTTACTCTAAACTTAGGTAAGATAGACATAATACAATTTTATGGCTAGTAAATTAGGATTGTTGTCATGGCGAAAGACATAGGTAAGATGATGGTAGCAAGGCGGATTAAACAAACGGGAAAAAACTCGGGATAAAAGATCCAGAGGTCCCGGGTCGATCCCCAGGGACAAAACAATATTGTGCTCGGTTTGGTTGGTGGTAGGACTTTGTTTAAGTCCGCCTGGCTAGCCACCACAATCTTACCTAATTCTGTCCCCATAACAACAATTCTAAAATTGTTGTTCCAGTATTTAGAGGTAAGATACCCAGTTCCTCAGTTGGTTGATTATTCCGGGTGAAGTTGTGGCTCCACCTTCGGCCTTATCTCAACTTGTCACCAGGTGAGATGAAGGCCAAGCGCTTCCCCGTCGTACAATAAAGAATAAAAATACAATTAGTGTATAATATTACCTGGTTGGAGTATATGGCGAGGATGGCCTGGTTGTACGTGATGTCCGCACGTTGACGGGAGTTCAGCTTGTGTTCCAACCCGTCTGCGCTCGCCGCCTTCATACGCTTACGAGAGTCAAACACATTCGTATCGCTGAAATATATAGATATTTTTTTTTGTTTATTTTACCACGGGGAAGCGCTCGGCCTTCATCTCACCTGGTTACAAGTTGAGATATAGCCGAAGGTGGAGGCGCACTTCACCCGGAATCCTCAACGAACTGAGGAACTGGCTATCTTACATCTAAATGCCGGAACGCAATAGTTTTAGAATTGTTATGGCGACAGAACTAGGTAATATGGAGGTAGCCAGACAGGCTTAAACAAAGTCCTACCAACCAAACCGAGCACAATATTGTACTCCCCCTGGGGATCGAACCCGGGATCTCTGGATCTGAAATCTGAATTCGGTGGGTTGAACCACTAGACCACAGAGACGGTTATTTTCAGGGTTCCGTCCTCAATAAGTGCCCATGGGAACTTTAGAGAGCCTGTATCTTTGGTTCGTACTAGGTAGCCATTTGAAATTTCCAGTGAACATGTAGGTATTATTACGTTGATAAACCTGACAAATAAAAAAAGAAAACATTAAGGAGGGAACAGACAAGGGCTAAGAATTACACTCTGAACCAGTAAAGGTGGAGGCGACTCAATCTGTTCAGCACAGCGCAACATTTTCAACAAAGATAATTTAAGAGTCTATGATACGTGAAATGGCTTAGCTTCAGCGTTCATATCTTCCACAATACTGTAGCATTTACTTTGAAATGTTATAGTTAGTGTATGTTATAGTTCAGGATAGATGCTAGAACGCTTGTGTTCCGAAAACACGATTACATAAAATTTTCTCAATAGAAAAAAAAACAAAGTTGACTCTTATTTGTACCAAAAATGTTCGCCATTCAATAAATACGCCCAATTAGGCCTTGACGCTTTGTACAGTAAATAAACACAGTACAGCAGACGGTCTGTGTTTTAGATTTTCAAAATTAAAATTTGTTTTACCGTAAAAATACGCGCATATTTCTGTCATTTGGTGGTCATAAGCGCCGTGGTTGAGCGCACAGCAATATCACCTTTATTATTACTATAACTTAGTTCGAAACTAGAGTAAAGTTCCGTTGAGTTGCTAATCTGAGGTACTATAGGCCGGTAAAGCGATCTACAAGATACAGGTTGTAGCCTCCTGTACATCTGCTGCCAGATGGTAGAAAGAGGCAAGAAGGATAGGTCATGAATATAATAAATATATATATATATATATATATATATATTAATAAATAAGTATTAGAGGACATTTCACCTTCTAGTCCCAAACTAAGCAAAGCTTGTAATGGGAACTAGATTACGGATATAATATTTGGATACCATTTTTGTAAATACATACATATCATACAAAACAACACCCAAACACAGAACAAACATCAGTATTCATCACACAAATGTTTGTCCTGGGTGGAAATCGAACCCACAGCCTACAGCGCAGAAGGCAGAGCTACCAACAACTGAGCTATGAGAGCAGAAGATAGGAGGAGTACCAACTGAGCTGTAAAGCGATAGTAACTGACCGGTTGATGACAACAACATTGTTGCTTGCGACTGCTATAAGTGCTTGATCGCTGGGTTTGTCCTTCAGCACGTGTTGGTAGATCGTAGCCGCCTCCTTCTCTCTGCCCATCTGCTGCAGGCAAAACCCTTGCTGGACCCTGGGGGCAAAAATAACATAATCCATATTACTACTTCACACCTACATGTAAATCTAGCATAATTATACTGTACCAGGGGTCCTCAAACTTTTTTAGCAACAACCAGAACAGCGGATCTCCTACAGAGGCTCCACAGAGCTTTAGGGTTCCGCGGAGCCCACTTTGAGAAAATACATTTTTTTTTTGTATGATGGGGAAGCGCTTGGCCTTCATCTCACCTGGTAACAAGTTGAGAAAAGGCCGAAGATGGAGACGCACTTCATCCGGAATCCTCAACAAACTGAGGAACTGGCTATCTTACCTCTAAATACCGGAACACAACAATTTTTTTAAGAATTATGGCGACAGATTTAGGTAAGATGGTGGTAGCTAGCTAGGCGGACTTAAAAAAGATCCTACCACCTACCAAACCAAGCACAATATATTGCACTCCCCATGGGGATTGAACCCGGGACCTCTGGATCTGAAATCGGTGGGTTGAACCACTAGACCACAGAAAAAAATATTTCGATGTGTCTGACATTTGGTGGACATCCCGAACTTATTTTTTAAATTATATAATGGGGAAGCGCTTGGCCTTCACATTACATGGTTTCAGGTCATGTAATCATAACCAGGCCGAAGGTGAAAGTGCACTTCACCCCAAACCCTCAACTGAGGAACTGGCTATCTTACCTTGATATAACGGAACTCAAGAATTTAGAATTGTTGTTAGAGACAGACTTAGGTAAGATGTATAAAAACACTGAATACCTGATGATAGCAGCCTCCTGCTTAGCTTCTTCCTCGGTACCCCCATCCTCTATGACACTGTCGGTACAAGCCTGCTCAGCTTTCTTTAGCTGCTGGAGAGCTTCATTGTACTTCCCTCGCAAGGCTGTAGTGGTACCAGCATTGTAGCTGAGCTCGTATGTTGTCTCTTCAAACTGGGGCAGTTCCGATGACTGTAAAAGAAAATTATGTTCAAGGATTTTATAAGGCATACTGCAACTTTTTACTTTTCTTTGTGGTAAGCTCTGGACCTTGAAATTTGCACAGGCAAGGCAAGGATGTAAAATCCTTACCAGGCTTTTTTAATTTCCCATAAAAAAATAACAAGGCATTTTACACATCAATTAAAAAAAAATATATATATATGACATTTACAATTATGCTAAATGCTGTTAGCAAAGTTGGAAGTGCTTAACCTTCATCTCACCTGGTTAAGTTAAGATAAGGCTGAAGTTGGAGGCACACTTGGCCCGGAATCCTCAACAAACTGAGGATCTTATCTCTAATCTTAACTATGACGGACCACAACAATTTAGAGTTGTTGTTATGGCGACAGAATTAGGTAAGATGGTGGCTACCCAGGCGGACTTAAACAAAACCCTACCACCAACGAAACCAAGCACAATATTGTACTCCCCTAGGGATTGAACCCTGGTATGTACTAAGAAAAAATATTTTTAAATCCTGATAAACCCATATTTTACCATACTCACAAAAGCATACTCACAGGATTATTGGCTGCTAGGTTGGCCACAACAGCAGCCATGTTTGCTTGCCGTTCATCTTCATAATCATCTGTGGTACTCTTCACCAGGTCACGGTACAGATTGTAGCAGTCCTGGTACTGCTCTAGGCGGTATAAAATTTGAGCCCTGAAATATAATTCATCCTCCAAAATTTGAATGATAGTGGACTACCAGATGTTTAATACATATTGTGATCGCAGAAATGTATTCCATACTAGCTTTTATCTGCAGCTTTGAATCTGTGGTACCTACCTACTAAGATAAAAAGTATCATTATACTGTTTTCTATAGCATACACTACAACTGTGCCAAATTTAATGAATATCTGTGCACCTGTTTATTCCAGTTTCCTGGAATGTGTGGGAGTAACAGCACAATGCAAGGAAATCCTCAGCAACCCGAGGTCACTCCGTGAAGCCTGTGAAGACCACAGGAGTATTCTGCGCTTCTGGTCAGCTTTAGGCTGGCTATACTAGCCGGACATTCCTCACGCACAATGTAAACCACTTAGGAGTCTCAGTGCGAAAACGGGAGTCTTTTTACATTTACATACCTGTTTAGTTGTGAAAGGAAGAAAATCTAATGTCTGTGAGGTGACAGATTGTTATTAAATTTAGTGTTGTTATAAAATATAGTTTTCATAATCAACATATTAGATGTATGATAGAGTAGAGTGGAAGATCAACTTAATTCAAAATACTTAATTCTTTATCAAACAGTACGCACCCAGAACTGGGCTTGGTAAACGAAATATTCATTATGATGGGACAAAAATATCTAATAACCTACCGGATGAAATTATGGATTCTACAAGTATTCCTATTTTTAAAGCTAAACTAAAAAATATTGAGTCCGAACATATTTATGATTAACTTACCTACTACTTCGGGAATATAGGTGTGATGTTATTATATGAACTTTGATTTGTACTGTTGTAATGAACCTATTTACAGGTAGCTTTCCTATTAGCATGTTGGTAGTAACTAGATTGTAAATAATTCACTCTTAATTCTAACTAAATGTATTGAACATACTAATTATACTATCAATCTTACGGATCTGATTATAACAAGATATCTGAATATCTTGATTGTCCCTTCTATTCTGCAACTCATCTATAAACCTAAGCCATCACCGCACCTCACCTACCCACAACAAACAAACCTGTCTAAACTTATCTAAGCTTATCAACTACCTACAATGGAATACAATACAAAACTCTTTATTGTAAAACTTTATTTTAACAAGCCTCATAGCTCAGTTGGTAGTAACTCTGCCTTCTGCGCTATAGGTTGTGGGCTCGATTCCTACCCAGGACAAACATTTGTGCGATCAATATAGATGTTTGTTCTGTGTTTGAGTGTTGTTAGTGTATGATGAGTATGTATTTACAAAGAAAAAAAAAAGTATTGAGGTATTCTTTCTGTAATCTAGTTCCTGAGATGGCGCTGTGTAATATTAACATCCTGTAATATGTTAACACCTCAAGGAAACCTACCTACCTACCTACCTACTTGAAGTCTTTATTGGGTCACCAGTTCATGTTGTGTTTATTTATTTGTCTCGATGATCTTGTAGATTGAGTACCTACCCTAAACTAATTTACTATTAACTATATTATCTTAAGTTCTCTTTTTTTTAAGTGAACTGTATGTTCTTATTGAGTACATTGTATAAAGTTCATAAAGTTAAAGATAATAATATCACTCACCTAGCGAGTTTTATAAGTTAAGGGATTAAATAACTGACTTACCTCAACTCTTTCAAAGCGGGTGTCTGTTCTGGTGCACTATCCACTGTCTCCAATGCCTCCTTGGGTGTATTAAGCCGGTACTGCACATAGGCCTTCTCAAAGAACAAATCAGCTACCAATGGAGCATTCTTAGGTTTTGTTAAAACAGTTAGGGCTTCTTTGAAGTTCCCCAATTGGATATAACATACTATCTTGCAGTGGAAAGCCTTCTGCTCATTAGGAGCTACTTGTAAGACTGAAATAAATAAGTAAGATAAGAGTTTCTATTTATTTAAGAGCCATATTGATGAATTTATTAGTGTAAATGATGAGTCTGCTAAACTCTGTTTTTGGGTTGGAATTGAATGAAAAATGTTAGCATATGGCCACAAGTGGAATATAGTTGAAAATAGTGGGCTAAAATATCACTTCTAATAACAGGGAAGCGAGACATTTCTGACAAAATACAAGATAGAATGTAGGTTTTGAAATTTGTGTTTTTTCTATAAAATGAAGAGTATGAATGAAGTGAAATCAGGGAAAATGTACTTACTTTTTCCAGTGGCTTTTAAGGCTCTGTCATAGTCTCCGCTAAGGCAAAATTTATTTAATTCACTATACGCCTGAACAAGGTTAGCTTCCTTGTTGGCTGACATTTTTTGACAACTTGGCAAGGTTGGCAGTTTGGAGTCAATGTCAGTGCGCTGCGCTGACAGCTGGACTGGCTCGGGCTGGCTTCAAACAAAGTGACCAACGTTCCATTCCAATCCAATCCTAAGCGTAGGTACCTACATAAGTCAGTAGGTAGGTAACGCATTACAATATAAAAACAGATTTTATCATGACAATTAAATTGGAATATGTATACTATATCTTTATTCAATTAAAAGTACAATTAAACTAACTATGTACAAAGGAATCAGTCAGATTACCTAAGGACCGTTACAAACGGCCTATAGGTAACTCAACTGTTCCAGACCAGTACGGGACGATTAAATAAATAATTAGATCAAATTATACATCATATTCATCATATTATACAAACAAATTTGAATTCATACATCTAGTTTAAGGCCATTTTGGTACTTAAATCCAAAGGATTATCTTAGGCTACTGTGAACTGCCTAGCCATAGATAGATAGAAAATAATTTATTGCATTAATAAATTAAAGTACATGAACTTAATGCTACGAAGCATTTTCTTCCAGATAACCCTTGTGTAGTATGGGGTGGGTGGTAGTGCTACTTAATAAACGGGAGAAAATTATGTAATCATTTATTACTAATACTTAATATTACTTACTTATACCTACAATAATATATATATATATATATATATTTATTTATATAAATATATTATTTATATAAATATATATATTTATTTATATAAATAAATAAAATAAAATGATAAAATACCTACTATACGATTAAATTACTTATAATACATAGACATACAAATACATAATATATAACATAAATAATTAGCTCAATTTTGTAAATTTTGTTTTCTAAAAAAAGATGTGAAACTTTAGATTTGAAGATAGGCTCTCTAATCATATCTTCAAATCTAAGTTTTACAAGAAGGCCATCTACGGCCTTGGTAATCCTTCAAAGTAATACACCAACCCATATGCTATTGAAACGCCATGTTAGGTATGTTGCAATATTTTAGAAATAAACAAATTAAGAAAAAGTGAAGATCTCATAGATGGTGCTATCAACCACATAGTTAGTGGCCTGTTCGTAACCTGAAATTATTCATAGTTAACTTAGAGCGAAGATCTCATAGATGGTGTTAACAACTTCCTTTGGAAAAATACCTATGCGCTTACCTACACTAGTTCCCAAAATATTTTTTCTGGAGCATTCTTGATGAAGAGTACCTATTAGTTGTAGTATGAGAGTTCCTTGCGGTAAGGGCTAGTCCGGGGAAGAATTACCTTATACCTATTTCGGCCACCTAGCAGCATTGCTGTGTAGGTGCACTACCTTGTAAAGGGCATGTTCTTTATGGATATGACCTAGGTACGCTACGCAGATAGGCTTTGCAGGTAGGGCTGCCAGATGTCCGGTTTTCGACTGGACAGTCCGGTTTTCTTGAGGTCTGTCCGGTCAACAAAATCTTGGTGAACCGGACAAAAGAAAGTCCGGTTTTTGTGAAATTTCGTGTAATATCTGGCGCTTGGGTCGCCCGCGCTACGTGTCGATCGGACATCGGGATCGGAGAATGCTCTAAATTTGTATCAAAAATTGCTGGCTTATATAGAGAAGTGGTATCCGATTGAAAACAACAGCTATAGGACTTTTAGTTATTTGGATATCGAAAACGGAAGATTGCTGAAATAATCTTCAGTGTAATGGAAAATTAGCGGACAGACGAAAGAAATCAATATAGAAGATTGGCTATAACTTTAATATTTTTGTGAATACTATAATTTGTAAAACGTGTCTGGTTTTTTGTCAACTGACTAGTATAAAACATTATGTACCATTGTTTAACCATATTATGAAGTCGGGTCAAGGCTTGCATATAAATTCAAGACTCTCCCAATAGATGGCGTTGTTTTCAAATTCCTAGATCGCGCTGACGAAAATTCTAATAACATTTTAGTTTTAGAACTGCTTTGAACTAAATATACTTACATTACACGTATACGAAGTTTCTTTTTGATAACCGTACTGGTTTATAACCAGACCCATAGATAAAGGGAGGGACCGGATAGTTCGAAGAACATTTTGGTCCTCCTGAGCCGGATACGTAATTACTTACGTATATCCGACATCTATTTTTTGAGCAGTTCCCTTCCTACCTATTAAGGGTACAGGGCATTAGTTTTGGGTCACGGCAGAGGGCGCTATCGGTTCAGTTGAGAATTGAGGAGCATTATCACCACCACGATCAGGAGGGATCGGGGTGCAGCCGTTCGGAACTACCAGTACGGGTCAGCAGCAGTGTGAAGCAAGCAGCACCGGGGTTACCAGCAAACCAGCTCAGGCGGGAGCTTGGCCAAACAGCCATAGTGCCGACTCTGGAGGGAGTCAGGCACGAAGCAATCAAGCAAGTGCGGAACAAGGAATTTGGTGATGTTAAATTGGACTTTTTAATTAGTAGAACTTAACTAAAAAGCTGCAGAAGAGACAGAACGAATGTGCTCAGCGATAGAAAAGTATTTATCTATGAAAGTCTACGACGGTACCATAGAAAGGTAGTACCAGGGTTGCCTGAATCAAATAAAAGAGTAGCTCGTTTCCCAGTCCCAAGTTGTAGAACTAGATTTGCACAGAAACAGTATAATACAGTTGTCCCGCATTTATACACAAAACTCCACAAGCTCTATGAAGTGAAAAGCAGAAACAATCATGAGATTAAAAATATAATTATAACTTGGCTCAAAACTTTTGATTATGAGAGCATTGAATTGATGCTCTCCTCACTTTATTAAAAAAAAACCTTTGTTTCCTATCCGTCCACTGATTAGAAAGTAAAATGGTGAACTTGAATTGTATAGTTTTTTATAATATAATAGTTTATGTATACATAATAGGTAGGTACCTACCACTTAATTACAATTGGGAGAAGCCACTGGCTCCTGAAACACAGCTCTGCTAGTTCGGGAGCCTATGGATTCCTATTTCTTTTTTGTCAAATTACTTATTATTTTAAATATACGATATACGATTATTATTTCGGAAAATGTTCAAGAATGTCACAAAACTTTTTAGTTAGGTAGTACCTAGGTAGTACCCGTATTAATTAAGACGCTACTTTTTTGTCCGAATAACTTTATCTTATCAAAAATCTTTATCTTAAACTGCAAGAGGTTGAAAAATAGGAAAAAATAAATGCTTAGTTCTGTGTTACCTACATCGAATAAAAAGGACTTTTACCAGCATTCGAAATTTTCTGTGATTTTGGTGATCTATACCAAATATACTGTTAGCGACGGGAATTAAATAAAATAATGTTATTTATATAAATTAAGTACATAAATGTAAATGTAGTGTGTATCTATGTCGCGCGGGAGCATGAGGGGTACGAAAAGACGGCGAAGGGAAGGGGCAACGGCAATGGCATTGCTATCGTCTACCGGCTACCAGCAATTCACAGAAAACAGTCGAAATACGAGTCCCGCGCACACCGCATGCTCCTTTGCACAAAGTTGAGAATTTATTTTGTATTGCTAATCAATGTATCGAGTAAATTCATCCTCGGGTTTTATTTACTGGGAGCTAACACCATCGAACCTGTCCCCATCGCCTACACCTACCCATAGCTTTAGTTCGATACTTTACATGCTTTCGTTGATAATTCATTGAAATTTGGTGTAATTAATTAATGGATTTGACTGGTTCAGTTTTAATACTTATGCAAAAATAAGTAGTTTGGTGCTTTTGGTTCTTTAGGTGGTTTTAGGTGGTTTTCATACGCCAGGTCAATTCGATTTTCACCATTTCATGTTTTTTTCTTTCCACTGAATCGGCATTGTACTATTTATCTTCTCCTTGCCGTCTTCCCCCAAGCTATGCATTAAAGTCACCTTTTTTTTTAGTGTACGACGGGATAGTGCTTGGCCTACATCTCACCTGGTAACAAGTTGAGATAAGGCCGAAGGTGGAGGCGCACTTCATCCGGAATCTTCAATTAACCGAGGAACTGGCTATCTTGCCTCTAAATGCCGGAACACAACAATTATTTTTAAGACTTGTTATTATGGCGACAGAATTAGGAATGATGGTGGTACTAGCCAGGCGGACTTAAAACAAAATCCTACCACCAACCAAACCAAGCACAATATTGCTCCCCCTGGGGATCGAACCAGGACCTCTGGATCTGAAATCGGTGGGTTGAACCACTAGACCACAGAGGCGGTTGAAATTGAGGTAATGTTTAAAAATCTTTAAATAATAGTGACGTGTTATCATTGGCCTTATCCATCTATATCATATGATTAAGGTGGCGTCAGGTCAGTCACCACGATGTTTGCGTTCGTGGCTTAAAAGTCCGATTCGAGAGTGGCAGCCTCGGTTGCAAGCAGGTCGAGCCAGGTTTCATCATGGATGACGTGTTATACAGTGTATATATATGTATAGGTATACTGTCTATATGACGTGTTATAGGTAGGTACTTAACGGAGTATTTTTTGACAGACTGATTGAACTCAAAATAGTTTATTCAGTAAGATTTAAAGCATAATTTTGAAACGTGCAATCTATCACCTCTTCGCGACACAAGCAGAATGACAAGAACCTCGGTGCTAGTTGGTTTTTGAATGTGTGACCTATTCCAAATTTCCGGTTCTTTGTCACTTTTACCTCGGTTTAAAACAGCGACAAAGCAAGGTTTTTAGTACAAAAGGCGAACAAAACAAAACGTCCACAAAGTAAATTCTTGCGAGTTTTATTCAAAAGTAAGAAACAACCATTGTGAGAAGGAACGACGCTTATGCCGGCGTGTGTCGAACTCATCAAACTTCGGTCGGCGACGACCGACAACGTTGTTGCTGAAGTTTTGTGCGAGTTGGAACGCTAAAATTCGAATTTTTGAACTTTCTGCGCGGGAAAGGATTTGCGATTATATTATTTCGTGCACATCACTACCTACGCACAATTAAGATTTTATTATTAAAAACGAGCTGTATGGCCAAGTGGGTAGGTAGGTACCTATGCCTTATGATCCGGAGGTTGTTGGTTTAAATCCAATCGTGCCAATGGACATTTCTATGCAGTTACATTTTTTTTGTTATAAAAATAATATTACACATTAATTTCACACAACACCAAACTAAGCATAGCTTGTACTAATATGGGATCTAGATTACAGATAGAATGCTTATATAGTAATTGTAAAAAAAAAAAAAAATAGGTACTTAAAAAAAAAAAAAACATACATAGGTAGGTACTAATAATACAATCCCCAAACACAGAACAAACATCTTTTTTTTTTTATATATATACCTACTACTAGGAGACGGGACAAGCAAGTAGCGCACCTGGTGTTAAGTGTACTCTTGCCTATGACAAAGCCTTACTGCATAGGTCACATCCACAAAGAACATAGCCTACACCGTACTGCATTGCGCCCGTCAACTTGAGGCATTAAGGTGTTAAGCCTCTCGTAGGTACCCGTAATTTTACCGGCAACCATACCCTTCAAACCGAAACACAGCAATGCTGCTTGGCGGCTGAAATAAGTATCGTGGTAGTAATTCTCCGGACGAGCCCTTTCACTCGGGGCTTCTACTACTCTTACTACATCTATACCTATTTATCACACAAATGCTTGTCCTGGGTGGGAATCGAACCCACAATCTACAGCGCAGAAGGCAGAGCCAACTGAGCTGTGGCTTATCAGACATTTGACACATATAAGTACATTATACATTCTCTGACGGTGAAGGTGACTTCTCCAGGAAACCGGCATGTCATAGGCACCAAAATTCCGAAGCCATGTGTCACTGGTTAGTACTTATCTATTCCACTAAGCAGCAATTGTTGCTAAGCGACATTTGGGCTTGCAACTTCTCGCGAATTTAAGAAACTAATACTAACTACAAAAAATCCTATTGAGTGCTAGGTAGTAGGTACCTACCTATCTTTGTACCCATAAAAAACTTTCGTCTTTTTTTATTTCGCTTGCTCCGCTCGATCAAAGAAGTCAAAGCAGGTTTTGTAACACTAGTCTGTAAGTTCCAAACCAACGCCAACCCATAAAATCGATTGGCAACGGAAACAATGTTAAAGTTGCATCTATTGTCGCGTCGCGGACACCAACACGACTTTTAATCGCATTACGAGAAGTTCCCGGAACTTTTGCCCGGGACCCGGGGCCACAGAATGTGTACAAGTTGGAAGATATCGTGGAGTATACTTATCACTATGTTCTGTGGTAGCGTTTACTATGCTCTGTGGTAGCGTCACAGTCAATGTCGATAATTATTGATCTGTGCGTAGATGTCACAGAACACTAATATCTGGTAGATATCCGGAGTTCATCAGGCACGTTGGGCGAAACTTTGAAACGTGTTCCAGACGATTGCCAAGAAGCCTTCCTTCAGAGGTGACCTTGTCGGCGGCGTGTCAATTGACAACACCGTTTGCATGCAACGAGGCTCGCTGATGGCGATTGGCAACGCACGCCCGTCTGCAGAGGTAATTGAAAGTCAAATCGGCCAGCATTTGTTCACACGGCGGATTTGACATGGTCAACTCTGCAGAAATGGCTTGTTGGCAACGGTCTGGCCCACGTTTGAGGAGATTTGACATGGTGGCCGAAAGCTTGTAAAGACGCCTTCTTTTAGTGAAAGTAAAATCTCGTTGTCAAGCAAACCGCCTCACAACATTTCTGCACGATTCTACAAATTAGTGGTCGAAATTTGATGCAGGGCTCCGAAGTTTTACCAGATGAGTATTTGCTCACCGAGTACCACTATTAGTTATTCTGTGCCAAGGGGTGAATGACTACCAAGTAGCCTTAATACACACGAATTGGGAAAAGCACTTTCTTCCGAGGGATACATATCGCTATTATACTATACCTACCTACAAAAAAAAATAACAGGCCAATTTTTGAATTTATAATTATATTAGTATTAATGAAAACACCACCAAATCCCTGGTTACAAGCTACTTTCCTCTAATACCATCTCTATGATCTAGGTTCGCCTGCAGGTACCTATCAGGTCCCGGGCTAGATCCCCAGGGGGAGTAAAGTTCATATTTGGTTTGGTTGGTGGTATAACTTTGTTTAAGTCCGCCTGGCTATGTCTGTCGTCATAACAAAAATATAAATTGCTGTGTTCCGGCATTTTAGTTATGGGTGAAGTACTTCCACCCTTGGCCTTATTATAACTTGACGTGATGTAAGACAATTCTCACATTTTTTTTTAACATAACTGAATAGGTAAGTACTTATTTACTTGCACGACTTTCCAGTACTATCTTACAAATGTGAGTAGTAAATGTTTTATTTTGGTGAAGGGCTCAGGCAGCCGAGTGCACCATATTTTACCAGGATCCATCTAATAAATTGCGTGAAATTCAATTTAAAGGGAGGATAAAATGTGTGTCCCTATTACGTCACTCGATGCCTGCCTATAAACTCTATCGGTCCGCTGAACAATTGAAATATTGTCTCTCCATTACCTTAGTTACCATTACTTAACCCACAGACTTAACTCCATAAAAAGGGGGTTAAGACTACCTATGGAATTTTTCTAAAGCGAAAAAATGTTGTATGTAATTAAGTACCTACTTATAATAATGTAATTTCGAGCTGCGGCTTTGAAATGTGGGCCAATGAATTAAGATAAAAAAAGAACAACCAAAAGACCGCGGTCAGACGATTTAGTGGGAATGATAATCAGATAATTATGTACAGATTAGGTACCTACCTAATCTGTAGTATGGATGGCAATATCCATTTCTCAAATGTTGCTGTCAATTTTTAGTTTTCTAAGAATGAGTACTAGTTTGTTGTAAGATTTTGTTTTGTTGCAAGGATTAGGACTTTTGTTTCCTCGCAAATTAGAGAAAAGTATATTACAAGTCTCGGCCGAAATAGCAATTAACAGCCTCATTTATTTAAATTAGTGCTTCACTTCGTCCTTCCAATATTACTCGACCGTCAATTGCTGTTTTGGGTGGACTGTAATTTTTAGTACATTACTTGGTCCGAAATAATGTACCTAAGCGAACAAATTGAATTAAAAATAATGGTGTTTCTGGGTGCAAAAAAAACATAAAAATCTACTGACGCAGGTCTCAGTTGGTAGTAATTTTGCCTTCTGCGCTGTAGGTTGTGGGTTCGATTCCCACCCAGGACAAACATTTGTGTGATGAATATAGATGTAGTATAAATGTTTGTTCTTTGTTTGGGTGTTGTATTGTATGATAAGTATGTATTTTATCAAAGAAAAAAGGATTGAAGTATTCTATCCGTATCTACTTAGTTCCCATATTACAAGCTATGCTTAGGTTGGGGCTAGATGGCGCTGTGTGAAACTAATATCCTGTAATAATGTCCTGTAATATTTATTATCTACTACGCCATGTGTTTGAAGCTAATCAAACAAGTTGAAAGTTGGTTCATGCACATTAGAACATTTACAAGGTACGGGTTGTAGACTGCCGTTCGTCTGCTAGTCGTATGTTGGAAAGGGGATCGAGGGATTAGGTCTAAGATATCGTGCGCACACTCGCCAACGTGGAATTTAGAGAACACAGACAGCCTGTCAACCCGCCGGCTGTGTTCTAGGCTCTGCAAATTGGCCTCAACGAGCGAATTATCACCTTTGAGCCAAGCAGCTCGTCGCTAAATCAAGTCCAGGGTTTCCAGCTGGTACTTGGCTGAGCCATCCCAGAGATGACAGCGGTTCTCCATATACGAGTTCAGACCTAACCTTTTTACAAACGTATATCTATGACGAACCGAAGCCAGGATACCCAGCTTCAAATTTGGCCTTGGACTCAACATGGAGCCAAAGTTCAAATAGTTGAAAGTTCAACAGTTAAGAGACCCCAACGATTATGGAATCGCAGTACCGAAGTAACGAAGTACCGCTTAAAATAAGTGCAGGGTGGATTTGGTTCATATTGCAGAGAACACATGCTGAGTTTTGGAAGTATAAGATTTGCATCACCCTATTCAGACACAATAACACTATGTCCCTCCGATGGTAACAAATTTCATCCGAACTACCACGTGCTAGTGTGGATGAAATCGCTGGCAAAATATCTATCAACTGTTCTGTCATCTGCGTGCTCATAGATACCGGGTATAATTAGATCATAGATGTGGAGCAGGAATAGAGTTGCTGATAGAACAGATCGTTGAGGTACTCCAGCATTTATAGCCAATAAATTGGATAAGCGGCCACTAACGACTAATCGAATCGATCGTTCCCTCAGCCAGTCTGTGATCCACAGAGAAAGGTTGGACGGTAATCCATAAGAGCAAAGTTTGCTAATGAGACCCTAGTGCCAGACCATATCAAAAGCTTTTGAAATATAGCAGGGAGGGGCTATCGCAGTTTCCCTTGAACCTCTACCTGTCGATGGCTTCCTCGAAATTATTTCAATCCAGGTAAGCCGGGAGTTTACAATCGAGAATACGCTCTATTGACTTGCAGAGAATGGAGGTGATAGAGATTGTCCGGTTATTAGCGGGGTCTGCTCGGCTACCGTTTATCGAGACGGGTTGAACATGAGCAAGGTACCTCACTGGTATACCTACAGGTGGAATAGTCGCGTTATAATCGGGGACAGTTCTAAAACAAATCTAACAGATTTTGCTCATTAGAGTGAGATCATGCTATTCTAATGTTTTTGTTAGGTAGTGTTCCTTCTTACTCTTACTGAAGCAATTAATTAATGAGCGAGAAAATAAAATAAAGTGATACTATTATACCTAATTAATCCGCAAATCCCCGAATAATTTTGTGTATTTAAATTAGGTAACGAAAATAACCGAGCGTATTAGGGCAGCCCATTATCTATTCAAAAATGGAATTTATATTCAGAACCCTTCGGGAAATCAAGTTTTCAGGTTGAGAGTAAATTAGTGGAATGAAATTCAAACCGATGGTGCCTACTTCTGAATGGAGTGATTTGATAAAACATCACAATAGTATTGCAATACAAATTATTGTAATAAAAATTCAAACAATATCATTATCGATGGACCGACGACATTGTTGCGTTTGCAGAGAGTCGATGGATGAAGGAAGCTCAGGATCGCTATTTGTGGCGTCGATTGGGGGAGGCCTATGTTCCGCAGTGGACGTATGTGAGCTGATATGATGATGATGATTATGATGATCATTAGTAAGTACCTACATTACTCAATCTAATTGAATTGTAGTATACAAGAAAGCATGTTGTTTCTTTCAACTGATGGTGATAAAATAAAGCAACGCTGGTTTTCAGCAACACTCCTAAAATAAGATATTTAAAAAATATAACCAACACCACTAAGGTTGGTAATATATTAATGAAGTTGGTGTTGACTTTCTAGGCAGCAGTATCGTTGACGTCAGGTAATCTCATTACATATGAACCCATATAGATTTTCAAGTTTTTAGTGAAGTCAGTACAATTTTTCAAGGGATAATATATATATTTTAAACACGATTTTAGATTTTGATTCTAGTTACGATTACCCATCAAAAGGTAATTGGTGTCCACAGCGAACAACCGAATTGAAAAAGGAGGTTCTATTTAAAAAAAAGTTGGTAAAAAAATCTTATCCGCCGAATCCCTAGTTCTTTTTATTTAAGAAGTAAGCAATATACGGACAGAATATGCCACGATTTATTTTGATAATATGGTGGGCAAGTAATATGGCTTAGTTATTAGAATATACAATTTACTCTTTGCAACTTTACCCGCCACTGTGGTCTAGTGGTCCAACCCATCGATTTGATATCCAGAGGTCCCGGGTTCGATCCCCAGGGGAGCAATATTGTGCTTGGTTTGCTTGGTGGTAGATTTTTGTTTAAGTCCACCTGACTAGCTACCACCATCTTACCTAATTGTATCGCCATAATAACAATTCTTTAAAAAAATTGTGTTCCGGCATTTCGGAGGTAAGATAGCCAGTTCCTCAGTTTGTTGAGGATTCCGGGTGAAGTGCGCTTCCACTTTCGGCTTTATCATAACTTGAAAATCAGGTGAGATGAAGGCCAAGCACATCCCTGTCGAACCATAAAAAAATGTAAAGCAATCAGGTTACCTAGTACCATTACAAACGGTCTAAAGGTAACTTAAACTATATTCTAAGCTTATATTCAAATCCAGTCGTGCACGTTTTTGGGAAGTTTAAGTGCGCATTTGACATTGTATATGCTCTGACGGTGAAGGTTACACACATCAACATTGTGTAGGGATATTCAACATTTTGTTGATTTTTACAAAAACTGAAAATAATTTCTTTACAAAACTAGGTATGGCAAGAATCTTTATTTTGTGTTGTTTATTAATAATAATAAAAACAACAGTTTGATATATTTTTTTAATAAACATTAAAGTAGGAACAAAATCTCGAAAAATCAGAAAATTTACAAGGTTCGGTAAATTGTGTTAAAACTATTTTTACGTTGCCATGACTTTATAAAATTAACTTTTTACAATTTAATAATCGGTGTTACCTCCCCTGACGTTGATAACACATCTGTACCGTAGAATTGAAACTTGTGTGGCTATGCAACATAATTAAATAAATGAAACGGTTATTACCACAAAATTTATACGTCGATTTGCTGACGTTTCGAGATCATTTTGAGACCCCTTCTTCACGAGCTTCGCCCGCGCGCACGTTCGTCGGTCGCGCGGCGCAAACTGCGGATTTGTGCCCGCACTTCTCGTTGAGAAGGTACAGGCGGCGGCGGCAGCGGCGGCGACTCGCAAACTGGTTCCTCCATGTCGTCATTACAGCTATAAGGTTGCGTACACGCTGCACTCACAACATCACTCTCCAACACGAAACGCGAACTACTGGTTGGTGTAGAAGAATACAGAAGTGGCTTCCACGATGTTGAAACACCCCATCCGTGATCTGCCGCCGCCGCCTGTACCTTCTCAACGAGAAGTGCGGGCACAAATCCGCAGTTTGCGCCGCGCGACCGACGAACGTGCGCGCGGGCGAAGCTCGTGAAGAAGGGGTCTCAAAATGATCTCGAAACGTCAGCAAATCGACGTATAAATTTTGTGGTAATAACCGTTTCATTTATTTAATTACATCTGTACCGGTTATTCATACTCAAAATTAGGGTGTCAAAGTCTCGCTGGGGTATGCGATCCCATGTTCTTTTTAAATGGCAAAAAAGTTGGTCTTCTGTGGTCAAATTTGATGGCAAATTGCTGAAAGCCCTTCGCTGTAATATATCCCAAGCGTGTTCAATTGGGTGCACAGTCGGGTGACTGTGCAGGCCTGTCCAAAACCGCGACATCATGTTCCTGAAGGGCAGCTGACACCAAACGCGCCGTGGCCAATTTGAACTCTGTGTGGGATGATCACAGGTTCTATGACCTCGTTCCGGTATTTTAGTGCAGTCATGCTGCCTTTTATCCAAATGAGCTCGGTTCGCGCGCCAATACGAATTCCCACCCAAACCATGATTGTCCCACCTCGGTACGAATGGACCTCTTGTGGCTGCTGGAGGCGACTTTCTCTGCCTGGAACTCTCCAAACACGTGTTCTTCGTGAATCGGGGTGGAATCCAAACCGAGACTTATCAGTAAAGAGAACCATTGTCCATTGGCCATTGTTCCATAACAAATGTTCTTGAGCCCAAAGAAGTCGCCTTCCGCGATTGCCTCGTCGTAGAGCTGGCACACGAAGCGGCCTACGAGAATGAAGATCGACTTCATATAGCCTTCTTCTGACGGTTTGGTCGCTGACTGACAGCTGATGGTCTGACTGAAACCTTTGCAATAGCTGCTTTGCTGTGAGATTGGGTTCCCTCCTGGCGGAATTTTGGAGAAAACGATCTTGTCTAAGGGTGGTTCCTCGTTTTTTTCCAGTGTGGCGCTCTCTTACATCCCCAGTTATACGATAACGTGACCACAATCGAGAAATTACGTTTTGATTGGTGTTTAGGGTATTGGCAACCACGCGTTGGATAGCACCGGCTTGTAACATGCCTATCGCTCTTATAATTTCTTCTCTGCTTAAATGTCGACGTTCCATGACATTACGAATATCACAAGATCCGTTAAAATTACTTAGATAGCACTAATTGATAATTAAATAAAAGTTAATTTATCTTAGGCAAAATTAACGTTGTTTAATTTAAATCGGAGTCCCCATTCTATCTTTTGTTTATTGCGTTCTATTTTTATTTTTTTCTAAATTTTGAAAAGGGAACAAAAGAGGTTCAATTCCATATATAAACTTTTTCTAAAAAGCAAATAGTTTGTAAGCAAATCATTTCGAAATGGAATATCCCTAGACAATGTTGATGTGTGTATGTCGTGTAGAAACCGGCATGTCCTTAGCATCAAATATTAAAATGGCATGTGTATGAGAGTAGTAGTATTCCGCTAAGCGGTGCTGAGCTTGTAACCTGTCACGCATTGAATACTAGCTACTCGCAAACCGTGGGCATGTACCGAACGTAACTTTGGACGTGCCTCTGACTACCCCCTAGTAGCTGATCTTCATAATATCCACGCTCGTAGTGATCAGAGGTGAATACTCGAAGAGGAAAATGTCGTGAGTCTGTTACTTTACCTGTATTATTTATTGATCATAAATTATTTACATTTAAGTATGTACCTATTTAAAAAAAAAAGTATCTTAATAATCATATTCTTTACTAGCCCCGCGCAGTTAAATTGCCCAAACAAGCCCAAAAGCCACCCCCATCACAGAATGTAAAATGATGTTGCAAAATCAATTTTACACTGCTCTACATATAAGCTTTATCAGTTTACTTACTCACATTTCATTAACCACCGCTCGTAAATGTCCACTGTTGAAAGGGACCTTCTCTATATTGAAATATGGCATGAAAAGGTATAACTTAATAAGTACTCAGGTAGTAGCTGTTAACCACTTCCTGGTGTACTTAATCCCTTTGTCCGATTTAAATGGTTCAAAAAGTAATCTACGGGTATTGTAGCTGCTTTGAATTCGATCGAAGTGATTTATTTTGATAATGATTGAGGTATCAATCCTTATCAAAATAAATCACTTCGAAACTAAACTACGTTATTTGGACCATTGCCATGTCCGTTACCTACCTAGTAATTGTTACCATGGCAGTAAATAAGATAAATAAGGACGACATATATTGTCATCCTTATTTATCTTATTTACTGCCATGGTAACAATTACTAGGTAGGTAACGCTATTGTGAGTGATAATAACGTACCTACTCTATGCATAAAAAGTGGACATTCGGTTATTCCGATTACGGACATAATGTTAACTTTACCAAAATGATCCCTGAATCAATGATCGAGTGTTGCCTTTTGATAAATTTGTTTTGTAAAGCTGTGTTTCGTATCAGTTATTTGTAAAACCAAAAGTGCTTCACGATAATAATGCACGGGTAATTATTATGGCACGGTAATGCTTCCTTACCGTAGACGGTAGATTATACAAGATTACGGTGCATCTACGGTAATTACCGTGTATATGGAGAAACTGGTAGACATTGATGTGTGCTCTAAACCGGGAGGGCAGAACATGACTTTCCATCATCAAAAGATTTTGCAGCGCACGCAATGTAAGGAATTTTATCAGTAGTTTTTCTTCACCTTGGGTTACATTATTAGAGTTTTCGTAACTATCCCTAACATATTGTGATAAAAAATAAAAAATACAAGTTATGTTACTCAAGGTATCCCTGAGTAGCAAAACTTATATTTTTTTACGTTTATTCGGGATCCAAACATACAAATCTTTTCTTTTCATATTATTATTAATGTAAAATATATTTAAAAGACAAAACGATTAAAAATATTATGTGCAATTATACTCATTTTTCATTTCATTTATTTATTCCTAAAAACAAAACATATTGTGTGCGGAGTGAAAATTATACCTACATACATAACTTAATTCTATTTCATTCCATTTACAAAAAAATAAACAATACGCAATACAAACAATGAAAGAGAGATACATACCTACACTACACAGACTATGAAAACAGATTAACGCTATGGGCTGCCAGCACAATGCAAACAAATCCTACCAAAAGTAAATTATAAATTAATATTTTAAAAATGTCAAGAGATATGTCAAAGTAGAATAATAAACAGATAATACAATAATGTCAAGGTACATTATTAATTAATCACATACATGGAACAAAATCAAAGAAAAGAAAAATATTAATAGCGCATGCCAAAACTCATAATACAAACAAAAAAAAATGAAAATTATTAGTTAAAATGTTAAAAAAAAATCAAAGAAAAATATTAATAGTGCATGTCAAAAAATTTATAAATATATTTCAGAGGTCATCAAGCGAATATAGGCATTTCCCCAAAAGGAAAAGCCTCAGCTTACTCTTTAAAATTGTTCTTTGATGAATTATAGCTTTAATGTCTTTCGGAAGTTTATTAAAAATTTGTACGGCTTGATACTTTGCGGAGTGCTTCGTTACGTTAAGTGTCAAAGCACTCCGCAAAGTATCAAGCCGTACTTGTACATCCGTCACTATGTACATAGGAAGCAGTCGGTTTACCGAAGGACCATTACAAACGGTATGTAGGTGCGTGTCCAAGACACTGGCTGCCTTGCCACGAGGAATAGCTATGCTAATTCGCTGGCCTAGATAAGAGACAGCCCTTGGGTCAAGTGCCGCTTCAATTAAAAGCCCCGCGATTTTAATGTAGATGAAAAATATTACTAAATTATGTTACCGAACATGTCCGGCCATCAGCTCTCACACTATGTTTATATGAAGTGAGATGATAGACCAGGGGTCTATGAAACGTTATGAAATATCCTCGGAATGCCATAAAAGCAGTAACCTTGTGAAATTTCATCGCTTTTCTCAACTCACTGGTCAGGGCTTGTATGGTCTTATTTAGTGTTATTTTATTAGGAACTGCTCGTGGGCTCCTAGATAAGGTGAATTAACTTAGAGTCGATTTTATGGGGACAAAGGTTGGACATTGAAAATAAATTCCTTCATAAAGGAAACTGGGGTATAAATGTTATTTTATTTGAACTTTAACACTAGCTACTTGCAAATTGCAACCCGTGGGCATGTGCTGAACGTAAGTAGCTTCGTAGCAATGTGCTACGACGTTGGCGGTCTCGTAGCACTGCTGTTAAATACGTACTAAATAATCGAAGAAAGAAGAAAGTTCTCTAGTACAAACATAGTTTTTCGTTAATTTCGAAATGGCACGGCTGGTTCAATTGATATTTTTCAGGTATAATGTATGAGGAATCTCTTTCTACTATTTTTTATTTTTTAAAGTAACGAATCACAGACTCAGATTATCCCAATTTGAATGTACCTGAAAAATGACACTTTTCCATTAGAAATGAACGACATACTACGTTTGTATGGGATAACGGTACTACAGGGCAAGTAAAACCCTTTACAAACTGTTACAATGATCCAAAAATTCACAATCCGGACGCAGGTGCTAATTATAACATTTGTAAATGGAGGCTTGAGCTTGGTTGCCGAGAGAAAAGGAGAAATAGAACACGCTGCCGATGGAAAGATGATACTGTCGCTTTTAGTGTACACTGCTGGGCAGAGCCTTCTCAAGAGATGGAGGGTTTTGCCATAATTACTAAACTTGGCAGGCGGCTTGGTGATCGTACTAAAGGTGTGTAAAATACACAAATGGAAGCTGCTGCCCACCTTCTGGTGAGATCCTTAGTAGGCTTCTATGGTCAGAGTGGCAGAGGTCGATTCCTACGCCACGATCGCCACGGCAAAATTTGGACACGTATGGCATAATAGAGGATCGTGTGAATAGATAGGTGCTATTCAATGGATAAGCATTAGTAATAAACATTTAGAAAGTAAAACAATTCATAATGTCGTGTAGATGTAATGTAGATTATAATAATTAATAACAAAAACGGGTCTTCATCGTATAATAATCGCGATTATTAAAAAACCCCTTATAATCTTAATGTATAGATAATAATTGAATAGTGGTAACAGAAATGAAAGTTATGAATATTGTTATTTACTATTAAGGAAATAGAGGCTATTTTTATACTAATTTTATTTATTTTAAACGTTGAGATCTAGTGCACTACACCTTAAATATAGCAACAGAATAATTAAAAACCAGTAACCAATTTAAAGAATAGGTATATAAGTTGGATAATGTTTGAATTTCCAAATTTACAACGCTCACATGTTTTATATAATTATGGAATAACCCGAATCTTTGGAAAATATGCGACAGATAACAGATTAGAAATATCCGTACCACCAAAAAAGGTTGACCCATTTGTTTCCATGCGGGACACTTTTCCCCTGACAAATTGCCTGAAAGTAATTTTAAGCAGCATATATACTGCTTTAGCTTTATTCAGTGAGCTTCGTGTTTCAGTAGTTTTCCTATTGAAGAAAAAAAGAAACACACAGCAATACACGCCGTTATTCCTAATGGCCTCCAAAAAATATATTTTAATTTATTTTATTTTAATACTCTTTGCACACACAATATAAGCATACAAACATACCATGAAAAAAAAGTATGTCAAAGGCAATTTTAACCCTAAAAGATAACTTCTCTTCCACCAAACCTAGGTAAAGTAAGAAACAAGATAATAGATAATAAATAGAAGAGAAAAGCGTACAATAATAATAAATAACATACTTACCTATTATAATACCAACTACATTATATTATACATATAATTATACTGTCAATATGAATTAAGAAACAGTTGAGTTACCTATAGACCGAATGTAACAGTACTTAGTCGGAAACAGTCGGGTTACGACTGTTTCCTGGTTAATTGTTTGTGAATATATTCAGGACATTTTTAATATGACTTGAAGCTTGATCCAAGGCTCGCCTGGGTATTATAACCTGGGTTCGGGAGGGGTTACGATGTAGCGAGCTATCCCAGGAACACAACGGACTGCTTGGCACCGGACTTTGAAAGGAGGGACGATAGTTCTGACTCAGAACCTTGGCGGATCATTACAGTTCCTACCAGCAGTGATAGTTGCTCTAGAGTGATGGTTGCTATAGAGGAATTTGATTGTTTAGATTTTGATTTTGATTTTTTAGCTTTCTCGTTCGTTCGTTCGAGCAGCATCGTCAAGTGTTTGCTCTGAGTTTTAATAATATTTTTGGTGAATAAATCTGAAGTGATTGTACTGTGACTAATATAGGTTTGTGACTATTGCAAAACTCTTCCCAGTGACGGTTTTATGGTCAAATTTGGCCCAGTGGTTGCTTAGTTGTAACAAAAAACAGTTCAAAATATTTGTCAACCGTTCTATAGCTGAGAACGGCAGTTGTTCGCGCTAAGCCAGCGGGCGGTGAGTCACCATCGCCTTGCCGCCGCCGCCGCCGCCGCCGCCACCGTGCTACTGCCGCTAACCGGCCGTCGCGTCGGTTACCTACCTACCGCTGCCGCTACGTATTGACAAACCCGAGAACAACCGCGCGCTTTTACACTTTTATTTGAACTGGAGACAATATATACAATATTGGCAATATGAACTGCTCAGCTTGCAATGGGAGCATAGGTGGAGAAGAATTCTTGCGTTGCATGCAATGTAATAAATTCTATCATTCGCTATGCGCGGGTGGAAATTGTACCGCTAAAGATGATTGGATTTGTCCTGAATGTCGTTGTTCTATGAAGAAAGGGGGTGATAACAGCTTAACCCCCGTAGGTCGTGAGAAAAAAAACCGAAATTCGAATGTAACCTTTCGTAAGAAGATCCCCCCACCACCCAAACCCTGCAGCCAAGATCTAACCAAATTTGAAGTACCAAAAGAACTCTCGGAAGAAATACGCTGTATGAGGTTGGAGATGATTGCCCTTAGAGATCAGTTGTCTATTGCAGTTACGAGTATTATTGGCTATGAGATCAAGCTGGACAGCTATGCTTCCCAAGTTACCGCACTTACTAAGAAACTCGATGAGTACGAAAATGTTCAAACACCGCCGAGGCCTCGAACTAGTCAACCCCCCGCACCATCTCTACCAAAGTCCCGACTTTCTTCTGTATTAACGCCTGCATCAAAGAAACAAGGGCAAGGCGCTACCGTGTCCCCGCCGCTGAAGCCTCAAACAGACGGAATATTGGGAAAAACTGAATGTATGCGATCCAAGCCCCGCTTACCCCAGGTTCCTGCCATAGTGCCCGTGAGAGGAAGCCTCTCCAGCGGCGATTTAAACCAGACTGTTGTTAGGTGTACAAAGGGCACTCAGCAGCAAGACGGTCAACAGTGGACGGAGGTAAGAAGGAAAAATCATCGTAATACATCTAAATGTGGAACCGCTAAGCCGTCAATTACTACCCTTAGGGCTGTGGAAATGATAAAGTACATTCACTTATGGAATATGGTGTCGGGTGCCGAAGATATCCGCGAGTATCTCCAAAAGCTTCTTACTGGTCTTACATGCACGGTGGAAGAGCTTACTCCCAAGGGTAACTACAAGTCCTTCAAAATTGGTGTGCCTGCTGCCTATTATGACACATGTATGTCAACAGATATGTGGCCAATTAATGCTAGAATAAAACCATGGTTTAACGTCAGGAGATCAATTCGAGTACCATCCAACACGACTCCTCCCAACTCAACCGAAGAACAGGCTGCGTGTAAATCACCTCTAACCCAGCAGCCCTTTCGTGGCGCACCAGCCTCGCAAGTCACTGGCGAGGCGGTTGCTGCCGCCCGACCTTTGCGGTCCACAAAATAACCAACATAAGGAAGGGAAGCTTGAGGTTACTTACCAAAATGTACGTGGACTGAAAACCAAACTGAAGATCTGGCGTAACAACCTTCTCTCACTTGACTCGAATCTAGTGGCAGCGGCAGAAACTTTTTTGGATGAGTCGGTGGAGGACTCCGAGGTCACGATCGCCGACTGGAGTGTACTGCGTCGTGATAGGAAGACTCCGTGCGGAGGAGTACTGCTTGCTTCGCGGCCGCCCTTTGTGTTACATCGACGGCTTGACTTTGAAACAGACAGCGGTGAAGATCTTTGGGCCGATTTCGTTTGGAAGGGACGTAGCTTCTTGATGGGAGTAATTTATATTAAGCCGAGTGCGAAGGATGAGGACTACATGCGTTGGTTTTGCAAAGTAGAGAGCTTCATCAATGAGGTTAGAGGAAATGTTTTCATAGTAGGTGATCTAAATCTAAATAGTGCTTCTGCTAGCATTAATAACTACTACTTTTACTTTCTGACATTTTGTAATTTACATGACTATAATTGTGTGACTAATGCTTATGGAGGTATGTTAGACGTCGTGCTGGTCCAGGAGGGTAGTGATGTGCATGGGACGTCAGTCCAAGTCACCGGCGGTCTTGTAAAGATAGATAAGCCCCACCCACCCCTGAACATCACAATTAATTTTGCCTCAACCCATAATTCAGATCACGTTGAGCCTAGTAATATCGACTCCCAGAAGGACTGGGACTTCAAGAAAGGAGACTACAATCTTCTTTTTAGTCAACTTGCTGAAACCACGTGGTGTGAGGTTTTTAATTCAGATGACGTACAATCAAGTACTGAACAGTTCATTGACATTATTTATAAACTATTTGACACATGTATTCCAAAAAAACGCCGTAAAATTTCTGCCGATAGGCGCTATCCCGTCTGGTTCACTGGTGACATAATACAGGACATTAAAAAGAAATTACAGTTTCACGCGTTATGGAAGCGAAATAACTGTAAGATGTCCTACAAGTCCTTTTCGGAACTGCGAGCTTCTCTCAAGGCTCGTATCACGCTTGCGCATGATCACTATCTAAAAGACATTGAGACCAGCATCATCTCCAGTCCTCGACGATTTTGGCAACATATCTCGAGCTTACGTTCCAAAGGGGGTGTCGAGTCATCTGTAACGTATAAGGGAGAGTTTTACACGGGCGTCAATGCGTGTGAAGCTTTTGCAGAGTTCTTTTCTAGTGTTTTCCTACCTGATGTTCCTCGACTGGATGCGGAAAGAGCAAACCAAAGTGATAGTACGCCTTCTTGTAGCTGTATTAGTATAACTGCTGTCACACCTTACGATGTAGCCGTGGCTATACGAGGTTTAAAGCCTGGCAGCTCTACTGGACCTGACAACATTCCACCGTGGTTTTTAAAACAGGGTCTAAAATTCCTAGTGCATCCACTCTGCCATATTTTCAACTTGACTCTATCCACAGGCGTATATCCTGCTTGCTGGAAACTGACCAGGGTGACACCTATTCCTAAAGGCTCCAACAAATCGGCAGTAGAAGGATACAGACCAATTGCTATACTGTCTTCTCCGGCCAAAGTCTTTGAGCGTATAATTCACAATGAAATTTATAGACAGGTGGAACCATACATATGCAATGAACAGCATGGTTTTAGGAAGAGGAGGTCAGTTAATACCAACCTGCTGACTGTAGTTGATTATATCAAGGCAAAAATGGACAAGGGCAGTCAAATAGACGTCCTATATTTTGATTTTAAGAAGGCCTTCGATAGAGTCAACAATGACATTCTTCTTTCCAAATTATGTGCATTAGGTTTTGAGCCGAGGTTGCTTAAGCTTGTAGCGGACTATTTAAGAGATCGCCAACAATTCGTCCGACTGGGTATGTATGAATCGGCCCCCTATCACACGCGATCAGGTGTCAGCCAAGGATCCATCATCGGACCGCTCCTCTTTATCTTGATGGTCAATGACATTCCAGCGGTAATTCAACATTCTAAGTGTCTCTTATACGCAGATGACCTCAAGTTGTACATTGAAGTCAGATCTTTGGAAGACTGCTTGAGCCTTCAAAGCGACGTTGATGCGATATTTGAATGGGGAGTTGCAAATGGAATGGAGTTTAACTCATCTAAATGTTTTGTCATGACTTTCGGTCGCAAGCTACACCCTATTAAATTTCAGTACAAGCTGGACTCTGTTCTCATCGCTAGATCTGAAAATATGAAAGACCTGGGTGTCACTTTCGACCAGACATTGACATTTCATAATCACATTACTGCACTCGCCAAGGAATCCTATCGTAGGCTGGGATTTATCCTGAGGAATTCCCGCGACTTTCAGGGCACCCATGTGATAAAACTAATTTTCAGCGCCTTGGTCCGCAGTAAGCTGGAGGCTAGTTCGTGCGTCTGGCACCCACACGAGAGTACATACGCTCTCCTGCTTGAAAAGGTGCAAAAGGCATTCCTCCGCTTCCTGTACCAGCGCCTTTATGGGTATTACCCGTACATGTACCCAACCAAATTTCTCATGGGTAGTTTAGGTTATAATAGTTTGGAAGTAAGAAGAGGGAGTGATCAACTGGCAACTATGCTGAAAATTCTCCATGGGAAAATAGATGCCCCAGACCTCCATAACGAGCTGATGAGCCTTTATGTCCCAACGAAGTACTCTCGCAATAGGGCACACAGACTGTTCGCTGTGCCACGATGCCGTACTGTTGCTCGTGCTCAGTCTCCCATTCCGCGCTCCCTGACTGCACTCAATGCCCTGCTGGACGCAAACCCAGATTGTGATGTGTTTGCTGATGGATGGAAGGCGATCATGTACGAGTGTCTGAGGTTTAACGAGATGAATGTATGAGTGAAATGAATGAAATGTTTGTGTTATATTTTTATGTATTATTTGTGATATTTGACATGTGAATTTTATTTGACATTTATAATTTTTTTTTTTTTATTTTGTGACACTTGTTTCATTGTTATTTTTAATTATTTTTTAAATTTAACCTGCTACTACATAACCTACAATTAATTTTATAAGTTTTAATTTTTATTTAAAAAAAAAAAAAAACATTGTTATGTAATTAGTGTAAGTGGCACTGGCCGTTCTAGTTATTAATAAATAAATAAATAAATAATTGTTATTTTGTGCATTTTGTGGAACCATTATGTTGAGATTAGTCAGCCTAGGCCACTGCGCTACCGTGACCTAGCTGCTTCCAGGATGCGCGGGGAGCCTCTCTTCAAGCACCCAAGCCAACATTCAGTATTATGATAATAATAAAAAAACATTTATTTCAATTAAATGTACGATAAATCTAACTAGGTATGTACAAAGGAATCAGCCAAATTAAGGACCGTTACAAATGGCCTATAAGTAACTCAACTGTTCCAGACCAGTACCGAGATAAAAAGGTACCTATTACGAACATATATACCTTCTTATATAGCTACAGAATATCATTAATTATACAATATCTGAAGCTTGTAATACACAAGCCCATTCATTTTGAGCTCCCAGAACTTATTTGGGATTGAATTCCTCAAACCCAAGACCAGTTGACGGTTCAAGCATGGGTAGGTACGTAAATTAAATGTGACCTCCAATGCAGGGCCAACGATTTGACGCAAATTGGACAGCTGTCAGTTTGGAGCACCGCAAGACGGGATCCTTGGATTCTACTCGTTAGTGGGCTCCAAGGTTTGACGAATGTCATCTTCGGTGATGTAGGGTTACCTCACCTTGCTTTTGAACAGCCACTTGCAAAAAACTTTAACCTAGATAACCGCCTCTGTGGTCTAGTGGTTCAACCCACCGATTTCAGATCCAGAGGTCCCGGGTTCGATCCCCAGGGGGAGTACAATATTGTGCTTGGTTTGGTTGGTGGTAGGACTTTGTTTAAGTCTGCCTGGCTACCACCATCTTACCTTATTCTGTCGCCATAATAGCAATTCTAAAATTGTTGTATTCCAGTTGTTATTCAGAGGTATGGATAGCCTTGCCTCTGAATAACAGCTGCTCCTCAGTTTGTTGAGGATTCCGGGTGAAGTGCTTCACCTTTGGCCTTATCTTAACTTGTCACCAGGTGAGATGAAGGCTAAGCGCTTACCCGACGTACAAAAAAAAAAAAAGAGGCGTTACTTCGGCATCCTAAAATTTACTGAAAATGTAAAACTAGTGCCAAACGTAGCCCTAAGTAGGTAAAAAATCTATTAGAATAAGTAGGCGCATACCCCACCTCAACCCTGGCACACCCAGTAATGGGATGTCAGTGATCCACCTCTAGAAGTCGACAACGATCCTCCGTAGTCGTAACGCCTAATAATAAAACTAGCTAAGTGCGAGTCCGATTCGCACACCGAGGGTTCCAGCCACAATTAATGCGAGGATTTCGTGTTCGTGACTATCACTGGTCTGGCTGGGTTTTAGAGTTATTTTTTATAAATAATATAAATATAATATGTATAGCTTATATAGCTCTTGACCTCTAGGCTTGTCTAGCTCCTGACCAGAGCAAGGATGAGGCCTTCGATGGATGCGATTTTGCCAAGAAGGCACTAGCTTTCAAGGTGGAACAGCCAGGGATTCCCAGGTTACCCAGGGTATACCACTAGAAGGTAGATCCTACCTACCACAAAATTTAATAATTATATTGATATAGGTAAGCACTCTAAAATATACATTTAAAACACAGGTTTTATTCACGTATTTTTTATGTAGGTAGGTGTGAGACGCGAGACCGAGCGAGAAGGATGCGCGCGCCGCGATCTATTTATTTATTTATTATTATACACTTTACAGACAAGTAAAAAAAAACAAAGTATAAATCTACATGGTTAGGTAAAAACATGTGCTTACAACTAAGTAGATACATTTGATAACGAACGGAGAATAAAAAAAAAATAACCTAAACATGATTACAATTAACTTAAGATAAATGAGAAATTGGTGTATAAAATGGTTTTTAATAGTTTACTGAGATGCGAACAAAGATGTCATTTGACTAAATTCTCTCAGTAATTCATTATTTTAACCGCCTCTGTGGTCTAGTGGTTCAACCCACCGATTTCAGATCTAGAGGTCCCGGGTTCGATCCCCATGGGGAATACAATATATTGTGCTTGGTTTGGTTGGTGGTAGGACTTTGTTGTCCGCCTGGCTAGCTACCACCATCTTACCTAATTCTGTCGCCATAATAACAATTCTAAAATTGTTGTGTTCTTCAGAGGTAAGATAGCCAGTTCCTCAGTTTGTTGAGGATTCCGGGTGAAGTGCGCCTCCACCTTCGGCCTTATCTTAATTTGTTACCAGGTGAGATGTAGGCCAAGAGCTTCCCCGTCGTACAATAATAAAAAAAAATATACTGGCGTAACATTCTGGTTATAGGAGATATATAAACTTCATGAATTATATATTTATTTAATTGAAATTTCGTGTTCTGAATTTAATGTTAAACGATAGCATCGACAATAAATAGCAACCTACCCTACGAGTCACAGCACCCTAGTAATGATTCAACCGTTGATTCAAAACCGTTGGTGCCTACATCGACATAATCGTATACCTACGTGAGTAAAACTCGTGTTTTACAATGTACGACTCCGTGTTTTACACGCAAGTTTCGAAAGTACTCTAAAAAACAGGTTTGATGTTTGTAGGTACGTACTGCCGTTTTTGCGAAACAATGTACAAAAACTGATGTCGCGAAACCATTAACGCCCTCCTCCGTAGAAACTGTATCCAAAAATGTACAAGTATAATAAAACAATATGTTAGTTAATCCTCAAAATAAAAATAAAAACCTTGTATATGGAAGTGTGTAAAATGTTGAGAATTTAGTGTGGAGTATGTATGTGTGTGTAGTGGTGAGTTGATCTCCCAAGAACACCAGTTTCAAAAGAATCTGGCCAACGGAAGATTGTGTGTGATGATGTGTGTGTGTTTGTGTGTGTGTGTGTGTGTGTATTGCTATTGCATGTGAAAAGAGTTCGTTTGTGTATGGTGTTAAGATGTATACGTGAAGTGAGTAAAGTTGGGGGTAGGTGGTGAGTTGTGATGAACTTATTGGCTTAGCTTCTGAGACATTTTTCTTTACATTTATACCGGGTAAGAGGATATAAATTTAGTAATTTATTTACCCTGTTGTATAGAAAGGGACTTAAAAACTGAAAATGGCGATTGGCTAGCGCCATGCGACGCATTTAAGTAGTGCAAACACGGTCAGATCTGCGCTTTTTGTCTTTTAAGGTTGGATCATAGTTAATTGTTTCAGTGTAATTGTCTGAAGAATAAATATTAGTAGGACAGTGGAAACTTTGTAGAGTTTATAAATTTTGGATGTTGGAAATAAAATAGGTTTATTAGATAAGACTTTTAGGACCGCTCATTGAGCACGTTCCAGCCTAATCAAAACAGTTTTGACACAGCCGCCCCAAGATGGAATGCAGTATGTTAATATGGACTGACCGAGGGTGTAATAAAATGTTTTTAAGAGATTAAAATTAAGTACTACGTCCCGTATTTTTTAAATACAAATATAAGTTCTCGTATTCTTGAAGCGGTTGCGTCTATTTGTTGTTTCCATGAAAGTGTACCATCCAACATTACTCCGAGATACTTGAAACATGACCAACGTTCAAGCATCATCAGACTGAAGTCTTATTAGGGTTCCGTTGGCACCCTTTGGGTACGAACCCCTGATAAGCAGCATATGAGATTTCAATTTGGAGCCTCTCGTACGGTAATGCACGATTTCAAGTACCTACATAAAATCGAGCGAGGAGCCGGATTAGGAGCATAAATTTCTGATTTGGGGATTAATTTAAAATTTTAAATGAAAGTCGATACGGGGTTGAAAATATTTTACTCTATTAGATAAACTAAATTTGCGTTATTAATAATGAGTTTCATGCATGAGCCTGGAATATTCTTACAGGGTTAAAGTGTGAGATGATAGTTGGAGTAGGTATTAAGATAATAAAGTGAAAATTTACCAACGTACTATCGATAGAGGTCACAAACTCGATAAGTTAAGTTAATTACTTAGCTTATCGAGTTTCATAGTCCGTTCTACTCGAAATATAGATTTTTGGATGCAAGTATTATTGGCAAATTAATAAAATTTGTTATTGTTCATTAGTCATCTGGTGGTCATAAGCGCCGTGGTTGAGCGCACAGCAATGTCACCTTCATTATTATTATATCTTAGTTCGAATCTAGAGTAAAGTTGCGGTGAGTTGCTAATCTGAGGTAGTTAAGCCGTTATCCCAAGTATTACACAATGTATCATTGAAAACATCATTGAAATAAAACTTTTAATTAACTAAAACCTTTTTTTATGTTCTTTTCTACTGGCATCCCTTTGAAGCGGCATGGCTTTTTTATTAGTTTAAATGAACGGCTCGCTACCAGTTTATTTTAAACTAACAACAGGTTCTGACCCACCTTTCAAGGCAAATCTTGTATCCTTTTCTTTCAAATGTTATTTTATTCGCTGATAAAGCGGCTATAAAATACACACCCTGTGGAAATTTCTTTAAATGTATCTCAAAGTAAAACTTAAA
The DNA here is from genome assembly GCA_951394065.1 of Venusia cambrica. Lineage (NCBI taxonomy): Eukaryota > Metazoa > Arthropoda > Insecta > Lepidoptera > Geometridae > Venusia > Venusia cambrica. Next base: position 2,901,102 of record OX596036.1, read on the forward strand.
TATACTTATACGTTTGACTGTTGCGGTTGATGAGATATCGCTGACAGACAGACGGAAGACAACGGAGGTTTAGTAATAGGGTGTCGTTGGTACCCTTTAGTTACGAAATCCTGTAAATGTCAAGGTAAACATCATTATCGATCATCGTCATTGACTTATTTTTAAAATTAATCTATTCACAAGGATTAAAAATAATATGTGCAATCAAACTTATTATGTAAACGGGAAGCAGTAGAACTGATAAAAATAGTTTATAGGTAACTCAACTGTTCCAAACCAGTAAATAAATGAATGAAATAAATATACAGGATATTAATTTCATACAGCGCCATCTAGTCCCAAACTAAGTAAAGCTTGTAATATAAAAAATAATAAAATTAATTTACAGGACATTCATTTCACACAGCGCTATCTAGCCCCTAACTAAGCATAGCTTGTAATATGGGAACTAAGTAGATTAGGATAGAATACTTAAATCCTTTTTTCATTGATAAAATAGATACTTATCATACAATACAACACTCAAACACAGAACAAACATCTATATTCATCACACAAATGTTTGTCCTGGGTGGGAATCGAACCCACAACCTACAGCGCAGTAGGCAGAGTTACTACCAACTAAGCTATGAGGCTTGTTATATGTGATAATATGGGAACACAAATGTTTGATCTGGGTGGGAATCGAACCCTCAACCTGCAGCGCAGAAGGCGGAGGTACTACCAACTTCAATATCTCGTTACACATTCGTAACGTGATATTGCGCTGTGGATATGAGAAGAAGCCTTTATTTCGGAACGATTTCCACACGACTAGGTAGGTACCTAATTTGTAAAGGTGCTTACAGACTGTTGCTATTCGGCGGGAATCGGCAGCAAGTATTATTGTCTTCAATTACCGAGTGTTACCAATGTGAGTAATATTCGACGTAATTTTGTGTGCATTATAGCGTTATTCAATTCAAGTAATGGTGAAAAGTCGTAGTACGTAGAAATCGTATAATTAGCATCCTATGTAAATATAAAAAAATACTAGTGGTTCTGTAAGAACAGTAGTCCTCGCGGGCCCCTATAACCAAGCAATAACCGATACTTTCCTCTTTCACTTTTCCTTTTATACTTTTGAGCAAGCTTTAGCGATTAGTCGCGTTCCCATGGTCTGAGGAAATCGAGCCTGATGTCTACGGATTTGTCTAGCAAAGTCGGAAAAGACTGCGTAGACTGATTAGTGGGTAATAAATTTTCCGAAAAAAAAAATCATTGAAATCCTACAACAAACTTCCCCCCTTTACTCCCGACCTGTAGACGAGAACAAACCGACCGACAGACAGCACACAAAAGCATTTTTGGCCAATTATGAAACTGAACGCTTCGCTCGGTCATTCAATTACAGGACATTAATTTCTCATAGCGCCATCTAGCCCCAAACTAAGCATAGCCTATATGGGCACTAGATCACGGATAGAATACTTTTTTATGTAAATACATAGATACTTATCATACAATACAACACCCAAACACAGAACAAACATCTATATTCATCACACAAATGTTTGTCCTGGGTGGGAATCGAACCCACAACTTACAGTGCAGAAGGCAGAGCTACCAACTGAGCTGTGAGATTTAGATCATAGAGGCGGTTTAGGACCTCAGAGGCTTTGAAGAATACAGAGGCGGTTTTGGCCAGCCGTTGCCGCGAGAGTGTGCAAGGGTATTTAGATGTGCTCCATTCATTCAGCTCATCACGTCATGCATACCCTCACGCTTGTAATACATCAAATGCACGACGTTCGCGGTTCTAATCAACGCGAGATAATGAATCTTGGAGTGAGAGACGTAATTTATGATCCGCTCACTACGCGACGTGACAATACCGGAAATGCAGATTGTTTTGAAGATTTTGGAAACACCGCAAGATTTTCAACGAAGCCTTAGGCCTACAATAACATTGTACCATAAAATATATTGTTGATATTGAAGATATTTAATATTTATATATTTAGTAGGTATTAAACATATATGTGTAGGTATACTTTTGAAATATGTATGTATATTTCATTTGTCCATTAAAATGTTACTTTAATTCAAGTATCTAGGTACACTTTTCTACCTTTTCCGAGTATCACCTCTCTCTCTCTCAAAGGTTTGCTGGTAGAAAACTCTTAAAGGGCTCCCCTCTGGACATATGTTTTCCTATGACATGTTTAAATCATATCTATGTGTACAATAAATAATTACAAGAAGATTGCGCAATGATTGAACGAAAGTTTGAGCTAGTTTAATTTTTATTGCACCATATTTTTTTGTTTACATTTACATTGCGTCGTGTAGGGTCAGTTAATACTGACCCTACACGACGCAATGGAAAAATATGGTGCAATAAAAATAAAAATAAAAATTAAACGAACCACAGACTGAAAATTATTGTGTGCCTAATGGCACACAATAATTTTCAGTCTGTGGTTCGTCTTAACGAAGAGTATGTACACGCACGTGTGCAAAATGGCGGGAAAAGAGAATCCAAAAGTGATGGAAACAGAATTCTGTTTTCAATGCAATGTATCCAATGGCACAGAGAGTTCTGTGAAATGTCAAGAGCAAAGAATATCATGACCGTGATAAAAATTGATCATTGAATTTTTTTATTGGAATTTTCGATTTTAGAATTTTAGATTGAAAGGCGCTCTGAATCCAAACGATCAATGATATTGCACAATAGATCGAACTCCACAATGTTTTCGTATTCAGTTGGAGAATAGTATTGATTCCGTGAGCATCGTGTTAGCAACAATTTTTCGTAAGCAACATTTTTTTTTATCACGGGCATGATATTCTTTGCTCTTGACATTTCACAGAGATTGAAATTCTCTGTACAATTATTACATTGCCGCTATACTCTGTTTCGATAACTTTTGGATTCCCTTTTCAAGCCATTTTGCACGTGCGCGTGTGCTCCTCGTCAAGACGAACCACAGACTGAAAAACATTGTGTAATACTGACCAAAAAAAAAACTAGCCCAAATTTTCGTTCAATCACTGCGCAATCTTTAATATTAACCCTAAACGGTCAGTAATATTGCACAATTCGCATTATGCCGCAATATAATTGATCGTCTAGAGGCCGCCTAAGCGTACTTATTATGAAATAATTCAATCAAGCTTCACAGCTCAGTTGGTAGTAACTCTGCCTTCCATTTTTTTTGGTTTAGGCTAAAATAATTTTATTATCAACAAAGACAATTGTCAGTTATATTTAACACAAGGGGCCCTTGTGAAAGGGCTCGTCCGGGGAAGTACTACCACCATACCTATTTTAGCCGCCAAGCAGCATTGCAGTGTTCCAGTTTGAAGGGTAGGTATGGTTTGTGTCCTATATACCTATGTATTTACAAAAAAAAGTATTTAAGTATTCTATCCGTAATCTAGTTCCCATATTACAAGCTATGCTTAGTTTGGGGCTAGATGGCGCTGTGTGAAATTAATGTTCCGTAATATTTCACTGTACGGAGATCGTCGCTCAATCTAACCGAAGGGCGTTCTACACTACGCTTGCCTAGATATTTATTTATTTATATTTATTCAATGGAACAGACATAAACCTGAAAGACTGGTGAACCGCCGCCTGTGTTCTAGACCCTACAAAATCTAAGAAGGTACTGAAATCTCATGTAAACAATACCAATACGTGTTTAAATCCATAACCCGTCGCCATATCCCCTTGAAGCTCCGAAATCCTCAACGGAATGGAGCCTAGCCATCCAATTACAGAGCCCGCCTGAGTTCTGATCGCCTACATCTAGATTTGATTCGTTCTAAGTAGACACCACGACCCGTTTACTGCTTGCGACATTGAAACACTCTACAGTGGTGTCAATATTTAAAAATGCTATTATTAATGATTAAAATATTAACAATCCTCATAGCTCAGTTCGTAGTGGTTGGTTGTGGGTTCGATCGCCATTCAGGACAACCATTTGTGTGATGAATAGTATAGATGTTTTTCATTTCAAAATACAGTTTCATTGGTACCAATTAAAAAAATGTACCATATTGAAGATATTGTATAATATACATTTAATATTACTATAATACGCTATTACGTCTAGCCTGTGTTCCAAATATGCCCAAGAAAGTCCCCGATATATTTACAACATCTACGACATCTACTCGTAATACAATCTACGCTCTGAGTAGTGATCAAAGGTGAATCTTTGAAGGGGAAAAAGTCGTGGGTCTATTTATTTATAGTAAATATCATTCGAATCTGTGACAGTAAAAAATTTAAAACAATTAAGCTATTACTTTTGTCCGACTGGTGGGCAGAGGCCCCGATACAGTTTTTTTATTTACCACTTAATTACTTGCCATAAATAAATATCATTCGAATTTGTGACAGTAAAAAAAAACTATTACGCTATTACTTTAGCCTGATGTGTCCGACTGGTGGACAAAGACCTCCCCGATACATTTATTTATTTACCACTTAATTACTTGCCATAAATAAATATACTTCGAATTTGTGACAGTGAGGAATGGTTTGCCGCGGCAGGTATGAGTTCACTGTAGAAGGAGTATGGTTGGGTTAATTTGGATGATATCACGCGGCGTTCTGCGGGCGATCGCTCGGAAAATTGGTCTCCTTCACTATTCGATTACGTACTAAGATCCCTTGCAAGAAGATTCCCGCGAAATAAATTGGATATCGTGGGAATAGTTTGCGAATGAGGTTTTAAATCGGTGGTTTTTAACAGAACTTATGTCCCAACGTTTTAATTTCCATTGTGCTGCTCTTAGTTTACGCTGTGGCGTCCTGAATGGAAAAATCACAGTTTCCACAAACACTTTTATTTAAGACTGAGAATGAAACAAAGCTGTGCTTGTTTCATTCTCACCCAATATTCCATTAATTCTAAGCGCATTCAATAATGATGAATTATGCGTACAGTAAAAACTTGGATCCAGTTTCCAGCGTATGTATTTCTGGGCCCGGAATCATCGTATTGAAATTTCGTAACGCGAGCGCGTTAAGACACGACTGGTCATAGTGAATAAGCGGGCTGGTGTGTTACGCTAAAATATCTTCAAGAGAGAGTTAATAGTCACCTTCTGGTTAGCTTAGCTCTTTCGTAGACGTCATCCTTGGTAGAAAAATCTAATAAAATTCAAGATTCGGGGTCAAAAACTGACCCATATTAAAAAAAATACTTCTTTTATTTCTCATGCAACCCAAGGTTATTATTTGTTTTGTATTTAGAATATTATATTTAAGGAATAAAATTTCTTACAGACTAGCTATCGAAAGTATACAAGAGCAGTAGTCGAACCTAAGGACCGTTACAAATGGTCTAGAGGTAGCTCAACTGTTCTAGACCAATACCAGATGGAAGCGTGCACTAGCTGCAATGCCATTAGGTGTAATTCTATGCAAATATAATCGCTAGCCTAAATAAGAGTCTCAATCAAAAGCCACGCAAATACAATATTTTTAAAGCGATTACCTGTGTTATAAAGCTACAATTTACTTTTATTTCTGTTTAGATTCGAGTAAGTACATATCTTATCAAGTTTAAATTATTGTTACGTACATTTAGATAAGTTTTGTTTTGAGAATAAATATATTTATTTATTCTTTACTAATAAACTATGTACAAAGGAATCAGTCAAATTACCTAAGGTCCGTTACAAACGGTCTTCATTTACTTATATTATGTGCATCCTCCTACCATCAACAATGTACGTTATGCGATAAGATCGCCCATTGCCCAATATATATTTTTTATCCAACTAAGAGTAAGCAAGTAGCCCACCTGATGTTAAGTGCATCTCTTGCCTATAACGATGCCTTACTGTGTAGGTCTCATCCACAAAGAACATAACCTACACGGAACTGCATTGCGCCCGTCAACTTGAGGCATAAAGGTGTTAAGCCTACTGTAATTTCACCTTTCAAACCTTTTTCGGATTGTCTTAATTTATAACTTTGGTTTACAATTAAGAATTTTCATTCATTCATTTTCTACAAACCTTGATATTACAAAAATTAAGAAAACAAGACATTTTCTTACATCATACATTTTGATTTTTAAGATGGTTTTAGTCACCTCTCTGCAATATTGTGCTTGGTTTGATTGGTGGTGGAAGTCTGTCGCCATAATAACAATTTTAAATTATTGTGTTCCGACATATCGAGGTAAGATAGCCAGTTCCTTGAACTGTTGAGGATTCCGGGTGAAGTGCGCTTCCACCTTCGGCCTAATCAAAACTTGAAAGATGAGATGAAGGCCAAGAGCTTCCCCGTCGTACATTTTTCATATTTTTTATTATTATGACAATACTTTATGGTCACATAACACTAAGTACCTTTCCTACCTTTATCTAGGCTAAGTCTGTCCAAGGCGCACTCGTGAGCTCATGGACAATTCACACGTTCTGGAGGTAATTGGGTTCCTGTAATGAGGCTCTCAGGCAGTAAGGGGGTGATAGTCGTAATAGATAGCGGATAGGTGACATTTGTAGGTACGGTAATCATTTTTTAGTATTTTGTGGTGCTTTCACAAGATACCGAGAGATATATTACCGACAATCGTGAAGTATTTGGCTATAGTATTTTATGTATATCTATTTTTATTATAAAACTGTAACGGGTCAAAATTAAAACATAACATAACTTATATTATGAAAAATTAAATTGATGGAAACAGTATTATCGATACAGATTTTTTGAACTCATATCACGCTGAAACAATTGCGGATAAATGAAACAAACTTATACTTGCATAATTATTAGGTACTGATATCATATATCAGATACTGACATCAGCTAGGATCATGTAAACTTTTTATCATCTCTCTCTTCACTGAAAGGGCAAATATGGGTAAAAACTTATTATGTAATTTTTATGGAAAATTTGGAACACGAACCTTAGTGTATAAATATTCTTTATTGTAAAAGATTAATAAACCCATCGTCAGTTACTTGTAAATCTACCCCCTTGGAGTACCTAGTCATTTATAAATTAAATATATTGACGGCCTGACTTGAAAGTGGCTTTACATACAATAAATTATGAAACATCATCATCGTTTTAAACGTTGGACTCCAGCTAAGACACCTCTAAGACCCAGCTAAGGGTCTTAGCTGGAGTCTCTTACCCCTTCAAATAAAATAAAAAATAAAAGTAAATAAGTACGTGCGTTGACTTGAAATATGTAATATGAATATAGAAAACCTCCAGTTGTTTCCTCGAAATGTTTTCAGTATAGGTATAGTTAATCTATAATCCAGTTACCGAGGTACAACAACATATTTTTTAATTTCAAATGGGAGCCTTTGAACTGGGTATAACATTGACCATAAACACTTACGCAAAATAATTGGCACCGACTTTAACGGAGGCTGTATTGTGTCCGGAAGTCACATAGGGTTGATGGATAGGGGCGGCTCACGATCAACGAAACCTGTTTTTTTATATATCTCGAGATATACAGGTTGAACCTCGAAGCTTGGCTGGACAAGAATGAGGATCACAATGGCACGAGCCTTCCCAGAAAATGCATTGTTCAACCGTGGGATTAATAAGGGCTGAAATAATAACGATGAACTTAGAACCTTAGCGTTAGTGTAACTGCGGGTCAGTTCGAATTAACATAGATTTCTACAATAAATACTTATTACACGTTTTCAATACAGCCTAGTGAGGAATTCACTGGAATTTAATATTTTTGATTCGAACACTTTAAAAAACTATGAGATATGTAAAATTAAACTATCTATGTACAAGGGAAGCGGTCGGGTTACTAAGGACCGTTACAAACGGTCTATAGGTAACTCAACTGTTCCAGACCAGTACCAGACGGAAGCGTGCCCAAGACTGGCTGTATTGCTATAAGATCCAGCCATTGGGTCACAAGTAGCATTTCGTAATTTGTATTTTTAATACCTTCCTAAAACTTCCTCAAATACAGTGAGTCCTAGTTATATGAGTGTGTATAGTATCACTTACCTACTTGTAGCTTACATTGTATTTACCTGGATTTTACAGAAGTAAATCTTTTTTGCTTTTTACTTTAATTTAGTTAAAACATCATAGGGTAAAAACGACTTTATAAGGTAAAAAAACACTGTTGTGTATTTTTTTTATTAAATAAATAATAATAAATAAATATTACAGGACACTAATTTCACACAGCGCCATCTAGTCCCAAACTAAGCATAGCTTGTAATATGGGAACTAGATAATAAATACATACTTATCATACAATACAACACCCAAACACAGAACAAACATCTATATTCATCACATAAATGTTTGTCCTGGGTGGGAATCGAACCCACAACCTACAGCTCAGAAGGCAGAGCTACTACCAACTGAGCTGTGAGGCTTGTTATAATTATTATTTAAGTATATTTCAAAAAAAAAAAATAAGTACACCGTTTTATTCAGGAGCTTAGATATTTTTTTTATATATTATACATACCATAGTTGCATGGCTGCCGCCTTAGTTTCATTTTCAATCACACTTAGAAAACTTTTGGTCATTATTTAATTAAGGTGCAGTTTACGGTGCCGCTAGCACCAGCCTTCATGGTAGATAAATAAACGAGGAAAACAAGCTCTTACGTGGATCAATATTAGCAGCTCTCTGCTTGGATAGCACTCTGATTGGATACAATACCGTACTCACACATTTTTTTAAAATTTAATTTTGGCTCTGAATTTTGATTTTATTTGTGGTTGGGCACTATTGCGTATAATATAATAATAACAGAAAATCATCTCCATCCAAAGGTTGTCTGGACAAAGTCTGGACTAAATGTCTTCGACAAAGACGAAAAGGTCGGTGACGACCCGTCTACCCACTGGACTGTCCCACTGGTGGGTGGACGGTTAATTCACGATTACGCCTCCACCCACTGTAACATTTATTTAAATTATCCAGTATTATTTTTACCTATGACTGCCTCAGAAGGAGAGTTATGTTTTTCAAGCGTATGTATGTATGAGATTTCTAACTTCACTCTGCAGCCGGCTTGATGAAACTTATCTAATGATGAGTCATTTGATTCGTCTGAATTGTGGGAGTGACATAGGCTATATTATTTGTATATGGGGTGTGTGAATTAAAAGTTAGAAGGAGGGGTGGACTCAAAAAAAAATATTCTGTCCCGTCGTATCAAATGAAAGCTAGTAATATGTCAATTTTAAATATAGTTTTTTTTATTATCAATTGATCTATTTTTATTTATAACATAAAAACGTTTGTGTTTGTTAACATTTGTCGGTGCGACCACATTGCCCATACTTTACGCCCTTTCACTTTATACTTTATACAATCACCAATACTTTATACTATATACACAAGGGTGTTGTATCATATACTTGTAGTACGTATGTATTCACAAAAAAGTATTTAAGTATTCTATCCATAATCTAGTTCCCATATTACAAGCTATGCTTAGTTTGGGGCTAAATGGCGCTGTGTCTAATATTAATAAATAATATTTATTTATAACTATATTTAGGTACTGATACAAAAACCAACATCATATTATGTGCTATGTCGTGGACACACACTCCATTATAATGTTTGGTTTGTTGTACCATAGTGTCAAGTCAATGAAAAAATTTGTCAGGTAATTCCTATTAATAAGGTCTCTTTGTACCCTGTAGGAACCTACCTACGGGTATATGAAAACAAACCTTGTAGGTAAATTTTTATTGCTTTACAAACATTTACGTGATTTAAAAGCATGTTTCGCACTTACCTAGTATAAACACAACAGTGAGTTTCTGAACTATTCGAAGTTTGCCAATTAGTAAGTGCGCCATGGCGAAGGTAACAATTATTATGGCACCCGACTATGGTAGACAACTTAGCAGGATAATTTTACTGGGACGTAACGATTTCCACATCATTAATAGTCTAAGCTTGATATAGGTAGCTATTATGATTACCGAGGAAAACTTACCTAGAACGTCTAGAAAAATCTGTTTGGAGAACACAGGCGGTGGGTTTGAAAACAATTCTCGCGATTATAATTTGTATGTTTATTATCTGGCGGGGAAGCGCTCAGCTGGCTTTCAAGCTTTGATATAAATAAATAAATAAATATTACAGGACATTCATTTTACACAGCGTAGCATGTAATGATCCGATTTAAAATTCCTTCATTATTGTGCCGGTTGAGTAATGTAACGCAGCAGTCGACGCGCGTTTGTCGGTTTGCTTCACTCAATTCATGAGGTACCCACCTTTCAAGCTTTTTCACCTTCCCAATTTGCTTCAAGTGGATTAAAACGGTTTTATCACTAACACCGCAGCCTGCAGCTAACTGTGATGTGGTTTGCGATGGATCTGCTTCCACAATAGCCTTCAATTCATCATTATCGACCTTGGTCTCCGGCCGTCCACGGGGCTTGTTCTGCAGGTCGAAATTTCCAGAACGAAAGCGTTGAAACCAAAAACGCACCGTGTTTTCTTTTGCGACACCACCACCATACACATCATTAATCCTTCGAGCCGTTTCTGCAGCACTGGTGCCACGGTGGAACTCGTACTCGTAAATAATGCGATATTTTAAGTTTTCCATTTTGTGAAATGAGTGACGCAGAAAAAAAAAGCAAAAGAGAAAAAAAAAAATGAATTACGGTTTTCGAAACACAAATGCATGAGTAAATAGCTGTTTAAATTTGAATTTGGAATTCCTAACCAAAGAGGAGATATTTAAGATCAAAGTGGCCAGTACGACAAAACGCCAATTTCATATGTAAGGACCTAATACAACTTGATGACGGAACGAGAAAATGGCCTATTTACTGTTATGTGTAATTCTTGCCCATAACAAAGTCTTACTGCGTAGGTCTCATCCACAAAGAACACGATTTACACGGCACTGCATTGCGCCCATCAATTTAAGCCAGAGTGTCAGTGTCAGTGATATAATTTCACTGCTAACCATATCCTTCGAACCGAAACACGGCAATGTTTGGCGGTTGTATACCTCCCCGAAAGAGCTCGTTTTCTCAAAAACTTAAACTCTATTTTGGATCGTCAAAACTCAACTAAGATTTTAAGAATAATTATGATCGTCATCTCAATCGCCGCCTGTTCGGAATCTAGACGCAAGGAGAAAGGACCTATTCACCTATCTACCTAATTTATAGCTATGCACCTAAAGCTATACCGCAGCTCGAGAACGCTGGTTTATCCAAGCTTGTTACAGACAGGAGATGAGTGTGGATCTTACGGATGCGAGCTGTGGATGAGTAGGTATCTATACCTAATACCCTTACGTACCTACATCTGTTTAGTTTCATCGAACTAGCCCACATTTTTATATTATTTATTATTTGCCCTAAGCAAAGCAAATCTCTGATGATTTGGGAACCAGATTTCTTTTGTAAATAACCTTTGAGGTCTAGTGGTTCAACCCACTGATTCAGATCCAGAGATCCCGGGTTCGATTCCCAAGGGGAGTACAATATTATGCTCGGTTTGGTTGGTGGTAGGACTTTGTTTAAGTCTGCCGGGCTAGCTACTACCATCTTACCTAATTCTGTCGCCATAATAACAATTCAAAAATTGACATATTCCGGGATTTGAGGCAAGGTAGCCAGTTCCTCAATTAATAGTTGAGGATTCCAGGTGAAGTGCGCCTCCACCTTCGGCCTTATCTTAACTTGTTACCAGGTGAGATGAAGGCCAAGCGCTTCCCCAAAATACAACACCCAGAAACAGAACAAACATAAGAAAAGAGATACATAAGAGACATAAGAGAACAGATCGCACTCTTCCCTTGTAGCGGCGCAGTGAATCACCATCTGTCGCCACGCAATAATTCTAAATTGTTGTGTTCCGGGATTTAGAGATAAGATAGCCAGTCCCTCAGTCTGTTAAGGATTCCGGGCGAGAGCGCTTTCACCTTCGGCCTTATCATAACTGTAACTGTAAGGATGAAGATCCAGGTGGGATGAAGGCAAGCCCGACGTCCAAAAAAAAGAACCGTATAAGACAAGATCTTTAGCAAAGGTACGTACTACGTATCTACCAAGCAACTTATTCCTTGTCTGAAATTAGCGCTTATAAGCACGCAGCGCGTTTATTGAGGCAGTCGCTATAAGAAACAAATACCATTTCCTCGTAATTTCCGGCAGATCCTATCTGGACAGGCTTTGTATTCCCTGAGCCCTGGAGGAAACACGCACAATATCATTCTATTCTACTTATCTGAGATTATTTAAATTACAGATGCCTTCAATTTGGAACAGGCAATTGGTTCCATATAAACATTTAAGCAAGCTATGGAAAGAGCTTGTTAGGAGTTTCACTACGTGATAAAGTCCGGGCCACTACCATAGCTTCCAGAACTAGCTAGACGATAAATAAATAAGTAAATATTACAGGACATTAATTTTACACAGCGCCATCTAGCCCCAAACTAAGCATAGCTTGTCATATGGGAACTAGATTACAGATAGAATACTTAAATATTTTTGTGAATACATACAATCCATATGTTACAACACCCAAATACAGAACAAACATCTATATTCATCACACAAATGTTTGTCCTGGGTGGGAATCGAACCCACAGCCTACAGCGCAGAAGGCAGAGCTACTACCAACTGAGCTATGAGGCTTGTCCTGGCAATGGACAGGCAATGGCAGATGAACTGGCAATGGGCAGCGGCCATATAGCTCGCAGAACCAATTACGCTAGAGGGAAAGGTTTTCGCAAGGCGACCCCTATTGAACGCGAAACGATGTGTGTGAAGACCCCCAACTCGAATGGCAGACGATCGCTATTTAAGGAGGTCTATGTTCAGCTGTGGACGTTTGTGAGCATCAATGTTGAAACGTTTAGCAACGGGATTGTTAGCCATGATTTGATGTTGAATTGAATACGTTCTCAGATATCTCAAGGGTGATCACATGATCACAATATAAACCACATAGAAATTAATCACGTCACTATCCAAAATAAACACGAGAAGGCTGGGAAACCAATCTAAATGTAATTCGAGATGAGGAATCATGGTGGCCCCACGCATTCGAGTAAAAGAGGTTTTACGCCAAAATGTTATAGTATCACAGATCATTTTCTTGTGCGAAAAGCGCCACGCAGAGAAATGAAGAGAATTTTATTGTATGTTCGTTCGAAATATGAATCATGAAATAGAACAAAAGCCTGTAGTGCTACTACTACCACAGATATATGCTAACTAAAGTCGCTAACCTGCCCTGGTTATTTATGAAAACATATACAGCGCCTCTAGCATATATATATAGAGTACCAACCTTGGAAAACACTCTGTCATGACAAGGATCTGTTCCGCTACCTACATTTAATAAGCAAGTAAATGAACTGAACATATCTGTCACACTCACCCTTTCCCTTGCCAATGCAAATTAGCGGTAGGTTCCTAACTAAGCAAAAGTTCTGGTACTAATCATGTAAAATTTAAATATTTTAAGTACACTTCGTTTTCATTTTGTAACTTTTTTGTACCCTTGTATTTTTTTATTTTATTATTGTGGGGACGGGGATGTGTTGTGTTTATACAGTATTTTGTAGGTACACGCTGTGATATATACTGTAACTACGGATTCACTCTGTTGTACGACCTTTATTTTTTTTTATTCTTATGTGGAAATTACGGTGTGTTGGGTATTCACATTCATAAATAAATAAAAAAAAGAGAATAGGTAATATGGGCACAAAATAAAAGAAGGAAACTGTCCTAAGTACATTAAACTACTGATATTCTGTGGTAGGCACCCCGCTATGTTGTGTTACTTTATTTTAGAAACCCACTATTAAAGTAACGGTAGCAGCATATCATTTCCACTATACTCCGTTTTCATACATTGCAATTAAATCGTACAAATTACATTCGTTTCCACTTGATATAATATTCAATCGGCCATTCTACTATGTTATTTAGCACTAAATATTCGTGTAACAAATGCATTTCGGAATAATTTTCTCACGGCAATTATAAACGAGAAATTGGTGTTTTATTAAATCAAATATTTTAGACATTCACCAGTGCCGCTTGTCAGACAGCAATGTTTAAAATAATAAATAAATTGTTAATGTTACTAGAGGACAGGGATCACCCAAGTCTCGGATTGGTCCTCCGCTGTCATACCTTTTCTGGTCTCTGGCATCCAGATCTGAAGCCGCTCAAACCTAAGCTGAAACTCTTTTTCTTTTACGTCACAACAGCCTTCTTTATTACCCAATACGTCAAATGCGTGGTCTACTTCAACACGGAATCCTTGATGCTGCTTCTCCAGTACGCCCCTTTTCACATGGGCGTTATGAAGTCATGTTTCTTTCAAAAAGATTACAAGTCCTGGGAGAATCTGGTCAGATTTATCAGCTCGGTGGAACGCCAGCAGAATGCGGAGAAAGACGACATGCAGGATAGAATATTGAAAGTGTACATCAGGCAGAGCCGACGTGTTACATATTTCTTTTTTACGATTGCGTTCTTTTCTAACATCAGCATTTTCTCCGAGCCGTACCAGAAGAACCAGGTTACAGGTAAAATAAATAATTAAAATAAACATTAATTTCACAAAGCGCCATCTAGTCCCAAACTAAGCATAGCTTGTAATATGGAAACTAGATTACGGATAGAATAAGTACTTAGTTTTTCTGGAAAAGTGAATTAAAAAAGATACAACATGTGAAAACAGAATTAGTCATAAATTTCAAAATTAGAATAATGTTGGTTTTATGACATGGATCAAATTTCTTGACTCTCTTTTACACAACGGAGTCACCATTGAGCAAAACGAGGTTGAGGATATGTCAAATTTTAGATCCTGAGAACGTAGACATTGTTCGGTGCAGTTCTCAACTCAACGACACAGAACAGTAGCCTTCAGAGGTAGTTTTCGTTATGCTGCATAGAAATGCTGGAATAATATTCCCCCGTCCTTAAGGAACCTACAAAGTGTTCAAAGTTTTAGGTTAAAGCTTAAACAATATTTACTGGTTTGGCAAAAGGAGCAGGAGTTTCTCAGTCATGACACGAGCGCTATTTAACTGCCTTCACAGATATTTATATTTATATTGATATTATATTTATGTTCTCTAAAGTGTGATATATTTGAATACCTGTGTATTTAAATATATTAAATTGGATCATATTTAAAATTTGAATTGTAATATAATAAATTTTCATTGGTATTTTTATAAATTGGATGTTTCGATTGAATTTCAATTTTTTGACCTGTAATTTTAATTCAATTGCAATGCTAACCTAGTCAATATTAATTCAATGTTTTATTACTATTTTCTTTTAATTATTTTCAGATTTTTTGTTCTGTATGTGTATAATTTATTGCGTCTAAGCACGTCCAACCGGGTTCTCACAGGCCCCAACGGAAGACCAGCGCAGGCTTCACAGCCTGCATTAATGCTGAGTTGGGACCTTTCTGGGATTACCCGCCTTTAAAGAATGTATTGTACCTACCTATTTTGTAATATCCCAAATTAATAATTTTGATTTGATTCGATTTGATTTGATTTGAAAAAAAACTGGACAATTAGCAATACTGAAAAATTTTAAGATTTTTTTTTTTTAAATATGTTTTCCTATCTGCAACATAACAAATTTAACTTTGAAAGCGTTCCAACAACTTTGGGCACATAGTCATCATACATTATTTTTTTTATTATCAAACATAGAACTCATAAATGCAAAAAATTTTTTTTTTCAAAAATTAACTTTTCCTGAAAACCTATAAAAGAATATTGATTTTCTTTAATGCAGAACTTATTTTTTTTTAAATCGAGCACATAACTCCCAGCATGACTTTTCGATAACTCTCACGGTTTCTGACTTGGCCTCAGTGGCCCTGGAAAAAAACTCACCCTGTATATAGTAAGATGGTAGCTAGCCAGTCGGACTTAAACAAAGTCCTACCACCACCCACACCAACCACAATATTGTCCTCTCCCTGGTGATCGAACCCGGGACCTCTGGATCTGAAATCGGTGGGTTGAACCACCAGACCACAGAGGCGGTCACTTATTTTACCTCAATTTCACAGAAAACGGAACAGTGTACATGCATATCTTCGAAGGCTACACTCCATTTAGCGAAGAGCCACCCGGCTACTACTTCAGCATGTTCATCCAGACCGTCTTCGGGTATATGATGACATTCTACGTCATCACCTGGGACATGACGACTGTAACGATAATGATCTTCTTCATCGGCCAGCTGCGTATGTGCAGGATCTACTGCTCGCGCGTCATCGACCGGCAATGTACGGAGAACAGCAGGAGGAATATCGCGAAGTGTCACGAGTTCTATACTCAGCTCACGATACATCAGAAGCAGTTCAATAAGTTGATTTCTCACGTGATGTTCTTTTACTTGGTCATCATTTCAGTGAATTTGGGCGTTTGCATCATACAGATAGCTGAGGTAAGTGGAATTATTTCAGCGGCGGTCCTAGTAAAAAATATAGACAAGAGTCTAATAGACAAGAGTCTAATAGACAAGAGTCTAATAGACCAGAGTCTAATAGACAAGAGTCTAATAGACAAGAGTCTAATAGACAAGAGTCTCAAAGACAGGAGTCTCATAGACAAGAGTCTCATAGACAAGAGTCTCATAGACAAGAGTCTCATAGACAAGAGTCTCATAGACAAGAGTCTCATAGACAAGAGTCTCATAGACAAGAGTCTCATAGACAAGAGTCTCATAGACAAATCTCTAATCGACAAGAGAAAGAATTCTTTACCAAGACCGAGTTATATTACCACCGGTTTTTTTGTACATTCCCTACAATGCACACATTTATGATGATGATGATACCTATATAGAGAAGAAAGATCTTCTCCATACAGGTATTATCATCATCATCTCTTAATGGTCTCTTGACCAATGGTGTCCACTGCTGGACAGAGCCTCCCCTAAAGCTGGAGGGTTTTGCCATAATCACCACGCTTGCCGTGGCGGTCCCGGCTTATAAAAGAAAATCATTTATTTGACACAGGCACAAAATACAGCACAGAAAAATAAAGGAAATAGATAAAAGTAATGACATGTGTACGCAAAACCCAATATATTTTTTTAAAGCTTATGTTTCACGCCTCCAATTCATCCTATGCCCACGCTATCTCTTGCCTCTTTTTCACTCAAAGATATGCACTACTATTCGCAATTTTCATCAACTTACCGATGCTTGCTTAAGATTTTAGATGATGTATGGATAATATGGATGAATGTGAGAGGGATGATATTGTCAAGGAAGGAGTGAGTTGAGTCTACCAGCAACCACGACTGGTGACCCCACCGAAACGGAGGGATACAAACAGGAAAATAAAATATACGATGAAATTTACTTTTTCGTTTCTATAATAAAGAAATTAGATGAAGTAAGATACATTGGAGGAAGATATGTCATTTTACTTGTGCCGACCCCAACTAGTATGGGATAATGGCCTGAAAGATGCTGATGGTAATGATGCTTGCTTCAAATATTAGCCCAATAACCTAGCATTTTTATGTATACATGATGTTGATGTGTATTATGTATATAAATTTTCTTTCTTCTCGCTTTCCTGATATCGGTGGGAGTGATTTCGCGAATAGGGACGGAAGTGTGTAACAGAGAAAGAGAAGCGCGTACCATTTGATTTGACCAATGAGTGCGCGCAGTTAGTGTTGCCCGTCAGATGGTACCAACCTATTTTCGGAGAGGTTGGTACTGTCAGCTAACAGTGTGCGTGTGACGAGAAAGAGAAAGGGATATGGAGAAGGAGAACCCATCAGTTGTGCGTTTAATAGGTTAAACACACAACTGATGCGTTCTTCTTTTCATTGTAGTTTTAGTCCGCCGCCCGACGCGGCTTTAATATATTTATAACTTTAATGTAGTCTGTAGCTCAGGACATTAACTACCAAGGTGAGATGTCAGATGATACACACCATATGCGACTTCTGTAAGGCTCGCTCGCCTTTGACCGACTTCATAAAAAGGATTTCTTATGTATGTTCCTCGATTACTCGAAAACGTCTGGATCGATTTAGGATCACGATTCTGTCAGTTTGTCCGTCCATCTCAAATAAATTGGAAAAAAATCGTCATTCAGGTAAACGAAATGGTATCATATTGTTCATTGAAGTCGGTTTTCTTTTTAGTATTTAAAACGTAATAATTATTTTATTGCTAAACATAACATCAGTAGGTATGATAGAATATTGACTTTATTTATGTCCATATTTTCAGTTAGAAGATGACCTGCCTACTTTGGTGTCTAGTTGCATCTACATTCAAGCCTGCTTAGTTCAACTTCTTCTTTTCTACTGGCATGGCAATGAAGTCATAGTAGAGGTAAGATCGGTATACTTATGAAGAAGATTTTATCCTAGCCTATGGCCTTTGACCAGATTATTTGTCTCGTAGCAGTTGGCTTAAACTGGGTGAAGTGCGCTACCATCTTGGGCCATCACTTGAAAGCAGGTGAGATGAAAGCCAAGCGCTTCTCCGACGTACAAAAAAAACAACAGCTTCAATCGAAGGGTAGGTAGCAGACGAAGTAGAGGACGACAAAAGCTGGAGAGGAAGTATTGTGAGTCTTAGGAACTTTTTTTCGTACCGTTTTGCTCTGCAGTACAAGCGTAGTTTATCTCTCATGTCAAATTCAATATACATTTTCAACACGTGACCCCAAGGGCTAGCTCTTATTTAGGTCAGCGAATTAGCATAGCTATTCAGCGCGGCAATGTAACTAGTGTCTTGGGCACGCTTCCGTCTGGTACTTGGTCTGAAACAGTTGAGTTACCTGTAGACCACTGTCCTAATTACAGTTAGATAAATTGTATTTAATTATTTTTATTTTAGCATGTACAATTGGATATAATCTTGGTGTGCAGTCCTTTCATTTTTAAAATCATAATGAAAATCAAATATGCAAATGAGTGTTCGTATGGGAAATAATTTTGCCTCTAGATACATTTTGATTATGTTTTTAGATAAAGTTTAGCGATGCAAACCTAGATCATTCCAGATACAAATATTTAAAAACTTAAATATAACCTCATATCTAAATATACATGTAAATTATTTGATTTGTACAAGCTATTTCGAAATTAACGACAAATTACGTTTGTATGGACGAGTGGTACTACCGGGCTTTCTTTTGTCTTCCAAGGCGCTATTCGGAGCCCCTTTTTCGGCTTTCCCATTCACTCTCTTCCCGCTACAGTATTTCACAATTTGAAGCTACGCAACAGCAACGTATAGACGTTGCGTTACGATCGGCTACTCGCGTAGCACAATGCTAATAGTAGCCGATCGTAACGCTGCTACGAAACGAACCACAAATTGATCAATCTACTAGATATTTTTATAACAAGCCTCATAGCTCAGTTGGTAGTAGCTCTGCCTTCTGCGTTGTAGGTTGTGGGTTCAATTCCCATCCAGGACAAACATTTGTGTGATGAATAAAGAAGTTTGTTTTGTTTTTGGGTGTTGTATTGTATGACAGGTATTTATTTACAAAAAAAAGTACTGTTCTATCCGTAATCTAGTTCCCATATTACAAGCTTTGCTTAGTTTGGGGCTAGATATATCTGTGTGAAATTATTGTACTGTTATATTTATTATTTTGTTGCACGTCGGGAAAGCGGTTGGAAACAGTAGGTCTATCACGAAAAACGAAATATGACGGACTCGTTGACAGATTGCACGTTTTTAAGTACAAAAATCACAGAAGTTCTTTCGGATCCGCCGACTTTCCATTTTCATAGTATGTGAGATGAAAGATCTCCTGCTTCCAAGGTATGATAAGGCCGAAGTTGGAAGCGCACTTCGCGCTGTTTCGCGCAATTCCGTGACATTGTAAACTAGTACCATAATTTAATGGATTTTAAATAGGATAACCGATCATTGAATGATTGTAGAGCGAGAGATTGAGCTACAGCACATTCGAGAGCGACTGGGTGGGAGCTGACTGGCGGCTGCAGAGGCAGGTGGCACTCCTCGCGCTGACCACCAGGAAACGGATGTCGTTCAGCGCCGGTCCGTTCAACGAGATGTCGCTTACTACTTTCATTGCAGTAAGACTTGTACTTTACCTACAAAAACAGTGGTTACAAATAACAACATATAGGTACCTGGGTCAAACAAATGATGAAGATAACACGATATTCTGAAACTTAGGTTTAAAAAGAACATTTCATTTCAGGGTCGAGTTTTAGAGACGTTTGACCGTAATCGAACGGCCTGATTTGTCGATTTTTTGCTCACATGTGTATATTGTACCTATTTCCTATTCCTACCTACCTAGTACCTAGTGCTACCTTGTTTTGGTTGGTTTGGTTTTGTTTAAGTCCGCCTGGCTAGCTGCCACCATCTTACCTTAGTCTGTCGCCATAACAGCAATTGTTGTTTTCCGGTATTTAGAGGTAAGATAGCCAGTTCCTCAATATGTTGAGGATTCCGGGTGAAGTGAGTTTCCACCTTTGACTTGATAATCAGGTGAGATGAAGGCCAAGCACTTCCCCGTTGAACATTGAAAAAAAAATGGTATAAAACTTGATTTGGGAAGTAATCATTTGGTGTTGAATTGTATGATAATTTATATATTTATAAAGGTATATTTTTAAGTATAATTTCTGTATAATGTAGTTTCCATATTCAAAACTTTGCTTAGATTGGGACTAGATGGCGCTGTATGAAATTTATGTCCTGTTAAGTCTGATAATAATTGTGTGTGCAATAAATTATAAATACAGTTTATGAGATACAACCTGACAGGCGACGGACAGCATGCTCAGTAATAGGGTCCCGTTGGTACCCTTTGGGTACGAAACCCAAAAAATAAATATATACTACGTAGTTTTAGATCTGAATCTTGATACATTCTCACTAAGGATTTTCTTACTTTCCAGATACTTCGCAGAAGCTACAGTTTTTATGCCTTGTTAAAAGAAACAAATTAAACAACTACGGCTACATGTGATCTTAAACAACTACAT
Source organism: Venusia cambrica (assembly GCA_951394065.1). Classification (NCBI taxonomy): domain Eukaryota; kingdom Metazoa; phylum Arthropoda; class Insecta; order Lepidoptera; family Geometridae; genus Venusia; species Venusia cambrica. The sequence continues at coordinate 2,922,113 of OX596036.1, forward strand.
GTGATCTTAGTATGAAGAAACATCACATGAACCTGCACATTAAGGCTAATTATTAGATTTTATAAAGAAATTATAAAGCTAATAAATTGAAAAAAATTGTAATCAAATTCCTTGTAGTAACCCTTCATTATTAATGACCTCGAGAAATCCCATCGGAATCAAGGCAAGAGGAAAATTCTAATGGAAAAATAATAAAAATTCCTTAAAAGACATTTAGAATTCAAAATATGTAGGGTGAGAAGGATCTCGTAAATTAAGAAGGATTTTCGTGTTTTTCCGAAATAACATTTCCAGTAGGTAATGGCATCACTTGGATTGTGTTTTGTAAAATGAAGAGTTTGCGTCGATTGGCAAACCCGAAAACGGAAGTATTTAAAACTGGATTTCCGGGACGTTGATTTTGTTCCCATCATCATCACTATTATTTATAAGAAAAAGTGCAACCTTCGAGCGTAAAGAAACGATGAACCTTAGATATACTACACAATCTAAGTACACTATGAATAGTAGTAGCTAAATAGTTTGGTACTGGCTGGTGACCTGGGCCTCTCCTTCCAACGACTCCCTGCGACCGCCACAATGTCGTCGGTCCATCAAGTGGGGTTCTTCCCACACTCCGTTTCGCGTTTAATCGCGGTCGCCATGCAAGAACCTTCTTTCCCCAGCGGTTATCGGTTCAGCGAGCTATGTGTCCTGCCCACTGCCACTGCAGCTAGCTAATTCTGAGGGCTAAGTCAGTGACTTTGGTTCTTCTACAGATGTCCATATTTCGGATTTTATTCTCAGATCACAATCTAAGCATAGCTTGTAATATGGGACCTAGATTACTGATAGAATACTTAAATACTTATTTTGAATTTCTTTTTTGTGTGTGGATAAATATTTTCTGGACTATTTGTGTATAATTTTTTCAAATTTGCCGTCACCGCAAAGCGTCAAGTGACGCCTCAATCAAATAATAAATTTAATGCCTATCTATAGCCCAAATAGGTACCTGAAGTAGGCTTGAAACTTGAAATATATGGTAAAGCTCATCACAGCAGATCACTAAACCGATTACACAAATCAAATCAAGCAACCACATCGCTTCCTTGGAAAGGATCGATTAATGAGGAATTTCGGTCCAAATCGATCTACTCCATCTATCGAGGACCCACAAAGTTTGACGTAGTTCATGTTTCACTGATTTTATCATATCGAGTCATCACGTATCAGCGGTCAGACTCTGTTATTTTAACCTAAGACAAAGTTTAATTATAACAAAAAACACTTCAGTTTTATTTATTTGGTAGACAAGCGAAATGTCTGGCTGCGTTCTGGTCATTCTGTGGGATTTTTCTCAAAACCATATCATTCATGCGACAAATATATTTTTTTCGCATCAAAATAATACCTTCTATAAAAAGGGATGCACTGGAACCCAAACTGCAAACTACAAAACTAAAGCATTGTCAAGAAAAGTTGGTTGCTACCTTGAATGCTATGTTTTGAGCATTTGCTGTTTTTTATATGTACCTATGAGGATCACCGCTTTCAGTTATTCAGTCAGTCAGTTACTGGTGGATATTATGTAAGGCGTAAAGTTAACCAATAAGAATTCTAGTACGTAGATTATAAGTCAATTTTCAAGTTTCGGAGCCAATGGATTACGCGTTGGGGGAGATCCATAATGTCGCTCTGGGGACCAGGGTACCAGTGGATTGGGCAGCGTGTGATTATGTGGGCCGCAGTTTGGTCTTCCATACCGCCTTCACAAAGCGCGGAGTCAGTCCAACCCCACATATATCGGATATAGTTCCAGCGGTCATGTCCTGTTCTGAGTCTGTTTAACTGACACCAAAGTTTTTACTGGAGGAAATTATATGTATATTTAGACTTTTATGGAAGTAGCATAGTTTTTTTTTATTGTACTACGAGCAGGTGCTTAGCTTTAATCTCAAATGATTTACAAGTGATGATAAGGACGTAGGTGGAAGCGCACTTCACCCGGAATCCTCAACAAGCTGAGGAACTGGCTATCTTACCTCTAAATTCCGGAACACAACAATTTTATAATTTTTATCACGGCGACAGAATTAGGTAAGATGGTGGTATCAAGCCAGGCGGACTTATATAAAGTCCTACCACCAACCAAACCAAGCACAATATATTGTACTCCCCATGGGGATCGAACCACTAGACCACCTTACCTACTGTTTTTCTTTAAAGTAGGTTGCATCAAGTTTTTATTTCATTTCACAATAAAAATTACACCTCATCGCAAGATTTGGCACGAGCTATATTTGCTCCTAGGCTTTAATACAGTTTCTTTGCCAAACGACCGTTGCAACACAAGTTAGTGCGATCTCTTGCCATGGAACGAGGAAATCAATTCAATTCGTCAACGTGATCACTTTTTATGAGGCTTTTAACACTGCGTTTTCCCTACTTGGCAAGTAACAAACATGGCGACGGATGGATGGGATATCTGAAAATATTTTTGTTTATAATTTATAGCTTTTGCCCTCGAGGCTTGTTTAGCTCTAGGTCAAGGATGAGGTCTACGATGCGACCTTACCTTAAAGGCACTGGATCTCCCAGGATCCTTCCAGAGCGCTGGACGTGGCAGGAGGGTGGTCTATATCCAGGTGAATCTTCACATGCCCTACCAACCAGTATTGAGATCATCCTGCCGTGACCACTAGCAATATATATCCAGAGTTGACATGTGTAACAACCTACTGAATTCTGTTGTGAATTTAAATTAAATTAAACTTGCCGGTTGTTTAAAATTTTGTATTTCTGCCTTCAGATTTTGTTTTCGTTTGTTATTTTGCATTTTGTCCACTTCTCAATTTTGTAGTACTTACAAATGGAAACTTTGTTGGATTAGGAATGATTTTTAATGTATAACCTTTTTATACATTGAATCTGTATGTTTCCTGATTACAATAAAAAAAAAACTCCATTAAACGAAGTCTAGTTTTTTTTTCATTGTACCTACGATTGTAAACACTTGGCCGTCATCTCACCTTACAAGTTGAGATAAGGCCGAAGGTGGAGGCGCATTTCACCCGGAATCCTCAACAAACTGAGGAGCTGGCTATTTTACCTATAAATGCCGGAACATAACAATTTTAAAATTGTTATTATGGCGACAGAATTAGGTAAGATGGTGATACCTAACCAGGCGGACTTAAATAAAGTCCTACCACCAACCAAACCATGCACAATATTATTGTACTCCCCATGGGGATCGAACCCGGGACATCTGGATCTGAAATTGGCGGGTTGAACCACTAGACCACAGAGGCGGTTAAGATTTACCGCGAAACGTTACGGATGGCTACCACCCATTCTTTTTTTTTATTGTACATTTTATTTTTTATTATTCACGGTTGCTTTGAATTTGTAATTGTATTGTATTGTACTATAAAATAAGATGTGTATATGGACCTCGTCTGAAATAAAGATGAAGTTTTATCATGAATATCCAGCGATTCTACCCAGGGTATACTATATACGGCTATTCTTGTATACCTTTGATCCTGGGTGTTTCATTTTTTATAAATATTACAGGACATTTATTTCCCACAGCGCCATATAGCTCCAAATTAAGCAATAGCTTGTTATATGGGAACTCGATTACGGATAGAATACTTAAATTCTTTTTCGTTCTGTAAATACATACGTAGTATATTATATGATACAACCCCGAAATACAAATTATTGTTGCTAGGTGGGAATCGAGCCCACAACCTACAGCGCAGAAGGCAGTCGCAACTAACTGATTTATGAGGCTTGATGTTGTATATAAAGTATCCGTAATCTTTTTCCTATATTACAAGCATTGCGCCATCTTCCAAACAATGGAAGATGGCGTTGTGTGATTATGATGTCCTGTATCTCATCTTAAAACACTTGATAAAGAACTGACGTCTTGAAGGTTTTTTGCAAGACAAAAAGAAAGTTCTGAAAATTATTAGGGGTGATCACGGACGATTGATGCCTTGTGTGGGAAGCATAAAATACAGAAACAGTGTAGTAGAACTTCATATAAAAGGTAGGCTGGGGAATTGCTACCACACCTATTTTCGCCGCCAAGCAACATCGCTGTGTGTGGTAGTGATCAATGCAGCAATGCTTTGGCATAGGATATTCCTTGTGAGCAAACTTTAGAAGGTGCTGTTAAGAGCTGAGGTTTTGTAAAATTACCTACAACATACATTTAGGCCTGCGAAGTAGCATAGCTATTCAGCGTGGCAATGCAGCCAGTGTCTTGGGCACGCTCGCGTCTTTGTACAATTTATTGATTTAAGGTATGAAAAAAAAACAGTAATTTCACTTTGACCTTCAAACGTTCCCTATATAGGTCTGTGCTAGACCTATATAGGGAACTAGAATATACATTATTATTATTTAGTTAATTTTGTTTTATTACGGTCAAGAAGTTTAACTTCTTACGTGCGTAGGTACATAAAGTAGGTAGACACGCACGTTTTTTTATTTACTGTTCCACGGGGCGGCTCGTGGCCCTCCCGATTTTATGTAATGATATGGCTGAAGGGGGAAGCGTAGTCCACCCGGAATTCTCAACAAACTGAGGAACTGACCATCTTACCTTTAAAACGACAAGCCCCATAGCTCAGTTTGTAGTAACTCTGCCTTCTGCGCTGTAGTTTGTGGGTTCGATTCCCACCCAAGTCAAACATTTGTGTGATGAATATAGATGTTTGTTCTGTGTTTGGGTGTTGTATAATATTGTACCTACGTATGTATTTACAAAAAAGTATTTAAGTATCTATCCGTAGTTCAGTTCCCATATTACAAGCTATGCTTAGTTTGGGGCTAGATGGAGCTGTGTAAAATTAATGTCCTGTAATATTTATTTATTTATTAATTTATCCGTAATCCAGTTCCCATATTACAAGCTATGCTTAGTTTGGGGCTAGATGGCGCTGTGTAAAATTAATGTCCTGTAATATTTATTTATTTATTAATTTATCCGTAATCCAGTTCCCATATTACAAGCTATGCTTAGTTTGGGGGCTAGATGGCGCTGTGTAAAATTAATGTCCTGTAATACTTATTTATTTATTTATTTATCCGTAATCCAGTTCCCATATTACACGCTATGCTTAGTTTGGGGCTAGATGGTGCTGTGTAAAATTAATGTCCTGTAATATTTATTAATTTATCCGTAATCCAGTTCCCATATTACAAGCTATGCTTAGTTTGGGGGCTAGATGGCGCTGTGTAAAATTAATGTCTTGTAATATTTATTTATTTTTAATTTGTATTGTAATCTAAAACTGCAGCAAATGCTGTAGGCTATCGACACCACAACACAACATGTTGTAACCCGCAGTCCACACCTTAGAATTACCATACAAATTGTTTTGAATCCAGCCATAGCGTTAAATTATTTCGAGAAGTTCGCAAATTTACATGGTAATTGCCGAAACTCAAGATTTGTTGTGGAAATTCGGATTGTGATGTTAGGCGAGGTATAACGAGTTGGATCTGGTAGTAAGATGAGGCAGATGCGTCTGTGCCGAAGTTATTGCGGTTTTACGCTAATCTGCTTTTTACTGCTCTGTGACCGAGTGTTCTGCAAGTCGTGGGTTCAAATCCGGGAGTGTATCAATCATATTTCCTTACAAATTCAACAATGTAACTGGTTCAATCGCAGTGTGAATGTCGCCTAAAAATTCTGGGGTAAGGTACTTTCCAGAAATATTGCCTCATTGATTGATTACCAAGCCTATATCTCTGGGGTCTAGTGGTTAGCATTCCGGTGTCAGACCCAGAGGTCCCGGGTTCGATCCCCAGGGGATTACACGATATTGTGCATGGTTTGGTTTTGGTAGGACTTTGTTTAAGTAGGTGTCTATTTACAAAGTAGACCCAATAAAACGTGCGCTTTCACCTTCAGCCTTATAATAACTTGAAAATCAGATGAGATGTTGGCCAAGTACATTCCCGTTGTACAATAAAAGAAAAAAGCTATGCCTTCTGAGTCAAGTATAGGTTGTGGGTTTGATTCCCACCCACGACAAACATTTGTGTGATTAATATAGATGTTTGTTCTGTGTTTGGGTGTTGCATTGTATGAATCTAAGAATGTTGGTATGTATGTTGGGTGGTATTAGTTATTTCTATCAAAATAACTAATTATTTTGATTACTTATAAACTTATATGATTTAACTTCGCCTTTAGAGCAGCTAAGTATTGTTATAACAATTAAGTATTGCAATAAGTATAGTCGGTGAGGAAATAGGGCTAAAGCCATAAGTAGCAACAAACAGCATTAAAATTACAACTGTTGTAAACCGAAACCCACCAGAGCAAGTGCATAACTTAAGGTTAACAGAAGAATATAGAGCCTTTTATTTGTGCGCACTGCAAGAACTTGGAATAAGCTCCCAGCGTCTGTTTTTCCGCTGTGTTACGACCCTAATGTCTTCAAGAAGAGAGTTAATAGGCACTTTCTGGGTAGGCTCGCTCCATCGTAGATCTCATTCTTTGTGCGCACTGCAAGAAGTTGGAATAAGCTCCCAGCGTCTGTTTTTCCGCTGCGTTACGACCCTAATGTCTTCAAGAAGCTCTCTTCTTGTTGAAAAGTTGATAGGCACATTCTGGGTAGGCTTGCTCCATCGTAGATCTCATTCTTGCCTTTGTAAGTTTAGTGGTCAAGAGCCGACCATCGTAAAAAAAAAACTTATGGCTTTTCAAAAACTCTGGAGGCAGAAAGATATCTTAAGGTTTAAAGTTGCCACTAAAACTAAATAAATTATAGGTAATGGACTCTAAATCACTCCCTTGTCTGTATTAGGTATATATACCTAATAACGACAATAACACATGGATTTTAAGACATCCGAAACAAAATACAAACAACATAGCGCTCAAAAAGAAAACAAGACATAAAAGATACACGTGGACCTGTGCGTGGACCAATGTATCTTAGGTAGGTACCTACGCGATGATGTTCTTAGTGCCTGACCTGAAATACATTTTAGTTAGGTAGCTGAATTACGAGACTATCTTTGGCTTTTATATTTACCTTTTCTGCAAATTGTGTGAGACCCCTACCTTTGTAATTCGGTCCTGTCAGGTCCCCAACCACCGACCACAATCAGGGCTACGAGGACAGCCCTTCAGAATTCGCGACTGACTTCAGAATGCCTTCTTTTAGTGAAAGCTTGAACCTATGCGAAGCACCCTCCAATGTATCTTGGGTTATCTATGATAGGTGTGAGTTTTATATAAGTCAGTGCTCAAGAATAATACGAATACACGTGCTTGTGACATATGCAAGTAGTCATCAGCGGTTATGAAGAATATGTAAAGAATATACGTATAAGTAGAACTGTTGAGGATTCTGGGTGAAGTGCTTCACCCCCACCTTTGGCCTTATCTTAGGTATCCAGGCAGGTGAGGTTAAGGCCAAGCGCTTCACCATCTTTCAATAAAAAAAAGATGGAAAATTTTATGTCTAGACACAGATACTTGCCCCTACTTCATAACCGTGATAGTTTTTTTTTCTGTCATTTCTCGCGCGACTTCGTACCTTATGTACTAAGTAGTAAATAAGAAGGGCGAACATAGGTACCTACCATATACGCTGCTGTAGTAGGTACCTTTATTGTAGGTCATAGGTAGCACCAATCTAAGCCCTCTTTGAAGATAGTGGGCACCGTAAAACTTATTAAATTACGCTTTATCCTCTAACACGGCGGCAAATTAAATTTGTACTGAGTCCTGGCCAGTGACAGCTGACGAAGGTCCAAGTTTTTCAGCTCCCGTAGGTCCATCGATCACTGTTTGCACGAAACTTATGAATTTATGTATTTTCGTCTGTTTCTATTGAAAGGGTGCGACGAAATATCCCTTAGCCTTAGTTATAAAATTCATTTTTTTAATTGTATTTTTAATAGATTTACAAGAAGCGCGAAGCGCAAATCTAGGTAGCTCTGGGTACGTTTTGTCCACTTCAGCATCAGACAAGGGTAACCCTCTTGGGGTTCGAGATTGGGTAGGTATTTTATAGCTTTACTTAAGTAGGTACCTACCTTCCTACTAAGATAGGTAGAAAACTCTATAATCTTACCTACACAAATGTATAGAGACCTACACGATGAGGTTCGATTGATTTGATATGTATTTGATGAAAGTAGATAGTAGATACTAAAATACTAAGTACGTACCTACATACTACATACGTTAAAGAAGTCCCATCTACTCATTCCTTCATACACTCTCATACCTATAGTTGAATTGTACCTATCTCTTTTTTCTGTCAAATTCATCTCAAATTGACGAAAAGTTACATCAACATCGGCTCAGCTTAAGAGTCTATGATATGTGAAATGGCTTTGTGTGAGCGATCTTATCTTCCACAATACTGTAGCATTTACTTTGAAATGAATATATGTTATAATTCAGGATAGATTCTAGAACGCTTGTTTTTCGAAAACACGATTAAAAAATAACTCTAATTCGAAAAAAAAATAACTCTAATTTGTACCAAAAATTTTCGCATTCAATAAATACCCCCAATTAGGCCTTGACGCTTTGTACAGTAAATAAACACAGTATACAGCAGACGGTCTGTGTTTTAGATTTTCAAAATTAAAACTTGTTTTACCTTAAAAAAACAAAACGTAGAAATTCGCGCATATTTCTGTCATCTGGTGGTCATAAGCGCCGTGGTTGAGCGCACAGCAATGTCACCTTTATTATTACCGTATCTTAGTTCGAAACTAGAATAAAGTTGTGTTGAGTTGCTAATCTGAGGTACTTTAGCCCGTTAAGGGTGACGTCATCGTCAGTCTATTCTAGTAATTCGATTGAAAACCCGACGCGACAGCCAAGCTCCGTCACCGCCGTCGCCGCCGCCGCCGCGCCGTCGGATTTGTACGTAGTTACCTACATAAATATCACAAATATTGACATATAAAGAAATTACAGATTTCTTCTGTGCAAGCTGTAGACATGCGTTTCCTATTCTGTGATCGTAATCGTAGTAGATAATCGTTATTTTCAAATCCAACAGATTTTTTTAACGGCTTAGTATTTTTATTTGTTTTTTTTATTTTACTTACCCATGAAAACATGGCATCATTACATTATTTATTGGTCGTGCATTATCGGGTCGTACATCGGGCTGTGCATTATTGACTCCCGTTCGCCTAGAATTTTAAAAAAACTTGCTTGGCTCTCGCAAATCAGATATCAACCATAACGAAAAAAATGCGTGTTCTATTCCTAGTATAATTTTTTGTAACTGTATTGGTAGTAGACGTGCCAGTTAACGTATAAATCATTTATATTGTGTCAGTGAACGGAACGTTGAAAGGCTAAAAGTGCGTTCAATAACTATGTTATGCAATTACTTTTAATTTCGTATCCTGTCTGACTCGAGAGAGTTCGTGTTACTATAACAGATTCATGTACAATAAATCTATTAACTATACTCTATCAAGTTGGATCTGATGATTACGGTGTTTTTATATCGATTTGTTTAGACATAATTATGTTGAGGTTTGTGGATAAATCTTGAAAAAAGAGTTTGAACGCATTTATTGTCAATGACGCAACTCTATTCGCCCAGATAGCCAATAACAGCACAGCACAGATCTATATAGAGCAGGCAGTGAACAGCGCCACTGTTGTCATATTTTGAAATCTGACGGTTGCAAATGCAGACTCACTCAAACTTTCAATTCAAAACAATTTTCTGCTAACGAAGATCCGACGTTGATTTATTTGTGTTTGTGCTTCCTGCCTTGTTTACTTGGACAAATATGACTAGATAGGACTAATAGTTAATCAGTAGTTGTGTAGCTGGTGGTGTGGTGTTTAGTTTTATGACAAGAGCGTTTTTATGCTGAAGTACAGAATGGTCAAGAATGAGCACAGGCCTGTCCCTGTCCTTGCTAGGCCTAAAACGGCGCCCTCAAAATGTGGGTCCACGCAGAACATGGCTTCAAACATCAAGGTTGCTGTGCGGGTTCGGCCCTTGAACGGCAGAGAGACCGGAGAGAACTCCCGCGTCGTGGTAGATGTGGTTGATGACGAGATGCTTGTATTCGATCCTAAAGAAGAGATCAGGCCTTTTTTCTACCATGGCGTCCAGCAGCCAAATAAGAACTTTCTGAAACGGGCTAATAAAGAACTGAAGTTTGTTTTTGATAATGTTTGTGGTCAGAATGCTTCCAATAGGGATGTGTTTGAGACTACTACCAAAGACATGATTGCTTCTCTGATGGAGGGATACAATTGCTCTGTGTTTGTGTATGGTGCAACAGGGGCTGGCAAGACATTTACTATGATTGGTAATGTTGAAAATCCAGGAATAACATACTTGACTATGGAGCATTTGTTCTGTACTATTCACTCGCATGAAAACGATAGAGAATTTGATATTGCTGTCTCCTATATTGAAGTAAGTGGCTTAATTTAGAAGTGATAAATTTTCTTGAATATCATTATATCAATAATATAATAGGTACCTGTGTAAATTTTAATTAGTTTTGTGATTTCTGAGCTGTGTGACAACACTAGTATTTGCTGGTTTATTCCAGGTGTACAATGAAAATGTCTACGACCTGCTAAAACCTTCAAAAACTCCACTCCAACTCAGAGAAGACCATAAGTATGGAGTCACAATCGCTGGTCTGACATTGTTCAATATCAAGACTGCTCAGGAACTTCTTCATATGCTTGAGAGTGGGAATATGAACCGCACACAGCATCCCACTGATGCTAATGCTGAGAGCTCAAGGAGCCATGCTGTCTTTCAGGTAATTTTTCTCTGCCTTCAGAGCTCTTTGCAGGCTAGGTGACTTACATCGCTTACGTGATTCTACCAGAGGCAGTATCCAGGTGTGATCAAATGCTATATGATAAGACCACATACATCTTTTCTATTAATTGATACAAATTTAACAACCTATTCTGCAACAATAAATAATTTATCAGAATTATTTATACCTAACATTCAAATATCAGGAATGCATTACCTGAAATATTTAACCTAGGTTAAAGATAATGTAAAACCAATAGAAAAGGTAGTAGATGGTACACTTTTACTTTTGGAGTTAAAAAGTTCTGGTCTCGGAAAACATTCTATGTCATCTTTTATTATTTTATCTTTTATTCTATAAATAGTTTTTTTTTCATAATAAACAATAACTTTTGCAGACCAAAACTTTCTAAGTAAAGATAAGGTGAAGGAGCCAAGAATTTACCCCTCTATGAATAAAATATGGCAAGTAGTTAGATTCATCATATCATAAAGTCTTGGTACCCTGTAGCCTGTACTGGTGGGAACTACTCAGTGGAACTAATTGCTGCATCTAAGCGTTGTTGTTTTGTCACCAATTTGTAAATTTTTTTTCTGCCTCTGTGGAGATTCCGATCATTGAAGATTCCAGGTGAAGTGCACTTCAATCTTCCGCCATATCATAACCTGTCTTAATGATTAAAAAAAAAAAACTTGAAAATCAGGTGAGATGAAGGCGAATCACTTGTGTTGTTTAATAAAAAAATATAAAATATGTGAAATATATATTCTTCTCATATCACATCAACATCAAATCAAAAGGATTTTGCCATAATCACCATGGTAGGCGGATTGGTAATTGCAGTGAAGGTGTAGTGTAGTGTAGATAATACACGGAAGGAAGCTTCCTTCCGTGTATTATCTACACTACTGCCCTTTTTCTGGTGAGATCCCTCGGTCAGCTTTTGCGACATCCATGGGCTGAGTTGAAGGGTCGAAATCCGCGATTGCCACGGCATATCATAATCATCAGTAGGTTTTTTTACATCACAGGTGTACGTTAAAATGCGTAACAAGACCAGCAGCCAGCTCCGCATAGTGAAGCTATCGATGATTGACCTGGCGGGCAGCGAACGCGCGTCTGCCACGGGCTGTGTTGGTGACCGCTTCAAGGAAGGTGCTAACATCAACCGGAGTCTGCTAGCTCTCGGCAACTGTATCAACAAACTCGCTGATGGCAGCTGCTACATACCGTACCGGTAAGGTTGTGGGATGGAGTCACTTCGGTCCCTGTGAACTGCCCTTGTCTCTCCGTCTGTCAACTCTCTGAATGTTTTTTTTTTGTTATATGACGGGGAAGTGCTTGGCCGTCATCTCACCTCAAGTTGTGATATGGCCGACAGTGGAAGCGCACTTCATCCGGAATCCTCAACAGTCTGAGAAACTGGCTATCTCACCTCTAAATGCATATCAAAGCGGGACATTGTTGAGCAAACAGAAACATGCTATGTGTCCCAGAGAATATACACCTTCCAAAACCGGAATTTGTGGGTTCAAATCTGGTCAAAAGTTAGCTACTATTCAAATATAAAAACACTTAAGAAGCATTGCGCTATTGGAAGTAGATATCAGATATCATTTTAATTAAAAAAAAAAGAGAAATGATCCTGATTAAAATCTCTCATTATTTTATTTATTATTATTTTCATTTCATATTATTTATCACTTTTTAACGAATATAATGTTGAAGTGATTGTGGGCAGATAACTTTTGATCGAACTTTCAATAAAGGATGAGGTTCTAAATTTGAATGGTTTTTTTTCATCATGATATACAAGAAACGTGATTTTTTGCCTTGAATGTGTGCTGGTTTGAGTGTCCTCTCTTGGCCGGCCTATTTTATATGCATATTCTTTTCAGGGACTCAAAACTGACTCGACTTCTGAAAGACAGTCTGGGTGGCAACTGCAAAACTGTTATGATTGCAAACATATCACCTTCAAGCCTGAGCTATGAAGACACTTACAACACATTGAAATATGCCGCTCGAGCGAACAAGATCCAGCTGTCGATTAAAAAGAATATTGTAGACGGAAACTTGAGGGCATCTCAGCATGTGAAGATAAATGAAGAGTTAAAGAAGAAAATTAAAGAACTGGAAGCGAAGATATCGCTGATGAGCGTTAAGGTTGTAAAGGCGGAACCTGACCCTGCTAAGGAGAGATGTAAGTTTGATTGGATACCGATTACTATTAACCAATTTCTGAAAAATAAGGTTCTTGCAAAAAAATATTTATTTTATTAATGTCAAATCTGTTCCTTCGCAAATTCTTAACAGAAGCAGACAGGGCAGGCCTTAGTCAGATACACTGAGAATAATAATTGTTATGTTACACCAAAAAATTATAGGTTTCTTCATGAGTCACATAGTGGATTTAACTGCGTCATAAGTTTTTTTTTTTTGCGGAATGTGCCTTTTGCGCAACCTTTAGGCCATACTGATTGTTTCTTAGGGAGTTTGCAAGATATGTAAGCATCGTAAGCCAGGGAATGAGGGAAGGCACATTTTGCATGGTTTTGTATCAAATAAAAAATACCTTCCGAGAAACAATGCTATTGTTGTACAACTCTAGGCAATGTATTGTTTTATAGTGACCCTCTACCAGCTAGACTATTCAAAAATCACACAACATCTGCAGCAAGTATACTACAGCTCAGTACTCAGCAAGTATAAAATAAATATTACAGGACATACATTTTTACACAGCGCAATCTAGCCCCAAACTAAGCATAGCTTGTAATATGGGAACTAGATTACGGATAATACTTAAATACTTTTGTAAATACATATGTACTATATGATACAACACCCAAACACAGAACAAACATTCATCACACAAATGTTTGTCCTGGGTGGGAATTGAACCCACAGCCTACAGCGCAGAAAGCAGAGTTACTACCAACTGAGCTATAAGGCTTGTTATATATTGTGAACCAAACACCCTATCATATACAGAACGGTAATGGGGCCATCATAATCACCCGCAACCCTAGCTGCTAGCTCCATCCCAACCAGAGATGGCTATTGCCATTTGACCTAAACTTTACCAGAGCTGAGGCCTTAGTATCAGTTTCTGACAGCTAGCTGAAACTATACATTTGGTTAGCGGAATAGTAAAGCAACTGTAGTTCCTTTCAATGTCCGCCAACCAAACGTATGGAAATAAGGCCTGTGTAAAGCACGCAGTTTTAATTGTCGTACAGTGAAACAAGATTGGCGTCGTCGCTTGCTGCAAGAAGAAGACGCGCAGAGCACTGTGGAGGGACAGCTGCTATCGCTGATGTCCCGCCAGCGCGTGTTGGCGCTCCGGCAGCGTCTGCGCACGCGCGCCTCGCACGTCGCCGAGCTCGCGCACAGATCCTCCACCGAGCTCATGGACCAGGTATTCACCCCCCCCACACCCCCCATTTTATTGTATGGCCGGAAAGCGCTTGTCCTTCATCTCAGCTTGTTTCAAGTAAGGCTGAAGGATAATGTTGAGTCGGTTGTGAATGAACACCTTTGAGTTCTATTGCTCGGTCAGGTTGGTTCTCTAACACAGTGGTGTCATCGGTTACCTTGCGTTTTAACAGACTGCCTGAGAAGGAAGGAAATGTATGTATGTAATGCATGTAGAGGTAAGATAACCAGTTCCTCAGTTTGTTGAGGATTCCGGAGTGCGCCTCCACCTTCGGCCTTATCTCAACTTGTAAGCAGGTGAGATCAAGGCTAAGCTTCTCCATCGTACAATAAAAAAAAAAATGATTTTCGCGAGTATGCACATTTGTCTATTTCATTGTTTCAACACAGCCCTTCTCTAATCAAAAATGATAAAAAGGAAAGGATACAAAAAAATGTTTTATTATACCATTAAGGATATCAAATGATAGATAATAATCGAAATATGTATAGATTGTAATTCTATGATTTTATAAGGGTGATGTTGGTCCTTCTATTGAGGTTCTCTTAAAATGTAAGCTGAGGTCGCATTGTAAGCTAAGATAACCAAGTTCAATTTGACAGCTTAACTAGTTAGTTCTCAGTGCGGCGTGCGCCTTTGTTTTGTAGTACTTATTGCATTCCGTTTGTTCATCCAGGTGTACACCGAGGAATTACCCCGTAAGGAGCGCGCAGTCGAAAACTACATGAAACAATCCTCGCATCTCGACTCTAAAGTGATGGCCATGTGGGCCACGTGGGACAAATGTCGGAACAGACTAAACTCCTTGTGCGAACAGGCCAAAAGAGAATGCCCAGGCCTCACAGACATCCTGGAAGTGCAACAACGGAGTGAAATACGCCACCTAAAAGCCGAAAACGAACTGAGACTGAAGCTTTTAACTCTGTATAATGAGGAAATCGACATGCTCACCGAATACACGTCCGTGATGCCTTCGCTCCTCAAGAAACTGTACCTCACTCTCAAAGGATACGACAAGGTACCGCCCGCGCTCACCGACGAATACCTAGAGATCATAAAGAAAGCGAAAGCGATTAAAGGCATCACATGGTCAGACGAAGACATCAAAACCGACGCCCAATCCAAATTCATCTTAAACCTCGATATAAACCAGCCGTCTACTACCAAAGAATTTATCATGATCGATAATACCGTGGACACAGCTACGGACAGCGATGTCACTGAGGCTGATTTCAAGGAACCGGTTAAAATGGCGGCCAAACGAAAATGCACACCGATCAAACAACAGAACAATGACACAATTACCATAGACGACTCGTTTGAGTCACTTGACATTATCAGTAATATGAACTCGGCTAAGAAAGTAAAGAAGGAATTTGATGCAGCGATTGATGTAGAAAACCTCAATTCTACGTTCGTAATGGCTGGGAAAATTGACCTTAAACCCTTCAAAAGTCAAATGCCTACTAGAGGACTCACAGATTCAACTAACACCATGCAGAACGTGCAGAGAACTATAACTTTCAACAGCGATCGGGGTGAGTGTTGTTTTCAAGGTTTCCTTACTAAAAACCGCCAACGGGCTATCTAACTAAGGAACTGATTATATGAAATCACAGAAATCCGAAAACCGAAATCGTCATAGTGAACCAATTGATTTAGTAGAATCGGGGCCCTGTTATAATGTTCTCAGTTGCACCGATGAAACTGAATGAATCTTTGTAATTACCGAACCTTCAATGTTTGATCTACTTCTATATTTAAATATGGACCATTATTTAGCTTAGAACTACTGAAAGGAATAATGTAAGAGAAGTAGCAAATAAATAATTATGCAATTACACTTCACCCGGAATCCTCAACTGTCAGAGGAACTGAATAATTTACGAATTGATATTATGGCGACAGACTGTTAAGATGGTGGTAGCTAGCTAGACGGACTTATATACAAAGTCCAACCCACCAAACCAAGCATAATATTGTACGCCCCTGGGGATTACCTGACCTCTGTATCTGACACCGGTGGGACCACTAGACCACAGAGGCTGTAATAATAATGACACATTTCAACAGCAAAGAAGATAACCCAAGTGGTGGGCAAAGCCTTGCCTTTCCGTCGGCCGGGCAGCGCCGCGCCGTTCCAACGTCCGGGCAGCGCCGCGCCGAGGGGGCCGGGGTTCGGCTCCAGCTTGGCGAGGGACGGCACCCCTCTCGCACGGAACGTACAAGGTGAGTCATGACGCGTTTACCCACGAGGCCAGCATAGTTTGATGCTTTAAAGCTCTGCCGTCTTATTTCAAAAATCCCCTGCGATAATCCCCTTTCAGAGCTCAAAGGGGATTTCTGCATAAATGGTCCACAAATCCCCTTACATATTTATTTACACTAACATATTTCAGTCTGAGCCAGAGTGATGGAGGGAGATGAAATGAATGAATGAAAACTATCATAGAACTGCGTTTATATCTACCTATTTAACTATGACTAACACGTACATTTATAGCACATAGCCCTTTTGCCATTTTATAAATTAATTTTGATGTAATTAATTTGGAAAATTTACATAAATACTTATTTACATTAACATATAAATACACATATCTATATGTGCAAATACACAGTGGCCTAATGGCTGCGGTGGCGGGAGTTCTGCTTAGCAATGTCACTATACCTCAGATTGAGTGATCAGGAGAAACTTTTTTTATTTGAGTTTGAAGATAGACATGGTTTTTAGGTTGCGAATTGGAGGTGGTATGTCTGGCATCTCCGACGCTTGAGGAATAAATAAAAAAAAAACACCAAGCACTTGTTCCGCATGACAGTATATCTCAGTTGGTAGTAACTCTGCCTCCTACGCTGTAGGCTGCGGGTTCGATTCTCACCCAGGACAAACATTTGTGCGACGAATATAGATGTTTGTTTCGTGTTTGGGTGTTGTATCATAATAGTATGTATGTATTTACAAAAAGTATTTAAGTAAGTTTCTATACGTAATCTAGTTCCCATATTACAAGCTATGCTTAGCTTGGGGCTAGATGGCGCTGTGTAAAATTAATGTTCTGTAATACCTGACAATGATAATAAGTGACCTCAATGATTATACTAACATTATTTCCATGTTCGCGCTGTGACGTCTCAAAAATCAGTCGGTTTTAAAGCAGTTCGCGCACGAGACCGCTTCCAGAACCATCCGTACTCGAGAGCTGCGGTGCCGGCCCGGAAGTGAACCCGCACCGAGCGCCCTACACACCTGCGGGCTTCGGACACATATAACGGAGGCTGCTGAAATACTGAAATACCTGGATACATTAGACTGGATGGTCTAATATAGAATATAGAGATGAGATCCAGTAGTACAATCTATCCTTTTTTTATTGTGGGAAGCGGATATAGACCCGGAGATACGTTAACTTAGAAGGCTCGCTCCATCGTGTAATCTTGCCCAGGCAAGCATCTAGGTAAAAAGCTGGAACTTTCGTAAAAAAAAAACGCATTGAATATTGAACAGCGCGAATACTGCCCGTTAAGTAATAAATATTTTTATGTAAGTACTTAGGTATATAATTTACTTATAAATGTTATTTAAATTATTTTAAACTCTATACCTAGTTATAGAATGGTACATCAGTAATTTAAGTAGTCCAAGGTTTAGATTATCAGTAATAAAGCCCAGGGTTCTTGCCTCTCTCTTTGTTGCGATTCCGAACAGGTGGTCAAAATTATCCTAATAAATATTACTGAATAAATAAATTTGATAGCTTTTAGTACTAGTTCAACATATTTTAGCAGTAGTAAGAAATGTAATAAGAAGGCGTTCAAGCTTCGACTTTGTTGAGCGTTGTGTTTTTGTATTAGTTTCACCGATAAACAAAATACAGTTTTGTAAAACTATTGCTATCAAGTGAATTCGAAAATATCCCAAGTACATGTAACTACTTACCGTCGAGCAAATTTGGCGAAATTATTCCGAGTACATTTTAACTACTTACCGTGGAGCAAATTTGGTGAAAATAATTTGAGGCCGTTTTACTACGTACTTACCGTGGAGTTTGCAGAAGCAAATGTTTCAGAGGAATAAAATATATCAGAAAGCAATCTATTTTGGACGCCCCCCAAACTAGAAGCTCAGATTATTTGGCCTGGTTATTATTTGTACTTTTGACTTTCAATTCTATAACTACAGTACCAACTGTAAGTAATTACAATGTTCATCTGCTAGCTAGATCTTGTTGAAAACACTTTGTAACTGAATGTAGATACATATCTGTTGTTTAAAGTTGACCGTGCGATATATTGCGTAAGGGCGTAGCGCACACACACTACTTTTGACATCTCAGCCGCTTTTCTGAAACTAGCTAAATGCAACTACTTTTGTCATTGATGACTTAGCCGCTTTTCAGAAGCTAGAAAATGCAACAACTTTAATAAGGCATTGGTGACTTAGGCACATTTCAGAAGTTAGTTTAATGCAGCTGCTTTTGGCATTGGTGACTCAGCCGCTTTTCAGAAGCTAAGAAGTTAGCTAAATGCAACTACTTTGGCATTGATGACTCAGCCGCTTTTCTGAAGCTAACTAAATGCAACTAATGGCATTGGTGACTCTGCCGCTTATTAGAAGCTAGCTAAATGCAACTACTTTAGGAATTGGTGATATAGCCGCTTTTAGTTCGCTCCAGTCGCTTAGCTGCAAAAATGTACAAAACTCTACTTTCGTGATGGAATATATTTTGAATCTTGCGGATTAGTAACTTAACGCCGATGCTTAAAGTATCGTCTTTCGAGGCCCTTATTAACACCGACGCGACGCCGTTGTGTTGCGAACATTAGATGAAGATTTAATCGAAATATCGTAACTTCAGTTCAGTATTCGAGTGCTATTTTATTGAGTGTGAAAATGGTTCGATACAACAATTTGTATCGAATTCTATGTAAACACGCGTATTACATGCTTATTTGTGATTTCTGTAGGTGTTAGTTTCTAATTTGCCATAATATCTCCGAACTCTATATTGATGGGTATTTCACACAGCGCCAAAAAGATAAGCTTAGTATAACAATATGCGTGAGTGAAATTTCATCAATTTTCAAACACAAGCTAATAATACCTAAGTTTGATTGATTTTTGGTAGGATTTTTTATTGTTTGTAGAAATTAACACCTTGCAGGGTATACCACATGATTCGTAAGTACTCTACAATTTATTAAGACATTTTGCTTGTAATTTTTCTACGATATACCTACCTAAGTGTTGACTGTATTTTCTATCTGTATGTTTTTTAGGATGTCCTGTTTTGTGTCTCGAAGTTTACATAAGATTTTGGTATTTTTGATGATTAGAATAATATGATTATCAGAATCGATTTGAGGTTGTATTAAATATATTTTTTGTATTTATGTAGGTTATTATTGCGATGTAAAAAACTGAAGGGAACTTAGGATCTTTCGTTACGTTAGTTGAATAACTGTGGGATTTTGCAAATGATGTTTAACATATTGATTTTTACAAGAAAAAATGAGATAAGTACGTAAATATATGTGGAGTTTTTTATAAAACTAAATTTTACTAAAGTTAATGTTTTTCGCTACTCTGGGTGTTAAGTTAGCACCTAACTTTGTAAGTACCTACTCTTCAATTTGTTAAGACATTATATTTGACTGTAATTTTCTACTATATAAGTTTTGACTGTATTTTAAGATTTTTTTTGTACTTTTACTAATATTAGAATAATTATAATTATGATTGAAAATGTGATTAAATTTAATTAAAGGCTATAAATACAAATCTTAACTTTTTATTATGAACCTATAATGCCTTATTTTTATTAAGATTCACTTAATTAATAATGGCTATCTTACCTCTGAATCCTGGAACACAACAATTTTTTGAATTGTTGTTATGGCGACAGAATTAGGTAAGATGTTGGTAGCTAGCCAGGCGGACTTAAGCAAAGTCCTACCACCAACCAAACCAAGCAAAATATTGTACTCTCCCTGTGGATCGAACCAGGGACCTCTGGATCTGAAATCTGTGGGTTGAACCACTAGACCACAAACGGTTGTCTCTAAACATTCTTCGCCTTGCACGAAGCCCGCTAGAGAAAAGGGTTGCTTCTCCTACTCGGCTGGGCTCCACACAGGTATGAGTCGTTGGTAAGTAATTAAGTCATAATTTAATGCAAACAAGAGAGTAGTAAATAAATTGACTTAGCTTCACAGCATCTTGCAATAGACTGACTCACTTTCTAATTACTTTAGGACAAATTGAAGGCTTTTGATACACCCCTGCACCCCCTTTGCACCCCGTAGTTAAGTGCTGGTACTCGTACTAAGTGAATTAAAGCCTCTTGCACATTAAAAATTAACATTTAGGCGGGGAAGTGTTACCGAAACGCTTTGCGGGTGATAAATTAAAAACGCAAGGGGTGTTTTGATTGTTTAGGGTTGTTTTTGTTGGATTAGTTGAAATTTAAATGGTTTGTGGAGGTGTCAAGGTGAGTGCGAATTGTGTAAAAAAATTAGATCCTCCGATTTGATTTTACATCATAGCTTAGACATGTTCTCCACGTTTGGCAGATGTGTTCGTGACTCGGTCTATTGGTTTGCCCATTGGTATTAGATCCAGGTCCCGGGCTCGATTCTCAGGGTGGTATACATTTTGTGCTTGGTTTGGTTAGTGGTAAGACTTTAAGTCCGCCTGGCTAAATACCACTCTTACCTAAGTTTCTCACCATATCAACAATTCTTAATTATTGTGATCCGAAATTTAGAGGCCAGCTCCTCAGTCTTTGAGAATTCCGGATGCAATGCGCTTCCACCTTCGGCCTTATTACCTAAACCAGGTGATATGATGATGGCCAAGCGCTTACCAGTAGTAGGTACAATAATAAATATATTCAATTATTGAAGGTCAAAAGTTACAAATTTGGAAGCTCTATTAACTCCAAAAAACATGCTCCCAACCAGCAATCCTCATAACTCAATACAACTAGGAGAAGTAACAAGCAAGTAGCCCACCTGATCTGATGAAAGATGAAATGATGATGATGATGAAGTGCATCTCTTACCTATAACAATGCCTTACTGCGTAGGTCTCATCAACATTGAACATATCCTAACGCAGCACTGCATTGCGCCCGTCAACTTGGAGCATAAATGTGTTAAGCCTCACGTGCCCGAATTTCACCGGCAACCATACCCTTCAAACCACACAGCAATGCTGCTTGGCGGCAATATAGGTATGGTGGTAGTAATTACTACCGAGAAAGTATCTGGATGAGAGCCCTTTCACAATGTTTACTACTCTTTATTATTATAACAGGGCTACCTATCAGAACACCTAGACCAATGGAAATGGGAGACCATTATTTAAATTGACTAAGATGCGGATATAAACTTGTAACAAAACATCCGGAAATACTTAGTCTGCAATGCCACGTGTAGTAAAATACTACAAATTAATTATTAATTACAGATATCAGTTAAATATGATTATTACTATTACAAAATTGCTTTAAATTATGCAAAAGCAGTGCTTTGATTCAATTCGCTCCAGGTTAGGGCCGGCGCCACTGTTGCTGAGGACGATTTCAGAGGCTAGTTCGGTGGATCTTCGATTTTATTGTGAGAAATTGTTCTTGGTGGTAGTACTTCCCTCGACAAGTCTTTTCACAAGGGGCTCTAGGTACTACTCTAATATAGGCATAACATGAGTAGTAATTATTAGTCTAACCTATGATATAATAAACTATGAATCTAGTTATAAATATATGGAAGGCGTTCTCCCGACATTAAAAACAGGACCTAACTTTTTTTTACTACAAGGAGTTGCTTGGCCTTCATCTAAACCTGATTTTTCAAGTTATGATAAGGCCGAAGGTGGAAGTCTCCCGGAATCCTCTGATGATGAAACTGAGGAACGGGCTATCTTACCTTTGAATTCCGAAACACAACAATTTAAGAATTGTTGTTATGGCAACAGAACTCGGTAAGATAGTGGTAGCTAGACAGGCGGACTTAAAGTCCTACCACCTGCCAAACCAAGCACAATATTGTACTCCCCATTCGAACCTGGGACCTCTGGATCTGACACCGGTGGGCGGACCACTCGACCACAGAGGCTGTTAAAACATATGTGTTTTTATACCCAGGGCCTATACATATAATTGATGTATTACATCAAAAATACCCACTAGGTCCTACCTCTTCTCTGTATAAATATATTAAAAAGTCGCCTGTTGGGAAAAGTCGAAGCGAAAACCGATTAGGGTCGGAAAGTTCAATAAAAACTTGGGTCCTCGAGGTGACAACAAAACCCAACGTCACCTCCCCTTCTACCCATAGATAGGATACTCGTAAATGAATTGATTCGAACGCAATCAATTTTTCCCGCTCTCTTCACCGCTCATTCACTCTCGGTCTGATTAAATCGGTCAATCACTCGGTCTTACCGTTCGTTTAGCTGGAAAATTGGTAATTAGGTGTGGGTGTGGCGATAAAATAAGGTTATTCTCTGCCGGAGGTGTGTGCTCCAGGGACAATGTGTATGGATTGATTCGTTCCTTTAGGCCGATCGATTTGGGGAGTTAGGATGTAAGCCGGGTTTATAAGGGATACGGAAAAGGTTATTTGCATAAAACTTATTAGCAACACGCTTTGTTTAATCTGTCTTGTCATATGATTAAAGGATTATCGACAATTTTGATAAGGATCGCCAAATCTACATAGATTATTACCTAGCTTTTGATCAAAAGCTGAGAACAGGCAAAAGTTTAACTTCTTCAAAACTATTTTTTTGTTTTTTATTCACGATGGCTTCTGATCGGGGCTTGCCTGGGCAAAGATGTCTACAATGGAGCGAGTCTGCCCAGTAAATGTGTTTATTTAAGGGAACTAAGTCACGGATAGAATACTCAAATACTTTTTTTTTGTAAATACATAGGTACTTATCATACAACACAACACCCACACACAGAACACACCATCTCTATGGTCTAGTGGTTTAGCCCACTGATTTCAGATCCAGAGGTCCCGGGTACGATCCCCAGAGGGTTTTTATTGTACGATGGGGAAGCGCTTGGCCTTCATCTCACCTGGTAACAAGTTAAAATAAGGCCGAAGGTGTAGGCGCACTTCACCCGGAATCCTCAACCAACTAAGGAACTGGCTCTCTTACCTCTAAAAGCCGGAACACACATTTTTTTTAGAATTGTTGTTATGGCGACAGACTTAGGTAAGATGTGGTACCTAGCCAAGCGGACTTAAACAAAGTCCTACCACCAACCAAACCAAGCACCATATTGTACGCCCCTTAGGGATCGAACTTCTAGATCTGACACCGGTGGTTGAACCACTAGACCACAGAGGCGGTTAAATGTCTATGAAAAGCGATTGTATAATAGAAACAAAACATCAAAAGTGAAAAATAATGACATTACCTACTTAAGAATACACCGCTGATTATATTGGTGTTAATTTACAGGTTATTTTAAAATAATAAACGAGCTGCGGAAAATAGCGATCGTGATTTTAAATTGCATATTGACAGGATGTTTTATGTTTCATCGGGCGAGGCAATGCGGCCTCATCTGCTTGGTATCAATAATGAATCTCTTGTTCGGATTTACTAATTAATCAACGGGATACTATTGCAGCTCAAATTATAATATGAAATTTGTAATAATGATACCGAAAAAATAACTTATAGTACGTTTAATAGTGGCAAGATCAGTTGGTTTGATGTGAATGATTCACAAACATTCTAACATCCAAACAATCTTTTC
The DNA here is from genome assembly GCA_951394065.1 of Venusia cambrica. Lineage (NCBI taxonomy): Eukaryota > Metazoa > Arthropoda > Insecta > Lepidoptera > Geometridae > Venusia > Venusia cambrica. Next base: position 2,946,122 of record OX596036.1, read on the forward strand.
CGTCAAAAAAAGCCATATCATGATATGTTTTTATTCAGGTAAGCGGTTGGACTTCATCTCCCTCCCCGTGTCAAGTTAAAATCTTTAAGCTATCAGTTAATTAAGTCAGCAACGGTCAGCTAGTTAAAGAGGTTTTGGCCAGCTCCAAAATGTATTTTGTCAGCACACAAAGTAATTTATAAAAGCCTGGTGTTACTGGGTGTAAAAAAACCTTACAACCTACTGACGTACCTACTACGGCCTACTCCATAAGCTCGAATTATTATACTGACTTCTTGCTCCTTATCGATCATAAAAAAATACATTTAACTAACTTTCATTTATCTTACTGACTTTTAATACTGTTGTAAAATATTACAAATGCAGAGATAAAAGTTTAATATATATAACTATTGCAAAACAATTGTTCAAAGCACTGTTTAGTAAAATGAAAAAGCAGTGTTTTGACGTCCTTGCCGAGCCCGCCTAACTACGCAATTTGCTCCAATTAACGGGGTTTGGCGCCATTGTCGCTGACGTTCACTGCATAGGCGAATATGTTTAAAAATAGATTGTTCAAGTGTACTGTGAAAAATATAGCCTCATATCGAAATGTAAGTACTACTTTGATTCAATTTATCCTACTACTATGCGTTAAAACGTTAGAAATACCTAGCTCAGCCAACAATATTAGCAGGATTTGGCTCTTGAAAAATTGACATTTTAAATGTTTAAAGATGAATGAAACTTTCAATTACAATGTTAATTCATGAGTGTTTTTCAAATTCAAAGGAATAAAAGCCGGCCCAGTAAATTCTGTGTGAACGTTTGTTCCCATAGGGGCAGTTAGCGTGTACAGGACTTTCGAAAAGTATGGACGAGGGGGTCGGCGGGCAAAGTTCGGCGATTGTTTCGATGTCGGCAATCTTTAGCCTGTTCTTTTTCACGCAATTTATCGGATACGGGCTGTTTCAGACAACACGAAGTTTTAGAGCCTTTGTGGACTCTTGGGCGGTTTCTTTTTGTATTGCACTAATTAAGTGCAGCAGCTGACTAAACCTACTTTCAGGGCATCTCAAACATTCGGGAAGGCTTATCGGATGTTCCGATGGGGAGCCCGGAAACGATATGTAATAACTATGCACCTACAACTACGAAATCTAAAAATGTTGACATTAGTATTCGAAACGTCCACAGAAAGTTTTCAGAAATGGTTTAAGAATAGCGTGAAATCCATCGGTTTTATATGAGTCGAATCCGACAAAATGATATGTTTCCGATCCGAAAACTTTCCAAATGTTTAAGAATCGCTGCACTGGTTTGTGAGATTTTATAAGCGTTTTGACTTTTCGCAATATACATTAACCGAGCTCCGCATCCATTTCCAAATGAATGAACTAGCTAGTTGCGAGTCAGATACGCACACCGAGGGTTCCGGCCCACATTTCGAGGCAAAGCTCCAACACAGACCGGCAGACAACGACAATCTTACCTCTAAATGCTGGAACGCAATTTTGTAGAATTGTTATTATGGCGACAGAAATAGGTAAGATGATGGTAGCTAGCCAAGGAGACTTAAACGAGTCCTACCACCAACCAAACTGAACACAATATTATACACCCTTTGGGGATCGAACCCGGTGAAATCGGTGAGTTGAACCACTAGGCCACAGAGGCGGGTTCGCTTCATTACATCATACTACAACATTTGTGCGATGACTATAGATGTACCTTACATAGGAACAGAAAATAGTATTTAGGAATTAGTATTCTTCGTAATCTAATTCCCTTATAAAGCTTTCCTTACAAATGTTATAATTACTCAAAATATTAAAACCCGCGACGGGACTCGAACCCGCTAGAAATGCTCTAAACAATTGAGCATCGAGGGTCCCGTCCTGACGCCGAGTGATTTTTTGTGACATATTTAATTCAGTGTATCTAATATTGTGATCAAGTTCATTCACTTGAAATACCAAAATAGTATTAAAGCTTTTCTCAGGTTGGGGCTAGATGGCGTTTTGTAAAATATCTAGTGATATATTGTGTTTTAATTCGAGTCGAAACATAAAACCTACTAAGCTACTAACTCTTTCTACTTTATTTCTACAGCTAAATCAAAACAGTCGCGTTGGTACTCTTTTACCTTCATGAATGTGTTTGAAGTTCCAAATTAAACATGCACTAAATATGCCTCACAGTCCTGTCACCGCTTCTGAATAATGTTTGCACAGAACAAGACCATTCGAGTGGAAAGACGAATCGCAGCCTATTTTATTGTTCAATATTGACACGACATCCGTTTTCTAAGTACCTACCATGTTTTTTCAAGTAAACATTCGTTAGGCGCTCTGCCGGAGCTATTTTTGTTTTATTTTCGGGGCATTGTATTTTTTGACGGGCGTTTGGCATTCTACGACACAGAAACAATATTTTGTTAGGAAGCAATGCTTCAAACGGTAAATAAGATAATCGGAAAATTCTCGATAAAGTTCCTTTTTTACGAACGGTGTTTTCTGTTTTTGTTATGCTGACAAATCATAATTTCTGTGTAGCAGCTTCATCGTCATCGGTGTGCTACTCTTCATTCGCTTCTGGAAGGTATGGGGAGCGAGGACAAGCTCTTATTTCTGACTTCAACTTCAGCGGTGTCAGCTGTTGAGTAATTTGGTTATAATACTGTGAAAGGCTAGAAGTTGGCCTCAGTTGGGTTCAGCGGCTAGTATAATAGCAGCCTACGACTTAGCGGCCCACCGGGAGGCCAGACTTAAATTTGAGACTTGGGTGCTTCACAACCGGCCCCATTTAGGAGATATTTTTGATGAGATGTCGAAGGCTCGTAAAATCTTTAAGAGCCGCCTGAAGTGGTACCAAAACTACCAAGACCAGATCATCATTGACAAAATAGCAACGGAACGAGCAGCCAAAGATTTTTCTAAGTTTTAGAAGTCCACTGGGAAATTAAATTGTAGGCCTGGCCCCCCGGCGTGTGTAGATGGGATGAGTGAGCCGAAGGACATAGCACAGATGTTCATGGAACAATTTAGGGTGCAATCTCCTCTCGGCCCATCGGTTGAACTGCTCGATGCTGAGTGCAGCTGGCAGGGTGATGAGCCTCCGCTAAAGTTTTCAGAAGACGATGTAAAAAGAGTCATCAAAAGAATGACTAGAGGTAAGTAACCCGGCCACGATGGGCTCAGTATCGAGCATTTGAAATACGCGGAGGTCCACTTGCCGAGGGTACTGTCCATGTTTTACTCCATGTGTGTTAGTCATCCATTCTTGCCAGCTTCTAATGAAGGCTACGGTAGTACCTATTATTTAAAACAGGTCAGGGGATATCTCGGACAAGGGAAATTACCGCCCGATCTCTCTTGACTCCACACTAGCCAAGGTACTGGACAGTATGCTTGATACTTGCCTACAAAATTGTCTTAACTTACAGGATGCGCAGTTCGGGTTCCGACCCGGACTATCAACAGAAAGCGCCTGCGACTGCGGGGTCTATAGAAGAGATGCTGAAGGTTTGGATCCTACGCTGCATCGCACGGCCTCACCTATAATGTGAAAAAATGTGAATACATTATCTTTAAGACCGCTCCAAAGACCCTAGAGAACACTCGCGACTTAATCCTGAACGGTGCCAACATCAAGCGAGCTACTCAATTTAGATACCTAAGGCATTTCCTTTCTGATGATCTTATGGTTAACGTAGACATAGAAAGGGAACGTAGGGCTTTGGCGGTTCGAGGCAACATGTTGACCTGTAGATTTGCCCGTTGCTCTGAAGTGAAAATTACACTATTTAAAGCTTACTGTCAGAGCTTGTACACGGGAAATCTACGGGTGAACTATAGCAAAAAATCGTTGGAGGCCCTGCCTGTACAGTATAATAATACTTTTAGGATGCTGCTGAGACTCCCTCGTTTTTGTAGCGCCTCAGAGATGTTTGCTCAATATCGAACTGATGGTTTCCAAGCCATCGTTCGGCAGAAAACAGCACATCTCTGATGAGCAGGACGAAGGCCAGTCACAACAGCATCCTAAAAACCGTAGCGGAGCATTGTCTGTCTCCCATGTGGACACAATTTGCGAAATGTGTTGCACCAGTCTGTGGGTATGATGCCTGTTAGCAGGAATAATGTATTTTTTTAATAAAATGTAATTTAATAATGTGAACTTGTAGCATAATTTATCTTATCTTATTTATGATTTTATTTCGTGTTTATTATGTGTGATATGGACTACTTATTGTCTGAAATAAATGAATACAATACAATTAGCCTATTTTAGCAGTGCTTTGACACGATAAAACTACTTTGCGGCTGTCATTATAGTGAGAGCTTTGAGAAGCATTTGTGGTATTAAGGTAGAAGCGCACTTCACGAAATTTTCAGCCAACTAAGGAACTGGCTATCTTACCTCTAAATGCCGGAACAGAACAACTTCCGAATTGTTAATATAACGACAGAATTAGGTAAGTTGGTGGTAGCTAGCCAGGCAGACTTAAACAAAGTCCTACCACCAACCAAACCAAGCATAATATTGTACTCCCCATGGGGATCGAACCCGGGATCTCTGGATCTGACACCGGTGGTCGAACCACTAGACCACGGAGGCGGTTAAAACTATATACAATACATATACACTAAATCTATATGGAGTGGTAGTGCTCTTTGACTCTTGAAGATAACTAGCAGCCACAGATATCATATTATGATGTGTATCTTATATTATGTACTGTGTTCCCATTCCCACTGCTAGGAATGGGTACATATCACGTTGCGTTGTTGCCGTATCCCTAGGACACTGCAACAACGTCCTCTTGTTATCAGTTGAATATCGTCCAGATTGTAATCAGTTCGCGGCGCCGCCCTCATTGTGCAGTGAACAAAAGGTGCCGACTGCCGACAAAGGACGCCACCGCCCACGGCTTATCGCAGTGTACCTACTGGTATACGTTCCACTGCACTGTCCAGTCCACAGGTAATGTATTGACGGAAGGCTTCGATTCATTGTTTTATATTAAATGTAAATCCGTTATTTGTTGAAAGTTTCATTCACCTGGATGATGTATTTTTGCCAATTATTTTGATTTGAAAGCCAAACTACTGAATCGGTTTTGAAAAAAATTCTATGGAACCAATTTAAAAGTATATTAATTCAAATGTAAAGTAAAGTAATGTAAAGTATTTTCATCCATTCATTGGGCTCGCGTTTAGAGGCAAATGAAGACTATACGCTCAAGTATTGAAAAAAAAACTATGGAACTTTAAATACAATCTCTTACAATACAGAGACTTCTTATAGGTTTTTCTGTAATCTCTATAGATCATGATCCCAATCATGGACGTGTACGTAAAAAAGCAACCTATACCTATGTATAGGTTGCTTTTTTACGTACACGTCCATGATTGGGTCACCGACTTTCATATGTGTACTAGATTTAAACTAGTAGTTTCGAAGTAAATTGGCTGTGACAGATGTCGATCAGACAGACAGCTTCAAGTGTGCCTATAATATTTGATGAGTTCCCTTGATTTCTCCAGGATTACATCATCAGATGCTGACCTGATGATCAGGATCAGGGACCACCTGAGAAGTGTTCCGACGAAGTGAGAACCTCCTCCTTTGTTGAAGTCGGTTAATACAAAAAAATATTCCTTATTTTGCTAGATACGGATAATTGTACTGTGTTTGGTTTAACTCGTTGAGTGCTGTATATATCACTTAGTTATGTTGGGTGAAAGAGTCTAATCAACTTTATTATTTATTTCTTATTACCTATTTTTTTTTTCTGATCGAATGGTTGGTGTCAACCATTATAGGACTAATTATTTCCTGATTTGTCAAAGTAAAATAAAAAAAAAAAAAAAAAAATACAGGACATTCATTTTACACAGCGCCATCTAGCCCCAAACTAAGCATAGCTTGTAATATGGGAACTAGATTACGGAAAAAAAAAACTTAAATACTTTTTGTAAATACATACGTACTATATTATTATGATACAACACCCAAACACAGAACAAACATCTATATTCATCACACAAATGTTTGTCCTGGGTGGGAATCGAACCCACAGCCTACAGCGCCGAAGGCAGAGTTACTACCAACTGAGCTATGAGGCTTGTCTTTGTGAGGTACTATATTGTTTGGACAATAATCTTTTCTCTATGAAAGGCGAAGGACTGGTTTGATATCTTCTACTGATCTAGACTAGCTCATTTGACTGTTGCTTGAGCTTGATTTGTGCTTAATTTCCCTATCTACGAAGCTTGATTGGTAAAATTGATGGGCGAGTTTTAACTGATCCCGTACCATAAGTACCAACGAACTTAAGCCCTAATATGCTGAGGAACCTTACCGGTTATTTATAATGACTACTAATTGAAAATATATATATATAAATCTAGTGGTTTGGTTATGTAAATAAAAACATTTATTATTTATTATTTATTTAATCTGTAACATTTTATCTAATGTTAATCATAGAAGTACAGGAATAAATAACGACATATTTGAATCGTAGCGCCCTTAAATACATTTCAAATTAAAGAAATAAAACATTAATAGTACTGACCGTCACTGGAAGCTAATTATAATGAAAAGCCATATCATCATCATCACAGCTAAGCCCACTGCTGAGTATTAGATGTCACTTGCATATAACATACATACTCCACAGGCCACTGCAATGTAACTTAAATATTGGCTATTTCCAAAACCTGGGTATAGCCAAATTTACCACATGCGTTAGATTGGTGGTAATTTAGTGTAACAGATTTTTAATTGGTAATTTACAGAATTTTCATTCAATATAGAGAGTATGATACGAAGTCGTTGCTCAAAATGGAAGTAGAATATATTCCAGGTAAATTCTACAATCATTCACTTGGCGCTTTGACGCACATCATCATAATGGTATCTACTTACCAGCCTGTGTTAACATAGTGTTAGCGATACTCGATCCCCGAGTAGACATACTGCCTCAAAGACCGCACGTAAAGTTACAACAATGTACCTTACAAATTAAAAGCATCTTGAAACATACCTAGTTCCAAGATGCGTTCAGTGATCCATGAACCCTCTAGTATGGGTATTATTTTGGCGATTGATTTTATCTCACGTGAAATTAATGAACAGTACCTACTTATAATGATAATAAATGTGTCTTCAAATCGATTGCTCAAACTCAAAGGTTTCATAGCTACCTTTTTGGGATGTTTGTACTCTGTTGTAGGTTCCTAATTTCAGTTTCAAATCAGAAATTGGACAAGCGTCGAGTCGTACTGCGAGTTTTTTATTTATTATTTCCTACTTGTGTTTATAACATTTTAGATTTAACGAAACTAAGTGTAACTTTTGTGTATCTATGGTGAAAATAAATGAACTATGAACACACTAACTAACAACACTCTGCTCAGGCAGATGCATCTTTGACAAACACTACTTACAATAGATCCTGATCTAACGATTGTATTTGGTTTGGCCAATATTTGCTCATAACGTATAGTAGTTGTTTCAAATGCTAGTCAGCTTAACCAATCCCTTTTGATGTGGGTATGGAAACTACGTGCTACTATGCTACTAAAAGATGTAGGTTCGGCGGCTAAATTATGTTAATAATTTGTATGCCTAACATTTTGCATTAGAGTTGACTTCTATTTATTATTATATAAAAAAAAAATCAGGATCAAAATAATGAACATACATAATTTTCTGATAATTATATGTATTAAATCTAACAATGCAACCCAAATGTTATATTATTATTGCCGCCAGGTGTCACCACTGAGACCGGAAATACGTACCGGATTTACGTACTATTCGACGGAAACGGATATGCCTTCTCATTATAATTAGCTTCCAGTGAGGTAAGTATTTTAAAATGCGTTTTATTTCAGGTAAAACGATGCTATTTCGTAAATTAGAGCAACGCCGTAGCAGATTCCGTAGACTTGTTGCTACGACGTAGCACAATCAGTAGACTGGAGCTACGCTTTAGCAGTAAGCAATGAAAATGATACGATGTAACTTCAGTTAACGATTTATTTGGATTGAATTACTAATTGGGCAAATCTTTACTATTTTAATTCTTACCTAAAACAAGTAGCATTTGGTATTTAATATATAATAAATAATTAAAACAGGACATTAATTTTACACAGCACCATCTAGCCCCAAACTAAGGAACTAGATTACAGATATAATACTTACACACGTTTTTTTTTGTAAATACATACTTATCATACAATATAATATTCAAACACAGAACAAACATCAATATTTATCACACAAATGATCGTTCTAAGTGGGAATCGAATCCACAAGCTACAGCGCAGAAGGCATAACCGTCGTGATAAAATACAAACCAATTGGACAAGACATTCTCATTATTAATAAAAGCAACGCGTTAACATCCAAAAGCGGTTCATAGTAATTGTTTGAAATGCGGTCCATTCGCCAGATGTCACGGCATTTCTACGAAAAATGAACAAATAACAAAAACACAGCCCTCAGACTGAAATAACTGAATACAATAGAGTCAGACTTTCATGGATTATTGTTACGAATTTATGGTTTAAAAATAACATTATTCATGAGCGCATGTTTTTACCCGACTGCGTATAAAACTATGATGAGTATACGCTGGGATATCTGTTCTCAACAACAATACATATAAATTACTGTAGTGATAAAACTTATTACACTGTAAACAGGGTTGTTTGTATTGTGGCAATCCCAGACGAAAATTATCTTGTTTTCTTCTACCAATAAAACTCAATTAATGAATTTTGAAAATATTTATCGGATTTTATATTTCTTTATCGGATTTTATCTAAATTATATTCAAAGTCTGGGACAATTTAGAAAGGGTATAAATAAGTTAACGCACTATATGATTTTACAGCATCATGGCATAATTAACAAGTTTGGTTTGCCGGTAAAAGTAAAGATGATAGAAGCATTGTGTAAAAGCTCACTACATTTACTTATTTTAAAATTTATATCAGAAATCTTGCGGGACTTCTGATTGAGGGGACACGTGACTCAAAGGCTGGCTCTTATTTAGGCCAGAGAATTAGCAACTATTAGCTATTCAGCATGGCAATGCAGCCAGTGTCTTGGGCACGCTTCCGTCTAGTACTGGTCTGGAACAGTTGTGTTACCTATAGGCCATTTGTAACGGTACTCAAGTCAGGTAATCTGACAGATTTTTTTGTACATAGTTGAATGGTATATTTTATAGAATAAATTAACCTTATTTTATAAAAGACAAAAAAAAAGAAAGGCTACTTTGCAATTTTTTCTTGCTTGGGAAAGTGGGATCTATCTCTACTCCGTTAACGGTATCTTTGAAGGTTGTAGCGAAATGCTCATATCGCCGCTGGTAGGACCTGTAAAGCCCGACCAGCACACTCTCCCACCGAAGTCTGGCGACAAACGGTTTGCCGTATTCCGCCGGTGCTGCCTACAGCTCGCTCCATCGTAGACCTTATCCTTGCAGTGTCCTAGAACTTTACAAGACTACAGGTCTAGGAGCTAACCCCCTATCAAATCTCCATATAACATTAAAAGGCCCCTTTTAGCAAACCGGTGACCCAGCGAATTAAATTGCAGTCCTGTAATTAAAGCATTTCAGTCGCAGGTTAATCAGCGCTTGACCTTCGCCTTTACCCAGCCTTCTTAACGCCGTAAGATGTGGCGTTAACACCCGACGCACGTTCCTTCCGCCCTTTCATTGCTTAATTTACAAATGTAATTGAAGTAAATTCCCTTTGAAAGTCGTAAGCGGTGATTTTATCGTCAGCGGGGCGGCACCTGCCTTCTTTTGTTGCAATACTTTTGTTGCGATAGATTTGTGACTTGTACAGAAAGTAGTTAAGTTACCTTATGTATACTGATGAGGACCATTTGTAACGGTTTATTTTATACTACTAAGTTGGCAAACAGGCATACAGTCCAGCTGATCGTAAGCAGCTACCGTCGCCTGTGGACGCTTGCAACACCAGAAGTACCACTTACGTGTTGCCGATCCAAGTAAAGAAGCTTTGGTGACCTTAATCACCGCAGGGACACAGCATTATATAGATTTATTTTGAACCGAGTTCAAAAAAAGGAGGCGGTTCTCAATTTTTTTTTATAATGATTCTTGTTACGTTTGGTAGGCCATACTCGCGAGGTGGTCCATTGATCAAGGTGGAAATTTTATCAAAATCGGTTCAGTAGTTCGGTTTTTATATCAAAATAACTGGAAAATATATGTCATCCAAGTAAACGATATTGCGTATTCTGCTTTCTTGTGGTGTTTACGGTCACTAGAGTAGACCTTTTGAACCGCTTATCTTTCAGTATCATCATCATCATCATCATCAGGATTATGCCATAATCAATACTTTTGGCATGTTGTTGATCGCAGTAATGATGATACGTAGTAGTAAGATGAATTGACTTTGACGCATTCTGGCTATAATTGCTGTATCAATTTCAATTTCAATTTCAATTTATTTATTTATTTCTCTAAATTATTATATAACAAGCTTTATAACTACACACATAGAAAAGTGCAACGTAAAGGTATACTTAAATTATATCTATAACCTACAAGAGAATGGCTTGCTTTCTGCATCATCATCATTACAGCCCATAAAAGTCAACTGTATAGGACATGGGCCTCCCCCAATGCTAAAGAAAGCAATGGAGGGTTTTGCCATAATACTCACGCTTGGCAGGCATGTTGGTGATCGATGACTCTTTAACGACTACTACTGCATTACCTCAGAACTCCGTTATTACTCAACCGATTAGGAAAATATATTTTCTTACAAAACATAACGTATTATTGCACCCTCAAACGACTCTTAAATAGTGTGTCGGAGACGTCGTGGTGTCGTAGGTTTTACAACGAAAAAAAGCCAAAAATAACATACTTACTACATACTTTATAAATAGCCGAGCATAATTTATGGTGTGTTGAAAAGAAACATGCCTTCATTCATGGGAGTATCTACAGGGTAAATGAATCAACTTTGCTATTTGAAAATACACGCCAAGTGAAATAACGCATACAATGTTTGTTCGTTAAATAACGTCGTAATTATGGAGGTTTCGCCAAATAAGTTTGAACTCTGTACTATCTGTATATTCTCTTTGCCTGCATCTAACGATAGTCTGTTTAAAAACTCTTGATTTTAATTGTGCGGGGCAGTCATCCAAATGATCTGTTCAACTAGGTAGACCACGGCCTTTACTAGTTGGACAGAGCAATTGAACCACTGCCCCGCACCGTTTTTTAATTTTAGAACGAGTTGTTTGAAATGAAGCAAGCAAGCAAGCAAGTTAAATAAAAGCTCGTAAATCTTTGTTTTAATTATTTTTTTATACTACTAAGAGACGCCACAAGCAAGTAGCGCACCTGGTGCTATGTGCATCTCTTGCATATGACAAAGCCTTACTGCATAGGTCACATCCACAAAGAACATAGCCCACACGACACTGCACAAGGGGCTTCTACTACTCTTTAAATCTTTTAATCTAGCCAGGCGGTCTAAACAAAGCACAATATTGTAGGTATTCCCCTGGGGATCGAACCCGGGACCTCTGGATCTGACACTGGTGGCTGAACCACTAGACCACAGAGGCGGTTTGCTGTGCATCCGAGCGTTGAGTGGCGATCTTAGATCAGTTTTTGATGTGGTTGAAGTCGTTGGCCTGATGTTTGTAGGTTGGTTGGTACATTTTACTAAAGCCTCTCGTAATGGCCAGACGATTCTTGCCTGCCCTTGCAGTCTGTTTAACCTAAGTTTAATAGTTTTCCGAACGCTGCCAGAACATCTTTACAACTATTGAATCTCGCCAGAGGCCAGTCAACAAACTTGGATTGCCAATTGTAAATTCATCACGGATTATTATTTAGGCAACAAATCTATTAATCTAAGCCTACGGGAGCGGAATACATAAATCAATTAAGATGTACAAGACGCAGCGTGTTGAGGCCGGCAGCCCATTTAGGTAGCATTCGGGCGACGGGCCCCCGGGCGGGTTCGTCGCTTTAATTCAAATATTACTTGGAATTGAAGTTCGGGTTGGGCCAAGAGATACGCTATTTATTGTCGGTGAGACTATCGGCTGAGACTAGATAGTCTCACCGATAATAAATACAATAAAATTAATAAGTTTTATTTCCAAAACACGTTATAAAACTCGAAGTAAATAGATTATAATAAATTCAATTGCGTAGGTAAAAAGGCCTATCTAAATATTTACACTTTTATTATGAATTGTAACTGTTTGCCCCCACAAATGATCCCCACGCGGTGGCAGACGGTAACACTTATGGCTATCTGCCCCCACGTATGAACAATAGGGGCACACGCTATAACATTACTACCGTCTGCCACTGCGTCCGGTGCTACGGTGGCAGACCTTTATTACCTATACCTATACCTGTATAGGCCCATAATAAAAATGAGTTTTTTTCCAGGGCCACAATTTATTTTTCAAAAACTCACTTTTCTAAAAAAACAACTAACAACTTAATGCAGAACTTATTTTTTTTTAATCGAGCACGTAACTCCTAACATGACTTTTCGGTAACTCTCACGGTTTCAGAATTGGCCTCAAAAAATACTCACCTGTATACCGCCAATTTTTAGATTAATTGTACGACGGGGAAGCGCTTATGGCCTTCATTTGACCTGGTTACAAGTTAAAATAAGGCCACCCGACTTCACCCGGAACCCTCAACTGTCTGAGTAACTGGCAATCTTACCTCTAAATTACGGAACACAACAATTTTGAAATTGTAGTTATGGCGAAAGTATTAGGTATACTTAGGTGGTATAGGTGGTAGCTAGCCAGACGGACTCGAACAAAGTCCTACCGCCAACCAAACCAAGCACAATTTTGTACGCCCCTGGGATCGAACCCGGGACCTCTGGATCTGATGACGATGAAGCCTTCTTCAAACATTTCCATTTTTTTGTGTGTGGCGCCTTGTCCAGAGATTTGCAGCCACTCCTACGATATCACTGCTTAAGAATCGACCTCTCCAATTCAGCCCGCGGATGTCGTAAGAGTCTACTAAGGGTTTTTTTTCAATAGAAGAAAGGCAGCAGCTTCTTTCTGCATCACACGCCACAATAGGCAACATTTTTGCATACCGCCTTGAATGATGTTTTTTTTATGTGAATATTTTTATTCCACCACAACAGGCAACAGCCAGTTTTGCATAACGCCTTGAATTATGTTTTTTTTAATGTAAGGATGGCAAAGTAAGTATTTTATAGCGCCATTGTGATATCGTTTTTTTTAACTTGTTGGGAATTAGCCTCCCAACAAGTTAATGTATATATTTTCATACCACCTCGATTTTTTTTTTAGGCAAAGCGGGGCCACCACGAAGCCCGGTTTATGTTTAGATCAAAGTAAAAAAATATGTTTTTTTTTTCTTATTTTTTATCAAAAATATATTTAAAAAAGTTTTAAAAATTGTTAAAAAAAATCCTCACTAGTGTTAATAAATGATTGATTGATTGATACTTTAACAATAACTTGTTGGTTAATCGACTATTCTTGAACCTCATACTCATTCGATGGGCAGCCATTTTTTTTTTAAATTGGGAATGTAGTTCTACGTTAAATAAATTACATCTAAGGTGTCTTCAGCGCCTGTACCCGGAGTTGTAGTGGCTCCTATGTACCGCGGCTCATTCTATATTTACATAAAACCAATTACCAGGCGGGTCACTGTCGAGTTACCAATACCCAAGTCATGCGCCACTTCCTAGCTACTTGCACTGTAAAATAAACCTTAAGGTCAAGATCATTAGAATTAAATGCAATGCAAGAACTTCTTTCCTTTACTGATACTTACATACGAAAGAAATCAACGCATGATTTATTTTCCGTACTACGTTTGAATAGTCCGCCAAGACTGAGCGAAACTTATCTCTTCGCTTAGGTGTAGACCATATGTCCTCACGAGTAAAGACATTGTAAGTAATAATTAATGTGAAATCTAAATCTATCAACAATATAACAACAAGCCTCATAGCTCAGTTGGTAGTAACTCTGCCTCCTGCGCTGTAGGCTGTGGGCTCGATTCCCACCCAAGACAAACATTTGTGTGATGAATATAGATGTTTGTTTTGTGTTTGGGTGTTGTATCATATAGTTCGTATGTATTTACAAATATTTAAGTATTTTATCCGTAATATAGTTCCCATATTACAAGCTATGCTTAGTTTGGGGCTAGATTGCGCTGTGTAAAAATGAATGTCCTGTAATATTTATTTATTTATTTATCTAATTTTCTATACCTAGTATATTTTAGCAGTAACATTACATTGCAATCAACTTCTCGCCGAAGAATTCACTGTTCAGCCGCTGATTATTATTATGGTAACAATAATTTATCTATTTATCAATTTGAGAAAGACCATCGTATAAGAAACAAAGAACCTTACGAATTACGAATGAGAACCTATAAATTTAAGGGACACAGAAAAACTAATAATAAATCCATTAATTTCTGGTATCAAGTACATCACAAGAACTTATTATATGACCCATATTAAGTATACACCTTACAGACTAGATATATGTTAGGCTATAACAACAATTCAAAAAATGATTGTTTTCCGGCCTGTAGAGGTAAGATGAGTTGGTTGTTAGTTGAGGATTCCGGGTGAAGTGCGCCTCCACCTTCGGCCTTATCTCAACTTGTAACCAGGTGAGATAAAGGCCAAGCGTTTCTCCGTCGTACAAAAAAAAGACTAACATACAAAAGGTATAACAAACTATTAATTTAGCACACGTCATTCCGCGAAGTGCATGGTAGAAGTTAAAGCACGGGCCATAGTCAATAAACTTAACCTATGTTGGTAACAAAAATATTTAGTACCATAGTAGCTAAATTCTTTCGAAAAATCTATTCGGCACGTGTTTCGCCTCACCTCGAGGCATCTTCAGGAAGTAGTCTGTTAATTTGACCAGTCCTCTGGCATTTCACTGCAGCGCAGCGCTTAGAGCGGCAATATGTCGGCAGAGGAAATATTTTACTTATATGACTTATTTTCAGCTAGATATAGCCTGAATCAATAAGGTATCGTGAGCTATTTAAAGCTTAGAAACAAATAACAAAGTATATCGCCATAATATGCACTGCAATTGCTGTATTTCCAACACAAGTTTCTCCAAAACATAACAAGTGAAACTAGAGATTCGCAAAACCCTCGTATGAGTTCTATGTCCAAAAGTGGACGGTTGACGGTTTATTTTATATTTAGAACAGGTCGGCTCTTGACCTTGAATTTGCCCAGGCAAGGATGACGTCTACGGTCGAGTGAGCCCACCCAGAAGGTGCCTTACTCTCTTCTTGAAGACATTATGGTGATCCAACAGTGGAAATATAGACAACGGTAGATAATGATGATGTGTACAACTGTCAAACAATTCCCTAAGCGGTAAAGAAACACGCTTCACGCACTGATCTGTCAAACATAGCGTTAGATTGATGCTCCGAGAATACCCCCACGGGGTATGGATTCCAGCCGATACTCGCTGGCCCACGGGAGGAAACTTTGCACTGAATGTAAGAAAAAAATTACTTTTCCATAAGGGATGACATATTACCCTTTGGTAATATTTCACCGTCGGATATTGTCCCTAGAGGAGACATGGCTAACGAATATTGGATTGGTATTTAGTAAGGCCATACCGCGTCGGGGAATCTTTACTAGTTTCAAAGGTATTTCCAAACCTTATAAAAACCGCAAGCCACTTATCTGGTTCACTCACCGGTATCAAATTCAGAGGTCCCAAGTTCTAGAGTGATAAAATATTGTGCTTGGTTGGTGGTAGGACTTTGCTTAAGTCCGCTTGGCTACCACCATATTTACTTAAGTTTGTCGCCATAACCATTCTAAAATCGCTGTGTTTCGGCATTTAGAGGTAATAATAGCCAGGTCATTATACAGTTGAGGATTCCGGGTGAAGTCCGCTACCACTTTCGGCTTTATCATAATTTGAATCCTGATGAGATGAAGGCACAATTACACAATATTTGGCCTAAGTGGGAATCGAGCCCAAAGCCCAGATGGCAGAGCTACCAACTAAACTGCGAGGCTTTGATGGAATGTAACTATGATGATGACAAAATAACTTAAAGGCGCCTTTCAAGCCTTTAATGAAGGCAATGGGAAACTACCATCTTTCATAACACTGACACTAAAATGTATAAGAACTTGATAACTGAGTTAATTTGTAAGTTACAAGCCGCAGATACAACTCCAGACGATTTAAAGTAAACGTTAACTTAATTTGTAAGTAATTTGTAACTACCATTTGCGGTTGGCAGAGAGCCACGTCTAGCCACAGCCTTTGTGACTTTAACTTACCGCTATGTGAGATTACGTCTCTACAAAATCAGTACAAAAACATTTTGGTCTATAGAATTATCCAGATTATCACAAACTGTAAGCCAAGTTGGCTTAGCGCGATGTGACTCGTTTTCCGATCTAATGGACGTGGATTCTAATCTGGCTGTGCACCATTCATGCATGGTTATTTATATTAATACTTTGTTTTTTGAAGTGATACTTTTTGTGGGAGGGTTTGAAATTCTATCGTGTCTATGACACACCTTGTTTTTTTTTAATGTATAATGTTTTGTTGTACCTACTATTTTCAGTTGAATTGATTTGCATAAGAGGGCTCATTAGTCTCGCCTTCCCATATAAACGCAGTTCCTCGATCATTTTGAAATAGCTAGTCCGAATCAAACATTTTTTTTCAGGATTTTTCCAAATATACCTGAAATATGGGTTTTGAATCAGACTTACCATTTTAAAATGAATAAGGAGCTACGTCTGTATTGCAGAGTGAAAATCAGCGGCACTCCGGTGCCTTTTTAACGTTATCGTTTTCCTTTCGTTTTTTGTTTGCCTGGAACAAATAACTTTTAGAGATAAGGCCGTCCCATCATCCTGATACACTGTCACTTGTAAATTGTAATCACCCGTCACTACTAGATAACGCTGAGTGAAAATATTGTCCTGTAACATTTATTTATTTATTATCGTTTGTTGTTCGGTGTTATTTCTGTGTACAATAAAGTCTTCATTAGTTCATTAATTCCGGAAAGTTTATGTCCGTATCAAACCCGTTCTGCTAAATGAAAACGTCGTGAGGAAGCTTGCGAGCAATTTAGGTCCGTAGCGGCAAATATCTGTTTGCTTCTGAGCTAGGATAATAACTATTCCAGGCAAGCCTGCTCCATTTACACTCTTCACAATAAAGTATTCGCATATAACGGGTAAAAATCTCCAATTAATCCCTTAAATAATAGGGTACATACGATTTTACATTAAGAAATGATTGTGGACTAGCACTTCACCCGGAAACCTCAATAGACTGAAGAACTGGTTGTGTTCCGGCATTAAGAGGTAAGACTCTTAATGCCGGAACACAACAATTTAGAATTGTTATAGTAAGTAGGAGTTCGCTATCCAGGCGAACTTAAATAAAGTACTACCACCAGCTATACCTTAGTTTTAGAGGTTTTGGCACGATTAAATTTTGTAATTAAATTGGGTACAAAATGGAATATATATCTACGTGTCACTCCACGAAAGAAAGCTTTGGGCTACAAAGACAAAATCGATAAATAAATTAATCAACAATATATGTAATATATCCATAGATTCAGGTGTATTCATAATTAAAGTGTAAAGCATAATTAACTGATTAGATCTCAAGCAACGTATAAAAATGTTGTAGTCATAAACGTGACTTAAAAGTTGCTTAGTTAATCACTGCTTATTTTTTTGATCACTAGAAATGGTTTGGAAAAATTAAGGCAGGAAGTTAAAAGTATGGGGTACTCCTGAAGTGATTTCCAAAAAACTTTGTATATAATGAGCACTTACCTCATGTCACCCCCAGTACCTGATCACAGACACTACATTTTTATTTATTTATTAAAAACAATACATCCATCATTACAGGATGTCCCTAATACAATAGAGCTGTTAATAATTGTCAGCATTACAATTAATTACAAACAAAATTAAATTAAATTATTATAACTAATTATAGCGATACACAACACGTACGATTGTTATCTTCTAGGCAATCGGATTTTTTTTTAAACTGGATGCGTCGTCAATACACATTATAGGAATAAAACTTTTGTATAACAGGGAAACATTTTAATTATCTCCCACTCTATCCAACACAGTGCCCCACCACTTTACGTCACACAAAATACTAGCGGATCAGGAATTTCAAAACCCACCCATTAAAAGTTTCACTTCCTAAGTTTTCAGATAGCTTTTGTTTTCCAACATTTATGAATTTATTATTTGACAAGCCTAACACATCACTCGGTGACCTATGAGACAGAAAAGTGGAAGGTTTTGGGTCACATCTTCTATGAATATTTTACATACGTCCACAAATCTTTTGCCTACGTCTAGTTCTCTTTTATCTCCGCATCACCTGCCGGCACGGTAAGCTGCGACATCTGACCCTCATTTTAAACTTTATGGATATTGGCTTCCCGAATGCCGACACGTTCTGAGCCTGCCAAGGTGAGCGTGACGATTTCGTTTGAATTGGAAAGCAATCGAAGTTTTTACGCTGATTTTATGGGATTTTGATGTTGTTTTTAACTGTTTTTAAGCTATTTGTGGTGTTTCATCAAAATACATTCAGACGTGGGCTTTTGTGTGTTATTTTTACAAAGCTGCAGCAAGTGTAGCTTCATCGTTTTCACGTTTTGAGAGAATTATTAAAAGGTCAGTTACAAACCTTTTATTGATTCACGGAATTAAATTCAAATTGCTTAAGCTGAGTTGGATATGGGACAAAAATTTGGAATCTGCGTCAGGATCCTCGTTGCTCAATTGTTTAGAGCTTTTCTGGTATGAGGAATAGATGCGGGTTCGAGTACCGTTGCGGGTTTTGAATTTTTGTGTCATAATAACATTTCTTATGTTGTGACTAAGTGCGAACACTTGAAAAATCAAAATAATATAAATTTAATTGTCAAGTAGCGGCACTCAGACACTGAAATGGGGCCCCAACAAAATCAAACACACTCCTCCATTTCTAACTTCTCTGTGGTCTAGTAGTTCGCCCGATGGTATTAGCTCCAGAGATCCCGGGTTCAAACCCTAGGGGGGTACAAGTGGTTTGATTGGTGGTAGAAATTTGCTTAATAGATAAGGCAGCCAGTTTATCTGTATGTTGAGGATTTCGAGTCAAGCGTTCCACCTCCAGCTTTACCATAACCTGACCAAGTGTTCATCTCATTTGGTCAAGTTGTCATCCATACAAACGTACCTCTTACATAACAAGCCTCATAGTTCAGTTGGTAGTAACTCTGTCTTCTGCGCAGATCTTGGTGATCTGAAGTCAACTGATGTCCTTTTTCTGATCCTTTTACAACATAAATGGAAAGGTCTTTTCGTAAGCTGCGACCGCCACGTAAACTGAAACTTTTTGATACTCTCATGCATCATCCATCTTATTTGATAAAGAAATGATTGGCTCAATGTTTCTAATATTAACAAGACACATCTTGGATTTTTAGCCGTTTTCTTCTTTTGCTTTCTAAGTCAATATCTACACCAATATTATAAATAAAAATAAAAATATTACAGGACATTTATTTCACACAGCGCCATCTAGCCCCAAACTAAGCATAGCTTGGAATATGGGAACTAGATTACGGATAGAATACTTAAATACTTTGTAAATACATACGTACTATATGATACAACACCCAAACACAGAACAAACATCTGTATTCATCACACAAATGTTTGTCCTGGGTGGAAATCGAACCCACAACCTACAGCGCAGAAGGAAAGTTATACTTCCAACTGGGCTGTAAGCCTGTTTTGGTGGCTTGGTGTGTGCTACATTTAAAAACAACTAGTACTCATAATATGTGTAATGATGAGAAAGGATAATTTGTAAAATGTTCTACAGCATTATCAGGTGATTAAGAATTTTTACATGAATGAGTTTGTCGATTCTTCGATATAAAGTTGGAAAACTATTCAGTTCGACCGAATTCTGTAGGAGCTGATGCCTTGAGAATTCCAGGAGACAGGGGAGAAAATACCAATGTTGTGTATTGATTTTATTTAGTTTGTGTTACGTTGTGTTAGTAGCGTAACTACTAACACAACCAAATAATTAAAAGGGGTGCCAAAATAATTATTATTATCTAAATATCAAGTAATTTATAAAATTTTGTTATTTTCACTGTTTTATTGAAATTGAGATAAATTAATTAGAATTAGTAAGCCTAAATTTTACATGACGATGTGGTTGGTGAAAATATGTGAAACGTAATTATTTAGCCTAAGAATCTGTATGAACCCATATTTATAGCAAATAAATAAACAATTAAACAATCAGAAATTCATAATGTGTCCATTGATTGCTTTTTTGGATAAAACATTTGACAGTTATTGATTATTTAAATAGTAAAAAGCCTAAAATCTTCTGCTAAAATTGCTTTGACACTAGATTGAGGCAGATCAACAAAGATCCTCAATGTTGAACAAATAACCATAATAATTACAAATCATATCTAGATAGCGTTGCTGGTCTCGCAAGAAATTAAAAAATATGTTGTAATTCACATATTTTTATTTGAAGTGTAACTTTTTATAGGTGGGTTTTGAAATTCTGATCCGCAACAATTTTGTGTGACGAAAAGTGGTGGGGCACTGTGTCGGATAGAGTGGGAGATTATTGATCGACTGAGCGAAGCGAACGAGATCTCAGAGTTAAGTTGGGAAATCCGGCACTGTATGCATGTATGTGGCAATGAACGGATTATCCGATTTTCATGAAATTTAAATTGAATAGAGAAAACGTAAATAGAATTAAATTGTCGCGGGGGATTTTTGATAAGTAGGGTAGTGTTTGAGATATTGGGGTAAAAAGAAATATTAATTTACACCCATATCTTTTGAATGGCTAATCCGAACATTTCAAAATTTAGAACATGCAAAGATTATATTAATAGTTATCAGTTGTTACGAGGATTTTTTTTGACACTAGGGTAGTTTTTCAGAAATAGGGGTGTTAAGTGGGACTAGAAGATTTTTGGCTCGTGGGGTGTCATTTGAAAGAGTATCTACTGCACATTCTTAAATATGTATTACTTTTAAATAGGGGTGGTTTTCGTAACAAAGGGTGCATTAAGGGGTTAAAACGCTTGGTATGTCTCGTAGGATAGACTGTTAAAGGGGGTTGACTTCATAATTTACTTTCTTTTGAATTTTTGAAACCACCCCTGTATTTAAATTAAGGGTTGCAAAAGGGGTAAATAAAATTAAAGTCTTGAACATGTGTGAAAACATGACATCTCATATATAAGAGGGGTTGGGACTGTAGATTTCAAAATAAGTTTATTTTTATTATTTTGATTCGAAAAAGGGTATTCATGGCGTATTTACCTATGATTATCTAATAAGTTTATTTTTCCCTTTTAAGGGTTTTTAAGATGAAGGGGGCAAAGGATGATCATCAGGTCTTCTAAGATAAGAGAGGGTATTCGGAATCTCATTAAAACTGGTCTTGGTTTGTTATTCACTCAATAGGGAAGGGTGTCGATAAAATCCAAGAATTACTTTTGGGTGTCATATTTGGAGTGACGTCACGCGTGCCGGTGAATGCACAGCCGAGTGATAGAAATTAATTAATAACAATTCACGACATTAATGTTCTGTGCTCAAAGTGATAATTGCCTTTTTACATAAGTGTTTGGTGTCGAATATGAATATTTACGCACAATAACATTCAAGGGATCTCGTATTTATCGATACAGATCATCCAAGTTTACTAAGTGATACGGATTTGATACCCGCTATAGTGCATTTTAAAAAATAAATAAAAGAACTTGTACGGTTTGTAAACAATACTTTACTAATACTAATTCTAGAGTGATTGAAGTATATTTACAACATATACCAAGGCGCGAACAGTTGTACTTGGAATCAATTTAAATTGCGACCTAAATCTAATAATTAACTGCCTGTCCGCGACGCCTAACGCCATCTAGCGTCGAGTAGTGAAAAACATTTTACTAGCCTAATCCGATAGATATGGCAAAGTGTTTAGCCTGCGGCAAGTTCATTAGAGGCGGCATTACATGCCCTCAGTGCGACTCAAGGACCCACCACGAGTGTCTCGGGGTCCCAGCCGGAGCGACGATCCCCGAGTCGTGGCGCTGTCCAGAGTGCGAGGTGAAGGCGCCCAAAGGCAGAGGTCCTTCGACCCCGGTGCGAGCCGCGCAGCTGCAGGTCGAGGTCTCGGTACCACTGCCCACGCCACCGCCAACGTCCACGTCCCCGCCGATGCCGCCGCCGCCGCCGGCCACCACGAAGCTCAGCACCGACACCAGCGAGGAGGCTATGGTGCTCGACGACACGGCGCTCAACATAACGGCCGAATTCACCGAAATGGAGCTACAGCTGAACTCGCGCCGGGGCCACGATGAGGTGATGGAGGAGCTGGGCCGGATGCAAGACCGATTCTTCGCAGAGTTTTTAAACTTTAAGGATGAGTTGCGGGCGATGCGTGGTGATATGAGAGAATATCGTCAGGAGGCAGCTGAGTTCCGAGCGTCTGTCGCGGAGCTCACATCTCGCGTGGGACTTTTGGAGAAGCGGGTGGAGGCTGTCGAGCAGCGACAGGCCGCTGCCGCCGCTGACGCCGCATCCCGGGCTACATGTGGCGACGCTGACCTGGTCGCGCTCGAACGCGTCGTCGCCGACCTGAAGATCGAACTCAACGACCGGGATCAGGACGCGCTACTCGCGGACCTCGAGATCGGGCAGTTGCCTGAGGAGCGCGGGGAGAACGTTCTACATGCCGTCACGGTGCTGGCGGCCAGGCTGGGGATCACGCTGGAGGAGCGCGACATCGTGTTCGCGGAGCGCGTCGGTACATCGCAGGGTGGGGGCGAGGGGCCGCGCCCGCGCCGCGTTGTGGTGCGGCTGGCGCGGCGGGACCTTCGCGACCGCCTACTGCAGGGTGCGCGCGTGCGCCGGACGCTGGCCGCTGGGGAGGCTGGCCGTGCTGACGTCGGTCCTCGCATCTTTGTGAACGAGCGACTGTCGCGCCACAACCGCCAGCTGTTCCACCGGGCTCGCGAGGAGTGCCGCCGGCTACAGTGGAGGTTCGCTTGGACCAAGCGCGGCAGAGTTTACGTTCGTCAAGCTGATGGGAAGGACGCATATCCTATACGCTCGGTAGCGGATCTTGGAAGGGTTTTTGGGCAATCTTGAGTTTGAACACTCGATCTGAAAGGAATACCTGTTTTGTGCTATTCTATGATAGTATTAATTTATATTTAGCTTTACTAAGACTTTCTTGTAGAATTTTAACTTCTGTTTATGTAACACGTGTTTTTGCATTCTGGTTATTTTGTATGTCTGTCTGTATTTGTCTTGTGTATGCTGATGTATATGTATATGTGATGCTGATTGGTTATTCATATTTATTTTTATATTTTCAAGTATCATTATGTAACTTGTATATTCTTAACATATTTTATTATTATAATATTTATCACAAATCACATCAATCCTTACAATTATTATTAATGACTAAATCACAAAATTGTATTACTATTACCAAGTACCTGATCTATAAATTTGCTTATTCTTGTTATTTTTTCACCAGAGAAAAAAAACAAGTATTATTGATTAGTTACATTTTCTTATTAACTAATGCTTCAATTATGTCTTACATTTTTATTATATATTTTTACCATAAACTTATTTACATTATGACTCTCCCATTCAATATTATTCATGACATTTGTTATTTTATTATACTTATTGCTCTTATTACTAATAGTTATCCCCAGGTATCAATATCCAGAAAATGCCAACCACTCAAACAAAACTTTCTCTGACAAATTTAAAAGTTGGTTTGTTTAATGTAGGGTCTCTTAATACTGGGCATGAGGAATTTATTGTTGCAATGGAGGAGTTGAAACCTGATATTTTAGCTTTGAATGAAACATGGATTGGCCTGGGTGAAGGTGATAAAGCTCCGAAGCTGCCTGGCTATCGATTAATCTATCAGCCAAGACCTAGCAGTATTAAGGGTGGCAAAGGTGGTGGGGTTGGTTTCTATATAAGAAAAGGTATTAGAGCTCGATCATGCCCCTACCCAATTGACAATTCAGTGGAGCAGTTCTGGCTTCAGCTGAGCGTGGCTGGTAGGTGTGTGGTTATAGGTACTGCTTATCGACCTCCAGACCAGGGAGACGTTGCCGGTTTTCTTGATATTATTACTGAGTCCATTGCCTCTATTGCTAAATGCGATAATGTAATACTGTTGGGGGACCTCAACATTAATATGCTGGAAACAGGTTTTGCAAAGTTTCGGCTTTTACAACAATTTCTACACTCTCTTAGTCTTAATCAATTAATTACAGAACCAACCCACTTTACTACTCATCGAGAGACCTTAATTGATATTGTGTGTACCGATGCAAAAGCTAAAAAGATCACAGTAAAATATAAACCAGAGCTAGGTAAACATGCAATGATAATGGTGGAATTTCATATTAAAAAAGAAAAAATCCCAGCTCGCTATGTAACATACAGACCTCTAAATAACATTGTTATGGAATTGTTTTCTGCCGATCTAAACTCTATTAATTGGGACTATTTCTCCACTACAAAAAATATTAATGAACTAGTATCAACTTTTACCAGTACTATTACTACTCTATTTGATTTGCATGCACCAATTAAAACATCTCGGTTCAAAAATTCTCCCCACCCATGGATAACAGATACTGTTAAGGAGATGATGAAGATTAGGGACGGTTATCATGACAGATATAGGATAAATAAGACTGACAACCTTAAGGCATGTTATAAAAACATGAAGCATATTGTCAATGCAGCCTTAGAAAGTGAAAAAACCGCTTTCTTTACACATAACATAAATAATTATAGGAAAAATACGAAAAAAATATGGAAAAATTTAAAAAACAATATTTTACCAAACAAGAAGGAAGCTGGTGAAATACCTTCTCATCTTAATAATCCTGACATGATAAACTCCCATTTTCTTAAAGTGCCTGGTTCTGAACAGGTTAATATTTCACTTCTGACTTACTATGAGTACCACAGATTTGGTAGTGGAATCTTTACACTTCAACCGGTTACAGAGTACACAGTGTTAAAGGTTATTGAAGGATTTAATTCAAACGCTCAGGGTCTGGATGGTATATCTCTGGAAATGCTGCGACTGACTTTACCTCAATCATTGCCAGCGATAACTGCTATAATCAATGAATCTTTGTATAGTGGTATGTGCCCTGATGCATGGAAACTGGCAGTTATTAAACCTTTGCCTAAAAATAATCAGCCGTCTACTTTTGGTGATTTGAGGCCAATCAGTTTGCTCTCTAGTGTATCCAAAATAATGGAGAAGGTGGTCAGCATGCAGCTGATAAAGTTTCTAGAGGAGTACCAAGTCTTGCCCCAGATGCAGTCCGGCTTTCGCAAAGGTCACAGTACCTCTACCGCTCTCCTTGATGTGGTGGATAATCTTCTTGCAGCACAAGATAATGGTATGTGCAGCATTCTGGTGCTATTGGACTTTTCTCGCGCTTTCGACTCAATTAATGTTCCTCTACTATTATCCAAATTAGCATATTATGGTTTCGACACAAAAACAATTAAATGGTTTTCAAGTTACCTCTGTAACAGGTACCAGTGCGTTGAAGTAAAGTCCCCAGATGGTGCTTGTCTAAAATCACAGTTACAATTAGTGCCAAGAGGAGTTCCACAGGGTTCAATACTAGGGCCAGTTCTCTTTATATTATATAGTGCTGATATCATCAAGAATATCTCATTTTGTCGCTTTCATCTGTATGCTGATGATTTGCAATTATATCATTCTTTTCTGCTTACGGAGGCTACTAGCGCTGTAAATGAAATAAATATTGATTTAGCTTCCATATACAAATGGTCAAAATGTAACTCCTTGGTATTGAACCCCAAGAAGTCAAAATTTATGCTTTTAGGTACTAAAGCTAAGCTTAAAAAGGTTAACTTGTCAAACCTTAACATAAATATCTATGGAGAGTCAGTGGAATATGTGAAGGAAACCAAAAACCTAGGTCTTACGTTGGATAGCCACCTTCGTTTCGAGAGTCATGTGGCAGAAAACGTACGAAACTGTTTTTATAGGTTGAAACTGCTCTACAAGATTCGCCCCTATTTATGTGAAAGTATTCGAATAATGCTGTGTGAATCTTTGATACTTTCTTGCCTCAATTATTGTGATGTTGTGTATGGGCCGTGTCTCTTGAGTAGGACCAAACAGCTGATCCAACGGGTACAAAATGCTTGTGCGCGTTTCTGCTTTCATATTCCGCCTCGCACACACGTCACACCATTCCTTAACTCGGGAAACATGTTAAAGATGGCGGTGCGTAGAAAAATCCATTTAGCAACTCTTCTCTTTAACCTCACTAAAAATAAATTACCTCAATACTTGTACTCTAAACTTACCTTCGCTAAAAGTAACTCACGCTATTCAAAGCGAGAATGTGCTAACGTCTTTCTTACGCCACGTCACAAGTCCGTTGCTTTCCGAGGATCTTTCCGGTATGCTGCTACGCATTGTTGGAACTCCCTAGATCCTCCGTTTCGTTCAATAAGGACCATTAGTACGTTTAGATTCGCACTCAAAAAACACTTTCTTTTACTACAAAAGTCCTCGTAAGCTCTTTTTCTAATTTTCAATCTCTTAAATTTCATCTCAGATCAATAACATTAATAATATTATTCAATCAGAATCTATATTTTAATTTTACACTGCACATGAGACTGTGACTGTGATGCCCACGATCACGACCATAGACTATAAATTTTATTCATTATTTTTTCAATAAACACAGATAATTAAAGCTGAATTCATATAGCATACCTATTCAATCCTATCCAAACTCCTTCTTAATATTTATTATTATTATTATCGTAATTATAGTAAAAATATCTTATAAATAAATAAATAATTAATAAATATTACAGGACATTAATATGTAATTAAATGTATTCATATCTTATTTTAGTTGCTATTTGTTATGCGTGATTTCGCTCGAGTGGGTTCCACCTGAAAATCAGCGCCTCTTCACTCCATGGTGGAGTGGCTTTTTGCTGAGGTGGTACCTTTTTGGCCCAGGCCGCCCGGCGCAGTATAATATGTGTTTACTTACGTATTTACCTACTTATTTTATTTATTTATTTTTTACCTATTGTTATATTACTAGATTTAAGTTAGTGTGTTTATGTGTTACTGTGTGTTTATGCGCTGTGTTTGTTCTTGGTGCCAAATAAATATTTTTCTTTCTTTCTTTCTTCTTTCTTATATTCCAAATCAACGGTAAATAAATGTTCACCTGTGAATGTGAGAAGAACTTCCCTTATTATATTACTTCGCCATAATCATCACGTTTGGTAGACGGCTTGGTGCTCACTGTTAAAGTTTTGTTAACACGCAGAAAGAAACTGCAGTCTTTTTGGTTGACTTTACGACATCCGTAGGCTGGAGGGGTAGATTTGTAAACCACGACTTCTAAGGCAACGGTTTTGAGAGCACTTTTCAAAACGTCATTAAACTTTATGTTGAAAGGATATTAAAATAAGTTAGCAACACGAGAGAACTGACTTTTAACGTTTGTTAATTAAGTTCTGTTTGAGAAATAATCTCCGACACAAACCAGACATCATGAGATCTCATGGCATGTTCGGGGCGAACTACTAGTTAAAATGTTTCCCTGTTATACAAAAGTTTCACTTCTAATCGTGTCTTTACGACTGTTTTTTTTTAAAGAAATACCGTGTTTTACTTTTCTGAATTATCATGTTTATTTATTTTTAGATTGATACCTAATATTTAATTAACTAAATGCCGGTACACAAACATGTTAAATACTTTTAATGGTGTAGCTAGCCAGCCGGACTTAAACAAAGTTCTACCAACAACTAAAGTCAATGCAAACTTTAACGATTGAATGTTCGATTTACACCCCTGTCTCTCGCCCTACGAAGGTGCCGGGGTATCAGCTAAAAGGCGTGGCAGTTTTAATTACGAGAGACTATCGGCATTCCGGCATCCGGCCGCCGGATCAGATCGGAATCCGTCCATTAGCCGGCTAACTTGCCGGATTCTTTGCGACTAACGTACACCGTGGATTCTGGAGATTTCGCGAGTAATTGGAATTCGCTTTTGATTTAGTGGAACGCGTGTGGGGAATTGCCGTCTTAGGTAATTCTTTAGCTGTTTTATTGAAAATCGATGTGAACCTGGTCTAGGCAAGGCATTTTGATGGTAATTCTAGCAGATGCTATATCGGTACTATCATATACATTAAGAACTATTTTTATCACAGCATTGATATCCTCTTTGCTCGATTTATAAATTTAAATAACACTTCACTGGTGTGCTATCGTCAATCGATAGCGCTCTAACTGATTAATTTGTGTGTAGTCCTACTTTCTTTTTTCTTTGTTAGTTACCTGTGTTGTTTCCTGCTCTTTTTGTAATATTTACTCCAATTATATAACTTTTATTATCATGTCAGCCTAGTTTTGTAATGCCACCTAGAGCATTTTATTTTAGTTATATAACTAGTACACTGTCGTCAGCGTGGTTTTAGACTGTAAAATTTTTCTATGGATCAGCGTTGTGGGCCACAGTATTGACAAAATTGTTGTTTTTAAGTATTTTGTAGTTATTTATATTGTGGCTGTTTGTTGTTCCTTAATAAATAAAATAAAAATAAAAATGTACAGCGTCAATTGTTACGCTGTATATAAATATTAAAATAGTTTTACTGTTTATCAATTACAAGAAATTCACACGGCGCCATCTAGTCCCAAACTAAGCATAGCATGTAATTATTTTATTTTGTGGTATTCGAAAAACAAACAGTTCTTTATGCTATATAGTAGACTGATATAATAATAAATAAATAAATAAATATTACAGAACATTAATTTCACACAACGCCATCTAGCCCCAAACTAAGCAAAGCTTGTAATATGGGAACTAGGTTACGGATATAATACTTAAATACTTTTTTTTAAGCTATAACTAATTTCCATTAATAAATTGTCGCATATATTATGGGAACTATGACAAAACACACCGACGGGCCTGCAGTTAATCGCAGTACTAATGTGTTTGAACAGTAGGGTCACATGACAAACATTTAAACTAAATGAAGACAATGCGAAAGCCTTATGGTTTACATCATCAACAGTCTGAGGAACCTTAATTAAGATAGTCAGTTCCTAACTGTTGATGATTCCGGGTGAAATGCGCCACCTTCCGCCATATTATAAATGGAAAACCAGGAGAGATGAAGGCCAAGCGCTTTCCCGTCGTACAATAAAAAAAATATTACAATTAAAAAAGATCTCATCAAAAAACAAAAGGGGGTCTTCCTTTCGGCAGGAAAGGGGGTCGAGTGTCCATGAGTATTGAGAACCTTATAACCTTACCGGTCCTATGACCTTCGATGAACAATGCGTCTCCATCGGGATCTATCTTAGCAATACGAATGACGTCACTCCTGCTAGATTCTAGCGTTGTGCGGATTTGGTCGCTCCAGGGTATAAGGTTCCGTTCTTGCAATCGAAACTATCGAAACAATACGAAACTAGACACAAAAATAAATTAGTTATACCCAGCTCCAGGCTAAAAATGTTATCATCGGGACCAAATATTATGGCCATTAACATTTACAACGCACTCCCAAAAACCATTAAAAGTATTGAGCAAAGCTACCAATTCCAGAAAATATTGAAAGATTTATTGATAAAAAATTGTTATTATGGTCTAGAAGATTTCCTTTGCGATGAAGCTATAAAAAAATGATTATAAATATGCAATAATGTTGGGAAATTTTCATACTTATATATTTCTATACTATTTTTCTTATATCACTTTTTTCCTTAATTCATGCTTAATTATAACAAATTGACTATGTACATAAATGCAAATATGACTCATGTAATTAATATATTTTTAGTTTCCTAATGATTATAATTATAATAATAATGACGCCTCTTTCAAAAATGTTGCAATGCCCTAATAGGGTACATGTACAGTGCTTAATCATAGTATAATTAAGATCTTAATGTAACTTACATGTGGAAATAAATGTATTGAGTATTGAAAAAAAAAATCTACGGTTTACACAGCACACTAACAAGCCTTATAGCTCAGTTGGTAGTAACTCTGCCTTCTGCGCTGTAGGTTGTGGGTTCGATTCCCACCCAGGATAAATATTTGTGTGATGAAAAAAAAGCCTTTATTAACTTTATTAAAAAACAAGAAAAGATGTGGCCTGAGAAAGAGCACGCTGGTCTAAAAGGACATTTCTTGACATTCATTATGGACTTAAATACTCCAAGATTGTATTTGTGCGGAAAAACAGACGTGGGCAAGGAGGTTCCATTCTTTGCCAGTTTTCATGATAAAAGCATGTTTAAGTAATCTAGTTCCCATATTACTATGCTAAGATTGGGGCTAGATGGCGCTGTGTAAAATTAATGTCCGTGAATATAACATTATATTATACAGCAAAGATCAAGAATATACATATTTTTCTTTTCTTGCCTTCTCTACCAAAATAAATAAATAATAAATATTACAGGACATTCATTTTACACAGCGCCATCTAGCCTCAAACTAAGCATAGCTTGTAATATGGGAACTAGATTACGGATAAAATACTTAAATACTTTTTGTAAATACATACGTACTATATGATACAACGCCCAAACACAGAACAAACATCTATATTCATCACACAAATGTTTGTCCTGGGTGGGAATCGAACCCACAGCCTACAGCGCCGAAGGCAGAGTTACTACCAACTGAGCTATGAGGCTTGTCAAAATGTAATGGAAGTCTAATGGACAATTTATTGAACCGAAAGCTGGATTCTATGTAGGCCAGCCAATCTTGGGCACGCTTCCGTCTGATACTGGTCTAGAACAGTTAAGTTACCTATAGACCGTTTGTAACGGTCTTTAGTAATCCGACTGTTAATAGTTTGTGTGTGTAGCATAATTTATACGTATCGTTTTTATAAAGTCTGACTTTTTTCTTAAGAAAAGTAATTCATATTATTTTCTTAGACTCAATAACTATATTTGTAGTTTGAATGAAAAGGTTGCTTGCTTAGTAATACAAATACTTGATAAGATGTCAAATCATCTGTGTTACTTACTTATATCAATACCTTCTCGATCTTCAATTTATTTAATGGGTGTATCAAACATTTTTGTAAAAGGTTTAGTAAATGTTTGCAAACACTTCGAATGGTAAATGTTTGCCTTACTTCATTTTAGGTGTGCCAGAATGTTTATTTTATTCTCTGAGAACTGAAATTCCTAGGTACTCTCACATTTTTTTTGGCGGCCCGACTGTATGACTTTTGTCCTTATGGAAATGGGTAGGCCTTTGGTGTGGGACGCTACCTGCGTCGGCACCCCCGCGCCATCTCATTTGCCTGGGACATCAGTTAGGGTTGGTGCGGCATCTGATAGTGGTCTTACTTATTTGATTTTGGGTCCGTGGGGAGCCGGTGCCCTCCGGGTTTTCAAATATCTTACGGGGCTTTTGATTGAGGCGACACGCGACCAAAGGGCTGACTCTTATTTAGGCCAGCGAATTAGCACAGCTATTCAGCGTGGCAATGCAGCTATTGTCTTGAGCATGATTTCGTCTAGTACTTTCCTGGAATAGTTGAGTTACTTATAGGCCGTTTGTAATGGTCCTTAGTTTATCCGACTGCTTCCTTCGATCATAGTTAGTTTCATTGTATATTTTACAAGCCTCGTAGCTCAGTTGGTCTCTACCTTCTGCGTTGTAGGTTGTGGATTCGATTCCCACTCAGGACAAACATTTGTGTGATGAATGTAGATGTTTGTTCGGTGTTTGGGTGTTGTATTGTGTGATAACTATACATATATTAAAAAAAAACAAAAGTATCTAAGTATTATATCGTAATCTAGTTCCCATATTTGTGTGAAAATAATGTCCTGCAATAATAATAAAAAGTAATCAGTTTTTTTTTAAATACGACCGTTCAGCTCTTCATTTCTATGTTTGATTAGGCAAGGATAATGTCTACGGTGGGGCTTCCCTAGATGTCACTGGCTCTCCCGCGCACCGACGAAGCACGGCGAAACGTTTGGCGCCAGAATTCGGAAGGAGGTTGTTTTATCAACAACCCTCCTTCCTTCTTCTGGCTTATGCAAGGCGGACTTTACAGATCCTACCAGCCTGCCAGTATTGATATCATTCAGCTGTAACGGCGAAAAGTCATTCAGTCGTCAGCGATTCCGTTGCCCGGGGTACACTGCTAAGCGGTAGATCTGCCTCGGACAGTGGTCAGAAGTAGGTACGTTGTTACTTAAATAAGATTCTACAACAAAGCTCTAAGCCCTCTCAGTCAGTCAGTCAGTCAGTCAGTCAGTCAGTCAGTCAGTCAGTCAGTCAGTCAGTCAGTCATTCAGTCAGTCAGTCAGTCAGTCAGTCAGTTAGTTAGTCAGTTAGTCAGTCAGTCGTGGTGGTATGTGCCCTGATGCATGGAAACTGGCAGTTATTAAACCTTTGCCTAAAAATAATCAGCCGTCTACTTTTGGTGATTTGAGGCCAATCAGTTTGCTCTCTAGTGTATCCAAAATAATGGAGAAGGTGGTCAGCATGCAGCTGATAAAGTTTCTAGAGGAGTACCAAGTCTTGCCCCAGATGCAGTCCGGCTTTCGCAAAGGTCACAGTACCTCTACCGCTCTCCTTGATGTGGTGGATAATCTTCTTGCAGCACAAGATAATGGTATGTGCAGCATTCTGGTGCTATTGGACTTTTCCCGCGCTTTCGACTCAATTAATGTTCCTCTACTATTATCCAAATTAGCATATTATGGTTTCGACACAAAAACAATTAAATGGTTTTCAAGTTACCTCTGTAACAGGTACCAGTGCGTTGAAGTAAAGTCCCCAGATGGTGCTTGTCTAAAATCACAGTTACAATTAGTGCCAAGAGGAGTTCCACAGGGTTCAATACTAGGGCCAGTTCTCTTTATATTATATAGTGCTGATATCATCAAGAATATCTCATTTTGTCGCTTTCATCTGTATGCTGATGATTTGCAATTATATCATTCTTTTCTGCTAACGGAGGCTACTAGCGCTGTAAATGAAATAAATATTGATTTAGCTTCCATATACAAATGGTCAAAATGTAACTCCTTGGTATTGAACCCCAAGAAATCAAAATTTATGCTTTTAGGTACTAAAGCTAAGCTTAAAAAGGTTAACTTGTCAAACCTTAACATAAATATCTATGGAGAGTCAGTGGAATATGTGAAGGAAACCAAAAACCTAGGTCTTACGTTGGATAGCCACCTTCGTTTCGAGAGTCATGTGGCAGAAAACGTACGAAACTGTTTTTATAGGTTGAAACTGCTCTACAAGATTCGCCCCTACTTATGTGAAAGTATTCGAATAATGCTGTGTGAATCTTTGATACTTTCTTGCCTCAATTATTGTGACGTTGTGTATGGACCGTGCCTCTTGAGTAGGACCAAACAGCTGATCCAACGGGTACAAAATGCTTGTGCGCGTTTCTGCTATCATATTCCGCCTCGCACACACGTCACACCATTCCTTAACTCGGGAAACATGTTAAAAATGGCGGTGCGTAGAAAAATCCATTTAGCAACTCTTCTCTTTAACCTCACTAAAAATAAATTACCTCAATACTTGTACTCTAAACTTACCTTCGCTAAAAGTAACTCACGCTATTCAAAGCGAGAATGTGCTAACGTCTTTCTTACGCCACGTCACAAGTCCGTTGCTTTCCGAGGATCCTTCCGGTATGCTGCTACGCATTGTTGGAACTCCCTAGATCCTCCGTTTCGTTCAATAAAGACCATTAGTACGTTTAGATTCGCACTCAAAAAACACTTTCTTTTACTACAAAAGTCCTCGTAAGCTCTTTTTCTAATTTTCAATCTCTTAAATTTTATCTCAGATCAAAAACATTAACAATATTATTCAATCAGAATCTATATTTTACAATGCACATGAGACTGTGACTGTGATGCCCACGATCACGACCATAGACTATAAATTTTATTCATTTTTTTTTCAATAAACACAGATAATTAAAGCTGAATTCATATAGCATACCTATTCAATCCTATCCAAACTCCTTCTTAATATTTATTATTATTATTATCGTAATTATAGTAAAAATATCTTATAAATAAAGAAATAATTAATAAATATTACAGGACATTAATATGTAATTAAATGTATTCATATCTTATTTTAGTTGCTATTTGTTATGCGTGATTTCGCTCGAGTGGGTTCCACCTGAAAATCAGCGCCTCTTCACTCCATGGTGGAGTGGCTTTTTGCTGAGGTGGTACCTTTTTGGCCCAGGCCGACCGGCGCAGTATAATATGTGTTTACTTACGTATTTACCTACTCATTTTATTTATTTATTTTTTACCTATTGTTACTAGATTTAAGTTAGTGTGTTTATGTGTTACTGTGTGTTTTATGCGCTGTGTTTGTTTTTGGTGCCAAATAAACATTTTTCTTTCTTTCTTTCTTTCTTTCAGTCAGTCAGTCAGTCAGTCAGTCAGTCAGTCAGTCAGTCAGTCAGTCAGTCAGTCAGTCAGTCAGACAGACAATATTTAGATTATGATTTCAGGCTTTACGGTTTTATGGCTAAATTTACCGCCCAAAAGACAATACTGCTCACATTGTGCAAGTCATGGCTGGCATGTATTTCATTGACTCAAAGTAAATACCAGTTATTTTACTAGCTACCCTTCAAACCATGGAAAAAAATGCTACTTGCTAGGAAAGCATATTTTTCTACAATTTCTCAATATTCTTGATCAAAAACTTTCTAAGATTGTTACAATGATAACGTTATGCAGGTATAATATTATTTTAAGCACACTCGTTGAAAAAAAATATTCAAAACTGGCGCTGCACTAATGACGCTCAAGTTAATAAATTGAGCCAGAAAGCCGGCTTAAGGGAACGACCAGATATTTTTAGTGCTATTTAAAATGCCTGCAATTGGACTGAGTTTGTGCAAGCCATTGAGGCAGGATTTTATGAGGAATTTCAGTTTGTTTTGCTATTTATATATATTATTATGAAGATATCAAATCCGGTGGCAGATCCAGAGATCCCTAGGGAGAGACAAATTGCGCTTAGTTTGGTTGGTGGTTGGACTTTGTTTAAGTCCGCCTGGTAGCTAGACCGGTGTGGTCTAGCTACCAGGTCAAACCACTAGACCACGCAGGCATTGGTTTGGTAGAATTGAGGCCCGGTTTGTTCAGTCATTAGATGTAAATAGTCTGGTTTGTGAAGAACGATCTCGTTAAACAGTGCCTCAGTAGTTTCAATGAGCTCTTACAAAGGCTGCATGGTTTGCGAGGACATATTTGATCCTCTTTAATTTCCGCTACTTTCACCACTTTTGATCCCGAGATTGTGGCTTTTTCAATATCCGGACTCCCTTCCTCTTATTTTAATGACAACTATGCAAATAATGAGTTTCCAAATGGCATTTTACTTAAGGCGCATTGCAGAAATGATGTTTCTGAATTTGAACTGTCAGGCTTGTGAGTGTGGTTATCAAAACTTGACATTAACGTGAGATGAAGGCCAACTGCTTCTGCGCATTAGAAAAAAAGATATTTAAGAAAAATAATAAGAAATATGGACTTATACTAGGTAGCATGGTATTGTACTTAATAAATGAAGGAAATAGCTTAACTATGTAACGACGTGTTTTTCAATAGCAAAGTATTGGGCAGTCTTATCGCTAAGAAGCGATCTCTCTGAGAATCCTAGTGGATAGAATGCTGGGCTGGGACCTTTGGGTTTGTGTCACATGAATCATGGAGTAATTGACTGGCAATAAGCACAATGCCCAATATACAACAGATGTTTTTTTATTTTTAATAAATTAAATACTTTTCAGACCTATTTAGCTGCAGAACGACTCAAATCCTTAGCTTTAATACTATTTAGTCATTCCTAAACTGTGTTAAAGAGTAAGTAACCTAATTTAGTCTTTACTTTAGGTCGATGCTACACATAGTTAATACACGCAATGCCAAATAAAAGGGTTCTGAGAGATTCTGATCTCACAAAATCCTAAAAATCACCTTCAACAGGAGATAAACACATAAAACGTAACACCCACATTATTATGGCATCATAAATGCGAAATGGAAGTAAAAGCGAAAGATTCTCTCAACACCAGAATAAATTAACCTTCCCTCAGCGAGCATTTTAATTCCCCTCGCCTCAACCGTCACATTTTATTTGCATTTTTGTGACAATAAACTCGCAAATATGGCGCAAATATTGGCTGGTGTACATAAAAACTCACCTGCAAGACGGAAACAAGGAAATTCTCGGGATAATACTCTTGACAAACATGAAGCGCCGGAGATGAATATTGAGCTCTGAATTGGGAGACCGATTTCCATCGAACATTATATGACATAGTTTTTTTTTTATAGTGATACATCTTTATTCAATAAAATGTACAATTAAACTAACTATGTACAAAGGAATCAGTCAGACTACCCAAGGACCGTTACAAACGGCCTATAGGTAACTCAACTGTTCCAGATCAGTACCAGACGGAAGCGTGCCCAAGACACTGGCTGCATGACATAGCAGTAATCAATAACATGTGTTACCTGTAGACCGTTTGTAACGGTCCATAGGTAATTCGACTGCTCCCTTTGTACATAGTTAGTTTAATATTTTCATTTATTCAATAAAAAGTACAAATAATTAAAAAAATATTGCTAAAAAATTGTTAGTTTAATTCCTTTAGTTCACGTTCGTAGCTGATCTTTGATAACCAGCTACGAACATGGATTTTTTTTCTTGCTTGATATCCAGTTACGAGAACGGAATGTTCTTGCCGTTTTCGTAGCCATGTTTCGTAGCCAGCTACTTGAACATAGAAGACTCTGACTGAAAACTTAACCTCCTTTTAAAGTTTAGGGGTTAATTTTTTTAAAATTAATCATACAGGTTTCGCGAACAAAGTCCTAGCTACACTAGTCGCAGGTTAATCTGAAACTCTAATAAATAATAATTTCAATTAAATAATTATTTTAATCTAATAATAATTTGTAATGTGTGAGCAGAAGACTCAATTTGCTGATGAATGAATAAATATATGAATGAATAAATCTATGAATGAATGAATTGATGAAAATACTTGTTGCTGATGAAACTGGATAACATAAAGAAAATGTATATTGGGCGGTCTTATCGCTTAGCAGTGCAAGAATTTCTTCGAGACAACATTTGATTGGGGAGGATTTTATGGCTAAAGAGGTGTTTGGTGGTGCACTTATGAATGGGTCTTGCTAAATTTACTATACCTATGTAATACATTATGTAAAGCTACAAATATAGGAATCTTACTTTTATAATATACATAGGTACCTAAATATACACTATGTATATGCTATACCTCTACAATACACAATATATAATTGAATATTTCAAATAATTATTTTAAAATATGTATAGGATAAAAAAAATATAAATATTCTAGAAGTGTTCATGATAAAACATACTGACATAACATTAAACTACAAAACATACAATGGTACTTGTCCATTAGCAAATTAACCTTGTCCTTGTCACAAAGAAGATAACAAGCCTCATAGCTAAGTTGGTAGTAACTCTGCCATCTGCACTGTAGTGTTGCGGGTTCGATTCCCATCCAGGACAAACTTTTATGCGATGAATATAGATGTTTGTTCTGTGTTTGGGTGTTTGTAATGTATTATAAGTATGTAGCCTAGTTCCCATATAACAAGCTATGCTTAGTTTGGGGCTAGATGGCGCTGTGTGAAATTAATGATCTGTAATTTCTATTAATATTTATTATTACATGTATTATTAACATATATTTATAAAGGTAAAAAAAAGTGTCTGCGTTTGCAGGAATAGGTAGGTACCTACTACAAAATAGCAGAACGAATACCAGTGACCTCCAATCCACGTAAACTCACTTATAGGGTAATAATGTAGGGAAATTTTCGTACTACTTAATATATTTCTATAATATTTTTCTTATATCACTTTTTTCCTGAATTCATGCTAAATTATGACAAATTGACTAATTGAATATGTACCCAAAAATATGACTCATGTAGTTAATATATTTTTAGTTTCCTAATGATTATAATTATAATAATAATGACCCCTCTTTCATAATTGTTGCAATGCCCTAATAGGGTACATGTACAGTGCTTAATAATAGAATAATTATGATCTTAATGTAATACTCAATACATTTATTACCACATGTAAGGCAATAAATGTATTGAGTATTGAGTATATTTATTGAAAGCCTAGTCTGCATAATGCTCGCTTGGAATATGAGATTTGTCAGCGCAAGAATATTTAAAATTCTAAAGATCTCAGAGGAGACGAAACGCGCAGCTTAATCAGAAATAACGCACGAGATTTCAATAAGGGCGTTCATAAAACACGTTTAAATGAAAAATATTTAACTCTAGAGACAAAATAATATATGTAACATTCGGTGAAGCAAAAACGTAAGTGTATTATTTAAACGAAAAAAAATCGTTAAAAAACCTTTGCGGATACTCTCATACTCAGAAGTAAGTAATGCTTAGTGGGTGAGCCCTAGTCAATATGTAGTAAATATGTATACATACTATAAATAAATTTTACAATAATTTTACATATCGCCATCTAGTCCTAAACTAAGCAAAGCTTGAATATGGGAAATAGATTCCGGATAGAAAAATAGATCCTTTTTTTTTGTTGTAATTTCATATATATCATGGAACGCAACACCCAAACACAGTACCTACATACATATTCATCACACAAATGTTTGTTCTGGGTGGGAATTGAACCCACAACATAGTACAGAAGGCACAGATACTCCCAACTGAGCTGTGAGGCTTGTGATATAGGCATATTACAAATATCTTATTTGGTACACACACTCACAGAAATTTACTGAAGCTTACTGAATGGTCCCAACTTATAAAAAAAACTGTTTTTTTATATAGATGAATACAAAACCCAAACACAGAACTAACATCTATATTCATCACACAAATGTTTGTTCTGGGTGGGAATCGAACCCACAAACTACAGCGCAGAAGGCAGAGTTACTACCAACTGAGCTATGAGGCTTGTGAGTGTACGACTACCCTCGCCCGCGGCTCTCGTATCCTGGGGGGTTGCCTTACTACTCGCTTGCTGAGACCGAGTATGTATTAGCTATGCCTAACACAAATACTACAGTTCTCTGTTTATCTAGCTAGTAGCTATAGTTAGCAAATCTTGTGGTAGCCACACTGGTCTGTGAAAATATGAGGAGATAGATTAATTATAAAAAAAACAAAAGGCTTGTTTTACTGCACTTAGCTGATGGTCTGAAAGTCTACACGTTATTATAAAATTATGGAAAAGCACTCATTACCAAATCACAAGCTAAGCTAACAGCTTACATTGGTAATTAGGGCTGCACTAAGTTGTAAGTACTATTAATGTGTAATACTGATGAATGTTCATTTTTATTTTTCATTTTCACCTTTGGCTATCACTAATTAAAGAAAAAGGTATCACTAGTGGGTTCTTAACATGATTTGAAGAGATGAAGTTATTTTTGCAGTCTTACTGTTTTTATTCAATTTGTCATTAAAACTTTAACCCACCTAATAATACGAGAAAAGTATCTGAACTAATACAGGGCGCGTAAAAGAAATAGAAAGGTACTAAGTACAGCTCAGGTAGCTTTATTGTCGGTAAAAAGGAGGAATAGGAAGTTTTAATGAGTGTGGGCGGCTAATCACCTAACTTTGACCACACACCACTAGGGGGATTCTATTCGTTAGCTGTTTCGTATCTAGCTAACATTTTGGTGATAGTCTTTGCCTGCCTGCGCGGATTTGTACGTAGAAATTATACACGAAATGGTTATTGAACCGTTCAGCGTTGAAATGTAGGTTTATATTTGCACTTTCCGGGATATTATTGTATTGTACAGACAAACAAACATTGGTGGACTTGGAGACTTTTTTACTGTAGTTTAACTTGGCAATAAATATTATTGATCATGATGTTCTAAAAAGTGATAATAAAGTTGTAAAAAAACTGGAGACTCCATAAAGTTTACCAGGGTAGCTTTCTACGGTTTTTAGCTAGCCACGAAATTCGACTATACCTTGGACGTTTAATGAAAAAGTGTAATTAGTAGCACAGAATAACTAATAGTTAGTACTAACGCTAGTAGTTCGCCCCGAACTGATATCTCGAGATGTTACACATTGTTTCTCCAATAACGTGATTAACTAACGATAAAATAAATAAATATTACAGGACACTAATTTCAAACAGGGTTATAAAAGTGTGCTTTCATGTCCTCACTCTTTCTATCGATCTCACTTTATTCACCTGAGTGTTCGAGGCTCTCTCTTGTTGCTAAATTTCATTCTGTGCAAAGCCAAAAAAGCACCAAACCACCGACTGTATGTCATAGTAGGTGCTAGGTGGGTAGAAAACAATAAGTGAATAAGTCACCCTTTAATAACATGAAACATAGGTTGATGTCGTTTTTAAAAGTGCTCTCTAAACCGTTGCCTTATTATTCGTGACTTAAAAATCTACCCCTCTAGCCCACGGATGTCGTAAAGTCAACCAAGGGGCTTAACCTAAATGGCAGTAGCTTAGTGTAAACCAATTTTTAACTGTGCGCACCAATCCATCTGCCAAGCTTGGTGTTTATGGCCAAACCTTACAGTTTTAGAGAAAGTTTTTCAAAGACAAACCCCTTGTATGACATCTTAAAAGTAATTCTATGATTATATCCTATGATATAAATATATTTATTATAGTGAATTACAAAAATAAAATCGGCTATTTTTAATGAGATTTCGAATACCTTCTCCTATCTTACAAGACCTAATGATCTTCATCTTTCTATAATTATAACACAAATGTTTGTCATGAGTCGGAATCGAACCCACGACCTTTATCGCAGAAAGCAGAGCTACTACCAACTTAGCTGCGACGCGAGTTTGCTCTTTGTACCGGAAGCAGACCTATCAAGGTCTGGCTCAAGCTTCAAACTAATAGATATAACGAACTGTCTTGCAAGTTTGAGACTGTCAAATTAGATCACGTTGTATTCGGAAGGCATCTGAGGCAGTTAGTCGCAGTCTGCCCGGATGTAGGGCGGGATTAATCAGCGACCGACACATTAGGTTTGCCGCCCGCCCGTAGCTTGGGGCCATACAATGCGAGATTTACATATTATATACTACTCTAATTCTAATTTCTACTTATCTGTTTGAACCAAGCGTAACATTATTTTAATATTATTATGAATTATATCTTTTCTCACAGGGTCTAGGCTGAAAAACAGCCTCCGCTGTTTACCAGCAGCGGACATTTATGCTGAGCCGTGGCCTATTTGCTACTGTAGCTAACTGTAGCTGTGTTTTCTTATTTGGAATCGGGGGGGGGATGTTCTGACATCACTGATGTTCATTGACGTCCCGCACTGGGGTGTATTGTGCATTGCTGTCCTGAATCCAGCCAGCCAAACTCTGACAGCATTGTTCCAGAGTACTTGATGTTGATGTCGTAAAAGCTACTTGACCCACCTGCTGGGTACTTGTTCCACAGCAGGTGGGATGTAGCTTTTGTAAACCAGATTTCACACTGGCCTCCCTCGTGGCGACGCAGTGAATAATCACGTTCTCCACCGTTTTTTCTTCTTATCGTATCGTATCTACCCTCAAAATGCTTTTAGATATTCCTGAATGTGTTGCAAGATGTACGCGCGATAAAACCTCTTTTTGTATCAATATTAATCGCGATAATTAATAAAATGCTCCTAAAAGGGCGACCTTATAAATAGAAAAAAGTGCCAATGGTTCTTACCTGTGATCTATTAGCTGTGAGAGTATTGGCACAGAATAAATTGTAGTATGGAATGACACCTGATTTTAAAAATTTGAAATAATGAATTTTAGGAAAATTACTTTACCAAACCAAATATATGCTTAAGAGTTTTATATTTTGTATTTACAACATGCTATTGTTTTTCCGTCTATAATCCGTGATGGAAGCTAATGAAAAGACCATTCAGTCTAAAACCGTACGGTCTCTTAGCGTGTTTACTTAAATTCTATTTACTGACTGACTTACATATTGACTGAACGATTGATTTACCCATTACCCATTATTACCTACTGACAGACAACGCACAGGCTAATTGGAAATTCATCGCTATAGAGTGATAGGGGTAATATTGCGTTTGTATGCATGTTGACGATTAGAGATGACGATCTTTGAAGTTAGAAACATTTCAATAAATGTTCTACCTTCTATTATGCTTCTATTAACAAAAACATATGTTAATCGTACAAAAATAAAAACAACCCTCTATATTGGGAAAAATGAGGGGTGAAAAGCGTAGAAGTTTGTAATTTTAAGAGGTAGGAAGTATGACGTTGTATGAAAAGACTGAGGAACGCATATCCAAGCTACAAAATATTCTTTTTCTGAACATAGAACATATGTGCAAGTGTGTCTATTACTTTATTTTGTGCCTGAAAATGATTTCACAAACGTATAATTGTTTCACAATTTCCTAGTAGATTTGCCCCACCCCACATTTTTTTTATAAATCGGCGACATTGACTGACACATCCGTCACATCCGTCCTACGTGTGATCTATCTACCTTTTTTATTTCATCTGAGTGGCTAATATAAATATTTCCGCTGTGTTCGTAGCCAGTGTTCGATTCGTCTTACAAGAGTTACTGTGTGTCGGTCCCTTCTAACCAAGAAAAGAAGACGTTCTGACATGGTTGTAACCAGAGGTCAGCCCCACTAACAGGAACAACACATAATTGATCGGGCGAGCGAAGCGAGTGAGCTCTCTTAGTTAAATTAAGTTTGAATTCCCTTTTACTTTATTTTTTGGCTTTATTTTACTTTATTGTACGACCGGGAAGCGCTTGGCCTTCATCTCACCTAGTTTTCAAGTTATGATAAGGCGCGTAGGCGCACTTCACTCGGAATCCTCAACAGTCTGAGGAACTGGCTATCTTACCTCTAAATGCCAGAACACAACAATTTCGAACTGGTGTTATAGCGAAAAACTTAGGTAAGAGGTGGAAACTAGCCAGGCAGAGTTACACAAAGTCCTACCAACAACCAATTGTATACTTTATTGCAAACATAGAAATAAAATGTATGGCAAAGGCGACCTAGGGCTTACCCTAAAAATATTTCATTGGTTTACCTGATGCTATGTCACGTTATGACTATTTATAGCGCGAAGTAGACATTATAGCTAGTT
Organism: Venusia cambrica; assembly: GCA_951394065.1. Lineage (NCBI taxonomy): Eukaryota > Metazoa > Arthropoda > Insecta > Lepidoptera > Geometridae > Venusia > Venusia cambrica. Next base: position 2,989,606 of record OX596036.1, read on the forward strand.
AAACCTATAACATACAAGACTGCGATACAGGTAAGAAGAAAGGAAGGCAAAGAGATTTAGAAATACTGAATTATAATACAAATATGTTAGCGAGGCTGTGGTTTCAGAATTGGTTATCGCATGGAAAACCTGCATCTGGTTCCGTATATGATAAGATGCATGAATCGCGGTCGGTTTTAAATTCTAAAGTGGTGCCAAAATAATGAGACCCAAATAAGGATAGATATCATAGCATCTCAACATAAAGCTAAAGATTTCAGTAAATTCTGGAAAGAAACCAATAAACTGAACTCAAGGCCGAGCATTCCCCTGAGCGTTGAGGGTATTAGTGATCCCGTCCAGATTGCCATCCGGTTCAAGGAGCATTTTCGTGTGCAACCTCCATTGGGACCTGCGAGTCCTGCGAATGATGAACCGGAGGATGTAGTATGCAGGGAGCTCCCGAATATGCGCATTACAGCCGGCACGAGTCGTGAGGAACATGAAGCGAAGAAAATCCACAGGCCACGACTCATTGAGCATTGAACACCTGCAGCACGCAGGCGTTCATCTGCCAAGGGTGCTTGCCATGTTCTTTACCCTCTGTATCGGCCATTCCCACCTGCCAGAGGAGATGATGAGGACTGTGGTTGTACCTATTACTAAGAACAAGACTGGTGACGCATCCAGCATGGGCAACTTCAGACCGATATCATTAGCCACAATCATTGCCAAAGTGTTGGATGGTGTGATTGACAAGCACTTAGAAAAACATATACGACTGCACGATGCCCAGTTCGGTTTTAGAGCTGGGCTATCTACTGAGACAGCAGTACTAAGTCTCAAACACACCGTCCAATATTTCACTAGAAGGAACACGCCTGTCTACGCCTGCTTTTTAGATCTATCAAAAGCCTTTGATCTTGTGGCCTATGGCTGTGGAAGAAACTGGCAAGCGATATTGAGATGCCGCGGGAGTTGATATCACTTTTCAGATACTGGTATGGCAATCAGAATAACTGTGTGAAGTGGTCGGGGTCACTTTCGGACATGGACAGGCTGGAGTGTGGGGTGAGGCAGGGTAGCTTCACCTCTCCCAGATTCTTCAACCTGCAACCCGCCCAAGTCGGTTGCTCAATCGACGGAGTAACCATCGTCGGCATAACATAAGTTACGCCGACGATATATGCTGCTGAGCCCATCGATCGGTGCCCTCAGGAAGCTGGTCAATTTCTGTGAGCGCTATGCGGAGGACCATGTGCTCAGGTACAATGCGACCAAGAGTGAGCTGATGGTATTTAAGGCGGGCTCGAAGAGCTATGCAGTGGTGCCACCGGTCTCACTAAATGGTAAGTTACTAAAGCGAGTTTCAGAATTCAAGTACCTGAGCCACTGGGTCACCGAGGCACTCACGGATGATGTAGACATGGAGAGGGAGCGCAGGGCGTTAACAATCAGAGCAAATATGTTAGCCCGTAGATTTGCGCGCTGCAGTGCGCCGGCTAAAACTACATTGTTTAAGGCGTACTGCCAGTCGTTCCAGAAGACTTGGAACGCCCTGCGCGTCCAATATAATAATGCGTTCAGGATGTTGATGGGGCTGCCGCGCTTCTGTAGCGCGTCAGGAATGTTTGTAGAGGCGCGAGTAGATGGGTTCACAGCGATACTGCGCAAGAGAACGGCGTCCCTGATGTGCAGGGTGCGCGGCAGCACCAACACCATCCTGCAACTGATGGCGGAGAGGCTGGACATGGACTGTGCGTTCATGAAGTGCTGGACGAGCATGCACGCACAGTCCAGGTCTCCGTTATTTTTATAGTAGTTTAGCATTAAGTTTTAAGTTTTAATTATAATTATATGGAAATTGTATGCAATATGTGTGCTTTCTGAAATAAAATATATAACAATAATAATGAACAAGATGCATTGGATGAGCAGGGGTACCTAGCTAGGTAACTACCCCTATGTGATGTCTCGAATGACGTACTTACCTTACCTAATGTTATTGAATTTTAGATTTTTTGAGACGGCACAAAGTGCTATAAAATTTATGGAACGTCTTCTAAAAACATTTTCCTGTAGCTATAACGGTTAAGGTACCTACCGTTACTGTCCCGTCTCAAAAATTCACCCTGTATATATCTACACTAATGTTACTAAGTTTCTCATGTAAGTGACATTCTTTGTCTTTTGGAGAAATTAATGTCTTTAAACCGGAATTATAGTTCAGCTACCCAACTAGATAGGTGGGTAGCTGAACTATAATTCCGGTAAAGTAGAAGGGGTAGGCAGATGCCTACCCCTTCTACTTTCTTATTACCCTATTGGCCACTAGTAGTTCGCCCCGAACAGAGATGATGTCCACGGATTTTTTTCTAAAAAAGAAAGACGTTGAAAGCACAGTTTTATTTTTATTTTTGTTAATTACACTCTTTGCATTTTATGCAAAGCCAGAATGAGAGCAAAGCATTGACCGTACGTCATAATGGGTGGTTAGAATACAATAAGTGAATAAGTCACCCCTCACTAACATTAAAAATGTTGATGTCTTTTTGAATAGTGCTCTCAAAACCGTTACCTGAATAGTTGTGATTTAAAATCTACCCCTCCAGCCCACGGATGTCATAAAGTCAACCAAGGGGCTTCACCAAAATGGCAGCAGTTTTTTCTGTGTCTGAGCAAAACTTTAACTGTGAGCACCAATCAGTCTATCAAACGTGGTGATTACGGCTATATCTAACAGTTTTGGAGGGAGTTCTTTCCACATTGTGTTGGACACTAATGCCTTACTGCATAGGTCACATCCACAAAGAACATAGCCTACACAGCACTGCAGTACAGTGCGCCCGTCAACTTGAGGCATAAAGGTGTTAAGCCTCGCGTGCCCGTAAATTTACCGGCGACCATACCCTTCCAAACAAATTTTATTGATATGAGTATGAGTAATACCTTACCTAATTTAATTTCTATTACGCTTATTATAATTTATTCATTTTTTTTATTACAATGTTTTTTTTTCATTTTCCCCTTCTTAATAATAGTACTGACAATCGTGAAGTTTATGGCAACAGTAATACCGATTTCCTCGATACAGACCTAGCCTAGTGAGGAAATCATTGGAATTTGTATATAATAACATCCTGTAAAACTACAACAAACTGTCCTAGATATTTAAGTATGCTTAGAACTTAACTTAGTTTAGATATTTTTTTTTTTACTTAATTGTAGTTTCGCTGAAATAAATCATTTTTACTTTTACTTTAAACCGGAACACAACAATGCTGCTTGGCGGCTGAAATAAGTATGATGGTAGTAGTTCCCCGGACGAGCCCTTCTCGAGAGAAGTACTACTGGCAAGGCATTGTTATAGGCAAGAGATGCACTTTACATCAGATGGGCTTCTTGCTTATTCCGTCTCCTAATTGTATAAAAAAATAATAATAACATCGTCCTCCTAACCATGAAGATACAATATGAAATTTAGTCAAAATCATAACATAGTCCCTTCATGCACTAGGTACACCGATTTGAAAGGGCAGAAAGAAACATACACTACAATATTTCGTTCATATTTGAATTGATTGGGCTTCAATCAACTCCATTCTTATTAATTATTTGATGTCTTCTATGCTTGTATTAAGCATATTCAAAAAATAGGCAAATATTCATTATATATATCATGAATTGCCGTGTTGTTGCTTAATTTATATCACATGATTTATAATGATAAGAAATATTGTATAAAACATTCACAAAACGCAACGTAAGCGCGTTTTAGTTTTCTCTGTGCTGCCATCTAGTTTATATCATATTGCTTCTATCGTCGACCGTGTTGGCTCCGGCACAGAATGACGACAGGGCCCGGCAACTAAGTTCTACGCTCTCACACTAATTTTTAAATAAAAAAAAAACATACTTTCGCCAAGACTCGTTTTTGCGTTTTTGTGATACTTACGCGCGTACCTACTTCTTTACTCAACTTACTTGTTTTTGTTACCTATAAGACGAATGTGAGTACCCAGACTAACCCAGACAGGTTAATAGGGGTTAATATTTAAATTACTTATGTAATACATTCTATTATTAAATAAAAAAAAATAAAAAAATGGATAAACTCTTGACCTGTAATATTGCCTGGTCATTACCTGGGTGAGGATGGGGTCTGATGCAGCGAGTTTTCTCAAAAGCTGCCTGTTAATGCCTTCAATATATGCACTTCCACGCATTGATGGATTACAGCGAACTGTTTATGTAAAAGGTGGTGTAGGAGTTTGGAGCCAGGAAGACCTTTACATCTTGACCACCAGCGATAGGATACTTCAGCTGTAACTGACAACCGTTTTAATTATGGCTATCCCCATTCCCAAACTGTACCTGAGGATATGATGACTGTTCGTACTACATTTTGATTTTCTTTGACTAGCGGTGGTGCAGTCCACTTATATCATTTTGTGGTACGTATTAATTAATGTACTTTATTGTACACAAAAATTACATCGAACATTAGGCGTGTACTATATACACCAAAGCGATAACGCTTAAAACAGTTTCTCTTCTTCAGATCTTAAGTAATCTTATCTTTAAATCTTCCATTTCTTCCATGACTTATTTAAATTTTATCTTTCTGGTCCAACCTGAATATTACATGCTATAAATAAAGTTATATTCTATAATGAGGCTTGCAAAATGTAATTTTATTTCAGTTAATTATTTTGATTTAAAATAAATTCAGTAAGTCAAGATATTCTGCCTAATTCCAATTACGTTAAACTGAATCACCGTTAGACTTTCTAATTATGTGCTCTGAATGATAATTTAGAACGTAATTAGATTTATTAGTTTCTGTTAAAATATGGGCACGCTATGAAGGCCTTTCAGAAGTGTTCTTACTTACTTAACATTGTTGTGAATACAAAATGTAGTATAGTCCGGTACTATTATTTGATAACTTTGTTTGATGTCTTTGTAACATTATTTATTTTCCTGAACGAAATGATACCTTGTCTAGATAAAGACGCACAGTCAAGAAGTCTCGAAGTAAATTCTTATGAATGACATCTAGACAGGTGAAGTTTGGTGTTTGTTTGTTTTAACACTTCGCTTGTAGTTGTTAGGACATGTTAGGACTCAACTTTATTTACTGAGTAAGTTGTAAATGAAGCTAAGAGTTTATTTTACGTCATTAGCGTCGTTTGCATTTTGAGGAAGTTTTGAATTTATAAAGCTGAAACTATTTCGGTGTGTCATGTCATGAGAATACCTTTGGTGCATTTTCGTAACCGAGATTTCATAAGCAGCTACGTAAATTGAATTTTACTCATCCTTTTAGGAAAATATATTCTATGTTCGTAGCTGGTCACGAAAATTAGTTACGAAAGTTATTTCTTATTAAATAACCGGATACGAAAAGATGAGTAAAATCTATTTTCGTAGCTGGTTAAGAAATCTCAGTTACGAAAATGGACCAAAGGTTAATAATAGTATATGCATTAATAATAAGCAATAATGCATAGTAGGTGCATTATTGATCGGAGAGGAGAAAGTGGCTGATTACCATTGTGGGTGTAGTTTGAGCCCTAATACACAGGAGTTGGGAATAGCAATTTCTTCCGAGGGATACATAGTGCTTTATACTATGTACCTATAGTACGATAAAAATAAACGTAAACAAAATTGTTAGTGATTCAAACATTTTACTCATTATTACGTTTTTATGATTTGGTGAAAACATTTGTGGATTTGGTGTTTTTTTGGCATTTTATAAGGTTACCTAACAAAGTAAAAAAACAGCACGGTAACAATCAATTTCCATACACTTTTCCCGCCCGCATATGAATGCAACATTTATGACGTAGGTAGTGTACCTCACTTAAACTCAAAATGGCAATGCTAAAAAATTGGCAATTTTCTAGCCGGTATGGAATAAAGGTATTTTTTTTATATATATGATGGGTTCTTGTCCGCTTGAAGGCCTTGCAATTTAGATATCTGGATAGAAAAACCCACAACTATCCAAATTATTCGGATACTAAAAAAAAACGAAAAAAAGCTGTGTGGCCAAGTGACCGCCTTCCAATCCCGAGGTTGTGGATTCAAATCCAGTCCCGCACCAATGGACTTTTCGGTTTTTTGGAAGTTTATGTGCGCATTTGACACATGCACATGCTCTGACGGTGGAGGTCACAACATGAGGAAATCGGCAAGTCCCTAGGACCAAAAAGTCCAAATGACAAGCTCAGATCAATGGCTAGTTTCCACTAAGCGATGGGCTTGCAACTTAACACGTATTGAATGCTAGCGGTTTCCAAACAGTGGGCATGTGCCCAACGTTAGTTTGGACGTGCCTCTGACTACCCCCTAACAGATGATCCTGATAAAATCAGCGCTCTGAGCCAGGTCCCGGTCGCTAGCCAGGTGGATCTTTACAACGTAACCAGCCGCTAGCAAACACCAGAAATTCAGTTAGATACGGGGGATTTACGGGGTACATTATTATAAACATTACGGTTTTACTAAAACACACAAAGCATACAGAAGTATATCAATATCCGGTAAATCTGGTCCGTCTCTTCCATGAACGGTCGAGATCTGACATCTTCTTGATATAAATATGTCAGAGTTCGGCGGTCTGCGGAGGTTGGCGTTCTCGCACTATAGGAACCCGGAACAAACAGATTCTGTAACAACCCGTTTTAAGTAAAGCCTTATTTGTGAAGAAAAAAAAAAAATCGATTGTATATAATAAATATATAATATATTTAGAATCAACATACCGTAGATCCGTACCGTACCGACCGTACCGTAGTATATAGTATATAATATATTTAGAATCAACATCCAGTAGATCTTAATTCAAACATATTGCGGAGCTTTTCTTAGGGAGGGGTCTATTTTAGGCCAGCGAATTAGCATAGCTATTCAGCATGGCAATTCATCTTAGTCTTAGACAGGCTTCCGTCTTGTACTTGTTTGGAACATTTGAGTTATCTATAGATCGTTTATAGCGGTCCTTAGGACACCCGACTGCTTAACTCCTACACTCGCATTGGTTCAACAGAACCGAAACTAAATTTGCTCGCGCGTCAAAAAATGTATAAAAGAAAGGGAAGAAGAAGAAGAAGAAGAAGAAAAGTAGAAAGAAAAATAAAAAGAGAAAAAGAGGAAGAAAAAAAGAAGAAGACAGACGCTTCCACTCCCACTTTTTGGCGCTGTCGGTTCTGCGCAATGTTGGCTAAGCGATCGCTTCAATGAAGCTCATCCAATATTTAGGAAAGAGTCAATTAAACCGGTTTGAGAAAGTTCGTCCATTCACAGCATCAGAACAGACCGAGAAGTCTCAGTTCGATAAATGCCCACTTAGGAAGCATTGGTTCTGTGAAGACCGTTGATTCATTGGCTTTTGTGTCTTGATTGTTTGCGGGTTTGGGAGTCTTGCATTAGGTTAGTAAAACGCCGTAGACTTTGTTCACGTTATCTGAATTTCTTGAAACCCTTCTTAATGCAACCCTAAAATAAAGCTACCTAAGCTATTTAATTTATTTGAAGAGTAGTAGGAGAGCTCCTTGTGAAAGAGCTCGTCCGGGGAAGAACTACCAGGTATGTCTAAGTATTTTTATTTTTATTTTAGGTTAAATGATTACATCATTTTCTCCCGTTAAGTAGCACTACCACCCACTCCATACTACACAGGGGTTATCTGGAAGAAAATGCTTCGTAGCATTAAGGGCGCCCATGTACTTTTATTTATTAGTGCAATAAAGTAATTTCTATCTATCTATCTATCTATCTACCACTATACCTATTTCGGCAACTAAGCAGCATTGCTGAGTTCCAGTTTGAAGAGAACGGTTGCTGGTAAAATCACGGGCAAGAAAAGCACCTTAATGCCTCAAATTGACGGGCGCAATGCAGTGCCGCGTAGGTCGTGTTTTTGTTGGAGGCCGACCCGACCTACGCAGTAAGGCTTTATTATAGGTAAGAGATGCATTTTACATCAGGTGGTCTGCTTGCTTGTCCCGTTTGTAAGTTACATGTACATAAATAAAAATGTTTATACCTTTTGAAGCCGTATTTTCGTAAAACCAGTATTTAAAACTGTATTAAGAAGAACATATATTATCATATCATTATAAGAGATCGTCCTATTCTATATATATCATTGATCGAGTGAGTGAAGCGAACGAGATCTCCGAGTAAAGTTGGGAAATCCGGCACTGTATGTATGTATGTATGTGGCATTGTTTGTGACGTCATAACTCTCGAACGGATTATCCGATTTTCATGAAATTTAAACTATATAGAGACCACGTGAATAAGAATTATTTGTAGCGGGGGATTTTTAATAAGTGTAGTTGAGATATTGGGGTGAAAAGAAATACAATTATTCGCCCATATATGATCATTGGCTGATTCGATCAATTCACAATTTTGAACATGCAGAGATTATTAATACTCATCAATCGGTTGGAGGATTTTTTGATACTAGACAAGACATAGAGACGGTCTTCTTTGCTTTTTTTTATCACTTTGATCGTACATTAACGCTGAACGTACCACCGCCTTGTCTATTTTGCTCTATGTTTTCATGCGTGGGTTACATGGTACCCCAGTCCGAGCTCTACGTCTAAAGTGCTTATTACACCTTCATAAATTAAGGATGCTAGGTCATCTAGCCATCTGAATTAATGCAAGTGTAATAGCACTTAGCCTTAGCTTAGTTTTTGATGCGTGGTCTTGTTGTTCATCATGACTCTTAGCTACTTTTTGATATTCATGTTGATAAAATTGTTAGCAAAGCTTCCAGGTCACTGGGGTTTGTTATGCGACTTTCAAAAAGTTTTACGAATGTGAGAACCATAAAACTTTTGTATTGCACGTTTGTAAGAAGTCACCTGGAATATGCATCTCGAGTATGGAACCCAAACTATGCAATATATATAGACCGGATTGAAAATCCGAGCGGAAACTCTAGAAAAGTGGAACACGCGCTATAACGAAGGGAACACCGGTGCAGTCACCAAAATGTTCTTCCCGGATGCCAAACTAGCCTACAAAACAGTAAGGAAGATAGCGCCCTCCGGAGTGCTGACGCAAATCTTCACGGGACACGGTGGGTTCTCCGAATACTTGGCCAGGTTCAAATGTAAGGAGAACCCATCGTGTATATGTGAGCCCGGAGTCGAAGAAACCGTAGCGCATATAATTTTCGATTGCCCCGTGTACGGACGCCAGAGATATGACGTTGAGATTTTGATCGATCGCGACGTCACACGTAATAACGTAAACGAAATTATGTTAGACAAAGAACGACAATCAGTATTCCTAATAATGATAATCAGTGTGCTAAGTAAATAAATTCTTATTCTTATTCTTAAATGTATATAATGCTGTGTGTAAATAAACTTTAATTGTCAAATATTAATAAAAAAAAAAAAAAGTTATTACGTTAAACTATAAGTCTGTAAAAGTAAAAATAAAAATGATATCATGTCAGAGGGATTCCGACGGCCAGATGTAACATTCTGGCTATATAAAAAAAAAAAAACCACCGTGCCGTGTACAGTGTACCGTATAGGCAGAATTCGTATATGGTGTCGGGTAAGCAGGACTGTTAATGAATTTAGCAAGGAAATTGATATATTTCATACGAGTGTCCCCAAAAATAAATTAATTCAGATGGCTAGATTCTCTTTCACTCCACGTTTGTGTATAATGTCTTGATATATATTATTATCACAACTGTACCTTTAGAAACTATCGCGAATACCCGCTTGCCCTACTTAGAATAATTCAACGAAGGCGTTGAAAGAGCTGATCGATGGAACCTGGATATCTGTAAACATGGAATACTCCCAGGGGGGTTTCCGTCTGAGGGATATGCTGAGAGATTTCTGGGCCTACGGATATTGTACACATTGGGTATGAATGTTTTCCCTTTACTAGATTTTTCATGAATGAGAAATTAGGCTTTGTAATATTTATGCAATTTACTTTCACATTTTATTTTTTCCTCACGATATTTTCTCTTACAAGAGACTTTTACTGTTATACCTGGCGTTTTTTCAGTCTCGTAAAAATTCATCTTCGTCATATATAATAAATAGATAGATAAACTAGATAAACTTTTTATTGTACACCAAGAAACAAAACTCAACTGACAAGCAAAGAAAATCACTTAAACTAGGTACAATGGTCCGCCTTATCGCTAAAAGCGAACTTTTTCAGACAACTTTCAATCATCATCATCAACCTATTGCAGTCCATTGCTGGACATAGGTAATTGCACCACTGAGCCTGATCTTCAGCCTATCTCGTACACTATCTACTGCTTTCCAAAATACACCATTATAAAAAATGACAAAATCTAAACAAGAATAACGATACAACGTGTGAAGTTACTGTTTCATCGTTTAGTCGAAATTTAGTTTAAATGGCTGTTTTTGCGTGCAATTTGTCAACCAGCATTACAATAGTCTATCTCATGGCTTAGTCGGCCGAGACCACGGCCTATCCATCTTGTTTTTGCGTCATGTAGGTTTGTTTATTTTAGTTTGATCCATCGCAGGCCCCATAGGCTCAATCTGTTCGGCCGACGAGGGTTTGTGCGGATCTAAGGATTTAACATAACAAATTGGGTAACTTACAAGTTTCCCGAAATATTTGTGGATTACCGAGTGCGATGCGATGCAGCGTTGTGTCATTGTGACTTTATAAATTACTAGTGAAAAGGGAATTAGTTCCCGACTCCTTTCTTTCCTATACCTGCCTTTCTTAAGGAGTGGTCTAAGAAAGTTATAGGAAAGTTGGAAAGTTACACAACAAAAGAAGCTGCCAAAAAACAAGACTTTCTAGAACCTCTGGCTTAGACTATGATTTTGCGATGATTGTCAATAAGTGAGCTACACAATGACTTAATATATAAAAAAATATATATAAATGTAGTAAAAGTGTCTGTTTATAATATCTAAACAGTTTTATTAAATGCAAACGATAGTCTATTTGCACTTTTACAAATGTTATAAGGTTCAATTAGGCACAAAAATTCGGAATCTGCGTCAATACCCTCGTATGTTATAATGGCACTTGTAAAAAAAAAATACTGCTGGATCAAACGTTCCGGCTCATCTCAAAAACAGCTGGAACGATTTAGACGGCACTTTGACTGGCAGATAGCTGATGTTAGTTATAACATCTACCTGAGTAGGTAACTAAGGCTACATTTGTTTTTAGAATAAGAATGACGGTTTCGCGCAAAATAATAAAACTTATGAAATCCAATATTACACATAAAAAATTAGAATAAGGAAGTTATTCTAATATTTTTTTGGTAAGAAAAGAAAGGATTTTGGGAAATTCACACGTTTGCTAGTTGTAAACTTGTGTGTCTTTGCAAATAGTGCTTTTTCTGTATAGTATCATAGTTTTTAACAAAATATGCTGAAATTCAAAGGGTAAACTCACTTGTGTTTGTGAAGTGAAGTGAAATGAAGTGTATGTAAAAGTGAGTGAATTCACTGACATACAGTCACAGGACTATTCACTTACTTTTACATACACTTCACTTCCATGCACTCACCCTAAGACAGGAGTACCGTTTTTAAATCGAGCACGTAACTCTTAACATGACTCTTCGATAACTCTCACAGTTTCAGAATTGGCCTCAGTGGCCCTAGAAAAAAACTCACCCTGATATTATATACATTAAATCTAGTAAGTGTCGAGCTAAACGCGAATCTCGTCAAAGTCAAATTAAATGTTTTTTTATTCTGATAGATAATTTTGAAACGTCAAATCTAACGCATGTTCGGAATCGCGGATCATACTCTTCATAGAAGTCGGTTGTCTTTTTAGTTTTTAAACGTTTATCTCTTAACATTTTCAAATTCATCAAAATCTAATAAACGCTTCGAGTCACAAACATTGCCACATACATAAATACATAATAATCAGTGCCGGATTTCCCAACTTAACTCGGAGATCTCGCACGCTTCGCTCACTCGATCAAAAACAACATTAATAGAAATAGACACATTTATTTGATAACGATAAATACAAACGAGGAAGAATTAACAAAGTAAGGAAAGGCAGCATAGTGTCAAATTAAATAAATAAATAAGCAAGTACAAGAAATAGAAACGTAACGTATATTATACAGCAATATTTTACCTAACTTAATATAACTCCCTAAGCACCATACCTACCCATCAAACGACAAACCTAAATCCATCCTACCTATCTATCCACTAGTTGGTAAATACAAGGCGTCAGCATGATTATTATTCATGTAATTTTATGTATTATATATATATATATATGTTTATTATATTTTATGTAACATATATTTATTGAGTATACAAACTCCATTCTACTATATATAAAGGTAGGTATATTTCATGTAACTTATTTATTTGTACTTCTGGATAAATGATAAATGAATTTATTGTTTGTAGAACTAGGTAAATAAATGATCTTAAAATTAAGTATCTCTAGCCCAACCCATTACGGTTTGCAAACATCACATAATTACTAGAAATATAAAAATAAGGTACATGTACAAAGAACAGGGTAAATTTGCAATAATACAAAAAACCTACCTTGTTACCCTATTCTGGACAGCTTATTCTGTGTACCTACCTACTTGTACCTAGGTGGTATCGTTTTCAGTGCCTAATCCACTTACCTCCCTACGTATGTTCGCGAAGCTGAAACATAAAAACATTTAAAACATTTTAATCTGCCTACTATTGTTAGGTATTGTTTAGTTGCATCTACTGTTTGGTCTAATATCAACCTACTTACTATGTAACTACTAATTAAACAAATAATCAGTCTGCCTACATACCCATCTACGAAACTAAAAATGTTTTTGTATAAAATTCTTGGGTAGTACCCAGATAACCTACATTACTATTTTACTGAGGTACCTACCTACCATCTATTTATATTCTAGTTATATTTTGTTTTTCATTAATGTATTTTCCTACCTACCTGTTATGGCACTCCCTTCCTTACTTATACTTTACTAAAATTAATACTTAATTTAATTTAGCCCTACCTAGTTTTATATTCTCTGTAAGTGATTTTTGTAATCTTATGAGAATAAATGTCTTAAACCGTAAACCGTAAATAAATAAGTCCGCTTATGAAAATGTGTCATTCAAAAACTCATCAACGCTTTCTCTTCCAACAATTTAGTCAACCTACTTCTAAATGCAATCAAACTATTTCCGCCCCTAAATGATATCGGGACATGATTATAAATTATAAGTGCATACATTCGTTATTCGTATAGTCCGCCATCCTTGAAAGCCGTTATCTTCTCTGTCCATCCAGCGGCTGCTTGGAAGAGATCGCTTTCAGCGATAAGGCCGCCCATTGTTTTACCAGTGACGCTAAGATTAAGTTTCCACCATGTGTATTTTGTTATGTTATTTGTAAATGGTGAACAAGAAAGAGTTATCCATCTATCCATCCATCTAATGTTGAAACGTTACGGTGGTAGTATAAGTTATTCTGTGGTTTCGGTATTACAACTCAATTTATAAATAACATTGTCTTACAGACGCTTCAATTTCAATCAATTTTACATTGTTATCTGAAATTCAATATCGAAATATTGTTCCTTACATTATAAAAGGGATACAATAGATTTATAGACATCACATGTTCAATCAGGGCTTCGATTTCAACAAAGATACTCCACTCCACAGGTCTAGACAAATAGGCCCTTAGGTTTGCGAGTGGGTCACAACACTCAGACTCAAATCAAACAGCTTTCGTTCACAAATATTTGATCTGGACTGGTCAACGGTGTTGACCGCGATGACCTCAGTTTTAAGTTTAACTGACCGGTAGATTTTGCTTACATGAAATAGGTAAGCTCTTGACCTCATAACTTACATAGGCGCTTCTTGACATATATCAGGATGAGTTTTACGATGGTAAGCTTACCCAGAGATCACTGCTTCAAACTGGACGTAGCCGCCAGCATTAGTGCCAGCGTTAGAGCTGCCCGGGGTAGACGCTAGGAGGTAGATCCCTACCCAAGATAGTGGCCAAATTGTTCGCCAAATGCGAAAACAATGTGTTCTGTTGCGAAAGTAAAAAGACCTTCGTTACATTGCTACAAAACTTTAACATTTTGTGTATTTCGGTAGGTATAATCCCAATAATCCCACAATCAGTGTAGTCGGCACAACAAGTCTTCAACATAAAATAAATATAAATAAATATTACAGGACATTAATTTCACATAGCGCCATCTAGCCCCAAACTAAGCATAGTGATATAGGAATTAGATTATGGATAGAATACTTCAATACTTTTTGTAAATACATACATACTATATGATACAACTCCCTAACACAGAACATACATCTATATTCATCACACAAATGTTTGTCCTGGGTGCGAATCGAACCCACAGCCTACAGCGCAGAAGGCAGTGTTACTACCTGTGCTATGAGGCCTGTTTGTACCAACATGTTACTAGAGTATTGGTTAGCATTTTAAAACTGGCCGCCTGGTTGACATCGTGCCTCCTTGGGAATACTCGGTTGTAGGATGAGAGGATAAGGATTAAGTACCTTAGTTAAGTGGATCTGAAAATTTGAGGTTTTAAAGATATTATTATGGATAAGGGGGGGTAAGGATATCTACTAATATAGCAGGAGAATGACGTTTGTGACACTAGCAGCTAGAGCAGTTCGGGGTTCCGTACCCGTAATGATTCCTGCCAGATCGGGACATACCTCTGGACATTATGTGTATTTTGGTATAGTATAATTTTTCAAATTATCAAACTTAATAGGTAAAAAGTTACCATTAAAAAAGGAGGACAGACAGGTAGCGTAGACTTTGTAATCAGTTCCTGTTGCCAACTTTTAGATACGGAATCCTTAAAATTGCGTTAAGCAGTAAAATTTCAAGATGTAAAAAATAGAAGATTTGATAACCTGTATTAACTTTTTATAACCTTTGATCGGGTTAAAGATGTTGTTTAAGTTTTTATTTTAATATATTGAAACTTTGAGATTGAGTTCGTTAGGAAGATTAGATAAGTATCGACTAATATTTATAATATGCTACGAAGCTGCCCAAACGGGCACTTTCGTAGTATGTACGGATGTACGGATTCTATTTAGTGATATATTATTGTCATAACGAGTGTTCTCTTACCCGACTGTTAATATGTTTTTATTCTTTTACTTTGATAAGCTTTGATAACCTGTGATAAACTTTGATCATTTTTGATAACCTTTGACAACCTTTGATAACCTTTTATACCCTTTAAAAACCTTTGATTACATTAGGAACCTACTAGTATTAAGTGTTATTCTTACCCTTTACACTACAGATAGGTATCGCAAAAAGGCAGCCTATTATACCTACTCTAGTAATTTTTACCAATTATTCCCTGGCAATGAAAAATGGATCACTTTTAACATAGGTACCGTTTAAAGCTAAAATTGCTTATGCACAAAGCATCTCTTCAAACTTTTCATATACGAAATATTTCATTTCATGGGGACACTAAAAAGTACAAAATAATCCTTTCATTTAAGGGGTACAAAGTTTTGTATAATTAAAAATGAGCAACCCGGAAACATTTTCATGTCGTATTCACTGCACTTCTAACCGATTCAACTCGAAGAAAAATAAAGTGAAAATTTTTAGCGCGCGAATTCACTAATGAAAGTTTTTAAATGACCGACCAAAAACAAGAAAAAAAAACGTGACCTCGTTATTTCGATTACAATCTTTGAGTTTGCATTGAAATATATAGCCTCCTTTCATTTTGTTCTATAGCTTCGAATAAATACAGATCGAATTTGCTTGGCAAGCCCCACCCCGCAGAGAGTATAGTTTGTTTCAGAATAAGAACTTTTTTGAACTTTTTTTATAAATCCAGGCAAAACAATGCTTTGGGGATTCATAAAGGGCCCGAAGCGTCGACAACATGCGGACAATGGCCCGCGATCCGAGCAATTCATCTTTGAGAATCAATCATCGATCATTTTAAAAAATAGACCTTGCTGAGGGTTATTATTTAGCGATTGTTTTGATACACAAAATCAACTTTTGAGGCTTTATACTACAAATATTTATTAAAATTTCGTTTTTTTAAAGGGTTTTTAGTGACAGCTACTAGAGCCTTCTTGTTGTTTATAGACAAATCCTAGCCGTAGAAAAGATTTCTGTATTCACAGATAAAAATCTAAAAAAAAAAATAACTTTTTTTAACTTTTTCGTTGTTCGATGAGGTCTTGGCACTCTCACCTATATCAAGTTATGATAACGCCGAAGATGAAAGCGCACTTCACCCAGAACCCTGAACAGTCTGAAGAACTGGCTATCTTACACAAAAAATTAGAATTGTTGTTTTTACATTTACATTTGAGGGCGACAAGGCGTACTTAAACAAAATCCTACCAACTGGACCAAAGAGGCGGTAAAATTTTCACATATACTTACGAGGATGCCAATCGATCCGCGGTTGGGTTTAACGCAATACAAAAGTCAGAATACGCACAAAACTTGTTTCTTGTTCTTGTCTCAAAAAATACCTTTTATGATTTTAACTTTTTAACATTTTATATTTTATTTTACTTATATTACTATCATGGTGATGGGAAATTTATTTTTATTTTCTTATTAACGCATAATAAATACACATACAAACAAAACAAAGAAATACATAAGTAACTATATCTTTAGAATAAGAATGTTGACAGGTTTGCATATAAATTCCTTTTAGTCACCTTTGAGTCCGCAGTCAAATCTTGGATCTCTGGAACAGTTGCGTTACCTATAGGCCGTTTGTAAAGGTCTATAAGTAATCCAACTGTTTCCTTTGTGTATATAGTTAGTTTAATTGTACATGTTATTTTTAATGTATGTGAATAAATATCTTATTTAGATGAACATATAAATATTATTAAAAAATAAAAATTAACTAAGTTCCTTCACAATGATATAGCAACACCACGAAATAATGAAGTACAAGCGGAACAATGTCATAACACAATGAATTGGCTCGGGTACCTGAGCCAGAGACATGATTAATGGCTCACCAGAATGCCAGCAGTTTTATGTTAATGGAATGACACTTTAAAACATAACAAGCCTGTCCCAATTTCATTTAAAATTGAAAAAAAGTCTTTGAGAAAAAAAAAGGAAAGCAAACCGACAAAAAATATTCTCGTGGTGGCAGGCAAAGTGTTCTATTAACGTAACGAAAGTTTTTGAGGATAGAGCCTTATACATCGAGCGACGTCATTTGCGTCGCTGAATTCTCTTTTTATTTTAAAAAAATATGTATATCTATATTTTTGGTGGCTTCAGTTTGGGGCTCGATGGCGCAGTGTGGAATTGATGTCCTGTAATATCCTATAATCATGTGCGTCTAGCTATAGATCTATAGTACTGTGTAGTCAGTCAAGGCTCGCGGCCTTCGATCCCACAAGTTTGTTGTTAGTTGTTCGACAAGACTCTGTGTGGTTTATTAGCTACACAGAAAACAAAGTGGAAAATGAAGTGAAAAGTTCCTAAGCTTGGAGACCCGTTTTTGATGAAAATCACCGTGAGATTAGAAGAGGCGGAAAGGATAAAATTACATGAATTTCGTTTTAAATTTGCCCCTCAAAGTGGTATAATTATGCAAGTACTTTGTGAATGTATTAATAAACAATGGTTCTTTCAAATATCTGCATCATGTGGCTATAAACTAAGCAAAGAAACCACAAGTTCTCATGGTTTCTAAACCATGAGTTCTCATGGTTTCTTTGCTGTTATTATTAAATCACTAGCTGTACCAGTGCAGTATAACTTGCTCATACGAGTAGTATAAGACACTGAAAATACATGACTGTTTTCCATATCAACTTGGATCTCTCCTGCATACCCCACAGAAAAATGAAGTGCCATAACACCAACGTTTCCAGTTCGTTGCGCCGGCAGCACGGCAAGAGATGGAAGGGACTTGCATCTCTTGCAAGAAGGACTTATATCGACCCGCCCGTGGATCGCGTTAGATGATATTTACCGCCTCTGTGGTCTAGTGGTTCAACCCACCGATTTCAGATCGAGAGGTCCCGGGTTCGATCCCCATGGGGAGTACAATATATTGTGCTTGGTTTGGTTGGTGGTAGGACTTTATTTAAGTCCGCCTGGCTAGCTACCACCATCTTACCTAATTCTGTCGCCATAATAACAATTCTAAAATTGATGTGTTCCGGCATTTAGAAGTAAGATGGCCAGTTCCTCAGTTTGTTGATTATTCCGGGTGAAGTGCGCCTCCACCTTCGGCCTTATCTTAACTTGTTACCAGGTGAGATGAAGGCCAAGCACATCCCCGTGGTATAATAAATATATATATATATCTAGGTAGTTTCATTTCATCGTAAACCTTAGAATTGTCTGTGCAAGTATATAAAGAGCAATAGCTGGCCCATTAAAAATAATCTGTCTCCTGCGATTTCCGTAGTCAAACTGCGTAGCAAACTCGCTTGGTCCATGTTCTGTAGTAATTCTTTTGAATGACGTTTAAAATTTCTAAAGTTTTTTTCCTAAAACCAAAAAATAGTTTTCATACTTCAATTATATTTAGTTTGTATACGCAGTGACCACGTCCAGGACGTGTTTTGTCTGGAAGCGCTTGGCCTTCAACTCATTTGATGAATGTTAATGGTAAAAGTCGAAAAATATTTTTAAACATTAAAAATAAAAAATAAATTCAATGGCACTCTGCACTATAAAAAAAAAATCATAAGTTTAAGACTCCAAAAAAAGTTACTTAATCTGTGTCCAAACAAATAGTTGTACCTACCCGTGCAGTATAACTTGTACATAAAATAGGATGCCAAGAAATAAACTGTCATCTCTCCTGCTTGCCTTTCGGACGGAAGATGGGATTAAGAAAGACGTACGTTGTGTGATTTTACATCACTATCATCATTATTATCTAATGAAAGATAAGATCAGTATTTTTGTTTTTATAATGCACGGTTTCTAGTTAACGGTGGCGACAGCCTCGCAAGAATATGGGTCCCTCTGCTTACCGCCCGTGGATGTCATTAGATTCGACTTTATTCATCTATCTTGGTCCCTACCTTACACCGATAATACGATAATCAACTCACCTGCCAAGCATAGTGGCTATGCCAATACCCCATTACTCTTGTTGGGTATTTAGTTGAGCTGCATAACATTCACTTAAGTACTAAATACCAACATTGCGATTACCGAATCGCTTGCCAAGCGTGGTTCATGTCCTGCACTTTTGTGAGCTACAATTATGACACGAATCACCAAAAACCAGACCAGAAAAAAAATAGAGCTGATAAATTAATAAAAAAACGAAAGCGTACCCAAGAAACTGGCTGCATTGCCACGCTTTTATGCTTATTCGCTGGCCTAAACAAGGCCCTTGCGGTCACGTGTCGCCACAATCAAAAGCCTCGCAAGATTTATATAAATGTATAAATTATGATAAAGAACTACTACTATACTACTGTACTATAGTAGTTGTGATCAAAACTGTTATTTATACCCCGAAATACAGTTATTATTTCTTTCTAGTTCAAAACAACCGAAATAGAAGCAGAATATCAAGATAATTATAAATGTTCTCAGCGTGGGTCTGTGGTTTTAATATTGTGCCACACATCATAAAGTGAATGCAAAATTCATTTCAACAAAATTTACGTGTACGAAATTGTTTTATGAATCCGCGTACATTTTAAAATGTATTATTCACCTTTGTAAATTGTAATGAACAGTTTATTTAATTATATTTCGCTAGTTTTTTTTAATTAATTGCGGTTTCGGTTCCTACTTATAATATTTGTATTTCAAGTGATCGCACTTGGTCACAAAATTTACAAATGTTATCATGACGCAAAAATTCACAATCCGCGACGGGACTCGAACCCGCAGCTTTTCCTTGAGCCATTAGTGCTCAAGTTGAGTATCATTTTGACACAAAAATTCGGAATCTGCGTCAGGACCCTAGTGGCTCAGTTGGTTAGAGCGTTTCCGAAAAGAGATACGGGTTCGAGTTCCGTCCCGGGTGTTTATTTTTGAGTCATTATAACATTACTTCACATTGTTTGTTACAAAGTCCCAAGTTTGATATTCCGACGTAAAAGGCCACGGAGTATTTTTATGATTCCAGGTGAAGTGCGCTTTCGGCCTTATCATAACGTGAAAATCAGGTAAGATGAAGGCCAAAAAAAACAACAAACCACAGATACTTGCTCCCAAGTTTAATTTGAATCGGATATGCCATTTTAAAATGAACAGCAACCTACGTTTGTATGGGAGGGGTGGGTGCTACCTGGGCCTGCCTAAAGAGGAGCTATTGAAGAAATTTGTATTACCTCTTCGTTATTTCTAATTGAGCTTAACAAGAGGAGGTTATCAATTCCGATCGTACTTTCTTTACTCTCGTAGTTTTAATGCCACCAATATTCAACATTTCGTCTTTTTAAAACTATCACGATTAAGTTCACGTTAGATATTAATGGAAAACATATTTTATCATATAACAATAGTATTAAACATTTGTTCATTGATGAAAAACGTGAGAGTAAAACACAGATACAATAGTAGATTGTACACCAAGGGGATAAAGTAAGGTCACGGGTGACATACTGAACCCTGAGCGTGTTTAGGTAAGTGAAGCGAGGAGTTCAACTGTCCTAGTGAGGGAGTTTTGTTGAGTTCTGAGTGAAGCGAGAGGTTCAACTGTCCTAGCGAGGGAGTTATGTTGAGTTCCTAAGTAAAACGAGGGGTTCAACTGTCCTAGCAAGGGGTTCAAATTTCCTGGCGAGAGAGTTACATTGAACCCTGAGTGAAGCGAGGAGTTCAAACCATATCCCAGTTATCTAATATTGATGTTGGCAATAAACGAAAAGGACAAATTCCGACAAAGGCTTTTTCGTATCTGTGTTTTGTTTTTCGGCAGTAGATGATTAACAATCTCTAGAGTGTCTGTGTTAATATTTTTAATTAGTTTAAATAAACTCTAGAGTTCTACTCACTATCGCTCTTCGACATATTTTGTTTACGTGAATCTTACTATACCATTCAGATATGTTAAAAACACAGCAACAAACACCTTCATTTATATCACATCCTTTGCAATCGCGTCTTTCTTCTTTGAAAAGTTTAAAAATCGAGCTGGCTATGAGCAGCAAGGCCAGTTTTTCGCACAAACTCTTTTTTTACAATGCCATTGAGCATTTTTTTTTACTTAGATTTCCACGATTCTAAGTCTATGGTTTTCCAGGAATTTGATGTTCCAAATTTAAATCTTTGCTCTCTATGGAGCTTCATACAAATTACCTCCTATGGGAGAGAATGCTTTTGCTTTACGTTGAGATGTGCGTAATGAAATTGGAAATGTCGAGCTGTTGGTGTTAAAATATTATTATCAACAACGAATCCGGGATGTAGAAAATTTGTAGAAAAACCTAATAAATCGAACATAGCTCTCATTCAAGTAAAACAGCTAGACCCCTCTAATTGTAACGCTATACCACATCTTCTACTCTTGTTTTTTATCTTGGTTTTGTTGTTATACTCGTAAACTCATTTTCCAAAAAAAAAACCCGATCAGTAGATGTATTTTATTTATTTATTTACGTACATAACATAGGTTATTGCATTATGTGAACCTTTTGTTATAAAAAAATAATCCAATTTTGTTTAATTTGAATGAATTACATTCTGATTAATAGATACAATGCTTAATCATATCACACAAAAATACCCACCTATGTCATAAATTTATTGTGTTCGCAAGGCGTTCTATGCCTCGGCTGTATTTGCTCGATCGGAATGTAATCATGCGTAAAAACGCCCAAATTAATAACAAGCCTGGAAGGTAATTGAATACTTTAGGGGTCTCAAGATATTGAATACCTACATGTTGAGGATAATATATTGATTATATAGAAACATGTTGATGCCCGGAGGATAATGAACATAGGTTTATTCACAGAAATTCGAAGTCTGCAAAGCTTTTCTATTCTGTGGGTTTATAAACGAGTCTCAAATAGTATAATATCGCCGGTCTTATATTTGTTTCAGATCTATTTATTACCTATGGTCGAGACATTGACTGGTGATTGGATATGCCGAAATTTAATATAATGGTTTATCATCAAACCCATATCAAACTATAATACTTAGAAGAGAAGATTTGCAAGAATTATGGTGTTGTACAAAATAATTTTAAAAATAAATATCTGTCTTTTTTATTTCTTAATTGATTTTGAACTATGAATAAATGAATGGACACATAAATGACATCCAAATGATACAAACATTAGATGACACAGTGTATAAATACAATTGGCGGCCTCATAGCTGGTAGCGTTATTTTCCAGGCAACATTGGAAGGAGAAAGAAAAAGTGAGGCTTCACCTTCGGCCTTATCTCAACTTGTTACCAGGTGAGATGAAGGCCAAGTTCTTACCCGTCGTACAATCTATACTTATAATAAGATCTTAGAAAAGCTGTGTCTGTACATTTGATATAAAAAAAAAATGATGCTACCTACTTAAAACAAGCAGCTGAGCATAAAAATACAGTATTTAGAATTTTTGTCTGTTTGTCTGTTTGTATGTGCACGCGTATTTCTGGAACGGCTTATCCGATTTGGATGTGGTTTTCGATAATTCAACACTTTTTTCGACAATTTTTTCGAAAATATATACTTATACATAAAAAAAAATGTGTTGACTTTTAATCATTTTGGTTGAATGCATGCATATCTTATTTATTCATGATTGGATTTTGATAAATTACATGAATAATGTTAACCTTAATATTACACAATCTACCATTGAAAACCTCATTTAAATCAGTTCAGTACTTTCTTAGATTCGCGTTTGGCAACGGAACATAGGGAAATTAAAAAGCAATTCAATTCCACTAAAAATAAAATAACAAATACCTAAATAAAATACCTCATCTATAGATAAATAACCTCTTTAGTGTATGTACAAGAAACAAAAATAAACAGCCAAGAAACTTAAACAAGGTATATATGGGCGGCTTTATAGCTAAAAGTAAAAATAAAAAGATCTTCCAGGCAATTTTTGGATGTAAAGGATAGCTAAGAGCAGACATAGAGGTGTACTAAAGTACCAAAATAAAAGTTAATTAATTTAAGTATTAAGTGATAACAACTGAATATATCACTTGCAAAACTTGCGAGAGTGCCAACATCAACATTATAGTTTACGTGAGTAAAACCCGTGTTTTAAAATGTATAACAACTAAATACATTACAAAAATCAAATCCTCACTAAACATACCTCTTACTATAAAAAAAAACAGCAGGATTACAAGTTGGTAGAGGAAAAGTAATGAAAGTGTAAATTATTTTTAACCCGGCGAGCGTAAGGTCGGGTAAAATTTACCCGAGGTAATTTTGATTTCTCGTTTATTTATATTTGGCGCGGTTAACAGTGCTGTGCGTTTCAATAGCTGCGCGGGGTTTTTACTTGATATCAAAATATAAGGCGATAACTATGACTGTTCATTTAGTTATAGATAAAACTTTAAATAATCTAAAATTTTAGTTTCATTTTATTAGATTTTTCATGAAAAAAGTCTGTAATGTGGTTAGTGGTAACATTTGTATGAAAAAGGGTTGATTATATAAAAAATTGGTAAAACTACTAGTTAAATTTCGTATTATCGTTTTAATGTTTTTAGTTCAAATTCGTTAAATTCGGGTAAAAATAACCCGACCTTACGCTCGGTGTTCCAAATTTGAACCTTACGCTCGCCGGGTTAAAAATGTGGATTGTTTTGGAGGATCTGACCGAAACGTGTAGTGTGTTTTACAAGCGCACAGCCTCCACAGCCCGCGCGACTCAACTGTGCACCTTGCACTGTGACGTGCAGTTTCACAGAAGTGCACAGTTAAGTCGCGCGGGTTGAACAGTAAACGCAATTTATTTTTTGCCAATTTGGTTGCCAATGGCATAAATAATCTCGTCATAAGCAAAGGCTTGCTTTGTACATAATCACGGTCTTTGGTGTCTTGATGAAAGCATTTTAAAGTTTACACAACTCCCCGTGTCCTATGATCGTGGATAAGGTAAATAAACTTACCAAGTGCCCCCACCGAGACTTCCAACCCAATGTGAGTCTGAATTTTCGCAAAACAATCACGTTTCTGCAATGGATTACTATAATATACACAGCACAATAAAATCTTTTCAGCCCTCAAATGTCGGTTCTATTAGATATGACTATGTGTATTATTCTTTGCAAATTATTTTATGACAATATATAACTAAATAAATATTTTATTTATGATAGTTACATACATTACAGCCGGAGTCTTAGTAAAACAACAATATTGCCAACATCGAAGAGCGTTCGTTAATTGATTCGTGAAAATTCACCCAAAATAAATTAAAGGAAAGCTGTAAAAGTGCCCTATTCCCTAAATTAAGTTTACCTTTACATAAATATGTAGTAAATTCATTACCTATATTAGAATATAGGGCAATTTTCGGCGCCAAGGGACCCTAATAAACTTTAAATTTGGAAACATTTGGCCGTTCGTACAGAGGTCCAGATGTTATCAGGTGGTGCAAGTCACAGAAATCGTTAATTTGACTGTTTGCACTGACGGTAATATCTGTATCTGAGCCCTTATTCTCGTGTAACCAATCGTGTCATAATGCACCCGCATTACGATATCATGGAATCATCGTATTGTCATATCATATAACATGGTGCGAATAAGGGTGGCTAGCAACCGTCTTCCTGAAGCCAAACGGTTCGCCGCGTTCCGTTGATGGGTGGATGACCCAGGGCCTTCTGGTAAAGCTCGCTTCATCCTTGCTTTATCCTGAGCTAGACAAGAGGTCAAGAGCTAACCCATTACTCAGATAAAAAAAAAATATATTTAGGTACAAAAATAAATAAATAAATAAATATTACAAGACATTTCACACAGCGTCCCAAACTAAGCAAAGCCTGTATTATGGGATCTAGATTACGGATGTGATACTTAGATACTTTTTTTTTGGAATGACATACTTATAATACAACACAACACCCAACACAGAACAAGCAATTGGTTGGTGGTAGGACTTTGTTTAAGTCCGCCTGGCTAGCTACCAGCATCTTACCTAATTCTGTTGCCATAACAACAATTCTAAAATTGTTGTGTTCCGGCATTCAGAGGTAAGATAGTCAGTTCCTCAGTTTGTTGAGGATTCCGGGTGAAGTGCGCCTCCACCTTCGGCTTTATCTCAACTTGTTACCAGGTGAGATGAAGGCCAAGCAAAAAAAGCATCAGTATTCATCACACAAATTATTGTCTTGGGTGGAAATGAACGCGTAGCCCGATTGCTACAACAGATGCGGTAGCTAAGTACATGGTGTTTTCTCGATGCTAGCAAAGAAAGTATAGTTACCACCTAGTTTTACAGTAGTAAAAAATATTTAAAATATAGTATTAAGTACTCAGGTTTATAATGTAGGTACATATAAATACTATTATAATTACTATTCCGAGGTTCTTGCCTTTCTCGTTGTGTGCGATGCCGAATAAGTTTACGGGACGATTCAAATTTCTTCTTCCTTTTGTTTATCTCTTCTTGTCTTTTTCTTCATCTTCCCTTCCACTCCCACTTTTTTTGAATTTTTTTAACTAATGATTATTTTTGGTTAAAAGTAACAAGGGTTGAAATTCGCGACGACATTCGAACACAAAATTAGCTATTATATTAGTTTTCGGGAGGAGGACTTGGCCTTCATCTCGTCTGGTTTCAAGCTATGATAAGACTGAAGGTAGGAAGTTAAGTAGGAAGGAAGCGTACTCCACCCGGAATCATCAACAGACTGAGGAACTGGCTACCTCTTAATGCCAGACCATGTAGAATTGTGGCGTTATGGCGACAGACTTATGTAAGACAAGGTTGTAGACTAAACAAATACATTTATTCTCATGAGGTTTAAAGACATTTATTCTCATAAGAACATCAGTTTGCTTACAATGAGATAACAAAGCCTTTTTATGTAAGTACCTAGGTATGTATTTACAAAAAAAGGATTTAAATATTCTGCCCGTAATCGTATTTAGTATGGGGCTTTATGTCGCTGTGTGAAATTATGATAAGTACTGTAATAATAATATAACAATTCTATGTTACATTATATATTATCATGTCACTGGGCGTCACGAAGCAACACTTCGTGAAAATTTATAAGAATATGATCGTCATGGTGGGTAAATTATTTTTTTAATTTTCATTTAATTTATCAATAGCAATTTACATTTGTGTCTGAAGTTGGATTAATTCAATACCTACATATCTACTATGTATCTTAGATAAACTTCTATTTTATTCTACGACGCGAAAGCGCTTGGCCTTCATCTCAGTGTCAAGTAATGATAAGGACGAAGGTGGAGGCACACTTCACCCGGAATCCTCAACATACGGAGTTCTGGCTATTTCATATTAGCTTCCTGAACCCACGTTTCGCTTACAATTTACGCCCTAACCCGAAACCATAGGCAAGTTCAAAACTAGGGTTGCCAGCTGCACTTCAATATGTTTGGATTTCTCTCCCTCCAAACAATACTGGTGTTATTAATTTTAACTAGCGAGAAATTCCACGTAAATCGTAGGTGCTTACAACTTGCTCGCCGTTAGTGTAACGGCTTTGTTTGATGTATTTCTACGGTTGATACTCTATTCGGTGGAAATCGGATTATAATCTGTTTTTATCTTAATTTAGCGCCAGCGATACTGAGTTGTTGTGTTTCGGCATTAAGAGGTATGATAGTCAGTTCTTTTGTCGATAAGATATTAGTATGATAGTATGATAGTTTGTTGAGGTTTCGTGTGAAGTGCGCTTCCATATTCGGGCTTATTTTAACATGACATGTAACACGTACAGTAAAATAAAAACGTTCAGAAAAACGTTGACGGAACTTGGGATCATTGCTTTATATGTATGTTACGGTACATGCTAAAAGACGAAGTAAACCTAGGTTTATCCGGGTTAACTAAGCTTTACCCAATCTGTTGGGTTCGAAAACTAACACAATACACTTTATCTGAGTAAGATGCGATCCAGAGACAATACAAAAAACAATACAACATACAAATAAACACAAACTATATAAAATAACTCACACACAAAATTAAATAAAAAGTTCACGGTTAATAGATAATACAAACTACAAAAAATGGAAAATTACAATACTTTTCAATTGTTTGTGTAGTCAAAGAGTGGGTAGAATAAGTGATATTCTCTGTAGGTATTGAGGGGGATCGAACTCGGTACCTCTGGATTTAAAATCAGTGGGAACTACTAAACCACAGAGACGGTCTTATAAATTAAGGTAGCGCGTGACCCAAGGTCCCAAGGAATGGCTCTTATAGCATAGATAATGCCAATACAGCCAGTGCCTTGGGCACGCTTCCGTCTGGTATGTACTGGTCTTGCACAGTTGAGAGAAACGTTCCCCTACTGCTTTCCTTGTAAACAGTTAGTTTAATTGTAAATAGGTACATATTATTACACAAATATATATTTCATATGTTGCGCAATGTTTGTCAGTTTCAAAGCCAGCATAAGGGTTTTCAACCGTCTTTTTACCAAAAATCACGATATTATTATCCCGCCGCAGAACTTAAAATATATTTGTGTATGTTTGAAAAATGCGCTTTGCCTCGCTTTGTTCGAATAATGTCAAAAAGATCCCAAGAGGAGTGCTTTGCAAAGCTCTGAGCTACGGGATGCGCTGCTTTGTCTATTCAAAGCCAGAATGTTCCACATTCATAGTTTACGTCTCTGATTTAGAAAATAAACACAGGAAAAGTTTTCTATATACTACATTCTATTCAATGCGTTGCCATTTTCCTTTGGAGGATGGTGAAAGTTATGTTCTTAAATTTTGTAAAGTTGCTTCGCAAATTGAACCTTTGGAACACATAATACTAATGTGATGATATTTATCTGTTTTCCTAATAAATAAAATCTAGTTACTAACTGATTGGCAACCAACCTTAAGTTTTGGTACATAACCTTATATACACAGTATGCCATGGGCTTAGAATCGACCCCTCCAACTTAGCCCATGAATATCGTAAAAACCGAAGGACTATAGGGCATCAGTTTTCTTCTGTGTATTATCTTCACCTTTACTGTGATCACCAATACGACTGCCAAAACCCTTAAGTTTGGAGGAGGCGCTGTCCAGCTGTGGACACTAACTTGCTGTTGCTGAGATATGTGATGTGATACACAGTACATATTGGCCATTATAAATGAAGACCAAATTCATATCGAGGTTGATAAACCTGAGGTGAGGCTCAATTCATTTGTCGAGCAAGAAGGTGAATTTTAACTGATATGTCGTGCAAGAGCAGATTTCACGTATCGTGGAACATTCATGAGATATATTGATATCCCCACATCTATTTGCAAGCAGCACGTCGCGAAACGACGTGCCAAATCTGCTTGTTTGTCATGTTGTGTATGTTAAACTGTATGGTATGTATTCTGTAGAATTGCTATTCGATGTCTGGGCTATCTGTGGTTCAATTACAATTGTCATTGTAAAACAACTTGTTTGTAAATAAACTCCCAAAAAAAAACAGTAAAAAGTCGATTCGTTTTAGTTCTTCCGTGCATGTTGCGAAACTGCATAATATAACAATTAGATGGCGCAGTACGGGCCGAGCTGACGTCTTTGGATTAAGTTCATTAGATCTCGGCTGAAGTAATTCAATGAGTTTGCCATCTTGTAGGATTCTGCTATCCTGTGGAAATTTATCGTGGGAACTATCGAACCTTCATCTGTTTTTAAGAACTAAAAATACTTACTTTTATGAATAAAAGTCATTCGCTTTGCCGCTCCCGCTACTTTGGCAAACTGAGTTTAACAACCAATTGTCTAAAAAGAACAAAACACTGTAGTTTCACGGCTTGTTGCCAAGGAATATGTTCTATTATTGATTCATAACTAGCGTACATGATAGCTAAAGTCAAAAAGTCAATATTCACTGGTTCCGTAAGTTTTTTTTTTGGATCATTTTGCCACGTTGTCAGAATCAGGAATCACCCATAGAACACAGAACACCAGAACACAGCCCTAAATAACAGGGAGAAAGGCCAGAGAAGGTCATTTAGGGCTGTGTTCTGGTTAGCTATTTTTTGAGGAGCCATTCAAACAAACTTTATTACATTATCATATTTACAATGTATTCGCTGCATCGATTTGTTTTAATGTCGGTCTTTCTGATCTTCTAATCGTAATCGGAAATTCTAGAGAAAAACTTTCCTAGACAGCTTTTGGTTCACTCACCGATTTCAGATCCAGAGGTGCCGGGTTCGATCCCCAGGTACAATATTATGCTTCGTTTGGTTGATGGTAGGACTTTGTATTAGTCTGCCTGGATAGCTACCAAAATCTTACCTAATTCTGTCGCCATAATAACAATTCTAAAATGTTTGTGTTACGGATATCCGTAAGATAGCCAGTTCCTCAGACTGTTGAGGAGTCTGGGTCAAGTGCACTTCCACCTTCGGCCTTATCACTTGAAGGCCAAGTACTACCCCGTCGAAAAAAAACACAATAGTAATTCGATCTCACGCATACCTATCGTGTATCATCCAACAAAATCAAATACCTAGAGTCAATTCGGCTGATCCATATTGAAAATAGTAGATTTGCATTTATTTAGTGGGAAACACTTGTAGCCAAGTTGCATTTTGAAAACAATATTCATAAGAAAGCCCTACGAATATATATTAACCGCCGTAAATACTGATATTATAACAGCCTGTTAACGTTAAACCCTTACATTTTGAAGAATACTCAATCTAATATACGAACACACCGCATACTCGTACCTACTCATACTTATTTATTTTATTTCCATTTTTAAACATATTAAATAATTCATCATATTAAAGTAAAAATGAAAATGATCTATGAACAACTCAAGCTTGCACGAGTAGGTTAGTACTTAAAAAAATATATTAAAACTAAAATTAAACACAAGATACAAGTTTGAGGAGACATTATTACTTAAACAAGGGTATGTGCAACGATCCGCGCACTAGACGTAGCCTGTATCGCGTGGATCTTGATACGATAGTCAGTTAATAAATCCTCAGATACAGGTAATAGTTTGAGTTCAAATTGGCAAATTACAGAGAATATAAAAAAAATTTATTAAAAACAAATTTGGTAAAAGGTACTTAGTTATATAATGATAACTTATAATGTTTAATACATGCAGATGACAAATTACTTTCAATAAACACAGAGTTTAGGAGTTACATCCTAAATCGTTATCGTTTTCGAAATGAAATTTGGCTACTACACGATCTGTATTTTTAATATCAAATACTTTGTAGTTACCTAGTGCTTATGTATGTAAATGTATTTTATTCGTATGTATTTTGTTGTTTTCAGTGCGTCGTGCATATCAAATTATCAAATTAAAAATAAAATAATAAAATCATTTTTGTATTGCCTACAATATATATTTAATGTAGAAACTTACCTACTACTTACATACAACTGTTGCTCCGTAATATAGTCATAACTAAGTAAACTGTCTTTATTAAAGTCATTTGTTTCCGTTTCTTTCCCTTAACACTACTACAAGGCACTACTAGTAGTGCCGTTCCTCTTTGAACATTATTACATGCACATAGATACGTCAAAACAAAATTGGTAGGCTCAGTATAAATAAAAACAAAGAATAGGTACCTATAGTACAGCACTTAAATTATAAACAAATTTACAGGTCTGTATCTACTACTCATTAGTCGCCTCTACGCATTGCTTTGAAAAGACATCTCTCCATCCTATTTTTGATCTTTCTTGTTTTTTTTTCTTCCAGTGGTATCCACTAAGTCTTCCGCTTAGATTTATAATATATTACAAAATCTGGTAAGCAATTATATTTAACACAGCATAGTTGTTGTTTTGAGTGTTGTTTTGAACGAAACGCTATTCCCAATGTTTTATCATAATATCTTTGTAATTGATCTAGTTTACTCATTACAAGTTTTTACATTTAAGTAGTTTGTGCTAGATGGCGCTATGAAAAAGGCTGGTAATATTTATTTTATTAATTATTTTGGTTTTGTAGGCTCCTCAGCTATCATTCATTTCATTGTTATCAATAATTGTTAATTACTATAAATAAATATTATAGGACATTAATATTATAGGACATTAATTATTACACAGCGCCATCTAGCCCCAAACTAAGCATAGCTTGTAATATGGGAACTAGATTACGGATAGAATACTTAAATACTTTTTTTTTTAAATACATACTTACTATATGATACAACACCCAAACACAGAACAAACATCTATATTCATCACACAAATGTTTGTCCTGGGTGGGAATCGAACCCACAGCCTACAGCGCAGAAGGCAGAGTTACTACCGACTGAGCTATGAGGCTTGTTAATGTTAATTAATTTTGTTGTTACTATAAGGTTGTGTAATGCTTGCTATCGACTGAAATTGATTTGTAACTTTATAATGTAACTTAAAACTGAGTAACAATATAATATTTACTTGCTTTATTCTATCATCTTGTTAGTTACAAACTCACTTAATCGTTTGTCTATTTGTTGAATTGTCTGTCTTTTATTTATATACTATTTTTGATTCAATAAATTTCAAAATATTTTTTTTGAGATTTAATAATAATAATTAATAATTAGATTAAACGATCATATCAATCGATCATATGTTTATTTTTTATGGACTAGTTTTACAAAGTTGAAAATGTAGATCAAATGTTATAATTTTCACAACTGAATTATAAGCCGAGTCAAACGGCTTAAGCTGGTGCTGTTGCCTAAAGATGACAACAATATTCCATTTAAGGAACCTAAAAAGAAGCCGTCTTTGCCCCGCACTGAAGTACCACTTTGCCCTATTAAGCACACCGAGCCTGTTTTTCTTATTTCTCCTGATTTCCAGGACCCAGAGCTCTGTCAACCCATTTACAAAGCGCTTTGACTATTCTTCTGTAGGCCTGGGCTAGTACCCTCCTTGCTTTATCGAAGACGCCTATCCTCGGTGCTCGTTTGATGCCCGCTGGTGCAGCTTGAATGCGAAGTGATCTTCGATGAAGGTGGATCTCGATGCTGAGGACTATGGCTGAAAAACAAACTAACGATAATAAAATAACTTTTGAGTTCTGTACGCACTTGGTCAGCAAAGTTCTTAGTAAAATGGCTTTGCAAAGCTAAAGCATCACCCACCAGCTAAAGTGTATCCGATTCCCAGCAAACAGAAAGCTCCGCGCAGCATGCGTAAGGATACTGGCTCCAAACCTCTTGATGACTCCGTCTGAGCCTGTAACAGACATACTGTTTTGTTATCGGCCTTCTACCTATAATTACTCTCGCTTTCCTGCAAATTGTGGGTGATTTCGTGAATAGGGACGGAAGTGTGTAACAGGAAGCCGGGGAAGCGCTCGCTATTTGATTTGACCAATGAGCGCGCGCGGTAGTGGAGTTGGCCGTCGGATGGTACCAACCCATTTAGCGAGAGGTTGGTATTGTCAAGTGTAAAGCCAACATGGTGTGCGTGTGAGTGATGAGAAAGAGAGAGGAAGATAGTTGTCCGCCACTGTAGTTTAGTTCGCGTTGCGTGGCGAGCAAAGTAACCTAGTCTTTGGCTCGGGACATTGTTTTCAGGATATCATGTTTATGTTGCTTATTACCAAGGTGG
Source organism: Venusia cambrica (assembly GCA_951394065.1). Classification (NCBI taxonomy): domain Eukaryota; kingdom Metazoa; phylum Arthropoda; class Insecta; order Lepidoptera; family Geometridae; genus Venusia; species Venusia cambrica. The sequence goes on from OX596036.1 coordinate 3,022,346, forward strand.
GATGTTACATAATTTTGTCAAGATATTTTTCATGAAATGGGTATCAGCTTAAATGTAATTAAAAGTACCTATTATTGGATTTAATTTAATTTATTTACACCTCAAACAATGCACAAGCATTTGTACAGGTAAAAATATGAGGTCTTTGACGGAGTGAGGGAGAGCCAGTTTCCGCAAGAACAGCACCAACGGAACTGCATGGTGCCGGACTTCGGCAGGAGAGTGGTCGCTAGCCAGATGGGCCTTTGTCGTGGACTTTAATAAGAATAACAAGTAGTACCTAACAGTGACTCTGTCATAACCTGAGTAGGTGATGCATTTGACTCTCCCATCATCTCACTGGCCTGTCGGCTATCACTCTCAGTGACAGGTTCCGATCTCCTCGACGCTTCTGGAAGTTTTCTGTACTCATCTGTGGTCATCTTCGCCAAGATACCAGCTTCAAAGAGAGTCATCACACTGAAATGATGCATAGACTATATTTATAGTAGATATTTATACCTAAATATTAAAAAAAATTGGTCATCATGGGGGACTTAAAACTTTGGAATAATTCTTATACTTACCATGGTGTGCAAACTTTTTAAATTTATGACGTGAAAACTTCTTGCCGCGTTGTGTGCTTTTTGGTAGGGGCAAAATATATGGGTTTTCGTCACCGAAATGCTAATGTGACTGTGTCACCGACATGCTAATGTGACGTGTTATTAGCATGGTAAAACAGATTTCTAGTTGTTAGATTTACGTCGCGGATTTTAAAACAAAAAACCATATATTTATAACTAAATTTTTTTTAAACATACATGTACTGTCAATGGTTAAAAATCACCAGTTTTGAGAACCAAATAAAAATAATCAAAGCGATTTAGCGGATTTGTTACTACATATTTTTCTGTTGTCATGTTTATATTAAAAAAGAAATAAGCAATCAGTACTTACACATTATTGAATGTCTGGAGGTAAGGACAGCCGATTTGAAGAGCTATAGCGGAGTACCGTGTGTACAGCTTCTCACTCAGATGGAAATTATGGGATCCTGGAATACACATCACTTCATCATCATCATTTCGGATTGTAGGAGTCTTGCTAAACATAGGACATTGGGAGCCCTTCGCTATCGGCCAAAGATTGATAGTCTTGTTGGCAACACACATGTTAAAGTATTGTATATAACGTATATTCTATATCATTATTATATGTGTAAAAAAATATTATAAAACTATAAATTTGTTTTTCAAGTGTTTTGGTCACAAAATTGATAAATGTAATGTTGATACAACAAATTCACAACCCGCGACGGGACTCGAACCCGCATCTTTTCTTAAAGCCGGAAACGCTCTACGAGCGTCCTGATGCAGATAACGAATTTTTGTGTCATATTGATACTCGGCTTGAGAGCAGAGATTCATTGAACTGTGATCTGCCCTTGTGTTTGAAATTACACTAAGAATCACCAGCCAGAAATGGCATGCATCTAATATTTTTTTGTATTTCAAGTGATTGCACTTACACTTCATTTGTAAATGTTGGGGCGAAGTGCAAATGTTCGAGTCCAGTCGCGGATAATGAATTTTTGTGTCATTATAATATTTATTATATGTATAGTTTTATTGTACGACGGAGAACCGCTTGGTCTTCATCTCCTGGTGTCAAGTTACGATAAGGTCGGAATCCTCAATTATCTGAGGAACTCGCTATCTTACGTCTAAATTATTGTAAGCTATGTAACTTACTAATTACTGTGGACAGTATTGTGGGCCACCTTATTGCCAAAACGGTTTTTTTTTTAAAGATTTTGTTTAGATTTATATTGTGGCTGTTTGTTATCCCATAATAAACAAAATAAAAAATATATATTACAGAACATTATATTACAGAACATTAATTTTACACAGCGCCATCTAGCCCCAAACTAAGCATAACTTGTAATATGGGAACTAGATTACGGATAAAATACTTAAATACTTTTTGTAAATACATACGTACTATATGATACAACACCCAAACACAGAACAAACATCTATGTTCATCACACAAATGTTTGTCCTGGGTGGGAATCGAACCCACAGCCTACAGCGCCGAAGGCAGAGTTACTACCAACTGAGCTATGAGGCTTGTCAAATAGAATAATAAAAATAAATGCTGGAACACAACAATTTAGAATTGCTGTTATGACGACATAGTTGAAATATGTACAGTTAAACTAACTATACAACACCAAGGAAATCTGTCGGGCTACCTAAACGGGTGAGATCCGTTCGGTCTGTCAAGTACCTAACTCAACCGTTCCAAACCGGTAACAGACGGAAGCAAGCCCAAGACGCTAGCTGCATTAGCACGTTGAATAGCTATGCTAATTTGCTGGCCTAAATAAGAGCCAACGAGCATTAGATCATGCATCATCGTCGTCGTCATCATTGGTACTATGACTTAAGTCCAAAGTAAGTGAAGGTGATTTAATGGCAATGTCATCAAACTTGCGGTTGCGGGGAGTCAATGGATGAAAGAGGCTCAGGATCACTATTTGTGGCCTCGATTGTGGGAGGTTCAGCAATGGACGTGTATCAGTTGATATGAAGATGATGATGATGATTATATTATTTACTTAAGCTTGGCAGGCGTGTTGGTGTTTGTAGTATTGGGTGTTGAGTTTCTTTGGGATGCTGCTATGAGCAACATTATAATAATTATGGTGTATTATTTTCGCAACTGTAATACTGCTTTTGACATTTTTAACACAGATTTTGCTTACGTATAAGATAGTTAATGAAGACACCAACTTTGTTTCGGCTTTCCCAGGGAACCATCACCTGGGTGAATGTGATTCCCGGATGAAAGACGATGAAGCTTTTTATGACATCCAAAGGAGGCCCTAGGTATAATGTTACTGGGAAACACAGGGCAACACTGCCTCTGGGGTTTTAACCGCCTCTGGGGTCTCATGGTTCAACCCACCGCTTCAGATCCAGAGGTCCCGGGTTCGATCCCCAGTGGGAGTACAATGTATTGTGTTTGGTTTGGTTGGTGGTATGACTTTGTTTAATTCCGCCTGGCTAGCTACCACCATCTTACGTAATTCTATCGCCACAACAATAATTCTAAAAATGGTTGTGTTCCGGCATTTAGAGGTAAAATAGCCAGTTCCTCAGTTTGTTGAGATTTCCGGTTGAAGTGCGCCTCCACCTTCGGCCTAATCTCAACTTGTTACCAGGTGAGATGAAGGCCAAGCGCTTCCCCGTCACACAATAAAAAAAAAGACACTGCACTGCAGTATCTTCATACCGAATCTTTCTGTATCATAGTACAGCGTCTCCCGCCCGCCGAGAACGGCAACCCTCTTCCTGGACAACACCAGTCTCACGCCGCCCTCCACGCTCCGGACTCGCTGTGTCTTTTGACGGCGCATCAGCTTGGCCAGGCGACCGTACACGCCTGTACCGTTCTGTCAAAAAAGGTCCTTCACGAGAAAGGTTCTAAACTGGTATAGGCAGCATCATCTTGAGTAGGTACTAATTAATGCTTACCAGGTCTGTCATGTTTGGTTATGGCAAAAACATCAGTTTAAGAGGCAGTTTTTTATCCGAAAGCGACTATTTACGGGTTAAAGATGTATAGAAATGAAACGAAATTGGTTCCAGAGTGTGCATAATACAGAACAGCTACAATTATTATTCTCTTACACAAATATTTGTCCTGGATGGGAATAAAACCTACAGCCTACGGCGCAGAAGGCAGAGAGCTACTGCATCTGAGCTGCGAGTACAATGTCTGTAAATGGACCATCAAAAATCTAAGCAAACCGCGGTTCTGGCTTCTCCATGTGGCTGGTCGCTTTTCCGAACAGGTGGTACATTTGACGTTTTATGATCCCAAAAATCCTACTAAACATAAATTTCTTGCTTTGACTTAAACAGACAATACATACATTAATGTTTGGTATGATTAACTATCTATAACTTTACAACTTAGCAAACTCTTGGGGTCCCTTATGGACAACATGCCATAAGCAGAAGAATCAAGCTGACAGGTGTTGCCAGAAGTTTCCTCTCTCTCGCTTTTACGCCTTACTTAGACAGGTGTTGCCAGAAGTGTCCTCTCTTTCTACTTACTTCCAATATAGCCAAAGAGGAGCTATGGCTCTCCACCACCAGCTCATACCCCTTGTCCCTCATGGCTTCTTCTAGCGCTGGCAGGGTCCCGATGGGCTGCTCCCGCGCGGGCCTAGCTAGGAGACTCGTCAGGTTAGCTGAGTACATGTCGCCGATGACGTACGTTGCTCCGAGGGAGATTAGAACTATGACTAGACGGGCTTTGTGGGTACTTGATGGCTCTTTGCTTGACGCTGAAAGGATGAAAGATCATAAAGATATAAGAATTCGAAATAACTTATTATATTGGAGGTGTGGACAACATTTCATTGTTAATTATGCAGGCTATTCCACATCATTCTGGGGAGGCAGTTTTTAACATACTTGACGGTGTTCGAAGGTTGATGCAGGTCCTGTCTCAAGCAACTCCGCAGAACACAAAGCATACCAAACTAACGTAAAAAACACAGAGTGAAAGGCATGACAAGAAAATATAAAGGGGTATTTACACTGCCTCAGGAACAGTGTAGTGGTAAACCAGCAGCATGTGCTGAGCAGACCAAGTTGGTCGCGGTTTGTTTGCTGCCAAAGAGAGGGCGCTGCGATCACCATCCAGAGAGCTGGGCCTGTGATGAGGAGAGTGGCGAACACTAGTGGCCAGACCTAGAAATATATATCTTTCAGATTTGTATGCCGCTTTGAGATACGTTAAAGGTACAAAATATGTGTTTCATTGTTTTATGTTTCAAGTTATGATAATGCAGTAGTAGAAGCGCACTTCAGCCGGAATCCTCAACAGACTGACGTAGTGGTTATGTTACCACTAAATGCAGACAAAAATTTAGAGTTGTTGTTATGGCGTCATACTTAGGTATAGGCGGACTGAAACTGTTACTGAACTTAGGTATAGCTGGACTGAAACAAAGACCGACCTGGGGTACGGACTTTGTTTCAGTCCAGCTATACCTAAGTCCAAACCAGACACAATATTGTACTCCCTAGAGCGAGAACCCGGGATCTCTGGATCTAGCACTTGTGGGCAAACCACGAGACCACAGAGGCGGTTAAAAATTAAACGATAATTAGCAGTAATCATAATCATAAAATCAACATCACCCGAAATAAATAACTTGAGGACATGCTTTACCAATGAAAGCAATGGGTGGATTTACCATACGCTTGCTCGGAAGACAGGATGGTGATTCGTTTTCTATGTTTCGCTTACGAGTGGACGCTTCCCTTCATTGTTCGTTTTTTTACTGCGTGGATGTGACAAGGTTTGTTAAGTTAAGTGCTGGTAAGTGTTTGAGTAAAATAAATAAAATAATATATTGTTATTATAATGCTGTTACCTCCCAACGGAATGGTCTGATGATAGCGAGGGTTTCACTCAGCTTAGCGGGCGCATGCGTCAGGAACGCGCCGGAGTCAGCGAGGGTTAGGAAGGAAAATTCTACCGCTTGCAGCCGCTCCCAGGTCATCGTCACGTCACCGATGAAGAAGTCAGCGTTCTAGAATCATCCATATACGTTACAATATAGTCAATATACACGATTGAAATCGTGCGGGTGTTTTTGAAGTTACCAGTTTACTGAAACCGAGAAGAGTATAACAGTAAACTGTAACTGAACAATGTAGTTGATAATAAAAATTAGGTTGCCGTACCAAAAGTGAACTAACGGGACCCTATTTACTAAGCCTCCGTTGTATGCATCTCATGAACCAGCATAGGCTTGAATGCAATAAAAAGTCGAATACCTGGCAATAACGATTAAAAATATTTGGTAGACAGTTAAAATTTTCAAATAACATTATGAAATAAAAAAATAAAGCGGTACGTGATTAGTGTCTTGAAATGCGAGTGCGTATTAATATTACTTACATATGAAATTGGCGTTTTGTCGTACTGGCCACTTTGATCTTAAATATCTCCTCTTTGGTTAAGAATTCCAAATTCAAATTTAAACAGCTATTTACTCATGCATTTGTGTATCGAAAACCGTAATTCATTTGTTTTTTTCTCTTTTGCTTTTTTTTTCTGCGTCACTCATTTCACAAAATGGAAAACTTAAAATATCGCATTATTTACGAGTACGAGTTCCACCGTGGCACCAGTGCTGCAGAAACGGCTCGAAGGATTAATGATGTGTATGGTGGTGGTGTCGCAAAAGAAAACACGGTGCGTTTTTGGTTTCAACGCTTTCGTTCTGGAAATTTCGACCTGCAGAACAAGCCCCGTGGACGGCCGGAGACCAAGGTCGATAATGATGAATTGAAGGCTATTGTGGAAGCAGATCCATCGCAAACCACATCACAGTTAGCTGCAGGCTGCGGTGTTAGTGACAAAACCGTTTTAATCCACTTGAAGCAAATTGGGAAGGTGAAAAAGCTTGAAAGGTGGGTACCTCATGAATTGAGTGAAGCAAACCGACAAACGCGCGTCGACTGCTGCGTTACATTACTCAACCGGCACAATAATGAAGGAATTTTATATCGGATCATTACATGTGATGAAAAGTGGATCCTGTACGATAATCGTAAACGCTCATCGCAATGGCTGAACCCTGGTGAACCAGCAAAATCTTGCCCCAAGCGAAAATTGACTCAAAAAAAGTTACTTGTAAGCGTTTGGTGGACTAGTGCCGGTGTCGTACACTATAGCTTTCTTAAATCTGGTCAGACGATTACGACTGATGTCTATTGTCAGCAACTGCAAACCATGATGGAAAAGCTCGCTGTTAAACAACCGAGACTTTTCAATCGCTCTACGCCACTGCTGCTTCAAGACAACGCTAGACCACACACGGCCCAACAGACGACTACCAAATTAGAGGAGCTTCAATTGGAATGTCTAAGACATCCACCGTACTCTCCGGACCTTTCCCAACAGATTACCATTTTTTTCGAAATTTGGATAACTTCTTGCAAGGAAAAAAATTCAATTCCGATGAGGCAGTCCAAACCGTTTTCAAAGATTTTATTGATTCCCGTCCGAATTGTTTTTTTAGTAAAGGGATCAATGAACTACCTATAAGATGGCAAAAGTGTATATATAGCAATGGTACATACTTTGATTAATAAAATATATTTTAATATGAAAAAAATGCCTTTATGTTCCTCCCATACAAAACGCCAATTTCATATGTAAGGACCTAATACTTGGCCATTTTACTTTAAATATAAATTTGATATACCCAGCATACATCTATATTTCATCAATAGATAACGCACAAGTCAACCGATAGCAGAAAGCTGCTTGCAAAACCTCATCATCATTTCAACTGTCTACCTATTACGGTTCATGAGATACAGCCGCTGACAGACAGATGGCTGGACGGACTTACGGACTCTGGAGACTGAAAATTGAGAAATGGAGGAGAAAAATTGCGTAGAAGATTAACCGCCTCAGTGGTCTAGTGGCTCGCCTTCTGGTGTCAGATCCAGAGGTCCCGAACCCGATGGTACAATATTGTGCTTGGTTTGGTTGATGGCTTTGTTTAAGTGCGCCTCTACCTTCGGCCTTATCATAATGCAGAGGCGCACTTCACGCGGAATCCTCAACAAACTTAGGAACTGGCTATCTTACCTCTGAATGCCGGAACACAAACATTTTTTGAATTGTTGTTATGGCGACAGAACTAGTTAAGATGGTGGTAGCTAGCCAGGCGGACTGAAACAAAGTCCTACCACCAACTAAACCGAGCACAATATTGTAAGTACTACAATATTGTCACTGGATCTGAAATCGGTGGGTTGAACGACTAGACCACAGAGGCGGTTAAAAAAGTATCAAATAAAAGGAACATAGGCCAAACAGTGATAGAGTTGGTTATTTTTTTAATACATCTAATTTGGCGAACAGGCGTACCCACCTGATCGTAGCCTGCTACCGTTACCTATGTTTGCATCATCAGAAGCATTCCTCGCGTGTTGGCGACCCAAGTAAAGAAGCTCTGGTGATCTTACTCACAGCACTACATAGAAATAGTGATAATCGGCGGCAATATTCTGCAAGACGGATACATAGCTATATATAGTGTGTATAGCTTACTCGCTTCCAAATGAGACCGAGGGTTCCTTTGAACGTGCCGTTTCCAGAAATAGAGGAACCCTGGCTGCGGTCTGGTGGGTCATAGTACCTGTACCTGTTTATGAAACAAATACTCATAAAATTGAACATTTCAAATAACTATTTCAAAGGGAATATCAGAGAAGCTAAAATAAAAAACATATAAGAAAGAAACATTCGGGCTACCTAAGGACTGTTACAAACGGTCTATAGGTAGCTCAACTGTTCCAGACCAGTACCAGACATTAGCCTTCCCAAGACGTTGGCTGCATTGTCATGCTGAATGGTAATAAAAAAAAATATATAAAGGCGACAGTTTGTGGCTCGTACACGCCGAAACAACTAAACGGATATGGATGAAATTTAGTACAAAAATAGTTTGTACCCTGGATTAGGTCACTTTTTATCCCAAAAATCAGTTCCAGTGAGATAATTTGATACTGTTTGGGAGTTTCTAAACTGTTGAGGATTCCGGATGAAATGCGCTTCCATCTTTGGCCTTATCATAACTTGACACCAGGTAAGATGAAGGCCAAATGAAAGGCTCCTTAAAAAACAGGATGGGTATTAGATGTCAAATGTCGCAAAACGGATGCAAAACGGATTTGTCCTTTGTTGCTCCTTTGTATATTTTGTGTAGATGTTGTTCTGGAACAGGGAATTATATATCTACGCTACTTTTTATCTGGGTATCGCGCAGGCAATGGGTATTTTTAACCGACTTCAAAAAAAGGAGGAGGTTCTCAATTCGGCTGTAAGCTTTTTTTTTTGTTTGTTACTCAATTTCTCCGTCAATTAAAAATAGATTTTGATGATTCTTGTAAAGTTTGGTAGGCCATGCTTTCGAGTTGGTCCCATAGAAATTTTATCATTAAAATCGGTACAGTAAAAAATATGTCGTCCAAGTAAACGAAATTGCGTATTCTGCTTTCCTGTGGTATTTACGGTCACTAGAGTAGACCTATTGAACTGCTTACCTTCCAGAATCATCATTATCATTATCAGGGTTTTGCCATAATCACCACGAATGATGATACGTAGTAGTCCCACTGAACTGCTTGCCTTCCGGTAGGTCTAGGGTAGGCATTTGGCTTCATCATCAGATGACGATGATGACGATGTTCACCGAAACTCCGTAAAAAAACAATGTAACCTCATGGGCTTAGTGTAATTGTCTTATGATGCATTCTGGCTATAAATGCTGTATTCTTGTATCATCATCATCATTACAGCCCATAAAAGTCTACGGCTTTTAAATCAAAATACAGGAAATCAGGATAATGGGAAAGATCTCATCTAAATCTCATCTAAATGGGAAAGATCGTTTCCATTATCCTGACATAGTGCACCCCTACACTGCACTATAGTAGGAACCGATTTTAACATTTGTTTAGGTAATCTGTATTCATCTTCGTTCCCATCATTGCGAAGATATTTTCCAGAATCCCGTAAGTCCCGTTGTGTGCAATAACCCTCACGCGACTTTTAAATAGGGTGTCGGAGACGTCGTGGTGCCGTAGGGGTCACAACGATCTTACAGTCAGCTCCCAATACATTTATGAAAACCTAATGCACGCTCACAGAAACATTGATGAGTTTAGTAAAAGAAGTGATGTACACCGTGTTAATACTAGAAATAAAAATAAACTTGAGATACCTAAGTTTCGCTTAGGAAAAGTAAATAATTCATTCTTAGGAAACTGTGTGAGATTTTATAATAAGCTTCCTCAAAGCGCCACCAAACTCTCTACTCGTAAATTCAAATTGTATATAAAGAATAATTTAATTAAAAGTGCCTACTACAAAATTAGTGATTATATCGACGATAAGAACGTGTGGCCCGATGTTGCTATACCAGTTGACAGCAAAATGGTGATTTCTCAATGTTAACAAATTGCCCATAGGTAGATAGGTAATAACAAATGTTTTAAGATTAAGTATTTAGGTTTTTGTTGCATCTACTTAGAATATAATTACAAATTGTGTATCTAAATGTTGAATGGATCATCAAAAAAAATAACCGGCCCGAGGTTCTTGCCTTTCTCCTTGTGTGCTGGTCGCGATTCCGAACAGGCGGTAAATTTGACGATTCAAAATGATCCTAAAAAATCTTAATGAATAAAGAAATTTTGACTTTGACTTTTGACTTTGAACGAAAAAAAGCTTAAAATAAACTTTTTTTGAAAAAAATGGAACGGACTTCACCACTAAAACTTGAAAATAACTCAAAGGGTAAGTTCATATGATTTGAAGACGGTGCCATACAATAAACATATTGTGCTTGGAAATTCGGCACCAACTTCAATTTATATGAACTTACCCTTAGAGTTTCTAGAGAGTTCTTTCAAGTTTTTAGTGGTGAAGTCGGTTCCATTTTTTTCTAAAAAAGTTTATGTTTGAGAAAAGTATAAGTGACATACCCATCGTATTCAAAATTCTAATAGTTTTACCTGAAATTTAGTTTATGCGCCATTAGGGATAGGAGCTTATCGTCTCGACCACCGGTGACTTTAATTGAGGAGTCGTTTTGAAATCTCACGAAGTGCCACGGAGGCGCCTGTGCAGACAAGCATATATTATCAACAAAATCTTAAAATTCTAAATTGTCCTTAGATGTCCTGGAAAAAACAAGTTTAAAGATGTTTAAGAGCAGTAGAGTTCCTAATAAAAGGGATCGTTTTATTCCCATCATACATTTTTCGGCTGTCAAGCAGCATTACTGTGTTTCGGTTGAAGGGTATGGTTGCCCAAAATTGCGGACACACGGGGCGTTACAACTTTATGCCTTAAGTTGATGGGTGCAATGCAGTCCAGCGTAGGTCATGTTCCTTGTGGACTTGACCTACGGTACGGAACGTAGAACAGTAAGGCTTTGTTATAAGCAAGAGTTCCACTTAACATCAGGTGGGCTGTTTACTGTAACGTCTACAACGTTGTTCGAAAAAATTGAAGGAGATTCATGTCTCACACACTCACACTCACATAATGTGTGAGATTTCACATTACTTTTGAATTTCAAAAAAAGAAAGATACATAAACACGTATAGCTATAAGGGTCATTGTAGCTTACATGAAGAACAGGAACCTGAAACACCCTGCCACGGAAGTCGCTGTACACTTTATCAGCTGAAGGTAGTACGGGGGACTTGTAGAGTCTCTCTGACCACCAGTTGACCAGCGTGAGGTGGTTGGGCCGGTCGGGGGTCGCCTGGTTGTAGTAGATACGGAATCTGTGAGAAAATACAGCTTTTATGATACAAGGTTTACAAGATCATAATTATAGCCTAGCCATGATAGTAGATATCAAACCTATCTTATCAACTATCGATGGTGTAACCAGTAGTAGAGCTCCTTGTAAAAGGGCTAGTCCGGGAGAAGTACTACCACCATACCGATTTCGGCCAAGCATTGCTGTGTCCCGGTTTGATCCTTTAAATTAATGTAGACTTTGAAATGATTTTCTACCCTCTTTTTTAACAATGAATTTCATCTGAGGGTTTTTTTTTGTCTTTATTATACATTATAGATTTAGGAATTCCATAAACTGTGGTAGGAAAATGTTTGATGGGTCAGCAATGCGCGGATAATGCTTCTGGTGTTGCGAGCATCCATAGACGGCGGTAGCCGCTTTCCATCAAGTGGTCTAAATAAAGGGGACCTGTATATAGGCCACCTGGCTAGCAACCATCCTGCCAAAGTCCGGCGCCAAGCAGTTTGCTGTGATCTTCTCATCGCATGATTTTTATCAAATTAAAATGGGACCAATTTCGAACCTTACTCTCATCAGCTGCCTGACAGTTATCCCATACTAGTTGGTGTGGTGTAGCTGACGCGTGTGGTGTGTTGTGGTGTAGTGGCGGTGTAGGCGGCACGACATGTGTTATGATATGTTAGATAATTTTTTTAGGTCAGAGATTAAAAGAAGTTGGTAAACAACCAATTTATTTTATTGTCAAGTTATACGCTAATAAACCTCACAGCTCAGTTGGTAGCTTTGAAGATCCAGATCTCTAACTAGATAGTAAACAATTAATGAAAATACTTAATTAGCTTTGTTATTGTTTGTTTGTCAAAAAACACGACGTCTTCTGAATGAAAAGCGAAAAATTGTATATTTTCCTTGGCACCCATGAAATATGTTTCAGCCAAGTCTCAATCGGCGTCCGGCCCAATCGAATTACTAAGTACGTGCCGTGCGGAGCCTTGTACCGGCCTTATTCTGCCTTTTGAGGAAGACTGGTTCGGTTACTCGATTGTCTTAGATCTTGGAATAGGCATTCGTTTATTTTTGAGTCCCTTTACAAAATAATGGTTGAACAACTAATTGATTTTAGTGTTACTTTGCAGAAGTCCATTACATTATCCCCTGTATCTAGTACCCTATTCATTTGTTTTTACTGTACGCCGGCGAAGCGTTTTGCCTTCATCTCCCCTGGTTTCAAGCTATGTCAGGCTAAGGGAAGCCTGGAATACTCTATAGACTGAAGAACTGGACTTTCTTACCTCACTACAATTTAGAATTGTTGTTATGTCGACAGACTTAGGTAAGAAAGCCAGGCGGACTAAAAACAAAGTCCTACCACCAATTAAACCAAAAAAAAATTGTCACTATATTTATATACCGAAGGATGAACCACAGGACCACGGAGGCGGTTAAACAGTTTTCTTGTAACCAGGTGAGACAAAGCTTCCAAGTCGTTCAACAAAAAAAAAAGTTCGATGTGTCGAGTGTAGTGCGGATCTAATCGGACCTACGCGTTGGGCTACCACCACGTGATCTCCTCCCTTCCACCTTGCCAGAGACAACGAACTTCTCCAGATTAGCATCGTCCTTTCTGGCAATGTGTGAAGTAGTCCAGAGTTCGCTGAAGGCAGGAAGATGAGAGCCTTGTTGTTTATTTTAACAGTTTCAGGATTGATGCGGTAGTCCGATGAGCTGTCCATGAAATGAAAATTTATTTGATAATATCAAACATTACATTACAGTAACACATTTAAATGGTACAAAGAAGTGATGTTCCTGGTAATAGAATGAATCCTTGATGGACGTTGGTACCCAAACCACGACAACCTGTGTGATGGCGTACCAATGCCCTCCGCCGGGTGAAGAGATGTACGTATATCAACATAATTATACAGTATAACAAAATATTTAAATACGTCAAAAAATATTAATGCGCGCATGTGTTTTTTTTTATTGTAAGACGGGGAAGCGCTTGGTCTTCATCTCACCTGGTAACAAGTTGAGATAAGGCCGAAGATGGAGGCGCACTTCACCCAGAATCCTCAACATATTGAGGAACTGGCTATCTTACCTCTAAATGCCGGAACACAACAGTTCCGCAGTTTGTTGAGGTTTCCGGGTGAAGTGCGTTCACCTCGAACAATAAAAAAAAATGTACTTACAAGTTACCGCGTTCAAAATTGTTTGAATAGAACTTCCTTACTTATACTTAAAGCTCCTGTCACGGGCATTCACATTTATTTGTAATTTTTCTGTTTATTACTGTGAGTACTTAAGCAAATAAACAAACTTATAAAGGGAGTCAAATATTTATTCACAAAAACAGCTAAGACGCTTACCCGTTTCCTAGAATAAGTCCGTGGGCCGTCCGGCTTAGTTCTCGTCCAGCTATTGAACTTCATAGAGGGAGGGGTGGGGAGGGTAGATGGGGGAAAGGGAGGGAATGTAATTTTTAGAACAACCCTAAGGCGATTCACGTGAACAATCAGCCACTGTTGATCGTACTGTCCGGCAGAAAGTTGTACAATGATATCAAATTTATGTTTCTTTTTTAAATAATAAAAAAAAAAATCTGTAGATGCACATCTCGACACTATTTAAAACAAATTAAATACAGATTATATTTTATTTATGAATATACCCATTTTGAAAATGTGCTCGGTATGTTATGATAATTTATATTAAGCTTTTTGTTGAGCGATTTTTATTAAGGCGAGATCTCAGTTTTATTTTGGGAACTCCGGCATATGTTATGTATTTGACAATGTTTGTGAAGGCATCCGTAGGCTTAATGACGGTTTCAAGAGCATATTACCATTGCATATTAGTTATTATATTAAGGGTTATTTGTTTACTTATTGTATTCTGCCCACTACCTATGACGTACGGTTGGTGCTATGGTGCTTTTCTCTCATTCTGCCTTTACAAAGAATACTCTCAAGTTATCAACAAGAAAGTGCCTTGAACACTCAGGTGAACAATGATCGATAAAAAAAAGTGTGCATAGAGTAAGGTGCAATGCACACTTATGTTTCAGTGTAAATAACATAATATTTCAGAAATAATCTCCGTAGTTAAATGCCAAATCCACACCAGACACCAAACTACTAGTTTAGTTAATATTCACAATTACTTGGTCATTACTCCTAGAATACTTCTCAAAAAAGCCATAATAGGTTTGTTAAGTTGATATTTTTACCCCGACCGTACCTTGGCAGTTCCCAAGAAGTTATCTCGCGTCTCGAATTTTCTTCTAAACGTATATTGTGTCAAGTACTGTGTGTTTACCACGAGTTTTTTGGTGGTAGGATTTTGTTTAAGTCCATCTGGCTAGGTGCCACCATCTTACCTAATTCCGCCGCCATAATAACAATTCTTAAAAAAAATTGTGTCGGCATTTATAGGTAGAATAGCCAGTTCCTCAGCTTGTTGAGGATTTCGGGTGAAAGGCGATTCCACCATCGGCCTTATCATAAGTTGAAAATCAGGTGAGATGAAGGCTAAGCACATCCCCGTCATACAGTAATAAAAAAAGAGTTTATGCAATTTCATCTCGCTAGCATTAATTATACAAAATCTTGTACATACTCGTAGGATTAAAAAAAGAAATACGTGCTCAGTTGGCTCGGTACACGAGTGAAAGTAGTCCAGTGTCACTGAGCAAGGTCGAATTGCACACGCGAAATTGACCAGGTGGGGTCACTTTACCGTACAGTTTGCAAAACGCAAACTACTGAAGTCGCGTCAGACGCTTTTACTACAGTAACCTGTGGTAGAGTCACCGTGACTTGTAAGAATGGTTTTATGGTTACTTTAGAGTTCCGGGCGTTATTTAGCGGTGCTTCGGTGTATCGATGCGAGTTTCCAGTTTTTGAATGTGTTTCGTAGTTACCTGGGAGTGGGACTAGTTAATAGCATTACGTGGAGTATTTAAAACTCTGGCTGTTTTCTTTCGCATTATGGCTCTCCTGCAATACCATGGGATATAAATGGTCTACTTCTTTCACTCTGGCTCAGACTGAAAACCAGCGCTGGCACGCCTAGCTTGTGCGTGGCAGTATTAAACTGAGTCTTGGGCCATTTGGCTGTGCTGCTCTGTTCTCAATGATGCTGTTATTGTTATTTCAATTTTTCATTTTTCGTGTATCATATCTAAACGAACGTATTTCATTTCATTACATGTGTTCTACTCTGGGAATCAGAATTGCTTGCGTTATCTAACGGTTTTTTTTTCTGTTTATTGTACGATGTGGAAGCGCTTGGCCTTCAATTCACTTGGTTGCTGTAACGGTTACGGCTTAATGATCACAACACTGTTGATAGGACCTGTAAAGACACACCTGGCTAGCGACCTTCCTGGCGAAGTCTGGCACCAAACGGTTGTGAACCAGTGCTCATCCTCGCTTTGCCTAGGGTTTCACAAGCCAAGGTCAAGATCCATACCATTTATTGAAAATAATGCATTCGTGAATGAATTTTGATGAAATAAGAAATGAAGTTTGGTTTCATAGCAAGTTTCTTACAATAACTTTGTTTTTTTGTATTGTTTGTCGAGGAAGCTCTTGACCTTCATCTCACCTGGTTTCAATCTTACCTCTGAATGCCGGAACACAACAATTTCAGAATTGTTATTATGGCGACAGAATTAGCTAAGATGGTGGATGACCCTTTTATGTCAGTAGTACCATTGACCTTATAAGTGATGATAAGGCCGAAGGTGGAAGCGCACTTCATCCGGAATCTTCAACGGAGGAACTGGATATCTTACATCGAAATACCGGAACACAACAACTTAGAATTGTTGCTATGGCGGCATCTTAGGTAAGGTGGTGGTAGCTAGCCAAGCGGAGTTATACAGATCAAGATTTAAGTATTATATGAATATTTTTCTTTGTTTTTCACGATATACGGCTACTCAAAAGCTTTATTGTGACTGCGAATGTTTCTGTAAAACCAACGAGAAAGACGCCCTATTGACGTTAAGCTTACTTCGCTTTGTAAAGTTAGATGTTTTGTTAAGTTCATTAGGTGTCGGATCCACAAGTCCCGGGTTCGATCCCCAAGGGGAGTCAAAATATTGACTCCCCTTGCACACACCAACCAAACCAAGCACAATAGTGCTTGGTTTGGTTGGTGGTGGGACTTTGTTTTAGTCCGCCTGGCTGGCAATTCTTAAATTGTTGTATTCCGGCATTTAGAGTTAAAATAGCCACTTTCTCAGTTTATTGATTCCCGGTTTCCGGGTGAAGTGCGCTTCGGTCCTATCATAACTTGAAAATCAGAAATAATATTAGGATTATCTTATTTAGGCCAGCGAATTAGCTTAGTTAATCAGCGTGGCAATGCAACTAGTGTCATGGGCACACTTCCGTCTGGTACTGGTCTAGAACAGTTGAGATACTGTTTGTAACGGTTCTTAGGTAATCCTACTGCTTCCTTTGTACATAGTTAGGATACAGAACACAATCACACCTGTATATCTAACCTGTCCTGTATATAAAGGTTATTTACCTAAACATTCATACTTTACTGTTGTCAACTGATCCAGGTGAGATGAAGGAAAAGCGCTTCCCCGTCGTAAAAACTGACCCTGATTGGATAACTACATGGTCAACCTAAGACACCCACTGAAGATTTCAAACTTTGGGCCATATCAAGCAAACAACCAATAAAATAAATGCTTGCATAGAGAACCGATTTTAAACCGTTTTCCCGAAACGGAGAAGCGATTTGGGAAGTATGTTAAATACCGCATGCATTGATTTCCAACGATCAATCGATAAAACATTCAACACAATACAAATTAGCGGTCCACCTATTTTGTTCCATTCAGCTTACTGCCGCTCACCGCCTATAACTCAATTATTAAAGAGTGTAGTCAATTATTTAATTACTCATTAATTAATGAGCGCAGTTGACACCGAATTCCGGTTAGTGCGAGATGGAACTGAATAGGCAAAGGTACGTTGTATGACAATAGCTGACTAGAAACAATCAAACTATGTACAAAGGAAGCAGTCGGATTACTAAAGACTGTTACAAACGGTCTGTAGGTAGGTCAACTTAACTATTCCAGATCAGTAATAGACGGAAGCGTGCCCAAGCGGTGCCTGCACTTCCACGCTGAATAGCTATGCTAATTCGCTGACCTTATATAATATGAGCCAGAACTCGTGTCGTTTCAATCAAAAGCTCCAAAAAAGATTTTGGAAAACGCTAAGGGCACAGACTCCCCTTGGACCCAAGGTCTCGACCCCAAAAAGCTCTCTCAAAACTACTATATTAGCGCCTTTTGTGATTCCGAATCAGCCCTAACTGACTCATTTCTTCATCAAATGCAAATGTTTTAGCAAAAATATAATACTTTCTTTATAAATGTCGAATTGGCATGATAATACATTCATTAAATATTCAAACCACCTCTGTGTCTAGTTACACGTTCGTTTCTATCTTTCCACCTTCGCCCTTATCATAGCTTGACACCAGGTGAGGTGAAGCCGAAGTGTTTCCCATGATACAATTAAAAACACAAACTAGGGAGGAATACTTCGGTTTTTGGGCTACTCAGTACTTGTTGGTTTAGTGCACGCGTTCGGTGTAAATGTGACCTTAATTACTCTCTCATCACAGAACTATGGTTTAGTGCGCGTTAATGTTGATATACGAGATGAAACACATTCATTTTAAGTCTGCTCGCTGATTGTGACTTGATTTATAATAATGACGAATGGAGCTCCTGGTTTTAATTGTCGATTCAGGTAAAGTATTGCAATTTGCATCGGGATGTTTTCAATCATTTAATTGGGGTTTATGGGAAATATTAAATTTATCCATTTTTGAATGCGGTCGAATTACAAAATGGTCATTATAAGTGGCACCAACATCAACATCAAAATCAAATACAAAACCAAATACCAATTTTTCTGAAAACATTTGAATCCAATAAAATTAAAAATAATATTTTGAATTTGTAGTGAACCCAGTGGATCACTTTAAGCCTCGAAAAATAGTGTACAGAAGATAGTGTACAAAAATTAGGAGGATATTCGGATTCCTTCGAGGCTATTTTGACATTGCCTTATCATCACGCTACGCAGCTGTATTGGTGATTATAGTATCAGGGCTAGGCTCCGGGAATCATCACAGTTTGCAAGTTCCACTGTAAAACATGGGCCCCTGCCAAAGCGTGCAATAGGTGAATTTGCCAATATCACCACGCTTCGCAGGTTGGTTTTTGTTCTGTGTCCAGTAATCCGCTGGACGCTGCTAACCTTTTTCCGATGGACAGTATTCCGCCCTTCTTTTACGATATACACAGAAGGAAATTAAGTCATAGTGCCTTCTGGGAAAACTTGCATTGTTGACCTCATCCCTGCTCTGGCCTAGGGAAAAGTCTATGCTAGGTCAAAAGCAAACCAGTAATAAGAAAATCTATATATAGTTCCTTACACGTTCTCCCTCGGGTTGGTGATGACTGCGACCCTCATGGCTTCTACCATGGCAAGCTTGAACCTGTCGCTGACTTCTCCCCACGGCCAGTAGAACATGTACAGGATCGTGCGATGGATCAGGTTCATTTCTGTCATCTGAATTAATTAAGCATCAATAGATAGATGGATAAGCTTTTCTAGCATGATTTTATTTTGTAAACTTAAGAAAACCGACTTCAATGAAGAATATGATACAATTTCGTTAGATGACGTATTTTGAACAATTATTTTTATGAAAGATGGACGAACAGACATACAGACGCGTGATCCTATATGACACCCCAAAAATACTTAAATCACTTCAAGTGTGCCTATAAAATTTGAAGAGTTCTTTTGATCTCTCCAGGATCCCATCATCTGATCCTGACTTGATGTCAATAGTCCAGGCGTCTTTGAGTAAACAGGAAACAAAAAAATCGACGAATTGAAAACCTCCTCCTTTTTTTGAAGTCAGTTAAAAATGCCTATTATTCTTACATAATATCTATTAAAGTAGTTCTGAAAACTGTTAACCTCGCCGATCTTTAGAATCTCTTCCCTGCTTATTCAATAAGCTGATCTTTAATTCGAAATTCTAATCCCGAAGGTACCGGGCTCAAACTCTAGGGGGAGTATTAATATTGTGCTTGGTTTGGTTGGTAGTAGGACTTTATTTAGGTTCGCCTGGCTAGTTACCACCATCTTACCTAATACTGTCGCCATAACAACAATAAAAAAAATGTGTTTCGGCATTAAAAGATAAGATAGCCAGTTCCTCAGATTCGAGTAAAAATTGTAAATTCTAAAAATAGCTCCGGGTGAAGTGCGCCTCTACCTTAACTTGTAACCAGGTGAGATGAAGATTAACGCTTCCCGTCGTACAGTAAGAAAAAAAAAACTAAACCAATCGCTTCACAATGACATGATCATCGCAGAATAGCCACTAGAATACCAAAAGGCAGTGGCAGGTCTGCGATGAAACATATAAATGCTATTGGTTTAAAAGAATCGGAGCCAGTATTCAGTTGTACAAAATCGGAAATCGGTAATTCAGAAGGATGAAACATTTTGCCAGTTGCAAAGACGCTTCGCTCACGGAGGAGAGTGAGATTGCGGCATCGTTAATGATTATTATGGAGAAGTGCTAAATTGATTTACAACTTCTGGGTTAGACTAAAGCGTAAAATGCGACAAAGGGATATCCGATGAAAGCAGAAAAGAATACTGGCTCCTTAACTAAAATGTTCACTACGGTTTTTTTTATTGTATTCACCCGGAATCCTCAAGAAACTGAGGAACTGGCTATCTTAACTTTAAATGCCGGAAGACAACAATTTTAGGCGATTAAGGGATGTTATTATGACGACAGGATTAGGTAAGATGGTGGTAGCTAGCCACGCGGACTTAACAAAGTCCTACCACCAACCAAACCAAGTGCAATATTGTAATTCTTGTGATCGAACCCGGGACCTCAGGATCTGAAATCGGTGGGTTGAACCACTAGAACAGAGGCGTTTTTTTTTATTGTACGACGGGGAAGCGCTTGGCCTTCATCTCACCTGGTAACAAGTTAAGATAAGGCCGAAGGTGGAGGTGCTCTTCACCCGGAATCCTCAACAAACTGAGGAACTGGCTATCTTACCTCTGAATGCCGAAACACAACAATTTTAGGCGATTAAGGGATGTTATTACGGCGACAGAATTAGGTAAGATGGTGGTAGCTAGCCAGGCGGACTTCAACAAAGTCCTACCACCAACCAAATCAAGCACAATATATTGTACTCCCCATGGGGATCGAACCCGAGACCTCTAGATCTGAAATCGGTGGGTTGAACCACTAGACCACAGAGGCGGTTAAAAAAACTCGCAAATCACAACTCACTGTATATTTAATCTGTTTTTTTTTCTGTTTTGTTTTGTTTTGTTGATGATGTAAAGAGACTCCTCATTCGTACCTCAATTAATATGTCTTCGCATTCACGAGGCTCGCATAGAATCAGAGTCGTCCTTTCTTCGGAGATGTCTAAGGCTTGCTTTATGTAGAGGTAGTACTGTTAATAAGGATGACTTTCTTTTATATACTGTGGTTAGCAAACCGTGTACAAAGAAAAAATTAAACAGCCAAGTGTGAACCCGAATTTAGCAACAAGAAAACTCGATTCACGATCCCCATAATGGATGCAAAAGAAGTGAAAACTTCAACTGTCTAACTTATACTCGTACGTTTCAACCGTTGAAATTTTCTTTTAGGAACAGAAAGTTGAATTGAAAAATATCAAGATTCCTAAATTGGTCCCTTAAAAAAACAAACACTGAAAATTTCAACTGATGAAACGTAAAAGGTAGGCAGTAGAAATTTTCACAGAGTGTACGTACCTCTTTTTATTGCCGATATAACAGCATAAGAGAAAAAACAAGAAATCGCACAAGTTTTATTTTCATTTAATTTTCCTTAACTTTTTATTTTACTTATTTATTCGGTATAAAAAACAGACAAAAATTATGTTTCGGTTAACTAGTGTAAGAAAAAGATTAAAAAATATTGTCAATTACCCACAATTTTCAACATCCACGTATTGATGTGCCTCTGATTATCTAATTATCTAAAAGTGCGTCAAAATGCAAGGGAACCAAATGCATTTTTTTTCATGTTAAAATGTGGTTCGGAACCTAGGTGTCCGACTTCTACTTGGCCGATTTATTTATTACCTTTTCTTTGTTTTCGTTTGTAGTTATATCCAAATTGATTATTTGTACGTTGTGATTGCTCAGTAGACAGAGCAACTCGAGAATATCATGTGATCTGCAATCAATTGATATTGGTTTGAGACAAAACAAGGCATATTATTTCTATATTCCATTCTGTAAACAGACATTGAATCTACTTCAGTTTTCTCTGTGAATGTTTATTTCTAGATAAACGTCGCTCGTGCTTTTATATGGAATTTCATAATAATAATTCCAGATAAGTATTCGTATTCATATTGTATTAAAATATGAAAATAGAAGGCTGAAATCATCAGGCTATTTTTATTGTTTGTTTATGGGGAAAGGTTTTTGGCCCAGCTCGTTGCTTGCGGTGGAGGCTTCAGTAAAGAAAATGCGTTGGATGTCGTTAGAGGCGCTTTAGGGTTTAGGCCACGCTCACAAGAACATTGATAAGTTTAATAGAAGTGATGTACAGCAATGTTAATAAAAAATAAACTTGATGGCCTAGGCTTCGCTTAGGAAAAGTTAATCGGAAATTCTTGGGAAACTGTGTACGATGCTATAATAATCTTCCTCAAAGCGCCACCAAACTTTATATTTGTTTAAAAATGTATCTAAAGAATCGTTTAATATACAAAAACCACTATCAAAAGTGACTTTATCATCTATGAGAATGCGTGGCCCGATGTTGCTACACCAGATGGCAGCTAAGTAAATGCTGATTTCTCAATACTTACAAACTGCCCAATAAGTAGTTAGGAAGTAATCAATATTTTTAAGATAGTATTTAAAAAAATATATTACAGGACACTAATTTCATACAGCGCCATCTAGTCCCAAACTAAGCATAGCTTGTAATATGAGAACTAGATTACGGATAGAATACATAAATACTTTTTTTTTTGTAAATACATACTTATCATACAATACAACACCCAAACACAGAACAAACATCTATATTCATCACATAAATGTTTTGTCCTGGGTGGGAATCGAACCCACAACCTACAGCGCAGAAGGCAGAGCTACTACCAACTGAGCTGTGAGGCTTGTTAGTATTTTATATTTTTGTATTTAGGTACTTATAAATGCTATTTATTAAGGATCATCAAAAAATTCACTAGCTTGAGTTTCTTGCCTATCTCCTTGAGTGCTAGACGCGAGTCCGAACAAGCGGTTGATTAGACGACTCAAAATTATCCTAAGAAATCTTATTGAATAAACGATATTTGATATAGATTTTTTTTATTTTGCTAGGCGGTGGGCAGTTAACAGGCAACAACCCGCTTAACAAGCATGGTGATTATGGCAAATCCTCCAATTGCAGTCTACGGAATGCTTTAAAGGAGCCTCATATCCTGCAGTGGACTTTCTTTAGGAAGCTCCTAGGCATCTTAAAATACTTGGAAACCGCTCTCTCATTGTGTCTGTTGTCTTACGATTTTGACCTAAAGAAAAGAGTTATAAGGCACTTTTTGGGTAAGCTTGCTTCATCGTTTACCTCCTAGCCTACGCAAGTTTTTTCAAGAGCTGATCTGTTTATAAAAAAAAAAACAGAGAGTGGGTTTTTTTTTAATTTAGATCAGTGATATTTTGCAGTGATAGCATTACCTGATGTTGGTGGAGTTCCCCCTCACTACCGTCATAGTCTTCGAAGGCAGACCCTCGGCTATATCCTTCATAGCCAATGCGAAACCTTTAGGTAACTTCGTCATTGTATCTGAGGTCACATATTGGATGTCAAAAAACCCCAAAACAAAGCCTGGCAATATGATAAATATCATCTTTACGAGAGACATTATTAGTAGCACAATTAATCAGTAAGTAAGTTCGTTTGTCGATATGCTAGGTCCTTCTAGTCGAGTAGACATTCGGCTTATGAGTAATATTTCTGGTAATGAATCGTGCTGAAACCGTCATAGATAATGTAGAGCAGAAGCGGCAGATGTTTCATTTCATTTCGAGTTTCAGCGAAACGTTTATTGTACAACGGGGAAGCGCTTGGCCTTCGTTTCACCTTGGCTATTATCAGACCGAAGGTGAGAGTGTGTTTGTATGTAAGGGATTTCTAACTTCCACTCTTCAGCCTTAACGGCTTAAGGAGTTTTGGTTTGTGGTATGTCCTTTGATTCTTCTGAATTGCTGGAGTGACATAGGCTATATTATTTTCATATGGGGGGTCCGAATCAAAAGTTAGAAGGGACACAAAAAACTATTCTATTCCAATCAATATATGTATCAAATGAAAGCTAGTAAAATGCCAATTCTAAATTACACAACTACTTATATGCTACCACATAGTCACAAATAGAGTTAAAAGTACGTAATTCGTACACTGAATCTATTGTTAAAATTATCGTCTGTGTAAGCTGGCGATTTCTATAAATTTGAACACCGTTTTTCATAGAAATATAAACACATTCTTATCTACTTAAAATTAACTAAACAAAGTATTTTATAGCATATTATAACGACTATAATTATGAAAACTTATTTCAATTTAAAACTAGATGTCGCCACAGGCAAAATTAGGACGCCTTGTCAAAGCATTTCGGCTAACGTTACAAATAATAAATAATAATCTTACAAGACTAAACTGTCTATCTATATTAACATATATTGCAGTCGGGTTTATTTCTTTTTCAACTTTCAACTTGTTTCGTATCAAAATAAAATGTTTCTGATTCCTCCTCTGGACGGATACTCAAATCTATCAGCATGTGCAACGAGGCATATCCGTCCGCGCTTGGATTGGCGTGTGACGAGTAAAGTGGCCACTTTTCATCGAAGGGTCGCCATGACCGATGGCTTGAAAGCATTGCCGTGTTGCCTTCACCTCACACCTTTGGCGGGTATTTATGGGCTGTAGGGCAGAAATTACCACACATTTCACTCATAATACCACGATGAAAATATATTTGTCAATACAGAAGTAATTAGCATGAATTTATTTATTAAAATTTTCTTTCCATCAACCGCGCGTTTTCTTAGTGTGTACGTGTATCCAGTTACGTAAGACCTGAACACTTTCTAAGGGAGGTAACAGGTATTTTATGGGAAGGCTTGCTTCAACGTAATCCCTATCCTTGCCCAGGAAAGCTTCGAGGTCAAGAAATGACTCATCGAAAAACATAAAAAAAAACAAATTAACATTTAGCAGTTACAGTTACATTAGTCTAAAATTTCAAGGTTACATTATTACTAATACGGAATGGAACTCGTTGCTCTCGTCTGCTATTTCGTACCTGTTTAATCTTGGCTGTTTTTAAAGGACTTTTCAATATTATGCTGTCAAATATATAAATGAAGAATGGTTAAAAGTAGATGTCAATTTCCATTTTTGCTGTTAAAAACATACTTGTGATTACTAAGTACTATTTTTGAAACCATTCGAAAACAACTGTGACTTAAGTCAAGGTAAAACAGTGTCTTAGCTACAGTAATGACTTGGAAGTTTGTAAAATGAATGTTCGACGTTACCCACCCAGCCCTAGAGCCGAGCCATTCAAGTGTATCTAGTAATATTTTGATAGCTGTCTCAATGAATTATTTATATCCATCAAAAGTCACGCATTAATTGGTATTACATAATGTTATTTAACATTAAGAATCCTAGCTCGATCAACGTAAAACGGAATGGTAGATAGATTTTATTCCAATAACATTTATCCACTACATGACAAAACAATAAAAACAAAGGACAAACATATTTTATGGTAAAAAGCAAAAATGCAGCACTAATGCCCGTTGTACACATAGGGCGCTGATTTTTAGCCTGGACACAAAATGGTCCCAAGACCACAGGGTCTCACACTATAATAATAATTTATTATTATAACTCACAGGAGTTATAATAATAAATTTATTTATATCAGACCATCTGATCTCTCATATGATCAATCGATACATCTCTCATATGATCAATCGATACATAATGCAAATCACGAAAATGCACATAATAAACTAGCCAGCAAGGGTTCCAATTATCATAAAATCATGTTTCTCGTATGAAAAGTTCCTCTTAAATAAGTTTTTGTTTTTGTATACAAAATAGTATTTGTATATTACACAATTTTTTTTTGTTTATAATATATACAAATATTATTTGTATATTAAACACAAATATTATTTGCATATTGTATTTTTTATATAGCAGCAATAGAAATACACTCTTTGGACATTTTAACTATGTATATTTCATAAGCTACTAAGGGGGTCTGAGTCAAATGAAAGGTTACTCATGTTTCTTTGACTGGATCACTTCCAGTCAAAAATACATGAGTATCTCGGCACTCTGCCATGCCTTGGTGGTCGTAGCTTTGGAATCGAATTCACTATTTCAGGCCACGTGTGTTGCAAAATTATATCTCCTGATACAGGACAACTTCTTCCCGCCTGCCAAGCGTGATAAATTTCACCCTTCAGTTTTAGTGATGGCTGTATCCAACAGTGGTCATATTGGCTGTTGATGTGTTAACATTATGGAAAATCTGTATCGGTGAAGTACATATGGTATCCGACAAGCTATCGTGGCAATTTAACCTTAATGAAAATTTACTGTTGTATAGTCTTCACAACATATATGACTAATTATACAAATATTGATTTTAATATTTATTTAGACGTTTACTCGTTTTACTTATTTGAAGAGCTAAGTGGCCAAGTGGGTATGGATCCACCTTCCAATCCGGACGTTGTTGGTTCAAATCCACTCATACACCGATACACTTTTCAGTTTTTCGGAAGTTTATGTGCGCATTTGACATATGCAAACACAGTGCAGGTCTTTTATGATGGGGTTTTAACACATAAATGTTAATATATTAAAATAAACTTACTAAACAAATAACAAGACAAAAAATAATATTAATTTCAATGTTCATGCAAACAAAATAATTACTAAAAGTACTTGGTTGCAACGAGATGATATAATTCGTGCTGGCAAGAATATTCCAGTAGTCCTTTGTTGAAACATAGTAAGTAGCTTACAGTGTTGAGTAATCCGAGCAACAATATTCCGAGCTGCATACCAGGAGATTCCATCTCCACAAGTACTTTGCAGAGAGCAGGAAGCTGCCTTGTCAAATGCATACCTAGACTTACCTACTCGTTGATATACCTGTCACTATTTTTTTTTTTGTAGGCATATTAAGAAAGAGCACAACTTGCCTAAATACAAGTTTTCACAAATTTCGTTTGGCAAATAGGGCACAAAATAATTATATGTACTCAAAGATAGTTTTAAC
Source organism: Venusia cambrica (assembly GCA_951394065.1). Lineage (NCBI taxonomy): Eukaryota > Metazoa > Arthropoda > Insecta > Lepidoptera > Geometridae > Venusia > Venusia cambrica. The sequence continues at coordinate 3,049,171 of OX596036.1, forward strand.
CGCCTCTGTGGTCTAGTGGTTCAACCTACCGATTTCAGATCCAGAGGTCCCGAATTCGATCCCCAGGGGAGCAATATTGTGCTTGGTTTGGTTGGTGGTAGGATTTTGTTTAAGTCCGCCTGGCTAGCTACCACCATCTTCCCTAATTCTGTCGCCATAATAGCAATTCTCAAAAAATGGTGTGTTTGCTGAGATGATGGCCAAGCGTTTAAGCGCTTATCAAAATAAAACTCTGAATTCGTTTTATAACATAGTTATTTTCGGGTCCCGTACCCAAAGGGTGCCAACGGGAGCCTATTAATAAGCTTGTGCTGTCCGGCCCTCTGTTTGTCAGCGGGCTGTCAAAATCAATGATCGTTTATTCAGTATGATTTATTGGGATTACATTGAAACGTCAAATATACCGCCTGTTCGGAATCGCGACTCGCACACAAGTAAAAAGGCAAGAACCTAGGGCTAGTAGTATAGGTAGTTTAACAAATAGCTTCAAACTACCTAATATTCATTAAAATTTATTAAATGGAGCAAATTCTTTCTTATCTTCTAGGTAATCTAATATTTTATACCTAATAAGCTATATGTAATAATTTTAAAATTTATTATATGACAATTGTTAATTACAAAAGCGTAAAGTTTGGCCTATGAACGAATTAAGTTTATGGAGTCTAGTTGTGGAAGCAACAAGTTCATTCTTATTTCTATAAGAATAAATATGTTTATCAGTCTCTCATATAACATAGAGACGGAAAGAGCCAGCAGCCCACCTGATGAGCAGTTCTCATCTATATCAAAGCCTTACTGCGTAGGCCATAATCTACAAAGAATATAACCTACGCTGAAAGAAAGAAAAATATAGAAAAATCATTTATATGAGGCATAGAAATGCATCGAATTGGCGTTCAACTCAGCAATATGCTGCGTTGTAATATTTAGCAGACTAACTGAATGCGAAGTTCTTCACTTAAATAATGCTTAAAATTAGCTTATAGAAACATGATTGTATTAAATTCGCAATATGTTTCTCGAACCTTAAATTAACATCCATGTTAAGACCTAAATTACGTGCCTCAAATACTTGCTCTATACTGCATTGCGCCCGTCAACTTAAGGCTTTAACGGGTTAAGTCCCATGTGCCCGTAATTTTACCGGCAAAGATATCTTTCTAAATGAAACAAGCAGTTCCAGCGGATGAAAAAGGTATGGTGGTTGTTCTTCCCTGGACGTCTTTCACAAGGAACTCTACTACTCATAAATAGGTAGACAGTTTATATTGACAAAGCATTTTATTATAAAAAAAAACAGCAAACTAAACGGCCACCCTTGCAAGATGCAATTCTTGCCTTGTTATGTGAATTGGAACTCACGGTGTATGTTCCGCACTTGGCTGGTTTATTTCTTGTTGTGGCTTTTTGTGCCCTAGAGTAACGTAGGTAGAACCGACCCCACTTATTTTGTTTTGTTTTGTTATTATTAATTGTTTATTTTAGTACACCGCTTTGTCTGCTCTTTGCTATCCTTTACATCCAATTGTTGCCTGGAAGAGCTCGCTTTTAGCAATAAGGCCGCCCATTGTACCTAGTTTAAGTATTTTTCTTGCATGTCTGTTTATTTTTGTTTTTTTGGTGTACAATGAAGAGTTTATCTATCTATCTATCTATCTTAAAAAAATAAAAGTTGGAGAGGAAGGAAAAAAAGAAGAAGAAGAAGAAGAAAAAAAGAAGAAGAAGAAGAAAAAAGAAGAAGACCTGGTGGAGTATGATGATACAAAGTTATACAATATATAAAATAGTCGTTTTGCTGTCTGATAGACTGACAATCAAGCACAGCCAAAACCTGGTCTGACACTTAACATTCTAGGGAAGTTTCTTTTTGTGTAGGGGCACACAAAAAAGAGGCAGCGGACACTTGTTTCTCTACATAAATTGACCCAAATATCTAATAATCCGCCTACAACCGGCTCAAACGTAATAAAACTAGTTCCAACCAGATATCGGCTACAGATTGAATATTACTCGATCGGCGAAATGATATTTAGCTCAAAACTATTGGATAAACGCCAAACATCTGATTGAGCGAGATATTACTTACTCGTTACTGGCGAACCAATCAGACTGCTCTGATATCAGGATAGCTGAAACGCGAAAGAGCTAAGCCTTCCTTGAAACTTGCCTTGTCTAATACACATCACATTAATTGACGGGGATTGTGGGGGTTTGGTTCTCGATAATGACCGATATCTAACTGGAATAATTACGGAACTGTTTTAGTTGATACTGTCATACTCACCATTCTCCCGTGACATAAGAACCCTCACCACTCTTATCCATATCCATATCTTTCATTATCCACTCAATTTACTAAATTTACTTTTTTTTTATACGACGGGCAAGCGCTTGGCCTTCATCTCAATAATAATAATTAATCACAATACAAAACAAACAAAAACAAAGTTAGTCTATAATAAATCATCATCAAAATCACACATCTAATAATAACAAACTCATAATCAAAAACAGTATCACAGTAAATATAAACATAACATAAATAAATTTTCCTCAGTCTACCCCTATTCCAACATCCGTCTACATTATAACAGTTATTTGACTTTCTTTCCAGCGTTGCATATCCATACCACGCTAATATATCACTGCTCTGTCATACAGGCGCTACTTTCAGACTTTCCCTGATGAACTCCTTTCTAATCATATCTATCCTGTATGGATAAAACGGATGATATACATATATAATTATCTACGTATCGAAATATACAACGTAAGACAAGGCGGTATGGTTAAAAAACTTTAGTCTTCCCAGAATGGGATAAAAAATATATATTCTCGTTACACCACTTATCTACTTTATATTCGCATCTCAGTCTCACGCACTCTCTTTTCATCCGTTATAAGCATTGCCGTCTTGTAGATTTTCCCCATAATCTTAAGGAGCATGTAGGAAGTAAGATCATCGGGTATAATTTATTAACCGCCCGTAGGCGATTGTTATTGTGCCAGTGTCCTGGTGTAATCACGAATTCCTATTCGCTATTCGTATGACTTGTGTGAAGAGTTGAAGCGATAAAAAATCTATGCATTTTATGCAATAGTATTTAAGTATCGTTGAAGTCATGAAGGCGACTAAGAGATCACACTAGAAGAAGCATCAAGTCATAATAATTCATATTAAGTTATTTACTGCTGTAACAATTGAATAACATAGTGGGTCTTATTACTAACATAGTAATAAAACCCACTGAGCCTCATAGCTCAGTTGGTAGTAACTCTGCCTTCTGCGCTGTAGGCTGTGGGTTCGATTCCCAACCAGGACAAACATTTGTGTGATGAATATAGATGGTTGTTCTGTGTTTCAGTGTCGTATCATAGAGTACGTATGTATTTACAAAAAGTATTTAAGTATTCTATCCGAAATCTAGTTCCCATATTACTTACAAGCTATGCTTAGTTTGGGGTTAGATGGCGCTGTGTAAAATTAATGTCTTCTAATATTTATTATTATAGTGTCACATCATTAAATCCAAGCTGGACATGCAATATATTTAGGTACCTACCTACCTAAATAAAATATTAATTTATTAATAAATTTATATGAATAATTAAAAGACAAGCTCGCTCCATTGAATACCTTGTTAAGACAAGCCTCTGATCCATCATTTATAAAAAAAACAAGAATTCTGGGAGTGTCGACAGAAGTGAAAGCTTGAAGTTTGTCATTTATCTTGAACGGTCCTTACCCGTACCTCTTAGGATCGTATAGATAACGTGACAATGTGTTCAAAGTCAAATGTGTCAAGTGTCGTGTCGGTAAGGTGTCGCGAACACATTAGTTTTTTCCCATCTCAACAAATGCCCAAAGCGCCGGAAGAAGTTTCCACTTCAAAATCAGCTTATTGCTTGTACCGGGACTGAGACAACGGTCTGATCGTGACCGACGACGCTTCTTGCATTCCTTTATCTTGTAGACTTTTAATACCCCTTTCTTTGTTTACTTTAAAATCTGGCGTAACCCTATATACATTTTTTTTATTTTTATTGGGATAGCCAAGAGACTGGCTCTCTTGGAAAAGAAAAGCTGTGGCCTAAGATGATGTGAGCACAGTTTTAGGACGTTATTGTAGGTCGGGGAAGCGTTTGGCCTTCCTCTCACCTGGTCATAAGTTTAGATAAGGCCGAAGGTGGAGGCGCACTTCACCCGGAATCCTCAATAAACTGAGGAACTGGCTATTTTACCTCTAAATGCCGAAACACAACATTTTTTTAAGAATTTATTACGGCGACAGAATTTGGTAAGATAGTGGTAGACAGGCGGACTTAATGAAAATCATAGCACCATGCAAACCAAGCACAATGTTGCGCCCCCTGGGGATCGAACCCGGGACCTCTGGATCTGAAATCGGTGGGTAGAACCACTAGACCACAGAGACGGTTCAAAAACTTGTCTAAAAATAAGCTAGTCACTCTGGACTTGAAGGACAAGTTGGTTTTTGTGCGGATAACATGCGATTCGATTGAAGAACCTCCTTTCTGGGATGTTAGTTAATAGGAAGCTTATAAAGTAAGTAGGCCCCGGCCAAAAAACATCGGCCCATCCTTTTACATCAGAAAACAGTTAGCAGTATCCACCTGAGTAGTTAAATATCCAAACTGCGATCACCAACCCATCTGCCATGGTCATTATGTAAAATACAAAAAAAACATATTTTTTATCGAATTTTACCATTAAAAACTCATTTTCAGAATAAAATGTCCATGCAAAAATTCAGAAAATCACAACCTTGTTTTATGTCGCTACTATCCAAACGTGGAATTGTGCACACCTGGTATTTTGGTGGATTGGCCCAAACCACACAAAACACTGTACCGTGATACAACAGTAACGCAAGTTTCATCTACAATAACTAGCCCTCAGTTAGTAGTAGTTCTGCCGTCAGCGCTATTGGTTTTGGATACGATTCTTACCTGGGATGTGTGATGAATATTGATGATTGTTCTGTGTTTGGTATTGTGTCATCGTTTATTTAAAAAAATAAATAGTTAAGATATTATGAAATAAGTATTATTTTAATTACATTTTGGCGCACTGCATACACGCTATTCAGCGTGACAAATCAGCCAGTGTCCTGGGCATGCTTCCGTCTGGTACTGGTCTGTAACAGTTGAGTTACCTATAGACCGTTTATAACGGTCCTTACGTAATCCAACTGCTTCCTTTGTACATTTAGATTAAATGTACATATTATTTTTAATTGTTTGTGAATAAATATCATTTATTTTATTATAATTATTATTCTATCCGTTATTTGACTGCCGTTAATACAAGAAAAAACAAAAGTTGGACCAAATTGTCAAATGGCGATGATTTTTTCAGACAGGCAATGAGATCGTTTGACAATAACAACGACGATAAATAAATTAGGTCGAAGTATTTATGCACAATGTACACACGAAGAAAAAAAGTGCAATCGATGAAAAGTTGATTCCCTGCAATAATATACATTGTCGCATCGCGGTACACCACGCTATCTCCTTAATTTAACGTTTGTTTTTAAAGTCAACGTATTTCTGGTAAACTAGACCATTACTCAAGCAAAGTTGCATTTTAAACTAAGTTTAGCATACGCCTGTATAACAAAAGGGAACCTTATCAAATGCAATAACTTGGTTTATTTTTCATTGTTGTATATCGTTTTATTTACACCAGTTTGGTGTTTGGCTGCACATAATCAATATTGAAAAAAAATGTGTGACACGTGAATCACGTGACTATAGTCACGTGATTCTGCCTAGTCACATCTTTTTTTTTATATTTGGTGATAGCCAAGCGTTTGACCACCAGCTTTTACTTGAAAAAAGATGTGACCTAAGATGGAGCCTAAAATCTAAAAGGAACCGATTTTCTCCGGACTTGAAGGCATCAAGATTGTACTCGTGCGGAAAAACAGAAAGTATCATACACAAGGAGTTCAATTCCTTACCAGTAGTAGCTACTTAATGATGAAGGCAGAGGCAAAACGATGAGTTCGGCACAATGGAACATTAACAAGGTATGGGATGTAGCATGCCGTACGTCTTCTAGTCCTAGGGTGGAAAGAGGATGAAGGGATCAGAAGGGATTAAAAGGGATCATTAGATTTACTTGCGATTTATTTTTCAAATACTAACGCTTACTAATGATTTCCACTAACATTACATTCATGAAAATTTCTAACATTGTATCATTGACCTAAGAATATCATCAGGTTCTTTGTCTTTAATAGATAAATAATAACTATGGATATTATGAAAGGATTTCCAGAAATTTCTACGGGACTAAGGGAACGGTAGTTAACTTGGTTAGATCGTGGCAATATCAAAGAGAATTTAAAGTTTTAAAGTTACACTGTGAGAGAACTTTGAAAAAAATATTATACGGATTAAACGCAATATACACTTGATTACGAAAACCAATCTCACACATCAACAGCCCATTATTCACTTCTAGACAGAGCCTCCTCCAAAGATGGAGGAGGCTTTCGCCATAACCACCACGCTTGACAGTTGGATTGATGATCGTAGTAAAGGTGTAGTACATATGTTTAAATAATCTGTGTATTATACACAGAACGAAGCTGCTGCCCTTCTTCTGGTGAGTTCCCTTAGTCGGCTTTTGACATCCATGGGGTGAGTTGGAGGGTTGACCACCTTGGCATGACCCACCCTTTTCATAAAGAATAATAATAATCTATTATAATAGCTTCCTCAGCAATGAAAAGGATTTAAGCATCCAACTAATTAGAAATCAAATCAAAGGGCATTTGAAACGCCTTCAAATTAAATGAAGCGTAACAATAGCCATGTTTCTGCACAATGAAAATTGGCTTTTACGACAACGAACGACCGAATGAACGAACGAATGAATGAACGACAGCAATCGTAAGACAATTATAACGATCATTATCCTCAAATTAGCGGATCATTGTGTCGTGTTCCGGTTAAACAGACATCTGATTTAATTGTCTCCAGAATTTATTGTTATTACTGTGTTTGGGTTTAAATGAGCCTCATCCTTCCTTTATTTATAGCCGTAAAAATACAGATTTCAGACCTTTAGTAAAGTTGTATTGTCACGTATCAAGTATCGTCAACTATGCGGCACTTTCACGACAGCAACACATCTAACCTGACGATAATCGTAAAAGTACATCTGAACAAAAAAAAATTTTTTTAACACAAATTATCTGTGTAGCTGATCTGCTGCAGCTGGTGTAGTGAAGTGAAAGCAAAGTGGTGGAGTTAAAAAGACAACACGGAGAAAACAATTTTTTAATGACAAAATCAAACTTTTGCCCAATTCGTTGGCATGTTAAGGACAAATAGAATAAATAATAAAGTAGCAAGGCTCGCCTTTTAGGTTATTTTAGGTTAGACCTAAAAATCCAACTTCTTCGTCGTTTTTTTATTTTATTTTTTTATAATTGAGGTTTGGCGTGTGCCTGACTTGTTTGATATTCATGATGGGTAAGTTTTTGACCTCTAAGCTTGACTAGGCAAGATCACATGGACGGAACACACAACGAGCTTTCTCGCACATGAACGGAACATGACAAACTGTTTGTCGGGGAATTTCGACCGGTCGCTTAGACCTCGACAGGTCCAAAACATCTAACGAAAGCCAGCGATTTCGTTGCCCGGGGAACTAGGAGGTAGATCTTTGTGTCAATAGATCGCCTCATAGCTCAGTTGGTTAGTGACTCTGCCTTTTGCGCTGTAGGTTGTGGATTTGATTCCCACCCATGACAAACATTTGTGTGATGACTATATATTTTTTTTCCGTGTTTGGGTGTTGTATTGTACGATAAGTACTATGTATTGACAAAAAACTCAGTAGTTTTTATTCTATCTGTAACCTCCTTAGTACAGGATATGCTTAGTTTGGGTTAGATGGATTCCTGTGTTGTTATGTGTTTTTTTGTTTGATAATAAAAAAATAATGTCTGGTGACAATGTGCCCGAAGTAGTTTGAACGCTTTCAAAATTAAAAATTTAGAAATAAAAAAAAAATGCCCTGGAAAAAAACTCACACTCAGTTTTTTCATGTGACTTTGATAGTCGCAGAAATAAAATCAACTGTTCAACTTTGACAAAACAAACAATAAATACATTTATTTATTTATTTACTAAATCAACAGTCCTTATTCTAAAATAAACTTAACATACATAATGTTCAAATAAATGTACCTATTTTTTTTATATTCAGGCGGCAGCTAAATGTTATTTTGACAGGATTTAAGACACTCATATACATTTTTATTATACAACTAGGAGACGGAACAAGCAAGAAACCCACCTGCTTACTTTGCCACTATGCCTTACTGCGTAGGCCAAATCCTCAAGGAACATAGCCCACACGGCACTGCATTGCGCCCGTCAACTTAAGGTATAAAGGTGTTAAGCCTCGCGTGTCCGTAATTTCACCGGTGACCATACCCTTCAAACCAGAACACAGCAATGCAGCTCGGCGGCTGAAATAGTTACTTCTTCGGACGAGCCTTTCACAAGGCTTACTACTCTCATTATACAACTACTAAAAAAATATCAGTAGGTGGTTGGTTTTTTATCTCAGCTTCTAAACTTGCTTTTCAATTCACTTTGCTTGCTATTCAGCAAAATTAGAAAGTTTAGAAATACATGTTCAAGCAGAGCGAAACCTCTTAATTTAGCTTACCGTTTAAATAATAAATGAATAAGTAAATATTACAGGACATTAATTTTACACATGCTTAGCTTGGGTCTAGATGGTACTGTGACAGTACCATCTAGACCCAAGCTAAGCATTGCTTGTAATATGAAACTAGATTACGGATATGATACTTAAATACATTTTTATGTGTAAATACATACTTATCATACAATACAACACCTAAGCACAGAACAAAAATGAATATTCATTACACAAATGTTTGTCCTGGGTGGTAATCGAACCCATAACCATTATAAAATGTGTTCTGGGCGCCATCAGGCACGTTTTAATGTATATTTATACGGGAGTAGTCACTGGCTACTGCCACTGTCAGTGAACGACGTCACTGGATCGTGTTGTGAATACGCGTCCAGTCAGTCGAGAGATCGAATATTTATTCATTACATTTATTCACAAAGAATGAAAAATTAAACGTACAATTAAACTATGCAAGGGAAGTAGGTAACTCAACTGTTCCTGAACTGTACTAGATGGAAGCGTGCCCAAGACACTGGCTGCATTGACACGCTGAATAGGTATGGTGATTCGCTGGCCTAAATACGAGCCAGGCTTTGGGTCGCGTGTCGTCTCAATCAAAAGCAAAATAAATGATTTCTATTCAATTTTCTATTCCATTTTATAAGCCCTCGTTCTAAATACATTTGGATGGGGATTTTTTTCTGTTAGGATAGACTCGAACAGACGTGTCAATTCTGTATTATACAAAATTTATAGGTAATTTGTATAACGTAATTGTGCATATTACATTTAATTGTTTGCCAATGAATATAGATGTATTGTATATCTTATATCTAATTTAAGAGTAGAAATAACAACTGTTTTATTTTTATTTTTATCTTCGCACACCAACTTGTGCTTTATAGCACAAATATCAACCGCCAGCGCAAATTACGTATTTTAAAAAGAAAACATTTTCTAAACTGAAATATTCATCCAGCGAGTTTTAAATCGATCGCGTGCAACGAACGATTTCAGTGGTCAGAACGAATTGAATTTCTACTCGGCGCTCCGCTGGCTTCAGACTTTAAATGGAAAAAAGGTTCAGCAAACCAACTTTAATCGTTTTAGATTTTAGAATAATGAAATTTAAAACCTCGCCCGCTAATGGCCGACTTAGATTATTTAGTGAAGGTACTACCTAATATTTTTTTTTATCGTACGACGTTGCTTTGCCTTCATCTCACCTGATTTTTCAAGTTACAAGGCCGAAGGTGGAAACGCACTTCACCCGGAATCCTCAACAAACTGAGGAACTGGCTATCTTACCTCTCAATGTGAACACAACAGTTTAATCATCGTTATAGTAGCGACAGAACTAGGTAAGATGGTGGCCAGCCAGGCGGACTTAAACAAATCCTACCACCAACCCAATCAAGCACAATTTTGTAGTCAACCTGGGGATCGAACCAGGTACCTCATGTAAAACCGGTGGGCGAACCACTAGACCGTAGTAGCGGTTAAACCTCTCGACCCCAATGCTCAAATAAGCTAATGATACTAATTTGGCGTTCCAGTGTGATATATCTATGGAAAACAAAAGTAATGATATAATTCACCAAACGTGAACATTAGAAATGGCTTCATTTGGAAAATTGTGAAGTGTGTGTAGGCGAGTGTACCTTCTGTTCACGAGGTATTCTATAAAAAATAATAACAAATAAATGTTACAGGACACGAGCTAGCTACCACCATCTTACCTAATTCTGTCGCCATAACAACATTTATAAAAAAAAAAAAAAAATTTTTTTTATTTGTCACTTGTTACCTCTAAAGGTAAGATAGTTAGTTCCTTAGTTGAGGATTCCGGGTGAAGTGCGTCTCCAACTTCGGCTATTTCTCAACTTGTAACACGTGACCCAAGGGCTGGCTCTTATTTAGGCTAGCGAATTAGCATATCTATTCAGCGTGGCAATGCAGCCAGTGTCTTGGGCACGCTTCCGTCTGGTACTGGTCTGGAACAGTTGAGTTACCTATAGGCCGTTTGTAACGGTCCTAGGTAATCTGACTGATTCCTTTGTACATAGTTAGTTTAATTGTACTTTTTATTGAATAAATGTCTTTACTTGTAACCAGGTGAGATAAAGGCCAAGCGCTTCCCAGTCGTACTATAAAAAAAAGGTGTAGTTAGATAATACAGGACATAGACATAGAAGGAAGCTGTCACCCATCCGGTGAAATCCCTTAGTCAGCTTTTAAGACACCCATGGACTGAGTTGGAGGTCGATTCTTAAGCCGCGACCGTCCCAGCGGATTTTATATATGAGCTTAGAAATAATAATCTTGATTAGAGCTTTTCGTAGTTCGTGAAAATTTTCAGATGTAGGATAGCACTCTATCTTAACAAAACAGCTTGAATACATAGATGTGAAACTCGATAGTACATCCAACTATAACAACAAAGCTCTAGAGCCACAAGAAGTTTGCTATTAAATTCCAAAGTTAAAGATTTCTCAACTATCTTCGGCATTAGAAGTTGCCGGTTATCTATTACGTTAAACCAATTTATTGGCTACTAGCCGACACTTCCGTAGTTTGTTGCTTTTATACTTAGTTCGGAAACTCGCCTTTTACCTTTAGCGTGTCCTAAGGGCAAAAGCAGCTTGGTTCACAAGACAATCATTTTGTGATTGAAAAACCTGATTGGTTCGGAACTTCTTTTACAATATCCGTAGATAATAATTAAATCATTCGTTCCTTACTTTCATCGCTATTTATCGCATTAAGCTCTTTAAGCTATTGTAATGGATTATAAAAAAAAAACTAGTTCGAGGTTCTTGCCTTGTTCCTTGTATGCTGGTCGCGATTCCGAACAGGAGGTAGATTTGAAGTTGATAGTCAAAGTGATCCCTAAAAAAGCTTAGTGAATAAATATATTTGACTTTGGCTTTGACTTTGATCGACAAGCCTCATAGCTCAGTTGATAGTAATTCTGCCTTCTGCGCTGTGGGTTGTGGGTTCGATTCCCACACAGGACAAACATTTGTGTGATGAATATAGATATTTGCTTTGTGTTTGGGTGTTGTATTGTATGATAAGTACGTATGAACAAAAAAAAAGTTTTAATGTATTATCCCTAATATAGTTCCCATATTATAAGCTTAGTTTGGGGCTAGATGGCACTGTGTGAAATTAATGTCCTGTTATTTAATTATTATTATCAACAGTCCATTAATGACAAAGTTAAGAAGCTTTACAGCTTAGTTGGTAGCTTTGCCTTTTTCAATTCCAATCCAGAACAAACATTTTGTGTGATGAATATAGATATTTGTTCTGTGTTTGGTTGTAGTATTGTATGATAGGTAAGATGTATTTATAAAAAGTATTCTATCCGTAATTTAGGTATGATACAAGCATTGTTTCGTTTTAGGGTTAGACGGCGTAGTGTGAAATTTTTGTCATGTACAATGTTCAAATTGAAAAGATAAATAAATGTGTACTTATATTTAGAATATAAATCATGTTTTTGGATTTCTGGGAAAACTCGCTTCATTGTTGAGCCCTCATTCTGCAAAATGTGGTGTTTATGGATCATGTTTTAACCAGTTCAAAGCACACCTTTCGAAATACAAAAATGTTTCCATACCTCTGTAACAATGCTAGGTTAGCAAAATCATAAGAGGAATTCCATATTCACTAATTACGTTAATAATTAAAATGTTTTTCGTATAATTTGTAAAAGTACTTATATTTGATTTCATGAACCCTAGTTATTAAAAAAATTACCTGGAACAGAAGTAGTCTAAAATATTTCTTATAACATCTCATATCTGCCAGTGAAAATCCCGTCCAAATCAGTCGAGCCGTTTCGAAGATTAGCAAGAAAAAACAGTCAGACAGACGAAGAGACGAAAATTAAAAGAAAAAGAAACGATTATATCCCTCATACAACTTTAGTTTTTAAATTGTCAATTGGCCTATATGTTTTTAGTGGTCAATAAATAATATTTATTGCATTTCATTTCATCATGTAAATTGTTGAATGGAGTTTTAATTTTAATTTTACACAGTTCATATGAACCTTCGCGGGTAGTCGGCTTTGTCTCGAAAATTTTAAATTTTGAATTCTAACATCTCATCTTTCACATCCAGGAAAGCGCCCTAAGGAGTCAGGAGACCAGACCTCATCGTCTAAAAGCGTTCGGCCATCGCATGGTCATCGGACCGAGCAAGATATTCTTTATTTATAATAATATGAAAATTGGAAAATTGGAGTCATGATGTTTCAGGGAAATTATGTGTCTCGATTATATTTGTATCCTGGGAAAAAGGAAAGAAAGAGTGTTTGGAAGGACTGATAGGGTAGGTGATTTTTGTTTCACATATTTGTTCAGTTTTTTAGAGTTCCGTGACCAACTGATGCATACGGGATCCTATTGTGTATTGTTGGGTAAACCCTACCAGGGTTTTTGATTCGTGATAGGTAGCCGGTTGTCATTGTCGGAGAATCTGTGGTATCATAGCGAATTGCTAATGATTTAATTACGTCCTAAAAACTAAAAAAAAAAGACTTTAATGAATAATATTTTACAATTTCGTTTACCTGGATGACGTATTTTATAAAATTATTTTGATTTGAAAACCAAACTACCGATTTTGATGAAATTTCTATGTTAACAATTTAAAAGTACATATATTCTTTCATATATAGGTAAAGTATTATCTTCCATGCATTAAACTTGTGTTTAGAAGCTTCATGATATATATACGCACAAATATTAAGGTTTTTTAATGTTACTTTAAATATCATCACTTACAATACAAATAATTCTGTATTTTAAAATTACTTTACACGTCCGTTTTTGGTTCACAGACTTTCATAATGTATACTAAATTTCAACTCAATCGGTTAAGTAGTTTCGAAGTACATGGGTATTGAACGATGGAGGGACAGACAGACACACGCGTGATCCTATAAGGGGTCCGTTTTTTTCTTACTTTTGAGGTAATACACCCTAAAAATACCCAAATCGCTTATTTAACTATGTTAATCGGTTATAAAAACTAGGAAGACGTGGTTTGTGCTTTAATTAAATGTAACAAAAATAAAAAACTGGCTATGTTAGAATTGGACTAAAATTTGAAGTTGGAATAAAAAAAAGGCGACATAGTTCATTACAAATAAATATAGGTAAGAACAGAATTAAAAAATACCTGCATTAAACTCATAAATAATATTAGAAACAACGGTAAACATAAATTTGAAAATGCAATCACAATGTGTTAACATTTTTTTAATTAACCCGCATGTTTTCCTTGAAATGTGGGTCGGAACCCTCTGTGTGCGAGTCCAACTCGCGCTTGGACGGTTTATTCTGATAAGAAACAATGCTTAGTACTCCTTACATTTCTGTTTATTCTGTTTATCACCACGGTGTAGTTTTTTACGTCTAAACAAGCCAAGATATCCCGCTCACTGTGATTGCATCGTACAATAAATAAGAAAACAAAGGCCGGTTGCCTCAATATAGCTGAAAGGGTAACCCGCCTGATCAGGGGCCCTACTATGAAAATCGAACGTTGTCCGATCCCAAAGAACTTCTTTCATTTTTGTATTGAAAAACGTGCAATCCGTCAACGGATTCGTCATGTTTCGTGTTCCTACAGGTGTTAAGACAGTAGAAAAGCCGCGCAGCATCGGCAGTCTCTTAGATACAAGATTTCCAAGTATTATGTTTTTAATATCCTCTGAAACAGGGAATTATCAGAAGAAAACTATAAAATAAAACGGCCAAGAGCAAGTCGGATTCGCGCACCGAGGGTTCCGTTCAAACCTGTTATTATTATAAGTAAAAGTTATGGTATTTTTATTGATAAATCCATAACATTACAATGTGGAAGCTGGAGGAGCATACATTTAAGACAAATGTCTCTATATCGTTTCTAATTATTAAAAAAATATATCAAATGATGTAACTAAATATGTATGCTCTTCGCAATGTTTCCCTTATTTGTGCTATAAGACGTTGTTTTGTACTAAATTTCAAGACTTTGAGTTTACGGGAAGTACCATGTAGGCTGTATCTTTTGATTGCGTTAGTTAAGAAGTTTGATTTTTTGGCGGACAGTAGACCTGAGTATTTAATATGAATTTCAGCTTGATCCCACCACGCGTTATTGAGAAATAGGGTCTTGACAGACAGACGGACAACAAAGTGATCCTAAAAGGGTTCCGTTTTTTTCCTTTTGAGGTACGGAACTCTAAAAATGTACCTCAACTGGCATTTAAGCGTATAGTAAGCGCTTGGCTTTCATCTCGCCTGCTAACAAATTATGATAAGGCTGAAAATGTAAGCGCATTTCACGTGGAATCCTCCGGAAGTACCTCCAGACAAAACAATTTAGAATTATTGTCATGGCGACAGACTTAGGTAAGATAGCTAGCCAGACGGACTCGAACAAAGTTCTACCACCAACCAAAGCACTATATATTACTCCCCTGGGGATCGAACCTAGGACCGCTGATTTGGCAAACAACTAGATCCCATACAATCATAGCTATAAATATCTTGTAAGGAAGGAGAAAACAAAAATGATATAAACTAACTCAATCACCGTTCGGAGAACTCATTGGAGTTATTTATAAGGAATATCATTTTAACAGGCCCCTCACGTTTCCTGGTGAAACGTAGACATAAACGTAAACGTAGCTACGTACCCACTGACGTACTGAGGGATAACTACGTAGCTGTTCTCAGAACCGTGCCATTTGTGCAAATGTAGTGCCTTTTTCACTGTTAATTGAACTCGCATAACTGATTTTAAAATCAGTTATGTGTGACGATTAATGTGACGATTTTTTAAAGTGACGATTTTTAAAGTGTCTTTAAAAAGAAGAGGTTCTCAATTCGTCGGAATCTTTTTATTTTTATGTATGTTTCCCGATTACTCGAAGACGCATAGACTGATTTGGAAAAATATTTTTTTGTTTGAATGGGTTTATACTTCACAGGTGGTCAAAGTCAAAGTCAAATATTTTTATTTAGATTTTAAGGAGCATTTTGAAACGACAAATCTACTGCCTGTTCGGAATCGCGACCAGCACGCTAGGAAAAAGGCAAGAACCTCGGACTGGTTTATTTTTTGATGATCCATTAAATATTTAGGTATACAGAGTTTATAATAATTTAAATTACAAGTGTTACCTACATCATAAACCTAAATAGACTAAATATTATCTTAAAACAACCTTTCTACCAAATGGGCAGTTTGATATCATTGAGAAATAACCATTTAACTGTCAACTGGTATAGCAACATCGGGCCACGCGTTCTTATCGTCGATATAGTCACTTATTTTGTAGTAGGAACTTTTAATTAAATTGTTTAATTTGAATTTACGAGCAGAGAGTTTGGTGGCGCTTTGAGGAAGCTTATTATAGAATCTCACACAGTTTCGTAAGAATGAATTATTTACTTTTCCTAAGCGGTACCTAGGTATGTCAAGTTTATTTTTATTTAACATCACTGTACATCACTTCTTTTACTAAACTCATCAATGTTCCTGTGAGCGTGCTTAGATTTTCATAAATGTATTGGGAAATTGACTGTAAGAATACCAATCTCTTTAAAATGTTCCCTGAGAGAGTCATGAGTTTGGTCCCATTGACATCAGGTCAGGATCTGATGATGGGATCCTGAAGAAATCGAGAGAACTCTTCAAATATTATATGCACACTTGAAGTAATTTGTGGGAGGTCTGAAAAATTAAGGAAAAGAAGAACCCCATACAGGATCACGCGTATGTCTGTCTGTCTGACCGTCCATCTGTCATCAAAATAATTGGAAAAAATACATCATCCAGGTAAACGAAATTGTATCATATTCGAAAGAATATGATACAATCCGTCAAATGAAAAAAACCGTCTTCAATTAAAATTGAAGACGGTTTTTTTTAATAAGACATATTTTTATTAACAGCTCGTTATTTGTTCTAGTCTATTTATTTAAATTGTATATTATAATTTAAAACACTTTGTTTGATTGTATGTTTTTTTTTATTTTTTTATTTAAATGAAAAGGCAAGGCTTTGTCGCTATGCGACCACATCGCCCAATCATACATACATAGCAAATCATACAACACTAGACACATAAATAAAAGAGAGAGTAAAAAGAAAAAAAAAACGAAGCTTCTAAACAAACATAATATTAAAAAACAGTTGAGCTTCCGTACACATAGGATCTGACAAAATACTATTATGTGTATATATACCAACATCAAATTTATTATAAATTATGAGACTTCGGTTGTCTGCGCCCCATGTAGTGTGATGGAGTGTTTACTCCATCAGTAAATGTTGGATCAATTTTGCCACACATATTACAGTTTGGTGATCCTACTTTTTTCATTAAAAATGCAAACTTGTTAGACGGAATGTGCCCGGAACGTAACCTGAGAGCAGTAACTAACACGTTTCTTTTGTATTTATTTTCGTCTATCTACGGGTAGGACGATATCGTGGGTTGTATAGTACGATACCATATCCCTTTATCTACTGACCTTTTGTCAAAATATTCCTGCCGAAGATCTGTACACTGATTTTTAACAAATCGAACATAGTCAGAATGCAGGCTTACTAACAAAGGAACACCGTCAGCTATAGCTTGTTTTGCCAAAAGATCAACGATGTCATTTTCTTCAATTTGTACAGGACAATATTCTTATGTCTACTTTGTAAACTTAAAATACATTCTAGGATCCTATATGCTACTGGAGTGCCTCGCACAGGCAAAGTATGTTGTCGCGCAATCTTGGAATCGCAAAGCATATCACATTTGTCACCATCGATTGAATTTATATAAGATAATGCTTCAACGATAGTTATCAACTCAAGATGCATGATAGAGATATTGGATTCAATTTCAAACTTCATGAAGTTACCAGAAGACGGATCGAAGAACGCAGCGCCACCACTATCTGTTCCAATTTTTGACCCATCAGTATAAATCTTAAAATAGTCACAATATTCATCTTCAATGTATATAGTACTAAGTTTTCTTAGATTATGGTGAGTATAATAATGTTTTGCTCGTTCGATAGCTGGAATGATAGTCTCTAATAACACTAGCCAAATCTATGCTACTTACCCGAATTCTTAAAGAGAACATCTCGAGTTGATCACTAAAGTAAGTAACGTTACCTAAGGATGAACACAACGAGGTCAAAACCGGCAGCTTTCTAATTGTATGTTAATAACATTATGTGCATCTAATTATTGTGGTCAACCAATCAGGGTCAGACTGAAAACCAGCGTTGCACCTTACTTTAACATAAAGCTTAACATAAAGCTGAGTCTGGCCCATTTTGGCATATACATCTAATTTTTTCTGTGTATACCTTAATTTTTTTTTGTAACCCTTATTATTATTTTATGTTAAAATTGTGATTGTCATTATTAATGTAAACCACTGTTTTTATTTCTTAATATGTTAAATAAAGATTATTCTATTCTATTCTATTATTCTGATCTATTCTATTATATATTCTACATTTTCTGATTCGAAAGAGGATCGCGTAATTTATCTATATTTATCCCAGCTACAGACTTTCTGCCTCTCAGAATCTAGTGGTAGCACGGTCGTTCTATTGTTAATGTGGCCTATTCTATAATTAAGACCAAGATTATTTTTTGATATGGGAAAAACCTTTGAACACGCGACACCTTACTGACACCACTTTTGGCATATGACTTTAAACATATTGTCACGTTATCCTTACGATAAGAGGTACGGGTAAGGACCGTTTGAAGACTGCCTCTACCTATAGACAGGTGTTTGACAGCCTTGACAGGTATCTATCAACGTCAGTTCTAAGAGGTTATTGTATCAGTGGTGTTGCAGAAACAACCCTTTTTAATAAATATGTGACCAACGCCGGCAAAGATCGGCAATCTTCAAATTTTTAATTCTGTCGGCACTCCCGACACCTGTTACTTTTTTTTTCTTATAAATTAATATAAATTCGCAATTATTTAAATTGATATTGCTACATTCGTAGAATATGCCGAATAATTTTATACTTATCTCTACTATCATCATTTTCCAGACTCACTGCTTATCAAAATGAGATTGTTGCCTTCTAATTGAGAGATTGGCATCTGAATGGGGTTCGCACAATATCGTATCAAATAATACAAATGTTTCGGTTTGTAAAGGCAAAATACGCGATAATTACCAGTGTTTCCGTAACGAAATATCACACAAATGTTTGTCCTGGGTGGGGTTCGAACCCTCAACCTACAGAGCAGAAGCCAGAGCTACAACTTATTGAGTTGTGAGACTCGTTTGCCTATCTACGTAGCTGTCAATTATGTAACGTCCCGCCATTAGTGAAATGTGTGATATTGTTCTAGTTAATTGGTTAATTCACTAATTACAATCTAATTTGGCTAATGGACACTAAGCTCGAGAAAACTCTGTGTCTTTGTATTTGTTTTGTCATAAACATGTTGTTAAATCTATTTATGTACTTATTTACTTCTTGATTTGATGGGCTTCTCTAGCTTGAGGACAGAGCAAGACCACAGGTAAGAAACGGTCAGCGATAGAGTGAGCTTGCCCAGGCGAAACTGTCTCTCCTCTGTCGCATACCGCTTCGCCTCAAATTTAGGCATATTTTTATTGTACTACGGCGATGTGCTTGGACTTCATCTCACCTGATTTTTCAGGGTGAAAACGTACTTCAACTGGAATCTTCAACAAACTGAGGAACTGGCTATATTACCTTTAAACGCTGGAACACAACAATTTAAGAATTGTTATTATAGCGACAGAATTAGGTGAGTTGGTAGCAAGCCGGGCGGATTTAAACAAAATCCTACCACCAACCAAACCAAGCACAATATTGCTCTCCCTGGGGATCGAACCCGGGACCTCTGGATCTGAAATCGGTGGGCTGAACCGCAAGACCACAGATGAGGTTTCGGCCCACTATCAGTGTTGTGATTATTCAGCGGCATTCAGACCGTTAACAGTTAAATCACGTACACTAAAATATGTGTATGAAAGATCACTCAAAATCACACATACATCATCAGTTTAGAGTCCACTGCTGGACAGAGCCACGTCCGAAGCGATTTAAAAAATAAAGCTTCTAATTAAATCCAATCAAATATACAGCTAAAGCTAAAATAATATAAACACAATCTTAGACATAAAATCAAACTACATTTAGCTAAAGCACATACAAAGAGCGGAAAAAAAACTATACTTTCAGAAGGAGCACAGTTATTTAATAATTTGCCTAAAATTATAACATAAATAAATTTAAAAATAAGCTTAAAGTACATTTTCAATTATTGTAATACCAACTCTTATTTTTTTTTAATTATATAAATATTAGATATACCACAGGATAGTATAGAAATAACAAGTAGTTATAGTGAAATAAAACAACTGTAAATATGTACCAAACACTAGGTACCAAACACTAGGTCCAGGTTACTTATTGAATATTCAAACTTTGTATGTCATTTATATTTATAAATGTATGTTATTATATTGTTATTTATATCTCATTGTAAATGAACAACTTAGTTTGTATGAGAAATAAACGTCTTTAAACCTAGATTGGTAATCAGACATAGGCAACTGTGGAAAATAAATTAGATGTCAAAATAACCAAACAAAGCTGACCGTAAATCCATACAAAAAAAAACTCTGGCTTTACAGTTCTTTGGAAGAGTCCCTAACAAAAACTCCAGACAAAAATCAACATACATCAAATGCCCAACTACGTTCTTCTAAAGCTTCTTCTAAAACTGAAAATTGATACAAAAAAAAATACAATGGCGCTATTGTAGCTTTTAATGCGTTCCCAAAAGAAACTCCAAACAATAAATCAATAAAGGCTCAATAACATTATAAGGTTTGACTTCCGACAGTAAATACATACAAAAACTAACAAATTCCCTACAGAAACTATTAACAATAAAATGCCTAGCTTTGTAAGGTTAGTCATCTAACAAAAAAAGCAACAAAGGCTCTACTGTGGTTTTTCGTTGGGTTCAAGGTCCCCAACAAAAAATCCATGCAACAAATTAACATTAGCGTTGCATGTTTGCAATAACTACAGATCAAAATAAGCCGAGTTTTTCTTAGATATCGTTCTAGACGGATAAAACCTGGCTACCTTGTTTCCAGGTAGCACACGAGTGAAGTTACGGGAAGAAACTATTACTACATAGAACAAAGAAATAGAACCTTTCATAAGATAAAACAGCAAAAGAATTTCCCAAAAGATTGTCAAGGTCGAATATAATTACTTATAAGGAATTGATATTTTTCCTGATATTTTTTTCTATATGAATCTGTATTCATTTTATTGTCAACGATACATTGTAGCAAACGGTTATAGGTCTTATTAGTCGAAGAATAGAATATATTATTGAGATGTCATCATTTAATGATCTGCCTGTTTGAAAAAAATAGAGACAGGAAGATATTAGGTTATAGACTGAGAAGTCCCCCTGTGGAACGTGGTTCAATACCCCCTGTGTATCGAACCTAGTACAATATTGTTCTAGGTTTGATTGGTGACAGGACTTTTCTTTATTTCAGTCCGCCTAGCTAGCTATAACCATACCTACGATTCGCCATAATAACAATTCTAAATTGTTGTGTTCCAGTATTTAGAGGTAAGATAGACAGTTGAATGTTGAGCATTTCGGGTGAACTGCCCTTCCCCCTTCGGCCTTGTCATAACTTAAAACCAAGTGAGATGAAAGCCAAGCGCTTGCCTATCAAACAATAAAAAAAAAACTAGAAAACTAGGATATTTAATATAGCTTCCTATCATTTTCAATTACATACGGAACCAAGTAAATATAGTAAAATTTAGACCTCTGGTCGAGTGCTGAGCTGCAAGTAATTGCTTGCAGCTCAGAACCCTTATTCTGTATGACCAATCGTGTCTTAACGCGCCCGCGTTACGATATGTCAATACGATGATTCCATGCAGATATCGTAGCGCGGGCGCGTTAAGTCACGATTGGTCATACAGAATAAGGGCTCAGCGTTCGGACCCGTCAGCAGAGGGCTCGTCAGCTTAGCAGCAATACTATTAGACAAGACTACCTGAGGATGCCTTGAAGGTGAACCATGTGTCGATTCGATTTTTTTAAACTAATTTTAGCGGCTTTGTTACAATTACATCTTTCTGTTTTCAAATTATTTGTTTTGAATAATGTATTTCTGCAAAATAGCGCCTAAATTAATAAGCTCTTTCCTTTTTTTTTACTTTTACATTGGTGTATGTGTCTTGGCAACATTCATCGTTCAAAATCCGCTATTCAAAACAACAAAACTTTCGAGGCTCGTTATTCAGCTTATCTGAGTTGTCTGAATAATTTATTTTGATAATTTTGCTTTGTCAACTGATCCCGCTTTCAAAAAATATAAAACGAATGTATTATTTGAAATATATGTACACACGTGAACAAACATCTTTGGTGGAAAAAATGACACACCATTGTTTGGTTATACTGATAAATTGCTCATGACAACTTCTTTTTTTGCAATAAATTTGCATGAAAACCAAACGAGTATACTATCATTAGATAAACAGCTTCATTGACAGTGACAATCAACCAAAATACAAGCCAAAAGATGCTTAGTATTTTTTAATTATAAGTAAAAAGGTTCAATTTGATTGCAAAAGCGAAGGCACCGTGAGGAGTAAGCGGTTACTAGAGGTGTCCCACAAGGCTGCGATTTACTTCCTCTTCTTTTCTCTCTTTTCATTAACTCTATATCCTCTAATTTAACTTCTTCCTATCACCTCTATGCAGATGACTTACATATGTATATTCAAGCTCCGTTGATCAGTATTTCTGATGCAGTAAACTGTATCAACTCGGACTTATGCCGTATCACTGAGTGGAGTAAGGCCTTTGGATTAAAGGTAAATCCAACAAAAACCCAATCCATAATTACAGGCAGCTCTAGATTAATATATCAAATAGACTGGCAGACAGTACCTAACGTGGTTTTTAATGGAATTCCTATCCCTTTTAGCATGACCGCGAGGAATCTTGGGATAACATTTGACCGATGTTTGTCATGGGGTCCCCAACTTCAGGTTACATGTAAGAAGCTCTATGCTTCGGTAGCGTCCTTGAGAAGATTGCGTTATTTCTTGCCAACCGCTACCAAGATTACTCTTGCACAGTCTCTTCTTCTGCCTGTGCTAGACTATGCTGACGCCTGCTATCTCGATCTTACTGAGGAGCAGTTAGATAAGCTTGAGCGCTTTCAAAACTTTTGTGTAAGATTCATATATGGTTTGCAAAAATATGACGTTTCTTCTCTCTTTCGGGCTATGCTCAAGTGGCTCCCTATTCGTCTTCGCCGGGATTTGCGTATTCTTTCTCTTCTGTATTCTGTGCTTGTTTCCCATGAATTGCCTGCTTACCATAAAGACAGATTTGAATTTCACACTCACATAGTCTAAGATCATCAGAAAACTTTTTGTTAAAATTTTCCCACCATAACCATTGATTCTATGGTAACTCTTTGAGTGTTCAGGCCGTTTGTCTTTGGAACTAAACATAAATAAGAATGCGGAGCCATTCAGTGTATACTTTTAAATTGAGGCTCAAAAATCACTACCTTGCACTTTCTATTTAAATATGACCCTATCCAACTACATATATTGATATATATTTATTTGATTAATTGATTTATTGTTTTATTTTATTGTTATATGTATTAGTCTATAGTTTGTATTGATTATATAAGTATGTAACTAGTATTTGTTGTAATTTCTGTTTATATTTAAACTTATTGTTGTGCACTACTTCTGTTATTTTTTACTGTTTACATTTTTCCTTACAAGGTTGCCTGGAAGAAATCGTTTTAGCGAAAAGGCCGCCCATTGTACTTGGACGCTATTGTTACTTAATTTTTGTGTTGTTCTATAGTATTATTTCTGTCTACAATCAAGTGTTCATTCATTCATTCATTCAGAGAGTCAGCGATTGGATAAAGGCTAAAAGAGTTTAGAAGGAACCTCAAGGGACTACAATCTACAATTTACCAAAACCATACCGCGTACCTAATCTTGAGGTATAACCTTAAAAAATACAGAAAATAAAGGTTCTACGGTCTCAGTGTACAGTAAAACGCCTTGAGTGAATTACATCTAAGAATGTATAATACCAAAGTTCCTCACGCTACAGCTGTGAAACTCCCAACTGACCGCCAGAGGCTACTAAATCCAGCTATACAATCAACTTTAAAGTAATTTATTAACACCGAAGACATTTATTACCAGCTCCATTGAGTGGCTCAACAAACAGTTACTTGGGGGAAGAACACTGGCTCAGTAACGTCATTATTTAGTCCAATTTGCAAAATTAGCTTGATAAATGTATTTGTATTAGCGTTTTCGGAGACGATGCGCGCGCCGTAGGCTCGTAGACGCGCTACGGCGTAGCTCAGTGTATCCGCGACGGCCGTGGGTGCTACGAGCGCCTACGAGATACGAAACTCAGCCGATCGTACGAATTCGAAAGATCGAAAGTGGTGTTTCTCTGTGCTAGTGATGTGCTGTGATCAGTGATTTATGTGATCTGAGGTGAGTAATTTTGTGAGTAATTTGATGATCCGCAAGTAATTTGAGGTGATGGAAAATCTAATGTTTCAAACAGACTGCCGTTTTATGTTTAATGTCTTGTTTTAATGGCAACTAAGCTTATAATGTCGCGTTACGGAGTACTTTTATGAGTTGTAAAATATTTTATTGTGAGATCTTTCGAGGTAGAAATAAACATAACTTCATGATTGAGGGGTTATGTCATGTTGCCATTATACCTAATATAATGTCAGTATGACTTATTAAATTATGTTTTATAATAATATATTTGATTATAAATGTTACAGATTTAATTAAGTAATTATCTATCTTTATCTACACATGTAATGAAACAATACCGGGTCCAAATATGTACCTACAATAAATTGATTGTGAAAATTTAAATTTCAGTAAATATCACATGTACCGATCATTATTATAACTATAGAAACTGAAACCAAAAAATTACTTTTTAAAATTTTGTCTGTCTGTCTGTTTCGTGAACGCACATCAGCTACTGGAAGTATTTTAATGAAACTTGCATAATTATTATTTAGAATTGCAATGACGCATTGACTTGAAAGTTGCTATAAATACCGAAAGCTAATTATGAAACATTTGTTTTCAAAGTCTATTATTATCATCGTTTTAAAGGCATTAAAAGTAGGTAACCTACCTAACCAACCTATAAAAGAAACCAATTTTATATGATCTCTCTGTACAAACGGCTTACTACGCGCGAGGGATCTTAGCTGGATGATCTTTCCATGCGTTTAATTCAATTACAAAATAAGTACTAAGGGTTGACTTGAAATATATAATATGAAAATGGGAAAGCTTTCAGCTATTTCTTCAAAATGTTTGCTATCGAAACATGTTTTTTATTTGAAATGGGTGAGCTCTTGAACTGAATATAAGATTGGACATAAACACCACACTTAGCATACGAATTAGCTTAAATCACCTAGCATCACTTGGTGGATATAGGCAGCTTATAACCGCTGGTGAGGTCTGTTTTTAAATACGTAGGGTTAGCTAGGGTTAGGTAGGGTTAAAAGATCCAGAGATCTTTTGGGGAAGATGAGGTCTACAATGGGGCGCGTGTGGCATCAGCAGTTGTACTCACATCTAAATGTCATGCCCAAAAATATCACATATCTTGTTTATTTATTGCTAGTTGTCAGACCTCTTTTGATATCACTTGACGAAAATAAGTATTCTATCCGTAATAGTTACACTAGTTCCCATATTACAAGCTTTCCTTAGCTTGGGACTAGAGGGCGCTGTGTAAAATCAATGTCCTGTAATATTTATTTAAAAAACGTGGCCTTAAATGTAGTTTGCTTGATTCCGAACTGGCTCCAAGAATGCAGTACGAAAAGAAAAATAAGCACAAACGCTGCTGAACTATCGTTTAGTGAGCTGGCAACTTAACGATAAATATAAATTCATTATAACTTAACAGATTGCCTCGTTTTACATAATACTTTTTAATAATAGCCTTATAGCACAGTCAGTAGTAACTCTGCCTTTTGCGCTGTAGGCTGTGAGTTCGATTCCCACCGAGCAACAAACATTTGTGTGATGAAAATACGTGTTTGTTCTGTGTTTCGGTGTTGTATCATATAGTGCGTATGTATTTTCAAAACAAAAAGTATTTAGGTATTCTATCCGTAATCTGATTCCAATATAACAAGATATGGTTAGTTTGAGGCTTTATGGCGCTGTGTTAAATTGATGTCCTGCAATATTTACTATTATTTGTTTATTTTATATATATAAATAGTATAACAGGTGTGCAACCCAATATACAGTCGACCATTTTGTAGTCACTTTTAGGTATTCAGTGGATAAGATATTGCAAGATAGTTATTTGTGGCGTGTTCGGTGAAGGTGACAAAACTTGTGAAGATTCAAGCGCGGCAAGTTGGTATTTGGCTGAAATATTTCAAAGGTTGCAATACTCCAAACAAGATCAAAAGATAAGAGAGCGTTTATAAGCTAATATGATGAGATAAATCTTATATAAAATACATAAAGAAATCAAATAAAAGTGGCTTTGCGAGATTTTAGAGGTGTCCGTAATAAGGTCTTAAATTATGAGATAAATCTTCTCAAAAATATAGAAAAGTAAATGTGCGTATTGAGTTGATTATTGAATGTTGAGGTTTCCTATGTATAGCGTATATAAACTAATATATTAGTTTGTAAAATGATGAGATCGAACATTTTAAAAATACATAACGAGATCACAGTAAAAGTGCCTTTTAGAGATTTTCTAAGTTCTGCAGTGGACGTATAAGTCTGAAATGATGAGATAAACCTTCTCAAAATATAGGAAAATCGATGTAGTGTAATAAGTTCGGGTTGTGAGAGATTATTGAATGTTGAGAATTCCTATGTATAGTGTATTCAGACAAATATGATGAGCTAAAGCACTTTTAAAATACATAACTATATAAAAATAAAAGTGGCTTTGAGAGATTTTCGAACTAGATTTTAGAGGTTTTTCTGTGTTCAGCAGTGGCTTCTTGAAAACATACAAAAATTAAATTAGATGTGCTATTGAGTTTGTGCTCTAAGAGATTATAGATTGTTGAGGTTTCCTATATATTGCGTACATAAACTAGTATGATGAGATAAAGCATTATAAAATTGCATAAAGAAATAAATTAAAAGTGGCTTTGAGAGATTTTTAAACTAGATTTTTGAGGTTTTATGATGATAAAACTTCTTAAAAAATTAACAAAACATTTTATGTGTGGCATTAGGTTTAAGTTTTGATATAATATTGAATGTGGAGGCTTTCTATGATCAGCAGTGGACGTATAAGGGCTGAAATGATGAGATAAACCTTCTTAAAAACATACAAAAATCAAATTAGATGTGCTATTGAGTTCGGGCTCTAAGGGATTATCGAATATGGGGTCTCGGGTATTGCTAAATTGCTTTTGGAGGATATCATCACGATAAATACCGGTATTGCATGAGGATTACGTTAATATAAAAGTAAATTGAAAATGAAGCATTTTGGTGGCATGCGTCACCCTGAAATATATTATTAAAATCCTCCAATTGTTGCGAAATTGTAATGGACAAACAGCGATATCGATAAAATGCGGGATTTTTTTTTTACATATTCTATTTTGAACTTTGTTTTTTATTTTCTTCTTTCGCTTTGTGAATAACTATCCTACACACGCATTTGATATTTCAGTAAAAAAGTAATCTCATCTATCATAAAGTTTAGGGTACTACTAGGATCCTACCTTCAAGTGGTCTACCCCGAAATGTATATAGGTACGGTTACAACTGAATGATCCTACACAAAAAAAGTAATCTGATCTATCATAAAGTTTAGGGTCTACCCCGAAATGTATATACGGTTACAACTAAATGATCTGAACTCTAGTGGTAGGACTTGTAAAGCTCCACCTGGCTTGCAACCACCCTCTTGCTCCGGTATCGTTGCGCGGGAAAGCACCTTCTGGGAAAACGCGCTTCAACGCAGACCTCCTTGCCCGCGTAAGACGATCAACAAGAAGGTTAATGAGTGAGAAATCCTAATGTTATTATTGATGTCCAAATAAAATAACAAAATAATAAAAGTAACGCGCTACCACTTTTTTTCAATTTCAAATATCTTTATTATTTATAAATAAGAATGGTAATGCAATCGTCAGTGTAAATTTATCCTAAAAGGTATCTTAACATACTTGAAAGGTTTAGTTTACGCGCTACCAACAAGAAAACTAATGCTAAATACATTTTATAACAATTTGTCGAAGCGAAAAATTTGTTTACAAAAACCAAAGTTGAATTTCAATTTTCGCTAGATATTTTCAAGAATTGTACCACTTCCGTGTCGCGTGCCAAACAGTGCCAAATAACAAGTTTATACTAAAAGAGTTTGGTGAAAATCGCGTGCGGCGTGACAGACTGACGTACCGATGAGATAGATAGAAAATACTTATTGGCTACCGGCCAATGTGTAGTCTCTAGTTTTTGCATAGATTTAGAATATACTTTTTGTATCTGTGCTGACGTACCTTGCTTGGTGAAAGTTACGTGAAGTAGCTCATCATCATCCGGTAGCCACGTTTGGCAAGAGCCTTCTCCAAGATTTGAGTGTTTTGCTTCGATATCTTTGCTTGACAGGTAGGCTGGATACCATTGTAAAAAAATTACATACGTTTGCTTTTTGATATTTGCATTTAATTTAATTTATTTCAATTTATTACCGCACTAACAGGTTAACCAAAGCATGCAACATACAGTTAAATTTAGATCAAATAAATAATAGAAATATTTATGTGATGAATAAAGATGTTTGTTCTGTGTTTGGGTGTTGTATTGTATAATAGGTATGTATTTACAAAAAAAAAGTATTTATGTATTCTATCCGTAATCTAGTTCCCATATTACAAGCTATGCTTAGTTTAAAGATAAATGGCATTGTACGTAATTAATGTCCAGTATTATTTATTTATTTATTAATATTTAATACTCAATTACCCATACTTAATTACTTTACTTAATTACTTAGCTAACTATCCTATAAAATTATTCTAGCTTAAAAATACTACACATTTATGTAAAATACATTCAGCTAAGAAAAGAATATATCTAATTCCTGGTTAGGAGCTAGCAGAGCATTAAGCAAATGGAGGGCCTGTATTGTAGGTGCGTGCAAATCAGTTAAAAACTTTATACTTTTAAGCTATTAAGTAACGAATGGTGAACGGGGGAACTTTATATTGTATGTCTACATATACAGAGAAATCTGTATTGTCTACAAATACAGACAGCCTGGCAACCCGCCGTCTATGTTCTCAAGGTTCTCGAAACACAGGACTACGGGGGAATGAAGGTCAGAACAAAAAACCTTCAGTACTCTGGTACTCTTCTCTGTCACACGCTATGCACCTTTTATGACAATAAACAATAAAACTGCCGAAAATAGCCAACACACTCAAATGTGAAGAACATCGTACTGTAAGCCTAATATCCCAAGCCTCGAAAATACTATTAAAAATTATACAAAACAGAATTAGAAACAAAATTGAAGAAAACCTAAGCGAGGATCAATACGGATTTAAAAGAAACAAAGGCACAAGGGAGGCGATAGTTGCTTTACGTTTAATAATTGAAAGAAGCATGGACTTAGGACGTGATACCCACATTGCATTTATAGACCTAGAAAAGGCTTTCATATTCATAAATAAGGTAGATTGGAAAAAAATGATGAAGATTTTGAAGGAAGTCGGGTTAGATTATAGAGATGAGAATAATGTATCAGCTACAGTTGTGGGAGTAGGGAATGAAAGGAAAGAAGCAAAAAGATCGCACAAGGCGTAAGACAGGGATGTTCACTCTCACCACCCATCTTTAACATTTTCATAGAATCTGCTATTAAGAAAATAATACATATATTTTATATGTATTATTTATAATGTATATATTTTATAATTTCTCCATTAAATTTTACTCCTTTCTTTGATTTTTCATCAAAGAAAGGAGTAAAATTTAATTATAAAATTCATAAGATTTGCAGACGACATAGCAGCTCTAGCAGAAATAGAAAATGATTTACAAACTCTACTTGATATCACGAATAATACTTTTAAAGAATTTTCTCTCAAGATAAGCAAAACCAAATAACTATCAGCAACCAAAACCGACAAATTGATATTCAATACAATTACTTTAGACAACATCAATTTAGAACGAGTTAAGATTTTCAGATATTTAGGCAGCCTTATAACTTCAAATTCAGATGTACACCAAATATTATAGCAAGAATTGCAATAGCTAAGTACAAGTATTTAACAATAAAAGAAACATTTTTACATCAAATATATCTAGAAAGGTTAAAAATAAATTTGTCAAAACATATATTTGGAGGATAGCGCTGTATGGGTGTGAGACGAGGACGATGACAAAGAAAGATAGGAATACATTAGAGGCAATTGATATGTGGTGTTGGCGAAGGATGGAGAAAATCAGTTGGACAGAAAGAGTGAATAACATTGAAGTATTGCATAGAGTAAGCGAGGAAAGATCTCTATTGCAAATTGTTGAGCACAGAAGAGGAAAAATGATCGGCCATCTTATACGACACGATAATTTCATCAAGAACATCATAAAAGGGTGAGTGGAAGGTAGAAGAGGAAGAGGGAGGCCGAGAATAAGCTATATAAAACAAGTGAAAGCGAAAGACGCTGTCGTGTCGTATAAGGAGGTCAAGGAGGCTGCCCTGGAAAGATCAACATGGATAAAGATTCATCAGTTGTGCCGACAAGAGTCAAACTCTTAAATTGATGATGATGATAGACCATCCTTTCACGATAATCTCGCCTGATGCTTGTAACAATGTGGTCGATAATGTCGCACAAAGGCACTAGGAGAGAGCAATTTACTCTCGCGTTAAAAATCTAAGCTATACATAGCAGGATTTGCCTTGTTTGTTCTTATAATGAAGGCGGATTCGAAACATTAAGCTTTTAAATCGTTTTAAAATTTTTACATTTCCATAAAACCTATCCGGCCCACTGCTCGTCAACTTTGTTTTTTTTTGACCGCCTCTGTGGTCTTGTGGTTTGCTCGCCATCCAGAGATCCTGAGTTCGATCCCTGGGGAGTAGAATATCGTGATTGGTTTGATTGATGGTAGGACTTTACGCCATAATAACAATTTTAAATTGTAATGTTCCGGCATTTAGAGGAGAGATAGCCAGTCCCTCATACTGTTGAGGATTCCAGGTGAAGTGCGCTTACAAGTTCGGCCTTATCATAACATGAAAACCAAAGATGAGATGAAGGCAAAGCGCATTTTTGTCGTACAATAAAAAAATAGACTATGATATCATGTAGAATCAGACGCACATTATTTTTACTGGTTCTCTCGATTTGCGTATAGCCATTGATCAATATATAAAAAAAAATCGTCCGCACTGTTCGAAGTTTCCCGCTTTCCCAGACGCATATTGACGGCAATCAATGATGATTACCATCATGTATACGCAAAATGACGAATCGCTGAATGGCCAACACGCGAAATGACCAATCGGTAAAATGACCAACACGCGAAAGGTACCCTATACGAAGTTTTATTTCATGACGTAAAACCAACATATCCCAAAACTCGTCACATGAGTCAACGGACAAGCAAACAGAACGTTTCTATACTCATACTATGATTGATGGGGTATCCCGAAGCAGGTAAACACACCCAACCATTAATCTTAGTGCGTCGCTGGCCTAAGCAAGCAAGTGCTCGACGTGTTGTGTAGTTTGTTTTTCCTCGTGTCGCAAATTAGGCGTCTGATAAATCGGATAAAAGTGATAGATATATGGCTATTCTTTGGTTCTGATGTATTGTCATTTTTTATTCTTTCTTTTAGAACAAATTATAATTATATATCAGGTAATTCAACATCATCATCATCATCATCATCATCATCCTATTGCAGCCCACTTCTGGACATAAGTCTCTCCCAAGTGCCACTGAGTCCGGTCTTCAGCTCTCCCCATCCACTAGTGCCACCATGCGCAAGTCATCATTCCGTAATGGTCGTCCAACACTACGTTTACGAGACGTGGTCTCCACTCCAGAAATCACTTACTCCATCGATTTTCGGTTCTTCGACAAATATGGCCGGCCCACTGCTAATTATCTGGGCTATATCGATTTCTCTGACGAATATATTCGTTTTGGATCTTGTCTCTCAGAGAAACTCCGAGCCCTTCATAGCTCACTGAGCAAGTAATTAAATAATATTTAATAACCATTTCTGGTCACAAGAATACTCAGCTAAAATGTTATTTTGACGGCATATAATTCGATCATAGATCGAGTTTGTATAAAAGTGGTCTTGATAATGTTTCGAAGTCTCTTGTAGCCGGGTGTTTGATTAAGGCTAGCAACACACGAATTCGTACAAAAGATGGCCACGCATCACCGAGTGTGTTTTATTGCGTGAGTTGTTGACACAGATAGGTGAAAATAGCTCGTCCAAATATTCCTAAGGAAACCCTGAAATGTAACAGATGATGTGAATTTTTATTCCGCGTTTTCAAGACTTTTTTTTGTACTTCTTTTTTATTGTTCTTCGGGTAATGCTTGGTTTTCATCTCACCTAGTTATGAGTTGAGATAAGGCCGAAGGTGGAGGCGCACTTCACCCGGAATCCTCAACAAACTGAGGAACTGGCTATCTTACCTCTAAATGCCGGAACACAACATTTTTTTTAAGAATTCTTATTATGGCGACAGAATTAGGTGCGAGCTACCCAGGCGGACTTAAACAAAATCCTACCACCTACCAAACCTAGCACAATACTGTACTACTCCTGGGGATCGAACCCGGGACCTCTGGGTCTAAAATCGGTGGGTAGAACCACTAGACCACAGAGGAAGTTATTTTTTTTTATACAAAAATAGAATGAAAAAGAGTTAAAAAAAAAAGTTAATAAACATATAACGAACGTATTCGTATGCAATGCTTAAAATAATTTTGTGTCAGACAATTTTTGACATGATATAGATCTTCTGTACGTGTTTGTCACTGCACTCCTCCTAATTGGCTTCACCTATTTTTGTTTATGGTATTACAGGGAAGCACTTGGTTTTCATCCCACCTGGTTTCAAGTTATGATAAACTGCCTCTAAATGCCGGAACATAACAATAAAAAAATGTTATGGCGACAGACAGGTCGTGGTAGACAGTTAGGCGGACTTAAGCAAAATCACAATATTGTACCCCCTGGGGATCGAACCCATGACCTCTGGATCTGACATCAGTGGGCGAACTACAAAACATCTGACTAAAAATATTTATTTTGTAATTGTTTAAGAAAGTCTTTCTGTTGGACTTTCTTAAACACTTTGTTTTTTTTTTCAAACAATTGTGAATCTGAGCCTTATA
The DNA here is from genome assembly GCA_951394065.1 of Venusia cambrica. NCBI lineage: Eukaryota > Metazoa > Arthropoda > Insecta > Lepidoptera > Geometridae > Venusia > Venusia cambrica. The sequence goes on from OX596036.1 coordinate 3,082,420, forward strand.
CCTATTCACAATTGGACCCGGTATGTGTCACTGCAATCTTCACGGGATATATGGGAACGAAATCCCGGGTATTCCATTAGTATACCTACGTTTATATAATATCCTCTTGTGTTGTTTAATGTCTCTCCTATTTTCACCAACCACAGAAAGTTGATGTCAAAACAACGTACAGCATATTTTCCCTGACATGTTTAATAATTAATTCGCATTCCCGGTCGCGGCTTTTGTATTGACCTGCCAGCTCAACCCCGATATCGTAAATGCCGACTAAGGAATCTCACCAGAAGAAGGGCAGCAGCTTCCGTATTATCTTACATAAAACCCTCTTGTTTTTTTAACATAAAGGTCTTGCAAGATAGTGACGTAAGAGTATTTGATTTCCTTCAGGAACAGAAAGTTGAATTCTCGTAATGTTGAAATCCCAAAATGTATAATCTCCCAGAATGTTGATTTATTTTTGTTTCGCAAATTGTTGAATTCTGAGAAAGTTGAATTATTTTGAAGTTGAATTCCGATAATGTTGACTTTGTTATTGAAATAAAAACTGGTCTATTTCGGTCATGTTTTTTCGATCAAAAGGGTTGCCAAGTCACTGGTGTCAATAACTTTTGGATTATCATGCCAAGGGTTTGACAGCGCACATCCTTCATGTTGATCTAAACCCATGAATAAAGTATAGAATAAGTGAGAAAGAAATTTAAAGTTTTATTTTTGTTTTTTTTTTCCAGCAGGGGAACCACGTTGCCACGTTTGACAGACAGATGGTGTTCACAGTTAAAGTTTTGTTTATAGATAGAAAGAAGCTGCGTCTTTTTGGTGAAAGCCCTCGGTCGACTTATCGACATCCGTGGGCTGAAGGGGTAGATTTTAAAACTACTTTTACCATTAGATGGAATTTCTATTTGTGGTCAACTTCTGTACAACTACAACAAACTGTCCTTTATATGTAAGTATGCTTAGAACTTAACTAAGTTTAGCTAGTTTTAGCTAGTTTTTATTTTACTTAATTGTATTCAATTGTAATTTTGCTGAAATAAATCATTTTTAAATTTTACTTACCACGGCAACATTTTTGAGAGCACGTTTCTCTATTTCATTAGTTTTAACCCCCTCCGTGGTCTAGTTGTTCGTCCACCGGTGTTAGATCCAGAGGTTCCGGGTTCGATCCCCAGGTGGAGTCCAATATTGTGCTTGGATTGGTTGGTGGTAGGACTTTGTTTAAGTCCGCCCAGCTACCAACGTCTTACCAAATTCTGTCACCAAAACAGCAATTTTAAAATTCGACTCACTATGACTTAAGGTCAATGTAATGGTAATATATATACACCTCTAATAAGAGTTAGCAATGAGAGAGAGCCTAAAACTCTCGGTAGATAAAGAGAGAATAAATAAGTGCTTAGGTGTAATGAAAACAAAATTTTACAGAAAGGTTAATAGCTTTTTTATAGTGTGATAATCTCCGTGATTAAATACCTACCTAACACAAACCAGATACCATGAGATCTCAGTTCTGCGTGAACTGGGTTATTTTTGGTGTTAGTGATCCAACTATTTGTATTTATGCTGTAGGGTGTTACTGTTATTTTGCTATATCAACGACAGGACCATAATCGGTGCGATTGGCTGGTTCCTTTCTATACCCAAACAAAAATTGCGTCCACGTTCACAAATGTTGCAGTATCTCTATACCTAGTCCATGTGTTGCAGTGTTTGATATTATCTGATCTAAATAATTCTCTTCGCGGCTTAAATATCGACCCCTCCAGCTCAACCCCTTAGTCATATTTTACGACATCCATGTATCTATTAATCTCTAAAAATATCTATACAATCTATTAAATATGACTAAACTATTAAATACGACTACTAACTAACTATACTACTTATAAGAAGAAGGGCAGAAACTTATTTCTGTGCATTAATTACACCTTCATACTTCTGCGATCACCAACCCGCCTGCCAAGCGTGCAGTTATGGCATAACCCTCCAGCTTTCGAAAAGGTTATGTTCCTGCCATGCAATGGGCTGGTGATGGAGAGTATAAATTGTTCTGTTGCTGATTGACTTACAGATAACCAACTCACCGCCCAAACGTGGCATATTCCATTTATACACAATGTTACGAATTTCATACCTTCAAAACGAGTAAATCGGTATTTGACAGGCTTAGTTGGTAGTAGCTCTGCCTTATGCGCTGCAGGCTGTGGGTTCGATTGCCACCCAGGAAAAACATTTGTGTGATGAATATAGATGATCGTTCTGTGATTGGGTGTTGTATCATATTGTATGTATGCATTTACAAAATAATTTAAGTATCCGTAATCTAGTTCCCATATTACATGCTTGGTTTGGGGTAGATGGCACTGTGTGAAATTAATGTCGTGTCCTTTAATAAGGCTCGCTCCATTCTAGATCTCGTTCAAGATCACGTCATAAGGTCACAAGGTCAAGATGAACCATCTTAAAAAGAAAAACTAGACGGGTTTAAGCTACCCCGTTTAAGTTACATCAAGACTATTTCTATTCTATGTTTCGTAATAAGTAAAAACAATGTTTTTGTAAAGGAGCAAAAAGGTTGTGATCTTTCACAGAGCGGGTTATTACTAAAACTAGTGATTTCCATTACAGAGGGTTCGAATCGAATTGTGGATCAAAGTAAATAGGATACCCTTATTTTACGAGCCTGGGTCAGCTCATTTGGACAGTTTTGAAGCAACTTTGTCTCCGATTCAATCCATTGTTTACTATTGCGATAGTTTTAGGATAATAAACTGGGCCTTAAACTTATTCGTGTAAAGTTTAGTTTACAAAATGTATGCAACAATACTCATAGAAAAATTGTATACATATAATAAAAATTAGGAAGGTACTTGAGAGCAAATGTATTGAAAATTTTGTTATATAACCGTATTCATTTAATATATACATTTTGTCGGGGCAATAACTCAAAAATGTAACACACAAACACAAATGTTCACAGATACCAGTTATCGTATGTTATCATATGAGAAACACCACATATGATAAATGGTGGCACATGGTAATACATTATTACCGTGTCTGATAGGATTGGCTTTTTGACACGTGACATAAGGGCTGGCTCTCATTTAGGCCACCGAATTAGCATAGCTATTCAGCGTGGCAATGCAGGCAGTGGCTTGGGCACGCTTCCGTTTGGTACTGGTTTGGAATAATTGATAGGCCGTTTGTAACGGTCCTTAGGTAATCTGACGATTCCTTTGTACATAGTTAGTTTAATTGTACATTTTATTTAAGAAACACATCATCATCTAGTAAAAATTATAAATATTAATAAATAAAAATAGTAAAAATTAAATATATAAATAAATAAATAAATATAAATAATAATAATTATAAAAAAATATATATTTCAATATAATCAATATGATCTCAACCACTCCCCGCAGAGATGTAGATACCGGTAGATAAACAAATAAATAAATAAATAGATAGATAGATAGATAAATAGATACATAGATATCTATGTAGTATGTAGATATATAGATATGTTCAGCCATTAGGGCCTTGTCATCAGCTGCGTTACCACAAAATGTGAACTTTTTTTAATCCGATGACGATTCAATTTAAGCTTATCACGAACAGAAAACACAGCAAAAGAGGATTTAATATCTTAGCTTACTATATAATAGTACCTTTACCCTGCAACCTGTACCCTGTATAGCTATTTGCAAACAATGGGCATGAGCGGAACTTAATTTTTCACGTAAAGGGTAGTCAGAGGCTATTCCTAGTAGGTGATCCTCATAAGATCCCCGCTCTGACTGTTGAGCTGAGGTATTCTGGATGACGAAAACTTCGAGACTTTTTTACCGTTTATGTACGTTTGACAATGATCTACTAAAAATATAATTTCTATTATATATCTAGTGGTTTATCCACTGGTGTCAGATCCAGGGGATCCAAACCTCTGTACATATGTTTCCCTATGACATGTTTAAATCATATTTATGTGTATAATAAAGAATTACATGCATTACAATGGGTCCCGGGTTTGATTCCCAAGAGGAGTACAATATTGTGCTTGGTTTGGTCGATGGTTGGACTTTGTTCAAGGCCGCCTGGCTAGCTACCACCATCTTACTTAAGTCTGTCGCCAGAACAACAATTCCTAAATTACATCTTTATTCAATAAAATGTACAAAGGAATCAGTCAGATTACCTAAGGACCACCAAAGGTCTATCTATTTCCCAAGGGACACGAGTCATACCGTCGGGCCGCTTACCATCATCACGTAACAGACCATTCGGTTCAAGAACGACTGGAACATTCCGCCTAGTTATCTTATACCAAAACTGAATACTTCTTAATCCCAGGCTCACCAGTTAAGAGTCCCCAGGCTCTAACCATCCGACTCAAGGAGTTCGCATGCATTTTTAACTAAACCGTCGTGAACTCTGACTCGTTATCTGAAAGTGAGTCAAGTATGACACTCGCTAGCTCTGCAGGAAATAATCATAAGCAAAGCCTTATGCATTCCGTTATTTTGAGATGTATATTTATTTCATATTTTTGTACGAGATTGTTCTCAATTTACAGCAAGAAATATATCAGCTAATGTAGAACCTCAGGGGGCTACATTTTTTTTTTATTATACGACGGGAAGCGCTTGGCCTTCATCTCACCAACATAGAGATAAGGCCGAAGGTGGAGACGCACTTCACCCGGAATCTTCAACAAACTGAGGAACTGGCTATCTTACCTCTAAACCGGAACACAACAATTTTAAAATTGTTATAATAATCACTCTTTATATGAGCAAAGTTGGTTCTTATGCAAGATATGCATGATGAGAGTTTCATAGTAATACATTTTCCGAAAAAGTAAGCTTTTCACACGAAAGAGTTTTAAACACGTAACATAGTTATTAATTTAATCCACCTTTTTTTGGTTCGAGACGTCCTGTATAATGAGAGAGATTGCCCACCTGATACCAATTAGCATGTAAATGAGGTTTAACTTAAATTAATCCAGATATAACTCCTTTTAAACAGACTAGTAATGTCCACTGTTGAACAGAGTCTCCTCCAAAACTGGAAGATTTTGCCATAATTACCAGGCTTGGCAGGTGGTTTCGTGACCGTAGTAAAGGCATTACACAGATGAAATCACTGCTACTTATTGCGCAGAAAGCTGAGCTACCTACTTCCAACTAAGCAAGGGGGCCTGTCATTTGAAATCACTTTTGTTCTTCTTACAATATAAATCAATATTATGTTCAATTAATATTATGTTGTTAATAACTGTGCATGTATCACACAAATATTATAAAAGTGTAAGTTTGTGTGTATGTTTGTTACTCCTTCACGAATTACGGCTGAACGCATTATTATGAAATTTGGTACTAAGATATTTTGTTTATCCTGGATTAACAAATATACTACTTTTTATCCCATTAATCAATTCCCATGGGATGAGTAGTGTTGAGTGAGATGACCAAATATTCAAATATGTTGTTCACTCAATTACGCTCAACTGCTTAACGAATTAGGATAAAATTTGGTATAAATGACATGACAAAACAACGGATTTGTCTTTATTTATCCTTCACGCAAAAACTGCAAAAAAATTGAGCTGAAATTTTGTTAAGATTTTGTTCTGGACTAATAAAATAAATAAGATTCAAATGAGCTTTATTTCTTACACCTGGTTTTTTTTTATATAAATTTAAAACTATCTAATATGTACAACTAAAATAACTTAAACTTAAATATTTTTACCTAATGAAGAGAACTAATAGGTTTAATTCGTTTTCATGGTAAGGACCGCCTGTAGCGGTGAAAGCCTCCTCCAAGAGCAATTGTTGGCCACGTATTTCCTGCTGTGGCCGTGATGTCATTACACCATCTCTTTATTGGCCGTCCTCTTTTCCGTTTACTACTTTTCGACTAGGAAAATATATACACAATCATCCTGGTACCACGCGGGTGAGGCCGCGGGCGGAACCTAGTCATCCATATATTAGTTTCCTAGTGAGTACAAGTTTCAGACAATAGGTAGATCGTAGATACGATCCATAAAGGAATCGGAAGCTATCTATATTATTTAGTAGTCGACTACAAAAACGAACAGGGTGTTCAATTCCTATAGACGCTACAAAATGTACTAATCAACGTTATGAGACGTAAGACGACTTTCGGGTAATTTTTTATAGTTCCGTACCCAAAAGGTGTTAATGGGACCCTATTACAGAGCCTCTGTTGTCTGTTTGCGGAATATTTCTTATGACACTTAATATACAGTTGAAATTTCAGTGGTTTTTTTTTATTGAACATCGGGGAAGCGCTTGGCCTTCATCTCACCTGATTACAAGTTAAGGTAAGACCGAAGGTGGAGGCGCACTTCACCCGGCATCCTCAATAAACTGCTATTACAACATATAATAGAAACAAGAAACGGCTTGAAATGTGGGTGTAGGTCGGTTTTTCGTACTGCGTACACGTAGAGAGAAAGAGAAGAGAAGAGAAGTAGAAAGCATTATTTAATATGAAAATTGAGCACTGCTGTCATTTGAAACTCAAGAAATGGAAAAGTGACACTAACATTTCCTACTTATATTATTTAATCATTACCATGTAAACCATTTTGCTTGAATTTTTTAGGCTGTAGGCACTTGAGCACATGCTATGCTCGTCTTGTAAAATTGGAAACGGCTGTAACAGTAGAGTCTCCCTTATCATCCGACCTTGATGAAATCTCAAAGCTGAGAGGTAATAGGCGTCTAATGGGACGGCTGGTTTCAAGGTAGATCGCTGTTCCTCATCCCTGCGTTATCTCGAGTTTCAAGACCTGGGCATGAACAGATCTAGACTATTCTAGCATTAGGTTATCTAGAAATCAAATGTACCTGCACCCTTGCCCTCAATCTTGTCTAGACACTAGACGTCTAAGCCACAAGCTTGCTGTGCACAGCTTTGCATTAACGCTTTTTATGCGCACTGCAAAAACTTGGAATCCGCTTCCAGCGTACGTATCCGCTGTCTTATGACCCTTATATCTTTAAGTATATAATTAAAAGACCCTGTCAGGAAAGGTTCTCACCATTGTAGAACTCTGCCTTGCCTGTAAAATAGATTATATTAATTGTATTAAAAAAAAACAGGACAGTAACTTAAGAAAAGTACTGAATGTAACCATAGTACATGATTAGGATTTACTAATCCTAGGAGCCATAGATATACTCGTACTATAACCATATCAAATACTTGAGTTTAAGCACACGTTATGTCGACTTGTGATAATGGTGTCTAGTGTCAGGCGTGTGAAGAACGACGACACTTGACACCACGCGGCCAGAAGTTTGTGTTCAGGAACATGGTATTTTAAGGAGCTGGGCTCAATACACCCCACAGTGGGACGTCAGAACAGGCCTTGATTACCCCCACTCAGAATAAGAATAACGTTGTAACGAGAGTTCAACTTCTCTACCCTCATGCTGTACCGTAACAGTCATTTCCAATTTCAAGTTTTTTTTTATTAGATGACAGGGAAGCGATTGATCTTTATCTCACCTTGGCGAGTATACTCAACAGACTGAGAACCTGGCTATCTTCAAAAGTTACAAGCCTTACAGTTCAGTTGGAGGTAGCTCTGCCTTTTGCGCTGAAGGTTGTGGGCTCAATTCCCACCGAGGAAAAACATTTGTGTGATGAATATTGATGTTTATTTTGTATTTGGGTGTTGTATTGTATGATAATAAGTATTATATCCGTAATGTAATTTCCGTATTACAAGCTTCGCTTAGTTTGGGACTTTAAAATGCTTTGCGAAATTCATGTCCTGTAATATTCAATAATTTGTTTATCTTATTTTTAAATGCCGAAACATGCAAAAAGTTCTATTCCTGACAAGAAAAGAGGTCTACGATCGAGGACACCCTTAACAATTATAAGGGCTCAATAGGCGGTTATCGCATGCTTTCCTTATTCGAGTGAGATGGTATCAGAGTCATTATCAAGATTTAAGGGGCCCTTTCTATTGAGTTCGGAGGCCGCGGCCAACTTGTATAGCTTTGTTTTGTTGATGAGATGTTGTGATACCAGTTGTGTTCTTGTTACTTTCCTCTATAGATAATACTTTTATTTCAATTGTTTTATTGTACAAAAATCACAATCCGCGACGGGACTCGAACCAGCATCTTTACCTCAAGCCGGAAACGTGGCAACTCATAAGAAAAATTTACATAATCACGGTCCTAGGGTTCCAACTCACATTCACAGACAAAGTATTACGGATCTTTTATTTTAAATTTAATTATATTTATAGATAGGGTTTGTTTTTGTTAACTGTCTACCTGATACGGACAGACAGATGGACGAGGGGTATAGTTAAAGGAGTCTCGTTGCACGATTGGGTTCCGAACGCTAACCCGATGAATAAAGAATAGAAAGCAAATAGACAACGAAAAAAACCTCTAAATTCAATTCTGAAAATTCAGCCTCTTAATAGTCGTGCGTTGCTTTCCGTTCAGCGGACTTTTGTCTCGTCTACCCGAGTGCCTTACAAGGAAGGTTATGTTTTTCTAGAGTAAGTATGTATGGGATTTCATCCAATCTGCAGCCTTGACGGAGTGATATAATGGTCTATAATTTTATATGGGGGATGTAAATCAAAAGTTAGAGGGGGGTGGAAACAAAAAATGATTCTATTTCATCAATATGAGCATCAAATGAAATCTAGCAATATGCCAATTCTAAATATATCTAAATTAAATCAGTGAAATCAAAACATTAATGCAAACACGCAAAAGTTTTTAACATTAAAATAACCATTCTATACTATACTTAAGTTACCTGAATAACACTTTATTATTACATTATTATTAATAAGTTAAAAGTATGTCACTCGTATCTTAAATATATTGTTAAAAAAAATATCGTCTGTATGATGAACATCTACTGAAAAATCTAGTAAACAAAGAATAATATAGCATATAATCACAATTACAATGATGCATACTTATTTAAATTTAAAACTAGATGTCGCCACAGGAAAAATTAGCACACATTGTCAAATCATTTCGGGTAACGTAACAGATAATACAAGAATAAACTGTGTATCCATATTAACATATTTTGTTGACGGGATTTAGTTTTTTTTAACTTTAAACATGTTTCAACACTGGACAGATATTGACAAAAGTAAAGTAATATCAAAACAAGAATGCTTTAAGAAGTGGTCATCCCCAGGTCAACCTGTCAGCTACACGATAATCCAATATAATTGGACATAATCCGGAATTTCTGTTTAAATACAATTTTTCCCTCAAATTTAGCACGTAAAATTTAAATAATCGCTGAAATGTACAGAACCGACGCCATTTGCCGACAATATCGAGTGCACAAAGAGTCCCATGCCTTTGTGGGACGTCTCTTCGCTACGTTTTATCTCAAAACGCTGTACAATTGAGGCGAATGAACTTGTGCATACCTATTGTATGTTTACTAGATAACACCGCACTGCTTTGCTTCAGCAAATATTAATAAACGGGCGAAACGCCTGGGACGTTTCTATTATCCCGTGGGAATTTCCTAAAATCAACTTGAGGATCCTTTAACCTTTTGGTTTGCGCTGTGCTTTAATTACTACGGTTACAGTACATTTTTTTTTATTGTAAGACGGGAAAGTGCTCGGCTTGCGTATCACCTGATTTTCAAGCTATAATAAGGCCTAAGGTCGAAGCGCACTTCACCCAGAACACAACAGTCTTAGGAACTGGATATATTACCTCTAAATCTTTAATACTTTTTTAATGGCAATGTAATTTTTTTTTTATACTACGACGGGACAAGCACGTAGCGCACCTGGTGTTAAGTGTACTTGCCTATGACAAAGCCTTACTGCATAGGTCACATCCACAAAGAACATAGCCTACACGGCACTGCATTGCACATGTCAACTTGAGGCATAAATGTGTTAAGCCTCACGTACCCGTTTTCAGCGGCAACCATACCCTTCAAGCTCTTTCACTAGGGGCTTCTACTACTACTACTACTACTACTAGGTACGTACTAGCCGTAGCATTCTCAATTTTTTTTTCGCGTTTACAACAAATTATTTTGCTAGGAATAAACCATACTGCCTCGCAACCGCGCGACCACGGCAGAAATATAGGTACCTAATTGTGTGTTGACTGAGTGACCACTTTTTTTTTGTTATTGTATGACGGGGAAGCGCTTGGCCTTCTTCTCACCTGGTAACAAGTTGAGATGAGGCCGGTATAAGGTGGTAGCGCACTTCACCCGGAATCCTCAACAAACTGAGGAACTGGGTATCTTACCTCTAAATGCCGGAACACAACAATTACCACATATTTTTTCGTAGTGTTTGCAGATTTTTAGTTATTGTTCCAAAATATTTCGTAAACATATTGGAGTTTTTCAGAATTTATTTAAAAGTTATGCTAGCGTACATGTATGCGATAAATACTAGTTTTTTCAAATTGAAACGACAATCAAATTTAGATGGTCCCTGGAATCGAACAAGCCAATACTTACTATATTCACTCACTTCCATATCCATACAGACATGAACAGTCCCTCTGTTTACGTCTTTATACATGGGAAAGGACAAAGGATTTTGGGAAATTTCAACAGATAGTGGGTGTGGTCCATAGCATTTACAAGTTCATATAGAGTATTTATTTATTTGTTTATTTATTTATCAAAATTACAACAATTTTTACAAGCTTAACATAATACAAAAGCGTAAACATCGTAATATCAAAAATTATTGTCAAAATTAATAAAAATTACTCATTCACAATATAAAATCTATACTTATAATAAAATAAACAATAGAAACTGTCATCTATTTGAAAAATACAAAACAACCAAGGCTAATTTTACGAATTCGTTCAGAGAACAATGGAACAGTTATGGAAACCCTATTTTCCCTGATAATTCCTACATGAGCAAGTCACAACATGTCTTTAAGTGCAGAGCAAAAAGGTGTCTTCTAGGCCACATCGTCGTTTCCCAACAAGCGAGATTCTGAAAATGCGTATATCTACGAGTATTTTCATAAAAAATAAATGGAATATTTATTAGTAATAAATTTTTGACTTATCACCTTGCATACAAATTCCTATGATACGTGATTCCAATGGTTCAATGGGTTCTGATAACAATGGCAGTAGCATCTATTGTTTTTGTTGGGTATTTCATTCAGACTGAACTGCCTCATATAACCTAAAGGAAATCAATAGGGTGTGAGAATATACCTCAAAGCTGTAAATAGAACATTCCAAACATAATACCCACTTACACCGGGGACTGCCAATACGTCCTAACTACTGTTACTAATCCAAACGTTTGTGCTTTTGATGTTTCTCACAATGATCAATGTTGTTACTGTTTGATTATAGTGTTCCATTGTGTATGATGACGACCGCTACGCCAAGTTCACGATGAACCGAGCTTTGATATGCGATAATGTATTTTTTATGTATGGACATAAAAAATATACCATGGGGTATAATCTACGCTGCAAATCAAACTTCAACAAAATAAATGAGACTTAGACATCATCATTATTATAATAATAAGAATAGCCTTTTTGGAACAAACATTTTTTTTTCTTTAAATAATTAGACTTATTAGAAACTAGAAGTTAATATATCATTGTCATTACATGGCACACGTCTTTGGAAGAGAGTGCAATATACTCTCCACTTAGGTGCAAGGCGTGTGCTGTAGGGAACTCGATATCCTCCCCTTCCACATTCCACTACCCCAGCTGAACACCTACCCTACCCCCTGCAGTGGCCAGTTTGGAAATCACTAAGCCGACTACGGACTCAAGTCAGCCGCTGTAGGAAAAATCAACCCAGATATTATATCATTAATAAATATTTCAGAACACACATTTCACACGGCGCCATCTAGCCCCAAACTAAGCAAGGCTTGTAAATGGGAACTAGATTACGGATATATGTTTTTTTTTTGTAAAAACATATACATAAGCATAAAATACAATACATAACAAATATTTACATTTATCACACAAATGTTTGTTCCGTGTGGAAATCGAACCCACAACTAACGAGAATGGTTTGGGTTAGATCATTGACTCGATTAGAAGAAGAACATTTGAAAGATTATCTCAGTCATTCTGCCTTTGATTCTATTAAAAAAAAAAAAACTCTGCCTTAAAGGTTCTCATTCTGAATATTAAAAACAAAACAGACCTGAAAACGCTACAATAGAGTTTATGCATATGAGTTTGAAAGACAGATACATTTGCAATTGTTAGATTTATTTGCTCCTGTTTGCATTTGTTTGGTAAAGCATAAGTCCCTCTTATAATGAATACGCCTGTATTGTACATGCTATTGTTATTTCAAGGCTCCTAAGGATAGACAAACGAGACTCACTGGGTTTGCTCAACACTTGACTTATCAGAATGCTAGGAATAGGAAATCTCACTACCATGAGTACTGGTCTTTGTCCATAGACACGTCACAGGTGAAATGGAGTTGGTAAATAAATAAATATTACAAGACATTAATTTCACACAGCGCCAGTACCATGCGTAGTTTGGGCTATAAATAGCTTACTAATAGCTTGTTATATGGGAACTAGATTACGGATATAATTTACATACTTTTTTTTTGTAAATACATACTTATCATACAATACGACACCCAAACAAAGAACAAACATCTATATTCATCACACAAATGGTTGTCCTGGGTGGGAATCGAACCCATAAACTACAGCACCGAAGGCATAGTTACTACAACCTGAGCTATGAAGCTTGTTTGGCACATGCCCATGATTTGCGATGTCAACAAATTATCAAATGGACCGTAAACTGGCCAAAAAACTATTTTTGCTGTAATGTAAATCGTCTTTGAATATTATCTGAAAGTGGTCAAACAAATATTTACACCCAGAAAACCTTGAAAGTGTTAGCTCATTTCCAAACCGACGCTATTATCTTTATTGTCTTAAAAGAGTGCGACTATAAAACTAGCGATCGACAATAAAAATAAGGCTTGCGATTCCCTTTAGAACTGTTCCTTTGCGTCGTGAAATTCAATGAGGTGGCCTAAATAAATTATTGTTGCTAGACTCCGTTTCAGCCTCGCTAAAATTACTGAGCTATTTTAAGGACAAATGATTGAATATGAAGCTCTAGATTTCAGTTAATTGCTAAGCGACCTACAAACATTAAAATACAGTCAATAGGTATACGTACAATAAGTTAATTAATATCAGGTGATATAAGACTTGAATCACTATCACATAGGGCTGAACTTATAAGCACACTGCTGAACAAAGCATTTTATCGGAAGGCTCTCTTCACTGAAAACCTCATAATTATAAGTTTTTTTTTTATTTATTTTTTTAAGTTTTACCTGATTACTAGAAGACGCCAGGACCAATTTGGATTTATATTTTTGTTAGAAAAAGTAAACTTTATAGGTGCTCCCATTGTCATCTAGTCAGAATCCGATGATGGGAACCCTGGAGAAATCGAGGGAGTTTTTCAAGTATTATAGGCACACTTGAAGCGTTTTGGGTATTTCTAGGGTGTCCTCAAAATAAGGAAAAATCGGATCCCTTATAGGATCACGCGTCTGTCTGTCCATACATCTGTCATCAAAATAACAAGCCTCGAGATCCAGGCCTGACCCTACGTATATAATCATCAGCCACCTCTATCTATCAACTCCACTTGACGTGGTTGGCTCTCGACCTCTAGGCTGATCCAGCACTAGGCCAGAGGAAGGCTATAAAGCACTGACTCTCCCGCGCAGTGACGAAACGCAGGAAACCGTTTGGCGCCTGACATCGGCTGGAAGATCACTAGCTTTTACGAGTCCACCAACAGTGTTGTGGTTATTCAGCCGTAACCACAGGCGAAAGGCAGCGAATTCGATGCCCGCGGTAGACCAAGGTGATAGATCAAGCTTACCCCAATGAACAGAGGTAATGGGTTTGATGAGATAAAAGTTATCGGAATGAATAAAATAACACTTTTTATGCCAACCTGACTTAGCAAGTTATTGGTAGAACAATTATTATCTACAGGTTCAATGCTATCATTAGGAGCGTCTCAGTTTCTTCAGATTGGGGAGAAAATAGGGGAAATTTGCTGTAGCATAACAACGGATTTCAATTATTTTAAAGAATTTAATTCTACACAAGATATTGTGAATAAAATAAACAAAAAGGGGGAGTTGAGGGGGAGAAGGGGAAAAGTTTACTGTAGGATTAAAATTTTTGAGATTTTTTTTCGGAAAATGTATATGTACGTTTACTAATCAAACTACGCAGGCCTCTCTGCATTTGCAAGACAAATCCGTAGACACCAGGTTCGATCTCCTCAGACTTAGGGAACGCGAGTAATTGCTAAAACTTAAACCCCTATTTGCTCTAATAGGAAAAGTGAAAGAGGAAAGCATCGGTTATTGCATAGTTATAATGGCTCGTAATAGTCATAATAGTCATTTATTTCCTCTTTAAACATATTACATGCACTTAGATACGTCAAAAATAAAACAAAATAGGTAGGCTAGGCACAGTATACATAAAAATAAATATAACAAAGACAAAGAATAAAATCAATTAATAGGTACCTTTAGTACCGCACTTAAATTATAAACAAATTTACTAGTTATACTAACCATTATTGTCACAAAATATATACTTGTCGGCCAAAGCTTCGTCAATTGTATAATAACTTTTTCTAATTAATTTAAGTTTAATGTCGATGAAAAATTCAATGTCCGGTTTATTCTTAATGTCAGGTGGTGTTTTATTATACAATTTTATTGACAAGCAAAGAAAGCTTTTTCATATCTTTGTGAGTCTTGTTCGAGGAACTACAATATTTCCCTTATTTCTAGTATCATAACTATGAACTTCTGAGTTTCTAGATTTCCTCGTATGTAAACAATATTTTGGTAAATGTACGATCGCGAGGTTTACCGTTCTTACAGAACCACTAGTTTATTGTATTTCAACTAAGATAAACCGTGCAATACCCTCAAAGAATACACCCAATAAAAGCTACATTTCATTCGTACAATTCATAAAGTACTAGCTGTCGTCAATGGTTTTGTTCGTGAACTCTGCCATTGTGCCGTGACCTATTGTCTGTGCTAAACAGAATAAGCCAGAACCTCGATACAATGACTGTGTTTGAGGATGGAAACCGGTGGGAAGTCCGTTGTGTAATATGACAAGTTTTGTTCCGTAACGTGGGGACATAAAAGTTATTTTCCATTGCGGAATGATAGGTTTTTCTGGACATACTGCCCTGACAGCTGAATTTCGTTGCTGTCTGTAAAAATGTTTTCCGAAATTGAACTGACTCTGTGGTTCGCCCATGCCATAACAAATACATTTTGAGTTCCTGCTTACAGAGGTAATATAGCTAGTTCCTCAGTCCACCTTCAGTTTTATAATAACTTTGACTTGACATCGGGTGAGATGAAGGCTAAGCTCTTCCCCATCGTACGATACGAAAAATCCGGGGTAAGTACAAACGTTTAATATATATAATCGCCTCTGTGGTTCAACCCACCGATTTCAGATCCAGAAGTCCCGAGTTCGGTCTTCAGGTACAATATTTTGTTTTGGTTTGGTTGGTGGTAGGACTTTCTTTAAGGCCGCTTGGCTAGTTACCACCATCTTACCTAATTCTGTCGCCATAATAACAATTCTAAAATTGTTGTGATGGTAAGATAGCGAGTTCTTTAGTTATTTGAGGATTTCGTGGTGAAAGGTGAAGTGCGCTTCCACCTTCGGCCTTATCTTAACTTGTAACCAGGTGAGAAGGCTACGGCGCTTGCCCGTCGTACAGCAAAAAATAAAAAATACTTATGGTAAAAAAGCCTCCTCGTACCAAAAAGCGTTAGTTTACGATAAAAAAAATCCTACGATAAAACAAAACTGAATAACCATGATCACTCTTCTTGAGAATGACCTCGGAATCACAAAAAGACGTTTTCACTCACATTAATTTATAAAATAGCTTAGTGAGTTCTCAACAATTTAAATATTGAATCGGAACACAACTAAGACGCTATTTAATTTAAGAACAACAAAGAACCCGCAAACTATAAAGTTGTTTCTCAGTTTCGAGGTGCGACCGCCTTGAGTTGCCAACTTCATCCGGCTGCATAGTTGGAAAAACCGCCCTGATTCTGGGATTATATTATTACCAACTTCAAGACAAAGGGAAGGAGAAAAAAGGTAAAACTATAACGTTATTAACAAATCTGCGAAAGTATTGCGATTTTTATTAGTTTTACTTGTATTGACAGCAACTTTAGCAGGGCTTGAAAAATATATTTTCTAAGTATATAAACGTAACTTAACCGCCTATGTGGTCTAGTGGTTTGCCCACCGGTGTTAGATCCAGAGGTCCATGTGTGTAAAATTTTTAATTTTCAGTTACCTTTTTTCAGCTGAAATCGCCAGAACTATTTCTAAAAAGTTTCAGGAACTATAGAACTCACCTGCATGGGAAGAGAACTCTCATAAAATTTTGATCTGCTGAAAAATGATCTGCTAGGTTCACACACATCAGAGGTCCCAGGTTCGATCACCAGGGGAGTACAATATTGTGCTTGGTTTGGTTGGTGGTAGGACTGTTCAAGTCCGCCTGGCTAGCTACCACCATCTTACCATAAGTAGGTTATTTCATCATAGCAACAATTCTAAATTGTTGTGGTCCGGCATTTATAGAGGTAAGATAGCCAGCTCCTCAGACTATTGAGGATTTTGGGTGAAGTGCGCCTCCACCTTCGGCCTCATCTCAACTTGTTACCAGGTAAGATTAAGGCCAAGCGCTTCCCGTCGTACAAAAAAAAACATAATTGTTTCAGGCGTTATTTTGCGGTGATCCATGTTTCAGAATAAAATCTGAAAACAGATAAAATATTTAGTAACAAATCCGCCAAATCGCTATGAAAAAATCAAATCGACACGTGTTTCACCTCTATACACGAGGCATCTTCAGGAAATATAGTCTTGCTGATAAGCTGATGAGCCCTCTGTGGACGTATTGCCGCTCCGAGTTCTGCGCTACAAGACATTTTTTTAAATAAGGGTTATGAATTTGAGCTTGGTTGGACATGCGAGCAAGGGAAGGCCGAAAAAGGATGGATGGGTTGTGTGAAAGAGAAATGGGTGTGAAAGGAGTAGATGCAGAGTTGACTGTTGATAGGAGTGAGTGGAAGAAAACATGTTGTGCCGACCTCACCTAGCGTGGGATAAGGGCTGGAGAATTATTATGATGACTTTTTTAAATAAATAATCGCGATAATATAAAATATGCTATCACTTCAAAATAATGCAATGATGGTGATTTACCATATACTCAAATCGTTAGATTAGTGATCGCAGTATTGTTTTGAAGTATATTATATATAAGCTGGTCTGGTTCTACACCTATGCTGTAGCATAGGTCCTTTCAGGAATTTTCTTCATATTCGATTCCATAATGAAATATGCAAAATACAACAGAATGGCAAATAGTAAGCTTTCGCTACAGCACCTGCTTTGTTGATACGTACATCATAACTTAGGTTCTATCTTAGTTCAGCAACTAATGCATTGTAGATCAACTAGGTTGTAGCTGTGAAACAATACCTAGAGTAAGTATTAACAATGAACAACTTAGTTGCATTGCAGATTGCAACTAAGCCCGAGATTGTTAATTCAATTGTAAGTATGAACTAAGCGTGGCTAAGGCCGCTTCTGGTGGTGTCCTGCCTATCTGTACCACTTTCATCATGCGAACGGCTAAGGAGTGGAATACGTTGCCTTCGTCTGTTTTCCCTAAAAATTACAATATGTGCCAGAGTGAATAGGTATCTTCTAGACAAGCGTGCTACATCGGAGGCCACATCGATCGTCGCTTCATCAGGCGAGATTGTGATCAAACGTAGGTCTATCTTAATTAAAAAAATAAGTATGAGGAACTTTTTTTCTGAGGATTTTGGGAGAAGTGCGTTTACACCTTCGGCCTTATCATAACTAGAAAAAATAGGTGAGATGAAGGCCAAACACCTCCCCGTCGTACAATAAAAAGCCTCACAGCTCAGTTGGTAGTAGCTCTGCCTTCTGCGCTGTAGGCTGTGGGTTCGATTCCCACCCAGGACAAACATTTGTGTGATGAATATAGATGTTTGTTCTGTGTTTGGGTGTTGTATTGTATGATAAGTATGTATTTACAAAAAAAAAAGTATTTATGTATTCTATCCGTAATCTAGTTCCCATATTACAAGCTATGCTTAGTTTGGGACTAGATGGCGCTGTGTGAAATTAATGTCCTGTAATATTTAAAAAAAAAAAAAACACTGGAATAAAAATTTGTTCGCAATTATTTATTTGTGGTGCTCCTCATAGTAAGTTTTTGGAAATACCTGTTCAAACGTAATATATGTTGTTTAGGGTTCCGTACTAGAAGGATGTAAACAAAACGGAACGCTATAACTAAGCCACCGCTGTCATTCCGTCAGACTGTCTCTCAGCGGGCTGTATCTCATGAGACGTAATAGGCATATAGAATAAATTATCAGTGTGTCTTTCAATTGCCGCTATAGTAACAATAAAAAATAATTCAAATTCGAAAATTGATTTTTCTGCCTTGAGGGTCGAACCCCTGTGTAGGTTTGGTAGCCGTTTGTCCTACACACATATGGTGTAAGTCGCGTGAATTGACAAAGTAGCAGTTGGTCCAAATTGGAGTCGGTCATAATCACAAATCATCCTACTTATACGCCGCTACTTGGCCGGTTTGATTGGTCTTATCGAGATCCTTCGGACTGATTTACAGGCTTAGTTTTATTGTGAGTTTTTACCCAACTGCCACAGCAAGGTTAAGTTTTTAAAGGGTATCTAAGTATGTCTGTATGTATATTTTATTGCACTCTGAAGCCTAAACGGCTTGATGAATGTGAGGAGTCGTTTGGTTTGTGTGTGGGGTTTTTATTGTTTTTAATCTAAAATAAAAAGAGATGGAGATAAACTTGAAAAAAAAAAAATTTACGGCGCTCTGTAAATTAATATTTATTATTATTACTCGTTGATTATTATCCATATCAAATTATAGGATATAACAAATCTGCATAATTATTATACACTTTTTGATTTAGTTTAAAATTTTGCTGTCTGACTTTCGCTTGTTCTACTTTTAAAGTTCTTACATCAGATAAATCTTACTTTTTGAATGTGGATTGTTGAGAGCATGACTTGTTTTTAAATAAAAGGGTACTCAGTGTACTTAAAACCCTTTTGCGGAATGGAGCTAGCCAGTTAAGTGGTTTCAGCTAGCAGCTACATAGTAAAGGTTGCAATTAACTTACACAAAGCCGATTTTGCTGTGAAAGAATAATTTTTATTCCGCACTTGCCGGCGTTCTGTTGACAAATTCCTTTTACAGAGTTGTTTAGGGCTGTGTTTGTGAATTGGTGCTAAAAACAAATATTTTCGCAAATTTATAGAACGTACAGTAGCCTCCACTTATATGTGTACACTTTATAATATCTAAATGGTTTTGTATCCACATCTAGTAGGTTTTGAGGTATATATTGAGGTTTATATAAATGTAATATTCACGCTTTATGATTATAAATAATAATATGTAATATGAAAGTGATATATAACGTCGTGGCTTCAGAATCGACCCTCCCAACTCAGGCCATGTATGTCGTAAAAGCCGACTAAGGGATCTCATGATAAGAAAGGCAGAATCATATTTCGGTGCATTATTTTCAACCTTTACGGCGATCACAGTTGGTAGGTGCCAAGCGTGGTGATTTTAAAGAAAACCTCCAGCATTGGATTAGGTTTTTTTTTATTGTACGACGGGTAAGCACTTGGCCTTCATCTCACCTGTTTACAAGTTGAGATAAGGCCAAAGGTTGAGCCGCATTTCACCCGGAATCTTCAACAAACTGAGGAACTAGCCATCATACCTATAAATGCCGGAATACAACAATTTAGAATTGTTATTATGGCGACAGAATTACGTAAGATGATGGTAGCCAGGCGGACTTAAATAAAGTCCTACTACCAACCAAACCAAGCTCAATATATTGAACTCCCCATGGGGATCGAACCCCGGACCTCTGGATCTGAAATCCGTGAATTTAATTTCAATTTCAATTTATTTATTCACAAACAATTTCAGTAATCGTATTTGAATGTAGGTACTAATAATAAAATAAATTAAAAATAAGTCGATAATTAATAAAGAATCAAAGTCAAATTACAAAATGTCAAAATGAGATTAAATTAGTTACATAAATACAACAATGATGTCACCCTAGTGTACACCAAACTCATTCACTGAATAAAAGCAACCCTCCAGCAGAAGCTTCTTTAACTTAGCTTTAAATAAAATAGGACTATCGATCACTTTCATATCTAGGGGTAAGAGATTAAAAAGTTTAATAGCTTGGTACCGGCAGCCATGCATTGCTACATTTAACCTGGGATGCATTGGACACATAATATCTCTCCTTCTTGTGTTTAGTCTTAAGGCTCTCTGTTGTGCTGACTCGTATTTAAGCGGATGTCGAGCGATGTCCATGAGGACCACTAATATGTAGAGACTAGGAAGGGTAAGAATGTTTAGAATTTTAAATTTCTCCCTACATGATTCCCAAGGAGGAATCCGCATCATTGTTCGTATAGCCCTCTTTTGTAATACAAAACCCTTGTCAATATTGTATTGATATCCATTTCCCCAGAACTTGATACTGTATCTGAATTTCGACTCTACTAAAGCATAGTATACCGATTTAAGCTGGTCAAGACTTATTTCTTCTCTTAAGCTCCTCAATGCGTAACAAGCTGAACTAATCGTGTTTTCAAGTTCTTTTAATTCAGGTTTCCAATTTAAAAATGCATCAATATGAACTCCTAAAAATTTTACACATTTTTCAAATTTAACTTTTATACCGCTATTACATACATCGATTGTTTCATGATTTCGTGCCGTAGTATTGAAAAGAATTGCTTGAGTCTTACTAATATTTAATTTTAGGTTATTGGCATAGAACCATTTATTAAAAGCCTCAAGTGCAACGTCGATCTTATCTTTAAGTTCTTGAGTGGAGGTGGCAGGTATGATTGCATTCGTGTCATCTGCATATAAAATCAGCCTTATACATGGAACGGCGCTATTTATAAAGTTGATGAGGTCGTTCATAAATATGACAAAGAATATTGGTCCTAGTATAGAGCCTTGTGGGACTCCCCGCCCTATGGTACAAACCTTTGATTTGGTAACAGTTTCCTTCCTATTCCTATTGTCAACGGCCTTGATTTCAATGAACTGTTTCCTTTTATTTAAATATGAATTTATGAGATCCAATGACCTACCCCTTACTCCATAATGTTCTAACTTTGCAATGAGTATATTATGATCCACTGTATCAAAAGCGGAGGACAGATCTAAAAATAAACCTGCAACCCTCATCTTGCTGTTTAGATAGCAGAGAACTTCACTAATCAATAAATCAACCGCATCAACAGTCCCCACACCTATTTTATATCCAAATTGATTGTCATTTAATATGTGGTTTAAGTTTAAATGAGATAAAATCCTATCTTTAATTATTTTTTCAAATATTTTGGACACAATTGGTAGCAGCGAAATAGGCCTAAAATTTTTTGGATCCGTTTTTTTACCTTTTTTATGAATTGGCAGAACCTTAGCAATTTTAAGCTCGTCAGGAAAAAGCCCTGTTCCTATACACTCATTAAAATAATTTGCTAAAGGCTCAGCTACTAAATCTATATTATCTTTAAATACCTTAATTGGTATTTCATCATGACCATATGAGCGTTTGTTTTCCATTTTCTTAACAATAAATTTAATCTCATTTCTGTTTGTTTCTCTCATTTCCATGTCAATATTAATTCTACTTGAATGATCAGTCATGTACTTTAATGCTAGACCTCGTTTTTCTATAATGTCAGGATCATCGGTGGAAAAGTCAAATTGTTTTACAAAAATGTCAGCTATATATTGGGTATTGTTGATAATTTCATTATTAATTTTAAGCAGATAGTTTTCATGTGTCTTCTCAGTATTCTTATTTCTATGTTTATTTATTATATTCCAAATTTGCTTAGTACTATTTTTTGCTTCCGCTACCTCGATTGATACTGCGTTTTTTTTCGACGCAGTGATAACTTTTTTATATATTTTAATGTATTTGTTTCGATAAGCAACCACAGACGGATGACTATCCTTTTTACCAAATGTATTTAAAAATCGCTTCATTTTGCTCGACGTTCTGATACCTTTTGAAATCCATTTTATTTTATTATTTTTGTTTGACTTTATCGATACGTTTTTCTTTTCAAAAGACGTGTCAAAAATGTTTTGAAATTCGCTGAGAAAATTACTGCATGTTGACCAATCGTATAACTGTAATTTATGTCTAAACTTATTCATGCTACTTTCCGAAAAACATCTTTTTTGTGTATTGTAAGAGTTAGCTTCTCTACGGCGGCAGTTTGTGGCTTCAATATTCAAACTACACAGTAGTGCGGCGTGACCATCGCCAATCCCGTTATGATCGACTCTACAAGTGGCAATATTACGTTCTGGAAGGTTGGTTAGAATGTTGTCAATGCATGACTCTCGACCATCGCGGGAAAAAGTGAAAGAGCTAACTAGATATTGAAAGTTATAACATTTAAGAAGTGATACTAATTCAGATCGATTCTTACTGTCCTTTAAAAAATTTACATTAAAATCCCCTGGAATAATACATCTTTTGTTGAAGAAGTGCTCAAGTAGAATTTCTAGTCTAGTAATGAAATCGCTAAAGTTTTTATCATCAGGAATCCTGTAAACACAACAAATATTCAGATTCAGGTATGTGTCTCTTATACCGCATATCTCAAAACTATTAATTTTATACAATTTTTTGCAAATTTTAAGTTCCTCAAAGTTATTTTTATTATGGGATAAAATCAACGAGCCGCCTCTCTTTTTATTTACTCTGAAATTACAAGAGCCCATTTCATAGTTTTCTAAATTAAAAATGCCTACACCTAGCTTATTAAGAAAATGTTCACAAATACATAAATAGTCGATGTCAATATTCATGTCAGACAAGTAAATTTTTAGAGAATCTTTTTTATTAGACACTCCACATACATTTTGAAACAAAATGTTTACACGAGACACGGAAACAATATTATTTTTAACGCTACTATTCTCATGACATACATTTTCTTGCAGAAATAAGTTATTGTTGCTCACGAAAAAATGTTTCATTCTGATTTAGCACATCACTATTTGTTTGTGAGCTTACATTTTTTGATTCACAAGTATTTCTCAGACTAGCACTGCACTTCATAGGTGTTGTCTGTGTGGATACTGTCATATAGGTTATTTGCCTATTTAAACGTTTATTATTTTCTAAGCATTTATTTTTGTAGTCGTTCCTGTAACATATCTGTAATATATCTTTAAGAATGAATCCACAAACCGTTTTTTTATCATACTGATATACATTTTTTCCATGATCTATACGAAAATAGGTATTTAGTTCTAAAATTCTTGAATTTTTAAATTGCGAGCTTATAAAGCGTAACTGGTTATTTATATTTTGCTCATTTAAGTGCAAGTTTCTGAAAACAGTACCTAGCAAAACATTCGTGTTGGTGAGCTTACTTAAACAACTATAGAGGTAGGACTGTAGTTCCCAAGGATTAGAGTCATTAGAACCCGTCAGAAGAATAACGAAATCCTCCCTTGTATAGTTCCTACAACTCTCATTACATATATCTAACACTTGTTTGGATGATGCATAAGATTTTATAAACGAGTACACCTGAAATTTATTCCCGAGTAATTCCCGCAACATACTAGCCAAATTTCTTCCATTTTCATCAGCCAAAATAAGTACACGCCTACTAGCAGTGGGAAGTTCGCCGTTGGGATGCTTGCGATCATAATTTTGGCAGGAGCCAAGAAGCGGGGGTTTCTCAAGCTTTGTCGTTAACTCGTTCACTGGGGTAGAGTTTTTTTGCTGATTCTGATGTTTATCTGCAGAAAAATTTGATAGAGAATGGGTTGGCTCATTCAGCAGCGATGGTATTTCGATAGCCGCTATTTCCTCTACAAGTTTCTGTGATATCGGCAGGGTTGGGATCGAGGTCACATTCGGTACTTCAGAGCAATGCTCACTATGAGATCTGGCATCTTCAATCAGTTTCTTCACACGTCCCGATATTGTTATTGTAGTGTTCGTGTTATTATCTGTCAGCATGATAGGACTGTCCTTAAAACTATCAGTCAGGCGACGTTTAGCGTTTTTTTTACTAGTCGAAGAAATATTCCTTTTGTGCGAGGATACGGGGCTCCTACAGATTTGTTTTAAAACATTCACTTCCTGTGCTAAATGTGTTATTTGCTTCTTAAGACCATTATTCTCCAATATTACACTCTCTAGTTCATTCTGTGTGCTAGCCAAATTGGTTCTCAAATGATTTATCTCTGTTTTCATGTCTTCCATATTACTGGTCAGGGCATTCGATAGATCAAGACTTTTACCCATTAACTCTGTAGTTAGAGACAAATTTACTGAGCTACTGTCATTGACATTCTCTAGGGACTGTGACTTGGTTAGATGTGGCTTCCGAATGGTTATATTAGCATATTCCTCCATTCTTTTTAGGTAATTTTACACGACACTATCACGATAAATATCTTTTTATGAACAAAAAGAAAACAAGACCTGGTAGGTTCCGAATCCGGTGTTGACAGTACCGAGTTATCGTGCCGCCGCCGTTGTAACCTCGACTACCAAGTCAATATACAGATGTGTCAAAATTTGGGAACAGTTTGAATTAGTGAATGCGATTAGTACAAAATTAGTCATAAGTCCAAATGTCAACTTTTAAATTGTGGGTACCTCTACTTCCTTTTCTCAGTACAACAACGGTTTTTTGATGTATACGAACACTAAATTCACTTGTTTTGTGTAATTTGTCTCTATTGTGGATCACATAAAATTGTTTGAGTGATTTAAACTTATTTTGACTAAATTAGCACTGTTTTGGATTGGATATTCACGGATGTTTTGTCACTGGTAGCTCACTTTTGTAATCACTGTTTTTAGAAATGTTTACAATATTTATGTCCAGATAACATTCACACACCGTAATTGCACATAGGGTAATACATTCTTATCACTGAATATACAGAATACTGTGTATTACTATTATTTAATAATTTATAACACGGAGCTAAACATTTTGTTGCCGCGAGAGAGAGAGAGGGGAACCACTAGACCACAGAGGCGGTAAGGTAGAGTGTGCAGCAGTCGACACTAATGGGCTGTTGAAGTGTGTTGATGTGATAAAATAATTGGATCAGCTTTGAAAATTACTGATACATGTTTACAATCACATGTTAGTGAAAGCGAGGTCCCTATTTTCTAGTCATATTTATCGTATTTCAATCTCCATAATACCTCATCCAGGTATTTTAATTGAATTATCACATTGAGATACTATATATTCGCCATGAATGACCTTGTCTAAATATTGGTGAAAAAAAACGCACTCGGTTTCCGAGTTTAACTTCTTTATGAAAACTACTCATGATATTATATAAGTAATAAAATATTTGTGTTTTTGATATAGAAAAGTTTTCTGCTAAGTATCAATCAATCAACCTGAATCAACAACTACGACTTAAATGTATTTCAAAATCTCGTTTAAACAGATTCTGACTATTTTTTTAATTGATAATAGTCAAGCGTGAGACCACCAGCTTACATGTAAGACAAGTAAAAATGTGGCCTAAGATGGAGCACGCTTGCCTAAAAGGAACCTATTTACTCTGGACTTGAAGACATAACCTTATACATGAGTCTTAAATAAATATTAATATAAATAAAACAACGATACCGTTTGTAACGGTCCTTAGGTAATCTGACTGATTCCTTTGTAGATAGTTAGTTTAATTTTATTTTTTATTGAATTTTATTAAACTAGTCTTAATAAAACAAATACAAATATTACAGGACAGGACATTAATTTTACACAGCGCCATCTAGCCCCAAACTAAGCATAGTAATATGGTAACTAGATTACGGATAGAATACTTAAATACTTTTTGTAAATACATACGTACTATAAATACAACACCCAAACCCAGAACAAACATCTAAATTCATCACACAAATGTTCGTCCTGGGTGGGTTCGAACCCACAGCCTACAGCGCAGAAGGCAGAGTTACTTCCAACTGAGCTATGATATATCTATATATCTATCTTCTATCTATACTTATAATAAAATCGTAGAAAAGCTGTGTCTGTACATTTAATATTAAAAAAAAATGATGCTTACTACTTAAAACACGCAGCTGAGAATAAAAATATAGTTTTTAGAATGTTTGTCTGTTTGTTTGTGCACGCGTATTTTCGGAACGGCTTATCCGATTTGGATGTAGTTTTCGATGATGTGTTGTATATGATTCAGGGCAGGATCTGACGATTTTTTCGCAAAAATATATACATAAAAAAGTTGTGTTGATTTTTAATTATTTTGGTTTAATGCATGCATATCTTATTTATTCATGATTGGATTTTGATAAATAATGTAAAAAAATCACGATTAATGTTAACCCAAACATTACTCAATCTATCATTGTAAATGTAATTAAAATCGGTTCAGATTTTTCGGAAATTCGCGTGGTCAAAGATACGTTTTCGGGCGTGACGCATGTAATGTAAACAGACTTTTACCTTCTTATATGCTTTCTCTAAAAAATACTACGAGTGATAAGTTATATACCTACACCTTGGAGATTAAAATTTTAATGAAGAATGTATTATTTGTAGTAGTAAAAGATATGCAAAATCGTAAAAGGCCATGGATCATGAAAAATAGTTGCCGTGTTAACGCTTGGCTTCGGAACATCACGGTATATTTTTCTGAAGGAAGTTTTTACCTTTGCAGTCCATAAATGTTAGTTTATCATCATCAACTGTTATTCTCCTGCCCGTATCCCTCATTATATAGATGGGTCAGTATCATCATCATCATCATCATCATCATTGTAACCGAAAAATAACACATGATGGGCAGGCGGGTGGTTAGTCATACGGATATTTAAGTGCCCTAAAGTTACTTTGTAGGAATCTTATACTTTTGATTCCTTGCATGTGAACGTGAAGACCGTGCAATTTCGCTTATACGTATTAATTTAAATAGAAGTCTGTAAATTATATAAAACCTGATATTCTGGCATCTTTTTAGGAAATTGGAAACATCGTCATCATCATCAACATCACTAAAAAAGTATTACTACAAAACATGGGTCAAGTGTAGCAAACGAGTCGTTGTTGGTATCTCTATGACAACCGTGGGAGGTAGATTTCTTTTTTGTACCATGCTCTTGACCTCTAGATTCGCACAGACAAGGATAAGGTCTACGATGGAGTAAACCTACCCAGATAACCTACCTACTTAAGTGTATGCTGCCATTTATCTCTCAACTGTCAAGTCTCAACGAGAGTGACTGGGGGTTTTATTGGGGGGCCATAACCACCACGCTTGACAGGCGAGTTGATGATGGCAGTATATTTGTGTTTAGTTCTTAAGAGTATGTTGCTCATCTTCCAACAAGAGTAATGGCCATTACCACCACGCTTGACAGGTGAGTTGGTGATCACAGTATTGGTGTCAGGTTGGTTCTTAGATGGATGGAAGCTGCTGCTCGCCCATTGTATAAAATAACTTAGCCGAATCTAATGACTCAAGGGGTCAATAAAACCCTTTGCTAGGAATTTATAACAGTCTTTACCGCGCTGCTGCCGCCACAAACTTTAGAAACTTTGCATCAGATAGGTAATATAATGTCAATGATGAAAATATCACTTAGTTTTGCTGTGGGGTATGTAGAACAGATCCAAGATTCCATGGTAAATATGTATTTACGGCGTCCTATGTTATGTGCAAATGAAACGGCACTGGTACAGCTAGTTATTAATAAAATTTTAGGTAACGTTACTTTTAAGGTATTTTAAGTTTTTATATATTTTACCGTATTCGCTAGCGAGTACAGTTACAAAAACTCATGGTAAGCTCGTACTGGCGTCGTCCCGCCCAGGAATTTCAAATAAATCAACCCCTTGTTCGTACCCTTCAAGTTATGACAGCGACCTTCGTAGTTAGTTGGACTCCACTGTTCCGCATTATCATTCCGATCGCCACTCTGAGTGATACTCGCTACTTACACTTGACGTTATGTATGAGGGCTTACAATTTGAAAAATACACAGACAAAAAGTATTTATAAAAAATAGCAACCTACATAATACATCTGTGATCGTGGTTCACCCAAATATATGAAAACGAAAATAAACACCATATTTTTGTATTTCAAGATTGCACTCGGTCACAACATTTATAATGACACAAAAATTCACAACCCGCGACGGGACTCGAACCCGCGACTTTTCCTAAATCCGGAAACGCAGGGCTCAAGCTGAGTATCAATATGGCACATAACTTCGGAATCTGCGTCAGGAGCCTCGTTGGTCAATTGGTTTGAGCGTTTCCGGTTGTGTACTTATAGCATTTGAAAATAAACACATCTAGTAAATGGAGGAAACAGCAGCTCAGCACAGCCCGCGGACATCTTAAACTTCTGTGTGTACTATTTATAACTTTTTATTGTACACCAAAGAAACAAAACAAAACCTACAAGCTTAAACAAGGTGCGATGGGCGGCCTGATAGCTATAGATCTCTTCCAGATAACCTTTGTAAGGAAAGGATTTATAAGGTGTACTTAATAAGCAGAAAATGAAAAAAAAATAAAAAAACTATATCTAATTGACTCTAAACTAACTGCAATCACCAATTCACCTGTAAAGCGCGGTAATTATAGTAAAATCTCTCTTCCTCTGTACATAGAAAAGTAAACAATTTTTTGCGGCTTATGTGATGTTATGATAATTAAAAAGTGGTGATATAATTGGGTTCCTCCTAGCTTTCGGGTAATGAGATGAGAGAGAGATTCTGGATAGTCATCATGGAGACATTACAGGTACAAGCGTTGATGTTTATTTTCAGATGCTCATATGAACATAAAACTATGTCTATTCATTTTATTTATTTTTAATTCGGAAATATAAATAATTAGCCAAATACAAAGCACATTTTGTCTCCAAGGGTGACATTAAAAACATTTCATAAGTATGTGAATTTCTATAGACTTATAATACTCATCTTCATAGAAAAATAAATACCGTCTTCCCAAAACTGAAAACTTTCTCTGAATGTTTTAGTCCCTAAAATTTTCACAGAGTATTCCAGTGTTCAAGCAATGCCGTGGGTACTTTGCTAATATACGACAATATAGACCTTCCTTGACCTAAAACCCCTCTATCCCAACTTATCTCTGATGAAAACGATGCAAAAGAACTGTCTCGTTACGTGAAAGCCCCAAAATGACTCTTAACCCTCAGCTTTACAGTTGAATTTTGTGTACAACATCCAGCTCAGCTAGGGCTGTGCTTTCAAAAGAAGGTTGAATGTAATAATTTAATAACAGGAAGTTATTGAACATCAAGCTGGCGAAAATAAGCTTTTACCTTGTACAATTGGTTTCTTTTACTGTTAAGTCATAATTTCCGCTCGATGGATTATTGTGCCGGTGTTTTTCTCTCTGAAATTTAAACCGCCTTTGTGATCTAGGGGTTCGCTCTCTGGTGTCAGAGCCTGAAGTCTCGGGTTCGATTCTCAGGGGAAGTAATATTGTGCATGGTTGATGGTAGGCTATTGTTTCGAGTGAAGTGCGCTTTCACCTTCGGCCTTATCATAACTTGAAAAATCAGGCGAGATGAAGGTCATACTCATTCCCTTACTACGGGAATGTATAAAAAAAAACTCTTTGACCAGCCAAGGGCGAATTAATACCACACACTTCGGCTTCCAACCCACATTCAAGGCAAAACATGGAGGTTTGTTAGATATTTTTTAATATGGTAAGCGCTCAGCTGTCATCTCATCTGGGGTAAAGTTATGAAACAAACTGCTTTGCAACTTCAAGGCCAAAGGTGAAAGGCAGTCTGCTGAAGATTCCAGACTGGGAACTGGCTTTCTTACTGTAAATGCCGGAACACAACAATAAATTAGAGCTTTCCCAGAAGGCACTGGCACACACCATCGGGCACACAGCAAACCGTTTTTTTTAAATGGATGCCACATTTATTGTTTTTTTTGTTTTATTGTACGACAGGGAAGCTCTTGGCTTTCATCTCACCTGGTTACAAGTTAAAATAAGGTGGCGCACTTCACCCGGAATCCTCTGATTCAGAAGAACTGGATATCTTACCTCTGAATAAAAAAAAGTAACACAAAAATTTTGAATTAGTTGTTATAGCGACCAAACCAAGCAAAATGGGTGCAATATTTTGTTTTTTCAATATTCTTTGGGGATCAAACCCGACACCTCTGGATCTGATATTGGTGAGTGAACTACTATACCACTATGTTACGAATTTGGTTTTTAAGTTTGATAATCTATCAGACTTGAATTCAATAGCTAATTGATTCAAGCGTTATTTTGCGGAAATCCATTGTTCAAAATAATTGATCTGAAAACCGAAAGATGACATATCGCATACGATACTATATCATAATATAGTAACAAATCGGATTATAAGATTTGTAACTATACATCTATCTGTTTTCAGATTATTTATTTTGAATTCAATAGTACAGTATTTACTAGACGTGAATATATAAGAGATTATTTTGAATTTTATGAGGTGTATATTAGTGCAGGTACTGATTGTACATGTCAAAAATAATGAATGATCTCTTTTTTATTGGTCAAGTTTGGTCAAGTAGCGCCTAAAACATTGTGAGATAGGCACTAATAGTACCAACCCTATTAACAGCCTTGCGATCTTTGTGAATCTGCCGTTGTATACCCGATACGATCAGGCTGCCTGTTTTGTTTTCCTTATTCTAGATGAGTGACACTTCCACGGATTAATTCACCGATGAAATAGTGGGGCTTGGATTTCGTGGGCTTAGGCTCCGGAGATTAATCGAACCACGTCAAAGTTAAATTGATTGGTCGGGCTGATTTATCGCAGGCGTCGGTAATGGGTAGCTGTGTCTTACCTGAAAATCTATTTCTGAAATTATATAGGATGTTTTAGATTTACCACATTTTGATATAGTTTATTGATGTTTTTAGCATAGCTATTCAGCGTGGCAACGCAGCCAGTGTCTTGGGCCTGCTTCCGTCTGGTACTGTTCTGGAACAATTGAGTTACCTATAGGCTAAGGACCGTTACAAACGACCTAGGTAACTCAAATGTTCCAGACCAGTACCAGGCGGAAGAGTGCCCACAAACTTTGAGAGATACAGTAGACTGCTGATATGTACCTATTCCATTATAATTTTCCAAATTAAATCATTACTTTTATTCAGGTCTGGTAAATTATGTGATCACAAATGTATTCTATCCGGATTGAGATAACACACTTGAATGGCAAATAAATGACATAACTACATGTAAACACACTTCATAATTTATAAAATTAGTAAATAAAAAAATATTAAAAGTGTATACATAATAAGCAGTATACACGTCATTATTATTAACAAGCTTCGAAATAACACTTTTTTTTTATTGTACGACGGGGATATGCCTTCATCTCAGCTGATTTTCAAGTTATGATAAGGCCGAAGATGGAAGCGTACTTCATCCGAAATCTTCAACCAACGGAGGACCTGGCTATCATACTTCTTAATGCCGGAACCCAGGCATCCTTAAACAAAATCCAAACACAATATTGAATCCCCTGGGGATCGAACCCGGGACCTTTGGATCTGACGACGGTGGTTGAACCACTGGACCAGAGAGGCGTTTCACGTTTAAAATCTAACATTTGGCCATCTAAATATAGTAAAGTATCGATAATCTATGGAACGAGGAAAGGGGCATCTGCAGTGGGACACTTACTGCAGGGTAATAATATTAATAAATCAATCATTTATGCGTTAAATTGGCTACGTGGCTGATCACAGATAAAGAAACAAAGGTCTTTTATTCGTTTATACATGTGTACATTATTGAGATGCCAGATATTTGGTATTTGGAACCTAAATTCTTGGCTCGAGCGGGACACAACATATTTACTGAATTTCAGTGAACAATCTTTCCCTTCAATTGTGGATACAATTTTCCGGTGACGAACGAGTTTAAACTAAAAATAACAGAGTGTATCGTAAAGACACAGGATAGAAGTGAAACTTTTGTATTACGAGAAACATGTTAATTATCTGCCACCTCCCGACACAGTGCCCCACCACTTTTCGTAACACAAAAAGGTTACGGATTAGAATTTAAATACCCTCCCATACACTCTATCCGACACAATGCCCCACCACTTTTGACACACATATAGTTTGCGTATCAGAATTTCTAAACCCTCCCATAAATTGTGACACTCAAAAAAACAGTATTTTAGCCGTAACCGAAGGACCTATACTAGGGTACTGGTCAGGGTACTATACCTACTACCTTCCATCTTGAATTGACTCATAAATATAAAAAAAACATTTCCAAAAAACCATCTTCGATGCATTTTTGCAACATCAATGCTCAATAGGTGTCTATAGGACACAATTATGTTGCCCAGTGATTCCAGTTACAATATTTAATGGATAATCGTGATGGAAATCCGGCTGCGAATGATGTCCATCGCCGTTGCATCGGTAATCAGCTTAACTCGGATCAGATGGAAAAGGGTAATGGACTGAAAAACGTATTGGTGGATTTTTTGGAGCGTTTTGCTGAAAGCTTTCTTTTTTGAGATTATTGCTTTGAGTTGAAATAATTTAATATACATAACCGGATGTGACTAAACATTTTGTTTTCTTGCTTTACTATCGTACAATGTAATAACATATATAGTTTCTAAAAAGGTTTCACGGGATTTGTAGGTACTAAATAGCCACAAAATATAAGAAGCTAGGGCTTCAATCGAAATCAAAGAGTCGTACTAAAATGCCAACTTTTTAAGTATTCATACGAATAACGACGGAAATCAATCATGAAATATTATTTACAACTTTTTGCCTCGGAAGGAGGGTAACGTTTTTCGAGATTTATTAATGTATGTACATTATACAACAAACCTCATAGCTCAGTTTGTAGTAACTCTGCCTTCTATGCTGTAGGCTGTGGGTTCGATTCCCACCCAGGACAAACATTTGTATGATGAATATAGATGTATTTTCTGTGTTTGGGTGTTGTATCGTATATGATACAACACCCAACAAACGTACAAACGTACTATAGTACGTATGTATTTATCAAAATGTTTTTAAGTATTCTAACCTCTGATTGTTACGATGTTGTCAACTGTGGAAACACAGTGAGCTGGTGGAAGGCTTAGACAACATCATAAAGAACACCTTTTCCACGGTTTTGAATATTGAGTTGGATGACAGAGCATGGTCGCAGGCCTCATTGCCTATTCGATTAGGCGGCTTAGGCATACGCAAAATTTCTAGTGTTGCTTTGCCAGCGTTCTTGTCTTCCGTCTATAGTACACATTCTTTGGTTGAGAAAATTCTAACACCATCAATTTCGGCTGTTACTGGCAATATACTCCAAATTTCTTATCTTGACGAGGCTCGAAATGCTTGGCATAGTGCTTGCCCTAATACCGATCCCCCAAAAATCCTTTCGGCACAACGGCAGTGGGACGGGCCTCTGTGCGAGTTGACACGGAATTATCTATTACATACGTGCTCAACCTCCACAGATCGTGCACGTCTCTTAGCTGTTTCAAAATGGGAATCAGGTCTTTGGCTGCAAGCACATCCATCTCACAATACCGGTACACTTATGGATCCTGTAACTTTCCGTATTGCCACTTGTCTTCGGTTGGGTGCAAGATGCTGCGCCTCTCACCAGTGCCGGTGCGGTGCGGCCGTAGATCAATTTGGTTTTCACGGACTTTCGTGCACAAGGTCTGCCGGCAGGATTTCGCGCCACGCAAGTCTTAATGACATTATCCGTCGAGCTTTTACCAGTGTCAATGTGCCAGCCGTTCTTGAACCGAATGGTCTGTTACGTGATGATGGTAAGCGGCCCGACGGTATGACTCTTGTCCCTTGGGAAATGGGTAGGCTTTTGGTGTGGGACGCTACCTGCGTCGACACCCTAGCGCCATCTCATCTGCCTGGGACATCAGTAAGGGCTGGTGCGGCGGCTGATTCGGCCGAGGATCACAAAAGGCGCAAATATAGTGGTCTCGACAGAGCTTATCTATTTGAGCCTTTTGGGGTGGAGACCTTGGGTCCGTGGGGAGCCGGTGCCCTCCGGGTTTTCAAAAATCTTGCGGGGCTTTTGATTGAGGCGACACGTGACCCAAGGGCTGGCTCTTATTTAGGCCAGCGAATTAGCATAGCTATTCAGCTTGGCAATGCAGCCAGTGTTTCGGGCACGCTTCCGTCTGGTACTGATCTGGAACAATTAAGTTACCTATAAGCCGTTTGTAACGGTCCTAAGGTAATTTTACTGATTCCTTTGTACATAGTTAGCTAGTTAAATTGTACATTTTATCGCACATATAGAAAGAACTTTTAAGCTTTCGATAATTTTACAATTTAAACCATACAACTTTAATGTTTGTTAATTTATCTATAATAAGTGTAAAAATAAAATTATAATACACATATAACATATAAATGATATAAAAAATTTGTTAATAGTAATTTTTTTTATATCAGGTGCTTTTTGTGCAGGTGTTTTTTGGACGTACTTTATTTAGGTATGATTAAACTAAATGAAATAAACTCAAATCGACTTCCTGAGCACGCATAAGCACTTATCTACTAATCTCTCCAAAAGTTAGCCAATTAAAACTTACGTGGGATACGAACGATCTCAACATTCGTTAAAGTCCAATAAAATGTCGCGGCAAAACTAAAATAAATTTTCCAAATCAGATAAAAACAAAATTGACACGTCTAATTCTCTATCGAGAAGTTGGCAAGTTACAAAAGTAACTTTTTACATAAATCGCCGAGAAATCGAAGTGACTTGTGAAAATGTCGCGAGCTGTAACGTGGATAACGTGAAGAGGAAACTGGAACGGTGTTCTACTACTACAGCCACCTATTATTCATTTGATACCATCAGTGGAGACGTCTTCTGAGTGGTTGAATAGTTGTGGGAAACCAGCAGTAAGCCTAGCGAAAGCCTTAGACATAAACCATATCCGCATTATATTGCTGTATTCTGTATTGAATATTGGTACATTTTGCTAATGTCACGCACAAAAGAAATACGTTTTTATGACACGCGTCGCGGCTATTCCATGTTTTTGATGTAAATATTATTGAGTTCTCTGTATTTTTTGTTTTTTTTATCAATGTTTATATTTTAGTATATATTTTCATTAATTGCTCGTAATGTGGGTGTATATAATGTAATATACTCTCACAGGCATATGTCTATAACCTTTGCTCTTTGTCATTAGATTTAACGACATAGACAATAATTAAATAATGTTATAAGTAATGACATTCCTGCCAAACAAGAAGATTATGAATATGAATAGATAGAAAAAAACTGATACCGCCCTTAACTTTTGGGTAGCCCTAATTTAATGGTTTCAGAAATACAAACGTTTTAAACACGGTTTAACTTGCGAATATAGTTAATGAGGGCACTTACTGTTTCGGTTCTCCCAGGGAATCATTATTGAGGTGAATGTGATTCCAAATTCGAGAGATGTAATTCCAGATGAGATTGTCGTCACAGTTGATCGACTTTGCGTTTCAAACATTATAATTATACTCACGCATGTTTAAGAAAGTGAGACAACCAAAAACTTTAAGTGAATGTTTTGGCATCGACACTTAGCGCCTTCAAATAAGGCGGCAACAAATCCTCGACTAATTGTCGCCAACGGCGGCTAATTAGGAATTATAGCCACTGTGCTGCTAGCAAACAACGCTCACTAATTTATTAGCGAATTTCGACAATTGCTACTTTGTGTTAGTGACTGCGACGCGGCGTGAATTTACTGTCATTATCAAGATTTTTTGTCTGATTCCAAATTTATAATTCTATGTAGGCATAGAAATATGGATGGAAAATTATTTCGTTCGCCAATTTAACACAAAAAACAAACATCGACAAAAATCAAAAGATTAATTTCTTTCTAGTTTACCGAGTAATATGGCTAATATATGTGTGGTCAAATTAATGACTTTTAATATTTATTTTTTTATTATTATCTTATTTCAATATGCCCGTGTCGAAGAGTTATATTATAGTATTATATTATATATTAATAAATTAGCTGTAACAACCCGCGGCTACGCCCACGTTGTATTTGAATTTTAAAATTAAACAACCAAACCTTTTGTTGTGACTTATAATTTAATAACTGGCAACAATACCATGCAGTAGCAGCAAATGTTAAATGATTTATTATTTTGATACGAGAGACATATATTTATCCCGCCGTTTGGGTCGGGTTGCACCAGACGTGGTCGCGGTTGGGACTTGGGCTACCGTCGAGAAATGAAGAGGTTTTTAACGGTATACCTTTATTTCGCACAACTTTATTTATACTAGTTTACTTGTGCATAAGCAGTTAGGCATACATTTTAATTAAATAATAGTCATTTTTCATAAACAGTATTTGGTATACCTTTAAAGTATAGACATAATGATATTGTAGGCAATATTATTTTGGACTACTGTGGAGTCGCATAAAAGGCATATTATTTGTGTGATAGTTATTTGATAGTTATCTTTTAAGGATGTGTACACATCTTAAAAGATTTAATTGAATTTTAGTACCATAAAAATAAACGCAGATAAGTTAATTATTATACCTCTTTTCCTAATTCATACTATTTTTTTTACATTAGGATTCAATGTAATTTACATACCATATTATAACAGTAGGTTAAGGTGCGGCGGAATATATTCATGAGAATGTTTTATTTGCATTCACTTTCACAACAAAACTGTAAAACCTAAAAAAATATATGAATGTATATGAAATGGGCGGCCTTATCGCATAGAAGTCATTTCTTTCATACAAAAAAAACTTGCCTGGCGATAGATTTGACGATTGAAACTGATCTTTTAAAAATGTTACTAAATAAACGATAATTGATTTTGATAGCTACGAGTATCTCTCTCCCTTTTGCAGTGTAGGGACGCGCTCAGAAAGGATTTTAAGAAATTCTCACGGGATGGCGGGAACGTTTCACTAGTTGGTACTTTTATGAAATCGCGTTCTTACAATGCGGAATTTCCAACCCCCTGCATTACGACAATGGGAAAAACATCGGTACACTCAGCGATAATAACTCAGCCATTCTTTCAACTCCGAACGCCCATATTTCATGTTGCTCGGAATTATCTGTAAACTCTCGCGGCGCCATCTAAGTGGCCGCTTGACTTTTAACTATCTTCTTGTGAATGTTTTGGTTTTCGATCAAGAACATGAATCGGTGTGTTGTTTGGTTATCCTACAGAAAACCAAGGAGT
The DNA here is from genome assembly GCA_951394065.1 of Venusia cambrica. Lineage (NCBI taxonomy): Eukaryota > Metazoa > Arthropoda > Insecta > Lepidoptera > Geometridae > Venusia > Venusia cambrica. The sequence continues at coordinate 3,120,008 of OX596036.1, forward strand.
ATTATGCTTCGGTTTACTGAACTTCAGTTTAGATTCATTTTAAATTATAACTATTATTTTTGATTGAAACTTTTTTTAGATTGAGAAATATGAATCGGTCTGTTGTTAACCTACAGTGAATAAAACCCCTTTTTGCTTCGGTGTTTCTTAAAGTTTTGTTCATTTGGGGTCCATCGAAAATCTTCTGATATAGGAAGGAGTACGTACTACTCCTATATAAGAGGATTTTTGATGCAATTAATGTACCCCTTTAAATCATCACAATTAAGAGGTCAAGAAATCTACGCCATTTATATATTTAATTTTAAACGGTTGTCCCAATGACAGTAATTATAGATTTTACTTTAATGGAGCTTTACATTAGAACCAGCTTTGGTTACCATAATCCCCTTTCTTTGCTTATGGTTGCTTGATATGGGAACTATATTACAAAAGGTATATTAATAAAACGGTTTTGACCCGGTCTCCCCTACATTTCATTATGTGAATAATTTCTTGATAGAATACACCCAAACATAGAATGAAAATCTATTTACAAATATAATTATTCCACACAAAATCACATACCTAGAATTTTGCTTCCAACAAGTCGAATGAGGTTAAAAAAGACAAAAAGACCTTCGATTTACTATTTCCAAAGGAGCAAAGGATTTGTTAGTAAATATTTTTCTGTTTTTAAATTATAATATATCTCCGCAATGTGACGCTTGACTTCATATTTTTTTTTTATTCTCTTTGAATAGTTTGTTTAACTGAACATGACAGCTGCAACAAGCCTCATAGCTCAGTTGGTAGTAGCTCTGTCTTCTGCGCTGTAGGTTGCGGTTCCCACGCAGGACAAACATTTGTGTGATGAATATAGATGTTTGTTCTTTGTTTGTTTGTTGTATTGTATGATAAATATGTATTTACACAAAACAAGTATTTAAGTGTTCTATCCGTAATCTAGTTCCCATATTACATGGTATGCTTAGTTTGGGGCTAGATGGCGTTGTGAGAAATTAATGTCCTGTAATATTTTTTTTATTTAATAGGTTAAAAACAAAAATCATACAAATCGACGAAAATCAATAAATTTTGAATTACCTAAAAACATGTCAAGTAAGAATGATAATGGTCAATCGCTTCAAGATTGTAGCTGGGCTTCGTTAGATATCACTCGGTGTGTTGATAGTATCACAAAACTATTTTTTGTATTTCATGTGATTGTCTTAGTCGCAACATAAACAAATGTTATAATAATGACACAATAATTCACAACCCGCTCAAAATCACAAAAAATCAGCGCTCAAGCTGAGTATCAATATGTCACTAAAATTCGGGATCTGCGTCAGGATCGTAGCTCTGTTGGTTAGAGCGTTTCCGCGAAAAGATGCGGGTTCCAACACAGTTAGCTACTTTGTTTACCTCGTCTCCTTGGTGACCGATTAAAACGACATGGCTGTAGATCTTAGTAAAATTTGTCTCGCAGCCAGTAACAGTTATTTCGGTTACCGGTTACCTACTTAAGCATTCCCGCACTAAACTGCTGCAATAGGGAACCAAAATTCTATTGAACAAAACTCTACTAAGGCCGGTTTTAACGTACAGCTCGGAATGCTGAGTATCGTGCAAGCAGAATGAACACGGTTTGCTGACAAACTCACCTGGTTTCAAGATACGATAAGGTGGAAACGCACTTTACACGGAATCCTCAGCGGCTAAGGGACTAGCCAGAACACAACGATTGGTATTGTTGCTCTGTTGCCATAGCAACAGTTCCAAATTTTGTTACTAATCAGCTGATCTTTGTTGTTTTTTTTATTGTACATTGTACGACGGGGAAGCGGTTGTCCTTCATCTCACCTGGTAACAGGTTGAGATAAATAATATCGAAATATCTAAAAGTTCATCAGAGAGCCTTCGGTTAGCAGGCCATGTATAGAGAATAGATGACAGAACATCAAAGCGTCTCCTAAACCGCAGAGCCCTTGGAAATCCAAAGCTCTGATGGCTGTATGGAGTTGAGCAAGACCAAAAAGCAATTGGAATGAGGAGCTCGAAAGAAGTAGCCAGACCAGGCCGAAACCCACCCGTGGCTGTAGCGCTAGATGATGAGGATGAATATTCTAGACAGATTGCTAACAAAGAAAGCTTACAGCAATCCATAAGTCGAATCTCAATTTCATTGGCCGGATTTGGACCAAATATACACTTGAAGCAGATATCGTACCTGTTACGATACCAGATCACATCTGAAATTGCCGGAAAGATTTACAGCCCATTGTTTGTGCCGTGTTTTGATTTGTTTCTACGTCGTAAATTGTTGAACGGGTGAATTTGGTTGCAAATCGTACGGATATATTATTATGGATAAGACATTGGCACCTAAAACGGTATAAACGAAACAATAATATTTTAAAAGCGCTATTTTAAATACAAGAGTCGAGCGAGTACCAATACTCAGTGGATGATGTCATAATGATGATGTTTAATTTTTTTTTTTATCAAAAATATTTTGAAACGATGACGGAGTAACAGCGATGAAATGGGTGAAAGGTTTTCACCTTTCACCCATTTCATCGCGGGCTATGAAGAAGGTATGCATACAATTTTTACTGTGAGATAAAACACAAAGGTAATACGTAAGAGAATCATATCAATAAAATCTATAAATCCTTTTCATAGCTGATTGACTGCGGGCAGACATGCAACGCATGGCCGTAACACGTAGTATGTTGTTATATTATATTCATATTCAGCGACATAGTTTTAAATACAGAATAATTAACCGCACACCGGAAACATATTCTCACATCTAAGTACTCACACCTAATAAACTACATGTGCACCAAATTAATGATTACACTACTAATTTCTTAATTAATTATCAAATCGTATAGCATCCGACAATTCACAACCAAATTATTTATTTCACTGCCTACAAAAATATTGACTGCGCCACAAAAAAAATATTTGCACCTCAACTAAACTTGAAACACAAAGAATTTTTCAGTATTGTTTAGCAATTCCATTGTTCAAAACTGGAGAATCCAGAAATTACAAATCCACGACAAAAAACAACTTAATTCTTATTTCGGAATTTATGAGTAATTCTGTTTTTAAACGCTAAAGTTGTATCTTCGCATTCAGCGATACCAACCTTTTTGAAGACGTTCCAATTTTTAAAAGCTCACACGAACATAAAATTGATTTATCTATGCAAATGTTATGGGCAAATAGTACCTATATAATGTACGTTTAGTATAGCCTGTAAGAAAAAAATAGGTTAAAGGTATTTTTTGGTGTAGTGTTAATTACTACCCGTTTTAATTATTTTAAAATTGCTAACGCTTTGAGAGAGTGCACGAAAACGGGGTCCCAAGCATTCACCAGTCTACGGATTAACGTCATACTAAAAGTACTCGAGTACAAATATGTTTCGTAAAATAACAAAATGAAATCGCTGCACAGAAAAAGCTTACGCGTCGAAACTGCGATACTGTAAAATATCAAATAAAAATATAAGAGTAATACACTCGGTGCATAAACCGAGCACAGGTAGATAGTGTCAGTGGCAATCGCGTCGCCCCGAGCAAGTGTACCGAATTATACACCACGGTTTGAAAATAGCGAAGTGAGGCGAGAATTTTGTGCGAAACGCGCAACGATAACGCTTGCAATCGTCCGTGACGTCGACTGGGTACAATTCTGCGGTGTTTGGTTCTGTTCTTTTGCAACCAAGTGTACTTACCTTTTATACAATGGTGTTTATTATTTTAAGTGGAAACGGTAGAATAAAGTGATCGGCAGAGCTCATTCCCGCTTTAAGTATTGGGAGGACACGTTTTATTTAAATGTTTCGATCCGATAGCTTTTCTTTTTGCCACTGATGTTCATTATGAATGCAATATTCAAATCAAAGCGAGGAACATTTATGCGGGAATATTTTTATTGCTTTGTTTCGAGATTACAAATGAGATCTTATTGAAACTGTATAAAGTAGCTGTCTAGAAGCATTGGGTGTTTAAATATCTTGGCAAACAAGGGGTCCTGTCACCGGAGATCGGTATTGATATAGATAGCGAGTTCATTATGAGAAGAGATCCTTCTCTCTGAAATATGAGACCGATAATGTTTTTTATCAGCGATCTTCAACTTTATTGGACAGATTAAATGCTTTGAGGAGGCAGAAACGTCGGAACGTTCCGTTAGACCGAGCACAGCTTAAGAAGTTTTAATAAACGGATTAACTTTAGCGTGTTTAGACGATTCCGCGATTTCTGATTGTCGTTCGTTCTTGTGGAAAATGCAAGGTCTGACCGAAGTTTGAAGCCAGTCGATTTAGCGACTTGCAAAGACGTGGTACATGCTTGCGTTGCAAGATTTTGTGCTCACAGTAGTATTTTTATCGACTATAACAGGAGGTTACGATGTTCATGCTTTCTATAATATGTAATTTTAATGAAAGTTTATGTTTTAAAGTCTAAAACCAGGAATTGTTGGCTGGGCTTTGTTTGTTTTTCATTTATTCATGAGATAACTGACTGATATAAAAAGGTAAAGGCATATATATTATAGATATGGGTATTAAATGAAAGTTTGTAACATGGCAAATGTGGAGTTGGTTTGGAGTCTAAACTCTTGGGCTTTGGGGAGCAGGTGCACATATAATTAACAGGGATTTAGCCGAGAGTCTAAAAGAGTCTACACGTGACTAGAATGTTGGCCTGTATTTTGCTTTGCGAGTGAGTATTGCCATCCTACGTGGTAATGCCACCATTATTCTGGCCACGTTACAATCTGTGACAACGACAACAATCGACGGGTTGCTTATCTACGATTTTTTTTATCTTAATCCATTTGCTATTTTTCTATTTCACTACTATTAAGTTTATATAATTTGTTTAAGTTTGTATCAACTGAGCTAGGCTTGTATTATTTAAATACATTTAAATAATACAAGCCTAGCTCAGTTGATAGTGGCTCTGCCTTCTGCGCTGTAGGTTGTGGGTTCATTTCCCATCCAGGACAAACATTTGTGTGGATGAATATAGATGTTTGTTCGGTATTTGGGTGTTGTATTGTATGATAAGTATTTACAACAAAAAAAATGTATTTAAGTATTCTATCCGTATTCTAGTTCCCATATTACAAGCTATGCTTAGTTTGGAGATAATGGCGTTGTGTGAAATTAATGTCCTGTAAAGTCCCGTAATATAATTCTTGTACATTTTAAATAGTTTAGGAATAAATCATTATCAATGCAAATATAGAATCATAGAGATTATAACAATTTTTAGGCCGTAACATACTCAATCCAATCAAAGTGTAGTCTGATATGAAAAAATGTATGTTTATCGCTTATTTAACTTGTTTTAGAATTTTCGTATCGTATCAATAAATGTGTTAAACTCGTAATTGTTTAAAAAGACAAATTTATTCTGAAACGATGAGCACTTAATATGTAGAGAGAATGAAGAGATCGTCTTGATTTCCAGAGAGATAGGTATTTTTACTACCTGCGCGTAGTAGACCACAGAGGCGGTTAACCCTTGATGTGCGTGTCTTAGCCGGTTTATTTAAATATATATCCGGGGTAGCTCTTGATTTCTAAACTTGCACATGCAAGTATAAGATAGAACCAGCTTGTAAGGTAGCGCTACCTTAATAATAATTGCCACGCCATCTTCCTACATCCCTCCGCTATTGACTCGAGGCTTCATTATAACTTGCGAAGTTCCTTTGGATCTTTTCAACTAGTCTGGCCTGTGCCTGTGATAAATTATTAATATTCTTAGTAATGAGTGCTGCTATTCAGTTGCTGTAAAAGTTACATAAGGACGTAGTTATGCTTAGTGTATAAAAGGAAACGACAAGTATAGCAGTTTTTTTATTTTATTGTATATATGTCAGCGCAACTTACATGAAACCTCCATTAATAATATAGTACGTAATCTCTGAGACTATGCACAGGAATCTATTTTACAAATTTTCATTTAATAGTTTTTTTTTTACCACCACTATAATATAAAAAATATATTGAGTAGCGTTTTCAAAATTATCGCGAATATTAAACATAATTAATATTATATACTTTTATTATTATTTTTTATATTCCCGACGGTTTTGACCGTGCTACACCGGGTAGACTCTACCCGTGACCAGTTGTAAAACGGTTACAACGGCCTGTTACAACGGTTACATAGTGTAACATCCGTTGTAGCCGTTAACTGTTACAACGTTAACAATGTGTATCATTCCTCAGTTTATTGAGGATTCCGGGTGAAGTGCGCCTCCACCTTCGGCCTTATCTCAACTTGTTACCAGGTGAGATGAAGGCCAAGCGCTTCCCCGTCGTACTATAAAAAAAACATCCGTTGTAAACGTTGTAATAGGCAGTTATCGTGATTATTATACATAATTAATAACATAAACGGGTCTTCATCGCGTACCTTTTTATATTCCGTCGTAACACGGTCAAAACCGTCGGAAATATAAAAAGGTACGCGATTAAGACCCGTTTTTATTATTAATTATGTATTGAGTGGTACTTACATCTAATTTTAATTTGATTTGAGTAACAAATGATTATCGAAATAAGTTTATTATTGTGATTGAAATAAATAAATAATAATGATTTCATTAATAAATTTAAGAGAAAAAATAACGTTGTCCAGCAACCATCCATCTAAACGAGTAATTGAGTCTCAAAAAAACAATAATTAATTCAGAGCATGTTTTATTGAAATAAAACTTGACTTTCATTATGACAGAATGTGATCCACTCCACTGTCTCGTTCATCAATGACAGCGATTGAGAATTGTTAAGTGGAATACCGGATACCACACTTGGGGTTCAGTATAAATAAATATTACAGGACATTAATTTAACACAGCACCATCTAGCCCCAAACTAAGCACAGCTTGTAATATGGGAACTAGATTACGGATAGTATACTTAAAAACTTTTTTTTTGTAAATGCATACTTATTGAAGCGAAGCTATATAACAAAGCTTTGCTGCGTAGGTCACATCCACCAAGAACATGATCCGCGCGGCACTACATTGCGCCCGTCATAACGCATAAAGGACTGTCGGTGTCAAAACCCTCGCGTGCCTGTAATTTCACGGGAAATAATACTCTTCAAACCGGAACACAACAATGCTGCTAGGTGGCCGAAATAGGTACGGTTGTAGTACTTCCCCGGACGAGCCCTTTCACAAGGAGCTCTACTATTCTTAGTCAAACTAACGTACCAAAAGGGTGCTTTTGGTACGTTGGTACTAATGTATGGCCCTTTTGTTACGGAACCCTAAAAATCATGGCTCCAAACCTTTTTAATTAACTTTTCCGGACTATGAGCGGTTTTATCAGGTTTTATTGCCATTGTGCGAAGTCAATATCGGTCGGTTTACTATCGAAGCAGCTCTTTTATGCCCGGATGCTGCTTTCATTAGACCTGTGTCACTCTGTGGGACTTTAAACTTAACTGGCGGTACCCATGGCGTACCCATTGGTCAAAATTCGACCTTAAAAATTTGTTAAAAATTAGCTTCCGTCTGGTACTAGTCTGGAACAGTTGAGTTACTTATAGGCCGTTTGTAACGGTCCTTTGGTAATCTAACTGATTCCTTTGTAGATAGTTAGTTTAATTGTACTTTTTATTGAATAAATTATGTTTATTTTACATTAGCAATAAGTACGTTCTTGGTATTTTGATCTTTTAGGCTATATTATTTTGGATTACAATGGAGTCGCATAAAAGTTACTAGGCATATAATCTTTAGTGTAATTAGTCATTTGGTTTAAATCTGATAAGATTGTTAATGACCATCAATGAATCGATTATTCATGTAAATTTACTGTGTATTGTTTTTTTTTTCACATCATCTGTTTAAGTTTTTTCACCGTTGTTTAAATAATTCAGTACCTACACGTGAGAACTTTTAATTGGCTTTCTAAGAATTAAGCGATTGTTAATACATTTGTTACATAAGCTTTTGGTTTTCCTATTCATCATTTCATCATCATTTAAGCCCACATACGTCCAATGCTGAACATAGGCCTCCCCAATCGACGCCACAGATCCACAGAGCGATCTTGAGCTGCCTCCACCCATCGACTCCCCGCAACAGCCACAATGTCGTCGGTCCATCGAGTGGGGGGTCTTCCCACACTCCGTTTCGCGTTTAATTGTGGTCACCATGCAAAAACCTTTGCTCCGCAGCGGTTATCGGTTCTGCAAGCTATGTGGCCTGTCCACTGCCACTTCAGCTTGCTAATTCTGAGAGCTATGTCAGCAACTTTGGTTCCCCTACGGATATCCACATTCCGGATTCTATCACGTAGTTAAATTCCAAGCATAGCCCTCTCTATAGCTCGCTGTGTGACTTTAAATTTATTCATAAAGCCTATAGTTAGCGACCACGTCTTAGATCCGTATGTCATCACTGGTAATACACACTGATTAAAGACTTTCGTCTTGAGGGACTGCGGTATCTTTTACTGCTGATGGTTTTCCTATTAATAGTAAATAAATACTTAAATATTATACAATAACTTTACTTGCTTGACACACTGGTAAAATATAAAAGATAACATATTACAACAAAAAAAATAAATAAAAAAAATACAATATACCTATATATTATGCTAAACCAAATTATAACGTTTCAAAGTGACCCTAAAAATATTATTAAATAAAAATCTTTGACTTTGACTTGACATGTTATTTTATGCGTATTGGTAGAGGTACCTATTTACCCTTTGTCATTATCGAATAATGGCTTGAAAAAAGGAATTTTAGTAGTAGTAGTAGAGCCTATTGTGAAGGGCTCGTCCGGGGAAGTACTACCAACATACCTATTTATTTCAGCCGCCAAGCAGCATTGCTGTGTTCCGGTTTGGAGGGTATGGTCGCCGGTGAAATTACAGTCACGTGAGGCTTAACACCTTTAGAGCACCTAAATTTGACGGGTGCAATGCAGTGATGTGTAGGCTATGTTCATTTTGGATGTGACCTATGTAGTAAGGCATTGTAATAGTCACTTAATATCAGACCCATCTGATATTAAATGGCGACTAAAAAAGTGGAAACTAGGAGAAGGAACAACCAACTTGATTACTTAATACTTGATTAATCCGTCTCCTAGTTGTAAAATAATAAATAAAAAAAAACTATTTGTTCATACCAATGGTTATTTTTTTACCCATTTTTGTGTTTATGCTCGCTAGTTCAAGTAATTGGGGAACAAACAAAGGAAAAAAAAAAAGATACCCACGAATTGAGAACCTCCTCCTTTTTTTAAAGTCGGCTAAAAATAGGAGATTTTTGCTTTTGCTTTCACAAAAGCGAGCGATCTTGCTAAATTGAGGCTGTATGCACAACCTCATGAGCCCATATCGTCCACTGAACGTAAGACCTCCCGATCCTAAACTACTTCTAAACATCGATTTCGCTCATCAATGTCACATTGTGTGTACCAGCTGGCCTGGCGGCTTTCCATTTGCATATATAATCGTTTTCATTGAAGGTTCAAAGGAAGACCGCCATTTTTATTAAAACCAAAATAAAAAGAGTTCAGTGAGTAGGCCACCACTTTACTATGATTTCAAAAAAGCACACATTTTATAGATCAATTCGTGCACAAGGTCTGCCGGCAGGGTTTCGCGCCACGCAAGCCTTAATTACATTATACGTCGAGCTTTTACCAGTGTCAATGTTCCAGCTGTTCTTGAACCGAATGGTATGTTACGTGATGATGGTAAGCGGCCCGACGACGGTATGACTATGCCTTTGGTGTGGGACGCTACCTGCGTCGACACCCTAGCGCCATCTCATCTGTCTGTCTCTCATCTCATCATCTCATCAGTTAGGGCTGGTGTGGCGGCTGATTCGGCCGAGGATCATAAAAGGCGCAAACAGTCTCGACAGAGCTTACCTATTTGAGTCTTTTGGGGTGGAGACCTTGGGTCCGTGGGGAGCCGGTGCCCTCCGGGTTTTCAAAAATCTTGCGGGGCTTTTGATTGAGGCGACACGTGACCAAGGGCTGGCTCTTATTTAGGCCAGTGAATTAGCATAGCTATTCAGCGTGGCAATGCAGCCAGTGTCTTGGGCACGCTACCGTCTGGTACTGGTCTGGAACAGTTGAGTTACCTATAGGCCGTTTGTAACGCTCTTTAGGTAATCTGACTGATTCCTTTGTACATAGTCAGTTTAATTGTATTTTTTATTTAATAAATTACATTGTACATGATTAATGATTAATGGATGAACAGCATTCATAATAGAATTGTAGAACTTACATAGTCACAAAATAAATTAAACATCTAAAATTTATATATTTTTTCCATGTTCCATAGAACTGAGCACAGATAATCCATGTGATGAATATTTGTGTACCGTTTTCATGCTCAAGAGAATCTCGTAAAATTTATTTACGACTGGCGTCTCTTCATAAAACAAAACAAAAGGGGTTTACTCCCGTATTACGGTCTCATGTTATACAAGGGTTAAATAAATTCAAACAAAGCGGTGTAATTGGTGCACACGTACCTAATGGTGAATTTAATAATTAATTAGCCAGCCACACCTTTACATCCAATAAGGAAAATTAACTGTCTGTCGATGTAAGGTTCAACTGTGCCACTATCGTTAGAGCATAATAAAAAACATATTGCAGGACATTCATTTCTCACAGCGCCATCTAGTCCTAAGCTTAGTTTAAAAATATATATAGGAAGGAAAGTTAAACTAACTAGGTACAATAGAATCAGTCAGATTAACTAAGGACCATTACATCCTCCATCTTACCTAATTTTGTCGCCATAATTACAATTGTTGTGTTCCGGTATTCAGAGGTAAGATAGCCAGTTCCTCAGTTTGTTGAGTATTCCGGGTGAAGTGCGCCTCCACCTTCGGCCTTATCTCAACGTTTTACCAGCTGAGATGAAGACCAAGCGCTTCCCCGTCGTACAATAAAAATAAAAAGTTACAACCGGCCTATAGGTAACTCAACTGTTCCAGACCAGTACCAGACGGAAGCGTGCCCAAGACACTGGCTACATTGCCACGCTGAATAGCTATGCTACTTTGCTGGCCTTAATAAGAGCCAGCTCTTGGGTCACGTGTCTTCTTAATTTAAAGCCCCGCAAGATTTTTGAAAACCCGGAGGGCATCGGCTTTCCACGGACTTAGGTCTCGACTCCAAAAGGCTCAAATAGGTAAGCTCTGTCGAGACCACTATATTCTGCCGCCTTTCGTGATCCTCGGCCGAATCAGCCGCTGCACCAGCCCTAACTGATGTCCTAGGCAGATGAGATGGCGCAAGGATATCGACGCAGAGTCCCACACCAAAGGCCTACTCAAATGAGACCATAATGACCAAAAAGTACCTGGTGACCTACTCTTTGGTCACCAGATAAATAGGTACAATACGCTACAGCTAACCGTTTTTTTTCGTAACAAAAAATGCAATAATGCTACGTAAATACAATTCAATTCGGCAACAAAATGCCTTCGCTTGAATCAAAAAATAATTTTGCTCTCCTAAAATTCTTGCAATCAAAAAAGGTTTTCCTCAAAAATAATAAGAACCAATCATTTACCAATTAAACATTCATTTGGCCACAGCAAAGTTTACCAAACAATCTCGCAAAATATTTAATAATATTTACTTAGAAAGGTCAAGGGATCATCCTTTATTTCGGCCCTTAATTACGCGAACAGTATAAACTGCAAACAGTATCCTCAACAAATTCAAACGAGGTAGGTTTTTTTTTATTGTTCGTCGGGGAAGCCTTCAACTCACCTGGTTTCAAGTTATGAAGGCTGAATGTCCGTTTGTTACAACTGAGTAAGATTTGGCTTCATCGAAAACTCGTGAAACGCTCGTGACTTTGTCGCCTACATCCCGTCGTGATCATTTCTTTTTTCTCTTTTACACCCCCACATTACATACATGAAAGCTTTTTTTTTATTATTGCACAACGGGTAAGCGCTTGGCCTTCATCTCACCTGATTACAAGTTAAAATTAGGCCGAAGGTGGAGGCGCACTTCAATCCGGAATCCTCGTCAAACTAAGGAACTGGCTATCATACCTCTAAATGGCGGAACACAACAATTTTAGAACTGTTATTATGTCTTAGTTAGCCAGGCAGATTTGAGCAAAGTCCTACCATCAACCAAACCGAGCACATTATTGTGTATTGGGGATCGAACCCGGGACATCTGGATCTGAAATCGGTGGGTCGAACTGCCATGTTGCTGCCATGAAAATTTCGTGACTTTAGATCCTCTGGTATGGGTTGTGCGTTGTCAATCAGTTAGGCAATAAGTCAGCCACAATATGATTTTATATATTTAGATATGACCCCAATAAAAGGATCTGTAGATATCTTCGAAAACGACCACAGCATCTCAACAGCGGATCGCTGGCAATTTCCTCTTGAATAGAACCTATTCTCATTGTCACCTTCAACAAGCTTTTGTCATAAATATGAGACTTGATTTATAACTCTTAATAAAACCACAGTATAATTGATACAGTTTTTTTATTTAATGTGCATCTTTCAGTGAAATATTAAGGTATTTCTTGATCCTTGAATCGGTAAAAAATTGCTAAGATTAACTTTCAAGTGTCAAACTGTACGGTCGCCTGAAAATGTCTTTACTGTTAGATCACTGGTACTGTGCTTCAGTTTAATTAAAATCTATTTCATTGTTCCAGGTGCCACAAAGGACAAGATAATAGGATTATGGTATTTTCAAAAAAAAACTTGGAAGCATAATCATTTAATAATAAATGTGCTAAGTAGTGGTGAAGTGTTGTGAAATGTAATGGGTTGTAAGATTATAAGTGCGTGCATGATGGGGACGGTTCATGCTAGTGGATTGAAGTTCCTTGGATTACTTCTGCTGGGCTGGATAGCTGGTGAGTTTCACAATATTTTATTTTATTAATATAAAAAAAAGGTTAGGTCTCGTCTGGGCAGTACTACACGCACTACCTCTGCTTTGCATACATCATATTTTTTAGGGTTGGAAGAGATCTGAAAGGAAACAATTTGTTTTATTGAAGGAGCTCCAATTAGTTACCTTAAATTTTATTATGTTGGCGTTTGCAAAATAAGGATGTTTTTTTATCATTTATAAAAAAATAACTCACTGCCTCTATGGTCTAGTGGTTTGCCCAGCGGTATCAGACCCAAGTCCCTGGCTCGATCCCCAGGGGGATAAAAAATTGTGCATGGTTTTGTTACGTATTGGTATAAGTTTACCAAAGCATGGCTCCATAACGACAATTCCAATAGCTGTGTTCATATTTTCTCAATGGAGTACTTATGGAAGATTTTGTAATTAGCATTTATGAATTTGCGTAAATCATCTGTGTCTTCATTTGAAAAAGCTGACTGTAGGTCAAAGCAATTCCAAAGCTATGTCAAAGCAATATCAAAGCAAGGTCAAAGCAATGTCAAAGCAATGTCAAAGCAATGTCAAAGCAAATTCAAAGCAATGTCAAAGCAATGTCAAAGCAATGTCAAAGCGATGTCAAAGCAATGTTAAAGCAATGTCAAAGCAATGTCAAAGCAATGTCAAAGCAATGTCAAAGCAATGTCAAAGCAATGTCAAAGCAATGCCAAAGCAATGTCAAAGCAATGTCAAAGCAATCTCAAAGCGATGTCAAAGAAATACCACGTGTGCACTATGATTTTTGGTAAATCTCTCAAACACACTTTCTTTAACATTATTCTGATTGCGATTACAAGAAACTTTTCTAAATTCCTTTACCTTTATTGCGATAACTGAAATGTCACAAAGCATGGGTGCCTTAATTAAGAAATAAAAACTCAACGGTCCTTAATTTAACTCGTTTCTTAGCAAAAAAGGCTTTTAACTGATTAACTTCCAACGTTCTGGAGGGTCTCCAACAGATAACTCATGGAAAAACACAGTTTACGCTAAAGTGATTAAACAGGGATAGTTCGCATTCGTAAGGTTATTTATGAATGGATCTGTAATTAGGAGTTACGGGCGGTGAGGATTTGTCTAGATTTACTCGTTTAAATTAAACAAGATCTTTGTTGGATCTTAGTGTTGGGCTGCAATAGGGGAAAATGAAACATGCTACCGAGATGCGATTGTTGAGATGGATGTGTGGAGTGGCAACATCACAAATAATGTTTTTTGTTAATTCCGGGTTTTCAAAAAGATTGCGGGGCTTTTGATTGAGGCGACCCAAGGGCTGGCTCTTATTTAGGCCAGTGAATTAGCATAGCTATTCAGCGTGGCAATGCAGCCAGTGTTTTGGGCACGCTTCCGTCTGGTACTGGTCTGGAACAGTTGAGTTACCAGGCCGTTTGTAACGGTCCTCAGGTAACCTGACTGATTCCTTTGTACATAGTACGTCCCACGGATCGGTATTAGGGCAAGCACTATGCCAAGCATTTCGAGCCTCGTCAAGATAAGAAATTTGGAGTATATTGCCTGGAACAGCCGAAATTGATGGTGTTAGAATTTTCTCAACCAAAGAATGTGTACTATAGACGGAAGACAAGAACGCTGGCAAAGCAACACTAGAAATTTTGCGTATACCTAAGCCGCCCAATCGAATAGGCAATGAGGCCTGCGACCATGCTCTGTCATCCAACTCAATATTCAAAACCGTGGAAAGGGTGTTCTTTATTATGTTGTCTAAGCCTTCCACCAGCTCACTGTGTTTCCACAGTTGACAACATCGTAAAGCATAAGTAAATTTTGGGACAAAAAGGCAAAATTTTATAATGGTGAAAGCCATATGTGAGTTAATTTTTTAAAGTCTGTCCGAAACCTTCATAAAATTTTGAATTTTGTCGTCGACGAAACCCGGAAAAGATTCATCAAGAATTGGTGAACCTAGTAGGTGGAGTGAACTCTTATCTACAACAGTAATATTGGAAGCCAAAGTCTCAAACTTTTGAATAATTGAATTTCTATCCAAACATGTATCTGAAATGTATATTTCACATTTCGAAAAATTTAGTTCTAAGCCAATCTGCCGAAATTCATCTATAATAATTTTTAGATCGCCAAATACTGAGTCCACATCGCCACCCAGGGTTCCGTCATCGAGATACCAAACATTCAATTTAGATTTCAGGCGTTGAATAATTGGGTGAATGGCAAGGCTAAAAATGGCCGGGCCTAGAGGGTCACCTTGCTGACAGCCAACTGCAGACGAAATAGTTTGGTTCTTGTGAATTAATTTAGATGGCGAACCATAACATTGAAAAAGAAAAGGATAAATTTCGGGAAAGTTGGATTTGATTTGATTTAGCAAGGTGCCTCTGTCAACCGAATTAAAAGCATTTTTGATATCTACTTTTAGAATAACCTCCCCGTAATTTCGATCTAAAAATGTTTTTAAAGAATGGACCGCGGCCTCACAACCGCCTCGCGAACCAAAACCTAGCTGCACGGGTCGGAAATAGTCGCCTAGATACGCGGCTTTTTTGCGACAGCAGACTTTGGCTGCAAGGCGGCGATAGGTGGTGCTGTACAATAAAATAAAGCAACACACATATTGATACACGAAGCTATACCAAAATATTATAATAATTAAAAAAAGCGTAAAAGAATATGATATTATTTAAGAAAGGAAGCTTCAAAGCGCCGGAGACTGAAAAGATAAATAGTAACGGGCTAGCTTGTTATGGACAAACTTAGCAGAGGGATGAAAGCCATGTTGCAAGGAAAAAGTTTGAATGTGGAAGCCTAAAAGTGAGGACAAGGCTGAAAAAGTGATGGGTGGATTGCGAAAAATTGGACAAACTGTATTCTATTTAATGTATTGTGAAATTGGTAGTTAGCCAGACGGACTTAAACAAAGTCCTACTACCAACCAAGGCAAGCACAATATTGTACTCCCAAGTTCGATTAGGGTCGAACCTGGGACCTCTGGATGGACCTCTGGATCTGACACCGGTTAACGAACCACTAGACCACACAGGCGGTAGTAAGTATGTAAGTAGGGGTCATCGCAAGCCAGGCGACCTTTTACATGTTCTACCACCACACATAGGACCATTTAACTGTAGCCATTGCCCGGGGTGAGCCACGAAGACCCGACCCACCCCATTTCACATTATTCAGCTTCTGAACAAACAGATCAACATATTTGTTCAGAAACTAGCTTACAGTATTAATAGCTCGCTGTATGCGATATCTATTATCACATAAGACTGTGTACAGCAAATATTTGTGGACTGTATTGCAGAGATCCATCATTATTGGCTTACGAGGCAAGGTTTGAACTCCTTTTGAGCTAGGTATTAACTAGACACGGGTCTTTATAGCGTATACTTTTCAAATATGTTATGTTTTTAACCACCTCTGTGGTTTAATGGTTTGCGCACCCAAATACATAGGTCCGGGTTTGATCCCCAGGGTAGTACAAGATTGTTATAGTTTAGTAAAAAATATTTTACTGAATAATGAGTATGCCGTTAAACTCAGACTCTCTGAACTCAGACACGTTAAACTCCTGCAGAAAAAAATCGAATTGAACGGATTAACCATTAAAAAAAGTGGAATATTGTAGTTCCACAATACCTCTATAATTGTAAATAATTATTAAGAAATTCAATAATAATATAAAAGAAATTACAATACCATGTTTGCCATAGACTTTTATCTGCCTCTCTTGGTGTCACAATACGACTAGTTTGCACGAAAGGGAATGCTTTAATGCATGACAAAAGGAAAACTTCTGTAATACAAAATCCATTGTACAATATCGGTTTTTATCTG
Organism: Venusia cambrica; assembly: GCA_951394065.1. NCBI lineage: Eukaryota > Metazoa > Arthropoda > Insecta > Lepidoptera > Geometridae > Venusia > Venusia cambrica. Next base: position 3,136,778 of record OX596036.1, read on the forward strand.
ATATTCGACGAGGAAAATCTTTGCCCTATATGACCCCAGTATAATTCGCATAGCGACAAATCCAACATCAAAAGAACATAAAAATGTGGAAGATAAATCATCACCATCCATTTCTATGTAATCCGGAAATAGTCTATTTTCCGAACACAAACGTCTAACTGACGGTGACATGATTGAATCGGGGTCAAATATGTGAAATGTGGAATAATATCTCATACGATATTCAATTTGCTTCAGCTGAATCAAATTGTCGTCGGAACAAGAACATTACGCGATAAAAAGGGATAGCTATATCACTCTCAATTTTATATCTTGGTAGCTACGATGTTGCACGTGCTTAGCTACGATGTAGCACGTGGATAGCTACGACGTAGCACGTGGGCAGCTACGTCGTAGCACTTAGGTAGCTAAAATGTAGCACTTGGGCAGAAACAAGCGCGGACTTTTCATTCATCATTCTGAATAGATAATATTTTTCGTTTCCTATTTATCAATAATAAGGCCTTAGAAATCGGTGATGTTATGGAATACTATTCGTGTTTTTTTTTTGTAAAATAAACCGCTAAAACGAAAGAATATGGACTAAGTTATGTTGGAAATTGGCAGTGAGTAAAACTTGATTTCCGAAGTTTATGGCTTCCGTAAGTAAAGTACCCCAGCTGTACTGTGCCTGTGACAAAAGTTCCACAGAAAAAAGATATGAACCGAAAGTCCGATATGATTATTTTTCGGCGCCTGCGAATCCAATAATTCGTTATATTGAAGAAAGTTTCCAAGAAGTTGAAATCATCCCCTGACCTGCCCGAGACGGCGTAACTTTTATTCAAATTCGTATATTTTATGAAGCTTTTCATGAAAGTCTTTTTGCGTAATTGAAAATTCTCTGAAACGTAGGTAGGGGTAAGATGATTGAAGTAAGGAGTCACTTAGGTCCCTGAGTTATCACCAAGTTTATCTCAGTGAAACATTATTTTTTCACCTGCTCTACGTTAGCGCAGATTAAAATTTACTAAGTAGATTTTATACCTCTACGTTTTATATTCCATCGGTGTTATACATCATCTTATGACGACACAAAGAGCCGGCTTCAATCTTGCATTTTTAACTAGAAATCTAGAAAATTTTTTTGTGCAAAATGATTAAGTGATTTCTAACCTTTCTAATGTATGAGTTTATATATTCGTTGCTCAGTTGGTCTTTTTGAAAAAAAAAAATATTAGTACCTAACCTGGATCGTATCTTTTTTTTATTATTGTACGACGGGGATATGCTTGGCCTTCATTTCACCTGATTATTCAAGTTATGATAAGGCCGAAAGCGTAAACGCACTTCACCCGGAAACCTGTACAAACTGAGGAACTAGCTATCTTACCTCTAAATGCCGGAACACAAGTTGTTAAGGCGACAGAATTTGGTGAGAAAAAGTTTAGTAAATTGCCTATTTTAATGCTGATTTCTACAAAAGTCTCCTGGGAAAACTTAAAGTTTTCCCATAGTTTAAGTGGTTAAACTACCTTTGCTGCCCCCGTTTAAAAATACGATTTTCTGTGGTCTTGGCTGAATAGCTATTGTATGATTTAGATGCTGACCAGGAGTATTGATCGCACTTATGGTAACTAAAAACTAGTTGTTCTGTAAGAACAGTACACCTCACGAGCCCATGCAATTACTGATGCTTTCCTCTTTCACTTTTTCTTTTAGACTTTTGAGCAAATAGGGGTATAAGTTTTAGCGATTACACGCGTTCCCTTAGTCTGAAGAGATCAAACCTGGTGTCTACGTATTGCTCTTGCAAAGGCGGAGAGGACTGCGTAGTCTAATTAGTAAACAAAGGTATACATTTTCCGAAAAAAAAAAATTCTTCCCTTTCCCTCCCTTTTCTCTCTTTTCCATCCATTTTGTTTTTTTTTTCACAGCTTCTTTCAAATTTAAATGAAATCCGTTGATAAATAACGCTACAGCAAACTTCATCCCTTTTCACAGCACTGTGGACAATTTAAAAGTTAGATTCCGGGAAATATCAATGCAATGGTGGGAACGAAGATAAATACAGATGACCTAAAAAATGTTAGGAAATTGGTTCCTACTATGGTGCAGTATAAGGGCACTATTTCAAAATAATGGTTTCGTTCCAATAGGAACGAAAAATAAAAAATTAGGAACAAACAGGAAAAAACAGGATAATGATCCTGTTATCCTGTTTTTCAAAGTACTGGATTGATTTTGACAAAATTTCTATTTGACCACTCTGGAATCATTTAATACAAAATAAAATACGACCGAATTGAGAAACTCCGCCTTTTTTATAAGTTGGTTAAAAAAAGAGCCCTATTATAAGCTATGAATCGTGAAGGAGGCAGTCATTTTGAACTTATATTGAAACTGTGTTACTATAAAAACTGAACGTTTTTTGATCCGATGATGATTAAATGTATGCTCATCACGAACTGAAAATATAGCAAAAGGGGATTTAATAGCTTCACTTACGCATATATTTGTATAATTCAAAAAATAAGATCTCTTTAGCAAATATAATACGTACCTATTATTAGATAATGCTCATGATATAAATCCATCTTAGGCATTGTCCAGGCACTACTTATATGAGTGAAAGTCACCACTAACTCAAAAACATTACAAAGCCTAACGCTTTAGTGCAGTGAATGTCACCACTAAAACAATTTATCAATTTCTAAAATACTTTATTTAATCTTAAGCATAATGCAAGAGCTACCCTTCCAGTGTACATTGATCCTGGAAAGAAGGCTTATAAAATTTAAACATTACAAAGCCTAACGCTTTGGTGCGATGAATTTCGAAACTAAAAATATTGCCTTTTTTAATTTATTTTCAGCACAAAATGTTATCATCTCAAAAGTCGACGGTTCTTTGAACAGAATCGGTAATAAATCGTTACTTCAAAGGTTCCACCAAAAACAGCCCTATCGCGATTTTATGTATATTTTAAATTAGAGGTTTCTTTCACGAGAAGTAGTCAGGTTCGTAAATAATGCTCATATTAATTTGGCAATTTCGAAATGAAATCACAGTGGCACCTGGTTCTAAAACTTGAAGAGGTTTTGCACAGCCAAGGATGAGGGTCTAAGATGGAGTGAGCTAACCCAGACGGGTGCTCTTCCTACGGAACACAGCACATTGCTTGATAATGGACTTTGGAAGGGTGGTCGATAGCTAGGCGAGCCTATGCAGCCTATGGAAGGGCTTCCACCAGAATTGGGATCATTCAGTTATAGTCCATAGCAGAAGCAAGCGATTTTGTAGCCCGAGGTAGACCACTAGGAAGTAGATTTAATGTACTCTCCTCTGGTCCTCTTGGATTAAGGCTGATTTATATTATATTTCCCTGGGCTCTAATGCTGGGTAGGCTAGATAATAGAGAGTAAAGTTGTTCAAGGTTTTAGGACAGATATTGGGGATATATAACATTGAATCTTTATCCGCCTTACCAAAATCACCACGCTTAGCAGTAAAGTTTAGGTTAAGGGTAGGACAGTGGGTGTCAACTTATACTGAATCTTTAACCGCCCTTTAATGTCTTCTGCTGGATAGAGCCCTTCATAGTTGGAGGATCTGGCCAAAATCCTTTCAAAAATTCTTTCATAATTCATAAAAGGGGACAGCTGCCATTCGTCTGAAGAGTTCCCTTAGTCGGCTTTTATGATATTCGTCGGCTTGGTTGGTTGACTCTTAAGCTGCAACCGGAATACCAAATGCGTACCTACTTATAAAACCAAGAGACTGCTGGCGTCTGTATATCCATTGCCTTTTGATTTAAAGGAGTTAATAGGCTGATGTAAAAATTCACTTATAGATCTCATCTTAGCCCACGAATGTATCGATGTTGATTTATATATCGATGTTTTCCCGGGTTCGATCCCCAGGGAGTTTACAATATTGAGCTTGGTTTGATTGGTGGTAGGACTTTGTTGAAGTCCGCTTGGCTAGCTACCACCATCTTACCTAATTATATCCATAACAACAATTCTCTCTTTTTCTTGTGTTCCGGCATTTAGATGTAAAATAGCCAGTTCCTCGGTTTATTGAGGATTCCGGTTGAAGTAAGCTTCGACCTTCGGCGGTACCGTAACTTCAAAATCAGGTGAGATTAAGGCCAAGCAACGTCAAAAAAAAATGTCAAAAGGGCTGTATAAAAAAAAACAGCCTGATGCAACTTGTAATTATTCTACTTTAGTCACCACTTTTGGTCATTACTGAAGACCACTGTCGTCCATTGTATAATTCATCCTTGCATACGAACGTATTGAAGTCATGAAGGTAACTTAAAACACACTAAAACAATATTTAAAAATAATATAAGATGACACAAAAATTCACAACCCGCGACGGGACTTGAACACGCATCTATTCCTTAACCCGGAAACGTTTTAACCAACGAGGGTTTTGACGCAGTTCCTGTTTTTTTTTGTGTCATACTCACGTCACCATAAGCGATGATTATAACAATGATTATTGAATATTTAATTTCAGAGTATTAAACTATTTCATTATAACATATGTAAATGTTGTAACAAAGTGCAATCACATGATAGACAAAAAAAAAAATAACTGAAAAAACACTTTTTATTGTTACGAATACTGTTTACTTTGATGTTGCCACCTCCTAAATATCAGGCTATTTTTTTTCGTAAAACTCTGGCGAAATGATCTCTGAGTATTGATGGTAGGCTGATCTCGAGCGTTTTGGCATAAATCCCCCGAACAGCTTCCGCGTCCAGCCCCAGTGAAATATGGCAAGATTATACGTTACATACCTATCTTGATCTAATCTCGGATAGATGGAGATGGCTCGGGTTGCACAAACATACGCCACAGCTTGGAAATACGGCTAGGTCACTCCGTCCCCTTTTCCACCGGACTAGCAGACGTTACCCGTACCATGTAAGTGTTCCATTGTGCCTGTTTTCCGCACGAATCCAATTCTAATCTTTAAATACAGAGTGAAATAGGTTCTTTAAGACAAGCGTACTCCATGCTCCACATCTTTACATGTTTTTCAAGTAAGCTGATGGTCCATCCTTTAGCAATAACCAATGAAAATGCACAGTTCACTAGGTTATCATTTCAAGCGTTTGACAATCAATGCAAGTTGCAAATCTGTGGCATTATTATAATTACCTACTAGTCATGTGGTTGTCGTAATTTGAAAAAAAAAAACAATAGAATATGCTAGTATTTTTGCCAAATATCTTTCGTGTGCGCTTCAGGCTTAAAACGGGTCCAAAGTTTCCGAACAAACTATAATTTATTTAAAAAATATGAACAATTTAACTAACTATTCACAAGGGATGCAATCGGTGGACCGTTACAAAGGTTCCAAACCAGTACCAGACGGAAGCGTGCCCAAGAGACTGGCTGTATTGCCATACTGAATAGTTATGCTGATTTTCTGGCCTGTATGAAAGGTGCGGTGAGTTGTGGTTAAAAGTATATCTATGATTTACATGTAAATGCTATCCGAGTTATAATAACTCTGTCAATAATAAATTCAAGACTTTTTTGGGAGATTCAACAGGACAAGATTGGATCACTAAAAATCGAACTAGTCTGAGGCTCTTACCGTATCATGGTATTTTTAACCGCCTCTGTGTTCTAGTGGTCAACCCACCGATTTCAGATCCAGAGGTCCCGGGTTCGATCCCCATGGGGAGTACGATATATTGTGCTTGGTTTGGTTGATGGTAGGACATTGTTGAAGTCCGCCTAGTTAGCTACCAGCATCTTACCTAATTCTGTCGCCATAATAACAATTCTAAAATTTTTGTGTTCCAGCATTCAGAGGTAAGATAGCCAGTTCCTCAGCTTGTTGAGGATTCCGGGTGAAGTGCGCCTCCACTTTCGGCCTTATTATCATATATTTCGGCCTGGTAAATAACTTGTTACCAGTTACTTGTGAGATGAAGGCCAAGCGCATCCCCGTCGTTCAATAAAAAAAAAAATGGTCTCACGATGTTTGATCCTAAAAAACATAAAGAATGAATGACTTGATTGATTGATTGATTGAATAGCCTTAGATAACACACGTTTCTATAAATCTGTTCACTCTGGATTAAAGACTACGATTATTCAATGGACGAACGCAAAGAGTGGAACAGTACAACTTTGATAAATAGATCTAAGCTCTAGAGTAATGTGACCTTAATAAGTTGCCTAGAGTGTTTGTTGAGCAGGTAAAGAAGACACCAGCCATCATGCCATGGGCTGTGCTGACGACGTGCTTCTTCGATAGGGTCTGGTTTGGCAAATTCCGGCGTTAACTTTTTGGCGTTGTTCATATCTTAGATGTTGCAATTTTGTTGGGCAATGTTTTATGATACGAATCTGTTTGGCAAATGTTTGAAGAATATTCTGCCGTTTTGCACGTTGTGGATTAAACGCTTGACAGCATTGTGAGTTTCAATATACACATTTATTTATATGGCAAACAGGAATAGGACGCTTGCAACTCCAACACCAGACCCTGTTGAAGCTCTGATGACCTTACTTACGTCAGACACAGTACTGTATATAATAGTGCCATATCGGTTTAAAAAAAATGATTAAATTTTGACGTACATAAGAACATACAGTTCACTTAACAAAAGAGTACTCAAAATATTCTCTCTCGTTCTATTAAAAGCCAGAATGAGAGCAAAGCACCAAATCACCGACTGTTCGTAGTAGGGGGGAGAAAACAATAAAGTGAATAAGTCACCCCTTACTAACATGAAACAATGGTTCATTTCGTTTTGGTAATTGCTCTCAAAACCGTTGCTTTAGTAGTCGTGGTTTATAAACTACCCCTCCAGCCCACGGATGTCGCAAAGTCACCCAAGGGGTTTCACTAAAAAGGCAGCAGCTTTTGGTTTCATGTGTAAACTGTAAAATTGTTGTATTCCGGCATTTAGAGGTAAGATAGCCAGTTCCTCGGTTTGTTGAGGATTCCGGGTGAAGTGCGCCTCTACCTTCGGCCTTATCTCAATTCCCGGTGAGATGAAGGCCAAGCGCTACCCTGTCGTATAATAAAAAAAAACAGGATTTCGCACCATCCGCTCGAACGTGTATTTTCTAAAACTGTATTTTCTAAAACTCCACCAAAACGCATCAAATCAGCAATTTTAATACAGTTACTCGTTGTCTGTCAAAGTGAAAACGAACAGTAGCTTATTTTTATTAACTTAGATTTGCTATTCGTTTGAGGAGCAGTTATCGATATGTTATGTTTTTTTTTATGGTTTCATCTTTTACTAGCATTGCATGACAAAATGTATTATAGTGTAAGGCTTGCAATATTCTTTGTTTTTTTTTATCTAAAATCAAAACCACAATTTTTTTAAACAGATAATATCAGTTTCGAAGGTTTATAGTGTTAAATTTAAATGTACCAATAATTCAGGGCAAGCTGTCGATTAAAACTGCAAAGGCCTTTGTTAAATCCAGACAAAAAGAGCGGAATGCCAACTATTACACAAAATGGCTCCTAAATAAATGCACCGAGACAATAGCCGGCTATAGGAAACAATTGCCCGGTAATTTATGTAGCCACAGGGTATGTGGGTCACACTGAGCCTATTTGCATGTATCATATTCCCCTGTAGTCAGCTCGGCCCATATTCGGACAGAGTTCTTGGATAAATCATAATTTGCGTAAATCAAGGGTTGTTTTGACGACACAAGCACAACAGATAAAATAGAGAAGAGTGAATGGAAATCACGTCATGGTAATTTGTAGGGTTCCATACCGGTTCATGTGAACAATATAAATCTTGTAGGTATATGGTACAGGCCTCACATGTCTGTTGGTAGTTGCTCTGACTTCCGCGATTTTGGTCGTGGGTTCCAAGCCAGAGCAAACATTTGTGTGATGATCATAGATGTTTGAATTTGTTTTGTTTTAGGGTGTCGTATTGTAGATATCATTAGTGTAATCTTAAAAAGTTTAATAGATTTCTATCTGTAATCTAGTTCCCATATTACAAGCTATTCTTAGTTTTTGACTGTGTTATAATGTCCAGTCATATTTATTTATGAATATATAATTAATATTATATAACAATATAAGGTTAATGAATGATAGCAGAATCCTTCCAAGCTTCGGTGGTCAATAAAGAGCCTGTGGCGGCTCGTAAAGTCTTATACTATGACCTTTAGCCTACACGACGGAAAGAAAAGCAGAAAATATAAAACCTAACAAGCCTCATAGCTCAGTTGGTAACTCGTTAGTAACTCTGCCTTCTGCGTTGTAGGCTGTAGGTTCGATGCCCACCCAGGAAAAACATTTGAGTGACGAATGTAGATGTTTGTTTTGTATTTGGGTTTTGTATCATATAGTGCGTATGTATTTACAAAAGTATTTAAGTATTCTATACGTAATCTAGTTCCCATATTACAAACTATGCTTAGTTTGGGGCTAGATGGCGCTATGAAAAAATAATGACCTGTAATATTTATTTATAACATTCGTAAAATGCACAGTAAAATGTATGTCTCCAAATGTGTGACGGAACTTTGAGTGTTTGACTCGTACTTGGCTGGTTTTATTAGATAGGGTAATTTATTATGGGAGGGGTGTGGTAGGGCTATCGATGCTTTCTGTGAACGTGCTACGCCAATCCGGGACAGAAGTCTTACTGACACGTTTTCTACAGAGATGTTTTAGACAGGATAAATTCCGATAGGAAATCGTGGGAACAAAAGCGTTTTACTCCTAGATAATTATTTCGCATAGTCACATCAATAAATCAATCAATCATGTAATCTAATTAAATTGGTCTCGACAGATTTTATCTATTTGAGCCTTTTGGGGTCGAGACCTTGGGTCCGTGGGGAGCTGGTGCCCTCCGGGTTTTCGAAAATCTTGCGAAACTTTTGATTGAGGCAACAAGTGACCCAAGGGTTGACTCTTATTTAGGCCAGCGAATTAGCATAGCTATTTAGCTTGGCAATGCAGCCAGTGTCTTGGGCACGCTTCCGTCTGGTACTGATCTGGAACAGATGAGTTACCTATAGGCCGTTTGTAACGGTCCTTAGGTAATCTGACTGATTCCTTTGTATATAATTGTAATAATTAATTTAATGGTATATTTTATTTGCTAAATGTTTTAAAAAATCTAATTAAAATATGGTACATGCTTACATCATTCACTTGTAAAATAACATACATTAATGACTTCATCACAGAATGTAGCTAAAAAACCTTGCATTTTTGAGCTACATCTAAGGTACCTGCGGGTAGTAAGGGCCGGCGGTTAACAAGAGCCACTACTACTAAAACACACTTTCAACATTTTTATTAGACTCTAGTCACGCACACATTTAAGGAACCAATAGCAAGGCTACCATCCGCAATCGCGTCCCGCTCCGATCCGCCATCTTGTCAGTAGCCACGAATCCGTCCACGCAGTTGGTATGCATCACTCCACAGTAAAAAAATCTCCTCGAAAACGGATAAATTGTGTGTAAACTAGCCTGTTGTTCAGAGAATTTGCTGTTGTAAAGTTAAAATGAGTGAATTGTGTTGACTAATCAAGGAATTATTCCAATATTTATTAGATTTACATTGACATTTATCGAACTTGTCTCATGGTCTAATAAGGGCCACTTACAAGGCGTGTAAATAGAGCCGGCCCTTACTAGGCTCTCAAATCATATAGTATTAGGGAAAAAATACATTAACTTTAAGATTTTACTGCCTGATCTTTTGTATATTGTTATCATATTGATATAAGTGGTATAAAACTTCGAAAATTTTAATAATTTTGTTTAATTTCCTTCATTTGTTTAGCGTTATTACAAGCTTTTATTTATCTGAATATGCTGAAATTTGGTATTCCTATCAGTTCTTCGTGACAATGCAATGAGAGACAGCGAGCTGATCTGATGATGGAGTCAGAAGCTATTCAACCGAATTTCTAAGTAAATAAGCCGATTGAGTTGAAATTCGGCATATCCAACAAGCTCTGACTACACTGTTTTTATTATATTTATATCTATTGTTTTGTTTTCTAAGGTAAATTTTTGGACTGTTGCGTTACTTTAGAAGTAGAATTTTTTTTTATTAATATAGCTTATTGAAATTGGATCTCATAAGTAACATACGATTTCATTAGTGTAATAAGGGCCACGAAATTTATAAAAACTAGATTTTTCTTTTATGCTTACAAAGATTTATTTAGTGTCACTAATAACTTGTTTAAATATATTATAATTTTATAGGTATTAAGTCATTTCATACTTTTTCATATAAGTTTTTGTTTCTTTAGTTTAATAAGGCTCATATTTGTTTTTCTCCTTAATAAAGATTTATCGAAAGATTAATTTAATTGAAAATCATAATAAAAGTCTGAAGTAAATAGAAAACATTGTTTTTTTAATAATAAAACGCTAAAATTAATAATTTTTGGTGTGGTCCTTATTAAGCCACCTAGGTTTAATAGGGGCCAAAGAACGGGTTTTAAAAAACCTAATATTTACGAAGAATTGTGACAGACACCCAAAAAAAATATTATTTTTTAGATTCTTAATACAGATAACATACTTAAAACGCCCTGTTTTTTATTAATATTCAATTTAATAATAATATCAAATAAAAATAATAGAATCAAGGTGGCCCTTGTTTACCGCAAGTACTTAGGCTTTATATCGGCTTTGTTTAAGTTGTTAAGTTTAGGACGTGACTATCGTTTATGAACTTAAAAATCCCTCGTTTTTGCTTTGTTAATGGAAAACATGACTTTTCTGCAAGTAAGTTTTTATTACTCTAACCATTTTATTAGTTTTTTGCGGAAATTCAAAGATATCAGTCTCATGATTCTAAATAATAACATGTTCCGCGTGGTCACTATGTAGGAACAAAACTTTACCGTGGGCTAACCGAGTCACATTCCCAACCGTGGTTGGGAATGTGACTCACGATCTAGAAGTCTAGGTTCGAATCCCAGATGGCTCATCTGTGAATTTCGTTACTAGTTTAGTTATGACATTGCAGGCTTGAATCATAATATGTTTATTTTTCTCCACATCTATCAGTTCCTGTCTAGATTTATTTTTGTTAATTGTTAGTAATTTCATAAGTCTTTTTAATTGTTAGTTCTTTTTTTATTTATTTGTACCTAGTAACAAGATATAATTGTATGTACACTTCTCCTCTGCAAGCACAGTCTTTCGTAGCTTTTTAAATGCGAGGACACTTAAATGGTTATAAGTGATTGTGTAAAACTGTTTGTTCTCCGAATACAATAAAATAAAAATAAAATAAATAAATAGTGAAGTAATTGGTTGCAGTATCGGAGTGCTAGATTGTCACCGATACACCACATCAAGTAGAAGCGTATCAAGACAGGAATTACAGCCAAAGATGAAATTTAATGATGTATGATGTAATGAAATGATGAAATACATCTTGGACATTAAGCTCTTACACGGTTCTCTTGTTACATTATACTGTCTTACAAAATGGATTTGTAAGTTTAATGAAAAAATGTTTGCCACGCTACAGCTTAAGATAAGATGTCCGTATTGCATATTTTTATAAAGGGTTCTCAGATACGGTATGTTTCGTCGCTTTATCTTTATAAGCCAAATTTTTTAGAATGTTTTATTGACTGCCAAACAGAAATCATCAAGGTTAGCATTTTTTTTAACACGAGAATAAATGTAAAGCGAGACATTCATGTCTGATTAATTTGATCATTAAAAAAAATCTGAAAACAGAAAGATAAACAAATCCGCTAAATTCGTTTAAAAAAATCAAATCGACACGTGTTTCGCCTCTACACGAGGCATCCTCAGGAAATATAGTCTTGCTGCTAAGCTTACGAGCCCTCAGCCTACGTGCTGCCGATGATCCGAACGCTGCGCTGCAAGCAAATAGCTCCTGCAAATGGATTTCCGCAAAATAAAGCATTTTTAATTAATCAATTAGCAATTTTATGATTCAAAATAATCTATAATTATTTGTTTTCTTTAAATAGGCAAACTCTTGCCTGAGATGGTGCGAGCTTTCCCATGGGAGCTACTGCAGTAGCTCACCACAAGAAGGTTTTAATCCATGTTACAAGACATTACAGGACACACTTATTTTTACACAACAATTCTACTATGGATCCTCAACACACTTTACATTAAAGTATTCAGATTTATTGCAAATTGAATCTTAAATTATACAACCTAAGGAAGGTATTACAGTGGGTGTTGTCACAGTTCAGACATTTGTTGGACAGTTTGTCAAACAATTTGCTGACGGCATTCGTCGGAAGGCATTCATGCTACGTGTTAATGCTGTAGGAAAGTTTAACGTGCAACTGAGAGCTTGGTATAATAGACAAATACCACTGGCGTAACACCTACCTCCAACTGAAATCCGCAGGTACCTATAGTTTAATGCTAAATATAGGTAATTGCGAGTGATTTTGTAAAGTTGTAAAATATGATTGTTTTTTTTTTTTTATTGTACGTCGGGTAAGCACTTGACCTTCATCTCACCTGGATACAAGTTGAGATAAGGCCGAAGGTAGTGGAAGGCGCACTTCACCAGGAAACCGCAACTAACTGCGAAACTGGCTATCTTACCTCTAAATGCCGGGCTGCTTTTATTCCATTATGCCAGACTTTCTTTAAACAAGTCTCTTAATTATTCCTGAGCTTATTGTGGATTCCGGGTGCAGTGCGCTTCCACCTTCGGCCTTATCATAACTTGAAAATCAGTGAGATGTGACGTGAGAGGAAGTAACAAGGAGTAAGTAATTACTTACGTTTATTGTAACAATCAAAATTCCGCCCACAAACGCCCACCCCGCCGCGCCGGTGCTTTCCACGCAACGTGAGTTTACCACATAATTTGATAAATCAAGCGAGTGTAGAGGTATTTGTGGGTTATACTTTAACTTTAGTCAACTGCTTCAGAAGGGTTTTCGAGAGTATGTATGTAATCAGTGTGATACTAGTAATGACCCCTATATTCCACTAAGGTCAACTCAAAGTTCAGCGAGTCGAATTTATTGACCTATCGATCCGAGATACGGTCGCACAGCGAGCTATGAAGAGAGCTATGCTTGGAGTTTCTCTACGTGATAAAATACGGATCATTGGTGAGCAAAGTCACTGACGTAGCTCTTTGAATTAGCAAGCTGAAGTGGCAGTGGGCAGGCCACGTAGCTCGAAGAACTGATAACCGATGGGAGTAAAGGTTCTCGCAAGGCGACCACGATTAAACGCGAAACGGATTTCGGAAAGACTCTCTCGATGGACCAACGACATTGTGGTGGTTGCGGGAGGTAGGTGAATGGAGGCCTATGCGCAATGGACATATGTGGGCTGAAAGATAATGTATGTAAGTGAGTACGGATGTATATCTTGTATGGCATGCTCGGCTTCAGCAGCTTGGATTATTCCTTGCATTTGAGGTAATGTTTGATGCGTCTTATTGCTGTAGTGATAAAGGCAGGTTATGTTATTTTATATAGGGGATACGAACTAAGAATTAAGGGGGAGGATAAACATGTTCACGAGATTTCATTTCACAATTTTGTCTTCACCTACCAAAACAACGAAAGCATGATACAGTAAAAATTACACAAAATTACACCAGTTACTTCAGTATGTTTCAACACAAAATCCCTCAGAGCTAATAAAGGTTAACCCCGTGTGAACTATATTTCACGAAACCTCCATAAAAAAGAGTCCATGCGACCAAAACAAACAAATTTGGGGTGAACACAGCCTGTAAGCATAATCTAAATAGCTAGATGGCTTATTTACATGTTTATTTATGCAGGGTTTTAATAACTTTATGCAAAGTTTAAATATTAAAAATAAATACATCTGATTTTTTAATCGGTTTTGCTTTAAAATTTGATGTTTGTATCAAAATGTTTTTTTGAGTAAAAATATCACGGCTATAAATGAGAATCATATTTTTTTATGTATTTTCATTTTGAGGTGACTCTCGAGCAAAGGGCAGGCTCTTACTTGGCCAGCAAATTAGCATAGCTATTCATCGTGGCAATGCCGTCAGTGGTACTGGTTTGGAACAGTTGAGTCACCTATAGACCGTTTGTAATGGTCTTAAGTAACGCAATTTCCCAAAAAAATTGTTAATTAAATCAAATATTTATTTTATTATGAACAAAGTAGTAAAATCTGTTGTTATTTTATGATTGGGATTAAAAACACAGCTCTACTATTTCCATACTCTCAAGGTTTTGTGGCCGTGATTTCTTTACGTAAGCGATGATGTTATGTATAAGCCTTATTAACCACGATATCTTTCATGATTCTGTTGAGAAGCCTTGCTGTGTGTTTAATTATGGAATTTGAGACAAATAAAAAATAGTCATGAATCTGACTGTCTGACAGGCTGACTGATTAAAGCACTATCAAACTTGAGGGGTGTACAAAAATAATAATTTACAATATTCATAATAATGTTTCATATCTCATTAATCACACATGAGAGGCCCTTGCATATTAGTATGAAATTTTTCCTTACAAAATAAGCAAGAACTAATTTCAAGATTTATCGATTTTTGGCAACATAAGATTAGGGGCTTATCATTTCACAAAATTACGGAAATCTCACTCCATTTTATCAGTAAAGCCATCCCAACATCTCTATCGTAATCTGATTTTCTTAGGACGCTAGGCAACGTTTATGAACATGAAGGGAAGGGTTTAGCCCACTGAATGGGGGAAGTAGTGATAAATCACCCGACACATTGCTTACACATCGACAAGATATGTGTGGCCCAAGAGAAAATACGAGGGAGCGTATGAAAGACATTATTACTATGATTAGCTTTTTTTTAAATAATAATTACGTTTTAAAAACTAAAAAGAATACCGACTTCAATGAAGAAATATTTTGTTTACCTAGATGACGTATTTTTCCAATTGTTTTGATGACAGATGGACGGACAGACAGACAGACGCGTGAACCTATATGGGGTCCGTGTTATCTTTAAATTTGAGGTAATACACCCAAATCGCTTTAAGTGTGCCTATATTTTTTGAAGAGTTCCCTCGATTTTTCCAGGATCCCATCATCAGATCCTGACCTGATGACGATGGGATCACCTGGGAAGTACACCGACCCTAAAAATACCCAAATCATTTTAGGTGTGCATATAATATTTGAAGAGTTCCCTCGATTTCTCCAGGATGGATCTGATGATAGAATCAGATCCTGACCTTAATCCGGGAACATACATAAAAAAAAGAAGATTCCGACGAATTGAGAACCTCTTTTTTTTGAAAGTTGGTTGAAAATAATTATTGACAATGAATGCCGTGGCAGTTGTGGCTTAACAATCGACCCCTCCCACTCAGACCATGGACGTCGTAAAAGCCGAATGAGGAATCTCACCAGAAGAAGGGCAGCAACTTCCTTCTGTGTATTATCTACACCGTTACTGCGATCACCAATCCTTCTGTTAAGCGTGGGGACTATGGCAAAACCCCTCCAGCTTTGGAGGAGTTCTGTCCAGCTCATAAGTGGCATGGACACTAATGGTCTGTATGATGATGATTACAATAAAACTAACTATGTACAAAGGAAGCAGTTGTATTTCCTAAAGACCGTTACAAACGGCTTATACGTAATTCAACTGTCCCAGATCAGTGCCAGACGGAATCGTACCCAAGACACTGGCTGCATTGCCACGCTGATCGGCTTATTCGGAAATTTCGGAAGGATATTGTAGTATTGCTAATTCTGAGCACATTTCATGAATTGCTTTTTTAATTCTCTTATCATTTCTTTTTTCTTGTAATTAAAGCCTTAGACTGAAGAAAGAACTATTCTAATAAATCTGTATTTCAGAAATATGCAAAAGTAAATGAATGGTAGGACTTGTTTAAGTTCAACTAGCTAAAAAAGTCTTAACAATTTTTTTTTACAGAAATTTACTACCAGCCGAAGTTAGGCGCCAATCG
The DNA here is from genome assembly GCA_951394065.1 of Venusia cambrica. Taxonomy (NCBI): domain Eukaryota; kingdom Metazoa; phylum Arthropoda; class Insecta; order Lepidoptera; family Geometridae; genus Venusia; species Venusia cambrica. Next base: position 3,152,726 of record OX596036.1, read on the forward strand.
GTTTACCATGTTCCGTTATTACCAGAGCCAGTGCAGGACTATCTTCATCGTAGGAGGTCTACGATGTTCTGGCGTAGAGCTAGACCAAGCCACATCAGACCAAGAGCTAACCCATCATTTATAAAATTGGTAGGGAATGTGCATCAAGCATGGTTTCCAATTAAATTAAAACTTGTAAAATGTCAGTTAGGTATTCAAAGGCAATCGAACAAATTAAACTCGCTCGAGAAATCCATGCTTTGTTTTACAGAAAGGTTAGCAGGACAATAATAGCTTGGTATTGGCTTCCATTCACTTGTGCAATAATAAACTTTTACATGTTTGTATTAAAGTCTCTTGTAGCTTGTCCCTGATGAATAGTTGGTACGCACGTGGAATACTGATGATGCGACGCTAATGCCTTCGTTCATTTACTAACTAGTTTCTATTTAACATATCAATCACTATATTAGGTTCGTGTTTATGTATCTTGAGACGATCTAGCGAGAAATCTAAAGCAGGGCCCGAACCGCCTAAGGCGAAGCCGATATTAATTGGCTTAAAATTAGCTTCTTATGATATAAAAACGATTTTTACTTACCGGGTATCAAAAGTGTCAAATCCAAAATGGCGTTTCCCATCTGAAAAGTTAACACATGCTAGGAAACTTTCTTTGATTGGCCACAGCGTTTTGTTGCGTTTGCATAACGTAATATTTTTCGGTTTTTTGAGTAAAATAATTAGTTTTAAGGTAAAATTACTGTTTTATACTTTGAAATAAAAAATAATAAGCACTACAGATTACCAATAAATGACATAAAATTATAAAAAAAATTGTGACATCGCATTTTTCACATTCCATTGTATGCTAGAAATCCCATCATAACATTGATGAACTTCATAAGGAATGGCGGTAGCATTGCAGACTTATCTAGAGATGAAGATGGAGATGAAATCATAAGATGGCAACGAACTTCGATGAAATACTTGGTTGGGCCCCTGATGTAGATGTAATGTGATAACGTTTTTACTATTATATATACACCCTAGCGCCATCTCATCTGCCTGGGACATGAGTTAGGGCTGGTGCGGCGGCTGATTCGGCCGAGGAATGATCACAAAAGGCGCAAATATAGTGGTCTCGACAGAGCTTACCTATTTGAGCCTTTTGGGGTGGAGACCTTGGGTCCGTGGGGAGCCGGTGCCCTCCGGGTTTTCAAAAATATTGCGGGGCTTTTGATTGAGACAACACGTGACCCAAGGGCTGGCTCTTATTTAGGCCAGCGAATTAGCATAGCTATTCAGCGTGGCAATGCAGCCAGTGTCTTGGGCATGCTTCCGTCTGGTACTGGTCTGGAACAGTTGAGTTACCTATAGGCCGTTTGTAACGGTCCTTAGGTAATCTGATTGATTCCTTTGTACATAGTTAGTTTAATTGTACTTTTTATTGAATAAATATAGTATATTTTTACTATTAATATGATATTTGAAATGGGTAATATACCTAAAAGCTTGCCTGGGCGTCACCGGTTGAGGATTTGGTCTACGGTGAGCGAGGTTTTCCAGAATGTGCTAATAAAGGCACTGACATCCCCTCACCTACGGGGCACAGCCAACTGCTTGCGAGACGCCGAACTTCGTGAGAAAGTTGCCAAGAAGTCGAAACCCACGAAGACCTTTGTTGGTCCTACCATCAACAATATGATTATTTGGGCGTAACTGTTGACTAAAAAAATCAACAATTCGCGGAATAGACCACTAGGAGGTAGAACGGGAAAGAATTCAACATAATAAATAACAATTCTTACAGATAAACTACGTTATCTAAATATATTAAATTCAAAGTCCTGACCGACTGACTGACTGATTGACTGATATATCAATGCACAGTCTAAACCACTGGTTCTAGAGACATGGAATTTGGAGGGCGTGTTCTTAATGATGTGTAGGTACCTAGGGTTTTTTACAATTATCACTGTTTACACACAATTAGAACTGTTGTTATGGCGACTTAGATAAGATGGTGGTAGCTAACCAGGCGAACTTAGCATAGTCCTACGACCAACCTAACTTGCTAACTTAGGGGTAAAATTGATCAAACTAAATATATATAAATAAAAATAAAATCAATGCTCTTTTGAACGATAGCCCATTACAGGACATATTAATTTCACACAGCGCCATCTAGCCCCAAACTAAGCATAGCTTAGTTTATTATATGTAATATGGGAACTAGATTACAGATAAAATACTCAAATACTTTTTTTTTTTTTTGTAAATACATACTTATCATACAAATGCAACACCCAAACACAGAACAAACATCTATATTCATCACACAAATGTTTGTCCTGGGTGGGAATCGAACCCACAACCTACAGCGCAGAAGGCAGAGTTACTACCAACTGAGCTATGAGGTTTGTTAAATTTTGACTTGTTTATGTGTGATAAATTCCATTACTTTACTTATGTTTTTCGACATTATGTATCATTGTGCTTTCTTAATTTATATGAATATTATTATTAATTTATATTTAGTATTTTCAGTATTATTATGTGTTTATCTTTAATAATTATTATTTTAATATTACATATTAAAGTAAAATAAATGAATAATAAATAAAAAAGTTGCGTTCCGGCATTTAAAGATACCTCAGTTTATTTAGGATTCCGGGTGAAGTGCGCTGCCACTTTCGACCTTATCACAACTTGAAAATCAGAAAATGAAGAAAACTGCAAATCGATAAGTTGCACCGACCATGCTGCCTTTGCATACATTCCAACTTCGCTCGTCAGGTAAACGTAATTAAAGTTATCGTCAATCTGGCTCACTTTGTATAAACGTTCCCCTGAATCGCGCCACATTTTTGTTTGAAAATTCCCACCGCAAACACGCGTTGACGTACGAAAATCATGTAGTTTCCACAGCACAAACAATGCTTAAACATCAAGCGCATGTTATTAAAAATAACATGCGCTTGATGTTCCGTACTGAAAAAAATTACAACCTCCTGCCCGAAGACTTAAAGATAAATAAATGATAATTACAGGACATTTTTTAATTTAAATAAGCTTAGCTTGTAATATGAGAACTAGATTACGGATGAAATACTTATCTACTTTTTTTTGTAAATATACATATGATGACAACCAACACCCAAACAAATAACAGACATGTATAATATACATCACAAAAATGTTTGACCTGGGTGAGAATCGAAAACCTACACGCTGAAGGCAGAGCTACTACCAACTGAGCTATGAGGCTTGTTGATTTGACTAACTATTCGTTCGATCTCTAGGAGTAGGACTGTATTTTTTAAAGTTATAGATTGGTTGCAAATTTTGAACGTAAACGTTTGGTGTTTCAGAAGTATTCTATCAATATTGAACGAAAATTATTTAATTTTGGTATGTAAAAATTATATCGCTATTTAAATGTGCTTGAAATAATAATAAACATTGGTTTAAAATTGTAACAAATGCGTGTATCACGCACTTATTTCTGAGCTTGAAGCTGAGTTTGCTACCAATGTATTTCCGATAAGACGCAACAAGCTGAGTCACTATTCTACAGATGACTCAACTGCTTGCCGTTCTAATTATCCTTGTGACTAAGTTTTTAAGTCATTGCAAACATTAGCGTTTCATCTGTTTTTGTACTTTTTAAACGGATTAGAGAATTGTTGGTTAACACTTTGGTAAATCTATAAGCGCAGGATATATATGGCAATTCAACGTGATAATATTCGTGGTAAAGCTTGACAGTAAAAGCAGTGCTAAGGTTTATTTTATTGGTGCATATTCACAGAATTAACCTCAACCGCGCGGAAATAGATTGACGCCGTAATTTTATTGTTGGTTTTGCTCGGCTTCGAGCTTTGCGGTTTATTAACAAATAGTGATGTGTTGCTTGCGTTGTGTGAAGACGGCTTTACTTTGCGCATAAGAAAAAGATAAACGAACACCATGAATACTCAAATTACGAGCTTCTTTGTGATATTTGCTTTGGCCTTTTTTATTATGGTACCTACCTATATATTTTTATTTTAGATGGCTTTTGAGTTAGATGCATGCCAGACTGGTCTGACGACAAATTTGATAATCGTCTCCATTTTTATCCAGTAGCTTGAGAGATATCCGCGGCTCACAAGTTGTTCCTGAGACCTGTCACCACTATATCCATTTCACATTCATTCTTCAAATCCCAGTAAATATCGCTATCGTGTGGTTGAATGTTGTAATTCCTGATAAAAATATGCTACAAACTTTCACATTCAACCTGCCCCCTCGGCACGGAGCGGGTATAAACTTTTTGTCCTTTGGTTCTGTTTTTTTTTTTCCAGAAAAACGGAGATACAGAATCGAAAGTCATATCGTATTTTTTATCAGGACATCAATTTTACACAGAAATACGCTATCGTTATCTGCTACCCACGGTTAACATTCAATATATATAAAAACGGAATATAAATCTACTATAATAATATAAGGATAGTGTCTATTAACCTTCTCCGTAACACAAGCCACAAAAGACACCCCCGCAGCTAGTTTGCATAAAGCTTAGTTCACAGAGCACAGAAGAAAATAGCGCGACTTACACAGATATCATATACGTCATAGGGATGGTACGTTTTTATATAAGTCTACAAAAAGTGTGAATTTGAGTGACGGACAGCCACCTTAAGGTATCCGTTAGGAGGAATCAGCTGCCCACGTAGTCCTGGAATGCATGAGATTCGCAGAGTCACGGAAGGAAACCATTGTAAACTAAAGGTTACTCCGTGAAGCCTGTGAAGATGTACAAGTATGCAGGAATATTCTGCGACATGCCTCACGCACATGGACTTATGGACCACTAAAGCATCATTGCAAATACGGATATCACCTCTAATCTTTGTGGTCTAGAGGGTCGCCCATCGGTTTCAGATCCAAAAGTCTCGGGTTCGATCCCCAAGGGAGTAAGTACGTCTTACCACCAACCAAACCGAGCACAATATTGTATTCCTCCTGGGGATCGAGCCCGGGACCTCTAGGTCTGAAATCATTAGGTTGAGCCAATAAATCACAGAAGCGGGTACTATTTATGAATAGTTGAAAGTTGACCTTTTGCTATAGAAGTTTTTTATGTGGAAGTAGAAAGCTCATTAATAAGAGTATTTTGTATTTATACGGTATAAGAAAACCACAAGATCTACAAATAGTACTATACCTCCTATACGAATGTACTCGAAAACGAAAGTCAGTACAGGATTACCGCAGGTTTTCTTATTAATAATTGCCCGCAGATAGGCAAAGAATAGAAACATACAGCCAATGACAGATTAAAAAATAAATAAAAAGTGAGAGAAGCCTCAGAAAGTAAGTAAAAAAAAAATAGTTAAATATAAAATAAACTCTAGTGTTTTCAACATTGGTCACACACAAACAAATCTTCAAAAAAAAAACCTTGTTATGAAAGAAGAGCTGACTGAGCATGCGCCTAACTTTCCTAAAGTCAATATTAAACAGATCTCCTCACATAGCTTATTAAGTATATACCAATATTATGATATGTAGCTATTAGTTTGTACACCGTCATCCTTGAAAGCCTTTAGCTTCTCTGTCTATCCAACGCGTGCATGAAAACTGGTAAATAATAGAACTCTTTGCCCTGGTCTGTTTTTTCGTATACCAATGCAATCTTGGAGTCAAGTCCAGAGTGAACAGGGTCCTTTTAGGTACGACTGCGCCATTTTAGGACACATCTTTACTTATTTTTCAATTGATTTGGCGGTTAAACGGTTGGCTATCATAAATAAAAAAATCGAGGGACTACGACAAATATCAAGAGGTTATACCTATCACAAAAAACACTTTTTGCAGTCAATCAAAAGGCGTCGCTAAACGGCACTTTATTTCGGTCACGCGCTGACTGTTAATGAAAATAATAGCAAAAAGAGGATGACACAGAGCTGTGATGGATGGATGTGTCACGAAAGGAAATTGATTCCCGGGACCTGAACACGTAGCATCAACAGCAAAGAACGACTTGCTGGAACTAGTAGTAGAAGCCCCTCGTAAAAGGGCTCGTCCAGAAAATTACTACTACCATATACCTATTTTCGCCGCTAAGCAGCATTGCTGCGTTCCAGTGTGTATGCTTGTCGGTGAAATTACGGGCACTTGATCTACGGAGCAAGGCTTCGTTATAGGCAAGAGATGCACTTAACATTAGGGGGACGGCTTCTTTGTTTCGTCTCTAAGGGGTATAAAAAAAAGTTGTTTAGTTGCAGTGTTTTCGATGAGGAAGTTTTCTATACAGATAGTCTGTATAAAAAACCGACCGTAACTGAAGATTTAGTCATCACACCAATATTAGAAAAGCGCAAAGTTTTTTTATGTACGGATATTTGTTTCGAATCACGTCAAAATTACTGAACGGATTTGACTTAAACTTTGCACGTAAAAAGTTAGTAGGTAGTAAGTTGCCGTGGCGGTCGGGCTTAAGAATCAATCCCTTCAACTCAGCCCATAGATCTCGTAAAATCCTTCTGAGGGATCTCACCAGACGAAGGGCAGCAGCTTTTTTCTGTGTATTAAAAAACAAAAAAAACAGCAAAAACCTCCAGCTTTGGAAGAGGCTCTATCCAGCAGTGGACATTAATGGGCTGTTGAGCATCACAGCTACAAAATTCCACAAAAAATAGTGGGTATTGGTATGTCCCAATGAGCAGGTACACAGAAGGAAATCAAATTGTAATTTAATATTTATAGTAATAATTGTTTTGTACGCATCTGCCAATCCCTGTAGTAACAATATACTTCGAGCTACATTTTAAAGGCCAGAGGTAAATAGGTGTTTCCTAAACCACCGTGTTGCGATCGTATCAAGTGAGATTGCTGCCAAACGATGGACTATTAATCATATATTTTTTTTAAATCGCTGTTTTATTGTTAATGTGTTAAGTTCTGGAGTAGAGGCAATGTTGATCCTATTGTAGTCCTTAGATGCCGTGTTCGATATCCACAAGAAGATAAAAAGAGACACATTTTCTTTTATATGGCTAAACGGCCGAAATGTTGGGTTTTTGCTAGTGTCACATGGTATGCCGTAATAAGGTTATGAATTTTAAGGTGAAGCTGAACAAAACAAAACACAACACAATCGACACATGATAAATTTACAACAAAGAGCTTGATCGTGTTCTAAACGTGTCCAACGTGGTTACAAAAGTGGTAGCTAGTGACCACTCTCCTGCCGAAGTCCAACGCCAAGCAAATCGCTATTGTGTTCAGTTGGTGCGGGAGAGCCAGTGCTATTTGGATAAACTCGCTCCGTTGTAGACCTTGTTTGACCGTGCAAGTTTCTGTGAAAGGTTTGAGATCAAAGGCTCACTCTTTTCATGTAAAAAATATAATTACCTTTATCGCGGCAGCAGTACTCATTCACGTTATCATAGTTTATTTAAGATTAACACAACACTAGTTATATGCTTTTTATTTGAAGTAACGGTTAATTATCGCGTATTTTACGCTTTTAGGCTGGTGCAAGCCCACCAAAACTTCCGGATAATTATCGGTAATATGTAATGTGTAATGTGTTATCATCGGAAAAGTTGTAAAAAGACTAACACTAGTTCTATTTCGCATTAGTGTGACGGAGAAAACTTGACATTTTTGCAGTTTATTTGACGTATTTATGAAATCGAAAAGGATGCATGCAGAAAATACAATTTGGGAACATGACTTTAGTCGTTCGGCGTTTGAATTGTTTTAATAGTACATTCTAGGTGAAATGGTTTCATTTTCTGAACATTTTCGTTTCGGTTAAAAAACATCCGCTCTATTTCCAGTACAAGTGACTATAACTATTCCGAATTTTGGTTTCATATTGATACTCAGCTTGAGCGCTTATCATTATGTCCCAAAATTCTAAATCTGCGTCAGGACCGTTTTGGCTCGGTTGGTTAGAGCGTTTCCGGCTTTAGGAAAAGAAGCGGGTTCGATTCCCTTCGCGGGTTGTGAATTTTTGTGTTATCATAACATTTGTAAGTTGTGACCGAGTGCAATCTCTTGAAATACGAAAAATATCGATTCTTGTTCTACCATACATCATTTGTTAGTGAATATCTTGATCTTTGGAACTATCCTAGCTCATCTGGATCAAAAAAACCGCGTGCGAATGCGTGTTTAACTCAGGCGGATCAAATGTCAGTCAGGTATTCAATTTCCATTCTTCGAAGCAGCAAAGTTATTGCCATCTTAAACAAAATACAGATCAAATCAAATCTCTAGTAAAAAAACAAAATTCCTTACCGATCACACAGGTCCTGACAGACTTACAGATGGGTAGGTATTCTTGCTATGGTTTGGCGGTATTTCACAACGGGAACGCTTTTAAGTTTGGTGCTAGGCTCATAGGTGATGTTACGCTGGTTTGGCCAATTCGCAGTCTTGTTCAGTTCCTCAGTTTGTTGAGGATTCCGAGCGAAGTGCGTCTGCGCTTTGGCGAGTGTGCGCACGATTTCATTGACCTAATCCTTCCATCCTCTTCCCATAACAGGACTAGCAGACGTACGGCAGGCTATAACCCGTACCTTGTAAATGTTCCATTGTGCCGAACGCATCGCTTCACCTCTACCTTTATCAATTCTGGTAAGAAATGGAACTCCTAGCCCTCATTTGTTTTTTCCGCACGAGTACAATCTTCAATTCTTCAAGTCCAGAGTGAATAGGTTCGTTTTAAACAAGCGTGCTTCATCTTAGGCCATACCTTAAGTTGATTAATAAATAAGCTGGCGGTCAAATGCTTGACTATCATAAATAAAAAAAAGAGATCCTGCATATTAGTATATTTTTTGAAAGAACATTGATCTTATTATTACAACACGCTAATATTATTAAAGCGAAAGTTTGACGAATAGAGCTGAAACTTTGCATTTGCACGTATAAGGAAATAAGATACAGACTTATTTTCGTCTTATAAATTGGGAACTGACTGTGGCATGGAAATAGGATGTCAAACATCATTATAAAAACTGATTTGTTATTTGTTGCTCCTTTACGCAACTTAAATATACTGGACAGATGAGCTGAAACTGTTTTTTAACTTTCTTATCATAGGTACAAAGCGTGAGTCTCTAAATTTCAATCTAAAGAATATTTTGCGTTAAATGAAAACTACTATATATTTGTTTCATACGAGAGGTGTTTGGCCTTTATCTCACCTGATTTTCAAGTGATGATAAGGCCGAAGGTGAAGCGCACTTCACCTAGAATCCTCAACAAACTGAGGTACTGGCTATCTTACCTCATTATACAACAATTTAAGAGCTGTTTTTATGGCGACAGAATTAGGTAAGTTTGTGGTAGCTAACGAACTTAAACAAAGTACTACACCAACCAAACCAATAATTATTGTGTACCCTCCTGGAGATCGAACAAAGGCGGTTAATAACGATTATTGCCATGGATTTATTGTTGGATGATTAGTTGGTAACACTATTGCTATGTTGCTACAATAAAAAGTATTATTTCTGATTCATTCTAAATAATTACTCGATTTTTTTTTCTGCTTTGATATTGCTACCACTTTTTTTCGCACTAGTGTTCTGTACATAGAACTCGTTCAGATCACATCCATATTTCAGAGATCCGTGTGGCGGCAACCAGCTCGGCTTGCTTTGTATTCAGTCAGTCCACGAACAATGAGGGGCGTCCTGTAGGACGGCGCCACTCACTCTTTGGACGTTTTTCCAGTTTCGGAGTTCCTTTACCAAAGGACTTTTTGGATGGTTTTGTACAGAGCTATTGTTTTAATGATGCTTCGGAAATCACTGGTTTACAAAAAAAAAAGAGCGTGGATGTCATGTTTTGAACTATCACTATCGTTATGTAATCTACCCTTATCAAAAGACAATACTGTATGCTGCTGCACTTTATAAATAATGATGAAATAATAAGCAATTGGTTGAATCGGGCCCTACAGAGCCGTTATTCCCTATGACCAATCGTGTCTTAACGTGCCCACGGTACGATATCTGCATGAAATCATCGTATCGAAATATCGTAACGCGGGCGCGTTGATCATAGTGAATAAGGGCTCTGTAGGGGCCGATTCAACGCACCTATACTGCGATGGCGATCCCGCAATGAGTATGGCTATTTCCCTCCTTAAGAAAATCCATGCAGTCATCTACCTAAATTCAATGTATACAGTGGATCTTTTGAGGTCACATCCACAAAGTACTCTTAGTATTCTTCTTGCCTTTCTTCTTGGGTGTTGGTTGTGATTCCGAACAGGCGGCGGTAGATTTCACGTTTCAATGAAATGATCCTGAAAAATCTTAATGAATAATGAATTTTGACTTTGAATTTACTGAAATATCGAAAGATCTTTGATAATAAGAAACCATAGTGGTTCTGACTAAAAAACTTCTGACTCTCATTAGCTCATTTATTCATAAGCTGCATTGAGAGACTCAGCTGCATGCCGGTGGGCTGTCATGTCGGAGGTATATGCGTGAACAACCTTAGCTATGCCGATGACATGGTGCTGCTGGCTCCCTCTGTCAGCGCGCTCCGAAAGCTGTTGACTATATGTGAGTCGTATGTGGCCTTGCATGGGCTTGTGTATAGTGTAAATAAGTCTGAGTTTATGGTCTTCAGGGCAGTACCAAATGCCCATTTAATGTTCCTCCTGTCACACTATGCGGTACTCCCCTTAAAAGGGTGTCGCAGTTTAAGTACCTTGGGCATTTGATAACCGACAACCTAAAAGATGACGAGGATATGGAAAGGGAACGCAGAGCATTGACAGTCAGGACTAATATGCTGGCCCGCAGATTCGCACAATGTACAGACGCAGTTAAAATAACTCTCTTCAATGCGAAGGCATGGATGTACAGTAGTACATCCATGTATACGGCGAGTCTGTGGTTTCAGCATACTAAAAAGGCTTACAATGCTCTGCGGGTCCAATATAATAATGCATTCAGGACGTTGTTGCGGCTCCCGCGCTTTTGCAGTGCGTCAGGCATGTTCGCAGATGCGCGCACAGACACATTTGACGCCATCTGGCGGAAAAAGACTGCCTCGCTGCTCTGTCGAGTGCGCGCGAGCGGTAACAGCATTCTGAAAGTTATTGCCAATAATTATGAATGTCCGCTGGTGTGGCAGCTCATCCAGAGGACCAAATCTCTTTTAGTTATTAAGTACTAACCTCTAATTCTAAGTTTTACTAACACTTTGGACCTAGACGTCTGAATAAATGAATTTGAATTGAATTTATCGTATCGTATCTTCTCTTGACATACATCGACAGTTTTAACATGACACGCAAAATAGATTTTATATTTTATCAAAGAGCATGAATGCGGGATGGATGAAGTGGCGAAACGAAACGCCAGTGACTGAAGCGATAAAGAGAAACAGGCTTACATTATGGTATGGACACGTTATGTGGATTGACGAAAGTCAAGTATAATAAGTGCATATTTATAGTGAGTCCCTGTCAAGAGCGGAATGAGGACAGGAAGATGATGATGGTGAAAAATAAACAAATAAAACGTACTTTGATCACTCGTGCTGCCTATTTTATAATGTCGGGATCTTTTGTCCCGTGTAATAAATGGTCAAAATCTAAGCAGAGTCACCTAAATAGCCCTCAAGTGAGAGATGAGCGGGTCCAGCGATCCTTAAACAAGCTATTTAAATGGAAAGCGTTTGCACTTAACAATACTAGGCCTTACGGCTTGGCCATAGATAAAGCGTTTTAGCAGAAGAGCTTATTTCCTTTTATTTTCCTTTCGTTGAGCGATATTATAGATTTTAGTCTAAATACATTTTCAGTAGGATACGGTTCCTGCAGCGGTACGGCATGGGTTCAGTTTATCTCGTTACAACAACAACAACACATTCAATTTTGGAGACAAAGACCTAGACGTTCCTATTAGAAAAAAAAACTGATGACCTAAATGTATTGCGAAAATTAAAAAATAAGTATGTGTATGTATTCATTTTCTCCATTTTCTCCATAATCTGGATCCCTTATTAACAAATTAAAACTTATTATCTTTGCTTTGTTTGGAGCTAGATGGCGTTAAGAAAATTATCTAGTAATATGGAATACTAATGATTCAACCGGGATAGCGTTCCCGTTATCCCGTAAGATTTTTTAAATCCGAAAAAATTTGTGGTACAAAAAAAAGTGTGGGATATTTCAAAGGAGTGAATGTCAAAATGGTTTGGCAACGCGAGTGATGCCTTTGTTGTTAGAAACGTATATAAAATATTATATAAACGTATTGAAATTATAGAGGGGCTACTTAAACACTGCATTTTAATTATACTACTTGGAAGGTTATCAAAGTTTCCTTAGGATCCCGCTCCTGTTCTCGCTAGTGAATCCGCTACCTCTCATGTTGTCGCTGACGCTTCAATTATGGTCAAGCCCTACGTAACCGTAACTGTTATGCCCTCGGGGCGTGGAGTTTAGGCTTACTGTTTGATTCGAGTTAGAATTGGGCCTACGTGATCCCCGCTTGAAACTCAATGGTTGTCATTGCCTGTTCTTATTGCTGCCATTATTTTTACTAATCCCAATTTTAGTGCTTTTGGTATTATGGAAAGTGATATGCATAAGACGTTTTTCAACTGTCAAGATCTGAACACATTATGTTATGTCCCGATGTTTCGGGGTTGCACCAGTCATGGTCTCTGTATTTATTAAAACTTAACTTCAAGAGCTGTGTGGCTTCCGTTCTAGAAGGTTGTGAATTCAATTTTTCTGACACAATCACATGCACATGCAAATAAGCATGTTTTACGTTACAGGTCAAAGTTCAAGGTCTAGGTTGTAATGAAACTGCGAATACCAGGAATAAGACTGAAAATTCGAATGGTACTGTGTCACTGGTATATTTAAGCTAGCTCTAGCTAAGACGCAAATTGTCACGAATGTAATGTTAGATAATAGCTTGCGAACCCTGGGAATGTGCTGAACGTAACTCAGGACGTTACTTTGACGACTAAAAAAGGATTTGGTCAGACCAGTCCACGCTTACGCAATGTCCTGAGTCTATATATTGTATTATAAGAGGTAAGAGGCCGGTTACTCAGTGTTTTGAGGATCCCGGGTGAAGTACGCATTTTTTTTTTTATTGTACGACGGGTAAGCACTTGGCCTTCATTTCACCTGGTAACAAGTTGAGATAAGGCCGAAGGTGGAGGCGCAATTCACCCGGAATTCTCAACAAACTGAGGAACTGGCTATCTTACCTCTGAATGCCGGAACACAACAATTTTTTGAATTGTTATTATGGCGACAGAATTAGGTAAGATGGTGGTAGCTAGCCAGGCGGACTTAAACAAAGTCCTACCACCAACCAAACCAAGCACAATATATTGTACTCCCCATGGGGATCGAACCCGGGACCTCTGGATCTGAAATCGGTGGGTTGAACCACTAGACCACAGAGGCGGTTAAAATGGAAGTCCACCTTCGGCTATATCGTAACTTGAAAATCAGGTGAGATGAAGGCCAAGCACATCCCCACTTTACAATAAAAAGTAACGGACTTGGGAAAGATGATGGTAATTGAAGGTAAGATACCGACGAGGATTCCAGGTGAAGTGCGCTTCCACCTTCATAGTCATAGCTTGAGACTGAGTGTAGTCCAAGCTTTTATGTCGAACAATAAAACAAAATAAATATTCAATAAAAAAATAAAAATTTTGTCTCTAGTTTTGTCTTTTGCATTTTATCGTATATGTCATATTTTTAACTACATGCATATTATAATGGGCAGTTTTATACAGTTTTTAACCCTCATTTGCTGCTAACTGGTATAGCAACATTGGGTCACGCATTTGATAATAAAGTCACGTATTTTGTAGTAGGCTCTTTTAATTAGCCAACTCTTAACACTTAACACTACATTTCTAGTAACTTTAATAAATTTACATTTTAAAACCCGAGTTTTCTCACTTATACAATCATCAGTCACCTGAATAAGATGAAGTTTGGCTAATCAGTGATTTTGATATTTTTTAACAAAAATTTATAATCATCTTATACATTTTTCCAAGTTCGTTGCAAGGTAAACTTATTAATCTAAAAACCTATCAAAATTGCGAGCCATATTCAAGCATTTTCTCTTCAGTAAAATAACCAACGGAAACGTTAATCAGGGCGCATCAAAAGAGTAAAATGAAGAATTTGCACCGCAAAAGAACTTTATGAAGATAATGAAAAGTAGAATTACAAAAATCTGGCAAACATAATTATGAAACGGTTTTATTTTATATTATGACTTTATTAAAATATGGGTAAACTTTTTTCTCAAAGCAAAACGTTTATTTTACTATGTGTACGTCATAATGGGCCAATGAATGAATGAATGAATGAATGAATGACTGCTTTTCATATGTTCATTTAATATCGCTTGTTCAATTAAATGTTTATATGTATTTCTCTTTTAATTATTTTTATACCGAATGCTTCGCCCTGTATTTGTCCTATGATTTGTTAACAGTATTGTATCTTTTTTTTTTGTAAGACGGAGAAGCGCTTGGCCTTCATCTCACCTGGTTACATGTTGAAATGGTGGAGGCGCACTTCACCCGGAATCCTCAACTAACTGAGGAACTGGCTATCTTACTTCTAAATGCTAGGATTTTGTTTCAAGTCCGCGTGGCTAGCTACCACCATCTTACCTAATTCTGTCGCCATAATAACAATTGTTGCGTTCCGGCATTCAGAGGTAAGATAGCCTGTTCCTCAGTTTGTTGAGGATTCCGGGTGAAGTGCGCCTCCACCTTCGGCCTTATTTCAACTTGTTACCAGGTGAGATGAAGGCCAAACGCTTCCCCGTCGAAAAAAAAAAAGCTTCCACCATCGGCTTATTGTAACTTCACTGAAAAATCAGGTTATATGAAAGCCATGCACCTCCATGTCGTAAAGAAACAAGCAAGTCCTAGTGCGGGGTCAATTATAGTAATACTAACGTTATAGTAATACTACATATAGTAAATGTTTCACTTTTTTTGGGAATAAAATATTTGTACTCTCAGATTGGGAATATAGATGTCATTACTTTGTTTAACAAGCCTTTAGCTCAGTTGGTAGTAACTCTGCCTTCTGCGCTGTAGGCTGTGGGTGCGATTCCCACCCAGGACAAACATTTGTGTGATGAATATAGATGTTTGTTCTGTGTTTGGGTGTTGTATCATATCGTACGTATATATTTACAAAAAAAAAAGTATTTAAGTATTGTATCCGTAATCTAGTTCCCATATTACAAGCTATGCTTAGTTTGGGGCTAGATGGCGCTGTGTAAAATTAATGTCCTGTAATATTGATTATTTATTATTATTATTATTGTATGAAATTGATGTCATTTTTTTTTTCTGTCGTTGGCTCGTCACAATATCCGTCGATTGCAACTGATGCAGTCATCTGGTGTGCGACTGCGTCAAACGCACTGACATGACGGCTTGATATCCAATAAATTGGAGTGCACTCGACTCTCGACACATGGTTCGAGATATCGAGTGACAAGTTGACAAGTCTACTGCTACTGCTATTCTAATCCCGGTTCACACCGAGGCTTAGAATCACTTTATACACAATAGTTTCGGCAATATGAACTGGGGTGTTACATACAAGACTCATAACTCTGTTGGTAGTAACTCTGCCTTCTGCGCTGAAGGTCGTGGGTTCGATTTACACCCAGGATAAACATTTGTGTGATGATCAAAGATGCTTGTTCTGTTTTTGAGTGTAGTATCGTACGTATGTATTACAAAAAGCATTCCGTTATCTCGTTCCCGTATTACAAGCTATGCTTAGTATGGGGCTAGATGGCGCTGTTTAAAGTTAATGACCTGTAATAGAGCTTTGTAAATATATATCACGTATGCACTTATAATGTGCTAGATTTTTCTCGCGGCTACGCACGCATGGTACGTACCTTCCCGGATAAAAGGTTTTCTGAATGCCTAAGGGTATTCTGATATATGTGCCTGAGGCATTTACTATATTTAAATCCACGCTAAATTTCCAAAAAGACCTGTGTAGCGATTTTCAGACACAAGGAATGTTTTCGGATCGGAAACTCACTCGAAAACGGAAAATCACTTTTTGTCAGATTCGACTTATAATCCGATAGATTTTAACGCTATTCTCTAAACAATTTCTGAAAATGTGGATGTCGAATATAAGTACTTACTAATGGGCAAATTTCTTGATTTCGGAATAGCGTTTCCAGAATATCCATCGGAAGTTTCCGAATTCAATCCGACAAGGCTTCCCGAATGTTTGAGATTAACTATAATATTCAGGCGTTTAGTTGAAAATGCAACTAAGAAAACCGATTCTTATAGGTACCTAACAATAAGTATAGATATTTAATTGAATTAACGTAACGTAAGTATTACAAAAACACGCAGCGCCATATATCCCCAAATTAAGCCAAACTTGTATTATGCGACCTAGATTACGAAGAAAATAAAATAGTTTACTATACATTTGTGTTGAATGTTCGATAAATATTATGTATATTGTAGCATATAGCGTCGCATTTTTCAACGGATGTTGATGAAAATTGGCACACATGTTCTTTGATTTATTAAATTTCAATACAAGCAAGACAAATTCGTAGACACCAGCCCCCTTATTCTGTATAACCAATCGTGTCTTAACGCGTACGTTACGATATGTCAATACAATGATTCCATGCAGATATCGTAACGCGGGCGCGTTAAGACACGATTGGTCATACAGAACAAGGGCTCAGTTTCTATCTCCTCAGACCAAGGGAACGCGAGTAATCGCTAAAGCCTATACCCCTATATTGGCTCTAATAGGAAATGTGAAAGAGGAAAGCATCGGTTATTGCATGGTTATAAGGGCTCGTGAGGTGTACTGTTATTACAGAGCCACTTGTATTAGTATGTATTACATACGTAATTTAAATATTGTAAGATGAGTAAAGAAGTAGGTACACGCTTAGGGTATAACCGTTATGTTCAAGCAAGTACGTACATACGTACATTGGTCAGTAGCCGTTTGTTGTCTCTTTTGATTAGCTCGGGTGACAAACAAAGGACTGACTATAGGCAGCCTCCGATTTGATGGACCTGTCTTTGATTGTACGAAGACTGAACAATACGGTGGGCGGATATTCCGGATGGGCGCATTACTTTGTTTGATTATATGTGAGTTTCAGCTTGTTGATTACCCAATTGATGTTGGCTATAAATGGAATTTCAAATTTAGAAATGTACAACTGATGTTTTTTTTCGAGTGTGACAAACTACATCATAGCAGTAACGACTGGGTTGGTCATGTTGATGGAACACTATATTAATTCAGACAAAATTTTAAACATTTTAAAATAAAATCTAAGAAAATATTTAGTAATAAATCTGTCAAATCTCTCTGAAAAAAAAAATCAAATCGACACGTGTTTCGCCTCTACACAAGGCATCCTCAGGAAATATAGTCTTGCCTATATATAGTCCGAGCTCTGCGCTGCAAGTGCTTGCAGCGCAACCAAGCAAACAAGCTCGGAGCGGCAACACGTCCACAGAGGGCTAGTCAGCAGCAAAACTATATTTCCTGAGGATGCCTCGTGTAGAGGCGAAACACGTGTCGATTTGAATTTTTTTTCAGAGAGATTTGGCGGATTTATTACTAAATATTTTTTCTGTTTTCAGATTTTATTTTGAAATATGGATCTCCGAAAAATAACGCCTGAATCAATTAGCTAAAATTTTCCACATGTTGATAGCTAAAATCCTTAGGCATGTACACACATTTGACATAAACTTAATATTCAGTGAGCAACTTGAGCGGAATTTGAAGATGACATGAATCATCTTCAAATTCCGCTCAAGTAGCTTTGAGCTTCGATCAAACACACCAATCAAAGTTGGAAATTTTTGCAAGAATTTACCAATCTGCTTAGAGAACTACAAAGAGTTTCATTTGGTGACATATCAATTTTAATAGATATATAAGTCAACATATACAAAAAATCACAAAATCCAGTAACATTGTATTTTATTGTATCATTGTTAGGGCTATAACATTAAGGTACAAACATAACTGAGCCCTTTACAAATGTTTAGGAGAAACATATTTACGAAAACAGTAAGTATGTGGTGTGATGGCCTGTGGTTCCCTCACGTGGCCATTAAGAAGCCACTGTCCTACATTGCGCCCATTAGACGTATAAAACTATCGTTAATCCCGCCCTTGACCAAAACAAAACCAATTAAGCTTCAAATAAATCACCTTACTCGGCCAACGGCTAGCTCACGTATTTACCGATCATACCGCACACTAAAATAAACCTTAGCAGTCATAAAACAGGGGTTAGAGTTGAACTGTTCAGGCAGACAATTTATTTTTTCAATTGCTTTTACGTTTGGACTACAAAAATGATGTGAATCATTCGTTCGTTTCTTTTGTTTTTGCGTTTCAGCCATTTGTTTCTTATCATAACGTCCATTTAACTGGATAAACAGACCCAGGGGTTAAGGGAGGGGGGCAAGGGGGAAGCAGACGGAGGATCGTTTTGTGAATGTTATTTTTGATTTTTTAATTGCCTTGTTTGTGGCTGACGCGCGGATTTTTTTCGACAACTAATTGAAGTAACAACAAAATTCCGACTACAAAATTTTCAACTTAATGGTTTTACAACTCCTATGACAAAGCCTTACTGCGTAGGTCATATCTACATAGAACACGACCAACACGACACTGTACTGCGCCTGTTAACTTGAGGCATAAAGGTGTTAATACACGTGCTTGTAATTTCACCGGCAACCATATCATTCGATCCGGAACACCGCAATGCTACTTGGCGGCGAGAAAAGGTACCGTGGTAGTACTTCCCCGGACGAGCCCTTTCACAAGGAGTTCTACTAATATTACAGTTGGGTAAAAAAGCCGCTTACGACGGTACAAACGTTATGTTTAAGTGGTTATATCTTGGGAACGGAGTCTTGGAGTCTTGTAGACTTAGGACTTAGGAACTTAATATAATGACAGTGTCAGGAATATGTATTCCAAAATGAATATTGATTATAAGGAAGGGAAAGTAATAGTACTCGCCTACAAAGTAATGTTGATTCTTAATAATACTCGAAATAAAAATAATATTGTTATTCCAATTAACAAAGTTAGTAAGAGTTTTAGTGCTTAAATGTTAAGTTACTTAATAAATTACCCCTGGACATCCGTGATCTTTGTATGACTGAATTTAGTAACATACTTAGATTCATGTTAATGGACAAATTTATGAAATTGACGAGGCTGATGATTGAGTACGAGTACGAGTACTATTTTTTTTATTGTACGATGGGGAAGTGCTTGGCCATTTGTACGAAAACTCAAGTTTTGACTGAATTGAATATATCTATGTGCTCTTTTCATTTAATTTTACATTTGTGTGTATATTGAACCTATATTTCGAAATTTTACTTTTCCGAATCTAATTCTCAATCAAGGAATAAATGATTCAGGTTCTGTCATATCTTTCCACTAGGTTAACTAAATATGTCACATAGTTGTACACATAGTTAATTAAGCCAAAGAATCCAGCTTAACTGGACAGCATTTAGAAAACTTCGTCAGGTCTTTTCATCAACCACCATGCAGTTCCAGAATACAAAAGGCTACAACTGTGCGTCCTGTGATGACCTACACTGCCAAAACATGGAAACAGAACATAGAGCTGATCCACAAATTTAAATACATTCAGTGTGCTTTCGAAAGAGTTTTACATTCCACTAAATCATGGTTTACATGCTTTGTGGCATTGGGATTGTCATATTTCCCGAAGGACCAGCAACTGGTGGTCAAAGAGTACTTCAGAGAAGTCCACATCTAGTTATATAAAAAGTAAATTCATCATAAGAAATGGCAATGCAAAATAACAAAGCATTATTATGCTTTGTTTCTAACATGTTTTCAAACAAGCTACTCTTATTAGTTAACAAGAAAAACTCGTAAGCTCCTTTTATTAAAACTGTAAAAAAACTACATCACTGTAGTTTTCCCCTCTCTTGTCTCAGTCGCACTCACACCGTAACGAGCTCGCACAAAAGGCGTCTGAATGGTGGCATCATTTACACCGTCGCGCCCGCGGCCTGAATACATCATTACTCTTTATTAATGACGGTTTTTAACGAGGGATGTGCATTTGAATGTAACCAGTCAAAGTATAGCGCGGCCTAGTCTAGGCATAGTATAAAGCGTGAACCTGAGTCTACCGCAAGTTGATGATTTTCTCTATTGTGGCAACTGGTAGGTACTAAAATCCCATAGGTCACACGGTTAATATTGAAGCTGTAGGTCTACTACGAAAAACGAAACGACGGATCTGTTGCACGTTTTTCAATACTAAAATGACAGAAGTTCTTACGGATCCGTCGACGTTCGATTTTCATAGTAGGGCCCACGTGATTTAAGGTCCCTATAATTTATATGATATAGTCTGGCTTTATTCCATTAGTAGATACTACAAAAACATGAAATCAGTTTTTAGTGTCCGTATTTTACAGGAGAGGAAATTCATTTGTCTCAGCGCCCGACACTCTTGCCACAAACAAGCATAGCTTGTAATATGGGAACTAGATTACGGATATAATACTTTAACACTTTTCTTGTTTAAACTAACTATTTGATACAACACCCAAACATAAAAAAAACATCTAAATTCATTACACAAATGTTAGTCCTGGGTGGGAATCGAACCCATAACCTACAGCGCAGAAGGCAGTGCTACTACCAACTGAGCTATGAGTCTTGTTAAATTCCGATATTATAAGAGAGTTAAATGGGTAAATCTTCACACGCTTTTCATCATCACACCGCTCGCCATCTGCAAATATGTTTTAAATTTTGGCCGCTATTGTCTAGTGGTTCAACCCACCGATATCAGATCCAGAGGTCCCAGGTTCGATCCCCAGCAGGAGTACAATATTGTGCTTGGTTTGGTTGATGGAAGGACTTTGTTCAAGTCTGCCTGGCTAGCTGCCACCATCTTACCTAATTCTGTCGCCATCATAACAATTCTAAAATTGTTGTGTTCCGGTATATACAGGTAAGATAGCCAGTTCCTCAGTTTGTTGAGGATTCCGGGTGAAGTGCACCTCCACCTTTGGCCTTATCTTAACTTGTAACCAGATAAGAAGAAGCTTGACCTTCTTCTCTTCCGGTTACACGTTAAGATCCGCTTCCCGGTCGTACAATAAAAAAAAACCATCCCCACACTTTGGAGACTATACCTTAGCGTACTGTCAGGTTCAAGAGGAACCTACTTCCTCAAATTGGTGGAATAGTCTTCCTGTCGAGATTTTCCTTTGTAGCTGTGGGGTATTCCAATATTGGCATCACGTGGTTTATGCTTCTGATGCTGTAAGCATTCATACAAAAAAGTCTCTATTTGGTCCCTTTATCGGACACCTAGGCCATTAGTTTATCGTATCTTTAAGTTGCATAAAATACCCAATTTCCAACAGGGCATTCATGTTAATGAACGCTCTGTTTTATTGCAAGCTGCACACGAAAGCTATGAAGTAATCCTGGCTCCAGAATAAATTCCCTGAAAGTGTCAGGTAGTTTAACTTGCAAAAGTGACCGCCCCGCCACACAATCTTGTAGCTTTCCATAACAATGGGTAGCCAGCTTTGTTCCGCTATACAGAACCGATAGGGAGTTAGTAGCTGCTTGGAGAACATGTTTAGTATATTTTATACCTAGTCTAAATAGCCCCGTGCACTATTGATAGGCTTGTGACTCTCGATCCAGAGATTTTGGGTTTAGCACATTTTTGTGATGCTTGTCCCCATGTCGGTTAGGACAGCAGGCTTGAATCGTCTAATTATCCGATAAGTTAGATGATTCTGTATTTTGGAGGAAACATTAATCCACTGGTCTAGGGTACACATAATACTCGTAGTAAATTGATGAATAGAAATATCACACGCCTATTAGAACCAGTAGGTCTACTACGAAAAACGAAATGCAAAAATGACAGAAGTTCTTTCGGATCCGATGACGTTTGATTTTCATAGAAGGGATCCAGGTGAGATGAAAACTAAGCGCTGCCACATTATTTTTATTGGTCTTGTTCTGATATAGGGCAGCCATCACCAACAATGAATGAACTTAGTTTTAACTTATAATTGAATTGATTTTTTTTCAACTGCAGGGAGAACTGGCACTTGGAATAACAGACTGAGGAACTGGTTATCGTACCCCTAAACTGAACAATACAATTATTATTGTAGTTATGGCGTCATACATTAGTAAAATGGAGGTAGCTAGCCAGGCGGACTTAAACAAAGTCGTACTACTAAGCATACCAAGCACAAATTTGTACCCCTGAGGATCGAACTCGGGACCAGGGTTTTAATTTACACCAAAATTTGATGTAAGTACAAGTCAATGCGCCTGTCCAGAGCTTACAGTCGCTGTGGCCAACATCGGTAAGGGCGTCATTATCATCATTATCGTATCTACTCAAACTTACAGATAAACGTCTTATTATTTTGAACCGCCTCCGTGGTCTAGTGGTTTGCCTGCTAGTGTCAGATCCATAGGTCCCAGGTTCGGTCCGCAGGGGGAGTACAACATTGCTTGGTTTGGTTGGTGGTAGGACCTTGTTTTACTCCAACTGGCTAGCTAACACCATATTACCTAATTCTGTCGCCCTAACAACAATTCTTAAATTTTTGTGTTCCGATATTTAGAGGTAAGTTCCTCAGTTTGTTGAGGATTTCGGGTGAATCGCATCCACCTTCGGCCTTATTATAACTTGTAAAATCAGGTGATTCATCTCACCTCCCCATCGTACATTAAAAAAAAAAACGATTATTCTATTGATTTTCGGCTGATATTATGATAAACGAATCTATAATTCGATCTTATCTAATTAATAATTAGGTCTAATCTAAACTATGATTGGGTCTTATCTTATCTATAATTAGGTCGGTCTTCTTTTCATTTTAAATCATTGTTTTTACTCACGTATAAGTTTATGTTGATGTGTGCATCAGTTTCAATTCAACATAATATGAATCATCGCTAGGGTAAGTGTCAATCGCAAATCAGATGAGTGATCGGTTGTTTTTATTGACACACATATTAACACCACTGACTTTTATATACCGCCAAGGCAAGGCGTCTGTCATAGCTACTACTCGTTTAAAGACAACAAACCCCATGTAGTATCGAGGCCGAATACTTAATATGAAAATATTCAAACGTTCCAAATATAAATTTTTAATAAAACCTTTTTGTTCTGAAAATTTGTTAGCTATGACGTGTTTTGTGCAGAAACACAATTAGCAGAAACCCGCAGTTGTTGCAGCTATCGTGTCAAAACTAGACGCTTCAAACGTTAGCTACATTGTCCTCGAAATGGGTTAGTGTGGCGCGCTTTTAAATATCATGATGGAATTGAGGCCCTGGAAATCTAGTATATAGCTTGCGTTGTTCTTCGATAATTCATTGACCCATATCGTAATGACAGTCTAATAGTTCGCCTATATAACCGATGACTATATTCCACAATTTATATACTTTGTAAATTTATTACTGTAAATAACAGTTAATTATGTTAACCGCCTCTGTGGTTCAACCCACCGATTTCAGATCCAGAGGTCCCGGGTTCGATCTCCATGGGGAGTAAAATATTGTACTTGGTTTAGTTGGTGGTATGACTTTGTTAAAGTCCGCTACCACCATTTTATGTAATTCTGACGCCATAACAACAATCCTATTTTGTTTGTCTCAAAGCTAAGAAGCCTTAGAAGTCGTGGTAGAAAGATCTGCCCTTTAAGCCCACGGATGTCGTTAAGTCAACTAAGGGGCATCACCAAAAAAGCAGCAGATATGCGTAGTCAATCCTCTTGTATGACGTCCCAAAATAAATTCTTGGTTTTATCGACACTCTTGGTTTGGCAACCCTATTAAGTCAATAGCTTTTTTTTAATTTTTAATGTTTGTGTAATTTTTTTTTTATTGTGAGCACCAATATGTCTGCCAAGCGCGTTGATTTTGACAAAACCTTACAGTTTTGGAGGAAGTTCTTTCTACATTGTGGTGGACAATAATGTGATGTTGATATGGGATATGCGCAGTCAAACCCCTTGTATGACATCCCAAAACAATTGTTCTTGGTTTTTATCGATAGCTTGGCCTGGCAGCCCTATTGAGTGATCAACAAAAAACAAACAGAATAGTTTTAATGAGATTCCGAATACCTCTTATCTTGCAAAACCTGATGATCAACGTTTGCTCCTTCATCTTAAAAACCACCCATTATAAGTGGTAAAATCTGTAGTCTAACCCCATTTCATATGATATTTCACGTTTTCAGCTTCGATCAAATTTCCCCCTATTGCAACCCTTTATGTCATACAGGGGTGGTTTTCGCATATTATTAAAAAGTTAATTGTGAAGACAATCATTCTAACAGTTTATCTTACAAGACATATTAAGCGTTTAACCCTCTAAACGCGCCCCCTTTGTTACAAAAACTACCCCTATTAAAAAGTAAAATATGTATTTTTTTAATATGCACCCAATGCTCTTTAAATGACACCCCAAAAATCAAACATTTTCTTGTCACACTTAACACCCCTATTTCTCAAAAACTACCCTTGTGCCAAAAAAATCTTTATACCGATTGATGAGTATTAATATACTGTCTGCATATTCAAAATTTTGAATTAATTGGATGAACCATTCAAAAGATATGGGTTAAAATTTGTACTTACCTCAACATCACAAAGACTACCCTTTTAATCAAAAAGCCCCGCGACAATCGATTTCTACTTATAGTATCTAGTTACGTTTTCAATTTCATCAAAATTTAATAAACCGGTCAACAGTTATGCCGTCACAAACATTGCCACATACATACATACACACATACTTATATACATACAGTGTCGGATATCCCAATTTAACAGGCTATAGTACCTCAGATTAGCAACTCAACGCAACTTTATTCTAGTTTCGCACTAAGAAATAGTAATAATAAAGGTAACATTGCTTTGCGCTCAACCACGGCGCTTATGACAGAAATATACGCGTATTTTTTTTTTTTTACTGTAAAACAAATTTGAATTTTGTAAATCGAAAACACAGACCGTCTGCTGTATACTGTGTTTATTTACTGTAGAGAGTTTCAAGCCCTAATTGGGCTTATTTATTGAATGGCGAACATTTTTGGTACAAATTAGTTGTCAACTTTGGATTTTTTATATCGAGAAAATTTTATATAATCGTGTTTTCGAAACGCAAGCGTTCTTGCATCGATCCTGAACTATAACATATATTATTTTAAAGTAAATGCTACAGTATTATGGAAGATATGATCGCTGAAGCTAAGCCATTTCACATATCATAGACTCTTAACTCGGAGATCAAATAAAATAACGCTGGTCAAGCAGCATTCGAAGTTTTAACACTTAAAAGTGCAAGTAAACATCGATGTTTCTTCCACATCACTATAAAAGTGGATTAAGTAGGTACACTCGTTACACCCTGTAGTTTTCCTATTCACAAGTTCCGTTAGGTATCGTAAAACTCACAACAAAGGCGAAAGTGCTCCAGAACTTCAAGAACACTTCGGTCGATCAAGCTTCCCAAAAAATATTAACAGCATTATTATAAGTCCAGGGTCTTATCGGGACACACCAGCCGGTCTCGGAAGGGTCGCCCGAATAAATATGGATTAGCCAAGAAAAATATGAGTAGAACATGGAACAAGTAAACCCTTGTAAGGTACATACAATACACAATGACATAGTACATTTAAAACTGAAGGATTTTCTTTATATATTGTGTAATATTGTGTCTCAAATCCATGCTTTTATACGAATAAATACCATTATTATGAAAAAGACTTTGTCTACAAATGTTATAAAGACACAAAAATTCACAACGCGCGATGGGACTCGAACCTGCATCTCTTCCTAAAGCCGGAAACGCTCTAACCAACTGAGCTACGAGGGTCCTTTCCAGATTCCGAAATTTTGTGTCATATCTCTTAGCTTGAAAGTATTTCAAGTGACAACATTTGCAACATTTGCAAATGTTGTCACTTGAAATACAAAATGTTTCCTTTGTCTGTTCATTTGTTTTTTACCTTTTTAGTACTAAACGGTTGAACGAATTTCAATTAAATTTAGCATGGGAGGTTTTTCATTACATTTTTCATTTATGTATTTTTCTACAATTAAATAAATTGTCTGTTCATTATATTTTTTTGTGGATATGCGCCGATTTTGACTATTTTACTTCCTGGTACCATACCGACATAGCCGCGGTCAACAAATAGTATTTTATGAAGCTTCAATTACCTAGTTGCTATTAATAAAAAATAATTCATAAATAATGACACAAGAACTTTAATCTAGCAGGTCAACGCTGATACCATAATTCCACCACCAATTCACATCCTAACCATAATTACATTGTAAAAAAGAATTAGTTTTATAACTCTATTTAATGATGATTTGCTTTGCTTATTTTGTTTCATCATGAGGCTCAAACAAGCCTCATAGCTCAGTTGGTAGTAACTCTGCCTTCTGCGCTGTAGGCTGTGGGTTCGATTCCCACCCAGGACAAACATTTGTGTGATGAATATAGATGTTTGTTCTGTGTTTGGGTGTTGTATTGTATGATAAGTATTTACAAAAAAAAAAAATTTAGTATTCCGTAATCTAGATCCCATATTACAAGCTATGCTAAGTTTGGGGACATTTATTTTACACATTGCTATCTAAGCACTGTGTAAAATAAATGTCCTGTAATAAAAAAAAAAAACCTTTTTATTTCATTTCATTTCAATAATTTCTAGATAGTGTGCTTCAATTATATAAAATCGATTTACGTGATAGGTGATAGGTAGGTAAGTAGGTAGGTATAATCACGCTAGCGCCGAAACTATAAGACATACGGACTTGAAATTTTGCCAGGGTGTTTATTGTGACATGAGATGCTCACGAAGAACAGATTTTAGGAAATTCCTCCCCTAAAGGGGTGAAATGGGGTGAAATAGTTTGTATGCAAAATCTTTATTTATGATCCGATTGAGTTGAAAATTTAGTACGTGTATTTGTAATTACTTAGAGATGCTAATTTTTGAAAAAACTTGAAATATCTTCCTCTAAAAGGGTGAAGAGGGGCTAAACTTTTTGTATGGAGATATCTTTATATTTGTTCCGATCGTATATCTAGCCTGCAATGTCCGTACAAAACGGCCCGGCGACCAAACCTCATAAAGGAATGCCGCACCCGTGAAACTGACCTGAGACTACTAGACACTGTGACTAGACAGGTGCTAGTCTCAGCATTGAGATTTCCAAAGATTATTTTCTACAGTGTTTTTAAAATTTAATGATACTTATGCCAACTACCAACCAAATAAGCACCAGGTTATCTTTCTTCTATATTCTATATCAAATAGTATAAGAATTACCGGGACGGGTCGTGTAGAAACTATCGTTCCCTGTCGTTCTTTACCCCTGTATACCAGGTATCTACAGTCACTCGGTTTTTATTATTTCACCGTAGCAAAGCACGTGTACTTTCAGCTAGTAGTATATAACGGAACAGTTAATGATTGATAATAATGATTTTTGAATCCTGTTTTTATTTTTTTTCACATAAGATTTGCTTGGTGCACCCCAACGAGGGCTAAGTTGGAGCGAGCTTTCTCACATCATCTCTTATATAACAAGAAAAAAGATGCCAAAATATCAACATTTTTTAAATTCATCATTTCCTAACTGACTGAATGAAAAAAAAAATTGAAATATAAATATTAAAAATCAAAAGCTACAAAAAAACGGGTAGATATTTGTCGCGTATTTACCTTTATTGATCTTGACACCAAAGACCTTGATTTTGACACTGATTTGCAACAAATCTAATATGGTAGAATATAGTAGTCATTCAAAAAACTTCTGCACATATCAAAATGTCACTTGTCCTTTCGAGTGTGATCAAATGAACTAACCCGAGCAGTTGTAATTCAGTTCAAAGCAGTCCTGCTCGTAATGGTAATTCAGTTTTGCAGTGGCCAAGCTGGGGGTTCCCACAGCCCAGAGAGCACAGCTAAATCACTTTGTATCGTGTAACATAACATCAACAAATGTTTGATCATTTGTTGATGTTGATTATTTAACAAAAACAGTAAAGATTTAACCCTCTCATATATAATTCTACAGTCGGAACAAACTAGAGACAGAATTCCTTTTTTTGGCGAGCAGGCAATAACTTTAATATGCTATTAAACAAGCATAACGATATTGATTTGTTCTGCTTTAGTGTAGAAACCGTGAGGCGGCGGCTTAGTGGAGACTTCTTCTATGCGTGTTTAGTTCTGTTTCATGCAATGTTTATTTTTTTCTTTTTATCAATTGTGTTATATTGTATCCTGCCCAATTCAAACTCTTTATGTATCTATACGTGAAAACCTTTAATTGTGCTGTCGGTAATCAATAATTATTTGTTTAACCCACTTCACAAACACTCCTTCTTCTTAAAAAGGAGGAGGTTCTCAATTCATCGGAATCTTTTTTTTTATGAATGTTCCGCAATTACTCGAAGACGACCGATTTCAAAAATTATTTTTTTGTTTGAAAGGATATACTTCACAGGTGGTTCCATTGTAATCAGGTCAGGATCTGATGATGGGATCCTGAAAAATCGAGGGAACTCTTCAAATATTATAGTCAAACTTGAAGCAATTTGGGCGTATTTTTTATATCCTATAGGATCACGCGTCTGTCTGTCTGTCTGCCCATCTATCTGGCACTAAAATAATTGGAAAAAAACCTCATCCAGGTAAACGAAAATGTATCATATTCTTCATTGAAGTCGGTTTTATTTTTAGCTTTTATAACGTAATTATTACTAATCACGATACACCTGCTACACAAATATTTGCTGAGCTCTCCTGGCCACGAATATGTGACCATCAGAAGTCCGTGTAATATGGAATATTTATTAAATGATAAAATTGTGGGACAAGTGGGTATCGGCCCGCCTTCCGCTACTTGCTTGCACTAAAATAATTTTCACTTTTTCGGAAGGAATTGGCTTTAGTATTCCAAAACAAATATGTGAGTAAAAACTCGCTTAGACCCTGTTTTTTTAAAAATTGAAAGTTATAGTCACATTACTTTATATTGTTAGGAAGTGACTTCTCTCAAAGATTCAACGCGTTTCCAATGTTAACAAAGACATGTCACGTTTCTTGTAAAAATTCAAAATCAACAAAACTTACCGATGCAATTATCACCCATCCGCCTGCCAAGCGTTCTGATGATGGCAAAAATCCTCCTTGAAAGCTGAACTTTGGAGAAGGCTTTGTCCAGCAGTGGACACTAATGGCATGTTGATGTGTATCACCGGCTCCATACGAATTAAATAAAATTCTATACCAACGGTTTCCAATGTAAGCTGTGACAGTGCCGGCCAGGAATCCAGGCTTGCGGTGGAACTAACTTGAACTGGAATATTTTAAGAGAGCCCTCGGGTTGATGCCACACGATACAAATTGGGTTGATTTGGTTTTGCCTACTCGGTTTGGTTTTACAGTACCTAGTTTGTTGTCGTGTTAAGGGTAGGATGCTTTTTGAGTGAAAACTTCTTGAGCAGCGTTGAGAAAGAGAGCTGAACTCAAATAAGAGAAAACTCTTTAAAGGGTTAGGCTCGCCTTTGCAATACTTTTTAATTTTAATTTAACTTGTATAATTATCCGGGTGAAGTGCGCCTCCATCTTCGGCCTTATCTAAACTTGTTACCAGGTGATATGAAGGCCAAGCGCTTCCTCGTCGTACAATAAAAAAAAAAACTATGTATGTGTGCAATTAAGTATTAATAAATAAAAAAGTGACTGTTGGTAAAAAAAGTACTCATGGGTGGCTCTTTAGTCAACTGGCCCCGCTCGAACTGGCCCCTCAAGCCCAGTTGACCTAATGCATTTAATTTATTACTTTTCTTTAGTCGCCGTAAGATTTTCTGTTCAAATTAGTAGTGGGGCTACCACTACTAATTTGAACAGAAAATCTTTTGTCTAAATTCAAATCCGTGTACAGATGTGTACAAAACCTACTCAAGATAAACAGAAATGAAATATTATGGTTATAAATATGATACTTATGCTTTACTTAGAACTATAGTCCATCAAATCTAAGAAGTACACTTGGACAGCTGTCAGATCTACTTGTCTAGGGATGTGAACCAAATAATCGCCATCGAAAATAACCGATATTAATGACAAATTGAAAAATCGATATTGATACTTTATAGGTAGGAAACAATCGCTTCCATTTTTGATAAAACTATAAAGTCAGATAGAAGTTAAATAAATATGTAGCGCTTAATTAATACCAAATAAATTAATTATTTCTGCTTATTTTTTTAAGATGGCCACCCACAGATAGACGACAGACTAAATTGGAGGTTGGATTGTACCTACTTGTGCCTACCGAGTGAACTTCAACTTCTTTATTTTGGCTTGGCTATATTGAAAGTGTCAAGCTAATGAAACAAAAAAAATATCGAGAGAGAATCGGTAAAAGCGATTGATTTCGAAAGACAAATGCCTTGCCATGACAAAGATAATGGGAAATCCGGCAATGTATGTGTGTGGCAATGTTTGTGACGGCATAACTCTCGGACAGATTATCCGATTTTCATGACATTTAAATTGAATAGAGAAAACGTAATATATTTTGATTGTGGCGGGGAATTTTTGCAAAATGGGGTAGTTTTTGAGATATAAAATAAAAAGAGATACAATTTTTTCCTTTTCAAAACGACATCAACCTTCGTTTTATGTTAGAAAGGATATTAATTACATTACGTTAGCAACAAAAGAACCTCGAATACTCAGGTTCATAAAGAGAGTTAGAGAAAAAGTGCTTAAGAAAAGTGAGAAAGGTATATTGAAAGCACACTTTTATCGTTTGTTAATTACGTTCTATTTGAGAATTAATCTCCGTTACAAACCAGACATCATGAGATCTCAGTTCGGGGCGAACTACTTACTAGAATATAAATATATTTTTTATTTATTTAGGTAGGTACCTATTTTATTCAAGACAAGTAATGCGAAGAACTACTGAACTAAATTTTGGTCACTCGCGCACTACTCAAAACTATCTCACTGAATTTCCGCCAAAAAGTCGGTTCGATTAATTAAATTATTTCAATATTTTTACCGATTATTTGGAAACTCAAGAATTTTAAACTGTCGCAACACTACTGTAAACAACATAATGACATAACATTGTATAAACGTGAACCTCATTTACAATTTTACTGATTGTTTATGTTTTAAACTAGTTTTACGAGATTCAAGTATAGATTAATGTACAGGAATGTTTAATAAATATAATTATTTATCTGAGTAAATAGTTTTTCGACATTATAAGAATTACTGTTTGTAATATTTTGTGTCTACGTTTGAACAAAGTTTTAGCGTAATAATAAATGCGAAACGTCAAAATGTACTTCTTAGATTTGATGGACTGTAGTCGACTAAAGAGCCCATGGGTCCGTGTCGCAGACATGCTAATATGACGTGATACGCCAGATTGGCGGATGGCATGGTAAAATATATTTCTAGTTGATCGGTTTTATTTATGTCGTGTATAAAAAAACACTAGAATTTTGTAACAAATTTCATTTCTCAAAATAATTGTTCATGGGTTTAAATTTGAATCCGGGATTAATGGGTTTATTTCTGACAATTAACTGTCAGAAATAAACCCAATCCCGGGTTCGATATTCAGGGGGGGGGATAAATTTGTGCTCGGTTGGCGTTAGAGCTTGTATTAAGACCGCCTAGCTAAACTACCATCTAACCTAAGTATGACGACATGACAATAATTCTACGCTGTACGGCATTAAAAGTTCTTTTTATTTTACGACGGGGAAGCTAAGGGGGGTTAAGGATTCAGAATGTAGTGCGCTTTCACCTTTGCTATCTAAGCTACCCACCTATCCATATTTTGGAATAAAAACTATAGAAAATACTGCTTAAACACTGACATAATCTAATAATACTCCATTTGAATCTGGAGTCAGAAATGAAAAATCAAACAAAAAGGCAACGCTCTGCTGACCATAAAAAACTAGACAAAATATTTTTCACAAACTGATATTCTAATCGGGCAATACACAGCGACAGGAATACGCATCAAAATCTTGATTTATGCGAAGTGCTATCGAATCACGGTAAATATTCCGCGACTAACGCGGTTTACAAATTCCAAAAACTGCATTCTGTATTCCAGTATGAAACATATCCCAGCGTCCTATCGCCATTTTCCTAGTATTGAAAGTTCAATTGGTTCGTAATAGCGCGTTTCCTACAATAAACGTATTTATTTTATTATATTTTTTTAACCGCCCCTGTAGTCTAGTGGTTCAATCCACCGATTTCAGATCCAGAGGTCCCGGGTTCGATCCCCAGTGGGAGCAGTATTGTGCTTAGTTTGGTTGGTGGTAGGATTTTGTTTATGCCCGCCTGGCTAGCTACCACCATCTTACCTAATTCTGTCGCCATAATAACAATTTTTCAAAAAAATGTTGTGTTCTGGCATTTAGAGGTAAGATAGCCAGTTCCTCAGTTAGTTTAGAATTCCGGTTGAAGTAGGCCTTCACCTTCGGCCTTATCTCAACATGGCTCGTAAGTTGGTAGCTAGCATTCAATACGTTACATGTGGCAAGCTCATCGATTCTTAGAGAGTAAATAGCCATTGACACATGCTATGATTTTTGGATCCTAGGGACATGTCGGTTTCCTCATGATGTGACCTTCACCGTCAGAGCATGCGCATGTGTCTGATGCGTGTATTCTATTAAAATAAGAAGTACGTGCACGACTGGACTTGAATCCACAACCTCTGGATCGGAAGGCGGGCCAATACCCACTTGGCAACACAGATATTTTAAAACGTTTAAAATCTATTATTTATTGTACATAAATTTTACTCGGCATTGTGCACTTTATCGAGTAATAATCATAGGATTGTTACTCGTTACTTGATAAGAATACAGGCCTCACAGCTCAGTTGGTAGAAGCTCTGCCTTCTGCACTGTAGGTTGTGGATTCGATTTCCACCCAGGACAAAAATTTGTGACATGTTGTTCTGTGTTTGGGTGATGTACATAATCATGATGTATTTTACATCCGTAGTCTAGTTTGTGCATGAAAAGCTATGCTTAGTTAGGGGCTAGATGGCGCTGTGTAAAATGACTTATTTATTTATTTATAAAAACCAACATATCCGGGCTTGCTGTTTGTTTAATAAAGTGCGCTTCATATTGCGGACTTTACGAGCTGTTTCTCATAATTTTCACAATATTTACAGCAAAAATGAACTACACTAACCTTTTTTTCCCATTTCCAAAAAGGTACTGTATATATAGTGCGTCCGCATTATAATGGGACACCCTTTTATTTTATCCGGTTACCAGGTATCAGGCATACTAGAAACGCTTTGATCCTGAGCCTTATGGCGAGAGATGGAACAGGCAAGTAACCCACCTGATGTTAAGTGCATCTCTTGCCTATAACAATGCCTTATTGCGTACATCCACAAAGAACATAGCCTACATGGCGCTGCATTGTGCCTGTCAACTTTATACATAAAGGTGTTAAGCCTCACGTGCCTGTAATTTCACAAGCAACCATACCGATAAAACCGGATCACAGCAATGCTGCTTGGCGGCTGAATGAGTTGTAGGATATAATGCTATGTAAGGTTGACTTCACAATTCACTATTTAATGATTTACTGTAACAACCCCTTTAAGGGTTAATTAAAGTAAATTTACTTTTATATTTATGTCGTCACACTTGAATATCAAATTAATAACATGTCTACCAGATTTGGATGATTATGAAAATGATGTAGTGCATACATATTAGTGCAGGTACCTCATCATCAGCCATAGTGTCCACTGGTAGACAGAGCCTCCCACAAAGATTAAAGGTTTCGCCTTAATCATCATGCTTGGCAGGTGGATTGGTGTTTTTTGTTTTATATTATTATTGTAGAAGTGACTCTTGACCTCGTCTTCTAGAACCAGCTTTCCCAGAAGGCACTGGTTCTGCCATGCACCGACGGAACACGAAAAACCGATTGTTGGACTTCGGCAGGTGGCCGCTATCTAGGTGGACATTAAGAAACTATGATACGTGAAATGGCTTAGCTTCAGCGATCATATCTTCCACAATACGGTTCTTACGGATGATCAGTGCAGTTTGTCTTTGTGCAACCCGCTTTATGCTGAGTAAGGACCCTTTTGCAGCGACATTTACTTATCTTGCTAGTTTTTTTTTTTAGTTTTTACTGCTACAAGCTTGTATGATCATTGATTGTTTTTGCAAATAAACTCTATTCTATTCTATTCTAATACTGTAGCATTTACTTTGAAATTAATATGTTATAGTTCAGGATTGTTGCGAAAACACGATTACATACAATTTACTCGATAGAAAATAAAACTGTTTTTTTTTGGGGTTTCATTTTGAAGACAGAACGACGCAATTTCAATCTCCATATTTATCTGCTCTCTAGAGCGACTTCTTGATAAACGTTTGTAAATATCATCGTAAGATATCGTCCAGCTATGTCTGCCCTTTTCCCACTAGGACCGTATGTAGAATGCATGAAAACTGGGGAGGCAATAGATATTTTAGGGGTGCAAAATATAGTGGTCTGGAACCGACTATCATGGTTCTCCCGTTGGATTTTTAAAATGCAAATTGAATAAGTTGGGCCGCGTGTGTCTCGAAAACCGTTTTATTTTTCGTGGGAAAGTGGAGCTGTGTACACAATAGGCTTGTAGACAGACAATGAACATGTTCAGAGAAGTTTTTACTATTTTTAGCTTCCTAAAACGGCTGGTGCTCGTAAAAGCGAGCTTCATCTGGGGCCATATCTTTACTTGGTTTTCAAGTAAGCTGGTGGTCAAACGCTTGTCTTCCTCCAATGGAGCTGAGAACCTGTGTCTACACATAAGTAGGTACTGATTTACCAAGTTAGAACAGGAACCAATGCTAAAAAAATATGAGACATCTCAATGAGACAGGCTTATCGATAAAAACCTGTCTCATTGAGATGTCTCATATTTTTTCGTTATCGAACGATGCAATTAATAATTTTAGCTCATAGATTCAGGCGTTATTTTGTGGAGATCTATTGTTCAAAATAAATCTGAAAACAGAAAAAATATTTGTAACAAATCCGCTGATTCACTTTCAAGTGTAGTTCACTTGCAGCGCAGTGCTCGGATCGGCAACACGTCGGCAGAGGGCTCCTCAGCTTAGCAGCAAGACTATATTTCCTGAGGATGCCTCGAGTAGAAGCGAAACACGTGTCGATTTGATTTTTCAAAGAAAATTTGCGCATTTTTTTATTAAGTTTTTACTGTTTTCAGATATATTTTACTGAATAATTTTATTAAACAATATCATCATTCTGAATTAGAAACGTTAACTATACTGCTGGTAATCACGACCAGCACACAATTATTTACGGGGCTGCCCAGGATAATAAAAAAAATAATGATAAAAAAATTGGCGCTCAATTATTCAAATATATTTTTCATGTACGATAGAGAATCTAATAAAAAAAAAGAATATCGAGAAATATTTTTTTGTAAAGTAATAATATATTGCGTCGTTTCAAAACCGATGAGCTATAACTGTGTGAAGTCCAGACGCCATCCCCACCCAAGAATGTAAAACTTGGGTGGGGGTGGCGGATACACGTACTTTTATGTACTAGGTCTGCCGGAAGGATTTCGCGCCACGCAAGCCTTAGTGACATTATCCGTCGAGCTTTTACCAGTATCAATGTTCCAGCCGATTTTGAACGAAATGGTCTATTATTATGGTAAGCGGCCTCACGGTAAGACTCTTGTCTCTAAGAGTTGAGTTACCTATAGGCCCTTATGTAATCTGACTGATTCCTTTGTACATAGGCAGTTTAATTGTAGGCACATTTTAATGAATAAATGTTAATGAATAGAATGTAAAGTGTCGTTGTAAAATCAATGCTACACTTTTGTCTATTAGCTATAGGTATCACATACCTAACTCACATTATATTAACACTCCTAACGTACCTACTCTTAAACTATGTAAAAATAAATGGAGTGTTCCCATAAACACGACTTTATTTTATTGTTCGACGGGGATATGCTTGGTCTTCATCTCATCTGTTATGCATATCATACATCTTGCTTGAAAAGGTAAAGCTTAATATGTACTACACAGGAAACAGCTGTTACCTATCTCATGGTGTAATCTCCTTGTCGTTTTATATATCCACGGCAGGGCCATATTAATTTCCGGGGTAACCGAGTACCTAACATCAATACAAAGATCACCGAAACACTTGCCAAGCATGATAATTATAGTAAATTCTAGTGGTATAGCACGCTTTTGGTAGACGCTCATGCAGTAACCGATTATCTTTCATCAATAGTTTTTGCAGCGCACGCCGTGTAATTCATAAAAAAAAACATTTTGAGAAACTACATTACTTTAAGTAGAAATAAAAGAGAAGAATAATAATCTAATTCGTACAATTGCAGTCTGTTTCACGTCACGCAGTGGGGGTACCACGATCTCTTCTAGCATTTTTGTTTTAATGTTGCTTTACTTTTGTCACTATCTAACCAGTGAAGATAAAACGAGACAAAAGTAATATCAAAACGATATAAGACGTTGTGGTAGTAGAACCTTTTTGCAGTGTAACTGAATCGAATCTTTGTGTAATCGACTGTCCGAAATTTTAGGGCGGTTCCTATGGGTAATATGGTACGCGCGAATAACTTACGTCACCCATAAGTTTAGCCCCTACCAAAAATAACTCAACGCGGCTAAATAACCTTTTACTTAAAAAACATATGTACAAATAATACGCACGTCGTAGTATTTGAATTCGTATGTCAAAATAAAATCACAACTATTTTACAAATAGGGGCTTTTGATTGAGGCGACACGTGACCTTACTGACCGTGGCTGGCTCTTATTTAGGCCAGCGAATTAGCATAGCTATTCAGCGTGGCAATGCAGCCAGTGTCTTGGGCACGCTTCCGTCTGGTACTGGTCTGGAACAGTTGAGTTACCTATAGGCCGTTTGTAACGGTCCTTAGGTAATGTGACTGATTCCTTTGTACATAGTTAGTTTAATTGTAATTTTTATTGAATAAATAATCACAAATTTTACAAAGACAATCTATGCAGGGTACTTACATTGTCATACCAAGTCTACCCGTGAAGTCTACCCACGGCCATTGTAACATGGTCGAAACTGTTGGGAATATAAAAAGGTACGCAATGAAGACTTTTGTTATTAGTTTTGTCATAAGTACCAAGTTATGTAACGTTATGTTTTGGGTCCTCTGTTTTATACGATAGAGTAGATAGCTTAATCAATGATCAATCGGCTTACAGCCTACAATACTTACCCTAGTTGTCCGTTTCACATTATTTTCCCTTTGAAAAGGACCAATCAATGCCTTTCACACAGCTCCAAACTCAGAGGCAAAACTAAATAGGTTTTCCCTATTAGTTCTCCACTGCCATTTCTAGTAATTCTCAGTCAATTTCAAACCAATCTGGTCGGTACATTGTTTTCCCTGATCCGACCGATTGGGTTAATTAAGGCCCTTCCAGTTGATTGCTTGTGGGTTGTCCACTATTAAGTCAGTATGAGGGTGGAGTGAGCTACTAATTTATGGGATGTTGCGAAGTTTGCTTATGACTTCTAAATAAATTTTACTAGGTACATTGTGGTAACTTGACTTTTAAGACTGAAAACTACGTTATTGGAGACGTTTTTTTAACCGCCCGTGTGGTCCTCCCCCCGTTGTCAGATCCAGAGGTCCCAGGTTTAATCTCTAGATTACAATATTGTGCTTTGGTTGGTGGTTTAAGTCTGCCTACCACCATCTTACCTATTTCTGTCACCATAACATCAATTCTAAAAATAGTTGTGTTCCGGTATTTAGAGGCATGTTTTGGCCAGTTACTCAAACTGCTGAGGATTCTGAAACTGAAGTGCGATTTTACCGTCAGTCTTATCATAACTTGAAAACCAGGTGAGATGAAGGCCAAGCGCTTCCCCGTAGTATAATAAAAAGAAGAGATGAGATCAATCAACCTTTTAGGTATACCTCAGTCAAAGAAATCACTGATTTGCTGGTGGTTAAGGTTGAATGGTCTCAAAGACCTGGAAAGGTCCTCCTGGCTCCTCCTGGCTCCTGGCGCACTTCACCCGGAATCCTCAACAAACTGAGGAACTCCTTTCTTAGGGGATGCCTACGACATAGTAGCTTTATGCATGCAAAGTCTCAGCCCGATCGGTTTAAAATTGACAAAGTTTCATACAAACTTTCATCCCCTATTTTATCCCCTTGGGGGCAGAATTAATCAAAATCCTTTCTTAGATGCCTACGTCATAACATCTACCTGCATGTCAAATTTCAGCCCGATCCGTCCAGTGGTTTGGGCTGAGCGTTGATAGATCACTATGTCAGTTAGTCAGTCAACTTTGAGTTATATATATTTAGAGATTACGTTTCGGCTCACCATTCCGCGCTCAGACGCGGTCATGAGAGCACGGGTGCTACGCATTTTTAAACATAGTATAGGGTTGCCAACAATACTATTAAAAACAGTAATATACTGTTTTTCACTGCGTTATATTTTTTACTGTTGAACAAAAATTAAGTTAACATAATACTGTTTTCAATGCATCACTGGTATATACATAAACAAAGTCCTTAAACGAAATCCTACCACCAACCAAACCAAGCACAATGCTGCTCCCACTGGGGATTGAATTCGGGATTTCGGGATCTGAAATCGGTGAGTTGAACTTAGTAGTTATCGCTGGAGTGCAAAGTGGACTCTGCGCAAGCTCAGTCCATGGTAGACCTTAACCTTGCCTATGCATCAAGTTTTGAGGATAAAAGTTTACTCATATAAAAAAACTGATAAGGACGGGCAACTGAAGTAGTTAGCTATGCCTTTATTTTTTAATCATATTAGAAATTAAAGCCACGATCGTGTATTAATAAGTTTTCCATAATTCCTGAAACATGCTCTCATGATACTGGATTTGAAACCACTACACTAACACTACACTACACTAAAAGTCGGATTAAAACGCAAAATCTCAATGGTCAAGGTGTGTTGTTTCTGTATCAAATGGGAATAGCTTATGGTGTTGTAAACGTATCCCAGTAATGGGAATAAATGAGAGTAAACCAGCGGAGGATGTTTCATTACTTGTGTGAGCTTGCAAGACAAAATGGTGCGACCGACATATACCAGTTTTATATCCAAAATCAAGACTGAAACTGTTCGGTGTTTCAGTACTATAAGTGCAGTAAAACGTTTTATTATCCTGTTCGAAGCTCATAGAATGCATTATTAAGCATCACCACATAGGCTATAACGCTTCGTGACCGGTCTTATGAGAAAGTTTATTTTTATTGAATGAATGAATTCATGAATGATTGCACACTTTTAAATTAAAACTAGATAACTTAAAAAAAAAACAACTTAAAATAATAGGCGGTCTTATTGCTTAAAGAGATTTATTCCAGAAACCTTTGGATGGAGAGGCTTTTATCGCTAAAGAGGTGGTGCACATAATTTATTAGGGGTCTAGGTAAATGCACTATACATAATTCATTATGTAAAGCTATGCTACAAAAATACACACTAATTAGGTAGGTACATAATATAAATACCTACATTTACACTAAGTACCTACATACTATATTATACACAAATAAAATATGTAAGGATGATAATATAATAAATATTCTAGAAGTACTAATAAATAAACTAAAAAATAAAGTATATAAAACGGTACAGAAAACACCAAATACTTATGGCGACTAATTAAGAGATTAAACAGGATTGTTTAAGTAAAAACATTTAACTCTTACTTTGAATACATTCAGAGAAGGTAATTGCCTTATTGAAAGCGGTAACGCATTCCTTATGCACACAGCCTCCACAGTAAAAGAATCATTGTAAAAACTAGTTTTGTGAGCAGGGAATTTAAGAATAAGAGTTACAGACGATCGGAGAGAGCGGGAATGCAAAAGGTGCAGGAATTCAAAGCGACTCTTTAAGTAATTGGGGGTCAAAGGGTTTCGGAGGATATTGAATAAAAGAGAAAGAATATGAGAGTTCCGGCGAAGGCGAATTGGGAGCCACTTGATCTTTTACAAACATTCTGAAGTCGCTCAAGTATATTAAGCTGCTCCTCCGTGATATCAAGATAGCAGATGTCAGCATAATCTAGTACAGGCAGGAGAAGAAATTGAGCAAGCATAATTTTAGTGGCAGTTGGAAGAAAATTGCGTAATATCCTGAGAGAGGCACTAGCTGCAAAAAGCTTCCGACTGACGGAAACAAGTTGCGTACATGCTACTGTTGATGAAAGTTACTTCCCTAGCTGTATGGATGCTGCAAATCCTGCAAATTTCTATGTAAAACACACCGAGAGTGTTTGACTGCACCCATGGAGTGAAAGTTGGGTATAAAATGTATTTATCTGCTTCGATTTACGCAAATGAATGAAAATATAAAATGTGCATTCAAATCTCTCTATTCCACTTAAAATTAACCGCCTCTGTGGTCTAATGGTTCACCGGTGTCAGGTCCAGAAGTCCCGGGTTCAATCCCCAGGGAAGTGCAATATTATGCTTGGTTCGGTTGGTACGCCTTTGGATAAGTCCACCTGGTTAGCTACCACCATTTTACCTAATTCTGTCGACATAACAACATTTCTAAAATTGTTGTGTTCCGGCATTTAGAGGTATTAAGGTAGCCAGTTCCTTAGCTTGTTGAGTATTCCGGGTAAAGTGCGCCTCCATCTTCGGCCTTAATTTAACTTGTAGCCAGGTGAGATAAAGGCCAAGTGCTCCAGTCGTACAATAAAAAAAGGCTTTATTCTTGACATCTCTTGGGCGAACAATTTTAAACTAGTAACATTTTATTTAATCTGAAATGGGTATGCTCTTGACCTGAAGGCATAAACTCACAATCATGAGGTCGACAATAGAGCAAATTTTCAGAAGCCTATTGAAGGCACTAGTGCCCCATGCGCACCAATACAGTCTGTCAGGCTAGCTACCACCATCTTACCTAATTCTGACGCCATAATAAGAGCTCTTAAAAAAAAAATGTGTTCCGGCATTTAGAGGTAAGATAGCCAGTTTCTCAGTTAGTTGATGATTCCGGATGAAGTGCGCCACCACCGTCAGCCTTATCTCAACTTATAACCAGGTGAGAGGAAGGCTGTCTACTACTTTTTAAGGCCAATTATATTATGATATATCATACTAGGTTCACAAAGTCTGCTAATCATAAAATCCAGCCGAATCAAACGTGCCAAGTGTCACCGGCGCTATTATACCCCAACAATATACCCTCCGTCATGTTTATGTATACGGCGTCCAATTACGAAGCAGTGACTAGCAGAAGCCAAGCAATATCTTGCGGTTAACGGGTGTATTATACCCCCACCATAGCTGGGTTAACAGTTGGTATGACACTGATATTAAATAAGTGAAAGTTTGTTTGGATGATAGTTTCTTCACGTTAAAACTACTGAACGGATTGAGCTAAAATTATACACACATGTTGCTCTAGACCGATAATGAGACAAACACATTTTGCACCAACCGTAAATCAGTTCCCGGTAGTTTTTTTTCTGTACAAAGGGGATATGCTTGCTCTTTCTCTCATCTGATTTTCAAGTTATGATAAGGCCGAAGGTGAAAGCGCACTTCACCCGGAATTCTCAATAAACTGAGGAACTGGTTATCTTACCTCTAAATGCCGGAACATAATAATTAGAAAAATGTTGTTATGGCGTTAGAATTAGGTAAGATGGTGGTAGGCGGACTTAAACAAAGTCCTACCACAAAATCAAACCAAGCACAATATTGTACTCCCCTGGATCGAACCCGTGACCTGTATCTGATACCAGTAGACCACTAGACCACAGGTGGATTGGAATGTGATATCAAACATACGAAACTGATTCGTTCTTTGTTGCTCCTCCACGCCAAAACTAATAAACGTATCGGGGATGAATCTTGCAGATATTGTTTTGCAACAGGAAAAACTTGAAGGTCTGGTATCGCGCGGGCAAAGCTGCGAGAACAAGCTAGTAAGAAATAAGAATTCAATGAGGAATATTGTATCCTTATTTGGGAGCACACCATTTGCTGCAGTCACATATGTTTGTTCGACTCTCGTTTGATACCAGTTCTCTTGGGTGCTGTTTTTATGATCTGATGTCGTTGTCCGCTTGCAGAAGGCTGAATGAAATAGCGACGAGTGAAAAGCTGGTCGAAAAAAAGAGGGTTATTACATGCCTGCGTGATTAGGCCGTAGATAAGGGGTTATTACATGAGTGTGTGATAAGGCCGTAGATAAGTCAGTACTTGGCTTAGGGTAAAACTAAACTAAGCAAAACTTGTAATACTATATTATGAATAGAATACTAATCAAACAATCACGGTATGCTTGACACTACATTTTTAATTACGTTTTATAAAATATAAAGAAAACCAACTTCGATGCAGAATATGATCCAATTTCGTTAACGTGGATGACGTATTTTTTCAGTATGCAGACAGACAGAATAAGGGGTTAATTTTTTCCTAACATTTAAGGTCTAAGAATACCCAGATCGCTCTTAGAGTCTGCCTATAATATATGAAGAGTTCATCAGATCCTGACCTGATGTCAATGAGACCATCTGTGAAGTATCAATACCCTTTCAAACAAAAAAGGAATTTTCCAAATCATCCAGGTGTCTTCGAGTAATCAGGGAACATACGTAAAAAAATAATCCTACGTATCGAGAACTTCCTCC
Organism: Venusia cambrica; assembly: GCA_951394065.1. NCBI lineage: Eukaryota > Metazoa > Arthropoda > Insecta > Lepidoptera > Geometridae > Venusia > Venusia cambrica. The sequence goes on from OX596036.1 coordinate 3,195,658, forward strand.
TTTTTTTGAAGTCGGTTAAAAAGTTAAAACGAGTTTTTTTGTAAATACACCGCCTCTGTGGTCTAGTGGTTCAACTCACCGATTTTACATCTAGAAGTCCCGGGTTCGATCTTCAGGAGAGTACAATATTGTGCTTGGTTTGGTTGGTGGTAGGACTTTGCTTAAGTCCGCCTGGCTAGCTACCACCATCTTACCTAATTCTGTCGCCATAATAACATTTCTAAAATTGTTGTGTTCCAGCATTTAATGGTAAGATAGCCAGTTCCATAGTTTATCTCAACTTGTAACCAGGTGGGATAAAGGCCAAGTGCTTACCCATCGTACAATAAAAAAAAAAACTACACATCGTTTATTTCAACATCCAACACAAATTAAATAGGTATCTACATAAATCACACAATTTTTTGTCCTGGGTGGGAATCGAACTCACAACCTACAGCGCAGAAGGCAGATCCACTACAAACGAAGCATGAGGCGTGTTATTTGTGTCTACATAAGGAAAACTAGCGTGCCGAAAAACCGGGATAATACAGGCTTATTCACTAATGCGTAATTCAATTACCTAAATCTATTTGTACCGTAAACCACACGCGGTTAGTTAGCTTTCTGTTGAAATAAATAATATAGTTGGAACCTAATTACGCCGCTTCACATACAAATAAAGCCTGTATTGTTTTACTGAAATGTTGAATGAAATGATAACCTATACCGATTAATTTCATAGTGAGCGTATTTCATGACAGTCATAGAATAATATGGTTGAGTGTGAATGTTGCCTCAAAAACCCTTTTAAGGTACCGACCTTAAAAGGACTTTTGAGGGTACCCAGAGGGTGCTAACGGGACCCTATTACTAAGCCTCCGCTTTCCGTCCGTCTGTCCGTTTGTTCTCATGAACCGTAATAGGTAGACAATTTAAATGTTCATAGAGTTTGTATATCTTTTGGCACAGTAACACATAATAATGATAAAATAATTTGAAAATTGTCCTTCAAGAAACGTGATTCTTTGTCTTTTATTGTGGGAAAGAACCCTCGGTGTGTGTATTTGACTTTGGCCGGTTTTTATACATCATTGTGGGTATAGCTCGATTATTTTTTTATTGGATACTAATATAATTCTACCTTCACAAAGTAGGTATGCAATTACTTCCAAATTCCAGGCTCTGTGAATGCTCCAGCTTTCGATAACCTATAATGTTATCATGAACGCCATGCCCTATCTGTATCCCAAATAACCCTATGTGTTCAGGTGCGTCAGTTGTCTCAAGAGTGCCATATCTATAGATAAATATAACCTAGTTTAGTACCATTTGGATATGAAAAGACCAAATAAATTCCATTCAACAATGTAGATGCACTCACTAGCTTTTCAAATCACTGCACATACATTTACTTTACTTACTTCAAATGAATACAGCTCTGGCTGTTATAATTGTGACAGTCGAAACTAAAATAATTGCAATAATTGCACACGATGCACTTGCTTCCCGGCAAAAACAACCTCAAAGAAACATTTCAAATTGGATTTCAATAACAGAACCTATAGACCGAGAGTCGTATAATACGACCAAATAAAGGATATTGAGTTTACGCGCGGTCACCACCCTAATAAGTAATATGTGAATTGGTCGGGTTGGCAATCACTCGTCATTCATTCAGTCAATGTGATCACAGGCGAATCGGTAGAAACGGTTTTACGTAATCGCAAATTTTTCATTGAAGTACTTTTCTGTTCAATTGATGTAGCTAAATGATGTCTCAATGAGACAGAGTTACGAAATCGCACTGCAGATTATGTAGTTTATTATATGTATATATCCTTGTTACAGGTACAATAGCACTTAGAGAAGTGCAATTAATAGCGCCCTCTGCTGTTAGACTCGGTGACACAGTGCTCCTCGGGTGCAAGTGGACCTTAGAAGGCAACGAAACCTTGTATAGTGTGAAGTGGTACCGAGGTCGCCAGGAGTTCTTCAGCTATTTGCCCAAAGAGTTTCCATTTACAAGGATCTTCCCGCAGCCTGGGATAGACGTTGATGTAAGTACACTGAGCATCAAATCCCTGCCCTGTATTCTGTTTTTAGTTGGCACAAATTATTTGTTTTTAATTTGATTGAGGTTCTTCAATCTCAAGGTTTGCGTGGGCATTGCCTGGCCTACTTTTCTTTTTATTATCCTTCACTAGTCTCTTCTTACAATATGTGTCATGTGAAAGGGCTCGTCTGGGGCAAGTACTACCACCATACCTATTTCAGCCACCAAGCAGCATTGCTGAATTTCAGTTTGAAGGATATGGTTTACGAAATTACGGGCTCATTGGACTTCACACCCTTATGCCTCTGCTATGATCTGTTGGGGCGCAATGCAGTGCAGCATAGCTTTTTTGTGGATATGACCTACGCAGACTGTCTCATTCTTATCGATAGCAACGTATATCTGTAAAATTTTAGCTAATTCCTTTCAGTACTATCGGTATGAAGGAGGAAAAAAAATCCATACAAACATTTTCGCTTTTAGAATGTTAGTGTGATATTTGAATTAACCTTTCAGCGTAATATAAATAAATGACCATCCATCACCTCTCAAAGGATTAGAAAATTTCACACTTAAGCCAAAAGAAAGAAAATAATCTTAGAATTGATTTTTTTTCCTAAGAAAAATATTTCCTGAAACTGGTACTGAAAGGAATGAGCTAAAATTTTAATTTATTATTTCGGATTAGGTATGCTTTCTGAAAGTGTTTTGCAAATTATGAAATACACAAGAATACCGGGTTCTTTTTATCGTATGCTGGTCGTGGCCTGGTTATGGAGTATCATAAAAAAGGTACTAGCAGCTAGTAGGTACACACTCTCCTGTAGCATCTTCGTCTGCAGTGGAGACTCAAGTGGAAAGGCTCAGCGCATCTCCAGAGAGGGAGCATAACAAGAAGGCAGCTCTGTGCGGTGGCGGCGGTGACATTGAAGAATCATCTGAAGTCTTGGAGCTGAGCGAAGTTAAAGAACAAGGTCAAACAAAAAAGGCCAAATATCTGCCCAAAACCGATTCCGTGAACCAGGTCTCCGAGTCTGACAAGACCGAAGAAGCACTTTGGACTGGTGAATCTTAGCTAAAGAAATATCTAAAGAGAGCAAAAAGTTAACGTACGACGTTGCTACACTTCGGTTATATAATGAGTTACCCATATGGTAGTGTGATGACTAACATTGGAATCAATGAATGGATCATAATCTAAAGCAACATCGTGAAATGCTTTTTGAGTATTACGTGAAACATACAGCACCTACATAATACGAATAGATAATACAAAAAAATAAAGCCAGCAAAGTTTCAACAGATGAGTAGATATATACAAATAGACGTAAGCAAAGAATATTGATATTTCAATTTTTGGTATCAATAATGTTAGGATCAAAAAATTAAGGTCGTGAGTTGTATCTCAGGCGAAGCCTTTCATATAAATTAAATTAGGCATAGTCATATGTTATTCTTTATTATAAACTTCATTATCCACAGCCTATTTTTGCAAAAAAAAGGCTGTGGATAATCAATTAATAAGTCGATAAAAACCGATATAGTTGCAAGTTTATTTAGGGGGTTACAAATTTGTGCTTGGTATTATTATTATTATTGTTGGTGGTAGGACTTTGTTAAAGTAGGTTAGCTACCATCTCTAAAAATATATAAATAATATAAAATATATAGTGGCAAAAGCCCCACTATCGTATTTTTTTTGAGCTGTGATAATAATGGTGAAAATAGATCAATCATGGACAAGCTAATTGCCCCTAGATTAGGCCCGTATTTCGGATGGTCTTGAATAACTAAATTCTTAGCTTAGAATTTAATATTTCAAAATTTGCAAAATGTTATTTTTTATTTATTAAGGCTTAAAACATTAGTTTTTACATCACAAAATAATGTTTCATTTCTGACACAATGATGATTCTAATTCAGACAAAAGCATTTGTAAATGTCTTGGAATTTAAAAATATTTTTATTTTTAAATCTCATTCTTTACCCACGTTTTACATGACAGGCGAACCGCGATAGAAAGTGTTATAAATAATCGTATTTTTCTTCATAAATCATATTTAGCTGAAGGTTTTCTAGTTCTTGAGCATTGAAAATAAAATGGTTGGATAACTTTATTAAGAAAAAACATATTATTTTTCAAAGTTTTACTATTTTTATTCATCGTGTTATTAAGAATAGTAGAGCTCTTTGTGAAAGGACTCATTCAGGGAAGTACTACTACCATACCCATTACGGATCCCGAGCAGTGTTTGAATGGATCTACGCTGCATTGCATTGCGCCCATCAACTTGAGCATAAAGGTATAAATCCTCCAGTAATTTCACCAACAACCATATCTTTCAAACCGAAACACAGCAATGCTTGGCGGCAAAAATAGGTTTGATGATTTTTTTAAGGCTCTACAACTATAGATAGATTTTGGTATAGGCACTTCGAGAATCCTATACAGCCTTTTTAAAATGTACTCGTATAAGCTTCTTCCTACCCAGCAGGATATTCTAGCAACAAACTTAATCAAGAAACTTCCAACTTTGATCACGAAAAACTGTTTTTTTTTTAAACCAATAGTGGCTGCTCAGCAAAAGAGCTCATTTTAAAATCTTGTGCGGACTGCCTCGAGTTAAACTGCTAAAAGTTTGTCGTAGGCCGCGGTCGATGGCCCTCGTTCGAATTACGATCAAGCATGCTCTCTGGAAATGTTGCTCAAAAACTTTCTCGTTCGGTTTGAAGCCATTGTTTTCGTATCCAAACTTTGCTTATACTATCCGTCGTTTCTGTACGATATATTTCGCCTCGTAGAATCCTGTAGTTGCTTTTTTCACGATAGTTTGTCTGGCTATCAGTGTGGTTTTTGATGATACAGTTCCGGAACACAACGACTCTGCTTTTCCGAAGTGAAAACTTCTTTTGGCGCGTTGGGCATTTTTTGAGATGGGAAAAAACCATTGAACTTGCGACACCTTACCGACACCACTTTTGGCACTTTTGACTTTAAGCACATTGTTACGTTATATTTATAAACTTAAGAGGTACGAGTAAGAACCGTTCAAAGACTGGCTCTACCTATAGACACATAGTTCACAGCCGTGATAGATATTTATTAACGCCAGTTCTTAGAAGTCATTGTGTCAGATGTGTTGCAAAAACAATCGTCATTAATGAATTTCCTGATCAACGCGACAACATTAAGATTCAATTACTAACAATCTCAGCCGTTCTCTTCGGCAAAGATCGACAAACTTCAAGCTTTCACTTCTGTTGGCACTCCAGGAGTGCCACTGGTTTTTTTATTAGACGTCAAACGAGCGCTTGGCCTTAATCTCACCTGGTGTCAAGTTAGGATAAGACATAATGTGGAAGCGTCTCCCCCTGGAGTCCACAACTGACTGAGGTACTGGCTATCTTACTTGTAAATGCCGGAATTCAAAATCAGAGTTGTTATAGCGTCAGACTTACTTAGGGATTTTATTTTATACCAGCCAAAACGAAGAACCATAAATAGTCTCACACGCAGTCGGTAGACTTAGAGATTCGATTCCCACCAGGGACAAACATTTGTGTGATGTATACGTTTTAGCTTATTCTTTTTTAAGGTGTTACATTGTATCATTATTTAAGTTTTTAAAAACTTTGTATTTACATTTACCGTAATCTAGTGCACATGTAATAAATTTTGTTTATTTCGGTCCTAGATAGCGATATTTAATGTTCGGTAATATTTATTTATTCTTAAACGGACACCCGTCTGGTACTAGTCTGTAACAGTTGAGTCTTCATAGACCGTTTCTAACGGTCCTTAGGTCCTTAGTTGGTTTAATTGTACATCTGGCTTGTATTCCGCTAAGCAGCGATAGACTTTCAGCTGTCACCTTAGATACTTGCAAACCGTGGACATGTGCCGGACGTTTGGACGTGCCTCTGACTACCCCCTAGTAGGTGATCCTCATAATATCCACGCTGTGAGTAGTGATCCGAGGTCGAGAGGACATTGAAGGGGAATAAATCGCAAGTCTGTTTAATTTTATTTTTGATCGTTATTTTAAAAATGTTTACAATTATGTAATTCATACCTAATACAAATACCTATACACAGGTACTTTCACCGTGGTACCATTAGACAGCACCATTGATGGTACTGTGGCAATTATTGTTTGCCGTCGTTCCATTAGATTGTTCGTACCATTGCAAATCTTCTGGCAATTTATTATAAATTTTAATGCACATATGTAAGACTGGCTTTGCGTCATAGTGAGCTTGTATCTGGGAGTGTACAATTGGTTATCACATAAATCCCTTAATTGAAACCGAAGCACTAGACACATAGCACAAGAGCGGCAGAAACGAAGCAGAAACTGAGTCCATATATAAAATAGCGGTTTCATGCATGGAGCTACATGACACTTCCATTTAGTGTTGCCACAGCTACATGACAGCAATAGCTCAACGATTGCCACGTAGCGGAGCGTAGCGTGTCTACGAAATAATTCGTTGCTGAATGGCGCTACGTAATTACGTAGCATTCGAGCTCAGAGTTTACCACGTTTGATAGGAGACCCGTTGCTGACTTGTTTGATCAACGACCTAACTTTATAGAACCAAGAAATGAATGTCGAAATTACAAAATATATTCGAGAAACCTTGTTTGTGTCACCTCATCTGATATCCTGAGATAAAAATAGAAATATGCTTAATGCGCTAAGTAAAAGCTTTGGACCCCTTTGTCAGATTTCGCATAGTCATCATTACAGTCATCATAATACCGTAATATTAGTTCAAAAATATATGACAGCGATATAAATAGGTAACGTATGAGAACTACTTAGAGAACGCTACTAGCTTAGCATGCACTAGCACGTATTTTTTATTTTAAGCTTCAAAAGTGTGTCATAATAATTTGGTAATAAAAAAAGGACAATAAAAATTATAAGCGCAGAAAGTAAAAATGTTCACGGTCAAATTTCAAAAACTGCAAGATTATTGGTTAACTTATTTTTTTTTATTTCTAACAACTTTTTATATATTCATGTTGTCTGTGCTGTTTCTAGTACTATACCCTAATAATTTCTTCTTTATTTCTATGTTTTTACTATAGTAAGAAAGTTAAAACTCAACTAAACCTTATAATAAATGAGGAAATAACTTTCATCGGACGGTATAAGAAGGAGTCTTGTATCGTCAGTACACACCGTGTATTTCTCAGTACCCAAAAAGAAGGATGGTTTGACACGACTACATACATCTAAGAACTAATGTCAGTGATAGCAATGATATGATTTCATCTTTATGATTGGTCTGCATCTGGCCCAGAGCTAGGCAAGCTGAGGGGAGCTTGCCTAGGTCCGGGCCAGATGGTCTGCAAAGTAGCTAACTTCCCCAGTTAGCTGGTTCTTCCGCGCGCAGACGGAACACGTCAGACTGCCTTGCTGCCTATCTCGACAAAAGGTGGTAGCCAAGCTAGCTATGACTAACAATTTTAACCACCTCTATGTTTTAGTGGTTCGCCCACCGGTGTCAGATCAAGAGTCTTGTGTAACCAGGTGAGATGAAAGCCAAGTACTAACCCGTCGTACAATAAAAAAAAAAAAGAGGTCCTGGGTTAAATCCTTATGGGAAGTACAATATTGTGCGAGCTTTGATTGGTAGTAGGACTTTGTTTAAGTCCGCCTAGCTATATGGCTAGCTGCCATCATCTTACCTAAGTCTGTTGCCATATCAATTACAAATTGTAGTGTTCCGGCATTCAGAGGTAAGAAAGCCATTTTCTCAGACTGTTGAGGATTCCGGGTGAAGTGCGCTTTCCTTTTTTTCCTCAGCCTTTTTATAACTTTTAACCAGGTGAGATGAAAACCAAGCGCATGTCCATCGTAAAATAAAAAGGAAGCGTATAATAGCAACACAGAATAATATGTGAAATCAGTATCGTATGAAAATTGCAAGGTTTAGCGATCGTAAAACGAATCTCCTCAACAATGGTTGACTATAAAACATGGAAAATACGCGAACGGCCGTTAAAACGTGTTTACTGTGCCCCATTAAACAAAACGAAACGTTAGGGTCAGGCGTCTCCACGTTCAATTCAAATTAGACCCGATTTTGACGACTTGAATAAAGTTTCCTATTCCAAGCTAATAAATTCGTTTTATACGAGTACTGTAATGCTACTCGTACATTATGTTGTGCGTTGCGATGTGGTTTTTAAAAAAAGGCTATTGCAGCAAGTAGCACTGGTCCAAGTGCAATTCAGACTCGCACGATGTGGGTTCCCTATTCTTACCTAGAAGATATGCGGGTATTTTGCATATCGTACAAGCAAGCCTTTGGACCCTTGTTCCGACTCACACTTGGCCAGTTCTATGCACCTACTACTTTTTCTTTGGGCAGTTAGTTTGAGGCTAAGCGGAACATTCGTTATTTATTAGACCAAACTAAAAAAATACTCGTTTCATCTCTATGAAATTTATAAGTATAAATTATCCGCCGTACTTGCACATTTTATCCACAAAATGTAGCTATAACAATGTTAAAGATACATCCCTGAAAAAGTAGGATGGACCAGGCTGACGAAAAATGTAGTCTGAGTATTATCGTCCTGTTGTTTGTGTTCCGTATACAAAGGGCCACCTTTGTGTACGGAATTCTAAAAACAAACAACTTCGATAACATTAAAAAATCACAACGTAGCGCACGTCTCAACGTCCGTTTGGCATGGCACTAAGTATCATGGTGTAATGGTTTTTTGACTGAAACAATACCAGGCTTTTGCTGAGACTTATGCTTTCTAAATGAGTGTATTGTCGTGCTCTGACATATTGTTTTAAGGTTATTGTACTGCCAAGCTAAGAACATACTTAGTAATGACGTTGAATGCATAACTGTGTTAATTTATTTTCCAGTAAAATTTCATTTTTAAATATTGTGAGCGAGAATATTTGCGAGAAAAACAAAACACAAAACGAACTTTGTGTTTTGTTTTTGATACAAAGCTTTCTTATAAGGGACTTTAAAATCTATAATGCATACTAGAACGCTTAATAAAATCAACTGAAATTTCGAAATGACGTAGACTATTTTACAACTGTCATAAGAAAACCCTACTGATTAAAATGAGTTCCCTTTTGCCTTGTAAAAAGGATCATTGAACATATTTGTAAAAAAAAAGTACAACCAAGATTTGAATTTGTAAAGTCAGGAAAAAGATCATGTATTCAGAAATTGATCTTTTTGTCCGTTGATACCTACCTTCTTTTAAATGTTCAGTTGAGCTACTATGGTCCTTAGGTTAGACTGCTTCCTTTTTCAATAGTTTAATTGTACATAAATTTTTGAAAAAATGTTCCTAACTATATACTAAATACTACCTATCTTACCTCAAAATGCCGGAACACAACAATTTTAGAATTGTTGTTGCGGCGACAGAATTAGCTAAGACAGTGGCACCCGGAATCCTCAACAAACTGAGGAACTGGCTATATTACCTCTAAATGCCGGAGCACAACAATTTGGGAATTGTTATTATGGCGACAGAATTAGGTAAGACAGTGGTAGCCATAATAACAATTCCTAAATTGTTGTGTTCCGGTATTTAGAGGTAACATAGCCAGTTCCTCAGTTTGTTGAGGATTCCGGGTGAAGTGTGTTTCCACCTTTGGCAGAAAACCAAGCACTTTCACGTCGTACAATAAAAAAGGGCAACAGTTTTCAGTGAATTATCTAATACTTTTACTGTGATTACCAATACGCCTGCCACGTGGAGAGTACGGTAATCTCAGGGTTTGGAGGAGGCTCTGTCCAGCTGTGGACCTTAATATGCTCATGTCAATGCGCACATACATAGTCTCTCTAAAATGAAAAGTCTGTTGTAGAATCTGGCATTCAAATTCACAACCACTGGATTGCGACGACGTAAAAGGCTAAGAAACTAGCACAGAATCAATTCCACCTCCAAATTCCAAACATGTATTTATCAAGATAACTATCTTGGTCTTCATTCAAGCATTAACTTATCGAGTCGATTACTTTTCGGGCCAGTGGCTCTCAATTTAAATGGAGAGTTCCGTCTTAGTTGCGAACTTCGCTACTTATTTGGTAAGTTATTTCGTGTTAATACACTAGATGGGTAAATTAAACATGAAAGTACTAGAAAGCTGTATGACATCGATAAATTCGATCTGTTGGTGATGTCCAATAGTCTAGAAAAACACGACCCTACAACTTACCAGACTACTAACCAGAATTGCCGTGTTCTTGCTTATTTTTAGTGGACGAATCCATCCCAGAGTCAAGAACAGTATTCCATAAAAGAGCGGATCTGTGCTTGGTATAGGTTGAGCAGCTGGCCTGGCGTGATTAATCGTTTCACTTTTGCCAGTATTACCTATCTACTCAGTTTCTTAGCAGCTAACTGTGTTATTGGGTACGGTAGACCTCAAATTCACCTTTATAATCTCTTTTCGTTAGCATTAGTATTCCTACTACACACGTATGAATCATTGAATAGGCCTCAACAATGCATTATTGGCCCCAATGCGAGTGAATAAAAACCTTTTGGTTTTCCGCTGTGTTACTACGCTAATGTCTTCAAGAAGAGAGTTAATAGGCATTTTCTGGGTAGGCTTTCTCCATCGTAGATCTCGTTCTTGCCTGTGTAAGTTTCGTGATCACGAGCTTACCCATCGTAGATAAAATAATAATAATTTAAAAATATCAAATATTTTTTATGGTATGGAGTAGATATAGACATACCTTTTTCATATAAAGAATGTTGCTGATTCTTATTAACATTATGAATCAAGTAATAACAGGTTCTAATAGAAAATGATATTAAACGATACACAAGGTTGATATGAAAAGCATTTTCAAATTGTATTTCGTAAAAATACCTTAAGATGGAAGTACAATTTTACATAAAGAATGTAGCTGATTCTTATTAGAACCATGAATAAAGTAATAACAGGTTTCGATAGAAAGCTTTATAGACATTCCTCTGCAGCTCTTGGAATGTTGGAAAATGGTGTAGTTTTTCTGTTATTACGATTTTCTTCGGATCCATCTCTATTGGCCATTTTGAATCTCGAACCCTGCAATTCAAAGGAAGATAATATTACGTCATCACGCGAATCAAAGGGTATTAGAGTGGTCGGGGTCAATTTTGAGTGGTATTGCTTTGGACAGTTGCTCGCTGTACCATTTTTCCATATTATAGCAATCTGCTACATTCAAGCAGGTTACTTCTAACTGCATTTTATTAGATTTTACCACAGCATAGGCGACCGTTCTCTTGGTCTGGCTTTCTAATAGTACTTGGGCGACAAGGCGCTCAAAGGAGTCTAAATCTTGTCATATACCTATTATATAACCAATAAGTAACAGTGTCCACATACAATATAATTTAAACAGCCCAGCATTGTTTCGTCCTTTGAGCATCACGTGGGTCACTTGTCCACATGTCATAAATAAAAAAGAATTTTATACCTGATCTATTCGATAAAATACACAAAAATAATAAAAGGACAAATAAAATACTCAAGCATTTACTAGTTAAATAAACAGGTACGGTACGCTGACAACGAAAAACCCTTTCACATCAGCGGTTTCATATTCTTGTCAAAGGACCTTGGTCTATCCAGTCGCTCCCTTGACATTTGGACAGTATTCTGTTAAATTTTAAACATCCCTAAGCTCTATCGATAAGAACATCAAAACTAACTATAAGGGAGATAATCCCATAGCCCCTAAGCAAATATTTATCTTGCCAAGCAGCCCTTTAGTGCTCTTTAACCCAAGCTCGAGGATTATAATATCATGTAAGAATAATTTACGAACTTGTCAGTTTTGTGGAATTTAATAGTGACTTTAAGTTTTGTGGTTTAAATACTTATGTATCAACATTTATGTCACACTATTTACTTTCCTTTTGATTTTTTTTTGGTTGTACGGCCTGGATTTTTTTTCTTTTGATAGTTCCATATTATTGCCAGGCAACCATAGACAAAAATTACTGCTTCATGGACGCTGTTTTTTTTAACCACTGTGGCAAATAGGCATACGGCCCACCTGATGGGAAGCGGTGGGTTTTTTCGTGACTATATTAAACAACGTGTGATTTTGATTGATGTCAACATTTATTAAGCACACAGATTTTTCAACGAAGATTATTGAAGTTGATTTTGCCATAAAAATATATAAAGTTAGTTTAAATTATATATTTTGATTTTGTTTAATAAGCTGTATTTTTTTCTTTCATGTAATTATGATCGTTTACACACCTGAGTTTCTTTTTAAACGATACAAAATGTTCGCCAAAAATTACCTCGATTATTTGAAGAAATCGGTTCAAAATTCCTTTAAACTTTCAAAAATAAAATAAATGGTTAGAATCATAATTTCAATCGATACATTCATTAATTTGTACATTCATTCATACTGGTTGAACCTACATAAAAATATCATTGCTTCCTTTTCGGGCAGGTTTAATAGCTTGCCAATCTCTCAGGGTCAGGGAAATGTTTCGTAATACTTACATAAGAAAGCTTTTCTGATGATGACTACTAATATGAAAATAAAATCTGAAATTCCAAACTTCTCATTGATTTTGGCACTGTTTAACATGTGTGAAATCGTTTGTAATTACATATTACGATTCTAAAAATACAAACTAATGTATGTTATTTGCGTCTTAAGAGGCCAATAAAACCCATTAACAAAAATCGTTTTACACGCGCCTATAACATAAACGACAGCACATTCAACGTGCAATAACATCGCCGTTATTACGGTGTTATAACATTGTAATATGTAACGGATAATCATAATCGTTACTTGTAAATCGTTATGCCGTAACGATAATAGCGGCACCTTTGTAGCCTTACAAAGGTTTTAGCTATTTAGTATCGATAATGCGATTGCTTACGACATTGTTGAATTCCCAATGTTTTCTGGTCAAGATCTATATATATGTATATAAAGTATATATGAACATAGCTTGATGGTACCAGGTGAGATGAAGGCTTAGCGCTTCCCCGTCATACCATCTATATATTAAAAATCAATTGGTGTTCGTTTGTCTCGGCAAAACTTGAAAACGGCTGGGCCAATTTAGCTGATTTGGTTTTGAAATGTTTGTTGTAGTTCAGGGTTTAAACGTTGAAAAAATATGGAAAAATTGCGAGGAAGGTAGTAAAAACGTTTCATTTTCCCATATAAACTGTTCTACGTACTTTCCTGTCAAACATTTGACGTTCGTCCTTTCGGTACGGTAGACTCGGGTCCACTCGAATTGAATCAATTTTCATATTTTGATGGTTGTCATTGTTTGGAATACAAATAAAAAGTCTTTAGTATGCTATTTCACATACATTAGAACTGTTTTGTTGAAATATTTTATATTAAACTCTACCGAAACGGCTTGATCGATTCCTATGAAATTTTGTGTATATATTGAGTAAGTCTGAGAACTGGACGTAAACTGTTTTACATACCCCTAAGTGATAAGGGTGGTCCACCCAAATTTATTTTATCGGGTTTTTGAATATTTTTTTTTAACTTTATCGGTTGGCGGCAGAACGCTCATTCAGCAATTAAACTTTTTTTTATAATTATCACTTGGGCTGAATGCACAGAAGTATTCGCGTGAGGCGTTAAATAGCGACAACCTATTTGGTGGCTACCTATTACACCTTTCAGGTGATTTCAGACAACCACTTCCCGTCATTCCACGTTCAACGTACGCTGATGAGTCTCTACTCAATGTATGATGAATACAAATTGCTGTTGACTGATAGTTGGTGGTAGGATTTGTGTCAAGTCCATCTGGCTAGCTACCACCACCTAGCCTGAGTCTATCGCCATATCAATAATTCATAATTATTGTTCCGGCATTCAAGAGGTAACATAGCCAGCTCCAAGAATCCTCAACAGTCAGTCAACAGACTGACTGTTGAGGATTCCGGCTGAAGTTATGGATGTTGATTAACCAGATGATGCCTATGCCCAGAGATAACTACTAAATCTTCTTTTATGACGTCTACAGGAGGTCAGAATGCTTTTCTTGTGTTATACAACAGGAAAGCACTTGGCCTTCATTTCGTGTCAAATTATATAAGGCCAAAAGGGAAGCGCACTTTATCCGTAATCCTCAAAATGCCGAGAATCTGCCTATTTTACCTCTAAATGCCGGAACAATTATGATTGTCGTTATGGTGACAGACTTAAGTTAGATGGTAGTTGTTGGATATAAATAAAGTCCTAACACAAACCAAACCAAACACAATAATTTTACTCCATTAGGGATCGAGCACGGTACCTCTGTCTCTGATGCCGGTGTGCAAACCACTAGACCACAGAGGCGGTTAACTTTTTGTTTAGGCTACCACAGATAACGGCCATGGCTGTTACTGTGGTGGCTAAATAAAACAAAATAAGTGAAATTTGTTTTCTGCATTACACATTAATAATTTAATCAGTTTTAATTCATTCACAATGTACAATGTGCGAGGCCTGTTTGACCAACTGACTGGAATTTACAAAAGATTATCAACACAGTTCAATGGCTACATTAATTGCTGCGGGTACAAAGATCCAGAGGCCCGATCAAGAATATGCTATCCTACGGTAAGCGTATCGTTCACGTTAGCATTTTGTATAGAATTTCGCACAGCGCCTCTACAGTACGTAAATAGAACTAAATTTTCGATCACGAACCTTTTGACACATGTATCGTAATGTAAAGGTAGCGTTTAAGGATTCCAGGTGAAGTGCATTTCCAACTTCGGTTTTAGCGTAGCTTGACATCTGGTGAAATGAAGGCCAAGCGCTTTGCTGTCATAGTATAAAAATAGTACAATGTTCACTGATGGGAGAAAGTGATGGCTTACCAACGAGGGTGTATCTTGATTTTCCTTAATACACCCGAGTTGGGAATAGCACTTTCTTTAAAGGGATACATAGTGCTTTATAGTATAACTACGAGGAAAATAAAAGACACATTATTAAATAAAAAATATATACTAAAATTGACGAAGTTCTTCAAACTTTTTACTCGTTAGTCCATGTAAAATGAAGGTTCAGAAGAAGCAAGTGGTATCATTTCGCAGACCTGTTCAGAAAAACTTTTTGTTTTTGGCATTATTATGGTTTCATATTAATTTCATTACCAGAAATAAAAAAAAGCAGCACCATAACATTACACTGGATTTTCATATTTTTTTCCCACACGCATATTATTACTACAGTAATAATGTACATACTGCATCATTAAAAAAAAAGAATAAGGCACTAAGGCAGGTTTAGTATAAACAGTTATTAATATTCAAGTTAGTTCAGTTATGTAGGTGCGTAGTCTGTGCACTAGGTATTATATGGCATTACTTTTAAGCTGCACGCTTTCTACCCCTCGACCATGAAAACAGAATTGAGCCATTTGGACCCTAATTGCTTGAGGCGGGTCACTCCACCTGGCTACCGACATTAAAGCGGAATAAATACGCCTCTATACGCCCTAATTATAAGCAAGACACGAGAACACGGAAAAATATTGCAATTAGAACATCTTTTTGCGTTATTTTCTAAAGATGTTCAAAGGGATTTTTGGTTGATTGGGAAAACCACAATGATTCCATCATCCAGGGTTAACAGATATTCTTACGTCAGAAAATTATCAATTGCTTTACATTACACAAAAGTTACTTAATAGTATGTAACATAAGACAAATTTCTTAGATTTATTCAAACAGTATGTACCTTCAATTAACCTCTATTTACGAGGAAAGCAGTCTACGAAAGAGCTACATATACATAAACTTTCAATTCCATTCGACAATTAGAAGTAGGCTAAAATTGACTTCTAAAATTGTATTATCTACATAGTTCGTAACAAGGGAACTACTGCGAGTGCTACAAGAAAATCGTGTTAAAAATCTCATTTATCTCATTATTAATAGTTTATGCAAACGTTTGTGTGAATGTTCGTAACCACTTATCTCCGTAATTACTAAGCTGTTTTAAATTAAATTTGGTATACAGATAGTTTATGTTCTAGAATAACACAAAGGCCAATCAAATTATTAAAAATCATCCCCTAAGAGAGTTGTGCAGAGTGGTAAAGTTTCTGTGGAACAAAAATTATTGGTTCGATTCACTCAAAAGTCGGTATAAATAAGCTATACAGTGAACGATAAAAACACAGTTTTTTTACAAACAAAATCAGAATTTTATTGCATATTGCAATAAATTTCTGAAATTTGTACCTATGTGAAAAAAATATCCATATTGTTCTACATTTGACACAAATTTCCAAGCGGTTGAAGCCGCTAGTCCTGAATAAAACCATTTCGACTTTACTCGATTTCACCATATACGAAAATTATCACTAAAAAAGAATTTATGTGTCATCCATATACCACCTTATTATACCTTACATTAACATTATCTAATAATGATCATTCATAGTGTGAGTGTTGTGCTGTTAAAGATTAGGCCGCCCATTGTGTTTCGTCGAGTATCATGTGGTCAAATTTGCAATCAGTCAAAGTCCTAAAAATAGGAAACCGTCAAAATAGTAAACCGTAAAAATAGCAAGCTGTCAAAATAGCAAAGTTTCAAAACAGAAAACCGTCAACATTTTGCTAAAATGTAAAAATAGCTAACTGTCAATTGTTCGCTGTGTTACCTTATGCTTATATTGAATGTCATTTTGAGTTCAATAAAGCCTTATTATATTATATTCTATTCTATTCCTATTGAGCATAATAATATGTGAATATTACTGTAATTCTTTGAACATAGTGATATAATAAGAATGCATGAAAATATAAAATATCCTGTAGTTCGTTTTTCATACAGAAATACTGAAACTGTTTTGTTTGTTCCGCTTGGTACCTACTGAAATACCACTAAAGAGGATTTGATGAGCTCCCATAACACTTACCCTCGGAGAAAAGATAACGTGAAGTGCACACTTTTGATCATACCCAAACAGATAGTTCAACCCGGACAATATACTAAAACCCGGCTTGTCAGGGCCTTAGTATTTCCCATTTTATGTACGCTGCATATACGTGGACCCTACGACTACCTTGGTAGTAACTCTGCCTTAGCCTGAGCTGTAGTCTGTGGGTTCGATTCCCACTCAGGACAAACATTTGTGTGATAAATATAGATGTTTGTTCTGTGTTTGGGCATTGTATCATATAGTACGTATGTATTTAAAAAATAAAGGTATACAAGTATTCTATTCGTAATCTAGTTCCCATATCACAAGCTATGTTTGGGGCTAGATGGCGCTGTGTGAAATTAATGTCCTGTAATATTATATTATTTATTTATAATCCTGGCGCATCAATCCTGAAGTGGGTTTTGGGCCTGTGACACTGTAGAACGCAGGTCACTGCCCTGCGCCACCTCCTGTAGTCGGTACTTAAAGGGCATTTTCCACCTCATCCTTCCACCGGTATCTGGGTCACCCGACAGTTCGTGGGCCTGGGACCGGTAGACCCAGATAAGCAGATCCTCCTCTATTCGCAGCAAGCGACCGAGCAAACACAGCCTGTGCAATAAAATAAACGCTCTTGAGATGTTGCGGAGGAGCTTGGTATTCCAAGCATTAGCAGAGTTATGAGTACGAAACTTTTGACGAATTCTTGAAATATAGATATATCAGTTACAACTTCTACGTCAATAACACGCCATTAAGCAGCGTGTGTAAAAGATAGGCCAATGTCCATCGATAAACTAAAAAACGTGAGATTCTTCGGTCACGTGCCGCGTTGCCGAGAACTGGAGAGCTGGGAGATCTCAATCTTTGTCACATTCACTGTAATTTTTTTTTTTCAATTGTCAATTGAGTGCCTCGTGGTATCAAAAGAGGCAGGCACGACATTGACGGATCCTACACGAGTGCACTAGGAAAAACAAAAGGTCTTGCAAATTTTTATACGTTTTCATAACGTGCTTAGCGTTCATGATCGCATGTGCGCGCATGCTAATATTATTGCTCTCAAAATGTATAGGCAGTTATGTACGTATGTAGTACAGCTCTATAGGCAAACTGGGTTATGTTATTTTTCCTACGTGAGCGAGTTTTATGATCGAATTCATAGTCCTTATTACCATTATTTTAGGTTATTGAGGAAAAATTGTAACCATTGAATGTAAAGAATCAATACAGTATGGTGAGCAGGAGGCATTGTATTGTAATGGCCTTGCGATATATTGATACTTGGAAAATATAGACAGTGCGATTATTTCACCATTTAAAATTTTAATTACATTTCAAAATGTAAGCGAACTCCTGCTGCCCGAATTCTTTTTTTTATGTATATTCACGACTGGTAAGCGTAGTTGGCTTACATCTCACCTGGGACGCTACCGCCGACGGCGAAGCCGATCTCCATTGGCTTAAAATTAGCTTCATGAGAACTAGAAACGATTTTTACCGTCAAGTGTACTGAACGGATAGGTTTCATAACATGTGTACACTTTTGAGATGGGAAACGCCATTTTGGATATGACACATACCCGGTAGTAAAAATCGTTTCTAGTTCTCATGAAGCTAATTTTAAGCCAATGGAGATCGGCTTCGCCGTCGGCGGTAGCGTCCCTGGTGTCAAGTTATGATAAAACTAAAGGTGGAGGAATCGGTTTTCTTGCCTCTAAATAGCGGAACACGATAATTAAGAATGGCTGTTATGGCGACGCACTTAGTTAGTCTTTTTAAAACATTCGCGATTAGAACACATTATTTTGATTCGAATAACGGGTATTTATCTGGGCTTAGATATATTTTATCATTGGCATCTATCGGGGCGGACTTTAACTAGCTTTAAAGTCCTACCACCAGACAAGGTGTATGATACCGGTTGGTGAACCACTAGACCAGAGGTGATTAAAGCCACCACTCACCATACCCTCTTAGTGCCCGGACCGACAAAGCGAAATACATAAATACACACATACCTATACTCAACAACTCATATCGTCCTTGTTCGAATTATAATTATTCAAATTTTTATCAGCATATGCAATTAAATGTATTTTTTCAAACTTAATTTATATAATGTAAATGAACATTCTCTTACTCCCAGGGTAGTAGGATCTATCTACTAGTGGTCTACCCCGGGTTCGCTGGCTTTTACAGTTACGGTTAGCTGAATGAAACTCTGATGGTAGGACCTGCAAAGATCCACCTGGCTAGTGACCTGCCGAAAACCAGCGACAAGCAGGTCACTCCTTTTGTTCCGTTAGTGCGCGAGAGAGCCATTTCCCCCTGGGTAAGATCACTTCATTGAGATCTCATTAGCCCATGCAAGTCCATGTGCTATTTTTGAGGTCTAGAGCTTACCTTTCCATTCATTCATTTTTCTTTTTTCCCATTTCATGTAAAAAAAACACTGGCTGGAGGTGGGTGCTGAGAGTTGTGACATAATAATTATCACAATTTTGTTTTCATCAATTTAATTTGATTTTGGAACAATCTTATTCTAAATCAAAATCAAATATTTTATTGTTTTTTTAAGCAGCTGGCAACGGATTCAGCCAGTAGCACATCTAATGATTAAAATGTTTTTTAATACGACCAAGGTAGTAAACCGCAAACGGTCCACCTAATTGGAAGCGGTTACCGTTGCATTTTTTTCAGACACCCTTTGGATGATATAAAACCACTACACCAAATCTCAGTAATATTAAAATGAGAAAGTTCTTATCAGATTATTTCCTCCTTCACGTCAAAACTACACAGCTGAAATTTTGAACCGATGATATTATTCTGTGTCAGAAATTATATTACTTCTTTTTATTAGGGTTTATGCGGACAAGCAAAAGCAAGTGATATACTTAGTTATGGTAAAACAAAAGTTCTTTATGCATACAAAGTTTTATTAAGTTTCAATGATACCTGGGAATTTCACAAGAATCTAGTTACAAATAAATTGAATGATATAAAAACTTTGTGAGATAAATTCGCGGTTGTTTTATTCTGGT
Source organism: Venusia cambrica (assembly GCA_951394065.1). Taxonomy (NCBI): domain Eukaryota; kingdom Metazoa; phylum Arthropoda; class Insecta; order Lepidoptera; family Geometridae; genus Venusia; species Venusia cambrica. The sequence continues at coordinate 3,215,672 of OX596036.1, forward strand.
TCGAGGCTTCACAACTTTTCAAGTGCCAAGTTATTCTTTAACAATTACATTTTGAATTTTATTTGAACGTAACATGATTGAGAATTGACATACAATACTTGAAACATTTGAATGTTTATTTCGTTACTGTTGTTATAGAAATTCAAATATTCATTGCTGATGATATCTTCAAAGTACCTAAATACATGCACCTAAGAAAATAAAACTTAAAAATGACGGCTTACACACACTATATACGTATAAAAAGTCATAATAGTAATATTTTGCTACCTAGCTCCAAATGAGGTCATTATAACTTACTACCCTGTTCTTTCTCATAATTCTAATGCAGACGAACCCAATTGTAACTAAACGGGATTTTAATATTTTTTTAATGAAAAACAAGCCCCGCTGATATTTTAAACAAAAAAAACAATCGAATTATTCAGTTAAAATATATATTCATCCTCAATTTCTTCACCGCCTACAGCAATAACATCAAAAATACAATTCAGGACAATTAAAACTTCCCTCGTAAAAATATATCGTTAAAAGGAAGGGTTAAGCGATGATCGGCAGAAACATAATCATAGGGAAAATGGATGAAGAAATCAAAATATTTTGTCCGTGGTTAGAATAAACAAGTAGGTACTTGGTAAGGCCTCTCTTACCTATTGTACTTAATGCATAAATTATATTTACTTACAACAGGTATTAAATAGTAATATAATAATATTATCATCACTAGTGTGTGTGTGTGAATCTAATAGGCGACGTTTTGCTTTGGCAGAGGTATACTAAGTGACAGCTTCTAAGAGTTTCTCTGCATATTCCTACGACAGTGACAAGAGCCAATCAAGACATTTATATATGCGCATATTGCATATTATTACCCCCTAACTGGGGGTATATTTTTAATTGCTTGTTGTAACGGTTGTAAAGAGTAGTACTAATCTGATAAAAGTGTTATCTTGCTTTTTTGTGCGACATGACTCTGTTACACAGACCTTAACCTGCCTACGCTTAGTTTTATTGAGGTCAGGATCATAATATAATTGTGTGTTTGCGTAGAACTGACTGAAGGATTTAAGGGTAGAGATAAGTTTTTTTTTATTTATGACGGAGAAGCGCATGGCCTTCATCTCACCTGGTCACAAGTTGAGATAAGACCGAAGGTGGAGGCGCACTTCACCTGGAATCCTCAACAAACTGAGGAACTGGCTATCTTACCTCTGAATGCCGGAACACAACAACTTTAGAATTGTTGTTATGACGACAGAATTAGGTAAGATGGTGGTTGCCAACCAGGCGGACCTAAACAATGTCCTACCACCAACCATACCAAGCCCAATATGTTGTATAATAAGTAGTAGAAGAGATGATGAAGAGATGACGGATGGAGACACAGAGGTGATGTGGGCAAGAAAGGAGAAAGTGATTAGATGACGTCTGATATACTTAGAAGAGTGGAGGAAGAAGACATGTTGCGCCGACGCCATCTAGTGGATAGGATAGGATAGCGAGCAGGAAGATTCAATCATACCGGTTTTCCCACGATGTAACCTTCACCGTCAGAGCGTCTGCATGAGGTACTAGTTACTTACCACTTGGGCATGTGTACCCACGCAGTTTTCCGTCTACTATAAGAAATATATTTAAACTTTCACGATAAATACCCGTTTTTGTTATAAAATAGGTAGGTACCGAAAACTAGTTCTGAAAAATTTTGGTTTGCACCACAAAAAGAGCTCACCTCTTAAAACTTCATATTTTTAGAAACTTTATGATTTCGTTATAACTATTTTGTGAACCGTAAAAAAGTTTAGAATAACGTTGGCTCAGCAGTGTTCTAAATTCAGAAACGGCATTCTTTATTTTGACGGAAAACCTTATCCAATCTACATTCAAATTCAGAAACATTTCGCATTCTTATTTCGAAGCACAAATCCAAAGTTTAGAACAGTGTTCGTTATTTGAAAACAATCTTGTATTTTTCTGGCACAAACAAAAGCGCATAATTAATGTGACTTATTTCCATTTCAATGTTCAGCAATATTTTGCCCCACTTTTCCTATTGATCCGAAGCCTATTTGAATAACGTGCGCTTTCAAGGAAAAATTATGTCATTCAGTGCCATTTTTTTACTCAATGGGTGAACTTTATTTGAACTTAGCGTTTATAATCATCACATCTCAAGAAAGAGCTGTGTGGCTAAGTGGATATGAGCCTGCCTTCCGATTATGATTATGGGTTATAATGCAGTCATGCACTGACTTTTCGGGTTTTCGGAGGTTTTTTTTTATTGTACGACGGGAAGTGCTTGGCCTTCATCTCACCTGGTAACAAGTTGAGATAAGGCCCAAGGTGGAGGCACACTCCACCCGAAATCCTCAACAAACTGAGGAACTGGCTATGTCCTCTGAATGCCGGAACACAACAATTTTAGAATTGTTGTTATGGCGACAGAATTAGGTAAGATGGTGATAGCCAGCCAGGCGGGCTTAAACAAAATCCTACCACCAACCAAACCAAGCACAATATATTGTGCTCCCCATGGGAATCGAACCCGGGACCTCTGGATCTGAAATCTGTGGGTTGAACCACTAGACTACAGAGGCGGAGAGGAGGAAGTATAATAAGAATGTGTCACATGCATATGCTCTAACGGTAAATGTCACATCGTGAGGAAACCGGCATGTCTCTAGAACCAGAAAATCTAATGACATATGACACTGGCTAGTACTCCGCTAAGTGATAATGGGCTTGCAACCTGTAGTACCTCAGTGCCTCATAAGATTGCAAAAGTAGTGATCGGAGGTAAGCCTCGAAGAGGAAATAAAGTAAGCCTGTTACTTCATTTTTACAATTCTAAAAGAGTCCACTGCAAACATGAGCATCCCTCAATCAGCAAACACCCCTCATTTCTATGATTTCAATGATACCACCCTTGGCAGGTGGGTTGATGATCGTAGATCTGTTGTCTTTTACTCCTCGCTAAGAGTTAAATTAAAGTTTTTTAAGTTTTTTTTCCCTTTTCGCAATGATTATGTCTACTATGGAGCGAGCCTTTCCAGAAAATGCCTTTCAACTCTAGTTTTGTTCATGTTGGTAGAAAAACAGCAGGTGAATTTAAACTTTTGCAGCGCTTAATGTACATTATTTCTGGTAGCGCCAGATAAAACTAATATTAACAAAATACGGAAAAATTTGCTGTCTATTAAGAAATGGAAACGGCGGTATAACGTATTTAAGCCAGCACACTGTGATAACGACTAGTACCTATTCCAGTGGATGCTCCTGGTGCGATCCTTTAGCTGCCTTTCACGACATTGCTGGGTCTTAGCATAAGGATATAGTGGTATATTTGGTTTTCTGGAAACAAAGCGCCTTTTAGCCTTGGATGGAAGACTTATAGACTATATCAGGGCCCTAATGGTATTCTAATGGCCATTCTGTGACGATATCATTGTTCACTATGAAGCGATTGGTTCAGTAGAATCGATGCCCAGACAAGCATAATGGCACAAATGAAGATCTTATCTCTTATGGGTTTGAGTTACGAGCCAAGTTCTTTATATACTTTGCATCTGGTGGGCCGCTTATCATGACATATTTTATTTTCAGGTGTCACGATCGACGTCCCAGCAAGTGGTGCTTCGAGAAGCGTCTAGAACGCTCGCGGGCCGCTTCCGCTGCGAAGTGTCAGCGGACGCGCCGTCATTCCACACGCAAGTCCGCTCAGCGTACATACACGTTGTTGGTAAGCACCTATAGACCTATGAAGCTACTGCAATTGGCCTAACATTAATGTATGACAACGTGGTATTGACCAGCCCAAGTGCGCTCGTACCTTGCCAACAAGTCAGCAGAGAGCGCATCAAAGAGTTGAACATCAAATTTAATTTAAGAACTCATAGTTAAATACCCGGTCTAGTCCAAAATAGTTGCTGTGGCCGAAGTCGGCTATGACGTCATCATCATCATCAGTTATAATTGTATCATATAATATGTTTATCGCTTTTTATTCCTGTTACACGACACGTGTTCTATAAAGCATAATACAAAAACGTTCCGGCCCTGAAAGTACGTCACGCAATATTCTTATGATGTTTGTTTAGGTCCCACGCAAAATCGGGAATGTAAGCACCCAATATTTTGAGATCAAAACGGTTACAAATACAACGACTTCCTGTACAGTGTGTACTGCAATATTTTAAACATATTTGTTGTTACTACGACTTTTCGTTGAAAACTTGCGTGAATATGGTTATAAATAAATATTTCAGGACATCATCATTTCACACAGCGCAGATAGCTCCAAACTAAGCAAAGCTAATATGGAAACCAGATTACGGATAAAATACATAACTTAGTTTTTGTAAATACGTTCTCATAATGCAATTACAACACATAAACACAGAACCAACATCTATATTCATCACACAAATTATTGTTCCGGGTGAGAATTGAACCCACAACCTATGGCGTCTAGTAGAGTTAGTTAGAGTTTAGTGGAGTTGTACTAACAACTGAGCTGTGAGAATTATACTTGCCCGGATAATCCTTAAAATGGTTCCCAAATTATATTTGATATAATACAAATTACATAATATAGTATATAATGTATAATGTAATGCATATATATATCTTTATTACAGGACATTAATATCACATATAAATAATATTCAAAATATTTCCGAAATATATTTAGTGCCTTCATTTACTATCATATCCGAGAGTCAACCTGGGTTCAAAAATGTATGTTTTTGACAATATTTTTAACATGTTTATAATGGACACGGTTTGTTAACAAAAAGGTTTTAACATGTCCCATTGTGGCTAAAAGGTTCATAGTCAGGCCATGCACGATGTCAATGTCAATGTAAAGCTCTCTATTTGTCTATGTATAACCTAGCTTTGTAGAATAAGTTGCGCTCAAAGATCTCATACTTACTAACTAGGCTGTGCACTATGATGCTACTAGGCGAGAGGGCACACGTCGGTAGTGTGTCCCTTTCTAATAAGGTTACTATGACCAAACAGAACACAAGACAAATTTACTGTTATATGTGTAAGTACTTATCCTGATAATATTGATGCTACCTACCTTTACGCTACCTTTTTTTTTTAACGGGGGAAATCTGTTCGCTGACACCTTAACGCACCGAGGGATGCGAAAGGGTGGTGTGAGGATGACGGAATCGTCGACTCACTAATTTCGGTGCCCCGTTTGCATATCGCCTTAAAAGCACGTCCCGACACCGACACCCACAGTCGCCCCCAGCACTCGCCTACCTACGCTACCTACACCTACCTAATTTATTGAAAGTAAAAAAAATAAACCAAAACATCGTGTGTATATTTTGTTGGAATCTACATCACTACACCACGTGTAACACGTGGGTTAAATGTCGGAAGTACTTCTTTTTCCTCCCTGTATAATAGGTATCATCTGATCTACCGTTAATTTGACTACAACCTAACAAACGAGTGCAATATTTGTTTCAAAGTCGAAGGACACGATAACAACGCATTTTTTTAAAGTGTTGGGTTTTGCCCCTTTTGTACACTCTAACCGTGACCGGTACATCTCCAATTTAAGACCTAATTACTAACTGCGACATTGTAAGAAAATCATTGATCATCAAAATTCATGGTTACCCTAAAGTTTCTTTTACTTACCCGTGGAAAGAAAAGCTGCTACCGGGATAAGACTCATTTTTGCACCCTGTCACAACATGAATTCACCAGTCATCAGTTTGTTTTCATGAAAAATAAACAGGCTTTATTTTTTATTATTTTTTTCGTTTTATTTTTTTAGTTTCAATTTTATGAATTGTTTGTTTTTGCGTCAGACAAGGACACACTACCAGCGGGAGCCCTCTCGCCAGGACCGTTGTTAGCTAGCTATCGCTTATAAGAGAATAGTTACCCTAACACTATAATTATAGATCTTATTTTAGCTAAACAAAAACTTTTGGTACACAGTCTGGTTGGTAAGTACAAGGTGCTTGCGCTACACTCGCGACAAGCGTAAAAAACCTTTGATTTAAAAAACAAACGAAATAAAACTAAATTTTGGTGGCGTAATTAAATAAACCAACATGATTCATGGCGGAAAGTTATCTTTTGCGTGGTGGTTTTAGCCTATGGATAGACGATTCCTTCTTAACTCCTTGGATGACGTAAAACCAAGGAATCTCATGTGAGCACCAACTGCGCTTAAATCGATACTTCTGATTATATAGCAGTGAGTAAACGACAAAATAGTTTTGAAAGATGCTCTGTCCTACAATGACAATGACAAACGATAATGGGGAATTGATTAGCAGGAATTGATTTTAACCGTCTCTGTGGTCAAGGTTCAACCCACCTATTTCAGATCCAGAGGTCCCGGGTTCGATCCCCCAGGGGAGCAATACTGTGCTTGGTTCGGTTGATGGTTGGATTTTGTTAAAATTCGCTTGGCTAGCAACCACTTTATTACTTACTTCTGTTGCCGTAATAACAATTATATACATAATTATTGTGTTCCGGCATTTAGAGGTAAGATGGCCAGTTCCTCAGTTTGTTGAGGATTTCGGGTGAAATGCGCTTCCACCTTCGGCCTTATTATATCTTGAAAATCAGATAAGATGAAGGCCATTTATGGCCATTATACAGCGTTTTCTAGCCCTAAACTAAGCAAATTCCTTTCAACTGAATACATTAAGTAACTGACTATAAAAATAGGTGACGATCTATAAATAATGTTATCTCTTGTAAATACTTTACCCGGTAAAACAAGCCTACATAGGTAACCGGTGAGAAATACCCCTTTTCCCGGGTATCCGGTCAGGTCGATTTGTATTCCGGTTTTTACGACCCAACTACTATAACGGTATTTTTAGGGAATTCACGGAATTCTCTGGGCTTAGTCTTAACTCTACTCAAGACGTCATTAGTGGAGATGAGAACCCAACCCTGAAATGCGTAATATTTGAAAATATGTGAGGTAAGGAAATACACTTTGGGCAAAGAAAAGGTGTATATGTAATAGAAAAGGTTATGAAATGGCCTGGACTTTACCGCTATTCCGTGTTTTTTTTTAATCCGTTTTTAGTGCACCACTACGCAACAAAAGGAAGTTACCCTGAAAATGTTAACCTGGGTTACGCAATAATTTTACATATTTTAAATAAAATAAATTATATTCAAAGTTTAATGTGAAAATTTTCACTTTCTTATGAGTGGTTTATACCATAATTAATAACAAAAACGGGTCTTCATCGCGTACCTTTTTATATTCCCGACAGTTTCGACTGTGTTACATCGGCCGTGGTCACGGGTAGACTGAAGTACTCGCTGCTACTATCGTCGTCGTTGTGAGGTAGTTTCTCCAACCACCCTCACTTGTTTATTTGAAACAGATGAGTCAGTATTCACACTGCGGCACACAACACTCACTATATCCTCGCACTGCGATGTATCGTCACGGCGAAAACACCTATTAATGATCGGGTTCCAAGAAGATGAGTCTATAGCCGTCTTCGCGATTGAAATTTGGGTACTTTCTAATCTCGATCGCCTCACGAACCATTCTTCTATCATAATAGTGTTCAAGGTTTACACCACTCGTCAGAAAGTGTGTACCTTAAGTGAAGGGTGATTAATACAAGCTGGGGAAGCCGTGTAACATATAACCTTAAACTAAGAAAACTCACAATAGCTTTTGAGCTTTCTAGTGAGTTATAAGGTGCCGATACCCATGTAGAGTATGATTAAGCATTCATGTTCAACGGTTTTTTTGATTGTACGACTGGGTGGCACTTGGCCTTCATCTCACTTTAAATTCTGATAAATAGGTGGACGCGCACTGCACCAGGAATCTGAGTCTGAGGAAATGGCTAGTTTACCCCTAATAACACAGCAAATTTATTGGTAGATACTAGCAAAGCGGACTTAAAAGTCCTACCACCAACCAAGCCAAGAACAATATCGAACTCCCCTGTTCTTATTATACTTAGGTCTATGGAATAGACTATTTATGTAACTTTTGTGAGAGAAAAATAAATAAACTTTTTACTATTTAATTTATTAAGTAGTCAATGTGAGGGTACAGTATAAACCTATTCATTTACAAATAAGTCATAAAAAAAATGTTCTCAGTCAGGTTAGGAACAAACCAATCCCGTTTCCGGTTCCTCTGAATGTAGCTAATTTAGTGGCCAGTCGACGAACGGGGTTTCGTACCTCGCAAAAAGTTGTCGGCATAAAAATTGGCAGCGACTCCGTTTTTAAGGGTAGTTTTTGTTATTATGATTATGATTGATGTTGTGGAAAAACATTTTTATGGTGTGGCTTTGGCTATTTTTCGGCCACGAAAATAATAAGATTTATGAATCGGTATGGGCACGTCTTATAACAGTTAATATAATACATACTCCTCGATTCTATACCTACCTTTCTTTGTAATTTTGGCACTGATATGAAGTTAAGCGCTTATACAAAAAAAAAAGCTTTTTCATCAACGTATAATGTTTTTTTTTTTTAACTTACTGCTGCTCTCTTTGTACCCAGATATAGAGTATACTTTGTGCTATTCATGGCAAAATACAATAAGTCCAGTATTAACTCAATCCGTTATAGTTTTGGTATAAAGGTGAGCCGAACATACAAACAAACTTTCGCAGTTTTTAGGGTTCCTTACCTCAAAAGGAAAAGACAGTACCCTTATAGGATCTCTTTGTTGTCAGTCTGTCTGTCAAGACCCTTTTTATCAGGAACGCGTAAAGGTATCAAGTTGAAACTTATATCAAATACTCAAGTCTTCTTTCCCTTGAAGCTGTAAAAAAATCAAACTTCTAAGCCAACGCAATCAAAAGATACAGTCGTTTGTGCCACTCACAAATTTAACCACTCACGATGGAATCAAAACCTACAAGATACGTCCCGTGAACTTATTATCTTAAAATTGGGCATGAAGCAACGTTTTATTGCACACCTAGAGGAAAAATTCCAAAAACCTTAAATTTTTAACTACATCACATATTTTTTTTAATAATCTTAGACGATTAAGATACCTTTGCCTTAAATTTATACTCCACCAGCTTTCAACATTGTAATGTTATTTGTTTCACTTTGCAATAAAAATACCATAACTTTTAATTTTATACCTACAAGTTTGTACGAAACCCTCGGTGCGCGAGTCCGTCTCGAACTAAACCGGTTTTTTTAAGTAGGAACTGTCTAGGTACTATTTTGAATGAACTCACTGGAACATTTAAATCCGATCGCAAAAAATAAAATGATTTGGCTAGATAAAGTTGGGTCGTTCATTCTTAGGTACAGATAGAAAAATGAAAAGGAATATTGAAAGGTTTCATGTTTATAAAATACTATTTTCTCATCTCTTTCTTGTATAGCTATGAAATCAAGAGCTTAGAAAATTGCATGGCTACCGATTGGCTATCAAAGCGATGAGCTCCACAGGCGCTATCCTAGTTATTTCAGCATAGATGAGAGCTCCTTAGTTGGATAGCCTTTGGTCAGGTAGGCCAACGACTTATGCAGATATTTATTCTTGTTATGAATAGGGTTCCATCCTTGGAAAATATACTTTCATATCTTTTTATAAATAATGGCCATTTATCCCTTTCTTTTCTAGCTATTGAATTACTCTATATATATATTAATTATACGACGGGTAAGCACTTACCTGGTAACAAGTTGAGATAAGGCCGAAGGTGGAGGCGCACTTCACCCGGAATCCTCAACAAACTGAGGAACTGGCTATCTTACCTCTATATGCCGGAACACAACAATTTTAGAATTGTTGTTATGGCGACAGAATTAGGCAAGATGGTGGTAGCTAGCCAGGCGGACTTAAACAAATGCCTACCACCAACCAAACCAAGCACAATATATGGTATCGAACCCGGGACCTCTTTATCTGAAATCGGTGGGTTGAACCACTAGACCTCAGAGGTGGTCCAGGTCCTGTAAAAGCTGCACCATACCTCTAAAGTAGTTTACTACTTCTGAGAGGGTCTTGAAATTACCGAGGCAATTGTAGTAATTACTTAAAACGTAGCAAGCTCGCTAATAACCAGCGATTTTGTGGGCGTGTTTTGCACTAAAAAGGTCTTATACTTCGGACCAGTCGAGCAGTAAAGAAAAATTTTACGAACTCTCACGCAAAGAGTTCAGCTTTATTAGAGGTTGTATAGGTTATGAAAACTCTGCGCTGGGATAAAAGCGGCAGTGAACCTCGGTTGTAGTAATTTTTCGGATAATTCTATTCTTTTTATTTCGGTGTAAAAGTTTTTGTTGAGGACACTTCTGGCGCCGTTGTGTTATGCAAGTAGAAAATGTTGCGTATAAAAGTTTTGTGTGTTTTTGTTGCAATTAAAGCTTTGACTATAAACCGCGTTACTACATCTGTAAACATGAACTTAGTTTCCAGTTAGGAACACGGTTTACAAAGAAGATACAGTTGACAATCGATAAACCAATGACTATATAGTCAATATGTAAAACCATTTCATTTAAACTGACTGACTGTCTGCCAATCAACGCACAACACAAACCAGAGGTCATACAGACTTGAAATTTTCAGGGTGAACCTAGGACTGATAAAAAAACCCACTGGTTGACTGGAGCGAAGATCCAGGCTTATCGCTATCTATAATATTTATTTCATTTTAAGAAAACGTTATGCATCTTGTCTACACACCATAATTTGAAATTCTGGAATTACGGATGAATAAAGGATATATTTGATAGGTTCATAATTTTTGTGAAACCCTATTCCGTTATTGATGCCACTCGCATTAAAAAACTAAGCACTTGCCCCAGTCCATCCCGTCTGCTAACAAACTAACGAATACTCTTTATCCAGCTGCGTTAATTAAGTAGATTTAAAAACGAAGCCGAGTTTATTCAAAGCCTTAAATTAAACAGTGGACGTCAAGTTCATGGAAAAATAAGCAAAAACAAAGGGAAATAAGCCAATTTTGCCGTAAGCTGTTCACCGTAGCTAGCTTTGTTTGCGTGCCTTGTAGGGTAAGTGTAGCTATTATGATGTAGCGATAAAATGTTGGTTAATTTTTTTATGAAATTACTCTCTCTCTGTACTCTAATGTTTGATGTATTTTATGATGCTAAATTTCTACCTTTATCATTCGTTGCTAGGAATGATGCTGCGTTTGTTTTTCCGCGTAAGTACCTACTTCTAGTTTCTTGACGTCTTTCAGTGTTTTTCAGAGTGAATACGAGTATAGGTTGCTTTTAGACAAGCGTATTTCATCTTAGGCCATGTGTTTTTATCAAGTATGTCGGTGAGTCAAACATTTCTGGTCCTAATTTTATCTGTTCTGCTAATAATTATAACTTAAGAAGCTTTCAAATTAGATATCGTCTACACACATGTATGAATTTTATTTACAGCCTGTTACGTTCTGCATATAAAAACTAAAGTTTCAATTTAGATCTTAGAATCCAATAACACCAGACGTTATTTAAATATCTAAATGTCTAGAACAGTAATAATACTAATAAAATGGAGTGTATAGTGGTGGTTACTTAATATACACTGATACAAAATAAAACACAATTTCACATACGAACCCACATTGAGTGAAGAAGATAATTATTTTTGAAGTTTTTTATGAAGCCTTTTTAGTGAAGCTCTCTTTTAAATTAGTTTTTTTTTTATTGTACGACGAGGAAGCGCTTGGCTTTCATTTCACCTGGTAACAAGTTGAGATAAGGCCGAAGGTGGAGGCGCACTTCACCCGGAATCCTCAACAAACTGAGGAACTGGCTATCTCTCTAATCTAAATGCCGGAACACAACATTTTTTTAGAATTGTTGTTATGGCGACAAAATTAGGTAAGATGGTGGTAGCTAGCCAGACGGACCCAAACAAAGTCCTACCACCAACCAGACCAAGCACAGTATATTGTACTCCCCATGGGGATAGAACCCGTCGCCTCTGGATCTGAAATCGGTGGGTTGAACCACTAGACCACAGAGGCGGTTGACCATGATAGATAAAGATGCTTTTCTTCGATCTTACTTTATAATCAAGCTAAAACTATGAATGTGTTTCTACAGTTTTGTTACAAAAACCTTACCCTGATTATAAGTTTTCACAGTGTTACGGCGGTGTAAAAAAAAGTAAAGACTCTTGACATTGAGGCTTGCCTGGCTAAGGATGAGGTTGTAGGGTCGTATTTTTTTAAACGGACGTTGGCAAATGCTTAAAAAAAATTACAGTGCTCATTTTAAATGATTTTTGGTAGCGCTTATAGGCTTCATTAAAAAAATGGAATTGCGATTACTCTCGCAAACGACAAAAATGTATCAGAATCTGCGCCTATGCATCCGTAGTCTGATGATAGTAAAATACGTTCTATGTAGAGTACTTTCTCCAACGTAGACCTCAGCCTTGCCAACGCAAGTTTCGGGGCAAAGAGCTTGTTACCATTTGCTAAAATAAAATAATATAAACAGAGATGAGTTTTCACAATGTAACATTGATCGTTTGCCATGCATTTGTTCCCGAAATGTTACATAAAGTATTTTCAAAGCAAATCCCTTAAGTAGCAAACTACCACAAAGCTCTACTACTCCAGCATATTTTGTTTGTGCATACATCGACTGATCTTTTGTGTTATTCACAATTTCTATGAAAGAATATCGCGTGGGATTCAGTTTGTGACGTAAGTAGCTTAAGTACGTAACCGCCTGTGGTAAAGTCGTTTGCTTAACGGTGTCAGATCCAGACGTCCCGGGTTCGATTCCAAGGAACGTACAAACTCCCACCACAAGAATTCACCTCTGATCACGACGCTCTGGCGTGGACGCTCTGGCTCATGATCAGAGGTCAAACCTCGAAAGGGAAAATGCTGTGACTTTACTTTTACTATTTACAGATAGTTTCACGTCTCGTTTCATATAAGTCTAAGGCAATGCCTCCTCAAATTCGTTAACCCCACTTGATTTATGTCTGTGTATTCGATCGCATTCCATGAGCCTTGTTATTAACTGATTTTATTCGGGGACTGGGATTTGCGGCTCTTGCTAAGGATTTGAGGATCCCGTTTCTTATGGGCCTTTTTTAATTGGGTTTCAATCCCTGAAAGTAGGTATGCACTTGAAATGAGTGAGTTTCTGAAAGCAAACCTATATGGAGTTTGAAGTATGTTCGCTACCACAATTGAATCGAGCATACTTAATACATTTTATTTATTCAATACAACACTACAATTCTTTCTTTGTGTGATACTAAAGAGTGAAAACTTTTTTTGATTATGTAAATAAGGTTCACCTTGTATTAATGTATTGAATCTAAATAATCGACCCGATTATTTTATGAAGGGGAAAGCACTCTTTTGGGTGAAGTGCTCTTCATCCTTTAACCTTGTCATAACTTGAAACCAGATAAAACTTAACCTCTTAAGGTTATAAGTTATGATAAGGTAAGCGCATGCCCATCATACATTAAAAAGAAAATAAGGAGTTCGATGGCAGATAGATGAAATATAGATGAAAATGATTTATTGAGCTAAACTAAACTATTACGTACACAGGCCCACAATATGCTATTTCTCTTCCTACTAACCCCTTTTCTCACGTACATTTACGATTATATACAAAGGTATGTAACTCTCTGCCTTTTGTAAAAAAGTGTTATTCCAAAAGTTTATTCAATAAAATTAACAATTCAACTAATTAAGTACAAAGATTTAGTTAAGACCGTTACAAACGGCCTATAGGTAAATCAACTGTTCCAGACCAGTACCAGACGGAAGCGTGCCCAAGACGCTGGCTGCATTGCCACGCTGAATGGCTATGCTGATTCCCTGGCCCATATAAGAGCCATCCCTTGGGTCACGTGTCGCCTCAATCAAAAACCCCGCAAGATTTTTGAAAACCCGGAGGGCACCTGCTCCCCACGGACCAAAGGTCTCGACCCCAAAAGGCTCAACTGATTAATTAGTATAATTGTTTGTATATGATTTTACACCGATTAAAATCATTCACAACTAAAAACCCCGGAGTACCGCTGAATTTTGCTCAGCAGTACAAACGTAGTTTTTAGCTTCTTATTTAAAGTAATTTGTTTAGGCAGAACTTTTTATGAAGCTTGATAAAATAATCTTATTCGACATCTTCTAAGGCGGTCTAGTACTATGAAAGTAAACGAGCTAAATAATGAATTGAGGAATGGAACTCGACGTCCTCGCCTGTTTTTCCTTACCAATACAATCTTGGAGTCTTCTAGTCCAGTGTGAATAGGATGCCTTTAGACGAGCGTGCTCCATGCCACATACTTTATACTACCTACTAAGATGGCAAACGAACAGGCATGCGATCTACCGGATCGTGGCTGGAACCGTCGCCTTGCAACTTCAGAAGGATTTTCGCGCGTTGCCGACCCTTTTAGCTATGGCAAACAAAAAAAATAAGAGCTCTTGCGACCTTACTCACTGCAGGAACAGCACTATATAGATATAGTGTTAATTGACTGCGATTCTCTGTAAGGTAGAGGTACCTACACGGGTGGCTTAAATAGTAAGAAGAAAATCCCAAACCTTAACTCTCAAGTGAACTGATGGTTTAAATGCTTTGCCAATAAAGAAAGGTACTTATCTCTGAACATTTTGAAGCGAGAACTATCAGGTTATAATGTAATTATTACTACGAATACACACAGCTTTCAACACGAGTTGGCCCAAGGCGATACTAAATTACGGAATGAGTGATCGATAAAATGGTAGCTGGATGGCATACTGAGCCCGGGGGAAAACGGCAAAGTAAACTGTTTACAGTAACTCAGGTTACATATATTCTAGGGATGCTAGATATTGTTGAAGTTGGTACTTTAAAATATGCTAATGCTATTTTTATTTGTGGTTCTCCTCTCGCTTGCCTGATAACTATTCCGTGTTTTATCAGTCATAAATAACGGATGTGTATAACAGTGCTGGCAACTCAATCTTATTACCTGCTTTTTTTTTTCAGGCACTGTAGTCGGGCAATGATGGCATAGGAAACTATTCCACCATTGCTTGATAATTGTGAGTGGCTCTGCCTTATTTCCCACTTATATGAAAAATATATATATATAATTTCACTATGTCAATATTTAATATATTACTAACACCTATAGTAAGTTTACTAACACTTTATGGATCCAAGTTATCTGAATTAAATGAATTTATTATTATTATTATTATTATTAGAGATTTGGCACCTCCCCACTTAGTGGACTTTTAATTCTGGCAATTACATTAAAAAAAGAAGTCCCGGGTTTGATCATCAGGAGGTACCAATTTGTGCTCGATTTTGATTGGTTGCAGGGCTTTTTTAAAGTCTACATATGTTATTATGATATAAAAATGCACAACCCACGACGGGACTCGAACCCGCAGCTTTTCTGAAGGCGGAAACGCTCTAGCCGATTGAGCAACGAGGGTAGCTCCCTACGCAGATTCTGAATTTTTGCGTCAATCTTTCATATTTTTCGTTTCCAGCTTTAGGAAATGTCGTGGGTTGTGAATTTTTGTGTCATTATAACATTTGTAAATGTTGTGGCCACGTGCAATCACTTGAAATACAAAAAAAAAAAACTGGCTTACTAATTAACTAATTAACTTAATTGTCTGGCTACTTAAGTATGACACAAAAACAACAATTCTAATATTTGTGTATTTATGCAAAGGTAAGATAGCCAGTTCCTCAGTAATACATTGAGGACTCCGGGTTAAAATCGTCAAAATAAAAATCCTTTTTGCCTACATTTACATTGACTGTACCCGTCAGACAGATTTTTAATGATGATAAACCAACAGTATATCTTATTGATTATCACAAAAATCTTTGAAGTTCTACAATTTTCACCACATTAAACATATTGGAAATGGATTACTACACTCCCGAAACATGTTAAATAACACGATTCATATTTTCGATCATTTATTATTTGTCAGCGTAATAGTGACGTGGAGGAGCTCTCATGATAAATGGTGATTTATTTATTGTAAAAATAAAGGTGGAATCATATCGGAATTGGTGTTATTGATCATTGAACTACTATAGTACTTCAAAGTACTTTATCATTTTACACTAGATATAAATTCCCCTTTAATACGCCTCCCATCCCCCTCAGCACGGGGCGGGGATAAAATGTTTGTTCTCTGTTTTTATCCACCTCTGAGAGAATTTTGTCCCCCGATGGTGGATAAAAACAGAGGACAACATTTTTATCCCCTCCCCGTGCTGAGGGGGCAGGTTCTACCAGGATTATAGTAGCGGGTAAAATCGGAACTTTCGTAAAAATCGAGTGTTTGAACTACGCCTATAATTATGCCTTTAAAACTGCTGAAAAATATCTATAAAAAGAAGGTTTTAACTTCATATACGTCATCATTTTTGAAGATAATGTACGCCTAGGCAAGCGTAGTGTACGATGCCTCCGGCTAGATGGAGGGAGGAAATCCGGACAGTTGTGGGCGGAGAGTGGATAAGAAAGGCTGAAGATTGACAGTGGCGTAGCTTAGCAGGGATCCACGATCAGCTGTGAACTGCAGTAGGTCGATGATGATGATGAGTACATACTCAGATTAAATAGCTCAGGTAGTGTGAGTACCAACACAAACCATAAATGTGGTATATATAAATATTACAGGACATTCATTTCAGAGATTAATTTCAAGGGCAGTTTTCACTACCAGGCAACCAAATGTTGGAACAGCATCCCTCCACCATTTTGAATGTTGAAATGTAAGAACACTTTTAAAAAGAGACTTAGATGTTCCATACTTGAACAACAAAAGATTGGGTTGTCTGGAGTAAACCGCTCTAGTGCGCCTTTCGCTTGTTAGACTGGTTAAGTTATTCATTTATTTATTATAAAATGTTTTGTATATTTGTCTGTATTTATTATAATACTTGTAGAATTAAATAAGTTAATGTATTATTGTTATTTTTAAAATTTATGTATATTTGCATCTATATATATAGTGGTATATACATAATAATCATAAGTATATAAATATACTTCACACACTTCACATCGTATATTATAACGCCTAGTCTCGCAGGGTCTAGAGACTCGTCAAGGTTTCTGCAGAATACCAGCGCCTATCTACTCCCCAGTAGTAAGGCATTCACGCTGAGTTGAGGTCTTTTTTGCTGTTGTGGCACATAATACTATTTAACTAATAACATAAGTAATTTCCTGTTTTTTTCTATTTCTTTGTATCTATTTTTAATTGTTTCTTTTTATTTTTTTTATGTTTAATGGTTATTTAAGTTTTTCTTATTTGTATATTTCGTATGTTTTGTAAATATTGTAGTGAATACATTTATTTCTTGATTCGGATTCTAATATGGGAACTAGATTACGGATTGAATACTTACATACTTTTTTTTGTATATGCATACTTATCATACAACACACCACTCAAACACAGAACAAACATCTATATTCATCAAACAAGTGTTTGTCCTGGGTGGGAATCGAACCCACAACAGCGCAGAAGGCATAGTTACTACCAACTGAGCTATGAGGCTTGTATGATATTTTGCGATATAATCATGAAAGAGCATCTACTTAACTTTTTCTAAATGATAATCAATAAAATAGGCCATTTGACACATTCCATAGATATGGTTAATTAACTTCCTATATTAGCCAATATGAATGCCCCCTATATAATTATGCGAGTGGTGGTATGCCTTTGGGATTTAGCGTAACAGTTGGTCTCATTATTAATTCGCTTTTAAAACAATAACCTATGAAATAAGTTATTAGATACGCCCACAGAAAAATGGTTAACTTCATAATATATAAGCCTTTTTGTATGCACTCTATAAAATTATACGAGTGGGAGCATATGACACTTATTAATTCAGTCAGATTATCTGAGGACCGTTTCATACGTCCTATAGGTAACTATATAATTATACGAGTGGGAGCATATGACTCTTACTTATTCAGTCAGATAACCTGAGGACCGTTTCATACGGTAGCTCAACTGTTCCAGACCAGTACCAGACGGAAGCGTGCCCAAGACACTGGCTGCATAGCTGAATAGCTATGCTAATCCGCTGGCCTAAACAAAAGCCCCGCAAGATTTTTGAAACCACTAATTAGGTAAAATCCAAAATTATTCTCCAGCCCCCTCAGCACGGGGAGGGGATAAAAATGTTGTCCTCTGTTTTATCCACCTCTGAGAGCATTTTGTCTCCCGATGGTGGATAAGAACAGAGGACAAAAATTTTATCCCCGCCCCGTGCTGAGGGGGCAGGTGCTTTCAAACCCTCATATTAGGTTTATTTTGACAATTTGTGCATTTTGAGGCGTATTGAATTCCAATTATTAACAAATTATCATGTATTACCCTCTAATCGGAAAACAGTAGATTAACAGGAAATCCTTTTGAATCGAAATTGAACGCCATTTTCGAATCATTCTCGCAAATTACAACGTGACCCGAATAAGGCGATTCATCGTGGTCACAACATATTATAGTAACCAATATACCAACGGGATATTTACCATGCTTTTTAAATGAATAAGTTAATGAGGATATAGCAGAAGAAGAATGAAAGTAGAATGAATGTAGTGGTAATGATAGCTTTGAAAGATAAATAAAAAACAGCTGAGAAAGCGGTGCGGTGTGAAAGAGGATGTAGTGACAAAAATTGAGAATGAAATGCTATGATTTGTTTGAGCGTATAGAGAGGGTGGATGGCAGTAGTTTGACGAAGCAAGTATATTTGTTGAGTGTGTACAGTTGAGAGGGGAAGATTTTCTGACCAAGTCAGCTATGCTTTCTAAAAAGACCAGGTCAGAAATATATATACCCTATGCCGACGGACATGTTAGAAGAATGTAGTGAGATTGAATGAAACATTGCGTTTAAAACACTAAAAAGAAAACCAGTCGGTTTTCTTTTTAGTTCAATGAAGAATATATAATATTTATAGATATATAGATAAACTCTTTATTGTACACCAAAAAACAAAAATAAACAGACAATCAAGAAAAACACTTAAACTAGGTACAGTGGGCGGCCTTATCGCTAAAAGCGATCTCTTCCAGGCAACCTTTGGATGGAAAGGATAGCAAAGAGCAGACAAAGCGGTGTACTAAA
Organism: Venusia cambrica; assembly: GCA_951394065.1. NCBI lineage: Eukaryota > Metazoa > Arthropoda > Insecta > Lepidoptera > Geometridae > Venusia > Venusia cambrica. Next base: position 3,234,799 of record OX596036.1, read on the forward strand.
ATAAACATTAACTTATATAGCTACTTATTAATAATAACAAAACATATAATACATTACAAAATGTCCAATCATTACTAATACAAATATATATATATAAATATAAAAATAGAAACTAAACAGCAGTAAGTATAGTATTACATATATTCTTCATTGAACTCTAAAATTTCGTTAACCTGGAAGACGTATTTTTTCAATTATTTTGATGACGGATGGACGGACAGACAGACAGACGCGTGATCTTATAATGGGTCCATTTTATCCATACTTTTGAAGTGATTCACCCTAGAAATAAACAAATCGCTTCAAGTGTACCTATAACATTTGAAGAGGTTCCCAGATTTCTCCAGGAACCCGTCATCAGATCCTGACCTGATGATAATGGGGCCACCTGGAAGATTAAAACAAAAAATAATTTTCGAAAATGGAACGAATTCAGAACCTCTTCTCTTTTCCTCAAAAAAAGGTTTTTTCCTCCTCTTTTGAAGTAGGTTAAATAGAAGTGTGCAAGGAGCGTAGAAGGTGGAAATTCATTGTCGCTGCTTACACCTCTAGCAACAGGCGTGTAACCAGGTGAGATGAAGGCCAAGCGCTTCCTCGTTGGACAATAAAAGAGTTGCATGCGCCATGATTATAGATTCACTGGTCACCGATCAATCAAGGTAAATATCTGGTGGATAGCTATAGTATTCGTTACGATTATAGTTCCTAAAGTAATATCGTGTGCTCACAGCTTACTTGCATAAAGCCCTTCATACTCTGGTATAATTATCGTAGAAGGCTGCAATCACGCAATGTGCAGTAGTTGGGTGATATTATATATTCCTTGTTTTATTGTATGTTTGTATGTTTTTTTCCTATTGTTTGTTCTCACATACCGGTATACTTTTTCCTACTCTTAAATATTTTTTTTTATGTTTTTATGTACTGGCTACTTGTGTAGCTATGTGTCAAATAAATTATTTTTCTTTATTTCTTTCTTTCTTTCTTTCTTTCTTATGTAGTGTTAGGGTTAGTAGAGACGCACACAGAAGGGTTTTAAATTATATTATTACGAGAATCAACTAGTTATTACTATAACTATGTATATAAGTATGTGAGCATCATATTTACATTAAAAAAGTTGATCAGAATATTATTTTTTTCCGTAATCGGTTGCCCCTATTACCCTTGAACTTAAACTAGCTTTGGTTAGTTTGGAGCCAGATGGCGGCAAGTAAAATATAAAAGAAAAATGTTGTCCGTCTGAGAATAAACATTTACTTTATTACAACTGCACTCACATGCTTAGCGTGGAGATAATGTAAGACTAGACCAGATATATGGAACTGTTTTAAAAAGTAAGACTAGACCAGATATATGGAACTGTTTGAAAAATGTAAGGCTAGACCAGATATATGGAACTGTTCTAAAAATGGACAGCTACGGGTATAAATCATATGTGATAAGGCTTTACAGCTCAGTTAGTAGTAGCACTACCTTCTACGCTGTGGGTTGTGGGTTCGATTTCCACCGGGGACAAACATTTTGTGTGTTGTATTTACAAGTAGATATTAGTTCTGTGTTTGTGTGTTACATTGTTATCTAAAATTCTCAATATATGTAGTCTAAGTTCCCATATTAGAAACATTGCTTAGTTTGGGGCTTGATGGCGTTGTGTAAAATTTCTTGCACCATATATTTATATGTTTATTTATAAATTATTTAGGAAAAGCTTATTGCGCTTCCACCTTCGGCCTTATCATAACTCAAAACCAAATAAAATGAAGGTCAAGCGCTAACAGTCAAACAATAAAAAAAACTAAAATAGTAGGTACCAACGGGACCAACCACAACCCGATAGAAACGGCTCAGATACATGTTTATGTATATAATTTTTCGTCGAGATTCATTTTAATATGAAAAATATATACTTAGGTGATCCAGATTTAATAAAGTTGTGAAGTGTCTGTCACGATTCTCAGATTAAATAGGATATTTTCTGGCGAATGTAATTTCTGAGAGTTAATCGTCTGAAATGTAATTAATTATCCATCATTTAATTTCCACACCACAACCTAGTTAAGGAAAAATGAAGATACTTTTAGAATGTAGAAATGTATGTGTTTAAAAGGTGTTCAATTAAAAACATGGTTGCGACGCTATAGAAAAAAATCCTATGGATAGAGACGTCCACATCCAGTTGCATTTGAGTATGGCAAAAAGTAGATGGAGACAACTCAAAATGTTGTGTTAAATCTGAGACTCTTGAATTTTTCAACGTTCCTTTTTTGCCATAAAAACATTTATGAATACTCAAATAATTTAAACTTCAAATTTACAAGTGAAGCAGTCGGGTGACCTGAGGACAGCTTTTTTTTTATTATTTAGTTAATCATTAAAAAATAGTATAAATTTAATTCGTTTGAGTTGGAAAGAACGACAGATTACGTCATCAATGCTCTATTCTACCTATAATTTCATAAAAGCACATGATATTGTAAATGTACGTTTCCCGAATAAAATTTAATAAAATGTTTACTTTGACTAGAAAGCGCTTTGTGAAATGAATGTTCTATAATATTTATTCTTTTATTCATATGCCTGCCACGTGTGCGACTGTAGAAGTCGGACTTTTATCAGTCTTACTAGTATAAGTCATTTGCATAAATGCCACATCTTCAGTATAGTCGCTGCATAATACATCACTTACAAAAAAACAGGCCTCAAATGATGATGACGGTGGGAAACATAAAATAATTTCGCAGTTATTCATTTTATTTCATGGCTAAAAGAGCTTAGCTTCGTTTTCCTGGAATTTTTGTATTCTAATCTAGATAAATTAAAAAAAACAATCTCTGACGGTCTGTTTTCGGAAAGGCGTAGTGAACCCGTTTTATCTAGTCTCGCAACTCTGTAGGTAGCGTAACTCTGATTTCTGTGTTGTAGGTTGTGGGTTCGACAAATGTTTCGACAAATCGTGTGATAAATATTGATGTTTCTTCTGTGTTTTGGTGTTAAATTGTATCATAAGTGTGTGTTTAAAAAAATAGTATAGTTCCTATATTACCATCTTTAAAATGCAAAATTTTCAAAATCTTATAATGGGCATTGAAATAATTTCAAATAAGATGCCAGGATCTATTTTTCTAAATATGACTGAGAAGACTCGTTAGCCATGTTAAAAAGGCCTACAAAATTATTATACATTTAACATATGTTCTTATTCTAAAATATAGCTAATTAAATGCTAACATGCTTGCGTATACCTATACCTACTCACAAAAAGTAGGTAACCACCTAAATGTAAAGTGTAATATAGAAGGATTAAAGTGCACTGCCTCCCACACTAGGTATCAAGGATGAGTCTCCAAGAATGATCTTCTACTACTCAACCTGCAAGTCCCGATGTATAATCAATATCAAGAGTACACAAGAAAAACGTTTGCTATTTTTATTTTTATTGTACGTTGGGTTAGCTAAGTGCTTGGCCGTGATCACACCTGGTTACAAGTTGAGATAAGGCCGAAGGTGGAGGCGCAATTCACCTGGAATCCTCAACTAACTAAGGAACTGGTTATTTTACTTCTAAATGCCGAACCACAACATTTTTTTGAGTTGTTGTTACGATGACAGAATAAGATAAGATGGTGGTAGCTAGCTGCAGGCGGACTTAAACAAAGTCCTACCACCAACCAAACGATAGAGATGAGGCGGATATAATACTATTACTACCACTGTTATATATACTTCTACTACTACTACATACTATTATATATAGATACTTCTATTACGTCTACTAATATATATACTACTATTACTACTACTATTATATATACTACTATTACTACTAACTACTATTTCTACTATTTAATGTGTTCACAAAAAATATTTTCTATCTATATAATATTTATCTTGAGTGGCAACCCTCGCCGTGCTATCACAATCCAATCGTAGTCTGACCCGCGATTGAAATCTATTATTGATGACGAATTCAAAATGGTTACTATTTATTAGTAGGTACGGATACGTGAGCTTTTGACTCGGCGTATGAATCGATTTGAATAATCGAATCCACGTAACGACATTTCGATGTTTGATTGCGTTCAGCGCGGTAAAAGTTGGCATTATTCATGAGGTCGCGTTATTTATGGCACAAATTCAGAAACCAATTACAATTTACGTGGGGGGTACCATTGACATTAAGTCTACTTTTACAGCTGAAAGATCACATCGCTAGTAGTAGGACCAGTAAAGGCCCGTCAGGCTTGCCTCTTACCTGTTCTGTCGCCTTAATAATAAATCTGAAAGATGTGTTCCTGCATTTAGATTCTGTTCTGGCATTAAGAGGTAAGATAGCCAGTTCCTCAGTATGTTGAGAATTCCGGGGGAAGTGCGTTTCCACTTTCGGCCTAATCATAACGTGAAAAATCAGGAGAGATGAAGGCCAAGCACCACCGGAAAAACAATAAAAAATAAAAATTATTAATTATGTATATTCCAAGTTCCAGCCAAATCCGTTCAGCTGTTTCAGAGTGAAGAAGTTACAAACATATAGACACACGTGGACAGACAGGTAGACGTGTGTCCTATAAGCGGTTCAGTGTAATACACCCTTAAAATACACAAATTGCTTCAAGAGAGCCTGAAATGTTTGAAGAGTTCCTTTGATTTCTCCAGGATGATGTGATCATCAGATCCTGAAATTCTTATTCTTATTCTTATTATGACAGGAGTCCGTTTTTTCCTACTTTTGAGGTCACCCTAAAAATACCCAAATCCTGATGACGATGGGACCACCTGTGACGTATACCGTTTCTAATAAAAAAATACTTCCAAATCGGCCCAGGAGTCTTTGAGTAATCGGAGACCATACATAAAAAAAAGATTCCGACGAATTGATAACCTCCTCCATTTTTTGAAGTGGTTAAAAACAGACCAGAAACAGGTTACAAGACGTTAATTTTACACAGCGCCATCTAGCCCCAAACAAAGCTTGTAATATGGGAACTACGGATTACGGATAGAACACTTTTTTTTTATGTTTGTCCTGTGTGGGAATCCAACCCACAACCTTCAGTGCAGAAGGCAGACTTACTACTATGAGACTTTGGTGTGTTCGGTCGGCGCGCAGGAGTGCCAATGCTACTTTTGGGAAAGCTCATTCCATCATTGACCTCGTATACGCCCAGGTAATGCCCAGGTGGCCTTAAGCTTAGTTTACTGTGTCGTTTTTATTAATTTATGTTAACAAGCTTACAAGAAACAAGGTTACCAAGATTTTCTTAAATTTTGAACGTTCAATATTCCAATTTTCTTTTGATACCCGATAAAACTGAGCTCAATTATATCCAATGTTCGTGTAACTTTTAAATTCTTGTTTCAGGAATTGTGAGTTTAAGTCATGCAACTTTGTTTTGTCTTGGCAAGTAAAAATGGTTGTTGTCGTAAAATTCCGAAAACTCTTTTACTCCGCGCCATAAACTTGTGTACCGCATTATAAAACTGAAATATGCCACGAATATAAGTGTGAATTTTTCCATTCCAAATCTCACGTACTAGGCGTTAACTCGGTAAGTCCTGGGCAGGTGGCGGAAGTGGCGGTAACGGCCTACTTCCGGCGCGTCGACACTTCCGGGCTGCTATAAAGAGAGGGGTCAGACTTGTTGGAGAATGCCTGGTGTGAGCCTTATTGAATTATCTTGAGAGATGAAGGCTGGGGCAAAGTAAAGCTAAAAAAATGCAATAATTAAATTTGAATGTTATAGATGCGTCAACTGGAATGTTTTGCTGATATTATGTTTTGGAAATGTATACGTTTTTTTTTATTTTATATTATGCTATCGATAACTTGATTTATTTTTTATTAAAAAAATATTTAAATTTAATTAATAAAATAAATAGGGCCTCGAAGCAAATTTTTAGGCCTAAAATTGTTTTGTTACGCACTAAAAGTGCGTGTCCAAACTGCCAGTTGAATACCATATTTACCTTCTAGTTATGTTAATGTCAGCTAGCAAATTAATTATAAGCTTAACTAATTGACAGTTCCATCTGAGCTTATAAGATGTAGGGACTTATATGAGGGACACCAAGCTATCACTTCTACTACTTTCTAAGACTTCATCTTACCTTTTTTTTATGCTACAAGGAGACGGGACAAGCAAGTAGCGCACCTGGTGTTAAGTGTACTCTTGCCTATGACAAAGCCTTACTACATAGGTCACATCCACAAAGAACATAGCCTACACGGCACTGCATTGCGCCCGTCAACTTGAGGCATAAAGGTGTTAAGCCTCACGTACCCGTAATTTCACCGGCAATCATACCCTTCAAACCGAAACACAGCAATGCTGCTTGGCAGCTGAAATATGTATGGTGGTAGTAATTCTCCGGACAAGCCCTTTCACTAGGGGCTTCTTCTACTCTTGTGTCAAGTTATGGTAATGCCGAAGGTAAAAGCGCACTTCAACTGGAATCCTTAATAGGCTGAGGAACTGGCTATCTTAACTTTAAATGCCGGAACACAACAACCAGAATTGATGTTATGGTGACAAACTCAGGTGATAAGGTGGATGGATTGATATGGATGTGGTGGATGGTGGAACGAGTCTTAACATCAACTAAGCCGAGGACAAATTTGTTTCCCCTGACCGCGGAATCAAACTCGGCACCTCTTGGTCTGATACCGGTAGGCGAAACACTAGACTATAGAGGCAGTTGACTGTAAATGGTCTTATGTGTGGTCGGACACCGTAGTCCTCGATCAGACAATGTAAACTATTTATTCCTCTTGGTCCCATTAGATATATACATAAAAACCTATAACTTCAAACTTTGTCCGTAACATAACACGTGTACTCGCTTTGCACTATTCTCTGACTATACACGTGTTAATACGGTAAGGGCCTACCGTGTGCAAACTTTGTAATACGGTAAAGGGTTAAAGCAACTGTGTTGTGGGCAGCTTTGCTTGGCTTTTAACCTCTAGAAGGTCAATGGAACTTTGTTATACGAAATAGAGGAAATAGTCTAATTAAAATAGTCATTGACTCAAATATGAAATAGAATGTATTGAAAGATACGACATAACTCCAATGATAATGTTTTGTTCCGGCATTTAGAGGTAAGATCAGTTCCTCAGTCTGTTGAGACTCCGGGTGAATTTCGCGTCCACCTTCGTCCTTATCATAACTTGACACTAGATGAGAGGTTGGCCAACCTGCAAATATAGAAGGCGGCAAGGCAAGCCTCCTCTTACATTGGAATGTTGTATCAAGCCTGATAGCTCAGTTGGTAGTAGCTCTGCCTTCAGCGCTGTAGGCTGTGGGTTCACCCACCCAGGACAAACATTTGTGTGATGAATCTATATGTTTGTTCTGTGTTTCGGTGTTGTATTGTATGATAAGTATGTAATTACAAAAAAAAAAGTATTCAAGTATTCTATCCGAAATCTAGTTCCCATGTTACAAGCTATGCTTAGTTTGGGGCTAGATGACGCTGTGTGAAATCATGTCCTGTAATATTTATTTATTTATTTATTTATGCTCATAATTCTTAAATAATTTATTGCTTGTGAAAATAGGTATACGAATGTGGTAAAGCTTGGTCTATCTGCTAGGTTCTGCTTATTAGCATAGAAGCGTTACAATTATTAATACTTTTACCATACACATATCTTATTTTATATTAATAGTATTATTTTTATTCAATTTTATAACTTTAGGAAAACTTTGAGATTACTAGTAGTTCGCCCCGAACTGAGATCTCGTGAAAAAAAAACTTCTTGTCTCACTTAACACCCTATTTCTCAAAAACAACCCTAGTGTCAAAAAAAATCGTCATATCTATTGATGAGAATAAGTTAATCATCTGCATATCAACATTTTAAATTGATCAGCCATTCCAAAGATTTGGGCGGAAAATTGTATTTCTTTTCACCCCAATATCTCAAAAACCACTTATCAAAAATCCCCCGCGACAATCAAATTCAATTTACGTTATCTCTTTACAGATTAAATTTCATGAAATATGGATAACCCGTTCGAGAGTTATGCCGTCTCAAACAATGCCACTTACATACATACATACAGTGCCAGATTTCCTAACTTAACTCGGAGATCTCGCTCGCTTAGCTCACTCGATCAAATATAATTTTGAAAAACATGTCAAAATAAAATTACAGTTACTTCTAGAAACAGTCATTAATAAACTCATTAAATGTTTATTAGGCCTTTTTTTTCTTAAATATCACACTTTCGACGCTTGAATTGATTTGTCAACAGTGTACGAACAGATATGGGGATTTTATTGTGAATAGTTGGAGCCGTGCAAAACACGCTCTTGTGAAAAAGTTGTGTTTTACAAGTATCATGACGAAGGTTACCTTCCGAGCGACCAACAGCAAACCATTCAAATTGTTTTTTATTATTCATGACATAAATAGGCAACTTCATAAATTGACTGATTCTGACTGTTTCCTTTGTACATAGTTGCTTTATTGTACTTTTTATTGAATAAATGTCACTTCATAAATATAAACTGAGGGATAAGATATAACGTATAAAAAATCGATCAAATCCCTACTAATTCAAAAAGCCTACTACACCATTGACGAATACTTATCTGACATACTTACATAATTCAATTCCTTTCTGACATTTCCTACATATTTGATATTTTGCTATATTTCCATTGTTATTATTTTTAATGTTACTGTGTGATTATTTATTTTGCTATTGACTAATATTATTATTTCTGTTGACATTTATTATTACACTTTAATTACATTTACATTTGCTTTATATTCTATGACCAAAAACTTGCAACACCCTGACAGGGTTAATGTACCTACTTACACTAAAGCTATCTTAGAACTAAGCTATGCATGTTAATATTAACAATAAGCAGGACATGTGCAATAAATAAATGAATAAATGAATAAATCGATGGAAGTGTTAGAAGTTGTTATTAAATAAAATGCTCTTTACAGTTTTATCGCTTACGAATATCGTATATAGCTCTCAAACAGCTTTTCTTCGCTTTGAAAACTTTAAGGTGTTCATATTCTATTACATATTCATTCATATCGACATATACATACATACAAATCGAGCGAGTTTCGTAACTAGCGTATGTTGCAGTACTAGGTAGCTACACAACATCCGGAACCTCATAATATCAAACTAAAATTCGGCTTATATAGAGATTTACCGTGAACCATGCTCGTGACCCCTTTCTTTGATCTGACCCTTTTCTCAAGTGAACCCTAAATTACCTGCTAAAAGCTTTTGGTCCTTGCTTCCGTAGCTTATAATCTTATTAAGCATCAAACTTAAAATACAGGCAATTTGATTAAATAATTTATTTTGTCACAGCTTGGCATTTTTCAATTCAATTGGATTACGGAAATGCAGAATGATATAAAGAACAGGTAGGTGAATGTTCAATAACATATCAGGTGGTGCCTGATGATGACAAAAGTCAATTCCGTTTGACGAAAAATTTAATGGGGGCCTTAAATATAAGGGCTTTGTGTGACATGAATATGAAAACAATTGTTTATTGTACATACAAACCAATATGGGACAATTACAAATGTTATTATGAAACAAAAATTCGCGACGCGGGTCGCGGGACTCGAACCCGTTCTTTTCTTCACTAAACTCGAGATTGAAATTAAATAGCAAGAAAATTTTCTTGCTTTTTTAACCAACTTAAAAAAATCTTTTTTTTTATGTATGTTCCCCGATTACCCGAAGACGCCTAAACCGATTAGGAAAATTCTTTTTTTGTTCGAAAGGGTGGTCTTTACAGGTGTCCCATTGTCGTCAGGTCAGGATCTGATGACGGGATCCTGGAGAAATGGAACTCTTTAAATATTATAGGCACACTTGTTGAGACAGACAGACGCGTGATTCTATATGGGGTCCGTTTTTTCCATACTTTTGAGGTTATTATGGAGACAGAATTAGGTAAGATGGTAGTAGCTAGCCAGGCGGACTTAAACAAAATCCTACCACCAACCAAACCAAGCACAATATATAGTACCCTTGGGGATCGAACCCGGGACCTCTGGATCTGAAATTGGTGGGTTGAACCACTAGACCACATAGGCGGTAAAATTGTTGTGTTCGGGTATTCAGAGGTAAGATAGCCAGTTCCTCAAGTTTGTTGAGGATTCCGGGTGAAGTGCAACTCCACCTTCGGCCTTATCTCAACTTGTAACCAGGTGAGATTAAGCCCAAGCGCTTCCTCGTCGTACAATAAAAAAAACGTGGTTTGATTTACTCCCGACTTTTAGGCTTGAGCAAGGATAAGTTTTCAGCTTATGTCCTCGATTTGCGTATTTGTAAACGTTTAGAACGTGTTCGAGCAAGCAATTACCCCCGTATTGTTCGCTAAACATGAGATTGTTATCATTCCATAGCCGTAACACATTGTACAGTAATTTCAATTTAATTGCCCGGAAGGGTAAGATGGGGGGTTGTGTTGACACGAGCATTTTGCACGAATTGCCATACATATACAGGGTTGGGCCAAGTTTGCAACCTTTAAGAAAGCTAACTTTAATTTTGAAATTGGAAATTTTCGTTTTCACAGAGTTACTCTTTCATTTTGAACGTAAAAAACTAAGACCCGACTGCAATATTTAAAAACTCACACTGTATCAATACTGTATTTCAAAGTACTACAATCCACATAAGTTTTGAATGAACTTGTATGACCTTTGATGTGATTTCGATTGTAAAAAAAAATACTTATATCATATTCGCGTTTGCGCTTTTTTGCCGTGGCAAAAGCACACCTACTCAGGCTATTGATGAAGTAAAAGCCTACTAAGGGATCTCACCAGAAGTAGGGCAGCAGCTTCCTCCTGCGTATTATCAACAATTTTACCGCGATCACCAATCCGCCATGCGTGGTGATTTTGGCAAAAAAAACCTCCACCTTTGGAGAAGGATCTGTCCAGCAGTTATTAATGGGCTGTTGCTGTGTGTATATGTATGTCTCCACTTTTAGTTTTTTATTCGAAACCGTTTAAATTAATATTACATAGCATATCTGACACTTATTATACACTTTTTTCAAATTAGAGGAACCAAATGACACCTCGCAAGTCTAGGCTGCAGAGCGTTATAATGAAATAGACATACATACATACCTACATAAATACAGACTCTAGAAAATCATCACCCTCATTCTGATGCAAGGGGTTAGAATAATTTACTATGCAGATTTATAATTCAACGAACCAGCCAGTAAAAAAAAATACATTACGTCAAAATAAACAGGTTGTTCTCAGTTAGCATCCAAACTTTACCCAAAGTAAAAATTTATGCAAGGTACAGTTTTCATAGAAAACCATAAAGGGACCAAAATTTTGCCCTACCCTGTATATTCATGAGCTCATGATACCAACCCTTTCTATTACGAGAGCTGGGATTGGATTTAAAACTCTTGGCTTCTAAAACGAAAGCTTAGAAAAATATATATTCTAAAATGACGAAATCATGGATAAGTTAATGAAAAAATTAAAAAAAAAAACAATTTGATTCTTCGCAGCACATTTTCTGAAAACAAAACAATAAGAACGTTAATATAAATTAAAATCACATCGTTATTCAAAGACGTTGCTAATAAATCTAGCACTAACTCCACAAAGCCTAGTTTCGTCCAACTTAAATTGATATCCACAAAATTGAAATTCCAGCTAATATAACTTTAAAGTAAGTCTGAGTAATCCAACCGCCAGACTAAAACCTAAATCATTTTAAAATGGATGCAAATAAGCCTTGAAGCTAATCCGATCCGTAAAGTTCAGTGACAAGTCCTTTGTGGGCTAGCTTTGGCGACCCAGTACCTGTGATGTGAATGGTCTTATCGATATTGCTTTGAGCCTTAACTCTTTCTGTGGGAAATGTGTTAGTTTCAAATTAACTTGTCGATTTAAAGTAGCTGTTTGAAGTAAGTAAACACAGCATCGTCTAGCCTCAAACATATCTACAACTAGCTTTGCCCACGGCTTTGTCCGTAGCTTTGCCCCCCTGGTAGCTAGTACTCATCCAGATAAAAAGCGCCTTATGTTGTATGGCGCGACATGGTGTACATTTATAGCTTAGGGGTTTCTAGCTACCTACTTTAGCACTGAGTCTATTAAGGGGAGTTTTGCAGCACAAACAAATTGTTTAATCATAAAGTTTATTCCACTGAGTAGAGTACCTACTTGTTGACTTAAGAGGTCACGTGACGCGGGACCGAATTTGCGGAGCAAAGATTTGTGCTCTCCGCGTGAGATATCGTAGTCACTAGTTGTGGTTGAATGAGGCACCACGCCACGCCAGTGCACCGCTCATCGGGTGGCGTCGGCACCGATCGGGAACCTTCGTGAATGCTGGGCATGCGCGGACGAATGACAGTACGGCATCTTTCATCAGGTGGTATCGGGTTCCAATCAGGAACATTGTGCGAGAGAGAACGAACGTTAGAAGAGTACGTTCTTAGACCAGGCACGCACTCAGGGTGTATTCTACATATTGTGTTTTGGGACAAATAATGATTAAGTACTAGATTTTAGATTATGGAATGGGCGTTCGCCACACACTATAGTGTTTACAATCACTATTTAAATTTCATTAATATCCGTTCAACCGTAACTAAAAATTACCAAACAGTTGCTTTCAAAAAAGTAATATTGGTATGGATACATGCATTTCATTGTTAATATAGGTACATGATTTAATGAATAAAAAATCGTTATTGTACACCAAACGACATAAAAACATACCTACATATACATATAGATATGCATACCTATTGATAGGCTTATACAATTATACATAGGTACTTAGGTAGAAGAGCTGTCTGGCCAAGTAGTTATGGGCCCGCCTTCTATGCCGGAGATTGTGTATTCAAATACAGTCCATATCGTCCATACCGATGGACTTTTCAGTTATTTTGAAGATAATGTGCGCATTTGACGCTTGCACATGCTCCGACGGTAAAGTCATATCGTAAGGAAACCGGTAAATGGACCAAAAATCCGAATAGCATATGTCACTGACTAGTATTCCGCTAAGCGGCGATGGGTTTGCAACCTGTCACGTATTAAATGCATACTTGCAAACCGTGGGCTGTGTCGAACGTAAATTAGGACGTGCCTCTAACCGCATGTATGTGATCATCTTAAGATCCACACTGTGATCAGAGGTGAATCCTCGTAGGGGAAAAAGTTGTGAGTCTGAGGCTGTTACTTTTTACTTAGGTATAGTACAAAATAAGTACACTTTTACACCTTCTAACATATTTGTTCAACACAAAATTTTATTGTAATTTGCTGTCCGATTTTTTTTTGCTTTTTCTGTATTTAGTTCACTCACAGAACATACTTTATTACTTTTGGACATAGTTTTGGAAAGCATTCGAGAGTCTCGAATGTAATCAACAAATAGGTACTTTTTTAAATAATTAAATAATTTTATACGACATTTATCTCTAAAAACGCCTCCATCTTCGGACTTATATCAATTTGTTACCAGGTGAGATGGAGGCCAAGCGCTACCCCGTCGTACAATAAAAAAAAAGAACAAGAAAAGACAAATTATCTTTAAATTTCTGTTGACCTCTATTCAAATGAAATGAAACTTCATTACTGTATACCATAATCATGTAGGACAATAATAAACAATCTGAAAACTTAAGTCAACAGTACAGCGGGTGGGTTTATCGCTTGAAAGAGATACACAACCTTAGGGTGAAGAGAATCGAATTATTTTGGTGGTTTGTTTGGATTTTTGTTTTAGTCTTTTTGTAAAAAAAAACCTGTTCATTTTCAGGTAAACCCAAACAAATACTCCAATTCATAAACACTGACAAGTCACACAAAGAAATGTGTCAGACTCCGAAACCATGACACCCAGATTACTATATCACCCCTCATTTTGCCAACCACTGCGTTCACCCAATTTTCACTCTGCGAAACAAAAACCGGTTCAATTAGGTTAATGACCAGCCGAAGATAAATCGCCTAATTACAGTAACGGGCGAAGGTAAATCTTCTCAGAAAATGCAAAAATTCAAAAAAAACTTGAATTCGAAAAATTCCCTTTTAAAAAAAATTCCCGTCCCTTTTAATTAAATGACACTCGATATCGTTTTGAAAATGCTCTTTCAATTTATTTTTAATAGTTGTGTAGTCTGGAAGATCTCCTGAAAATCCCTCTTTTATTTCATTTACAGAAAATTGACATTCTGTTTCGTTGTCAACGATATAATTTATAAGATAATTAATAAAATTCTTAGTGTTTTCACATGCTGAGCGACCCCTTTTTCTTTCTGTTCTTTTGTTATAAAAATTAGCCATACAAGCAGTGTGATAATGCGCTTTTACTGCGACTAAATCAGGCACATTTTGCAAACGAGCTGAAATCTTTTTATCAAAATCATTTAATGTGTTCTGTTTTTGAATATACTGTAATATATTATCTCTTGTATCGTTGCTTTGAACACATGAATTTTTTTCTTTTGAGATATTACCGAAAAATCCACCACAGATAAAGCAATGAGATTCAAAATTAAATCCAAGAGCATCTTTAATTACTTCTTTTCCTTCCTTTGCTTTTTTTGTCTTAAACTACAAAATGTAGCTATTGCGGTCTCGTCATTATATTGACTTTGACAACTTCGATGAATAAAAGCTGATGTTAAAGTCTCAAATTTTTTGTATTTATTGTCGATTCTTTTCTTGCTGGATACCACTAAACGATTCAAAGCTGCTTTTTTTATTGCATACACTTGCTTATCATCTGCCTTATTGCAAATGATACAAACAGATTCATCCATACTGATAATCTGAAAAGACAAAATCGAATTAATAATGTCTTCCCTATTTAATCGTGAATAAACTCTCATGAAAAAAAAAATATTAAAGAAATAAATGTCAAAATGTATGAATAATATATTATAAATCTATAAAAAATGTATCTGTATAAATGTATGTAAAAAATGTAACTTTCTTCAAATATTGTAGATGTCTTATTAAATATTAATTTAATTAACTTATTTGTTTCTTGATTATAGTAGTATATTTTTATTTGCAATTTTTTTGCTATCAACGTCACATGAAATCTAACGTTTTTCGAGTAATTAAAGTGTAAATTTTAATAAATAGCTCAAAATTATTTTTAATAATTAAAAAAAAATTTTCGAATTCAAGTTTTTTTTGAATTTTTGCATTTTCTGAGAAGATTTACCATAGTAACATATATTTTTTTTTTCACCATCAAAAAGTAGAGATTTTAACGAACAGAAACCATACCAACTTTTTGAAAAAAGCTGATATTTTGACGGGTGAATTTTCGATTGAAAATTAGGGTGTTTTTTCGATATTAATTCAAAATAAGGTGAAAAAATAAATATTTTTAATCAAATAAATTACAGCGTATTTGGGACATAAAAAGGTAAGTTTTCACAAAATTTCGTTAAGAAAAAAGATTTTTTGTAAAAGATAAAAATAAAAAACCAAAAACTTGGTTTTTTGAATTTTTCACATAAATTTTGAGGTTATGTGAAAAAAGTGTCAATAGAAAAGTTTTAGATCTTTTTATTATCTACAACTTTGCCATTTGACTTTTTTCGACAGGACTTTTAGTTTTGACGGAAATCGGGAAAAACCGTTTTTTACCCTTAAAAACTCACCCCCATCCCCTTCCCGACCTCAGATCGACCGTAAATTATTTTTCCTTTCATTTTTATAATAATTCCCTCCTTTTCTAATGGGTTTCATCCTACTATGATTTTTTTTGGTTTTAAAAATTATCGACCCTGGACTATAGTTGGAATAAGGTCGCGAAGCTCATGACTAGGTACCTACTTACCGATGTCGATAAATAATGGACAAACACGCTACCTCGCGTTGATGTATAACGAAACAACACTGGTTGACTGAGTGGTGGCACTTCATAATAGTACGTTTAAAATAGCATGCGAACTCTTTGGGGAATATCGACCTCATTGGTGTCAGATAACCTCATTTCTGATTTTTTTCAGATTAAACGTCATACATACTCTTTCCATAGCACGCTGAGCGACTTTCAATTTATGCTACCAAAAAATATTTGTTACGCGCACTACGTAAATTTGGTCCCAGCTGCGTCTGGTTTTCTACTGACGTATGACCTTCAAAAACTCAAGTTCGAGGTAAATGAGCCAATCCATCGTGATATAACAAAAAAAAAACTGATTGACTGATTTCGAGATTATTGAAACATTTTTTTATTCGTATATGGCAATACATTACGGTTCTGTATCTAGTCTGTTTAGCCAAGATGATCTGTGTATACTACGACAGAGAAGAGCTTGGCCTTCATCTCACCTGAATTATGATAAGGCTGAAGGTGGAATGTATAAGGTGGAAGCGTAATCCACCCGGAATCTTCAACATACCTGCTGAGGTATAGGCTGTTTTGAACAAACATTTTTCTTTTTATGTTTTTATGCCATAATGTTTTTATGGCGGCAGATTAGGTAAGGTTGTGGTAGCTAGTAACTAACCAGGTGAACTTAAACAATGTCCTACTACCAACCAAACCGAGAACAAATCTGTCTCCCCATTAGGATCTACCCTCCGGGCCTGGTGAGTGACTAAACTGTAATACAGACGCGGATAAATACATGTATAATAATATCAATAACAATAAAGCCTGAAAAAGTTCACTGCTGAAGTTGGGCCTCCGCCAAACCGGCACTAAAGTGAATTCTACTGTGTTAATCCTTAGCCGCCTATTACGACACACGTGGTGGAGTAGGTGGAAGGTGGTAATACGACCGCAGCCCAATCTTAGCAACCACCGCCTGGCTGTCTTCAAAATATTAATTTAGTTGTCAGAACAATATTCATCTTCAAATCTTGGCAAATAATATGTAGGTACTTATATTTTATTCAATTACTTGTAATTTCAATTGGTGCTCTGAAGGGAGAAATAATGTGTACACAATAAAACCCAGCGCTTCAGTGCTTCTAATAAGCCTAAGTAATATTTGAATATTCAGTGCTATAAATTCAGTGACACGAGAGATAATACTTTATGTATCTGATAATTCTATTCGTTCTACTAATTATATCGTCCTAGATCCAAGCAGGTTCGCCTGTAGCTGGCGGCCTTATAATTCAAGATTATAATTGCATATTTGGTTCGCAATATTAACTGAAAAGCGCTGCAAATTAAGCAACTTATGGGATACATTTGCGTTCAAGCAGAACCAAATAGGTACATTCACACCTTATTGGAACAGTGAACAGAATATTCTGGAACAGTAAACGGAAAATTGAATGGTTTCTCCTCTGTTTAAATAATATATTTACAGTAGTAAACTGCACTTTTAGAGTAGTAGAGCTTCTTGCGAAAAAGCTCGTCGGGGGAAGTACTACCACCATTCCTTGCATTGATGTGTTTTGGTTTGAAGGGTATGGTTTCCGGAATTTTAATATAAAATAACACGCGCACTATTTATGCCACAATTAGACGGGCGCAATGCAGTGCCGCGTAGGTTATGTTCTTTTTGGACCCGCGCAGTGTGGTTCTGTAATAGTCAAGAGTTGCACTTAACATCAGCTTCTTGATCCGACTCCAAAACGTATTCAAAAAATATGTATCTGGCACACAATTCAAGTTTGCATGGCAAGTGGATGTGTTTTTGAAACTACTCAATATTTCTGATGCTGATAGTACCTACATTACCTATGGCAAGCAAAAGTTTGTTCCAACTCTGGTCAGGTACAGTCACGTCCACAATATAGAGCTCCGTTGTTCCGTATTTAACGTTGGTTTAGATTTGGTAAGGGTTTATTAGCTCTACAAGCAAAATTTTATCAAATCGAGTTGTATTTAATTTTAATTTAATTTAATTTAAGTTATTTTTGACCACCTACCTTTGAGAATGTTCAATGAAATTGGATCGTTTAGTGACCTTTTCGGACTTATTTTACGTCCAATCCGGAATCCAGCTGACGATGCAACACAAATTACATCGACGACTTAGATTACCAGTGTGCTAAGTGTGGGTTATAATTGAAGATCACTCGATGAGCGTTTGCTCACCGCGAATGGTGACTAAGTTAAACCAACCAAATTTAGAATGACATTTTCCACTATCTGGTCGCGTTGTACCATGGACCAATTTAAAATACGCCGACTGCGTTTCTAACGAGCGTAACTTGATAATTAGTTACTTTCTAAGGCGTAAGATGTCACTAAATGTTCCAAATCCAGAATTAATATTTGAAAGAAAGAAAGAAAATCCATTTATTTGGCTCACACAAGAAAACACAACTTAGAAGGTATAGGTACAAAGCACAATTCATCCTTGCTAGCATAGCAAGGAAGAAAACAAAGGAAAAATAAAAGAGCAAGGCAAGTAGGTACATATTGAGCGAGCCAAAAAGGTCGCTGCCTCAGCATAATATTCCTTCGGGGATAAACCCGAAGCAACGCTGGTTTTCAAGCACGACCGTAGGAGGAGTGGCTGAGTCAAACGCGCCGGCGGCGGCGCGCGGCTTTTGATAGTGCATGCACATGCATGCAAGTCATGTCATGTCAACCAAGGATAAAACTATAACTAAAAAACTACTACTAAACTATTACCTTTTCATAATACTACTATATGATATGACTAAGTATGACTATAAATTATTATTAGGTATACCTACCTATTAGTGTCGGTCTTGTCTATGGTGTGATTGGTGTATATGAAGTGAGAACATTCTCTGCACTACAGACTACTATTTTCTCAACAGTACAGTACAACAAAGAGTAGAATAACCATAGACTAGACTAAGAATGATTTATGTTTTAATTAATTATGATTATAAGTATTCCAGTATTTACAATAGTGTTCGTTCTGTGATATGAATATAAATATAAAAATATAATATACTTAACATACGAACGACGCGACTGGTACATACATGGAAGAACAGAAAAAAGCGGCTATACTAGTCTAGCCTGAACAAAAGAAAAACAGTTACAAAGTTACCTACAGGAGAAAATAAAAACCGTTGCAGCTGACTTTCGTCGTTAAGCCAAGCGAATACCTAGGCTGTAAACATACTATCAATAATAATGACAAGACCACATCCCACACAAGCGCTCTCCGTCGCGAACCTGTCAAGGAAGGAGTATTTTGCCAGTTTGCCTGATGGCATGCAGTGCAAAACTACAGGTAGGCGAGAATATTTTATTTTTTACATACAGTTTAGCCCAGAGGGTATTTTTGCTCAGCAATGAGGTATTTTTTGAGGTTGTGTTTGAAAGAACCTACTGTTTTCAGCTCTCGCAGTGGAGGAGGCAGATTGTTCCAGCACCTAGACGCCGCATATTTAAAGGATCCACGAAATGCCATAGATCTGTGCTTTGGTGTGGAGAAAACAAAGGAACATGCTCTACTGGGATATTTTGAATGGGCTTTGGCCCACATCAATTTCTCAAAGAGATACTTGGGATATTTCTTATTTATGACTCCAAATAAAAGTACTGCAAGGTGCAGATTCCTACGAGCTGCCATTTTAAGAAGACTTGATTTATTCAAAAATGGAGTAACATGAGTGCGAGGTGGGATATGGAAGCAAAAACGACTACAGGCATTTTGAACTCGTTGGATGAGGTTTACTGTTCTTGCTAAAAGACATGGCCCATAAACTACATCACAATAATTAAGTTTTGAAAGGATAAGAGATTCACATAGATTGATACGTACTTCTTCGCTGATATATGGACGAATTTTATATAGAAGTTTTAAACGATAGAAGCAGTTGCGCACACATTCTGCTACATGCTTTAATATATGATATTTCTGAACCATACTGCCCTTATCGTTCAAATCACTATAGTAATATGGCGCTGTTTCTGCTCTTTATGCGGCGGCGGCGGCGGCGTTATTTCCTCCGTTTAACGGTTCAATCAATTAGGTACCTTGCTACCTAATTGATTGAAGACTAACAAATTTATTTATCAAGAAGGCTTTATTTTATCAGAACTTAAACCTTATTTTTAAGGAAATCTGCTGCTAGAAAAATATTTTAGGCAAGATAGGCAGGTTTAAGTAGGTAGGTACTATCTACTCACAAAACAAAATTTAAATATATAACGAATGCTGGTATCGAAACGCGTCGGAAGGTAGATCGGACATGGTACAATCAGAAATTAGGCTCTTGAAAGGAAGTCCACATTTCAAAATCACAATAACAAATTTTAACAAATAGCACAGGATTGATCTGATTGTAAACGGTTAAGTGGAAACGCGGTGAGTTCGGCACAAAGTAGACACGAACCTCAACAGTACGCCTCAACAGTCGGAATAAAAAGTGTCTCACCTCCGTTCGCTTTCCAGTAAAAACAAATGACAACGAATGTACGAACGATCAAAAGAATGAATGACAGATCCAAAGGAAATGAACCACAGCTCCGAAGCGCCCTCTGTCTACTTTGCACCGACTTCACCCAAGTGATTCACTTGACGTTTCCAAATCAATAGCCGATAGGCGGCGCTTAAAACTCAATGGAAATAACACCAACAGATGGCTTAAATCATAAAATAAATCAACACACAGTTACAATCGCTTAACACTAGAAGGGCAGCGTCGACCATGCTCCGACATATATCTTATCCCTATTTAATTCTAATTATAATTTAATTGGTGCTTATTTACGTACTTACCAACTCTACTCTCATTGTGAAAATCCAAGCGATGGGAAGTGATAACTTTACGTAGGCGTAAAGTAAAGTTTACGCCAAAATGATCGAGGTTGGTTGAAACAACCAATCATGAGCGATAGCGTCCCCACTCTCGTCCGATAGTCGATGCTCGATAGGTTTGCCGTACAAATCTTGCGCTCGCGAATTGTGTTTCATATTAATTACACAAGATGGCGTTGTGCTAATTTCATACAAATCGTGGGAAACGCTAACGCGATCGAGTAGGTATGGAGCAATATTACAACTGACACTCGGCACTCTGAGCAAATGGCCCAATTAGTGTTTCGGTGGGTCGTCGAAACACTGCCGAGACAAGCGAGATTGCCCAGCCACCTGCTCCTGGGCGCAATGAGATTGCCGCCTTGATTGTGGTTGGCAAATTGTCTCGGCCCTCGTATGCTTCAATGCCTGCAAAAAGCTGCACGTATTCTGCGCAAGTGAAGCTTGCAACGAAAATGTGTGATTTTGAATTATTAGAAATTCCAACGAACCTTATGATGAAGACTTTTTATTGATGAAGTCTTATTATAGCGCTTCTCCGTAGTTCGGGAGTATGTGGAACGCTCGCTTAGGGAAACCTTGATGATGTTCTTAAGTCATGGACGAAATGTTCTATTACAGGACAGGATATTTTACAGCGCCATCTAGTCCGAAACTAAGCAAACTTATGATAAAAGAACTGCATAACGGATAAGTAGGTACAATATACATTTTAACACAAATATAATCTAGAATAATTATTATTTAAATAAACAATTAACATAAACTAACTACAGATACCAGCTTACAAGTAGTTAAAATTAAAATTTATAGATAACCCAGTCGTTCGTTGTCACGAGCAGACTGTAACTTGGCCAGAATACTGGCGGCATTACCACGTTGGATGGCAATGTAATAATATAATATATAAATACACACAAGATAGGTATTTTCTTGATCTAAAGCAGTTCCAAAACTTCAGTTGAACATGGCCGTAGGGATAGAATACATAAACCAATTGGCTTTGTAAAGAAGATTAAGTCACAAAAAAAGTATGCACATTTACACTGACATGTTACAATTTTACCGGGGATGCAGGCGGGTTACCTGAACGTTACAAACGGTCTGGTAGGTAACTCTACTGTTCCAGAACAGACCAGTGGCATTGCCATACTCAATAGCTATGCAAATCTGTCTTAAATAAAAACTAGCTCTTGGGTTTCGGGATTCGCCTCAAAAAACTGGCCGCAAGATTTTTGGAAATCTGGAGGGCACAGGCTACCACGGACCCAAGGTCTCAACCCCAAAAGGCTCAAATAAGTAAGTTCTGTTGAGACAACTATATTTGAGCCTTTTGTGATCCTCCACCGAATTAGCTGCCGCACCAGCCCTAAATGAGCCTAGGCCGATGAAATGGCGCAAGTGTGTCGACGCAGGTAGAGTCCAATCAAAGGCCTATCTATTTCCCAAGGGAAAATAGTCATACCGACGGACCGCTTACCATTATCAATCTTAAATATCAATTTTAAATAAAATAAAATAAATAATGTCACTAAGGCTTGCGTGGTGCAAAATCATGCCGGTAGACCTAGTGCATGGAAGTCCGTGTAAATAAAGTTGATCTATAGCTGCACCACACTGGCATTGGTGAGAGGCACCTTACCGAAAACAAGTGGCAATACAGAAAGTTACGGGATTCATAAGAGTTTCGGTATTGTAAGATGGATGTGCTTGCAGCCAAAGACATGATTCCCATTTTGAAACAGCTAGATAGTTCAGTGTGTTCTTGCACAGAGGCCCGAAAACTGACGTGATGCCGAAAGGTGTTTTGGGGATCAAGAAAATAAAGGGAAATAAATTTCAAGTGTATGGCCAGTAACAGCAGAAATAGATGGTTTTAGAATTTTCTCAACCAAAGTAAGTGTACTATAGACGGAAGGCAAGAACTCTGGCACAGCAACACTAGACATTTTGCGTCTGTAGATTACCTATCATACAATTCAAAAATAGACATAAGGTAAGATAAT
Organism: Venusia cambrica; assembly: GCA_951394065.1. Lineage (NCBI taxonomy): Eukaryota > Metazoa > Arthropoda > Insecta > Lepidoptera > Geometridae > Venusia > Venusia cambrica. The sequence goes on from OX596036.1 coordinate 3,257,532, forward strand.
GTCCATGCAGACTGGATGAGTAAAAGGTACCTTTGAGGATGTACTTTCTAGTGAGCTATGTGATCAAGTTAGTTCCTATCCGGATGTTGTGGGTTCAAATTCAGTTGTGCACCATAGAGCTTCTAGTTTTTGGATTTTTATGTGCGCCGGCATGTCTGAATCGATCATAAACGACCAAAAATCTGAGCCCTTCCAATTGTGTCCTAACGCGCCCGCGTTACGATATGTCAATACCATGATTCTCAAAACGCGCGTTAAGACACGATTGCTCATAAAGAATAAGGGAATCTCTGAATCACAAGTCACAGACTATTCCGCTAAGTGGCGATGGGATTGTCTGCCTGTCACGACTTGCACAAATTGAATGCTTGCTACTTTCAAACCGTGGGCGTCAATATTTTTTTTTTAAGTAAGACGTGTTTAAATGTGCCGCCTCTGACTACCCACTAGTAGGTAATATAAATAAGATCCACTCTCTGAGTAGTGACCAGAGGTGAATCATCAAAGGGGAAAAAAGTCGTAAGTCTGTTTTTTTTTTTACTTCCTAGACGGGTACAACTCTGGTTGGCTAGCGACGTAGGCGCATTAATCTGACAAACGAATAAAGATGCTACAATTTATAAATGCAATTCGTTCTCAAATGCATCTGACAAATTCCGATGTAATAGAATGTAGGTAATCACCCGGGCAATCTGCCAGCTCGTTAAAAATCACCGCAAAGCGATTATTTCGCTAAAATAGACCAACATTAAGCTTTCAAATAGGTATTTAACTAAAATCAGGCATTTGAATTCTCAATGGGGTCCTATTTTGATCTAAATAGATAATAATAACCACTATTGAGTATTACTCTAGGCGATTTAAAAATGATATGTACGCCTACACAGCTATCGTTTTATTACTGGCAGTGTTTCTATTATAATAATGGCCTCTGGGAAATCAGTTTACAGTGAAAAAGAAACGTCTTACAATTATTATGTACAGAGTGTTATATTTCGTATATATTTGTAAAACAATCAAAGCAAACAGTCCAAGAAAAAAATATTCAGTAAATATATACAACAAAACATTCATTTGGTACAGCGCAATTTCGGCCTAATCCAAGCAAAGCTTTATTATTTGGAAACTAGATTACGAATATAATTCTTGCAATTTTTTTTTGTAAATACATACTTATACATTACAGCACCCGAACACAGAAGAAACACTATATTCTAACCTAACCGTCTCGTGGTCTTGTGGTTCAACTACCGGTGTTGGTGGTAGGACTTTGTTTACATCCACCTGGGACGCTACCGCCGACGGCGAAGCCGATCTCCATTGATGGCTTAAAATTAGCTTCATGAGAACTAGAAACGATTTTTACCGTCAAATGTACTGAACGGATAGGTTTCATAACATGTGTACACTTTTGAGATGGGAAACGCCATTTTGGAAATGCCACATACCGTAAAAATCGTCTCTAGTTCTCATGAAGCTAATTTTAAGCCATCAATGGAGATCGGCTTCGCCGTCGGCGGTAGCGTCCCTGGCTGGCTACCACAATCTTACCTAATTCTGTCGCCATAATAACATTTATTAAATTGTTGTGTTCGGGCATTTAGAGGCGTATAAGATAGCTGTTCCTCAGTTTATTGAGGATTTCAGGTGAAGTGCGCTTTCACCTTCCGCCTTATCATGAAATGTTAGGTGAGATGAAGGCCAAGCACATCCCTGTAGTACAATAAAAAATAAACCATATTCATCTCACAAATAATTAACGTGGGTAGGAATTGAACCCAAAACACATACAAACGAACAGCACGGAATTGATGGCACGAAGACCTCAAAGCGAAACGTATGGGAATTTGCATTTGAGAATACAGCCCGCTATAATTTTCTGAAATCGACCGACAATACCCCACAATAGAATATGAGGGGCTGATTATGGTTTTAGTATTGTCTGATAGGTGGCCGACTGTTTAATGGGTTGCAAAAATATAAAGCGCTTGGAGCATATTATCCAATTTTAGAGTGGGAGAGTATAATAGTATATAAACAGTTTTTTTTTATTTTTCGACGGGGAATCGTTTGGCCTTCTTCTAACCGAGTTACAAGTTGAGATAAGGCCGACGGTGGATTCGAGAGGATTCGGGGAAGCTCTCTTCACCCGAATCCTCAAGTAGCTGAGGAACTGGCTATTTTACCTCTAAATGCCGGACAGCAACAATTTTTTGAATTGTTGTTATGGCGACAGAACTAGGTAAGATGGTGGTAGCTAGCCAGGCGGACTAAAACAAAGTCCTACCACTAACCAAACCGAGCACAATGATGTACTGGGGATCGAACCCGGAACCTCTGGATCCGAAATCCAAAAAGGTACATCATGCATTTAGTTATTAATTTATTTAAAATTAGCTACTGACGTTTTTATTGAAACTCGAGATTTTAAAAATCAACGCAGCAAAATCCGAACGTAGCTAGTTGAAGACTTTCAAAGTTTGTTCCACCCACTTCCCGGTAAAGACACTAAAATTCCTTTGAAGTAGACTCCGCTAATCAAAGCCGGTCCCTGCTAATGCCACGTTTACTTTGACAAGGTCCCAACAAGCCTTTGAGTGGGACGTTTTATTTGAAGTGGACGATATTTGCGTATTTACCCACTCTAGAGGAATTAGAAGGAAGGTAAACTACATGAAAGTTTCTCACGCTAGTATAGGTTTCATCTTATTTGTTTGTAAATTAATACCCTTATCCACCCAGGCAATGTAATAGCATAAATGTGTGTATTTAAGCATGTCAAGCTCGTTTTCTGAACAGATAATTGTTTTAGTAAATCTGAGTAGAGATCAGAGGTAAATCTTCGGAGGGGAAAAAGTCGTGCATCGCTTTTATAATTGCAGTAGTATGAGTAACTGTAGGTTGTTTAACATAAAAACCTAAAAGAAAACCGGAAAAAGTACAGCTACCAAATCTACAAATGTCCACCTATGTATATGAGTGTGAATTGAGCCCGCTCTGAGCAAGGTCTGCTCAATACTCTCTTCTCCTACTTGAATCATGTTTATGGTGTCTCATACGTCTAAGACCAGCTGCCCGCCTGACAACAATAGTTAAATACTAGGTAGTATGTTAAGAGGCTAAGAATATGGATAAGAAGTGGAAAATCGGTGATGAGGATACTAATGTCACAGAAGAATTGGCGATTGTGACTGATTCTGATTCTGTGAGTAAAACCCGTGTTTAAAAATGACATATAACAGACGTTTACGAAATACGTACGTAGTCGCCATACCAAGCTTTGCTCATAAACATAGCACATTAACTGTTTTATGAGCAAGATCATGAAAGCTTACGTAATACATTCCCCGTCTTAACTCATTGAACTGCAACCCCCATTTCCAGCCTTACGAACCTGGGATAACAAGCTAAGCAGTCTGAGCACAGCATGGCATACGGGTCAACAGCCAGCTACACATAAAAGCCAAGCTGGGTCAAATGTAACTGTGGCTCTGTGCCAACTACGCTAATCCTAAGCCCGGTTTGCCAATTGTAGACGGTGGAGCTGTAGGACCTCTGCCCCTAATCATTCAAAATGACTGGCGCATTCAAATTTGTAGAAGTGACTTGGCAAAAGCCGTTCCCGGCTTGATTTTTCTTGGTTGTACATTACAGGAATCTGAAATGAATTGCATTCTCAATTTCCTAGCCATTATTATTCCCATCTTATGTCTGTCATTCTTGTATTACGCTGCTACTCTTAAAACGAATTGCATTTAAAATGTTCAAATTTATGTTGGTTCCTTTAGGTGCGTTGGTAAATTGTAGCTTACTAAACATATCACTTACTTGAACTAACTGAGAAAATTTTGCATTTTATCAGTTATAAAATGTAAAAAGATATAAATATTACAGGACATTCATTTCACACAGCGCCATCTAGTTCGAAACTAAGCTTGTAATATGGGAACTAGATAACCGATATGGTACTAAAAAAATATTAAACATAGAACAAACATCTATATTCATCATACAAATGTTTTGGGTTGGAATCGAACCCACAATTACATTGTTATTGGTTACATGTAGCCCAGAGGTAGGTATAGGCAAATTTCGATTATAAGCTGTAAATTTATTATACCTAATTTTTACTAACACTGTGGAGACGTCTTATAAAATGTTTTTTTTTGTTCGTTTGAAGGATTCCTATAGTATTGTCCGAAGGCACGAATTTAGGCGACAACATGATTATCCTTCAACGTATGAAAGTCTCAAGCCATCCACAAAAATAGTAAACGTGAAAGCTAAGTAGCTGAGGGTTCTTAAAATTTTTATTTTAGTAAATTTCACTACCGCTTCTCAAATACCGAAATGACAAAATACTACTAAGAAAAATCCTTTAAAACATACACTTTTTTGATATTCTGATAAAATTTTGCGCCCGTTGCCATCTTAAGTCTCTAAGTGCCATGAAAAGTGATAAGAAAGTTTGAATGAGCTCCAAATAAATTTAAAACTTGTTTTGTGCCCCTGTCACAGTTCTAAACTCGTTGTCTGCTCTACCCCACCCTGTAACTAAGCTCGATAAAAAACCTTGCCAAGTCGACCATCAAAACCTACCTTTGCTTGAATCTTTAAATTTGTTACTGTTATCTGGTTTAGTAGGGATTGTAGGCATTTCGGTTTCCGATATAGTAGATATAGAGAAGGCATCAGACTCATGGAGGGCTAAGCTGTGTCTCGAGTGTTCATTGGATTCTGATCAACAGAATATAAAAGCGTTGTACAATACAAATCTAAAATGTTATACCCAGTTTCTTAAAAAACTATAGTTTTCCATGTACTTTCTTGAAATCAATCGCAGTTCATATACCACAAAACCTTGTAGCTAAAATGTTCAATGCAATTTCCTTAGTTTGGCATTAAATGGCGCTATGTAAAGTTAATGCCCTGTAATATTAATTAAGCCCAGCTTACAACGTGTAAAATTATGATATTAAAATGCTAATACTATTTTTTAAAGTGAAAACTTTTAGCCGTGTTGAGAGATTTTTTGTTAGGGATAAAACAAATGGGTTCTCGTCACTGACATGCTAATGTATGTTGTGTCTTGGATTAAAAAACTTATCTGTACTTTTATCTAGAATAGGTTTGTTTTGTTATTTTTTGCAAAATGATTAAAGATAATTTTACATGTAGTAGTTACGTTTAGTAGTAAATTTAGAACGGAAAGTATCGTTTTATAATTAGTGATTCTAAATATAATGATGTTCTAAATTAATTATACTAAAGTTTAATGTTTTTACTTCTGTAGGCAGTCCTGATGACTGCCTATTTTTTTTATTGTACGACAAGAAAGCGCTGAACAGAAAGGCTTACAGGGCTTCAAGTTATGATAAGGCCTAAGGTGGAAGTGCATTAATTCCCGGAATCATCTACAGGAACTTGCTATCATACCTCTTAAGGTATTTTTTTGTGAATTATTCTTATGGCGACATACTTTGTGGCTAGTCAGGCGGACATAAGCAAAGTCCAAACTAAGCACAAACTTGAACCCCACTGGGAATTAAACCCCAGACCTCTGGGTCTGATACCGGTGGGCTAACTAATAGATCACAGAGGCGGTGAAAATGATTATGGTCTTATTTAACCTAAAAGTGACTGCAGTTTGAAACAACTACTATCTATAAACAAGTTAATTAAAGACAGATTTATCACAATTATGCAATCAAATTAATTCGCAAACAATTTTCATGTCCAAAATGTCCATTAATCCGTTCATCGCAGATTGAATTAATTGAATAATGATGAGCGGCTTAGTTGCTGACGGCAGTATCTGGTTTAATCTAGTTATTGCGTAACTTCAGTAGAAGAAAGGCCCGCATTCTTATTAGAAAGGTTAAGTTATTAATGAGTTCTCTAGGATTTCTTTACAAAAATGATTATGATCTTCATCATATTCAAGTTATTGCAGTCCACTGCTGGACATATGTCCTTCCCATGTTTCTTCCCACTGACCCGGTCTTAGGTTCCGGACTTGCGCAAGTCATCGCTTCATTTTCCGATACGCGGTCTCCACTCCACTACCTCTTCAGCATGCTAATCGTCTGCGCTATGTCGGTAACTTTGTATCTCTAGCGAAAAAAATATGACATTGATAGTATTTTTTTTTAATCCAACAAAAAAATTGAGCATAAATGTATTCAATACCCATACAACAAAATTTCGTATTATTCTATGAAGCTTGCGTAGCGCTTCGTAGCACTTTGTAGCACTAGCGTAGCGTTTCGTAGCAAATGTAGCATAACTTCGTTGCCTTGGTGTAGCATCAAATTTAAGAACATTTATTATAATGTACGACGGTAGGTAGGTACTTGGCATAGAAACGATTGTTGTAAAATATCGTTTTGTAATTTACACAATTTAACGGTAGTAACAAACACTCTATATTACAAAAACAAGTCGGAATCAAAGTCAGAATATTTCACACCTGGTCAGCTTTGACTTTATACAAGGCTCAAACTCGATCCTGTATGGAATATTGCGCCCACTTTTGGGATGGTTCATCCAATGTCAATTATAGCGCTTGACTCGGTGGAGCGCAGTCATGAGGTTGGTAAAGAATAACTTGCCAAAACAAGGTTCGATAGCTTGAGCTATCGTCTCAAGGTTTGCGTGTTTGTCGGTTTTTAAATATTGTACTTTGGTGAGTGTAATCAGGAATTCGTCTGAAATTTTAGACCTGCCTTGTTGTTGTTCCACTTATTAGGACTAAGCGCTTTCAACTATATGCATATACTTGGAATCAGCTTCTAACGTCTGTATTTTCAGCTGTGTTACACATGTTTTTACATTGTTTTTTTATTGATTGACCACAAACTCATTGAAGAACAAGTAAAGATGTGGCCTAAGATGGAGCACGCTTGTCTAAAAGGAACCTATTCATTTTGGACTTGAAGACTCCAAAATCTTTCGTCTGTTTTTTCGCAATAATACTATTGCGAAAAAACAGACGAAGGCAAGGAGTTCCATTCCATACCAGTATGAATAATAAATGTAGAGGCAAATCGATGCGTTCGACATAATGGCACATCTACTGTACGTCTGCTAGTCCGGTGATGGAAAGGGAAAAGCAGGGATTCGGTCGAACAAATCAGGATATCACCTCTTACGTCTTCAAGAAGAGAATTTCTAGGCACTTTTTAGGTAGGCTCTCACCATCGTAAATGTCATTCTGGCTTGTACAAGTTTCAAGGTCAAAATTAGAACCTAGAAAAAAACAAAATTATATTCCATATCTATTATCATTGAAATTTATTCAATAAAAAGTACAATTAAACTAACTATCTACAAAGAAGTAACTCAACTGTTCCAGACCAGTACCAGACGGAAGCGTGTCCAAGACACTGGCTGCATTGCCACGCTGAATAGCTATGCTAAATTAACCAGCAGTTTATTATTTCACAGCAATTTTATATCTCATAATTATATCATATTTTGTAAATCTAAACAATAAACCTAGTTCAGTTCCCCTCAGGTAGCTTCGTCGAACTTCAAACGATCGCAATAAAACAAAGGCCATTAATACCCGTTTTATGATGCCCAAACATGCATTCATTACTGCGATAATACTTGAAGATGTCGTCAAACCGCTGTTTATGTCAGTTCTCGCAAAGTTACAATATGCCGCTGCCCGAATGCTAAACTCCGTGGAAATAAATTAAAAATTCGAGAACAAGTTGAACTGATGAAAACGTGTGAGAACTTTTACCGCTTTTGTTTAGTTTTTAAAATATTTCGTTCGGTTATAATGGAGCGGTCTTTTTGTTTTGTGCTTTTGGCTTCCTGGACTTGGTAAATTTTGTGTATAATTATGCTTCTCATGTAAAAAAAGGAAAATCACTTACTCGTAATGTGAACGAAATCAATTGTGTTTTTTCTTAATATCAATCAATCGGGTCGTCTGCAGCTTTTCTTTGTTTATCTGGGGGTAAGGGCCTCTAGTCTCTCTTTCTACCCTAGCATCAAATATTGTGGCTACAACCACGAGGTCGTGGGGCTATGCTTCGGTGCCTTCCTGTGGGGGTGGTCCATCCGTAGCACTAAGAAGACTTCACTGAGGGGGATCCTTCGTGGTTGCATCCTATCCTATAGACTCAGATATGCCCAGTATTACGCGATCTGGTGGTTGCGTGTGTAGTGGAGCGAGATAATTGAGATGGGTGTGGCGGCAGTTGTCGGCGCGGTCATAAATTTGACGCGCCAACAATACCACAAAGTCCTCAATGCTTGGGATCTGCACATTGCGGACGTTCCTGACATAACGCCCCGCATCTGTGCACTAACGTAGGGAGATATTTTGCTGTGCTTGGAGCTTCTTCCAGTTTGTATACGAACACAACGCGTACCAGGAAGGCGCTGCGTATGTGAGTCGCGAGCGGATGTATGTTTAATGGCAGTCTAGAAGTTAAGACTGGCCGGAGCACTGCACGGGTGGCCCGCGTCTGCAAAATCACGTCGTCTACCTTAGAAGTCATGTTTAACGACCGGTCTATATGGCCTCCAAGATAGCGGACGGAGGTCTCCCACTTCACCTCCTAGTTTTATAGTTTGAGCGGTGGCAGTACAGTGCGTTTACGTGGAATGCTGACTAAGAAAACCATACTGCCCAGGTCTCGGTTCAACGCAGGGGCTCTGTCTTCGCAGTAGCAACCGCTCAAACAGCTTTGCAATAGTTGAAAGGAGCGTTATAGATCGATAGCTTGATGGCAGTGTACGATATTTTCCAGCTTCTGGAAGGACCATCACTTTTCCTACTTTCCACCTGTCAGAAAAGTGACCAGTTCGCAGGATACCATTATATAGTTTGACCAACGCTGTGCAAGGAAGGTTCTGAAATGGAGTGTTAGATATTCCATCATAGCCGGGTGCTTTCCGTTACGGTAAGTACATGACGGCCTTCCGTACTTCAGCTGGGAGCATTTGTCTTAATAATGCCTCTGTCATAGCTCTAAGGTGACTGCTGTCAAATGTATATCTGTCCTTTTCTCTTCTCTCATAGCCGACATTTCGAACAATAACTGATAATCAAGTGCTGAGTAACATTATAAATTAGCTTTTTCTTCAATATCCTTCGGGACATTCTGAAAAATAAACGATTTGATTTTATTTATGTTAGACGCAAGAGGTTATTCCAGATCACTCTTTGTAGCACACGTGTGTGAGGCTTGAGCTCAGTAGATATTGATATCAGGAAGTAAATATATATTACTAGATATATAATACTCCTTACTACCTAATCCTAATTTATAAGGATAGACATAGAAGTTGTTTCTAAAAAATTAAAAATAACAAACATTGATTTGTTTATAATAAATAAAACATGTACTACTCACCACTAGAAACTCCGAGACACAAATGGAATGGCGGACCTACAAGACTCCAATCTTAGTGTAGGTTCAATACAAATAAATAAATGTACAACTAATCAATAATATCTATGGAATAAATAAGTGTAATATGCCAAATAAACTATTACTATTCTTATTCTTATTCCTTAAAGAGAAGCACGTTTTACATCTGAAGAAAATAATCTTGACTCCTTACATATCATTTGAACCGAACACACGCAATTTCGTGCCAAAGCACACCTGTGGCCACCTGCTCTTGATCTCGGTTTGAGGAAACCACTTGAATATTATGCGGTTATACGCCTCCAATACCTGTTTGTGAACATAATATACGTACCTACAATAGAAGTGCTCATAAACTCATATGCTTTAACAATTATATGTATTAAAAACAGTGAATGAGTAATCTAGTTACCATATTTCAAACTATCCGTAGTTTGTGGCTATATGCCGCTGGGTAAAATTAAATGTCCCATATATATTTTATGAATATTCGCAAAAACGAATGACGCATAATAAACTGATTTACCCCTTAGAAACACAGGCAGCTAGAACGATAAATCTGAAAGGTTAATATTTCACAAAAATCGAGTGCAGTCCCCCCTTTCACGATTCCTTTAAACCCGGTTTAACGCCGACACGAAATTAATGAAGCACGTGTTTTGGCAACAGCAAGGATTAACTTCTCACATAAAAATGGCGATAGTGGCACATAAAACATAGCTCACTGCAATAAAACAGACGGCGGAGCAATAACGGTTAACAGATGAATCGGGGTTCACCGAGTTCTTGTGGAAACCTCGGTGTCTCTGCGGTTTAATGGTTCACTCATCGGTGACAGATCCAGTTTGGAAGTCAAGCCTCGAGTTTGATCCCCAGGGGATTACAATATTGTGCTTGGTTTAGTTGGTGGTAGGTGGTAGCTAGCCAGATGAACATAAAAAAAGGTTTAAGTCTACCTGGCTAGCTACCACCATCTTAATTAAGTCTGTCGCCATTACAACAATTCTTAAATGTTGTGTTCCGGCATTCAGAGGTGCCAGTTCCTCAGACTGTTGAGGTTTTTGGTGAATGTGCTTCTATCTTCGGCCTTATCATATATATCATACATTAAAACCTGGTGAGATGATGGCATACGTCGTATAATAATTTAAAAATAATTGTGCCTTGCTATTAGGGTACGATTTCACTTGATTGCAGCGCTTGCGGGTAGTTGACCGAATGACGGAATATCTTTAAAAATTTTTAAAATGACATTGTATGTATATTTTATCACACTATAATACAAACCGTCAGATCTGAAACATTTAGTGTAATGATTGGAAGTAGAATGCTCGTTTTTAGCAATCCACCAATAAATTTTAGACTAAGTAAACATTTTTGTCTTTATAAGTTGAATGTCTACTAGCCACTAGCGTGGGATTAGGGCAGGAGAATGATGAAGTTGAATGTCTACCTACCCCTAGTTAATTGAAGCTGCCGCCGCTAAAAGAGTATTTCAAATTGATCATGCTCAGTGACAGCTCGGCATACTGAAAGTCATGTTTAACGGCGCGCCAACCGGATACGGCCGGATGTATCTGATATAACAGGTGATTACTGCGGCCAATTAAAGCGGACAACTTGATGATAAACCGATGTAATTTTAGGCCCGTTGTCAACGGCGGTGCCATTTCGCAAGTTATAATGTACTTCATTCGGCCTTGCCATCTGAAATGGGAGAAACACCTCATTAACACAATAAAGAGATGGTTTTTGGACATTAAACATGTACATCTTAATGAAAATGTGTGTCTGTATGAAATTATCAAGGAGGTTTCAGATCCATGAATGCACCAATCATAGATCATAGACCTATTAGGAGTATCAAGATTGCGGGACCGAACTTGCTTGTTAAGATTGAGTCAGAAAGTAACCAATAAAGGAAATCAAAACATTAAATTATGTTTGAAAATTATTACGTTGTGTCTGTTTACAGTGGAAAAAATCTGTTTTTTTTTTATCCCCTATGTGTTTCGAAGCTTGATTTTTCGAGCAAAGCAAAGGCGTCCTCAGCAGATCGCCATCCCGTTCTGTCATCAGCTTCGCTCTATTCCCTGTTACTGCTAAAGTCATTCGTCTTCAAGTCAAATTTAAGAGATAGATTTATTTCGTCTGCTGTTGAAAATTATGCCATTGCTCATGAAACAATGAATATCAGCGCCTCACTATCTACGTCTCGTAAAAGGTGACACGTGTCATTTTAAAATAAACGACAACCTACGTTTTTATGGAAGCTCACATTGATAATTATTTATCAATAAGTATTCTCCGAACTCACTTCGATTGGGTTAGCTTAAATTAACTCAACAATATATATTATTAATATACACGCAACAACATTCCTTTCACCTATAATGCACTTATCGATGAGTTATTAGATGTACCATAATGTATATTTAAATATGTATTTTCTTCATAGTTTGTAATTGTAATATGGGAAATAGCAGCATTACTAGTGATAGGTGAGTACTTTATAGCGAAAACGTCCTAAGTCTTCTTATTTTCATTTTGGTGAAGAAGGCGACCTTCTCCTTTCCACAAAAAGACAAGCAGACGCACAGAACACTATCATCCTTTTCTGGTTAGTTTACCACCCACTTGGTTTGAATCCACCTTCATTATAAGAAAATCTATGTGTGGAACTCTTTGCCGTCGTCAGTGTTTCCTGCTACGTATAAGTTGGGTCTTTTAAGTTAAGAATAAACAGGCGTCTTTTAAACCATCGTGCTACATCGTCAGTCACATCGTAATTTAACATCTGATGAGATTGTGGCCAAACAATGGTCCATCAATTATGAAAAAACGCAAAACACATAAATATGCTTTGTCATTGGTTGTTAACTCACCAATGTTGACTATCAAATAATGACAAATGCCATCCAGCCGTTCGGCTGGTGACAGAACATCAATGACAAAGTATATTATTTAAGTGTATTGCGTCTATACGCATACGTACACCTTCCTCACATGCGATCGTTACCGCGTAGAGGGGCGTCCATTTTTGGGCTAGCACATCTATTCATGCTTATTTATTCATGGGCCATCCATAGCTGTAGCCGATAAAGCAAACGCATAAATCGTATGATAAAACTGTGAAAATAGATTCATAAATGGACCATTCTATTGATATAATGATAATGGAAAACATTTTTCTACTATGACCCAGTTTCGCAATTTTGCAGATTCTATGCTAAGATATTAAGATAATATTTTAAATGTTCCGTACCACTGATGACTAAATGAAACCCTCATAAGATCACGCGCGTGTCTGCCTGTCACACCCAATTTTCTCCGAAACTACCTGATGCAAAAGTTGAGATTTGGTGTGTATGATGTACATAGAATTTGGTGATGTTATCATGTAAGAGTATCGTATATAGGTTGATTCTGGTTTTGAAGGTTTATATTAAAGGGTATAATGAAACAGATTTTAAACGAAATTCTCAGATAACATCATGTAGCTTCAAATAAAAGCTCTCGTAATCAGAGGATCAAATGAAAGGAATCTTGAAAAATATGTGTGTAGAGTTATACAGAAATATTTTTAATTAACATCAAATAGTCACTTTATTAATTTAATTATATACATATATATATTAATCATATAATAAATGATTGGATATTTTGTCATGTATTGTATGTTTTGTTATTATTAATAAGTAGCTTTATAAATTAATGTTTATTTTAGTACACCGCTTTGTCTGCTCTTTGCTATCCTTTCCATCCAAAGGTTGCCTGGAAGAGATCGCTTTTAGCGATAAGGCCGTCCATTGTACCTTGTTTAAGTGTATTTTTTGCTTATCTGTTTATTTTTGTTTTTTGGTGTACAATAAAGAGTTTATCTATCTATCTATCTATCTATCTAATTTATATAGTAGGTATACTAGTGGAATGCTTGTGACATTAGTCCCGTAATTTTTGCTTTCTTTGAATTTCATGGGCTGTTTTTTTTTTCGCAAAACCCAAATAATTTTATTAAAATAAGATTAGCCTACATTACATTTTGATTTATATGTGACATTTTTCTTAATTCCTGCCTATTTACTTGTTATATGGATAATTTAATCTGAAATGAATGAGTTAATAAAAATAAATAATAAATTACTCCTTGTAACATCAGGTATCTGTGAGTGAAATTTCCGTCAAAATCGGACCAGCCATTTTAGAGTCCATACGTATAGGTGAGTGGTTTCATATGATATGATATGATAATACACATATTGAAGCTGCTGCCCGACTTTTACGATCGCTGGTTGAGTTGAAGGGGAATTTAACTATGTACAAAATAATCAGTCAGATTACCTTAGGACCGTTACTAACGGCCTATAGGTAACTGAATTGTACCAGACCAATACCAGATGGAAGCGTGCCCAAGACACTGGCTGCATTGCCACGCTGAATAGTTATTCTAATTCGCTGGAATAAATAATAGCCAGCACTTGGGTCACGTATCACCTGAATCAAAAGCCCCGCAAGATTTTTTTAAAATCCGGCGGGCACCGGCTCCCCACGGACCCAAGGTCTCAACCCCAAATGGCTCTGTACCTATTTAATTTACGATACCTACCTACCTATTTCATACTGACATTGTGAATTTATACCAGCAAAGTTTTTTTTCTATGTACCTACTAACAATCCATTTTTGTAGTAGGTGTTGTCGTGTCCGAATGCATTTTCAATTTCAATTTCATACTACACGGTCTTAAATAAATTAATATCCAAATTTGCAGCTTGAAACTGTATTGTAGTTTTGACGTTAGTAGGTAACAAAACGTCTAAATTAAACGCTTGCATAGAGTCTCTGCTCTAACGTACTGGCTTAGGCGCTGAGGCTGCCTATTATATGTCAATTAGGCCTAAACTACTACTACAGCGTCTCACTAAAGTGCCCTATACACTTAGACATCAACATTCATATTACTAGGTGAATAAAGCACCGTTTGTATAGTTGCAAGTGGGCCTTTATAGACGCGATGAGCCATACGAGTACTGAAGTTGATTTGATTTCAAGAAACTGAATTTCAAGATAATCTGATCAGACCGTTGGAGAAATAAAATGGCATACGCCACTGGCTTTCTTGCGAATGTAAATTGGGAAGGCGTACACTGTGCCGCGACTAAAAATGTGTGAACATAGTGGCACACACTCCATGCCCACACCACACACACTCACTATGACCCCTCACACTCATTAAACTCTAGTGATCTAAAAGAAAAAACACCCCTAAACCCTAACCCCCACCCCGCCCTCTCAAATAGTTTAGTTAATTTTACTTAAGATTAATGTTTAATTTAAGTGGAACTTTAAAAAAAAAAAAACATAGAACACTGTTTTTTGTCAAATGCAGACGTCATCGTTTCTGAAATTAAGTTTATACGTTTCTGTTCCAAAATAAATATGTTTAAAAATTTGGATATTGAAGTGACATCATCATCATCAGTGACTAACATCAAGGAACCATCAAGTATATTAATAGTAAGAATTTATGTGACATACTACCGAAAATTATCTTACTAGCCATCATCATCTTAATAAAAATAGTAGAGCTCCGAGTGAAAAGGCTCGACCGGGGAAGTACTACATACCTATTTCAGTCGCCAAGCAGCATTGCAGTATTCCGGTTTGCAGGGTATGGTTCCCGGTAAAACTACGGGTACGCGAAACTTATCCACTATGTGCCCCAAGTTGACGGGTGCAATGCAGTTCTGATCATGTTCTTTGTGGATGTGACCTACGCGATATGGCTTTGTTAAAAAAATAAAGAGGTATAAAAACTTACTGTCCTTACCCCCTCTAGGCCGAGTCAGCATAACATGTTATTTTCTTTCATTTACTTCTGTCAGGTCTTTATCAACTACTCTTTAACTCAATCAATCCATCTCTTATTCGTGTCTTCCTCTTACTTCTTTAACCTTTCACATTCGAGTCGACTCATCGATCTCAGCCCATGGATATCGTAAAATCCAACTAAGGGGCTTCCTTCTCTGTATTACCGAAACTTTGCACAAGCGTGGTGATTATGACAAAATCCTCCAGCTTTCAACTCAATACAGCATTGAATTCATTGATTAATATTTTTTTCTACAAAGTAACTTTGGTGTACGCGTTCGCGCTCTCGTTGGCTTGGCTAGTACTGATGTAAATCCACTAAGTAATGAAGAAATATCCTCTTTCCATTAAGCATGTAATCTCAAAATTTCAGGCAAGATCTCATCGAGCGTTATATCGTCACCCTCTGATGCGTTCGGGCCTTAAATAGACCCAATGAAATATACTCGGTTCAATTCACGGATCATTTGGTACGACAGCTCTTGATTCGAAGTGCTAGGCGGCCATTTAATATTTCGCCTTCGATCTGTACTAAATTAGAGGGGTAAGTACAGGACGGGGATGCTTAGTATTGGGTTATGGGCTCCTTTTGTTTTGCAACATGTCTTATAAGTAGGTAGTGTTATAAAATATTTTGTGAAATACTTTAACACTCTTTCCTTGAAAAAGTTATTGAGAAAAAAACCTTTAAAATCTAATTTTAAAATTTAAATTAAAGCTTTCATTGTAACGCACAAAAACTAAAACATCCACTAAAGTTACATAAGTACTATTTATCTTATTCGCAAATATGTGTTGGGACTACTTGATGTGATTATAGCCTCGTCTTGCTCATGCCATCTCTCTAGTTTCTGCTCCAAGTTTTATCTGCTTTCGGGACAATGCTTTTAGCCAAATTTCATAACCTCATAGCAAATACGACATTGGTAAACATAAAATGGAACATTATCACAGGTTCGCTCTCAGAGTGAAACACATAAATTGTTATTTATCACATCCGCCAGGCCCAAAATGATCATTGTCCTTTGCCCCAGTGATTAGTATCGAGTGATCGATTTTACAGCCTACCTCCTATCGTTGTAACTTTTTAGTGCGCCTTTTATTACGACAAACGATTTTAATCAAGCCAGTTTTTGTTCGGGCCACGCCATTAGCGCCCCAACTCGGAATAAAATTCCAAGTCGCAAATTCCAAGTCGCATTCGAGATTCGAGAATTCGCTTTTAAGTTCGTTTGATAGGTGGCCCCCGACCCGTTTACTGACCTTTATGTTGCGACGTAAAATAAATCTATACAAACCCGCATTTAAGTTTTCAATGAAGGTCTCCTTAACGTTTTTCTATGCGAATTTAGATGGAGTTTCCGGTCGTTGAGAGTTCATAAAAAGAATCGAAACCTAACGTGGTGCCAAAGTGGATCTTGTAAGTTGAAGCCAATGGATCGGTTAACTTTTATTGGGATTCGAATGAATTTCAAGTCGGGTTGGCTAAAAAGGCATATGAATTCAGAAAAGATTGGTATATACGAGGCAGCTTAAAGTAATTCGCTGAATTCAATTCACATTTGAATTTGAAACAAATGCATGTTTAAAAAGTTTAAAATGTAAACAGGTATCAATTGTTTTTTTGTTTATACTGTAGCTTACCTAGACTAAATTGATATTTCTGATTTTTTGAAGTATAATCGATGATTTGGACGTAGGTATGTATTATTAAAAAAAAACAAGCGTTTGACCACCAGCTTACTTAACAAGGAGGTAAATTATGTGGCCTTAGATGGAGCACGCCTATCTAAAAGGAAATATAGTTATATATTTCAGTCGATAGCCATTGCTATATATCGTTGCCTATGAATCTTCTCGAAACTAAAAGTATTTCAAGCACGTAGCTTTGCCAAAACTAAAAGCAGAGCAAATCAAAAATTCAAAGGCTTTAAAATATCCGGAAATACACTTTGACTCCGGGCTTCTTTACAGAACACCCCTTAAAAGTTTCATAGTGAAAGTTGGCTTGTTTCTGTGTACCTCGCTAAGCGACGTCCGTTCATGCCGTTGTCATAAATGCGGGGTTTTGTTCTCTGTGAAAAACTTTAAGAAGTCGCTGGTGAAAGTAAATAAGTTATTGTTCAGTCACAAATGGTGCAAAATTATTTTTATTTAATTTCCTTAAACATGTATTCACAAAAATGTAGAAGTAGTTTGTTCAATTATACGAACTATATATTAGTAGTTCACCCCAAACTGAGATCGCGTGATGTCTGGTTTGTGACGGAGATTATTTCTCAAATAGAACGTAATTAACAAAAGATAAAAGTAGGTATGCTTTCAATGCACCTTACTTAGCCTAAGTGTTCGAGGCTTATCATATCATAGCTGTTGTTGTTGCTAACCAATAATATCCTAACCTATAAATAACCTATAATAACATGAAACGTGGTTTAAAAATCTAGCCCCTTCAGCCTACGGATGTCGTAAAGTCAACCAAAAAGGCAGCAGCTTCTTTCTGTGTGTTAACAAAACTTTAACTGTGAGCACCAATCTGTCTGCCAAGCGTGATGATTATGACGAAACCTAACAGTTATAGAGGAAGTTCTTTTCACATTGTGGTGGACAATCATTTACTGTTGATATGGAATATGCGCAGTCTAATCACTCGCATGATACCCCAAAAAGATGGATGCTACCCCACTTATCAAAAGATGGATGGATGCACAGCGAAGGCTTCAAGTCCTGTTAGCACCCTATGGCTATGAAGCCCTAAAAAGTGGAGCAGGGCGAACACATACCCCATTTTTAAGTCAGATATAGTCGTACCCAGTTGAAAGCTATAATCGCCAAGAATATTTAGGTTACAGGAAAGACCGTGAGAGCAACTATTTTAGTAAATGACTTCCTCGCGAGGTAGATAAGGCAGTACCTATAGTAAAGCGACACTGACTTCCTGGAGGGTCTCGACACTTCACACACCTCTCGCCACGAGTTCCGCTGCCTTTGTACGCGAATGTTATCTAATTTGAATTTGCTCGCTCCTTGAGAGGACTTAGCGAGTACGTTTCGAGCTGAAGTACCCACGCTGTGCAGTTTGTAGCGTGGGTTAAATGGATGCAGTTTTGGTATATGATTTCCTGGCACAAAGAAACGTTGCACTTTGAGAGTTATCCACTTTTCTGTTACATAATTTGTGTCAGCAGTGTAGCACATGCTACGTGATTGTGTTATTACATAAAATCAGAAGTTATTTATTGGTATAGCTATGAATATATACAGGTAAACAAAATACAGTTGAAACATAGACAGGTTTTTTATACACCCACGGTGGCATACAAACATACAGCCTATGGTAGGTATGTAGAACCTTATTGCCATATGAACTTTAATTCCAAAAGGTTTCAGAATTTCACAAAAACCGGACTTTCTTTTGTCCAGTTCACCAAGATTTTATTGACATGTCAGACCTAATGAAATCGGACTGTCCGATTGAAAACCGTACATCTGGCATCCCTAGGATCTTTTGTTTTATTAACATGAATTATATATATTATTATCTGGATGATGTATTTTTTTCAATTATTTTGATGACAGATGGACGGTTCAGCAGTCGGTTTTTATTTGTTTCAACTTTCAACTAACTAATATGAATAAATCTTAGTTCCGAGGTATGGAAATGGCTGATGTAAGTATGGAAACAATGGAATGGGGCCTTTGTCCGAACAACGGAAAAAATATTGGGAAGCAGTTTATCCTTTATAGTAGACCCATCGTTTAAATTTTCTAAATTAATTTCAGCATTATTGCAGCCTCTCCCTTTCGCTTAAGGCTTGCTAAAATAACATTCTGTGAGGGTTAAGCTCGCCCTTAACACACCTACTTGTGGATTTCAGATAGACTCACGACTTTATCTCTAACTCTGAGCGTGGATCACCTACTAGGGGGTAGTAATCATATACAAACATACGTTCGGTACATGTCCAATGTTGGCAAGTAGCTAACATGTAATACGTGACAGGTTGACATGCCAGTACAGTACACCAGTAACACATGTCATCGGAGTTTTAGTTTGGCCATCGTCCTGGGGGCAATACTATGAAAATCGAACGTCGTTTGATACGAAAGAACTTCTGTCATTTTTGTATTGAAAAACGTGCAATCCGTCAACGGATCCGTCATGTTTTGTTTTTTGTAGTAGTAGGTCTACTGTTTTCTCACCATGGGACCTTCACTGCCAGAGCATGTGCTTTATGTCAAATACGTCCATAGTTCCAATTTCTGGATTTGAACCCTATACATTGGAATCTAAAGGCGGGCCTATTACCCTCTTATCCACACACTCGTATATTTAAAAAAAAATGTGTTAGCTGGTGTAATCTCATAAATTCACGTTCCTTTCTGAAAACCAGACTACAAAATTACATTGCAATTTTCAATGCAAAATCGTTTCTTAAAAGCCTAAATGCTCGATTAAACACCCCATCAAGTAACATCTCTCTAGGCGATTGCCCATTACTGAGACGATATACGAAATTTCAATAAACTCAGGCTGTAAGGGGCTGTTAGGGGACTAGTGAGACAGGATCAAGCTCAAAGAAAATTGAAACGGCATAAGAATGGCCCTGAACGCGGCACAGAGGAAGAAAAGGAAATTATTATGGTAAACCTTGAAATTAAATTACTAGTTTTATCCGTTTATACTTTGCTGTCTCCGGATATATTAACCGCCTCTAGGGTCTAGTGGTTCACTCACCGGTGTGAGATCCAGAGGTTCCAGGTTTGATCACCAGGGGTAGTACAATATTGTGATTGGTTTGGTTGTTGACTTCGTTTAAGTCTTCCTAGCTAGCCAACATCTTGCCTAATTGTGTCGCCATAACGACAATTCTAAAATTGCTGAGTTCCGGCATTTAGAGGTATGATGCCAGTTACTCAATTTCCGGGTGAAGTGCGGTTCCACCTTCAGCCTTATCAAAACCAGATGATGTGAAGGCCAAGCGCTTCCCTGTCGTACAATAAATAAGCAGTTTTTTATTAATGATGGGAGCTCTTGACCTCTCTAGGCTTGATAAGCTCTATGCTAGAGCATATAATTATGTGTTCTACGATGAAGCGATCTTTCCCAGAAGGCCCTGACTTTCCCGCACACCGACTGACCTGGTTAAACCATTTGGCACCTAGCTTCGGCAGGGTGTCTGCTAAGTAGGTGGACCTATACAAGTCCTTCCGTCGTTGCTTGGAAGCGCCAGCGCCTTTATCGCTAGTAAACCTCATCTTTGCCTAGTTTGCTGGTAATGCACAGGTCAACCTGAAAATCAAGGACATACCCTTTTCAACAAAAAAATATGGACTGCCTGGTGGTTTTGGCACCCATTCTTTTTATTCTCGTCTAAAATTTCTCATAGTTTGTATGAGTTGCTTAACCAGTTTAACTATTTGATTTTCAATAGAGTTGCTAAGCGTTTGGCCACCAGCTCAATTTAAAAAAGTTAAGCTGTGGCATTTCAATTTATTCACTCTGGACTAGACGGTAAATCTTAGATTTTACTAGTGCGGATAAACAGACAATAAATAGAGAAATAAATAAATATAGAACAAAAATTTTACACAGCGCCATCATAGCTTGTAATATGGGAACTACATTACGGATATAATACATAACTACTTATTTGTTAGTAAATACATACTTATCATACAATACGACACCCAAACAGAACAAATATGAATATCCATCACACAAATGTTTGTCCTGGGCGGGAATCGAACCCACAACCTACAGCGCAGAAGGCAGAGCTACTAGCAACTGAATACAGAATACAGAGATTAATTAATAGCACCATTGTTACAAGTCAAAAAAATATATAGGTATATGTGTAATTAATTTAATGTAGTTATTAAGTGTAATTAATTATCGGTAACTACGGTAAACACACCTTTTATAATATGCTTCCTGCATATTTTAAGGTGTGTTCCACCAACCAACACTCAAAGCCTACTCTTGAAGGATGGCGTGGAAGGCTGAGCTGTGAGGCTTGTTAACAAGGGCATGAGTTTAATTCCTTACCCGTACTATTGATAAAAGTAGAGGCAAATCGATGTAGAATATCTACAAGGTACGTCTCCACTTCTATCAGCTTATAATCGACGTGAACAGCCAATTTAATCTGCACAACTAGAGCTTTCCTCCCCTTCCACTTTCAGAAGGGGCGCCGGAAAGTTATTGCAATTACAAATAAGCAAACGTAATTCGCCCAGAGCAAGGAATGCTATTTTAACACAAAGCTTTTAGTATTAGAATTGAATAAAGAATAAAGAATAAAGAATATTTATTTCAATAGAAATACCTACTACCTATAAATATCACATAGTACATTTAGTTCTTGATACGGTATTTGCATGAGGTATAATGCGATTTTCATCGAGACCCAAACTAGGTGGTGTATGTAGTTTAAAATAATAAAATTATATTCACATTTTACGTAACGCCATCTGGCCTCGAAATAAGCAATACAATTTATGGGAACTAGATTATGGAGTAAATTAAAACAACTATTTTAAATACATAAGATACAATATTTTATTATAGCCTTTATTTGCACTGCTACAATTTAAATAAAAGTAAATTAAGTAAACCAAATCACAGTGTAAATAACATTCATAATGCATTATAAATTAAATTATTTAAATAACCAAATTAACATTCATGCATAAAATTTAAATCAATGAACTATTTAAATAACTAACATTATTGCCTTACAAAATTAAAATTAAGTTGGATATTTATTTTTATATCAAAGGACCTCTCAACGAGAAAAAAAAACTACAATATAACACCTAAATAACGAAACAAACATCCATATTCACCACACGAATGACTGTGTCGGGAATCGAACCAATAACCTACGGCGCAGAAGGCAGAGCAACCTGCCTACTGCAGTTGGGTGAGCTGAGAGGCCACTACATCCAGACCTAACTCTCTGGACGTAGTTTGAGAATGTCAATTTTTTTTAGCTAATGGGAAACAGCGGATTTTAAGGTTGTACTTCGGCTTTAAGTTCGTCTTTTACAATTATTGGTAATCGTGGATTAAACATTATCAAATTTGCCATCTCCATTGGTTTTCCAAATTGGTAGGAAAAGTTATTTTGCGAAAATAATGAATTGGTTGTAAAAACAAAGACCTACCACCAACCAAACCAAGCACATTATTGTACTTCCCCTGGGGATCGAACCCGTGACTTCTGGATCTGACACCGATAGGCGAACCACTAGATCACAGAGGTGGTTAAAATCGTGCTAAAAGGGGTCTGTCTCAGGCATATTTTTATCAATTGCAATGTTTTTATATGTTTTTGATGACGTACTAAATATTGACGGGCCAAAAACGATTTATACAGGAACGTATCAATGTTTCCAAGCGGTAGAAATATGAAACGTAGGCTATCTGCGGAGTAGTAAATAAAGGGTTTACCGGTTTTCAAACTCAAACACAAAATTATATGCATTAGAATCACTAGAATGTCTAGACGTCTTGTCTAGACAAAATGCAGTCTACAGCCCTATTCAACAAAGAAATCATACAAAAACATACGAAAATTATAGAAGCCGACGAATATTCATCAAGTTCATATGCCCAGGATTACTTTAAATCGTCAAAAATTAGCTTACTAGTTAAAAATCGAAAATTCTATTGTTGATAACTTAATTCACATGTTCACTCACCTGGGTTCACTTAGCCCAATTTGTCAATCAACAAATAATCACTAGATGCATCAAGTCAAGTCAATATGAATGGAATAGTTTTATCCTGAGTAGGTATGTTATTGGTATGAATTGAAAGGTCAGATAAAAAGTAAACTTTATTGACCACATAGAAACGAAAATATTATTAACTCTTCAAACCAAAGTTCTAAGCGTTAAGCTCGCACGAGGCACCCAAATAGTCAGGTTAGTACATAGGTTTTTTTTTTACCATAATCTTATTCCTAGATTTGCTACTATTGGAATTCCTCCTTAATTGAGCTAGATTTGTCCAGTATCCATAGCAAAACATAAAAATTAAATACTTCACCAAATACTGTAAGAAAATATTTTATATGACAATATAAAACTCATATACCTTCTCACTTAATTACTTATATCTGATTCCCGCTGTGATCACAGACCTTTAAAACATGTGTTTATTTTAACTATACTGTCTAGTTTAGTAAAATATTTACAATAAATCTAACTATGTGTCAAAGTCAAAGTCAAAGTCAAATATTTTTATTCAGTAAGATTTTTTAGGATCACTTTGAAACGTCAAATCTACCGCCTGTTCGGAATCGCGACCAGCACACAAGGAGAAAGGCAAGAACCTCGGGCTAGTTTTTTTTTTTCATGATCCATTACAATAGCTTAAAATTATCTAATACTAATTACAATTTATTCACTGGAGCAATTTCATTTTTTTAATGCCAGGCTTTCTTATCTTCTAGGTAATCTGAAATTTTATAATAAGCTTTCCTGGATAGCTTTTGTTTTACAAAATTTTTGAATTTATTATTTGACAAGCTTAGCACATCACTTGGCAATTTATTATAAAAGCGTACAGTTTGCCCTATGAACGATTTATTAACCTTATGGAGCCTAGTTGTGGGAACAGCGAGTTTATTCTTATTTCTAGTATTATAATTATGTTTATCACAGTTTTTGTCAAATAAGCTTATGTTTTTACGCGCGTACATAATATTTTCATAAATATATTGGCAGGGCATAGTCAATATATTTATTTCTTTGAACTTGTCTCTTAATGAATCTCTGGGACCCATTTTGTAAACAGCGCGAACAGCCCTCTTCTGCAAAACGAATATGGTGTCTATATCTGCAGCACTTCCCCACAGTATTATGCCATATGACATAATACTGTGAAAGTAACTGAAGTAAACTAGTCTTGCTGTAGCAACGTCTGTGAGAAGACGTATCTTCTTTACAGCATATGCTGCAGAACTAAGTCTCTTCGCCAGTTTATCTATGTGTGGGCCCCATTGAAGTTTATTATCTAAAGTTAATCCCAAAAATACAGTGGTTTTGACTAATTCTATGTTTTCCTCTTTAACTTTTACATTAGCTTCAACTTCAGTTACATTTGGTAAAATAAATCGAATACATTTGGTCTTTTTCTGATTGAGTACCAAGTTATTTACATTAAACCAGTTAACAATTTTTGAGATTGCATTGTTTACGTTGTCAAAGTTAGTCATTTGTCGCTTCAATCTAAATAGAAGTGACGTATCATCTGCAAACAGAACAATCTCATGGTCATCTTTAATTATTTGGGGCAGATCATTAATATATACTAAAAACAAGAAAGGCCCCAATATAGAACCCTGCGGCACACCCATGGTAACCAAAGATCCTGAAGAACGCTGGCCGTTCACGTCGACATGCTGTATGCGATCACTTAGGTAAGACGTGAGTAAGTCTAGTGCAACACCCTTGATACCATAGTGGTCTAATTTCATAATCAGTGTTTCATGGTGCACGCAGTCAAAAGCCTTAGACAAATCACAAAAGACTCCCAACGCATCATGTGATTTCTCCCAGGCCTCGAAAATATACGATACTAAACTAATACCGGCATCAGCAGTTGAGCGACCTCTTGTAAATCCAAATTGTTTGTCATGAAATAGGGCGTTAGCATAAAAATGACTATGTAACTGTGTAAGAATAATCTTCTCAAAGATTTTACTAAATGTCGGTAGTACTGATATCGGCCTAAAGTTTGTTGGATCAGAACTGTTACCAGATTTAAAAAGAGGAGTTATTTTACTATATTTCATTAAATTAGGGAATACGCCGCAGTCGATGCATTCGTTGAAAATAAAAGCTAATTCAGGCGCTATAACGCCTATTATAGGTTTAACAATGCTTACAGAGATGCCCCAGAGGTCAGAGGTCTTCTTTTCATTTATAAGTTTAAATGCTTTAATAATATCGTTATTATTAACATATTTGAAATAAAATGGTTTATTACATGATGGTACATTGTTTTTCAGTATTGACTCTGCCATAATATTTGAAGAGTTCAATGATTTTGTGGTAGAAACAGGTATATCAGTAAAAAACGTTTCAAAAGCTGTTGCAACATCAATATTTTGGGATATGTTAAGATTTCCTATTTTTAAATTAAATTCGTTAGTGTTGCTGCTTTTCCCTTTTCCAGTCTCACTATTAATAATTTTCCAAGTAGCTTTAATTTTATCTTTACTATTTACAATCTGTTTTCTCAAGTATTGGGATTTAGCGGCCACACAAACTTCCTTAAAGATTTTAGAATATTTTTTTACTTTATCATTAAACTCTTCACTAAAGTTGTACTGTTTTTCACCATAAAGTTCATACAATTTTCTTCTACTTTTATGTATTCCCGCTGTTGCCCACTCACTAAATGTTGCATTATCAGAGACTGTGATTGTTTTGGATGTATATATTGAGTTAAATATGTTGCTAAATTTAGTAAAAAATGTATTATATAAACAATCAGGATAGTTGCCATTATATGAAACAGGTAATTTAGACATTAGTGCTGATTTTAATTTTTCCACTCTATCAGCTGTCAGTGGTACAAAATTAATTTTCCTTTTTATATGAGTTTTACATTGTGTTTCGATTTTAATAATTTCTCCTAGATGGTCAGATTTTATTTTACTTATTACACTCTTCCATATAATGTTGGTATCTGTAAATTGTGCAGTAATTGATCTCAAGCAGCCGTTAACACTGGCAAGTTCAGACTCAAGAAGTTGCATGTCATTTTCATATTTTGTTTTATTATTTTCTAGTTCTACTGTACACAGTTTGAATTTTTCTAATATTTCTAATTTACTCTTATTATTTATGCTCTTATTGTGTTTTTTTTGAGATTTTAACAATTTTGATGTTTTTGAGATCTGTTTTTTAATCTTTACATATCTTTTTGATGCGTTTTTGCTGCATGTTGTACCAGTGCCCACCACTGAGTCTTCATGAGTCAAATCAATCACTGTATTGGGCACATCACTACTTGCAACAGAAACTTGGCCGAGTACACTATCCACTGACAGTAATTCATTAAATAAATTTTGAGTTTTTTGTGCTGCCGAGCAATGAGATTCCTCTTCCAATTGCGTGATTCGTTGGTGGGCATCACGCAGCTCTAGCTCTAGGGCCGATGTTCTCTTCAAGGCAATCTCATACTCGGTACTGCACTGATCAAAACCATGTACTATCATTTCTAACCTATTTTGTTCCTCAAGTACACTCTCATATTGACAGTGTAATGAAGATAACTCACTTTTTAGTTTTGTGTTATTTCCTAATGCTTCTAACAATATACTTTCATTGTCCTCCCTTTCACAAGTCAACTGGCTGCACAACTCCCTGGCCAGTTTCAGCTCATGTAAAGCCAGTTGAAGTTGGGATTCTTCCTGGCGAGCTTTGCGGGTTTGCATACGGTTGGCCATTACAGAAAGTGTTATAATTTCAACAAACTTCTAGCCAGGATAATTGACGGCCAGATGAGGTTATGCCGGCTAAACCAAATTCGAAGCTCTATAATACTTACGTGTAATTATTGGATTGAAATTACATTCGAGATGTAATGTTTACGCTTAGAATACACTGTAAGTTAGATCAAACCACTCCGAACCGAGAGAACAATGACGAAAATTAACCGTGAGACAAATGGCCACTTTGCATCAGATACACATCACTTTTACAAAGTATTTATATACGTACACGTATGTTATCGATTATTCTAGTAATTTATGTCAATATTGTAACCAAAACACACTAAAATCAAATAAAATTCAAAAGAAAAGTAAAGTAAAGATAAAGAAAGAAAGTAAAAAAGTAAAGAAAGTAAAGATAGCAGTCAGGTTACCACGGTATAGGTAACTTAACTATTACATATAGCCTATGAAGTCTTTTTCTAGGATAACAAGTTTCATTTAGGAATAGGAATTCAAAGCCTCGATCATCGTCGCAAGGTTGCAAGCTTATCAGTTTTCCATCGGATACACTTCGGAAAGTGTGCAGTGGAATTACACAATCTACTTCCGCCATCCCCATTTTTTTCACGGACAACCAGCCGTTCGGCGATGCGCTACCGGTTTTTGGTGGATATACCTTCCTCGCGCACTAAGCGGTTTTTTTCCTCATTTATAATGCGCACTGTCAAGGAATGGAACGCTTTGCCTGAGTCTATGTTTCCTGAACACTACTACAGGGGAGTCTTCAAGTCAACAGTGAATTGGTTCCTTTGGGCAAGTGTGTTCTATTGTAGGCTGCATCATTGCTTTACATCAGGCGAGATAACAGTCAAACACAAGCATAAAAAAATGAAAAACTTACTGTGCGCAATAACAATAAAAAATTGTCGGCAACTACTTTCAAGGCAAGGTTCTAAACTTTGCTCTAGAAATCTACAGTAGAGACAGGTTGAGTGGTTACATTAATTTAGTGGAAAGGAACGCTTCGAGGTAATAGGTTTGGCGAACGTTAAACAAGGTTGTGCTTGGAGGGATATTGATCACGATCAAGATAATATTTAGCTGGAATGTACACTGATTTGAGCATCGTATCCTCAAGGTAGAGGTGTCAACCTCTTTGCGTGATTTTTCACGCAAAGAGATTTTCATCTTTGAGTCAATCGCTGGCAGCTTATAAAAAGAACATCAAAAATAAAAATATCAGGATTCAAATCTGTTTTTATTTTACATTGTATGTGAATACGAGTCGTAAGTTAAAACACATTGGAATTTCAGGCATCCTTTTAGGCATCTATTTTTTACGCAATGTACCAACGCGATGTTTGTTTTTTTCCAGTTTTCATTTATTTGCGGTATTTTTTTGACAGAAATGAACAAAATAAACATACCTACACTCGCACACAAAACATTTGATCATTCCAAAAAATAAGCCATCGTTAAAACGCAAAAATAATAATTGCCTGGTCCCAAACAGTGAAAGCCGACCTTTTGTGGCGAGCCCGTCAGGTGGCCAATATTATGTGCATTACAAATTCAGATACACAAGCGCCGTATTTCGCTTTTACACAGTCGGAGACAAAAGATTTTATAAAATAGGGGTTTTCGTGCGAATAAATCATATCAGTTCTGTCGTTCAGTTGCAGAACGCTAAGAAATATACGAGCCTTTTCGATTTATTTATAGGTACGGCGATAGCCAGATTGTGTTCATTGAAAGATGAAGCTAAGCGTGAAAACGTTGACATTATAAAATGTAATGAATTGAGCATGATTTATTAGGGGTTTTTTTTATTGTACGAGGGGAAAATCCTTACCTTCATCTCACCTGGTAACAAGTTAAGATAAGGCCGAAGCTGGAGGCGCACATCATCCGGAATCGTACAGTAAAAAAATAAAAAGTTAATTAACACATAAGAAATTTTAATATGCAGGGTGAGTTTATTACCCAGCCTGTATATTAAAATTACCTAAGCTGGCTAAGTTTGAAACCGTGAGAGTTATCGAAAAGTCATGTTAACTCCTACTACGGCACAGAATTTTTCAATTTTTATTGGTGCTACAACAACAAAATATTAAAAATAAAATAAAAATTAAGACATACGGATTTTTTGTTTCTCTCAATTTTATTTCATTTCCTTGTTGTTTTTTGTTCGGAACCTTCGGCGTGCGTTCTCGAACTTGGCCGGTTTGTTCACAGCAGCCTTTGTCTGCGATTACTATAAAAAAACATGTATTTTCAGAAATATCGCATGAAAACATCTTAAAACACAACTCAATTGTGTAACGGTATAGCAAAAATGATCGCAAAATAGACCATTTATTTGTTTGCTATTAAATAAACGCAGAAATATTTCGTGCGTCGGATAAAACGAAAATTTCATACAAAATGTAAGCAGTGTTTACAGCAATAAAATCGCTTAAAATTTGCATCTGGCAATAATCCGCGGGCAAACAGCACGACCTCTTTGATTACGATTGTTACAATTATTCTGACAATGATGTGCTGAGCTGTGAAGTGCTCGATAAGTTTCATCGAACGAGCTGTTGTTGTAGGTATTTATCGTCGCAAGTTACTTGAACTGTCAATGAATTTATGATTTATTTTATAGGTTCTGTTGGTCTGTAACGTGATGATGGTAAGCAGCTCGACGGTATGACTCTTGTCCCTTGGGAAATGAGTAGGCCTTTGGTGTGGGACGCTACTTGCGCCATCTCATCTGCCTGGGACATCAGTTGGGGCTGGTGCAGCGGCTGATTCGGCCGAGGATCACAAAAGGCACAAATATAGTGGTCTCGACAGATCTTACTTATTTGAGCTATTTGGGGTCGAGACCTTGGCGCCGGCTGGTGCCCTCCAGGTTTTCAAGAATCTAGCGGGATTTTGATTGAGGTGACACGTGACCCAAAGGCTGGCTCTTATTTAGGCCATCGAATCAGCATAGCTATTTAGCGTAGCAATGCAGCTAGTGTCTTGGGCACGCTTCGCGTCTGTTACTGGTCTGGAACAGTTGAGTTACCTATAGGCCGTTGGTAATCTGAGTGATTCCTTTGTACTTAGTTAGATTAATTGTAAATTTATTAAATAACATTTACAAAATGTATTTCTACAGGTTCTTAGATATCGGAAAGTGTAACTGTGGTTGGGTTAGATTATATTTGGCCATTTATTGACTCTGGTCCATATATCATTCTCACTCACACAACTGTGTAGCACAACACACACACTTATGTGTAGCATTACACATAAACACAAATGTGTACCACAACATACATACAAAACTTTATAATAAGTTTAATAAGATCTTTTACTTGTCTATTGTTGCCTGAAATAAAATATTATTATTATTATTATTATTATTAAAACTGTGTACCACAACAAGCATGCATAAATATGTACCACAACAAGCATGCACAACTGTTTATCGTAACTTAATTTACAACTTTGAAACACAACTGTGTACCACAACATAATACACAAATTAGTACCACAACATTTATTTAGCACACAACTTTTAACCACAACAAAATACATGCACAGCTGTGTACCACAACATACACACGCAACTGTGTACCACAACATACATACACAACTGTGTACCACAACATACATAGGTACACAACTGTTAACAAACAGCTGGTCAGATAGCGCTCGCGATATAATGCTGCTAGAGCCACGATCCAGTTTAGATTTAGCGAGTTTTTCCATCCCAGGGGCTTCACGGAAAAAACTGGCAAACAAATTGACCTGGGAAATTCGCACTTCATGTTAAACATTTCCAATTGTTTTCCAATTAGCAGCGCTTCGCTGTTAGCGAAACCGAGATTAATGTTTCCTTTTTGTAAAATAATGTTTTTTGTTATAATTATTTGTTTATTGCCCTTTGAATACCTATACGTATTTGAAATAAACAAAGAAACAATTTTGAATGTAATTTTCTTCATACTACATAGTTAAGTAGGTACCTACCAAGAATTTTATACCGTAATGATTTTGGTGTTTGAATGGCAGCTGACTGAAATCCCTGTGGCATTTCAGCTTACTCTAATAGTTTATTTTACAAATCTCATAGCTCAGTTGTTAGTAACTCTGCCTTCTTCGCAGTAGGTTGTTGGTTCGATTCCCACCCAGGACAAACATTTGTGTGATGAATATATGTTTGTTCTGTGTTTGGGTGTTGTATCATAATTATTACGTATGTAAATACAAGGTATTTAAGAATTCTATCCGTAATCTAGTTCCCATATTACAAGCTATGCTTAGTTTGGTGCTAGGTGGCGCTGTGTGAAATAAATGTCCTGAAATATATATATATATATATATATATTTATGCTTATTAAACTATTTCAGTAATATACCCAGCAGTAAACGGATGCTAGTTGGCTGATACTGGATGATGATAGTGATAACTGTTTTTATTATTGTATTTTTTGATGAGCTGTGTGGCAAGTGGGTATGGACCCGCCTTCCGATCTGGAACTGTGGATTCAAATCCAGTCGTACACTAATGGACTTTTCGGTTTTTCGGAAGTGTATGGGCGCATTTGACACATGCACGTACTCTGGCGGTGAAGGTTACATCGTGAGGAAACCGGCATGTCACTAGGACCATAAATTATGTTAAATCATATAACTCTGGCTAGTATTCCGCTAAGCCACGATGAGCTTGCAACCTGTTCATTTATTTATTTATTTAACTCTTAAGTGCACAAAATAAACTACTGTACACTGGGCATAATGTTAAAAGCATTTAAAAATAAATACTTTCACAAAAGTCAAAGTCAAAGTCAAATATTTTTATTCATTAAGATTTTTAGGATCATTTTGAAACGTCAAATCTACCGCCTGTTCGGAATCGCGACCAGCACACAAGGAGAAAGGCAAGAACCTCGGGCTGATTAATTTTTTGATGATCCATTTAACATTTAGGTACATTGTTTATAATAATTTAATAACATTACAAGTGTTACCTACATCATAAAACTAAAAACTTAATATTATCTTAAAACATTGATTACTACATAACTATCTAATGGGCAGTTTCTTGACATTGAGAAATCACCATTTAACTGTCAACTGGTATAGCAACATCGGGCCACGCGTTCTTATCGTCGATATAGTCACTTATTTTGTAGTAGGCTCTTTTAATTAAATTATTCTTTATATACAATTTGAATTTACGAGCAGAGAGTTTGGTGGCGCTTTGAGGAAGCTTATTATAGAATCGTACACAGTTTCCTAAGAATGAATTATTTACTTTTCCTAAGCGATACCTAGGTATGTCAAGTTTATTTTTATTTCTAGTATTAACACTGTGTACATCACTTCTTTTAACAAACTCATCAATGTTCCTGTGTGCGTGCATTAGGTTTTCATAAATATATTGGGAGCTGACTGTCATAATACCAATCTCTTTAAAACGTTCCCTGAGAGAGTCACGAGTTTTCAATTTATAAATTGCCCGTACAGCTCTCTTTTGCAGGATAAAAATGCTTTCAATATCTGCTGCATTTCCCCATAAAAATATGCCATAGGACATAACGCTGTGAAAGTAACTAAAATAAACTAACCTCGCCGTGGTTTCATCAGTAAGATGCCTTATGGTACGTACTGCGTAAGCTGCCGAGCTTAGCCGGCTAGCTAATGTATTAATATGAATACCCCATTGCAACTTTGCATCGATATTTAAACCCAAGAAAGTAGTTGCTTCTATAAAGTTAAGTATTTCCCCATTTAAGATAATGTTAGCATTGCTGACTTGAACGTTAGGCAAGGTGAATCTAATGCATTTCGTTTTTTTCTCATTTAATAAGAGGTTATTTACCGTAAACCAATCAAGAACTCTAGCTAGAGAAGCATTTACACAATCATAATTATCTTTAGCCCTATCAACTCTAAATATTAATGAAGTATCGTCTGCAAACAATACAATATCACATAAATCCCCTACACAGGAAGGCAGATCATTGACATAGACTAGAAATAAAAAAGGCCCCAAGATTGACAAAGAATACTAGCTGCTTGCAAACCGCGGGCATGTGCCGAACGTAAGTTCAGACGTGCCTCTCATTACCCCTAGTAGGTGCTCATAAGATCCAAGCTCTGAGTAGTGATCAGAGGTGAATCCTCTAAGGAGAAAAAGTCGTGAGTCTATAGGTTTGTTGATTTGTATTTTTGGATAATACTAATTTAACATTATGTGCTGATTAGGCGCATTTATGTTTGGGTATTGAATAAATAAACCAAATCAAAACATTGCAAAAAAAACATAAATGTACCTATTTATTTTCGGGCAGAAAATACAAGAGGTAGCAAATTAAATAGAACCTTTCCACTGCTTTCCCACTTAGCAGATTTTATAACATACCGTAGGATAGGCTGTGTAAGTACAGCCGCGGGAAAAAGCTGTAAAATTGTAGCAGCGCTCAAATTAATTCATATTTTTTCATTTAGATTTTTAGAGAGAGTATCTCTTCAGAAAGAGTGTACTCAGCGCGCAATCGCAATTTTAAGTTGAATGAAGGCAAAAAATAAAAATTGTATTTGACACATGCAAAAAAATATCATCCAGACATGACCGGTATTGTCGCGGTCTCGGAGAGTCGCCAGAGGCTCAAAATCAATTGTTTTTACTCGCCATTTTATTGGCCACGAACATTTATTTGTTCATAGAAAAGTGCTATAAGATCTCGAATTTTTTTTGGTACTCTGATTATTTTTATGTTGTTCGTAATTATAATTATTTACTGTAATTCAATTAATTAAAAAAATATCTATTCTTAAAGACCAGTCAATGTAAAATTGAATTTATGTGATTTATACAGTTTTTGTTCAAGATATTGTGTTTTTTTCTTAAACGTGCCTAAACATAAGTTTTGACGTACCTTCATCTAGGAGTCAGAAAAAACTGGTAGTCCAGATTATAGTCTAGATTATATAGTATAGATTACAAACTATACATTCCTTTTTTTAAAATAAGCTGATAATAAAATGACAGGCATCAACCTTTACGAAAAAGGTTAGTGGGAAAGAAAAATAAGCTGATATTTTTATTACAATTTCCAGGTTTTTATTGAAAGACGGGGAAGCGCTTGGCCTTCATCTCACCCGGTTACAAGTTGTGATAAAGCTGAAGGTGGGGGCGCACTTCACCCGGAATCCTCAACTAACTGAGGAACTGTGGTGACATAATTACGTAAGATGGTGGAGGCTAGCCAGGCGGACTTAAACAAAATCCTACCACAAACTAAACCAAGCAAAGCACAATATTGCTCTCCCTGGGGATCGAACCCGGTACCTCTGGATCTGGACCACATATTACTTACTAGAGTATAATAATAATTAGCTGTTAATACCACAGCTAATTATTATTATACTCTTTCATACCCACCAAACATTCATGATAAAGTTTTTTCCCAGACAGTACCATGTGGGCGCGCTCCGTCGAACAAACATCGGTGAAGTTTTGGAAAACGTTTTACCCGCTGATTACGAAGTTGCCTTCCTCGTGTGACTGACGTACGGGCTAGGGTCGGCTTATGATGAGGAAAATTCACAAATATTAAGGAATTTTCAAGAGTGAACGACTTTGTAGCCCTGAAAAATTTTACCACCATCTTACCTAATTCTGTCGCCATAATAACAATTCATAAAAAAAATTGTTGTGTTCCGCCATTCAGAAGTAAGATAGCCAGTGTCTCAGTTTGTTGATGATTCCGGGTGAAGTGCGCCTGCACTTTCGGTCTTATCTCAACTTGTTACCAGGTGAGATGAAGGCCAAGCGCTTCCCCGTCGTACATAAAAAAAAAACTTTCTTTCAATGAGTTTAAAGCGTAGATGTCTAAGGATTATATTACTTCCAAGCTTCTCAGTTGGTGTTATTCAGATACATTTTAGTCGACTCTTTTGTATATAAACAAAATATTTACAAAGAGTACTCTACATAATCATGGTGTTCAATTATTTGTGTTTTTTATTGGTTACCCATTTGTGCTATTTATTTACTTCGCTTTTTAATAATTATAATCAGATAAGGGTTAATCCCTAATAAGTGTTTAATTAGTGTGTTTATCTTGTAACATTAAATTAATCTAATTACCTATTAAATAAAATAAAAAAATAAAATAAGTGGACTATTTAGTCCAGTGACCGGCAGCGACAAATATGCCCATGGCCAACTAGTAATTAATTTGAATATAACTGTATGTTATATTTTTATATTTATGGAAAACTATTTAACCACCTGACTCAAAGATCAGGTTTCAAAAAGCCAAGTCGTTAGCTTAAGGTTAAACTTCTGTTTCCGCAGATTCAGAATTCTCAGAGTTTTGGGTTGTAAATGGAATGTTGGGTCTTTGGGAGGTCTAAAAGAGGTTTTCATGGATTTGGGAACTCGGGACCTGTTTAAGATCGCGTTTAATAACCCTTAAAGAGGTCAAAGGAATGGGGATCAAATGCTGTACATATTATTGAGTTGGTATAATATCACAAGAAAAATGGTCATTCATGATTATTTATTTAGCTAGATCGTACTCCAAAATATATGTACACAACGTGGTAACAAAACATAGCAGTATTTGCGTACAAAAAAAATGGCAACAACAAAAAAATTCCGTTAAACCGGAATAAATGTAAGGTTATATGTATATTTATATTTGCTATGAAAAGCCTGTTACAAAAAATATAGTTAATACTAGATTACAATGATCTATTTATTATTAATCTTATATATAGGCTAATATAAATCGATTCAGTTAGCTTTTGCTCCTTGTTAACTCGACTTTTGGGGTTTATTTTGTCTTACGACGGAGAAGCGCTGAGCCTTCATCTCACCTGTTTTAAGTAATGGCTCTGAAATCCTCAACAGTCTGAGGAACTGGATATCTTACCTCTAAATGCCGGAACATAGCAATCTATGGACTTCGGTAAAATAGTATTATCCACTGAAGGACTCGTTGATATGACCTGCTTTTTACCACTTCTGCCTGCTTACTCTTTGAGCTATGTCTACCACCTTAGTTCTCTGTCGGAGAACTTCATTCCTGATTTTATACTTCAGAAAAACGCCAAGCATAATGCTATGTAAAGGGCTATGATAGCTCTTTCCATAGCGCGCTTAACAACTTCAGTTTGTGGACTATAAGCCCTATTACCAGCGTCCACGGTGTGGGACGTTGTACACTTAATATGACAGTGCAAACATTTTACACAGCTCCATCTAGGCCCAAACTAAGCGAAGCTTGTAATATGGGAACTAGATTACGGATATAATACTTACATACTTTTTATGTTGTAAATACTAATCATACAATATAACACCCAAACACAAAACAAACATCAATATTCATCACACAAATGTTTGTTCTGGATGGGAATCGAACCCACAACCTACAGCGCAGAAGGCAGAGCTACCAACTGAGCTGTGAGGCTTGTTACACTTAGGTATGTTGACTGTAAAACCTATGTTTCGTTTATATTATATGTTTTATTACAATTACTTATTACGAAAATGCCTACTTACGATAACTGTGGTTTATCAAACAATTACAAGTACATCTTAATTTCAACGCGACTTTTTTAAATAGGTAAGCTCTTAATCCCTTGTCTCGCTTGGGCTCGTTTACTTGGGCGAGGATGGTCTCCAAAGAAGCGAGGTTTGGTAGAAGCTGGTAATTAGAGCTACAACATTAAAATTATATAATCCTCTAGGCCTTACTTAAATATTTCTTTCATAAGCCGGTTTTTTTTTATTGTACGACGGGGAAGCTCTTGGCCTTCAGCTCACCTGATAACAAGTTGAGATAAAGCCGAAGGTGGAGGCGCAGTTCACCCGGGATCTTCAACAAACTGAGGAACTGGCTATCTTACCTCTGAATGCCGGAACACAACAATTTTAGAATTGTTATTGTGGCGACAGATTAAGGTGAGATGGTGGTAGCTAGCCAGGAAGACTTAAATAAAGTCCTACCACCAACCAAACCCGTCACAATATTGTACTCCCCCTGGGGATCGAACCCGGATCTGAAATCGGTGGGTTGAACCACTAGACAACAGAGAGAGGCGGTCAAATCTATTTGAACTCAATTTACACTATACATAAACACGTCGATCAAATTTAGCAACATAAATTGTGCATTGTTTGATGTGAGATTTGCCATTGTTTAATCCAGTGTAAGAGAACCACTAGACCACAGAGAGAGGCGGTCAAATCTATTTGAACTCAATTTACACTATACATAAACACGTCGATCAAATTTAGCAACATAAATTGTGCATTGTTTGATGTGAGATTTGCCATTGTTTAATCCAGTGTAAGAGAACCACTAGACCACAGAGAGAGGCGGTCAAATCTATTTGAACTCAATTTACACTATACATAAACACGTCGATCAAATTTAGCAATATAAATTGTGCATTGTTTGATGTGAGATTTGCCATTGTTTAATCCAGTGTAAGAGAACCACTAGACCACAGAGAGAGGCGGTCAAATCTATTTGAACTCAATTTACACTATACATAAACACGTCGATCAAATTTAGCAATATAAATTGTGCATTGTTTGATGTGAGATTTGCCATTGTTTAATCCAGTGTAAGAGAACCACTAGACCACAGAGAGAGGCGGTCAAATCTATTTGAACTCAATTTACACTATACATAAACACGTCGATCAAATTTAGCAATATAAATTGTGCATTGTTTGATGTGAGATTTGCCATTGTTTAATCCAGTGTAAGAGAACCACTAGACCACAGAGAGAGGCGGTCAAATCTATTTGAACTCAATTTACACTATACATAAACACGTCGATCAAATTTAGCAATATGTATTGTGCATTGTTTGATGTGAGATTCGCCATTGTTTAATCCAGTGTAAGAGAACCACTAGACCACAGAGAGAGGCGGTCAAATCTATTTGAACTCAATTTACACTATACATAAACACGTTGATCAAATTTAGCAATATAAATTGTGCATTGTTTGATGTGAGATTTGCCATTGTTTAATCCAGTGTAAGAGATAAACTTTGAATTATAAAAACGTTTTTAACGATTGAATTTGGACAAATGCTTCTAGGCTTCTAGTAATTAAACATTGGCGTGAAAATAAGTGAAGTGCTATTTTTTTTACTTAGTTAGCTGTGAAAATCTTTGTATTCCAAGTTCTCTGGAAAAGGCGTTTCAGCGTCTGAGTACCTTCTTCACTCATAATAACATCTAAATCACTTACTGGAACGCAAAAGCAACATGAAATATATTCAGACATTCGTCCTTCCCCGGGAGATAATGGAAAAATTCCCGGCGCATTAATATTCATGAGAACACACACTTTGGTTCTGCAAAATGTTACCCTGTATAAATAGGTGTCAACTGTCATAATGTTTACATGTTTCTGTTGTATCAGGGATGGAATCAAACGCCTATATGGTCTTGTAATAGGGCGTATAGTGTTTGTTATAAGCATGGGTTCAATTCCCGGGTGGAACACTGGTTGTGAGGATGGTTCCTTGTTTGTTAAGTCAAAGTCAAAAAGATTTTATTCTGTAAAAATTTTTAGGATCATTTTAATAGGTCAAATCTACCGTCTGTTCGGAATCGTGACCAGCTCACGAGGAGAAATGCAACAATTTCGGGCAGGTTAGATATTTGATGACATTTAAATTTTTAGGTAAGACACGTTTTTTATATCCTTGCCGGAGTGCATCAACCAATCCGATAAAGGATAGTATCCGGTTTTTTTTATTGTACGACGGGGAAGCGCTTGGCCTTCATCTCACCTGATTACAAGTTGAGATAAGGCGGAGTGAGAGGTGGAGGCGCACTTCACCCGGAATCCTCAACTAACTGAGGAACTGGCTATATACGTAATTTCTTGAGCTTGAGTCTTACTTAGGCTCTACCTGGTCGTGGATGAAGTCTGCGATAGAACCAGCTTTCCCAGAAGCTGCCTATTAAAGGCACTGACACTCCAGCGTACCGTCGGCAAACCGCTTGGTGCTGTACTTTGGAGGGTGGTCTCAAGTCCGGCTGACCTTTACAGTCCTAGCCACTACCACTACCAGCGATAGGATCTTTCAGCAGTAATCAAATTTTACCACTAGCATATAGTTGCAACCACCCCATAAATGGTTAAAAACCATTATTATTTTATCGGCGTGTTTTCGAACGGGACCACATCCTATGTCACACAGTAAATTAAATGGGCCACTTCCTATCCATCCGTGGATATCGTAAGAGACGAATACTGAGGATACTGGCAGCAGCATCCACATGAGTACTGCGATCATGAACCCGTCTACCCAGACGCTTTAAAGGAGGACTCATGTCCTGCAATTAATTTAGTAGATATGCCCTTCCTTATGTGTGTTCTGTCTATAATGGGATGTGCTCATAGTAATTGTTGGAAAATGGTGCCTTTGTTTATCTTGTATCGTTCGCCATTGACAGAGATACCATCCCTTTTAAGTTTTTACCTTCGCGCACCATCAGGTTCAAAAGGGACTTCCTCGCGTGAACAATGTTTGTGGAATAACCTCTTTACTGTCGTTTTCCCACCTACAGTAGGGTTTGGTGTTTTGAGCATCCATATGAGTAACAGCTTTCCATTAGGAGGGCAGTATCTGCCACGTTAGTGGTTTAAAAACCCTGTATTTTATTGAATGACGGGGAAGCGCTTGACTTTCATCTCACCTGGTGAAGCTATGATAAGGTTGAAGATTAAAGCGCACTTCACCTGGAATACATAACCAGCTAAGGAACTAGGTATTTCAACTTGAAATATAGCAACTCAACACATTTGAATTGTTGCTATGCAGACCGACTCAGATAAAATGGTGGTAGCTAGCCAGGCGAACTTGAAACAAGTCCATCCACCAACCAAACCATGCACAAATTCGTA
Organism: Venusia cambrica; assembly: GCA_951394065.1. Classification (NCBI taxonomy): domain Eukaryota; kingdom Metazoa; phylum Arthropoda; class Insecta; order Lepidoptera; family Geometridae; genus Venusia; species Venusia cambrica. The sequence goes on from OX596036.1 coordinate 3,297,180, forward strand.
TCCCCCTGGGGATCGAACTCAGGATAGAGATCCTGGGTGGGATGGTGACTTGTATATTTTATAATCTAAAACAGTAAGATAAGATGGCGTCCTCATGTTAAAGTGAAATACGTTTAAGATGCTCGAATTACCAGACGTTGCCGTAATCAAATGAAATCACAGTCCTGGACTAAAGAAAGGCGTCTTTGCGAATCGCGATTTAGCATAATTTGAAGAAAGAAATTCTTGGGTTCAGTCTTGACTTATCTTTAGCTTTTACAGTAAAATTTCTACGAACGAATAACCAATACTAGGGTAATTTTTATGTTTATATTTATTTTTTTCGCACAAAACAATGGATACACAATACATGATAAATTTAGAGTTTACAACAACTTATTTTAGCTCATAAATTGTTGTAAACTCTAAAACTCTTTTTCGTGTTCCAAAATGTGTGTACACGGCTTGGTTACAGAAATGTGCAGCATTTTCGTATAAGTGATGAGAAAAACAAGCAAATAAATAAATACAAGTCAGAAAACACATCAATTTAAATGTCATTTTACAAAACATTAGAAATGACTGTTAAAACTAAAGACATAAACTAAGAACCTAGGAAAATACAGAAAAAAATGGTTACAAGTAAAGTGAGAAAATTATTTTTTTGTTTCATTTTCTTTAGTATGTTTTTTTACAGTGCAAAATTAAAATTATGTAATATTATTAAAATTGAAATATTATTTATGAACTGTAAATCTATCTATTATTACCAAGAAATTGACTATAACTGACTATTGTCAATATTATCAAGACAACGTATATCTAGATAAGATTAAAAAACTCTTACATAACGTGGTATTACTCCTAATAATCAGGTACACGTTCGTATGTACCTAATTAAGTTATTTTGTAAATATATGTTAATAAATAATAAATATATGTTTGTTCTAAATAAATATTTGAGGTCATGCAAAATTTAATAGTGTTGCGAGAAGCGCGTGTTGACTCATAGTGATAGACGTATGTTTTTTTCATAGCGCTATTAAGCCCTTCTTCTACAACCCACAACCTACCACGCACAAAGCTAAACTAACCAACTAAGCTGTAAGGCTTGTCAGGCTCTAAATGTTTATTTTATTAGGAAAGCAAAAAATAGCCTTTCATAAATTTTAACCCGACGGAACCCCTAACTTAATTTGGGGGATGAAAAATTGAAAAGGCAGTGATTCTGTTTTAAATCCCATTCGTCTGAAGTTGAGTCATTAGTTGAATTGGATAAGGCGATTCTGCGGGTGAGGGCACAGTAAACATAACATATTTGAGCAGTAATATGTTTCTTAGTTTTAATTTTAGCTTGTTTTGGTCAAATTTTGCAAGATGCTTTAGCACCACTTTTTAATTTACGATTGAGTATTATGTTTTGCACGTTTAAGTTTCGTGACAATACCATATACAATACTGAATATTGTAAAACTTACAATATGGCGTCGCTACAAAAAGGCGTATGGTGATCTTTTTGGCAAACCCCTTCATATCAAATAAATAGGCTTGCTCCCAAAAACATTTCATATTCGTTCATCAAACACTATTTCAAAAAAAAATACTACTTGGGGAGTGAAGGCTAAAGCATGGCGACCACACGCACAACGAAATTTGGGAAGATCCCCACTCGATGGACCATCGACATAATGGCGGTCGTGAGAAGTCGATGGATGGTAGCGCCTCACTATTTGTGGCGTAAATTCGGGTAACCCTATGTTCAAAAGTGGACACAATCATGTGTGTTGATATGGCGATAATGATACATAAATATTTAATAAATATGAATTAAAAACAGTTTCTCTAATCTGACTTTATAAATTTGTCGTGTACACGAGAGACACCAGGAATGTTCAGGGTTGCTTCCTCATGCCAGTTAGGGTTGTAAAATATTACAGGACAGGACATTATTTTTTACACAGCGTCGTCTAGCCCCAAACTATGCATAGCTTGTAATATGGGAACTAGATTACAGATAGAATACTCAAATACTTTTGTAAATACATACGTACTATAAAATTGTAAATATATACAATACAACACCCAAACACAGAACAAACATCTAAATTCAACACACAAATGTTTGTCCTGGGTGGGAATCACCCAAAGCCTACAGCGCAGATGGCACATTTACTACCAACTGTGCTATGAGGCTTGTGTGAGTGTGATTTTAGGAACAATTCAAATAGGAACAAATATAGGAACAATTTCTAAGTTTTAATTTTTTTAATTTTTAGTTTTAATTTTAATTTTTTTCTCTTTCAATTTCTTTTAAGTTTTCAGTCAGCTCTCAGACAAATCGTAATATATTATTCCAGACGGCAAGCGTAGGTTTAATAACCCCATCGAGTAAATGATAAATAATGCCTGGTACAAATAGTTGGTTCTTTGATAGGATAAGTGACTATAAATTATAAATAGGCGGCCCTTTAAGTAGCTAACGCTATAGCGTTTGCTACAGAATCAGTCATTTCCTGGGTAAATAGGTTCCTATTAAGCTAGCGTGTTCAATCTTAGGCTACATAAGGATTTGTTTTTTTAAGTCAGCTGGTGGTCTAACGCTTGGCATAGGGATAATCATCATTTTAGTAATTTTACTTTCTATTCCTGAAGGCAATAAAAACGTTTTTTTTATTGTGCGAGGGGGAATATCTTGGTCTTCATCTCACCTGGTTTTAAGGGAGACACGCACACGCACTTCATCCAAAATTCTCAATAGACTGAGATACTGGTTATCATAATAAATACTAGAACACAACAATTTAAATTTGTTTTTGTGTCGACAGACTTAAGTAAAATGGTGGCAGCTAGCCAGGCGGACTTAAATCAAGTCCTACCACAATCCAAACAAAGCAGTTTTTTATATTTGCTTAAAATAAATATCCACATTAAAAAAGGCTAAAAGGTAATGTTTATCAGCCTCTGTGATCTAGTGGTTCAACCCACCGATTTAAGGTCTCAAGTGTCCGATCCCCAAGGAGAGTACAATATTGTGCTCGGTTTGGCTGGTGGTAGGATTTAATATTACAGGACATTACAGGACATTAATTTTACACAGCGCCATCTAGCCCCAAACCAAGCATAGCTTGTAATATGGGAACTAGATTACGGATAAAATACATAAATACTTTTTGTAAATACATACGTACTATATTATACAACACCCAAACACAGAACAAACATCTATATTCAAAACACAATTGTTTGTCCTGAGTGGGAATCGAACCCACAGCCTACAGCGCCGAAGGCAGAGTTACTACCAACTGAGCTATGAGGCTTGTCAACTTTGTTTAAGTCTGCCTGGGTAGATACCACCTTCTTACCTAATTATGTCGCCATAATAACAATTCTAAAATTGTTGTGTTCCGGCATTCAGAGGTATGATAGCCAGTTCCTCCGTTTGATGAGGATTCCGGATGAAGTGCGCCTCCACCTTCTGCCTTATCTTAACTTGTTACCATGTGAGATGAAGGCCAATCGCTTCCCAGTCGTACAATAAAAAAAAAGTGTATCTGGTGCTGTTTCTGTTTGCTGGTACACAATTCTGTGCAGACAGTATGTGATTAATTAAGGCTTAGATTGATGTATGGTGTGTCGCTGTTGTGTTGAATTCCATTATGTGGATGATAGAAGTTAAGTTGGCTTCGTCTCTTGCTTCCTTTTGCTATAGCTTCTTTTGATGAATTACATTTTTAACATTTAAATTGCTCGCTGAATACCTTTTGATGTGTAGGTTAGTATGTAAAACATTTTAATACATTTATTCAATAAAATGTACAATTAAACTAACTATGTACAAAGGAATGGGTCAGATTACCTAAGGACCGTTACAAACGGCCTATAGGTATCTCAACTGTTCCAGACCAGTACCAGACGGTGCCCAAGACACTGGCTGCATTGCCACGCTGAATAGCCATCCTAATTCACTGGCCTAAATAAGAGCCAGCCCTTGGGTCACCTGTCGCCTCAATCAAAAGCCCCGCAAGATTTTTGAAAACGCATGTTAGATGATGGAAATGAAAAAAAAAAATGTTGGTAATTTATAGTTCACCTTATAAATGACACTGAAATAGTACTTTTACTTTTAACCCTGGTCATCTCATTGGTGAGCAAAGGCCTTCTTCCATTTTTCCAATCACTCCAATGAACTCCTCTTGAACTGTTGTTTGCTTTTCCTGATGAAAGGCTTTGACGCCACCGTCTAGTCGTATCAGTAACCCACATCATTTTCGTCTTGGCTCATAGATCATAAAAATACAAATACCATACAACCATAAAATTTAATGTAAATAAATTATTTTTACAAGCAAATTATAAAATCATAGTTCATTGCACAAAAATTCTGATCGATTAATTAACCTTATAAATAATTCATTTACAAATCAATCATTGACAAACTTTTAATTTGATTGCTTGACTTTGATCAAACACTTTAAAACTTAATCAAATTTTGAGTTAACTAAAATGAATTTGATTAATCATTGTAATTATTTAGAAATTGGATTTCATAAGTAGACTTCATGTAAATATTTCATCTGGATCTAAACTTTTACGCATTTTTCGTTTCAACACTTAAATAAACTTAATTGTACCTAGCTCTAGCAAGATAACGAAGCAACTAAACCTAATCCTTCTAAATAAATAAACTTTGTAATTCAGAGAAAATCCTTTAAAACAACATTGAACTAAATTTGAAATATAGTCCCTGGTAAATTGGATTTAGTTCAGAATTTTCTTCAAATCGAAATGTTTTAATTAAACACTATAAGTATCTACTTGAAAATTAGTAAATCAATCATATATTTTCAACTCCTGGATCAGTGCAACCTATTTTTTACACCATACTGTAGGTTTTGTTTGTTTGACAATGTTTATACGTCTCAACATCTTGGAGTTTTCCGTTTTTTTATATGATTAGATTGCCGTGACGGTCACGCTTAAGTAACGACCACTCCAACTCAGCCTGTGGATCTCTTAAAAGCCGACTAAGGGATATCACCAGAAGAAGGACAGCAGCAAATGTGTATTACTACCCCTTTACGATCCCCAATCCATCTGCCAATCGTATGATCATCATAATCATGATAGATTTATGTTACTCGTGACTCTCTCAGGGAACGTTTTAAACAGATTGTGTTATTCTTACAGACAGCTCCCAATTCATTTATGAAAATCTAATGCACGCTCACAGGAACATCGATGAGTTTATACACAGTGTTAATACTAGAAATAAAAATAAACTTGATATACCTAGGTATCGCTTAGGGAAAATAAATCATGAATTCTTAGGAAACTGTAAACGATTCCATAATAAGCTTCCTGAAAGCGCCAACAATATTTCTAGTCGTAAATTCAAATTGTATCTAAATAATAATTTAATTAAATGTGCCTACTACAAAATAAGTGACTATATCGACGATTAGAACTCGTGGCCCGTGTTGTTATACCAGTTGACAGCTAAATGGTGATTTCTCAATTTTTTTACTGCCCATTAGATCTAGATTATAATAAATGTTTTAAGATATTGTTAAGTATTTCGGTTTATGATGTAGGTAACACTAGTAATGTTATTTAAATTATTATAAACTCTGTATAGGTAGGTACCTAAACGTTGATTGGATCATCAAAAAATTAACCAGCCCTAAGTTCTTGCCTTTCTCCTTGTGCTGGTCGCGATTCCGAACAGGCGGTAGATTTGACGTTTCAAAATTATCCTTTATAATCTTAATAAATAAAAATATTTGACTTTGACTTTGACTCAGGGACCTCTGGATCTGACACTGGTGGGCGTACCACTAGACCACAGAGGTGGTTAAAAAAGTATCTTGGTTTTATTTTTTTATGTATGTTTCCCGATTACTAGAAGGAGCCTACTAGACCGATTTGGAAAATTATTTTTTCGTTTAAAAGGGTATATTTCGTGGTCCCATTGACATCAGGTCAGGATCTGATGATGGGATCCTGGAGAAATCGAGGGAACTCTTTAAATGTTATAGGCACACTTGAAGTGATTTGGGTATTTTAAGGTGTATTACCCCAAAAGTAAAGAAAAAACGGGCCCCTGACATCAGGTCAGGGTCTGATGATGAGATCTTGGAGAAATCGAGGGAACTCTCCAAATGTTTTAGGCACACTTGAAGCAATTTGGGTATTTCTAGGGTATATTACTTCAAAAGTAAGGAAAAAAGGACCCCTGTCATCAGATCAGGATCTGATGATGAGATCCTGGAGAAATCGAGGGAACTCTTCAAATGTTTTAGGCACACTTGATGCGATTTGGGTATTTTTCGGGTGTATTACCTCATAAGTAAAGAAAAGATGGACCCCTTGTATCACGCGTCTGTCTATCTGTCTGTCGGTTTGTCCATCTGTCATCAAAATACTTTTTTATGTACTTGCACAATCCATACATATCTTGCTCGGTCTACCCCTTCTCCTGAGTAATGTGCCTTTCTTCACTCCTCATGGCATGTTCATACCACGCTAACCTATTATTTTTTATTATTTTATTGTTCGACGGAGACGCGCTTGGCCTTCATCTCACCTGGTATCAAGTTAAGATAAAGCCGAAGGAGGAGGCGCATTTCACCCGGAATCCTCAACAAACTGAGGAACTGGCTATCTCACCTCTAAATGCCGGAACGAATTAATTTTTAGAATGTTTGTTATGGCGACAGACTTAGGTAAGATGGTGGTAGCTACCCAGGCGGACTTAAACAAAATCCTACCATCAACCAAACCGAGCACAATATTGTACTCCCCCTGGGTATTGAACCCGGGACCTTTGGATCTGAAATCGGTGGGTTGTTAAATTCTTTCAGACTAAACAAAAATTATTTAAAAATATATACAAATGTTATGGCTCGCGGGGCTAGCTCACGTGGTACCCGGATAAAAAGAGGCCTTGATGTTATTCCCGGCTCCTCAATCCGTTTGAAGTAGCGGGTGGGATAAACTTCCTAATGGTCAACCCGGGTCACAGTAGCTAATAATCCTACCGTAACTTGCCTTGCGACCAACCTCCTACCAAAGTCTGGAGCCAAGCAGTTTGCTGTATTTCGTCGGTGCGCTGAAGTGCCAGTGTTTTTAATAAAAAGCTTCTAAAAGCTCAGTTCGTTGACCCCATCTTTATCCTAATTTTAGGCTTTAAATAATATAAAAAAATATTGGCGGGGAGGAGTAACAAATCAGGAGTAACTTTCACATTTTTTATAAAAAAAATATTTCACATTCTTGTTCTTCGGTGTCTTAACTTAGTTTATAATAAGTTGGTACCATTTATGGTACCTCCTTTTATGGTGCCTACTTTTATAAACAAAGGGTACACATATTTTGTAATAAATATAGTACAGGGATTTTCTTGAGTAGGTACATACCTACCTTATGCTCGAAGTCGTCCAAAACTTTGTTTTGTATTTCAGATACTTTTTGTGGAAATTTTTAATTAGCTTTCAGTATATATTTGTTTACCTAGTCTATAAGTTAGCTGTTAATTTCCTGAATATTGTTAAAATAAAATAAATAAATTTATAATGTTACCTAGGCAGACTATTCGATAACAGATTCAGAAATGATCCCCGAACATCGAATATTTTTATTAACAGTGTAATCAAATACCAATATAATACCGTCAGCGTAGGTGAAGAATTAGATAATTGACAAAACCAAAATCGAGAGAAAACGTCGATTTAGTGTTTTTTTTCGACAAAAACTACGATAAGTGTTTTCATAGCACAAAAATTACCGTCGGTGTTTCGATTTGTTGTTTAACAACTATGATTACATTTTAAGCCCTGATCGGGGATCCTTACACTTTTCGTTTATGTGATAAAAGCTCAAAAGTAAGTTATCTATTTTCACCACACTGAAGTTTTGAAAGTAAGGTGTAGTTAATCTACTTTATCATGTTAGTAATTCAGGTCTTCAACTTCAGGATATTACCGTGAGGTTAAAATTTCTAATAAGTGCAGTTACCTTATTGTTCCTTTTCTTAAATAAATTACGATTATAAATAAGTTGGTTTGAACAGACATAATCAACTATTTAAAGTTAAGCAGAACCTACAATTTTTATCGGTTTGATGAATAAAAAGACTTGTAATAAAACTCATAAAACTACGCGTGAAATGTAAGAACACACAATAAACAAAAAATCAACAAAAACAGGCGTTTCTACAGTAAACTAAAAACAAATCTATAAACTTGGCCTAAAAGTCATTTAATGTACCTACATAATTATTTATTCTGACTCGGAATCATTGCCTATAACATGGTTGGTTGACCATAGGGCTCGCACTAGCAGCAAAAGACATACAGGAATTAATTGAGTCTGCACCTACTACTTTAAACTCTACTTCAAACTCAAACTTGAGAAAATTATTCATTTTCACAACCGACAGTGCTGCAGTAATGAATGCACTTCGTGGACCGGACATAATGTCAGCAACGGTTGTAGAGTGTCACTCAGCACTGCAGAAACACGCTGCAGAGATGTCACCATATATTGGACTAAGAGTCACAGCAAGAGCCCAGGAAACAACAAAGCTGACAAGTTAGCCAGAGCAGGAGCAAATCTTGCATCAAGCGACTGCGGCCTCAGCCTAACAAGACCATCAACGACGGAAATAAAGAAAAGACTAAAACTCTACTCTGATATGGAGCACAAAAAGCTGTGGGAGAAAAGGAAGGACTGTAGGGTATCAAAGATGATGTTCCCAGGTCCGAATAAGAAAATATCGAATATGCTTATAAAAATTAAACGCAGTGATCTACGACTGATGGTGGGCATCATCACAGGACACTGCGACCTGAACTACCTGTTGTTAGTTTTCACAGTTGATTAACTCATGCAAGTATTTTGAAAATAAATTAGCTAAAAGGATTTTTTAATTTTAACTTACTTTAATACAAATATTATAATTACTTTAATTTTAATTTTGCTTACTCAAAATTGAATAATAGGCACAAAATGATAAAAGCACTTGTTCATTTTTAACACTAGGTACACATTTTACCTTATCCCAACTATTACGTCGAGGAAGAAGAGAACAACTACTTGCGACTTAATGCAGGTTATTCGATAACAAAGCCGCGTTTTGATAGATTTTTGTCAGTTGTTCTTTTCCACCTCATTAAATTTTGTACCATAATCTAAGTATGCATTTCTGCTTTTTTGTAATAAAATGTATTATATTCTGTGATGGATAGAGATATCAGATCGTGAGTCAGAACAAACGATGCAGCCTATTTTATATTCTATGAAAATGCAATAAATACGATTTCGCCAAAAATGTTAGTTAGGTATTTAATTCTTCACCTACGCCGACGATAAATTCAAAAGCTTTGTTTGTTTATTCGTTACCTTTTCAAGACAAAGCAGCTGTACGATTTTTAATGAAATTTGGTATGGATGTAGTGTACGTCATCGGAAAGAACATAGGCTATTTATTCGGGTAACAGATGCCGCTGGCAAAAGCTGGTCATACATATAAATTGGATGGAGTACCATTTAGTTATCGTTAACTCGTTGATCGCTTAGCGAATAAACCATCTTTTTTAGATACATAGATAGATAGCATTTTTATTTTCTTAAAATTGAACACTATACAACACATGACAATACGATAAAAAATATATTAAAAACATCTATTACTAATGTTAAAAAAACCACAAAATTTTAAGCAACGGGCATGAAAGTAAAAAAGTCTCAGCTCAGCAGTATTGCCCGCTGTACACAGAGGGCGCTGTTTTTCTTTACATCCGCCACTTTACATGGTTATCTATAATCACATCCGGTCCGGGGGCCTAATCCCGAAATCTCTAGGAAGTTCGCTCGATTACACCCGTCACCTGTCATCTCGGGTCAAACTCGATAAAATGGGCCAATTGTAATCCCGTACTGAGCCCCGTTGACGCTTTGGACGAACTCCTGACCGCAAAGGGATTTACAAACTTACTTTAATTAGAATCAGTTCGAGTTTTACCCCGGGTGAAGTCGCGGTATGTGTTAATTAGGAAGTCCTTGACAGTTTCGAGTAATGGGTTTATTACCTACTGTGGCAAAATTTTACCTAACAATGTCGCTTATACAAAATAACTACCATATTATAGTTTGGGACACATATTTCACTAAGAATGCAATTTTTGTTGATCACTTACTCAATGATAGATTTTTGCCAAATAAACAATAGGTTTTTCACCGTAGGTACAGAATAAGGCTTTTTTTTAACGTTGGCAACCCGCCAGTGGAGTTTGTGCGAGCGTCTATAGGCGACGGTTACCGCTAACCATCAGGTTAGACGTATGAATGTTTGCCACCTAAGTGGCATTTTGTTTTACTGTACGGCGGGGAAGTGGCCTTCATGTTACCTGGTTTCAAGTTATGATAAGGCCGAAGGTAGACGCTCAATCGACCTGTAATCCTCTCCATTTATTAACTGGCTATCATCCCTTGCAAGAGTTGTTGCTATGGCAACAGACTTCGGTAAGATGGTGCTAGCTAGCCAGGCGGAACAAAGACCTACCACCAACCAAACAAGCCCAATATTGTACACGCCTGGAGATCGAACCAGGGACCTCAAATCTAACGCCGGTGGGAAAACCACAATATCACAGAAGCGAGAAAATATATCTTCTAGAGTCCATGTTTTGCTTGCAGTAAACTTTCTGGGATATGAAGAAGAAATATTATTCGAAACCTTAATAAAAAGCTGTACCTAGGTACCTACTAGTAAAATAGCCTGTGTCATAGCAAAAAAAAACAGTAAATAATAGTTTATAAGTGTATTAGATGCACCCACCCGCCAGAGAACTCATTTTCATCAGTCAGACAGAGTCAGTTATTGAAATAAGACAAATGCCAACATTGTTGCGGCTATCCCTATTAACTGTGCCACAGCGTAACAAGGTAAAATAAATAGAAAACTCAAACATATTTTATAAAACTTGAGTATCTTAGCTGTCAGTTACAATCTGCGACAAGTTCTGCCTTTTCTATCAGTAATAGGATCACATTAGACGGGGTTTCAAATCATCCCAGTAATATTATGATTTCGGAAGCTTAACACCGATATTGCCTTGGACCAGAAATAAAATCTAGGCTACATCTTATCTGGGTACCGAGAGGTTTGTGGATTTACAAAAAAAAGCTGGTTTGTTTTATAGAATGTCATACAAGTGCGCCACTGATCCGTAACTGACAGATCAAATTTGCACAAATGTCAAACTTTGACAGACAATCTTTCCGATTTAAACCTGACATAAAATATTGAACAAAAAATATCATTTCGGGTATGTAAAAATAGATAGACTCAGAAGCCCCTAAAAATATGTCCAAATGTGATGCAAATAGATTAACGGCCATCTTGTGATGCCATAAGTCATTCATAATTGACATACGAGTACGAAAAAAAAACATTTAAAGTCGGTTAAAAATGATGAATAATCCGTCGATGGTTTAATCAGATAAGATGTTAGATTTATTCAAAATTTTATAGTTATTGACACTGATGTAGACGTACCTACTTCTCTAAAGATATGTTTAATTTATTATGTAATTCATTCGTAATTTATTTACGAGTAAGTTATTCTGAGTGGGGGTGACCAAGGAACGAGTAAGTTACTAAACTTATCAGTTAAGAAGATCCTATATGATTTCGCATTTTCTAGTCTAAGTTAAATACGTAATGTTTCTGCTTACTTTCACACTTTTCCACAGCACAATATACCACTATCAGTCGGCAGACGTAGATGGAGCTAGCTCATTAAACTCGCGCGGTTATCCGGTGCAACTCCTTTTGTTCCAAACTCGAAGATATATGGACGAGAAAATTTTGTTGAGCGCTTTATTTTGCCTGAAAAATCTAGATTTATTTCAATAAACAAGACGGAGAGTTAAAAATGGGGATGGAATTGAGTTTTCATGTCAAAACGCTTTTTTCCTACAACTGAGCACTGGTATTCCTTTCACGCTATATTCGGTATCATAACAGAGCAAAATGCGTATCAAAAAACGAAGTATTATTTAAAAAAAGTTTTTTGTGAAAGTCAGTGACCGTAGTCAATCGAAACACAAACAATACAAAACATAGCAAAAAATACACACTCAGCAAATACCAGCCTGGAAAAATAATGCGTCAAAGGGTATTTCCTGCGGGATTCTTGCAAATGTTGCGATTTGTGATGTCAGTCGATCATCTGATTAGATGTATTCGGAGTCAATGGCTCGAGAGAGTGGGGACTTGAATTGGCATTCTTTGTGTCCCCTTCTGATATGCTTTCGGTGAGTGGCTTGTAGGAAAATATGTCCGAATGTGAACCGACTTTACATATTACTAGTGGTTCTGTAAGAACAGTAGACCTCGCACAAAACGATGCTTTACTCTTTCACTTTTCCTTTTAGATTTTTGAGCAGATAGGGGTTTAAGTTTTAGCGATTACTCTCATTCCCTTGGTCTGAGGAGATAGAACCTGGTGTTTACGGATTTATCTTACAAAAGTGGAGAAGACTGCGTAGTCTGATTAGTAAACGTAGTTAGGTGTCCATTAACAAAAAAAATCCTTCTCCCCTTTTCCCCCTACACTCACCCTTTTTGTTTTTTTTCACAACATCTTGTCTAGAATGAAATCCTCAGTGTATATATTTTTTTTTTTTTTTAATCTTTATTTATTATAGAGGGTTTAATCACGCTGATTAAGTCACCCTCGAACTTACAACCTAGAAACAAAAAATTAAATCACCGTTCTACGTTTGATACCTACATTAACAAATTTAACCAACATTTTGGCTTCCTCCGATAAGGGAAAAGCCAGAACATTGTTACACATTCCTATAATAAACAAATCAACATTATTTTTCTGAATAAAATTAATTCTCTCGGCTTCGTTCCGAACACACTCCATAATAATATGGTACACGTCTTCCACTACATCACACTCTGTACAGTTCGGTGAGTTAGTTTTGCGCATGAGGTAGCCAAAACTATTTAGTGGAATGTGTCCCGATCGAAGCCTCATCATAGTTATGATGACGGACCTGGCCACTTCCGAATCATCAAACCACGGAGCCCTAGGCAACTCTGATTGTATAGTTTTATACCAAATACCCTTGCTCAGTGATCTCTCGTCAAAATAGAGCTTCCAGTCTTGTCTGCACCTTTCTTTAACGAGTCTCAGGAGATCACTGTGGTAAGGAAGGAAATTCATCATCAGACCGTCACTTACAGCCTCTCCAGCAAGCCGATCGGCTTCCTCATTGCCAGATATGCCGACGTGCGATGGAATCCACTGTAACGTGATATGTTTGTTTGTACGCGACAGTTGATTAATAGACGCCAGAATGCTGTAAGCTATCGGAGCGCCACGGAAACCCGTGCTGGTGCATCGAATAAGATGGTGAAGGGCACTTTTTGAGTCAGTCAGTATGACATATAAACCGGTGGATAATGAATCAACATACGATACCGCCTCAGCAATAGCGATGAGTTCCGTAAACATTATGGATATATTTGAAGGGATTTTTATTTTTAATATACCGCCGGTTTGAGGATCGAAAATGGCCAGGCCCGATTCACTTCCCTTCTTAGAACCATCTGTATATATTGAGTAAGAATTTGTATATTTACTGCTGATATAGTTATAGCATAATTGTTTTAAAACTCCAGGGTCGTAACTACGTTTAGATTTAGTAACGGTATCAATAGTCGTTTTTATGTTAGAAACATCCACACTGCTAACCCATTTGTCTAACAGAAATGCATAATTATGAGGACCCGAGTACATGGGTAACTCTTTAAATTGTTCATGTATTGTATACAAAAGTGGTTTCGGTCTTCGACTCCATAAGGCATTTAGGCTAAGTATTCTCAGTTCTTTCAACAGCCCAATTATCTCACTATCAGACACTGAGTTTTTACGTAACCAATATTTTCCGGCAAGATAGTATCTTCGTATACAAAGAGGTTGAATATAAAGTTCGCACTCCATCACGTGTATTGGTGTGCTACGTATGAACCCACCTATAACTCGCATACATATGTTTTGCGCTCGATCCAATTTACTTAAATGTTTGCAACTATTCCCGTAGATAAAGCTTGCGTAATCTAACCTACTCCGTATGCTAGCTATGTATAATCGTCGCAAGTGGCGAGGATGCATTCCCCAACTAGACCCAGCCAAAACTTTAAAAATGTTTAGATATTTGGAGACTTTATCTTTAATTTCATTAATGTGTTTGGACCAGCGTAACGATCTATCCAGCCACAGACCTAGGTATTTATAGGTGTCAACCAGTTCTAACGGTGACTTATCTACAGTCAAATTTATGTGATTCCTTATGAAATTGTTTCTAAATATGCAAACTTTACTTTTAGTTGTCGAAATACTCAAACCTAAATTGGAGAGTAAGTCAGCTAATTTGCTTAACGCGTGTATATTTCAAATTATATTAAAATGCGTTGATAAATAACGCGCTACAGCAGACTTTCCCCCCTATTTTTTCCTCAATCAAAAATCGCGATCGACAAAAAAAAATATTAAATCAAGGAGCATGTGTGCCGATTTACATCAAAATTGGTTGGAAAATGCGACCTGGAGGTGAGAACAAACCAACAGTGGACGAAAGCATTTTTGGCCAATCCGAACTCGCTTCGCTCGCTCGGTCAACTATAACGGATCAAATCTGGACTTGATTTTCCCTTGCTATATTATACCAGTTTAATTACCATTCCTAATAAATAAACATAGAAATTTGTATAATTCCAAAAAAACATTACATAAAACTGAATAAACCATCACATTTGCACATTATTACAAGAATACACTTATCATAATTTAGATACTCAACTTGTTTTTATTTTGTCGTTACGCCAACAAAGACATTGCGCTATTATGGCTTGGTTCTAACTCAACGAAAATAGTTAGTGACGTGCGTACATTTACGACCACTACAAAGGGTTCTCGAATCAAGATTCAAATAAAAAATTACGTAACCAGAATGCTGGCCTGTATTGTGCTCAGCGGGTGAGTAGGTACCTATTCGTTATCAACAACAGGCGGTTATATTGCGCCGAAAACATCGTTTTGACTCCACCTTTTAAACCACCTCCGTGGTCTAGTGGTTCGACCACCGGTTTCATATCCAGAGGTCCCGGGTTTGATGTCCAAGGGGAATACAATATTGTGCTTGGTTTGGTTGCTGGTAGAACTCTGTTTAAGTCCGCCTGAATAGCTACCACCATCTTACCAAAGTCTGTCGCCTTAGCAACAATTCTTAAAACTAGTATTTGCATTTAGAGGTAAAATAGCCACTTCCTTAGTTGGTTGAGGAAACCGGGTGAAGTGCGCTTCCACCTTGTCATGGCCTTATCATAACTTGAAAAAGCTGGTAAGATGAAGGTCAAACACCTCCCCGTATTGTACTAATGGAAATCATTGCCTTCTTCTGTTTTTCTGCACGAGTACAATTTTGGAGTCTTCAAGTCCAGAGTAAATAGGTTCCTTTTAGACAAGCGTATGGAGCACGCTTGCCTAAAAGGAACCTATTAGGCCACCTTAAAAGATTACCTTAGACTACCTTAGGCCACATCTTTACTTGTTTTACATATACGCTGGTGGTTAAACGTTTGACTAACACCAATAAAAATAAAACTTCCGCATTTTGTAATATTAGTAGGCTAAGATAGGAATTGTTACAGCACGAAGATATATGTAGCTAAGTGATCGGATGGCCAATTGGCACAGTTAGAGGCTTACCTTCCGATCAGGAGGTCGTGGGATAAATACGGTTGTCATTCCAAACAAAAAGGGCGAAAGAATCCCTCAGTCAATATTTTTCTCAAATATATCTGTAATCTAAAAATGTGTACCTTATGAACACAAGTTATAATACGAGATAAGATACAGATAATACGAGTAGAAGTATTAAACTGTCAACAAAAAAGTAAGCCCTTTATCGCCTGAGATAATTATTATTTAAGAAACTATATATGTATATTAGTTTCAATTCAACCTTTTTTTGAATTGAAACTAAAATGCGTAACGAGTATTTATTTTAAACTTGATAATATTTATCTTGTTTCTGAAAACATAACTGACTTCTAAAAAAGGAGGAGGTTCTCAATTCGTCAGTTTTTTTTTGAATGTTTTAATGTATGGTCCCCGATTACTACAAAACGCCTGGACCGATTTGGAAAATTTGTAGGTCGAGATCTGACGATTTTGAGGTTGAGTATCCCAAGAAATCGAGGGAACTCTTTGGATATTATAGGTACGCTAGAAGTGATTTGGAAATATTTAGGGTGTATTATCTCAAAAGTAAGGAAAAAACGCACCCCTTACAGGATTACGCGTTTGTATGATGTCTGTCTATCTGTCCGTCCATCTGTAATCAAAATAATTGAAAAAAACGTCACCCAGGTAAACTAAATTGTATCATTATTCTTCATTAAAGTCGGTTTTCTTTTTAGTTTTTAAAACGTAATTATTCACTTAAATATTACGTTTACCACTTAAAAATAGAGTTCCATAAGTACGGGCCACTCAGGCAGCGCATAGGCCCAGATGACTTACAACCCACTTACTACGCGAATTTCAGCAGAGAGCAAAGTTCCCCGAGCTGGTCTATGGTAATATCATGAAGATTTATAATAATTTCGCCTCCAAGCGTTATGGCGGGTCCTTTTTTATGGAAGTAACAATTTTGTTGGCTAATGTATGAATATGCGAGAATTTTCACTGATAAATTGGATTCGGAATTCAACTTATGCACTGTTTGCTTAGTGTTTATCTAAACTATAGTTTCAGGAACAGGTTTAATAATGACGAACTGATAGTGAATTGTTCCAATCCCACTTTTCATCACTGAACTGAGAAACATAGCTTGATAGATAAGTTCTCGTGGCTACGGATCATAGCTAGTAAAAGAACATGTGTGTTAGAATATTTATTACAGGCATATACAAGTTATCGTGCTCATTACTAGATTAAAGGCATCGTTTTTTTAAACAAATTAAGTGGGTTAAAAAGGCCTGGGATAATATTTCTACGCATGCGTCGCCCTTTTCTAACTTTCTCATCGTCACTTCTATTCTTTTAAAAAATATTCAATGAGTAATTCGTTTATATGTCCTACTTTTTAATAAACACGCTTCTACTGTGAAGTTTCATCAGATTTTTTTCGAATGACCACGCGATCATCTGAGAATTAATTTTTAATCTATCGTGTTTTATCAAAGTAGCAACGCAAAATTATAATGTAACCTATACATTTCTTAACTTAAAAATTATAGTTATGACAATATTGCAGGCTACACCAAGCTCTTAAGCCTTGGAGTGACGGTTCTGGTAAAAACCAACAGAAAGTAACAAACAGACGGCGATGCCACAAGAGTTATTAGCAATGCTAATGTAAGCCGCAGTGTGGCCGAATCCACTTCGCATGCTAAGCGATAACCTTTTTTTGGTTCAAAGTTGGTTTGGACATTTGGCCTGAGTTGGTCACAAAGTTAGCATTGCATTTCATTCATTTAATTTCACCTACACCACATCATCAGTAACATCTTGGTATACAAATTGGGGTGACCTCGAAACTTGGGTGGTTTTATTTATTTACTAAATCAACAGTCCTTATTCTAAAATAAGCTAACATATATTTTTTTCTTAAGATCAATAATAGATATATACATTTTCTTGAAATATAATTTTAAACAGACATTCAAGGAAAGAATATAATAAATTTAATAAAATTAAGAATCTTTACATGTGATTGAGCAAGCTTAGCTAACCCAGATCATACATCGTCTATCTCTATTTGAAGACAAAACTTTAGAAACAGACTTATTTTTGAAACTTTCGCGATTAGATTCGAAAACTTCAGAAAACTGTTTTGTTTTTAATACCTATTGAAATACTCGTATAGGTAAACTACGCGTACCTGTTTAAAACCGTAACATACCCGTTTTTAGAATCAAAAATATGTATGTTTTGATAGTCTTATATTATTTGCCACGCGCAATCTCTTATATTATTATTATCAAATTATTACGCCTTTTTATGGTATAGCAGTTTTGTGATTCTGCTAAGTCTAACATTGACTTGTCTCTTAAGTTTTAATGAGATAAAAGTGATGAGTCAGTGCAAATAAATAATACAGAACCAACTGACGTCTGTACGCGGATCCTGTACATCCATTGAAAAAGAAACGCGCTAAGCTACCGAATTGTAAATACCAGAAAATCGATTACCCACACAACCAATTTTACACTCTACTCGCTCCGTCTAGAGTTTATTTCTCGTTACACGTCCCGATTGCTTGCAAACATTTGTCAGTGCGGGTGTAATCCGTCAGTCTGTCAGTGCGTCAACACATAGCGAGCGACGCAAAGTCGGCGATTCTTCGTGATACTGATTGACGCGGGCAGATAAGCGAAATTCGACGTTGATTCCTCTGCTTACGATAGACAATTGATTGATGATTGAAGTAGGTATATAGGTATGTAGTCAAATTTGAATTACTCGAAAAGAATGAATCCAACTCAAACAGCTCTAATCTATAAAAATAAATGTATATCTCCTATATCCCCATATGAACACGAATAATGCACTAGATCAGTTTTGGAGCCTACAAGTTCAAAGAGGTTTCCTTTTAGACAAGCATCTTAGGCCACATTTTACTTTTTATTAAAGTGAATTTGAAACTAAGGTGATCAGCCTCTGTGGTCTAGTAGTTTGGCCATTGGTCCAGAGGTCTTGGGCTTAATCTCCAATAATTATCAAGTAAAATATTGTGCTTGGTGTGGTTGGTGGTAGGACTTTGTGTAAGCCTGGCTAGAGGTGAGATGAAAGTCAAGCGCTACACCGTCGAATGAAAATAAACTATCAGCTATATAACAAACTGTGTAGGTTTCTAGGAGTGCAATATTTTTACTAACTTCAATAATTTGCTATTTAAAGACATCATACCTACAGTTTCAGATGAGGTCGAAGGTGGAGGCGCACTTCACCCGGAATCCTCAACTAATTGTGGAACTGGCTATCTTACCTCTAAATGCCGGAACACGACAGTTAGAAATAATTTATATTACGTAATTTTTTGGAATTGTTGTCATGGCGACAGAATTAGGTAAGATGGTGGTAGCTAGCATAATATTGTACTTTCCTGAGGATCAAACCCGGGACCTCTGGATCTGAAATCGGTGGGTGGAACCACTAGACCACAGAGGCGGTTAAAATCATCCACGAATCGATTTAAATTCCACGGTAAGTTACCCAAACGCTGATATATTGGTATTAAATCTTATCTAAAACATTGGTATAACCTTATATATACCCGGAGTAAAATAGTGTATGCTTGAAGTAGTAACGACATATACCCCGGTCCGAAGTTTCGTGCGGATATTCCGCTGCCAATTTAAAAATTCCCCTCACAATATAAATGGTCGCAAATACCGAAGTTATGCATGCACGCTAGTAATTTACAAGCCCAAACACCTCTAAAAAAGCGAGGATTTCCTTCGAAAATTGGACGAAAATACCGACCAAATGACGCAGAGAAACACCATTAATCTCAACTCAAGGAACGATCCCAGCGTCAATATCGCTGAACGTGACTATTTGCTCACTATATTTTGGAATGCTACGACTTGAAAGAATTTAGTGTCGCATTTTATTATGTTTAGCTTCGTCTCTTGGAGCTACTAACCCTACCTTATGCCCTATTCATCAGCTTTCCGAAACCGCGATGAATGTTCCTACCAAGGCGTTTTTGAACGTGGACATCTTCATGTCTATATATGATGATTTTTATAGTTCGGTGGTGTAGCGCTTGGCTTCATTTCACCCTGGTTCAACTAAACCAATCGCTTTACAATGACCGGCCATTACAATACCAGAAAGCATATATCGTGACCATTCGGTGATGATACCATTGTCATATTAAAGTGATTGGCTTAGTTGAATCGAGGCCCTGGTGGCAAGTTATAATAAGGCCGAAGGTAGAAGCGCACTTCACCCGGAATTGTCAATTGACTGAGGAACTGGCTATTTTAACTCTAAATACCGGAACACGACAGTTAGAAATTGTTATGGCGCCAGACTTAGGTGAGTATGTTGATAATTAACCGCATCTGTGGTCTAGTGGTTCAACCCACCGATTTCAGATCCAGAGGTCCCGGGTTCGATCCCCATGGGGAGTACAATATATTGTGCTTGGTTTGGTTGGTGGTAGGACTTTGTTGAAGTCCGCCTGGCTAGCTACCACCATCTTACCTAATTATGTCGCCATAATAACAATTCTAAAATTGTTGTGTTCCGGCATTGAGAGGTAAGATATCCAGTTCCTCAGTTTGTTGAGGATTCCGGGTGAAGTGCGCCTCCACCTTCGGCCTTATCTTAACTTGTTACCAGGTGAGATCAAGGCCAAGCGCAAATGTGTAATCATGGATATAGAATCTGAATCCAAAACCGGATGACGAACCACTAGGACTAGACCATTGAGGCGGTTATAAGCATATTTAATTTCTATACTCATAAAGGGCCGATCGGCCGCCGAAAATATTCACACAAAAGAATACATAAAACACTATGTACAATACAACTAACGGGAAACAAGCGGGTTAAGTAGGACCATTATAAATGTCATTTAAGTAACTCAACTGATCGAGACTGGTAACAAACGGGAGTATGTCCGAAACTCTAACTGTTGTACCACACTGAACTGTAATGCTTATTCGTTGGCCAAATAATATTTACGTTTTAAAAACTAAAAAGACTTCAATGAAGCATATGATACAATTTCATTTACCTGACAGATGACGTATTTTTTCCAATTATTTTGATGACAGATGGATGGACAGACAGACAAACGCGTGATCCTATATGGGGTCCGTGTTTTCTTTACTTTTGAGGAAATACATCCAAATCGCTTCAAGAGTGCCTATATTATTTGAAGAGTTCCCTCGATTTTTCCAGGATCCCATCATTATATCCTGACCTGACGACGATGTGATCACCTGGGAAGTATACCGACCCTTAAAATGCCCAAATCACTTCGAGTGTGCATTGAATATTTGAAGAGTTCCCTCGATTCCTCTAGCCCCCTCAGCACGGGGAGGGGATAAACATGCTGTCCTCTGTTTTTATCCACCATCGGGAGACAAAATGCAAAATGGATAAAAACAGAGGACAAATATTTTATCCCCGCCCCATGCTGAAGGGGCAGGATTCCATCATCAGATCCTGATCTGATGACAATGAAACCACTTGTGCGGTATACCCTTTCAAACAAAAAGATAATTTTTAATATTGCTCCAGGCGTCATTGAGTAATAGGGGAACATACATAAAAAAAAAGATTCCGACACAATTGAGATTCTCCTCCTTTTTTGAAGTTGGTTAAAAAAGAGCCAGCCAGGTCACGTGTCGTCTGAATCATAAGCTATCTAAGATTTTTAATATCTGGGACCCGCCTCTCATGGATCCAAGATCTCAACTTAAAAAATCTCAAACAATATGCAAGCTCTGTCGAGACTATGCTTGCGATTTTTTTGATCCTACGAATCAGCCACCGCACCAGCCCTGACTAGTGTCCCAGGCAGATGAAATAAGTGTATTCGAACGATCAATTCAAAGAACATTTTATATGAAAAACTCAGCAGCTCCGATTCCAGTGACCTCTAAGTAATTGCCAACCTCCCAGCTGAATACTGTTGAAGAACAATGAAAAATGCCAAGTGCTTAATCGAAGTGTGACAACGCAATGTTATTTCCCCGCGGACGCGCTCTAGCGAATGAGTTCAGAGTAAGCGATCAAAGTTGTGGAACTAAGATCGTGTACTGAGCACCAAACCGGGGTATTCCACGCTTGACTGCAGACTGCAGACTGCAGGCCTCAGTGCCCTAAAGTTAGCATCAAATACAGCTGCAGATTTGCTCGCAGTGTCAGGTGATCCTCGTCAAGGTTTCTGCAGAATACCAGCGCCTTTCTACTCCCCAGTAGTAAGGCATGCATGCTGAGTTGAGGCCTTTTTTGCTGTTGTGGCACATAAATTCTAATTCATAAGTAATATCCTATTTTTTTCTATTCTTTGTTTATTTTTGTAATGGTTTCTTTTTACAATTTTATGTTTATTGGTTATTTAAGTTTTTCTATTGTGTATGGTGAATAAATTAGATTCTGATTCTGACACTGACAGCAGTGAGCTGGACATTCGAGATTAGTACTTCAAAACTTGTGTAAAAAACTATAAACGCGGCTTTTATTCACAATATGAGATAAGGCTGAAGGTGGAGGCGCACTTCCCCCGGAATCCTCAACAAACTGAGGAACTGGCTATCTTACCTCTAAAATGCCGGAACACAACAATTTTTTTTTAAATTGACATTGTGTCTGCCTACGATTTGCAATTTGGCTTGTTGTGCCTAGAACAAGCCAGCTACGGTTTAACGAGACTCGGTGTCTGAGACTGCGCGTCTCGTGTCTAGATGCTAGGTTTCTGAAATTTGACGGAACCGCGACTAAGATAATGTGATTTATGAAGCAGGCTTCTTTTAATTCTACGATAGGGGAGCGCGTGGCATTTATGTCACATTTGGTGTCGAGTTATGATAAAGCTGAAAGTTTAAGCATGCACTTCACCCAGATTCATCAACAGAATGAGGAATTAGCTAATTTTTTTCTGAATGCAGGAACACAAAAAAATCTAACTATTGCTATGGCGTCAGATTTAGACTTTAAACTAGCCCTAGCATCAACCAAAAACTAATTGAAACATGGCTATTATAAAAAAGAATAATTGTGAAGTTCCTAATGGAAAAACTCATTTGAGAATTCTGTTGACAAAACAATCTAAATTAATACATAATAATCCGTTCTCCCTCCATCTATGGTCGACTGTCCCGCCTATCGGGGAGACTTCCGATTTTTGATAAATAACAGCACAGCTTCGTAAATTGATTAATAATTAAAAAAAATCTAGTGCTCTATTGTAGTTATTAAAATGAATTATCCATAAGTACTAAAACAAATTCGCTACATATCATAGGTACATTTTTATTTGAGTTTATGTGTTGGGGGGGTTCAAGTCCCCCGGACTCCTCATACCTTTTAATATTTAAACTAATTCATAAATCGTTATGATGTAGGTTGGTCATATTCTGACGGATTTTACCACACAGTAATACTATGCCTTTGTAAAGGGATGCACCCTCAAGCTGATAAGCCTGATCTCAAGCTAGTGAGACTGAACCTCCATGTTGATTAGGAAAGTTTGTAAGCGATTCATTTATAAGCGTTGACACTCACAATTCCAAAGCGCTACTATCAGCATTAGCAACAACCACTCGATCAATCTAGCTGAAGCTGCGACACGCGAGCGCATCAGCTAGCCTTCATCCGTTATTCGGGGGCTTCCTGTTGGTCCCAGTATGTTGTCCCACCAATGGAACGAGGAATTCATCAAAATAAAACAAAACAATTTCTTGTGACTCCAGTCCTCAAAATTGTTTTAAATCTTTCATAATTTCTAAATATGTTATTTATCTGTTTAGTTCACCGCCTCCGAACATACAACATTTGGGGATGTAACGTATGTAGTAAGGCATTGTCATAGGCAAGAGATGCATTCAACATCAGGTGGGCTATTGACTGATTCGTCTCTTGTTCTTTGAAAAAAAAAAACACATTGTAAATTGAATTAACGACTAACCAAAAAGATTAACGTTCTCATATATAAATTAGTTCTCATACTAAGAGAACTAATTTATACGTTTTTTTTAGATATAAGCTCTTTGAACCGATGACTCGGTCTACGCGACACTGCATTGCGCCCTCAACTTGAGGCATATCATATACCCTCCAAACCGGTACACAGCAATGCTAATTGGCGGTCGAAATAGGTATGGTGGTAATACTTCCTTGGACGAGCCCTTTTATGAGTAGTAGTAAAAAGAGTTTTACTACTACTTAAAATACAATAATATAAAAGAATAAGATATAAATTTACAATAACACGGGTCCAATGGGAACCACCCCGTTACTCAAGCATATTCGATTCGGTGGCGAGTGATTTATCAGCGATTGCAGATCGTCTCGCGCCGCCGGACGCGATAATCGATAGCGGCTCACTTTTATTACGCCCTCGCAATATCAATTCTGACCTAGGAGACTTGAGATTCTAGGAAATAAAATCGCCGTTTCATTTATATTTATTCGAACGGAGTAGTCAGAGCTGAAAAACATAATAATAATAATCATTTATTTGCGAACATGAGTTTAACATAGATGAAAAATAGAACTTGTGGTACAGCCATGATCAAATTAACAGCATGCAAATATTGAAAAATGACAAAGTTTAAATATTGCGAAATTAAACTTGAGTGTTACATTCATGGTGTTTTTCATAGAAAAATCGACACACGACGAGTTAGACGTGGCATTCCTCGTGGCACACCCAGATGAAGCGCACAAAAGAACTTACACATAGTGCACCCGTTTTGGTGCGCTTCATTCTGTAGCTTTCAATTAAAGCTTTAATTACTCACAAAACATAATTAAATATAATAAATATACGTAATGGTACATGTCAGATGAAGACCAGTTTTAAGTTTCCACGTATGAAAATGAAATGAAAATGAAAAATGAAAAAATGTTTATTAACAGCAAAAAGAACAGGATAAAACTATCAACTAACTTGCTATAAAAGTAGGGACCGAGGTTAAGTACTAATCTATTACTTTATGCTGAGGCATTGTTTGTTTAACATTGCCAGCAGTCTTTACACTAGGCAAGCCTGTATCGTGAAGACCCGAAAAAAGGTTTGACATACAAATCATTATATTATATTAGCCTCGGTCATAAAAAAACTTTAGATATAATTAGACTACACTATTAACTATTTAAATATTACCCATGACGAGTACCTGACTAATTTATTTTTATTTATACAAGCAGTGGAAACAAAACAGAAGAAAACAATAACAATACTAAATAAGTACCTAGGTTATCTTGTATGTTATTAATATCCCTATCCCTAACTAGCGATCTGAGGTGAATCCTTGAGGAAAAAACGCAGAAAGACGTATGATTCAATATCTAGTCTACTATGTTATCAATTGAATTAAAAATTCTGTCTCATCATACGAAATGGTCTGAAGCCATTTATGTATTATGCGTTTAGCACGAAAGACAGTTTCATGTTTTAAATTGCAATGCTTTAGCACAGTGTTGTAAATATGTGCTTTGTTAAATTGACCGAAACGTTGAGCGAAGTATAGGTTACTAATTAGATGATAAACAACCCCATAACTAGACTCTTCATCTTTAGCTACTGAGTGAAGCGCACCAAAACGGGTGCACTATGTGGAAGTACTTTAGTGCGCTTCATCTGGGTGCGCTTCGAGGAATGCCTCTTTCAGACGCACAATTATTTTTCACTCCCATATGGTTGATATTCCATTAATTTCTTGCCCAATTTGTTTCATGTTATGTCAAGTTTTAGGTTAGACTTTCACTATGCATTGCAAAGACTGGGAAATAGAACAAACCTTTTCTTCAAAAGAAGTACCTTCTGTGTAGGCTCGCTCCGTCGTAGACCTCATCTTTTCCTACGTACATCATTAATGTCCACTGCTGGACAGAGCCTCCTCTATAGCTGGAGGGTTTTGCCGTAATTGGCAAAACCACTTGGTAGGCGGATTGGTAATCGCAGTAAAGGTGTAGATACTACACATAAAGAAGCTGCCGCCCTTCTTCTGGTGAGATCCTTGGTCGGCTTTAACATCCATGGTCTCAGATGGTTCCGTTGCACGTACAGGTACGTACTTTGTATTGAATGAAAAATTACCCTTTTATTCAGGAATCAAATTTCAAACTATCACGAGACAATTTCGGGTCACGAAATGTCAAACGCAAAAAAAAATCCAGAAGTATACGTCCACCTCAAAACACTATTACTGAAAACCAGCCCTGAAGAGTATAAACACAAATGTTACATTGTGTGATATAATGTTTTTGTTAAAGATATAATAGAGACGAATAATTCGTAAATTAATTATTAATGGAGCTCGTGACTTAGTGATGGGAAGTGCATCTCTTGCCTATAACAAAACTTTACAAGCCTTATAGCCCAGGTCACATCCACAAAGAACATGACCTACGCAGCACTGCATTGCGCCCGACATTTTGAGGCATAAAAGTGTTAAGCCTCGCGTTTGTGCGTATTTTAACCGTAACTATACCCTTCAAACGGGAACACAACAATGCTGCTTGGCGTAGGTACTTCTCCGGACCCTTTATTATGGGGCTACTATATGCCTACTTATTATACCTACGCAGTATATCAAACGGCACAGTTAATAGGTCCTTAGTGATTCCGGATTCGGCATCAAGTGATTTGACGATCGTTTCGCACCATCGCACGCGTTAATCGATATCGCTCGGTGCACTTTTATTACGCCTCCGCCCATCCGTGTCGATTTGCGGAGCTGCACATTTTACTGATTTTTTTTTTCGGATCGTGAAAAAAAACTTTTTATCTATCATACTATTTAATATTTTGTGTATATCAATTTCCTCTATCTGATTATTATTTTTCACGTACCTAAATTACATTAAATTAATTGTGTTTTTGATTATACTACGGGGAATTATTTGGCCTTTATCTCACTTGATTTCAAGTTATGATAAGGCTAAAGGTGGTAGCGCACTTCATCCGGAATCCTCAAAAATCTGAGAAACTGTCTATCTTACCTGAAACGCCGGAAAACAACAATTTAGAATTGACGTTATGGCGACAGAGTTAAGTAAAATGGTGGTAGCTAGCTAGGTGGACTTAAACAAAGTCCAACCACCAACCAAACCAAGCACAATATTATATTCTCCTGGGGATCGAACTAGGGATCTCTGGGATCTGACACAGGTTGGCAAACCACTAGACCACAGAGGTGGTACTATGCAATCAAATTCTACGAACGACTGTCCTTCGAAATATGGAGGCATTCCTCGTAGCGCACCCAGATTGTACTAACAAATAAAATTTTGATTAGTATTCTTTTCATAATCTAGTTCCCATATAGCTATGATTTTTAGGGGTTAGATGGCGCTATAAAAAATAACAAAATAAATTACTATTTCATCTTTATACTTTAGCTATTATACTTTTATTTTTTTATTCGAATTCAACATCGATACTGATTTCAAAATTCAACCACAACAGCAAGAAGCAACTAAATTGTCTTGTATGAACCATGACACGATTGAACACTTTACCTATTCAACGGTTCAACACGACTTTGTCTATAAAAACCATTGTAATGCTCGCATTTTTCATTAAATTCTTTCGAACGATTTCTCGGCACCGACCGGTCGCATTGTGCCAACTTGCAAATTCAATTAATCCGGGCCGGATTCAATAAGGCCCGGTACGGCCCGTCATCAAACTCTCAGGGTATAAACCGGCGGTAGTGATGCAAGTCTACCGACTTTTTGACCTAATAACCGCCATCACTGGACTATCTTAGAAGCGTCAAATGCACATATTATTATAGTCTATATTGTGACATTGACGGTTTAGTGATAAAAATTAGATTAGCGAGTGTGCGACCACATTCCTCCATTCTTTTACCAGCAGACGTACGACAGGTTACATCCCGTACCTTGTATATGTTCCATTGTGCCGAATACATCGATTTGCCACTACTTTTTTTAACCGCCTCTGTGGTCTAGTAGTTCTACCCACCGATTTCAGATCCAGAGGTCCGGGGTACGATATTGTGCTTTGGTTTAATAGTTGGTAGGACTTTGTTAAGTCCGCCTGGCTAGCTACCACTATCTTACCTTTAGAGGTAAGATAGCCAGTTACTCAGTTAGTTGAGGTTTCCGGGTTAATTCTCAATCGGCCTTATCTTAACTTGTAACCAGGTGAGATGAAGGCCAAGCGCCTCCCCATCGTACAAAAAAAGCCTTTATTATTTATACTGGTAAGGAATGGAACTCTTTGCCCTCGTCTGTTTTCCCGCACAATAAAATCTTGGAGTGTTAACAGATTACTTTCAGACAAGCGTGCTCCATCTTAGGCCACATCTTTACTTGTTTCTCAAGTGAGTTGGTGGTCAAAACCTTGATAAATAACAAAATAAATAAAAAAAAATAGATTTGAAAGATAAGAAATAATCATGCTATTTCGTTAATCACAAATCATTCCATGTTGGTTTCACAGTAGCCTGGTCATCGATTGCTAAGTTGCTGAAAGGTTTCTTTTATTGTACTTGGCCTTCGTCTTCATGGTAACAAGTTAAGAGAAGGCCGGAGGTTTGGAGTTTATGTACTCTTTCAGGATGTCTTGGTGGATGCAAATAGGAATAAGCTGCCAACGATTCTCCATTAATTTTCGTTAGTGTATCTTAGAACTTATCATTGCTTAGACAAGACTCGAGGTCCGAAGCTGGCCTTTATTAGATCTAATATCGTAAAGCTTATATACCTAACACACTTTTAATCCTCAAATAATAATCCGGCTTTAATACCCAACCCAAGCACTGTCACACCCGCACCATTGATCTTCAGTAATGCAAAAGTTCTAACCCACAAATGTGTTTTTCTTGTCATGACTAACTTTGATATTTCACCTATTTTATATTCAAGCTAGGCGGCTCAAGCAGGGTGGCTAAGAGCCAAGTTAAAGGTTATTACAATATCGCTTCGATGTTGCATTTTGAGGATTCGTTGCACTGTGCTAGTTACTGGCTTAGTGGGAGACAGCTACTAGCAAGCTTGCTACCAGCATCAATTTATATAAATAAGCTAGTTTTAGGACAAACTTCTTTGTTTTTTTGTGGTTATGTTTACAACGATGCGTTGTTTGAGTTTATTTTGGTAAATAAATAAAAAAAGGAATTTGCAATTTTGTTAGATTATCTTGTTATAGACTAAAGCTTTACAATGTTGCTTCGCTTTGTCATTTAGAAAATCCTCTAGATCTTTTTCAGGTTTCGCCCCAGTATATTCTATGCTTTATATATTTGCTAGCTACGCAATATCACGTAATTTGTTCTTTAAGATGTCTCAGGTAGGTTGCTCTCATGGTTTCAAGAGAGTAATGGTGTTGTCAGTCATGATAACGAAGACTCCTGTATTATGGCAGTAACTCAAAATGGTGTCCAGTTAATCACATTGACCAAACATTGACATTAACCGTATCAGAATACCCATGGAGCTAAATTATTTGTATGCATATATGTCATTTTATCTATGAAATATAATTTAATTTCATTAGATTTAATTCAGAGTTTAATTTATTTTTAGAATTTAATTTTTTTTATTGAATTGTTTTTAATTTCATATAATTTCAATTAAGTACTAATATTTTATTTTATTTTCATGACATTTATTATCATACGAGTATAATGACAAATTAAAAAACGTGGGACCATCCTTAAATGTTACAATGTACTGCTTTCGAAAATGTCAGACTTAGCAAATCATTATAATCTTTGGTTAACACTGTGAGAGTGCAAAGAGCGAGTTGCAGCCAGTAGCTCGCACTGTACAATTATATGTTAGAGCTATTATTCTGTGCTTCTTGCAAGTATGTTGTTCTGTGTTTCTACGCTGTTGAACATTGGATTTCAAGATATCGCGTTTTATTTCTTCTATATTAATGCTTTTAGATCCTTTGAAGACCAACTGTAAATATACAATTACGCGTAGAAATGCTAGCAAGAGGGGAAAGCTAGCGTGTAAATGTTATTTGAATAGGTAGAGGTAATACCTCTATCAATGCTAAAGTACACACCGTAAGACGTCGTGTTTAGCTTTCCGTTTGTGAAAGCGTGAGACTAAGTGCGGTTTTCCGATAGTAGATCAGTATAGCACGGCGACGGTTGCAGTCCGATTTTTACACGGTTATTATACAAAACGTCTCAAAACCCGGACTACAATCGTCAGTAATGATGCTGCCTCGAAAAAAAACATAAATAAACTACGGGTTTCCATGAGTAGAACATAAAAGCCCGGCGTCGGTTGCTGTCCGATTTTTCCACGGCTATTATACAAAACGTCTCAAAAGCCGTACAACAATCGACAGCAATGATGCTGTCTCGGAAAAAGCCGCAAGTTTACTACGGTTTTTCACTAGCAAATAAGCAAGGCATGGCGACGGTTGCTGCCCGATTTTTCACGGCTTTTATACAAAACGTCGAAAGCGACTGCAACCATCACCGATGGTGTCGTCTTGTAGAAAACCGCACATCAGTGATAAGATTTATATTTAGTTATCAGTAAATGTGAGTAAAAGTAAGGGTGTACTTTACAGTCGAAACCTCAGAAGCCTCATCCGCTAATCGTGCATTAATTTTAAATGATCGCTCGCACTTATCATAAAGGCGTGGTTACAAATATCTAACCGCCTCCGTGGCTTAGTGATTCAATCCACCGATTTCAGATCCCTAGGTGGGTAGAATTTATGCTTGGTTTGGTTGGTGGTAGGACTTTGTATAAGTCCGCCTGGTTAGCTACCGCGATCTTACCTAATTCCGTCACGATAACAACAATTCTAAAATTGGTGTGTTCCGGAATTTAGAGGTAAGCCAGTTCCTCAGTTTGTTGAGGACTCCGGATAAAGACCAAGTGACCTGAGATGAAGGCCAAGTGCTTGCCCGTCTTACAATAAAAAAAACACACACATAAAGCCATGCGGCATTACCTCGTGAGTTACAGTAGTTAAGTTTGTGTAACTTAAATTGCTGCTCCTCAAGGCCCGTGTATACAAGGCTTATTTTTTACGAAATTCAATTAACGTTGTGAATTCTTCTCTTTTTTATTATTCGTGTACGAACCACTTTTCTGCTCCGAATTTAGTTTAAATGAAAAAATGTTTTTATTTGATGTCACTTTGTACCTATCTTAATGTAGAAATCAGTACACAGAATACCATTATTTATTCATGGTTTAACTTCTTTAATTTCAGTAAATATTTTTTTTACATAGTTCTTCCAAATATTAACTTTTTAATTGTATAAATAGCGCTGAAATTAAATCTTGAATAAACATCCGAATAAGATTCAAGACTGTTCTCCTATTTTGATTTTTTTTTTGCTCCAAGTAGATCTACCTGCGCCTTTTATTTATCATGCACTCAACCTACAAATTTGCACACTTCCCGACTAATCAAAACAAGTAAGAAAATTAATATAAAAACAAAATCGGTATCCACTTTGGCACATGTGATTTACTCATGATCTTTCGCGACACAATAAAAACTATCAGGGACAATGGACTGAGCCATATACTTACCCTCGTTTTTCATAAGCAATGTATACCCTAAAGTTTGACTTACTCCGGTAAAAATAAGTAAAAGGCGATTCACTTTATTACATAATACTTTCAACATTCAAAAATCTAATAACGCGCATTTAAATATCACCTCGCCTTAACACCGTACCTGGCCGGATTTGAATTACAAAGTATACCCTCGCCTTTACGCCGCCACGTCACAACCGCTCTATCGAGGGCAAGAAACGCGAAATATGAGTTTTACTAAATTACGGCGAGTTCACATTGTTTTGTTTCATATTTTTTATTTTTCCCATAAAATAATCTATTTTTTTGCGCTCTATGTCAGTTGCACTTTCAAAACTTGCGTGAATGTGACTATAAAATACCTATGTTCAGTTTAAAACACGTGGAGTAAATATAGGGTACCGCAATATTTCATTACTTCCAAAATAATAATCTCTATACTCAGGTTTGATTTCACTGCGTGACAGCTCGTAAGCCATAGCCGCTAAGCAATATCAGCTATTGACAATGAAGAACCTAAACTTTAATTGTTGCACGAGCGGATTCGAATCCACAACTTTGTAAACGGATTGCAGGCACATACACACTTGGCCTCACACACCTTTATTATAATATGACAATGTGTGTGAGTTAAAACGTCACGCTATGATTGTTCACAATAGTCTAACAATCATAACGTCTCAATAGTCTGACACACGAGACACTTGAGCACACCTTATCATTTAATAATTGTAATTGTAAATAATAATCTAACACACGGTGTGTTTTACGTTCACACAGCACAGCCACACGCCGAGTTTGCATTTCAAATAAGGAATTTACTGAACGAAATTAATGACGGAAGCCGAGAACCGCTATACATCCCTTACCGGTTTCTGGTTTTCACTCGCACACCTTAACCCCTTTGTGAACACACCTTATTAAAGGTACAGCTAACTATTAACTAAGCTGTGGTGCCACTAACCGCGCTCTGTGAGCTCGCCTGAAATTTAATAACCCAACTTCACAATCGTGTGAAATTTAAATATACTTTAAATCGTGTTTTTGAATAAATTTATTACTTACTTATTTTCAATGGAAATAAATCTCAACATTTACGGGTTCCGTGTTAGTATTACAAGCATCCAATTTCATGAGACATAGAAAGAAAGATACATTTATTTATTTATCCGACATAAACTAGGTAAAACTAGGGTTGACATATTGATATCCTCTTTAATACATTTATTCAATAAAAAGTACAATTAAACTAACTATGTACAAAGGAATCAGCCAGATTACCTAAGGATCGTTACAAACGGTAGATAACTCAACTGTTCCAGACGGAAGCGTGCCCAAGACACTGGCTGCATTACCACGCTAAATAGCAATGCTAATTCCTATTTAATATATCCTCTTTAATAGGATATCAAAACAGCGCATTTACACGAAATTAAGGGTACATTACATAGCCTATTTGCATTACTAGATAGGTGAAATTAGGTGCTAATATTATTTTCAATGAACTACGACGGCGGTTCATCCAAGCTTGCCTAGGCTTGCCTGGGTCAAGGGCTAATCTATCAAATACAATAATCGTTTTGTCAAGATTATTTGTTATATACTACTGAACATTTTGTTTTATCTTATGTGTTTTTTTTTTTTTTTTTTTTATTATGCGACGGGTAAGCACTTGGTCTTCATTTCACCTGGTAACAAGTTGAGATAAGGCCGAAGGTGGAGGCGCACTTCACCCGGCATCCTCAACGAACTGAGGAACTGGCTATCTTACATCTGAATGCCGGAACACAACAATTTTAGAATTGTTATTATTATATTCATAACACAGAAGAGATAATATAAGAAAAAAACATGCTGTAACACCCCTGCCTCGTTTAAATAGACCAGAAAGAAGCTCAACACTTTCGATTTCTATCCTGTTGCGATAATTACCTGGGGCCCTACCGCCGACGGCGAAGCCGATCTCCATTGGCTTAAAATTAGCTTCATGAGAACTAGAAACGATTTTTACTACCGGGTATGTGTCATATCCAAAATGGCGTTTCCCATCTTAAAAGTGTACACATGTTATGAAACCTATCCGTTCAGTACATTTGACGGTCAAAATCGTTTCTAGTTCTCATGAAGCTAATTTTAAGCCAATGGAGATCGGCTTCGCCGTCGGCGGTAAATTTTAGGGAACCATTTCCAGCAGTTTCAAATAAATTCACGCTCCATTCAGTAAACTTTTAATTATAATTATAAGCAGTTAAAATGAATTATTCGAGGCCTATAAATCAAATAGACCAGATAATAAATTAAATCAGTGCAAAACAAGTTTGTTTCGCCATATTTAATTTGAACATTATAAATCATCAAATTTAGAGTATTATTTCGCAGCTTCAAAATGAACTCCTTAAACTTAGTCCGTGGATCATTTAAAAGCCCACTAAGGGATTTCACCAAAAGAAACTTTTGAGCTGTCCTCAGCAGCTTCTGAGTATTATCTAACACCTTTACTGGGATCTCCATCCCGCCTGCTAAGCGTGGTAATATGATATTATGAATTATCAGAACCTCCATTTTTTTGGGTCAAGCAGTCGACATGAATAACTTTTAATGAGACAGAAGCACAAAGTATGAAATTATTAAATATGTTTAATAATTTAATCATTTTAACATAAACGACGTCCTCGGCTGCGCATATTCAATTCAATAACCGCCTCTGTGGTCTAGTGGTTCAACCCACCGATTTCAGATCCAGAGGTCCCGAGTTCGATCCCCATAGGGAGTAGGTACTATATATTGTGCTTGGTATGGTTGGTGGTAGGACTTTGTTTACTTCCGCCTGGCTAGCTACCACCATTTTTTAAAATTCTGTCGCCATAATAACAATTCTGAAATTGTTGTGTTCCGGCATTTAGAAGTAAGATAGCCAGTTCCTCAGTAAGTTGAGGATTCCGGGTGAAGTGCGCCTCCACCTTCGGCCTTATCTCAACTTGTTACCAGGTGAGATGAAGGCCCAGTGCTTACCCGTCGTTCAATAAAAAAAAAAGGTGAGTTGAAGGCCAAGCTTAACCGTCGTACAATAATACAAAAAAAAAACAGTTAGAAAAATTTTCAATTTTGTTGGAAATTAAACCTTTGCAATGGAAAAAGGCATTCCTCTTTCAATCTCATCAACGAAAAATACTTTTTGATCATACAAAACTTTTAGCTGTTTCAAATTCCACCAAATCAAATAACCAAATCCGTAAAACTTTTGAATTATTCAATATTTTGTCCAGAAATTTTTAAACAGGACTCCGGGTGAAGTGCGCTTCCTTCGGGCTTATCTTAGCTTGAAACCTGGTGAGATGAAGGCCTCCCGTCGAACAATAAAATAAAACTACATAAAATTGTTTTTCTGAAATATTTCCGAAAACGAAATGTACATACTAGTCCGAATACTTTGCATTTCCTTGTTACTTGTACCCTCAAAGCTTGCGTGAGTAGGCATTATATTTATATTACATTATGTTATGTGAGTAGGCGTATATAATACATGCTCTGGAAGAACCGGAGTGCTTTCCTGCCGCCACCGCCACGAACTAGACACTTTGCATTAGATAGTAATTTAATGTAAGGTATATAAACACACTTCGTTTTACTGTTAGGAAAGCGTGAGAGATTCAAGTTTATAAGGAAAACATGTAAATGTTACGGCATCCTGTTGTAACGCCAATCAGAAACGTCTAGAACATTCGCGGGTCTCACATAGGTAGTTCCACGAAAATAAGGCAATAACAACTGGTTTATAAATTACACAAAAGGATAATTTATGACCGCCGAGAAGATAAGTAAGGACAACAGAGTCCCAGATTACGCAATAGTAAGTACCGCGATCAGTCTCGCGCGTACGAGAAGTTTCGATAGAGTTGGATATACCTGAATATGCCGCGCGATTCGGAAGCAAGATTTCAATTACGACACAGAGTGATAACATCGAGTGGCATTTGAGTGCGATAACAGTGTTTCGGAAGTATAACTAAGTAGTGTTGTACTGTGTTTGAGAGTAATTAATTTGGTGCAGAATAAACGTGTCTTATTTTGAGTAATAACCGGCTGCTTTTAATTTTACGAGCCCCAACTCGTAACACTATGCAATGTGCAAGTGAGAGTTTCACTGGTACAGCTAGTTGTGAATTAAACCCGCATTTTTTCGTTACTCTTGGCCTTGAAACATGAACAGGCAAATATGAGGTAGTTATACGATAGAGCAACACTTCCCAGAACGTCCCATTAGCTTTATTCTTAAAGATGTAACACAACGGATATTTAGACACTGGAAGCTGAAGCTTTTAAATGAGCCATCATATATATTTTTATTGTACGACGGGGAAGCGCTTGGTTTTCATCTCACCAGGCTTTCAATTTATGATAAGGAAGGAAGCGCACTTTACCCGGAATCCTCAACGGTCTGAGGAACTGGCTAACATAGCTCTGAATGTCGGAACATATTTTATTTTTATTTTGTTGTGGAGCCAGAATTTGGTAAGATGGTGGTAGCTAGCCAGGAGGACTAAACAACGTCCTTCTTCCAACCAAACCAAGCACAATATTGTGTCGCTCCCGGGTATCGAACCCGGGACCTCTGGATCTGACACTGGTGGGTTGAACCACAAGACCGAAGAGGCGGTTTAAGATATTCATTTAACATACCACTCGGTTAGTCACGTCCATAGACTTGTCATTGGTATGTTATGCAGAAAGGATCTGTGATAACATAAGTACGAAGGTCAGTTTGGAAGATTGTATGTTTGCTCCACATTCGCGCCAAAACCTCATGAGATTAGACTCGTATGAGACTGATGTCTTCAAGAGAACCTTCCATAACCTTTTTTTTGACCGGTACCCAATGCACCACATAGTTTTGAAATTGTATTCTACCTACATATATTTAGTCTTAATTCTAATTAAATATTAATCTTAGATTTACTCACATTTTAAAGTAAATGTAGGTAGTTATTTAGCGAAATAAATAATAATTGTTAAAACCACCAAACGGATTGAATTGAAATTTTGCACAAATATTGTTGTGAGCAAATAAAAATTAAACTACTTTATTACTTCTACCACGAGAGCAGAACCGCGAGCTGAAGCTAGTCTTTTATACTTTATGTGATGTGGAAAGTTTCCCATCTCACGTCACGTGTAAGCCGGGCTTTTACCCCTTTCCAAGCGGCTAACCTGCAACAGATCTACTAAATAATACATTATTTTTGAGACCTCGCTGTCTCCGCATTTGCTTCGAAGGCACTTGTTCTGCGAATGGTAGCAAAGTATACCGTGGAATAAGTAGTAGCGCAACTAAGGATCGGTTTACTCTGAACTTCAGAACTTTGGTTTTTTCTTAGGATGCTTAAGAAATTCCTATGTGATGGTGGTGGAAATGAAATCTCTGGTGTTTAAGAATATACTAGAATAGAATAGAAAAACGTTTATTTAAATAGTCCAGTACACAACATATAAGATGATAAAAAATTACAGTACACTTACATAATACATCTCTTGAAGAAAAATATCTCAATATTTATTAAAAGTAAGAAGTTCGGACTGTAGATAGCTATATATATAAATATTATTATTATTATACTAAGCCGTCAGTGTTCCACTGCTTGGCAAAGGCAAAATAAATATTACACGACATTAATATCACACAGCGCTATTTAGTTCCAAACTAAGCTTGTTATTATGGAAACTAGGTTACGGAAATAATACTTATATACTTTTTTGTTGTAGATATATAATTATCATACAATACAACACCCAAACACACAACAAACATCAATATTAATATTCTACTACCAACTGAGCTGTGAGGCTTGTAAACTCAATTCATTTTCAATGTTCAATTCATTCACAAAATCCAGGTAGCTACAGAAAATATGTTGATAAAAATATTTTTTTTCTTGTTATTTTATCTCTCTTTCTTTTTTATGTTTAGACAGATTTTATACGGGGTTGATACTGTATATTTTATACAGAATCAATGAATAGATTCAAACAAGTTCAGAATTATCTAAATATTTTAGAAATAAATATTTTATTGCAGGTGATATACTGTATAAAAGTACCTATACTTTCCTCTGTGAGGTTTTACATTATCTTCAAAAGGTGGCATGGTAATAAGTATCTACTCATTTTATTTCAGATTGTTTTTTCTTTGCCGCGATTTACACATTACATACAGATCTACGTAATACGCAGCCTGCCCTTTCTGGCTAAAAACTACGTATTATTTTGATACGAAAACAAACGGTTTTTATCGTGTATTTACCTATATTTATGCTGATGTTAGTCTACCCGTCTGGCAGTTGGCAGCTAAATGGTGATTTCATAATGAAAGCAAAGCCCATTTTGTCGTAATACTTTTTTTAGGTAGTATAAAGTACATAGGTATGTAGTTTAAAACTAAATCTTGCGGGGCCTTGACGTGATACGTGACCCAAGGACTGACTCTTATCTATTCCATCGAATGAGCATAGTTATTCAGCGTAGCAATACTACCTGTGTCTTAAGCACGCTTCCGGCTAGTACTGGTCTGGATCAGTTGAGTTGCCTATAGACCGTTTGTTACAGTTCGTAGGTAATCCGACTGTTTCCTTTGTACATAGTATAATTGTACATATTGTTGGAATAAAATGTCAGGTCACGATTCCGACAGGCGGAAGATTTGACGATTCAAAATGATCCTTTTTTTTATAAAACTAGGAGACGGAACAAGAAAACAAGCCTATCTCTTGCCTTTATCAATGCCTTACTGCGTAGGTCACATCCACAAAGAAATGGCCTACACGGCACAGCATTGCCTCCGTCAACTTGGCGCTTATTGGTGTTAAGCCTCGCATGTCCGTTATTTCACCGGAAACTATACCCTTCAAACTCTATTTTTTTTTTTTTTTTTTATTGTACGACGAGGAAGCGCTTGGCCTACATCTCACCTGGTAACAAGTTGAGATTAAGCAGAAGATGGAAGCGCGCTTCACCCGGAATCCTCAATAAACAGAGGAACTGGCTATCTTACCTCTAAATGCCGGAACGCAACAATTTTTTTAAGAATTGTTATTATGGCGACATAATTAGCTAAGATGGTGGTAGCTAGCCAGGCGGACTTAAGCAAAATCCTACCACCAACCAAACCAAGCACAATATATTGTACTCCCCATGGGGATCGAACCCGGGACCTCTGGATCTGAAATCGGTGGGTTGAACCACTAGACCACAGAGGCGGTTAAATATACTCGAATATAACAATGCTGATTGGCGGCGGCCGAAATACGTAAGGTGGAAGTAATTCCAGCATTTCCAGTAGACCAGCCTTTTCACTTAAAATCTTACTGAATGAGTGATTATTGATATCAAGCTTTAGTAGATAAAATTAGTTGAAGAAAATTATAGGAATTACTAATATTATCATATATGTTCGGAATAACAGACTCCAACTGAGTAAATAAGAAAATTGCGCCAACTATTTCCGCACCAATCACATCGAAGAAGGTAAAATTGCGGCAACAATTTAAAATGATTTCTAAAGAAATGTGTACAAAGCATCAGTAGGTACCTATTGCATTTCCAATAAATCGAGAACATAAAAGAATCTTCTCGGCCAGTGGACTGTACAGTGTACAGTTGCGAAGCCTTTTCACATGAGAACATCGAACTAAGCCATTTGCTATCGAGACTTTGAATTGAAGAGCATGAAATGCATGTTGTAGGTACGTTAATATTTCCTTTATTGTTTCGAATTTTAGGATGCAACAATTCAATAATTGAGAGTTCTTGGTTAGCCTTAAGCTAAACGGCCCTTTTTTGTTTTTGTATAGATAGTAGAAAGCGCAAAAAGAGATGGTGAGAATGAGCTAGACGCCTTCATAAAGCAATGGCCCCAATAAGCCAAAAATAGTGATCTATGATGGAGAAAAGGGTGGCTTTTGCCCTGCAATAGGACGCCCCAGGCTAAGGATTATAAATTATAGATAGTGGTTGAGCATAGCTCAAAGGGTTAGCAGGCTCAATTGGCAGTGGGCTGGTCATATTTGCCAATGGACCGACAACCAGTGGACTCACTGAGTCCTTCAGTGGAGACTAAGTACCTATAGGTAAGCGTAGCGAACCAAGAAGATCCAACTTATTGGTGCACCTTGGGAGAGGCCTGCGTCTAGCTGTGGACGGAGATATGTGGTTGAACCCAGTGGTTGAATTCAACCGAAACCTTTCTCCACTCCATAAAAACTTTTGGCCATGCCAAATGAGACTCCTCCGTTCGCGCAACCAGCCTTAACTTGTTGAAGGGCATTGAAAGTTGAAAATAAACGAATACCCGATATCAAAATTTTATTCAGAAAGATTTACGAGAACACGGCCAAATTAAACAACCTTCATATATGCTGGGGAGCAAAGGCTCTCGCATGGCGACGACGATTAAATGTGAAACGGAATGTGGGAAGATCCCCACTCGATGGATCAACGACATTGTGGCTGGTTGCGGGGAGTCGATGGATGGAGGTGGCGCAGGAGGATCGCTATTTGTGGCGTCGATTAGGGGAGGCCTATGTTCAGCAGTGGACTTATGTGGACTGAAATAATGATGATGATGATTGCAAGTCTAATTCTGTACTTCGCTAGTTTTAATGTTTTAAACTTCAATTAAAACTTTTTCCTTCCATAGTCCGGTGCCAAGCAATTTGTTGTATAACATTAAATAGGCAGCTTTAGGCAAACTCTCATCCTCCCCAGGCAAGCCTCAAGACCGAGAGCTCACCAAATTTCAATTAAAAAACCGTTGGAACCTCCAAATTTACCCAAAAACACTCACTGAAATTTCGTTGAGCAATGAAACACTCGTAAAATAAAAAGTAATAACTTAAAGTCATTGCTTTCATCACGATAACTCTGACAGCTTGGGGGCATTAAAATTAACTGATATTAAAACGCCCACGCGTCTGGAAACAGGAATTTCGTTTTAGAGCCAATAAGAGCCTAAAAATAAGAGGCGACGCAGAAAAAAATATTAACAGGAAATGATACTTAATAACTTTCATATTTAGGTACCTACGTATATACCCAAACTCAAAAACGGCTTTAATAAATCAATCCAATGATAATGAACATTTCAATCTGATCTTGTTTGGTTGAGTTAATTTACCTATATACCGTTTGCAAAAGGTCCTCAGGTAGCCCTGACTGTTTTCTGGGCAAGCGAGCCTTCCCAGAAGTTGATATTCCTCGCACTGAGATGAGAGTCCCGGGTTCGATCCCCAGAGGGAGTTTTTGGTTGGTGGTAGGATTTTTTTTAATCCGCCTGGCTAGCTACCACCATCATACCTAATTCTGTCGCCATCGTAACTATTCTTAAAAAAAATGTGTTCCGGCATTTAGAGGTAAGATAGCCAGTTCCTCAGTTAATTGAGGATTCCGGGTGAAGTGCGCCTCCACTACCGGCCTTATCTCAACTTGTTACCAGGTGAGATGAAGGACAAGCGCTTCCCCGTAGTATTAAAAAAAAATAGAGAACTGACTTCAGCAGGTCGCGAGGACTCAAACGGACCTTTACAGGGCCTTTAACCAGACGAACATCTTTATGCTTTCCCTGAATGTCTTCTATTCTAAGGGCTATTCTTGTTGTGACATGGCAGATGACCATACTTTGACTTCATTAACTACCTCACCACTCCATGAAGGCTGAAGATGTAGTGGAGTATGTGAGGCAGAAGACGAAGTTTTTACTGAGGATCGGGCAGTTGGAATCTCGCCACAATGATTTTAAATCGGTGGTGTTGCGAGTCCCAACTGAACATCTATCGATCTTCAATAAAGAAGAACTTTGGCCGAAAGGTGTTGTGTTTAGAAGGATCGCGGAGGATTATTAAACACAACACTAGTAAGTCACGTACATACTTCACGTGCCATTAAATAGTTAGAGTAGATATAGTTACTTATGTATGTTAGTTTTTTTACGTATATATTAGGGGCCGTAGATTAAGTTAGAAAAAGATCTTTAATTTACCTATTGTTGCCTGAAATAAAATTGAAATATTATTTTATTAACTTTTAATGTATTGTAGTATTGTACAACAATGCCTTACTGCGTAGGTCACATCCACAGAGAAAATGGCTTACACTGCACTGCATTGCGCCCGTCAACTTGAGGCAAAAAGCTGTATTCAACATTCAACTCCCAAATCATTGTCCTGGATGGGAATCAAACACACATCCTTTAATACACCCAGATCTATTTGCGATTCTGAACGATTTGCTGTGTAAGGTTCGCAATAAATCGCTTTCAAAGTCACGTAGTAGGTACACAGTTCGATGATTGCTTACGGCGAGTAACGAGGCTTTCCGTGGCCTGAGGGCTGAGGAAAACATCCCTCTGTTTATCAAAAACAAAGGTAAACGTAATGATGAGAATAAATTTGAACACGTGGCATAACAAAAACGTTATTCTTGGCCGGCATCATAGCCGTTAAAGCGGTTTTAGGCGTGTGCAAATTTTGTAAGTAGACCAAATAAATAGCAAAAATATCTGTTATGAGTGTAATCAAAAATATGAAAGAGCGTATCATAATTAAATATATTATTTGTCAGTTTATTTTGTGCTATTGCTCGCTGGTTTCAAATATCTACCGAATTCATGTCAATTCCAACTTATAATTGTCTCGTTCATTTATAAGTAGCTTTTATTAATAAGTAGCTATATAAATTAATGTTTGTTTTAGTACACCGCTTTGTCTGCTCTTTGCTATCCTTTCCATCCAAAGGTTGCCTGGAAGAGATCGCTTTTAGCGATAAGGCCGCCCATTGTACCTAGTTTAAGTGTTTTTCTTCCTTGTCTGTTTTTTTTTTTTTGGTGTACAATAAAGAGTTTATCTATCTATCTATCTATCTATCATGTAGTATTTAACCGTCTCTGTGGACTAGTGGTTTGCCCACCAGTGTCGGAATCAGAAGTCCCGGGTTCGATCCCTAAGAGCAGTACAATATTGTGCTTGGTTTGGTTGGTGGTAGGACTTTGTTTAAGTCTTCCTGGCTAGCTACCACTAGCTCACCTAATTTTGTCGCCATAATAACAATTCTAAAAAATGTTGTGTTCCGGCATTTAGAGGTAAGATAGCCAGTTCCTTAGTAAGTTGAGGAGTCCAGGTGAAGTGCGCCTCCACCTTCGCCCTTATCTCAACTTGTAACCAGATGAGATGAAGACCAAGTTCGTCCGGGGAAATACCATCATCATACCTATTTCAACCGCCAAGCAGCATTGCTGTGCTCCGGTTTGAAGGGTATGGATGCCGGTGAATTTACGGGCACGCGTGGCTTAACAGCTTTATCCCTCAAGATGACGGGCGCAATGCAGTGCCGTGTAATTTGTGATTGAATGTATTAACTAACGAATGAATAAATTATCATTTTAATGTGCTTACATATGTATCAAGTACCTATATCATAATATATCAAACTTACTTTAGACAAACCGAAGCAACTAATGAATATCAAGTTATTCAAATGTATAATCGACACGGTTTGTGATGCAATATCATGTGTGAAATTATCTACCTGTGTACTCGCCTGAAAAGCAAATTAAAAAAAATAGTACGTAAAATTATAACTTTGAACTTTTTGGGTGAAAACATCAACCTATGAACCTTATCGAAAATAGATGATTGAAATGAAATGAAAACAATCAAAGTTATCATATAATAATTTTCTGTGAGATCCCTTTCGATAAATTATAAACTCCTTATTTCCAAAGCGCTTTTGTCATCATCGATTGAACAGTGCTTAAACAATGCTATTTTATCGAAAACACTCAGGAATCCAATTGCAATTCAAAAACTTTCCAATCAATGTCCTGTTCTCTGCTGTTTGTGGAAACGAACACAAATCGAATCTACTTTCTTTGTATTTAGAAAATTGACTTTTCGAAATACAGAAGGTTTTCTCTGTCTGTTGTCTTGCATATGTTTTTGATAGGTACCTGAGAACTACCAGTGATATATGGTATTTTTATTGCTTTAGTTTGTGTAAGTTAGTAGAAAAGTGAAAAAAATCATGTGTCAATTTTCATTTCGCAGAATAATTACTGAATATTGCCGTCTACAAAAATAATGTCCCGAATGAATGTATTAACAAATGTATATTTGGCCGCTTACATTAATTTCTTAATATTTAATTATTAACTCATTCATCTTTGTTTGGTGGTAGGATTTTGTTTAAGTCCGCTTGGCAACCACCAAGGTCTGTCGCCATAACAACGATTCTAAATTGTTGTGTCCTGGAATCCTCAACAGTCGCCTGTTGAGGATTCCGGATGAAGTGCGCTGCCACCATTCAGCCTTATCATATCTTGAAACCAGATGAGATGAACGGCAAACGCTTACCCGTAGAAATAAAAATACTTGCTTACCACCAATTCCATCTTATGTGTGAGGCTGTAGGTACGAGTATAACAGACTTGGTGTCAGATTTTACGAGCCACCGAGGCGTCACACATGGCTTTACCATATGCAGTATCCGGGATCCTCCGAATACGGAATCAACTCACTTATCGAATAATTATATGATTCAAGTCTGCACTGTCCTAACAAAACTGGGACAAACATCAAAAACATGTGCTTTAAACCCAGGATCTAGATCGAGAGCCCAAATATAGGGTATATTTGGAAATTCAATATACGTAAAATCCTGGACTGGTACGCGGCATATATTCACTGCCGACACTAGTCCATACTCTACTACTACTTACTTTACCAAAATAGGTCTCTACCAACAGATACCTTGTAAGGTAGCCATTTATGGTACCTAGTAGATCGTTGAGACTTCTACGAATAAAATCTCAAGTGGAAATTGGCACCACGACTTATCAATTCCACAATCATCTTTCCGATCCCCCAGTTATCTACAGTTTTTGGTCCTACGTACGTTTTTTTTTTGTACGACGGGTAAGCACTTGGCCATCATCTCACCTGGTAACAAGTTGAGATAAGGCCGAAGGTGGAGGCGCACTTCACCCGGAATCCTCAACAAACTGAGGAACTGGCTATCTTACCTCTGAATGCCAGAACACCACAATTTTAGAATTGTTATTATGGCGACAGAA
This sequence comes from Venusia cambrica, assembly GCA_951394065.1. Lineage (NCBI taxonomy): Eukaryota > Metazoa > Arthropoda > Insecta > Lepidoptera > Geometridae > Venusia > Venusia cambrica. The sequence goes on from OX596036.1 coordinate 3,341,598, forward strand.
TTAGGTAAGCTAGTGGTAGCTAGCCAGGCGGACTTAAACAAAGTCCTACCACCAACCAACCAACGTGTACTAGGTACCTATTTTGGTACCTGATATGCCAATATTGCGAATAAAAGATAGCATGAAATGATTCTCAATCAAAGCAACATAACGCCGAAAGCACACGACAGCCATGTTCTAAAGTCAGATAAAAAGAAAAACACTTGGCTCCAACGAACTGGTAAAGTCAATACACTCTAGCAGTAACGAGCCGGCGCCACGGCAAATATTATTCTGAGGAGGGAATGAAAAACGTGGAGATTGGCGTGAAGTGATGTTTGAGGCGACGGGTTTAATTTGAACTGAAAATTCTTTGAAGCGGCATTTCGCGTTCACTCGCGGTTATTGAGATCAGTCTCCGGTATTATTATCAGCTTTGAATAGCTGCTCATCATCGAGAACTGCTAGGACCTTGACATTTAAAACTATCATGAACACCATAAATAATTTCAAATGTATTTATTCATCAACAATTATACAAACTGAAATTAACTCTAAAACTAAAAACAAAAATGTACACAAATATAAATTAAACATAGAAATATACAATTAAAATAATTTATTAACATTACAATTAACATTAATATTATTCATGCGTCATCATAACAATAATCATCAATAGAGTAAAAACACAATTCGAGCAAAAGTTTTTTTCAATTCCGAATTGAAATTAACATTGAATTAATATTGAATAAACATTGCTTGCACTGAAATAGATTAATAGAATGAATAGATTCAGGCACTATTTTGCGGAAAGCCATTGTTGCCGATCCTAGCGCTGCGTTAAATATCTTTCTATTTTCAAATTATTTACATTGTTCACCGAACATCTTGACGTGAATTTATATTATTTGAGTCCAATATGTGTGTTCCACTCCCACAATTCAGACGAATCAAATGACATATCGCAAGCCAAATTTCATTTTGTTGCGTTGATACCAACTGCATACAACACACTTTAAGGCCAATCGTATAAAGTGAAGTTTTTTTTTAAATTTATCGTTCGACGAGGATGCTCTTGGCCTGAAGGTCAAGTTCTCACCTGGTTACAAGTTGAGATAAGGCTGAAGGTGGAGTCGCACTTCACCCGGAATCCTCAACAAACTGAGGAACTGGCTATCTTTATGATTAGCTATGATTATTGATTATAATGATTAGCTAGTACTAGCTAGCCAGGTACTCTCTCACCCAAACAGATCTACTGAGAGATCTATCGGCAATAAAAAAATCCATCCATCCGACCAACTGTCCAGATCCATGATGGAACGTGGAGCTAAGATTGATCGACCACTTTGAATAAACAGTCGTTTCTTTTGTCCTTAGAACTGCCACCAGAGAAGCCTACGATCAAAGCGGAGAAAGGCTGGTATGCGTCGGGAGACTCGCTGCGGGCTCAATGCTCATCCCCGGCTGCGGACCCACCAGCAAATCTCACCTGGTTGTTGAATGGAAGAGATGTGAGTAGTTCCTTTAAACTAAAAATCTTAAAAATAAACAACTGATAGTATCCATAGACGTTAGTAACACGTAATTTAACAACAATTCAGTTCATGGTTCGACGATTAGAGGTAAAAAAATTACCGAAAAAAGTAAGTTAAAGTAAGAGTGATCACTCTCGGCTTGAGGCTTTTCCTCGGTGACCGTAGATAGCCCTGCAGTCCTATACCATATAGGACTGCAAGACTAAAAAAAATTCCTAACCTCAAAATGTCTTAGGACATAGCGCTTTTAAAAACATATTATTATGATCTCTGCAAACATTTTTTTTATTATTGTATGGCGGGGAAGCGCTTAGCTTTCATCTCACCTGGTAACAAGTGAAGATAAGGCCGAAGGTGGAGGCGCACTTCACCCGGAATCCTCAACAAACTGAGGAGCTGGCTATCTTACCCCTGAATGCCGGAACACAACAATTTTAGAATTGTTATTATGGCGACAGAATTAGGTAAGATGGTGGTAGCTAGCCAGACGGACTAAACAAAGTCCTACTACCAACCAAACCAAGCACAATATATTTTACTCCCCCTGGGGATCGAACCCGGGACCTCTGGATCTGAAATCGGTGGGTTGAACCACTAGACCACAGAGGCGGTTAAAATCCAATCCAATGAATTTATTTTCGCTATCAAATTTTGTCTGAGATCAAAAAACTGGTCGCGAACTTCATGTTCTGAAAGGCCATCTCATACGAAAGCTTCTCGCGTCTCCTGATCCAACATAATAGGTATAGCTATTTCGTAAAAATAATGCGCATCCCGCAAATAAAACCGAAACATCAACCAGGTATTACCACGAGCTATCCAGCTTGCGAAAATTGTTTCCCCAGCACAAGAAAAGGATTATTTCCGACTACCGTCAATTAAAACCACCAGCGGCAATATTAATTTGTCTCGCGTCGTGCTCCAGTCATCAACGCCGGATCTGACGTGAGACTTGATAAATGAACCCGCTCCGCTATCCCATAGGAACATCTTGAGGATTTTCTACGAAGATTAATGCGGGATGATTTTGTAATCGGTGATTTTCATCTGCGATAAGGTTGGCGGTTTTGAGGCATCCATTTTGGTTGACTGCTCACGGTATAATAATATATAAGTAAATAAATAAATATTACAGGACGTTAATTTCACACAGCGCCATCTAGCCTAAAACTAAGCATAGCTTGTAATATGGGAACTAGATTACGGATAGAATACTTAAATACTTTTTTTTTGTAAATACATACTTAACGTACACTCAAACAGAACAAACATCTATATTCATCACACAAATGTTTTGTCCTGGGTGGGAATTGAACCCACAACCTACAGAGCAGAAGGCATAGTTACTATCAACTGAGCTATGAGGCTTGTCATGGTATGATATGACCTTTTTCGAAATTATGTTTATAACTCATTTTTTAAAAAAAGGTTTGTCCTAAACTGAACACGTCACCCTGTATAACGGTACACAAAAAAAAACTAACCATACAATATAACAAAACAAGTAAATTCTGAGTTTCTTAAAAATAGCCTAATTACGATTCCTATTGCTACATTGTAGTTAAAACAGCTTTCCAGCTCCCTCTGTTTATAACTCAATACATCAACAGCCCATTAGTGTCTACTGCTGGACAGAGCCTCCTGCAAAACTAGGGGGTTTTATCATAATCACCACTTGGCAGGTGTATTGGTGATCGCAGTACAGGTGTAGATAATACACAGAAGGAAGCTACTGCCTTTCTGTTGTAGTCCCTTAGTCGTCTTGTACGACTTCCATGGACGGAGTTGGAGACGTTGTATCTCTATGAATAACTATATATATCATTGTCTTAAACACGTGTTTTTCTCCTGTATACGTATAGTTGATGAAGGTACCAATCTTGTTTCGGTTCTCCCAGGGAACCGTCATCAGATGATCTGGGAATCGCACTCAGCCTGATGGTTCCCTGGGAGAACCGAGTTGGTTGGCTGGGCAAGGATGAGGTCAACGAATGAGCTAGCTTTTCCAGAAGCCGCCTATTAAGGTCTGATACTACCACAGACTAGCACCAAGCAGAACTAGCATATAATAAAGGTGACATTGCTGTGCGCTCAGCCATGGCTCTTATTACTACGCGCGGATTTCTACGTTTTATTTTCTAACGATAAAACAATTCTTGAATCACAATTTAAAGATCTCAATAATTGAGATTCGTGTAATCAGAGGGTGGAGTAAAATTTTATACACATATTTATTTAGTTTCAAATTTAAAGCTTGTTTTATAATAAGTACGACGGTAAATTATTTATTGAAAAAATAAAAAAAGTAAATGACGTTTTATCGAACTGCCATTTTCCTTGCTTCAACTTACTTCAATATTTGAGTACAATCCCATTCTCGCGGCAAAAGACGAGTGCACTCAATATTTTCCCCGATTCAATCGAATTTGTGCAAACACGGACGTATTGTGGGAAATGGAGACTGCTCAGTTACACGAAACGATATAACAAACGTATATCTGTGTATAACTATAGAAAATGCCATACACAATAAATGTCAAACATCGTGCAGTCTCTTGTATTTATTATTATTGTATTTACTATAAATATACTGAACATTCCTCTTACTCCTTCTTATCTCCATGAGATTAATAAGATTTTTTATTTATTTAAACTTTATAGCACAAATTTTAACCACCTCTGTGGTCTAGTAGTTTTAACCACCGATTTCAGATCCAGAGGTCCCGGGTTCGATCCCCATGGGGAGTATAATATATTGTGCTTGGTTTGGTTGGTGGTAGGATTTTGTTTTAGTCCGCCTGGCTAGCTACCACCATCTTACCTAATTCTGTCGCAATAATAACACTTCTTAAAAAAAAATGTGTTCCGGCATTTAGAGGTAAGATAGCCAGTTCCTCAGTTTGTTGAGGATTCCGGGTGAAGTGCGCCTCCACCTTTGGCCTTATCTTAACCGGCTATAGAACCTCTGATTAGCAACTCAACGCAACTTTATTCTAGTTTCGAACTAAGATATAATAATAATAAAGGTGACATTGCTGTGCGCTCAACCACGGCACTTATGACCACCAGATGACAGAAATATGCGCGTATTTCTACGTTTTGTTTTTTTACGGTAAAACAAATATAACTTTTGAAAATCGAAAACATGGACCGTCTGCTGTACATTGTGTTTATTTACTGTACAAAGTTTCAAGCCCTAATTTGGCGTATTTATTTAATGGCGAACATTTTTGGTACAAATTAGAGTCAACTTTGGATTTTTTTTCTGTAGAGATTTTTTTATAGAATTGTGTTTTCGAAACTCAAGCGTTCTAGCATCTATCCTGTACTATAACATATACTATTTTATATACACTCAAATCGAAAAATTCGTATTACGAATTCAAAGACGGTTCTATACAGACGCACTTTATAAACGCATATACATAAAATTAAGAATAAAACTCATTATAGTACCGCCAACTGTATCATAAAACTCATTATAGTACCGCTATCTTTTTTTTACAATTTTATTAAAGTAGTCTATGGTTTTAGGCTGAATATGAAAAAAAAGCGCACGCATGCGTAGTTTGAACTTAATTTCCCGCGCTTCCAAAACATTTTTTTGCCGATCGTGTTTTTGTATTCGGGATTCCAAAAGTTTACCAAAATCCTGTAAGTGATTAAAATATGATTGGAGAAGAGAGTAGTGACGGCGAGATTTTCACTCCGCCAGATATTCTAGACGCGGCATTGGCGTTAACTGAAAGTCTCCTGCCAGAAAAATCAAAAAAATTGGACGACAAAATGTACCAAGAATTTATAGATTGAAAATTACCTTCCCTGTAACCTAACCTACCTACTTTGTTTAATGTCAATTTTTCCTATGAGTGAAGATAAAGTAGTGTATGAAACTGCATATAACTTAGGTATTAAAACACTCGAGTCAACCTATTATCGCAGATAACAGACTCTCGTGTTTTAATACGCCTTCTTATATGACAGTTGCATAAACTACTATTAAAGTAAATGCACAAATTTTACAGTATTGTGGAAGATATGATCTTTGAAGCTAAACCATTTCACATACAGGTGAAATGAAGGCCAAGCGCTGCCCCGTCGTACAATAAATAAATAAAAAGCTATGAACTGAATCAATGAACCCTCAACAAATATTCATCTAGACTTTCCTCTCAAACAATTTTTTTTTATTTGATATCGAACGCACCACTCGTATTGGGTCTAGGTAGGGCAGAACTGACAGCACCATAAGTGGGCGTGGAAACTTTTTCTTCTTCTTCTTCTTCTTTCCTTCCACCCCCACTTTTTGTATTTTTTTTAAGGCGATATCGGTCTACCTACTCTCTTTACTCTGAGGGTTAAACTGAATTTCATAGTAACCGAAAGAAGCCACGATTTAAGTTAGCTCAGTAAGCTGCAAGTTTTGATTAGATAGGATGTAATATAAGCCAGCTTCCGTATGGTTCATCTGTTCGTAGAATGTACTCGTAATTTAGTTTGCTTGGTTGTGGCATTGTTTACCTACAACAGCATTGAGCTAACGTAATACCTATTGTATACTTTAATCATAAAAATCATCAGACTCACGACTTTTCCCCTTCGATGATTTACCACTGGTACCTGTACCAACTCAGGGCGTGGACCTAATGAGGATCACTTACTAGGGGGTATTCAGAGGCACGTCCTTACGTTCGGCACATGGCCACCGTTTAGAAAGTGACAGGTTGCATGCCCATCGCCTCTTAGCGGATTACTAGCCAGTGACACTTACTTTGCGGATTTTTGGTCCTCGGGACAGGTTCCCTGACAATGTGTCCTACAATGTGACCTTCACCGTCAGAACATGTGTCAAAAACGCACGGAAACTTCCGAAAGAATCCGAACAGTCCATTGGTGCACGACTGGATTTTAACCCACTATATACCTCTGGACCGAAGGCGGGCCCATACCCACTTGTCAACACAGCTATTTTTCTACAGTATTAATAACTAAATAAATAAAAAAATATGACAACAAATCTCCAAATTCTAAGAGTTGTTTAATTAGGAAGCATTTTGTTTTTGAAACAATAACTACACTCTAGTTCTCCCCGAACTGAGATCTCGTGATGGTGATGTGGCGGAGAATATTTCTCAAATAGAACGTAATTAAAAAATAATAAAAGTGTGTTTTCATCACACCTTTCTCACCTTACTACGCACACACACTTACGCACTTTTTCTCGAACTCTCTTTATTCACCTGAGTGTTCGAGGCTCTTTCTCGCTAACGTAATGTAATATCCTTACTAACATGAAAAAAGGTAGATGTCGTTTTGTTAAGTGCTCTCAAAATTAAAAAATGGGCAATAGCCTATAAAGTATAATAGTAATGGTTTAAAAATCTACCCCTCCAGCCCATGGATGTCGTAAAGTCAACCAAAGAGGCAGCATCTTTTTTCTTTGTGTAAACAAAACTTTAACTGTGAGCACCAATCTGTCTGCTTAGCGTGGTGATAATGGCCGTACCTTACAGTTATAGAGGAAGTTCTTTCCACATCGCGGTAGACAATAATGTACTGTTGATATGGAATATGTCCAGTCACAACCCTTACATGAAACCCCAAAAGTAATTTCGGATTTTATCGTTCCCTATTGAGTGAATAACAATATACATTAATTATATTGAAGATAAATAAACCAGTTTCAATGAAATTTTGAATACCCTCTCTTATCTTACAAGACCTGATGATCATCCTTTGCCCAAATCATCTGAAAAACCCCTAATAAAGACAAAATAAACTTATTTTGAAATGTGCAGTCTCAACCCCTATTTCATGTGATATTTCATATTTTAACACATTTTCAAGACTTTTATCTTATTTACCCCTTTTGCAACCCTTAATATAAAAATACAGGGGTGATTTTAGAAAATCCAAATAAAGTTAATTGTGACGTCAAACCCCTTTAACAGTCTATCCTACAAGACATACCAAGCGTTTTAACCCCTAAACGCGCCCCTTTGTTGCAAAAACCACCCCTAATTAAAAGTATAATATATATTTTATGAATGTGCAGCCGATACTTTTTCAAATGACACCCCACAAGCCAAAAATCTTCTTGTCTCACTTAACACCCCTATTTCTTAAAATCTACCCTAGGGTAAAAAATGTAAGTATGCCGTCACAAACATTGCCACATACATACATACATACATACATACATACATACATACATACATACAGTGCCGGATTTCCCAACTTAACTGAGAGATCTTGTTCGCTTCGCCCACTCGATCAAATATCTATGATATATTGTTGTATATTGTCTACGGACAGACAAACATCATCATCACATCTACTGCTGGAGCTTCTGTCCTCCAAAGCTGGAGGTTTTGCCATAATCGCTACGCATGGCAGGCGGATTTATGATCGCAGTAAAAATGAAGATAATACCAATACATAATAGATAATATACCATACAAATATTTTTTTCTGACCCTGAGTTGTATGGTGATATTGTTTTTGTCACACCAAGGACGTAGATATATGTTTAAGTGATTTTTAAATGGAGTAAAGTAGCAAAAGTTGTTGTCGGTCGGGTATCAGAGACAAGCATTTATGTTATAAATACAGATTTAATTTCTGTATTTTTGTTGTTATGATATGCATGTATTTACAATAATAATTACGTTTTAAAAACTTTAAAGAAAACCGTCTTCAATGAAGAATATGATACAATTTCGTTTACCTGGATGTCGAATTTTTTCAATTATTTTGATTACAGATGGACGGACAGATTAGACAGACAGACAGACAGACGAGTGATCCTATTTGGGGTCCATGTTTTCTTTTATTTTGAGGTAAAAAAGTTCAAATCGCTTCAAGCGTGCCTATAATATTTGAAGAGTTCCCTCGATTTCTTTTGGGCTATATGGGAGCTATGTGCAATTAATGTCCTGTAATATTTTTGTTTTTTTTGTATATAATCCTACTGATTTAACTTTACAAACCTTATGACATATTTTGGTAGGTGCTATGTCAAACCTTAAAATTTTGCATCAAAACAGAAACTTTCCACTCAAACCGGGATCGTAAACAGCTCAAACAGTTACACAAACAACTGCACCGCTAATAATATAAGCTTAAAGTATCAAGAATGCGGGAACGCGACGTATTTGCGCCAAACGACCCTGGTCCATGCCACTTATCGGAAACTCGGGAGTATGCCAGCTCACGATACACAGCTAGATCAAAATATCAATCAATGTTTATTCGAAAATAATTCGAATTAAAGCAAATGTAAGCCATTCAGAAATTGGACCATAAAAAAAAATATCTTTCATCACTTTTATTTACCATAAACTTCAACTATGGCAAATATCTTTCTTTTCCATGCGCGCATTAAATTTAATATAGTACTTATAGGTACAATTAAACGATATTGTGCGGCTTTCTACTAGACGGTATGGTAGTAGCCATCTTTTATTCTTTCATTTATTTTATTGTATGACAAGGAAGCGCTTGTACTCCATCTAATCTAGTAAAATGTTATGATAAGGCCGTAGGTAGACGCGCACTTCATCCTGTATCGTTTGAGAAACTGGCTATTATTCTACCACTAAACGGAACACAAAACAATTTAGAATTGTTGCTACGGCGACAGACATAGGTAAGATGGTATAGCTAGCCAGGTCGACTTAACAAAGTGCTACCACCAATCAAACCAAGCACAATATTGTACTCCTGGAGATCGAACCTGGGACCTCTGGATCTGAAATCGGTCGGTTGAACCACTAGACCACAGAGGCTGTTACTTATCACATGGTAGTATAGACTTAATGCCAATAAATAGTTAGAGTCTATAATAATGTGTATATTTGTTTTAAAGTAAGTATACATATGCATGGACCGTATATTACGTTAAATAACATTACATAAATTATGTTAAGTATCTAAAGTTGTCCGATACAAAGTTATTATTATTGTATATATGAATATTTCTTACCCAGCTAGCTGTGATCAGCTGTGGCAACAGCTTGTTTTCCTCGAGTTGAGTGGAAACTTCTTTGTCCGGCTAAAGGTTCAACCTACCCCTTGAAATATCTCTGTTTCCTTCCGTTTAATAGTAATTGGCCGGGAAATGGCACATTTAATATTACTTTTATTTTCTGTAAAAGTTTTCTACCATTACAAGTTGAACTATTTTGCTATATTTACAGACTGTTTCATTCTTTCTTGGTGTTGACCGCTGCCAATAACGCTTCTGAAATATATTTTTAAGGACTACATAACTAGATATACCGACTACTATGTTTCCGTGTTTTTGTGATGTGATGGTCATCAGCATCAAGATATTGCAGTCCAACGCTGGACAAAGTCTCTCCCAAGTTTCACTAGCCAAACTGTGCTAGCCAACAAGCGCAAGTCATTGCTCTACCATGCCGGTGGTCGTGCAAACCTACGTTTGCTGAGACGTGGTCTTCAAGCTTGGAATGTATTAACCAAACTGGACAAAAACTTCACAAAGAGCCATGTATGTATGTATGTATGTATGTGGCAATGTTTGTGACGGCATAACTCTCGAATGAATTATCCAATTTTCATGGAATTTAAACTAAATATAGATAACGTAAATAGAATTTGATTGTCGCGGGGGATTTTTAAAAAGTAGGGTAGTTTTTGAGATATTGGGGTGAAAAGAAATACAATTTTTCGCCCATATCTTTTGAATGGCTGATCCGATCGAACCTTCGGATCGAGAACCACATGCCCTTCTACTAGACAAGAAGCGTTACTTTTTGAAGTTAAAACTTCTTACATTTTTGCAATTTTACCGACACCGCTTTTGACATATTTGACTTTAAGCACATTGTCAGGTTAAGTGACAGTAAGACGACATTGGTATTGCAAGTTTTCACTTCTGTTGGCACTCCCGGAGTATACTGATTTATTTTACCGAGTAAATTGTGTAGCCAATTGTCTTTGTCTTCTTATGGTAGCGGGATTAAGGATTTAGTGTCTAAGCGGCTGGTGTTTCTGGCTTAGCACAAAATGTAAACGGTTTAGTTTGGTGACTGAAAAATACTATATTTGCACACAATGTGCAAATTTACCACAAAAAAAAAAAACCCGTCAAGTCTGATATATAAACCCCAATTCCAGCGTCGTCATCACAGCCCAAAAGCTACATGGGCTACATAAATACATCATACATACATCCCCAAAATAATATCATACAGGGATTTTGTGTCACCACGCTTGGTTGGCAATATTTGTGCTAGACTCAATCATTTAGCCTTTTACTAAAACATCGAACAGTGAGCTGCCTTTTATCGTATTTTGTTTAGAAACAAACGTGAATATTTGCATTAGGCGTGATAGGATAGGTAGGTATAGGCAGCTAATTGATTCAGGCGTTATTTTGCGGAAATCCATTGTTTAAAATAAATAAACTGAAAACAGAAAGATATTCAGTAAAAAATCCGCTAATTTGGAATTTTTCAAATTATATTTTGGTATAGGCAGATCCAAGAATGACGTCGAATTTCGGCTTAGCTTTATTAATCTAATGGATAGTCAGTAATTCATGTGCAATATCCCGGATAATGTGCGCTCGAACTGCAATTATTGAGATTGTGACGTAATCAGGAAGTTGCAGGTGGATTACACAAGAGCTATATTGACGTCATAACTGTTATAAAGTAGGATGAGATTGTCTATCAAGTTATTAGAAAACATAAACAAGAAGGAAAGGAGATCGAATAACTTTTAAACTCGAATGTCTTTTTTTTAAATCGATTAAAGTTTATGTTTTTTGACATTTGTAGGTAGAAGTATTTTGTTATTCACAAACATTATAAATTGTATGTACAAAGGAAGCAGTTGGATAACCTAAGGACCGTTACAAACGGTATATAGGTAACTCAACTGTTCCATACCCGTACTAGACGTAAGCGTGCCCACTGGCTGTATTGCCACGCTGCATAGCTATGATGATTATTACTTATTTAGGCCAGCGGCCTAAATAAGAGCCTTCCTTGCTCTTGGTTTCGTGTGACCTCATTCAAAAGCCTTGCAAGATTTATGAAAACCCAAGGTCTGGACCCCAAAAGGCTTAAATATCATAATAATAAGAATATAATAAAAAGCTCTGTCGAGACCACTATAATTGCGCCTTTTGTGATCCGGGGCCGAATCAGCCGCCGCACCTGCCATAGCTGATGTTAATACACACACCCATTTTTGGTGTGTGTATTAGGGATATTGTATGAATTCCCTCATAACTAGTCAATTTTGATGCTCGTAAAGTTAGCTCTTCAGACAAATTTACAATCGCATGTTTTATTAAATCAAATAAAATGTTATTGTTTCATTAATTTTGACTCTATTTTGCTTGATTCCTAATTATTAACAAGCCTCATAACTCAATTTGTAGTTACTCTGCCTTCTGCGCTGAGGGTGGGAGGACAAGAATTTATGTGATCAATATAGATATTTGTTCTATGTTTAGGGGTTGTATATTAACAAATAAAAAAAAAGTGTTTAAGTATTTTATCCGTAAACTTAGTTCCCATATTACAATGCTTAGTTTGGGCCTAGATGGTGCTATGTGAAATTAATGTCCTGCAATATACTTATAACATACTTATATATAAGTGCCATGGGTAAGGGAAGTAAGAGCTGGCCTTGTCAAATAAAAAAAAAACAATGAAAGAATCTTGTCGGTTTCTTTTATTAAATTAGTAAGTTTTAATAAATGTTATCAAATTTTCTAGTTCAATAATATTTTGAAGTTGATAATATCTCGAGACATTGTTTATGTATGTAAGTACCTATTTATCACAAAGACACGTTTATTTATGAACTACCTCAAAGCAGTGGTGGTCTACATACAAATTCATTAAATGTTCATCCACAAACTCAAAGCAAAGTACCAGGAGTGCATAACACATAGAAGATGAAATTAAATAATCCGCCGAAGCTCGAGCTCACAACTCAGCTGGATTGCTAAGTAATCACTGAAGTTTGCGTGCAGACCACACGAGAGAGCTTTATTGACGTTCGCGACCACGTACTGAAATTAAATTGATTTGGAGAGTTGGTGCAATCAAAACGGAGAAGGCACTACAGAGTGAGTAATCATACTCCATCACTATTTCATATTATAAAGGTTGTTATATAACTAAAGACATTGAAAAGCCAGCAGCATAATTTAAACATAAGCAACATGATACTATAATACTAGCCAAGTTTTTTTTTTCTGTGTACCTACCAACAAAATAGATAACATGTCTGAAGAAATGAATTTTCAATTTCAAGTATTTATTATGTACCATATAAATAATTTATATTAGAATATATAACTGGGTACCTTGTAATTCTGTAATTAATTATCGTACATACACAAAACATTTACATTTATATTGTATTTAATTATTTTAAAAAAGTATAATACAAGGCATGTCAGAGGCGAGTTTAACCTTGAAGTGTGAAAGTGAAGAGTTTTCATCCAGCAAACCTTTGACATGGGAGAGGCGCTTAACAGGTAACTTTTACTTCAAAATAATGTTATGATCGTTAGCATTGTTTGTTGGATAATTACGGGGAACTGCTTTATGTTCTTAAAATATAGCTTACTATGAAAAAGATAATCAAATTATTCAATGACATACCCAAAAATTTCTAACCTTCTAGTTGTAACTAGATTCCACGACTGAATAAATCTGTATCAAAAGTATTATTATAATATCATTATGATTTATTGTTTTTCGAATACGGGTGGTTTTATATATAGGTTCATCATCATTGGCCTTATCCATCTATGTAAGATGATTTAGGTGGCGTCAGGTCAGTCACCACGACATTTGCTTTTTGGCTTAAAAGTGTTCACAAATATATATAGATTACATGTACAAAAATAAATGAAATAAGTTATTAGTTAGACCAGAATCCTAATTTCAGCTTGGATCTTAAAGAGAACTAATGTAAGATACACCCTGAGGATCTTGCTGCCCTTCAGACAGTAAAAAATCACTAACAAAAGTATATTCGATGTTAAGATTTGGGTTCCATAGCTGAACAAACTTTGCTAGTAAAGATTCACTCTGATCCACAATAGGTTTACAATCATATACTCAATACTCAATACTCAATACATTTATTGCTACATGTACTTAGTTACATAGTTCTTAATAATATTACATAGTACTGTACATGTACCCTGTTAGGGTATTGCAACGTCAAGAGAGGGCTTTACACAAAAAGTTTTAATTAAAATAAGTATAATAAACAATCTATTTGGACATATCGTCATAATATTATAATTCTATATTTATTTTTAATAACATTGCCTAATTTACTAACTTATTGATATATTTTTTAAAGATTCGTCAGCAAGGAAATCTTTAAGACAGTAATAGCATTTTTCCAGTAATAAATTTTTCAGTGTTTTCTCGAATTTATTGTTTTGCTCAATACTTTTAATCGTCTTTGGGAGCGCGTTATATATTTTTATGGCCATAACATTTGGGCCTGTCAACAATCTGACAATCATGGCATGGGGTTTATGCGCACCATAATAAAACCAAACATCGCCATCGGCAACAATGCATCATTTCGTATAAAATGCAGATTTCCATGCACGCCACGTGTAAAATATGACTTTGTTTACAACTCAGCAAGTACGCGCCCGAGGCTGATTACTCGCTGGCGAATCCATGAATATAAATGATTTAATATTCTACGAGTTTTATCGCAGGCGATTATTCTGGATTTTACTTATTGGGTATTGATGGAATTGCCTTCGCTATACGAATACAATATTCAAACTAGACTGTGTCAAGGTTTGTTATTACAAAATTGTGTGGCTGCTTCGAATTGGAATGATTTGCTCCTGAATTAACCTCTTTCTGCGTAACCTACTTTTTAGGTACCTATCACACACTTCATTATCTACATGTTTTAGAACATTAATATGTGATATTAATACTATATTAATATCACCAAACTAAGCAAATCTTAAAGCATGGAAACTAGATTACAGATGAAATACTTTTATCAATTTAAGTCAATTTGTTTACTTTGTTTTGTATTAAGGCCATAACTTTTTTATGATAACTACGAATTGTTTAATTTATTTCCTCTTCTGGACTTTTGCATGCTATTTTTAAATCTATTTTCATATTTAGTATAATTTTGTTTTCACGTTCGCTTAGTGAAACGGTCCTTACGGAAGACCAACGCGGGTTGACTTTGTGCAACCTGTTTCATACTGAGTAAGGACCTTTTTGCAGCGACTTAGTACATACATTTTATTTTTTATGTAATAATTAATTGCTGCAAATAAAAGTATATTCTATTCTATTATATTTAGAATAAATATGTTTTTTATACATACGGTGCAATTTTACACCCAAACACAAAAAAATATCTAATACAGATGTTAAGAGAATCTGGTCTTTTGGCGCACTTTTTGACGCATCTAAAGAATATGTTATTTTGGAACGGGTGATTTGGGTACGGGTGTTTTGGTGAAAGTTTTTTTTTACGATGAGGAGATGCTTGGCCTTCATTTTACCTGATTTTTCAAGTTATCATAAGGCTGAAGGTAGGCGCACTTCACCCGAAATCCACAACAAACTGAGGAACTGGCTATCTTACCTCTAAATGCCGGAACACAACAATTTAAGATAACATTTTTGTTACGGTGACAGAATTAGGTAAGATGGTGGAAGCTAGCCAGGCGGACTTAAAAAAAGTCCTACCACCAACCAAACCAAGAACAATATTGTACTCCCCATGGGGATCAAACCCGGGACCTCCTGACCAGTGAGCGGACCACTAGACCACACAGGCTGTTAAAAGTAAAAGCAGGATAGCATGTTCTGAAGATTCATCACACAAATGTTTGTCCTGAGTAGGAATCGAACCAATCTACAGCGCAAAAGGCAAAGCCCAACGGAGCTTTAACTCACTAAGAAGGTTTTATTGAAAAGACAACGCGAGAAGCAGCATATTATATCCAGTCCTCTTTAACATTACGTTGTATATTGCTGACACATTTTATCCAATTCAATTTGCCATCAAACTAATCAAATTTCTCAAGACTGGTTATCAACCGACGTCCAGTGACGTGACATGAGGAATCCCATTAGTGATTAACTTAATTAAGTGCTAACGATTATGTGACAGCTCAGCATTACTGAGCAATGCGATCAATTTGATTGCTGATCATAATATATATCACATGAACAGCCTACTAGGTGTCCACTGCTGGACAGAAGCTCCTCTAACACTTGACAGGCGGATTGGTGATCGCCGTAAAGGTGAAGGTAATACACAGAAGGGAGCTGCTGCTGATGAGATCCCATTGCCTATTGGCTTTTACGACATCCGACAAGGTCACTGCAAAATATAGAATTATCTTAATTTTATCGATCTCAAAATCGTAGGTTCTGAATTAAATGTTGTAGTAAAAAAAACTCTAAATATACGAAACATTCAGAAAACTTTTAAATAGTCGGCAGGAAAATTAGCCGAAATAAAACTACAAAAATGTATTACGAGACTAGCTTGGACAAGGCTTACTGTGCACAATAGTTCTTAATTAACTTAGCGTTGACTCAGGGCAGTGATCGAAATTTAATCGTATATTTTTTCATAAATAAAAGCTTTTTGGACTTCTGCGTATAAACTCTAGGTAGGCCCTACCTAACCTTACTATGCCAATATTTTTTTACTATGGGGAAGGACTTGGCCTTAATCTCACCTGGTTTAGCTATGATAAGACCGACGTTGGAAGAACACTTCACCGGAATCCTCAACTGTTTGAGGAACTGGCTATTTTACCTCTAAATGCCAGAAACACAACAATTTGGAATTGTTGCCTGGCTAACTATGGCGACAGACTTACATAAGTCTGTCGCCATAGTTAGCCAGGCGGACTGAAACAAAGGAAACCCCTGGGGATTAAACCCGGGACCTTTGGATCTGACACCAGCAGGCAAACTAGACCACAAAGACTGTCTAAATAAATTATCATGCAGACTAATCCGTGCGCGAAGGGGTCCGAAGTTTTCTCACATCAATAGTTTTTTTCAAATGTTATATAGAAAACCTGTGACCAACGCAACGTCCGAACTGAAATAGAACAATCGAATCTAATTTTTCAACTACAGGTTTATTCCGCTTGCGTCTCGCGTTCCGCCCCGTCACGCTTGTGGACGCGACAGAACTTCGCTTCTTATATCGCAAACTGCGGCTGACGTCTGTTGACGTCACGCCCCCGTGACGTGTTGTTGCGTCGTGTCACGTAGCTTTGACATATCGCGGCATGTAACACTAACACTATTGAATATGTTATTTAATTCTCTTCTCTGCGTTTCAAAATGGCTGCATAAATGCATGTAAGTAAAAATGTTGCGAGACCAACTGTTGTTAAATGTTGTGTCGCAACTTTTTTCCCCTTCGAGAAGTGCTGGTTGCGATTCTGAACAGGCGGCAGATTTGACGTTTCAAAATGATCCTAAAAATCTTAATGAATAAAAATATTTGACTTTGACTTTGACTTTGAGGATTCACCTCTGATCACTGCTCAGAGCGTGGGTAAATGAGGATCACCTACTAGGGGGTAGTCAGAGGCACGTCCAAACTTACGCTCGGCACATGCACACGATTTGCATGTAGCTAGTATTCAATACGTGACAGGTTGCAAGTCCATCGCCGCTTAGTGGAATACCTTCTAGCCAACGTCATGCCATTCGGATTTTTGATCCTAAAGACATGCCGGTTTCCTCACGATGTGACCTTCACCGTCAGAGTATGTGCGTGTGTCAAATGCGCACACGTCCTTCCAAAAAGCCGAATTGATTACAAACGTCTCTGTGGTCTGGTGGTTTAACCCACCGATTTCAGATCTATCCCCAGTTCGATACCCTGGCGGAGTACAATATTTTGCTCGGTTTGGTAGAACTTTGTTTAAGTCTGCCTGACAAGCTATCACCATCTTACCTAATTTTGTCGCCATAATAACAATTCTAAAATTGTTGTGCTCTGGCATTTTGAGGTTTGAGGCCACCTTCGGCCTTATCTTAACTTGTAACTGAGTAAGATGTAGGTCGTACGCTTCCCCGTCATACAATAAAAAAAAAACATGGATTTGGATAGGTTTTACAACCTTTGTGACAGTCAATATAAGAAATAATAAGACCGTTTGTAACAGTCCTTATATAATTCGACTGCTTCCCTTGTACATAGTTAGCTTAGCTTTATCAATAGATATATTAACTTTATACATTAGATCGACAATGGAAGCCCGTTTTCACAACGAAGTGTGTTTGTTTTTTAATATAGATATTTAATATAGACAGATGTATTATATTACGCATATTATATAGTGAGCAATTATTTGTGATTTATTTAATAACAATAAAAAATGATTTTTTATTTCCTTGTCTTATGACTTAATTATTTTTAACTCTAATTATTTTGACCAATAAATATCTTGTGTTGTATCTTGTATCATTTCAGATTTTAATTATCATTATTTTATTGAGATGTGCAAATATGGGAAGTTAGCACGTCCAACACATTCTTCAATACGCGTGTGTTGTTTCTGTGAACAATAGCATCATATCATGGCATATGATATCATTATTATCATGAAACGTCGTATAGTATGTTTAACCGACTTTCAAAATAAGGAGGAGGTTCTCAATTCGTCGTAATCTTTGTTTTTTCTTAATGTATGTTCCCCGATTAATCGAAGACGCCTAGACCGATATGAAAAAAATCTTTTTTGTTTGAAAGTGTACATCAAAAGTAGTCCTATTGATGTTAGGTCAGGACCTAATGATGATCCTGGAGAAATCGAGGGAACTCTTGAAATATTAACGGCACTTGAAGTGATTTGGGTATTTAAGGGTCTCCAAGATCTGATGATCAGATCTTGGAGAAATCGAAAGATTGTAGGCACACTTGAAGCGATTTGGGTTAGGGTGTATTACTTACCTCAAAAGTAAGGAAAAAAGGACCCCTGTAATCAGATCAAGATCTGATGATGGGATCCTGGAGAAATCGAGATCTACTTACATTCCTTGATATTAACTTTAATCTGAGTCACAAATTAGGGGGAGCGCAGATGACTATAACACAGGCTTTACGTCTAGTTTAGTCATCTGATGCTAACCAAATCAATCTTTTATCTATAACAATGATTTTATGTTCCACTTTTTGGTAGATTGAATTGAAAATGTTTTAGTTTCTTTGTTTGTGTCTAAATAAATAATTTGTATTTGAATTTTGTAATAATTTGAATTTGCATTACCTCAAATGTAAAGAAAAAAAAATGGACCCCATAGAGGATCACGCGTCTGTCTGTCGGTTCGTCCATCTGTCATCAAAATAATTGAAAAAAGAATACGTCATCCAGGTAAACGAAATTAGATCATAATTCTTTATATTATTTATATCATTAAAGTCGGTTTGCTTTTTAGTTTTTAAAGCCATATTATGAATTTATAAAATGTGAATAAAGATAAAAAAGTCGTTAGTCTGTGTACCTTACAATGATATATTTGAAACATATAAATGATAAAAAATTGCACTATACCAATGCAATTTTTTGTGTACTGTGAAATTACCAGCTCTCCGTAATGTACCCGTATAAAGAAACACGTTATTTTTTTCACCCGGGTACTCAATAGAAATTATTTTGTCCGATATCAATTTATCCAGGTCAATCTGTTGTCCCAAGGCAATACCGACAGAAATTTATTTTGCTGACAGTACAGACTTACAATATTGGGTTTATCTTCCAACAAGTCACTTATATCGCTGACGGCTTATTAGTCATGTCTTATGTAGCGTCAAGAATATATTTTGACATTTCCTTGACCCAACATTTTTCGGGATCCCATTGTTATTGTAGTTTTCATTCCTTTTTCGTTTACCGTGTTTTTTTCGCAAATCTCATGTAAGCCCCGAAACATCTCTTCGAGCCAACAAATAAATGTATCGAAAAATGTCCTTTGTCACAAAAAAACGACACGATGTCCGCTACAGCGTAACCAAGTTGGACAAAGGTTTTGTCAATACTTTCCTACTTGCGGAGTAAATAAGGAAAATACTTTTTTACCTTTCAGGATTAACGATATAGGGATTCGAATTTGAATTAAGAATTGTGGAATCTGTCGTTACAAAGTTTCACTAAGAAATAAAACAGTCTGCGTTCCTTTATTTCGATTGTCTATTGTTATAACACAATACACAGCCTAGTTGGAAATAGCTCTGCCTTCTGCGCTGTAGGGTGTGGGTTTGATTCCTACTCGGGATAAACATTTGTGTGATGTAAATAATAAAGTAAATATTTTAGGACATAAGTTTCACACAGTGCCATCTGGCCCCAAATTATAAAAAGCTTGTAATAAAGGGAACTAGATTACCGATAAAATATGTTTTTTTCTGTATTTAGGAGTTATTTTTACTAATGTATCTTACCTGTAGGACAGCAGCTTGCTTCTGTGTATTCCCTTACACCTTTAGTGATCACGGATCCTGCATGCGTGGCCAGTTTTTGTGGAGGCCTGTTCAAAATTGGACATTTATGTGTAGGTGAGTGATGATGATATAAGCATTAGTACACGAATGAAAGCACCGCTTTTAGCACTTCTGAATGAAACGAACCTACTTTTTGTTACCTGTGAATAGGTAAGATAGCCAGTTTCTGTCTCTGTGAGCTTCCACTTTTGGCCTTGCCATAACTCGAAACCAGGTGCGATGAAGACGCTGGTCATAAAAAAAAAGACTATTCTTACGTAAAAATGTCGTTTGAATCAGATTTCTATACGTAGTACTTTTATATCTTCCATGACTCGAGGTTAATGACAGAGAGGGAGAGGGAATAAAATGGAATTAGCAACACAAAGGGACGCTGCGGACGCTGTACGAATAAATTTCCCATACATGACTTTTGTAGCCGTACCAACTATCACGTATTCTGTGCCAATACGCACGCGGTCGGATAGGGTAGTGTGATGTGGAACGGAATACTTACGGATACGGAAGTTCATTTTATAAGTAGATTATTCGTCGTCACGTTCAAATCATCGCGCCACGGCACTGAGGAAATCGCGACATGGACGGAGTATGATAATATATTGCTGTAGGTTTTGGGTTCGATTCCACCCAGGACAAACTTTGTGACATGAGCATTTATATTTGCTTTTATAATACAACTATTTAAATTGTTAAGTATTAAAGTATTTTATCCGTAATCTAGTTCCCATATTACAAGCTACGCTTAGTTTTGGGCTAGATGGCGCTTTATGAAATTAGTGTCCTGTAATATTTATGTATTTATATCCATACTTTATACAATACGAATACCTACTAATTAATTCTACCTATTTTTAAATGAAAAATTACGATTTATTTGTTACTTTTTAACAATTGAACGGCTCAAATGGATAAGTCTTGAGGTATATGGATATATATCATTATTAAATATTTATATTATTTGGATATCATTTTTATTATGAATACTTCTAAGTCTTAAAGTTCTTTACCGCATCTCTAGTAAGTTTCTATTCTGAAAGAATAATTCTCGTTAATGTTTTATAGCTCTAGCGAGCTGGTGGCACAATGGATTTAGTGCCGATTCGAACTCTATGGCAATTTAATGACACTTATATTAGTGTATCTAGGATTATAATCCTAGATACACTATTGTATCTAGGATTATAATAATCCTAGATACACTATTAGGTATAAGTGTCATCAGTTTGCACTTGGCCTTCATCTCACCTGGTTACAAGTTAAGATAAGGCTGAAGGTGGAGGCTCACTCCACCCAGAATCCTCAACAAACTGAGGAACTGCCTATTTTACCTCTAAATGCCGGAACACAAAAATTTTATAATTGTTATTATGGCGAATTAGGTAAGATGGTGGTAGCTAGCCAGGCGAGTTAAATAAAGTCCTACCACCAACCAAACCAAGTACAATATTGAGCTCACCCTGGGGATGGAACCCGGGACCTCTGAATCTGAAATCGGTGGGTTGAACCACGAGACCACAGAGGCCGCCACTGCAAATTCAGTGTACACTCAACATGTAATATCAAATAACATAGGTTTCATTAAACAAACGAAGGCTGTTCGTTGTTATAATCTGAGTACACATAATGTCCGGAGCAGAATTAGGGGACAAAAAAGGACATTCGTATAGGAATCAGGGCTATATCACTTTTTAATTTTCATGCTTTATTGTATGAAATTTATTGCGTTGCAAATAGTTTAAACATTTTTTTTTTTCAAAAACTCAATATGCTTTGGTTTCACGTAAGTTTTATTACTTTTTTTGAGTATACCGGATGAAGTGCACCTCCACCTTCGGCCTTATCTTAACTTGGTACCAGGTGAGATGAAGGCCAAGTGCTTATCCGTCGTACAAATCAAATAAAAAAAACTTTTATCTACTTACAATTGCCTAAGATATGCAAGGTATAAGGAAACCACAACAAAAAAGTATCTTGCTTGCCAATAAATGCTATTACAAGATGGAATAATTTATGAACGACTGAATTTTCCTTAAAAAACAGTTTTTACTTATTATGTGTTTGTTGTGTTTTTATTCAATTTTATACTTTTATATTATATGATATTATTTTATTATTTGATTGATCTCTTATGATTTTATTTCTCAAATACTATTAAATTTAAGCTATATTTGTGCAAAATCAAATACTGCACGCCGTTATACGGTAGAATACATTGACTCTTGCTGACTAAAAATAACTGAAATCTATGTAATGTGTAAACATTTTAATATTAAGCAATAATTTATTATTTTACCATACTTATTTATGTCATGTTGCTCTCGTAATCTTCGTAATAAACAGAATAATAAAAGCTGTTGTCAATAAAATTGTTAGTCTTAGTTGTTATATAAATTATCAAATTTATTCATAAACAATTAATAATAACATTTCTACATGTTATTATTAATTATAGTATTAATTAAACTAAGATTCAGATTCAGATTCAAATCAATCAGATTAAAATAACTAACCATGTGCAAGAAAGCTAGGTTTAAGGACCGTTACAAATGGTCACATAAACAACAAATAGCGATGCTAATTCGCTGGCCTAAAAAAAAGCCAGAATTAAATTAGCTCAATTATTTTTTAATAAAATATCTAAATACCTTTAAACCATTGTATATGTGCAATACTTGTTATTTATTGTTTATTGGCACTGAGAGCTGGTTTTTCGGTGCAGTGGTGAGTAAATAACCACTGGTTTATAAAGTCATAGTAGACTGAAAAGCCGACTAAGGAATGGAATTAATAAGGGCATCAACTTATTTCTATGTACCCTATACATTATATACCTTTAACACTAATTTGCCTACCAAACGATTATGGTAAGACTATATTTGCGATGAAGGCTCTGTCTAGTATTAGATATTAAAGGCTGTTGAAGAAGATCAATTTTAAAGTTAGCGAAGCGAGAAATCCGATCAAAAAAGAAACAGAATCCAAATCTAAATCAACAGTGACAATATCATGTTCGACTACTATTACGATCTCTACGTGAAGATCAAAGGCTTACCGCTTACCCCTTTTGTCACGACCCTAGAGAGTACTTAGCCTCTGTACATACCTAATCTCCACTCTTATTTGTAATTTGATTCAAACAATTTTGATTGGACGTACTGTGGTTGTGTCATAAAAAATAGCCTCACAGCTCAGTAGGTAGTAACTCTGCCTTCTGCACTGAAGGTTGTGGGTTCTATTCCCACCGTGGGAGCTATCAGGCTTGTTAAGTGTGTAGATGCATGTGCACTTTATTTTGTGTACAAATGGACGGACAGATAGACGCGTGATCCTATCAGGGGATCGTTTTTTCCTTACTTTTGATGTAATACACCCTAAAAAATGCACGTACCTAGGTAGTAATAGCTAGTAGGTAGTAATAATTATCTATTTATACTCACATGATCCTATCTATCGATCCTATACCTATCTACATACCTTGTTACCACTACTAGTTTGTTCTAGTACCTACTAACTTGTACCTATAGTATTTTTTCTATCTTGCTTGTACATAGGTACGTATAGGACAATAAATGTCTTAAACCGTAAAGATACCCAAATTGCTTCAAGTGTGCCTATAATATTTGAACAGTTCCTTCGATTTCATAAAGATCTCATCACCAGATCCTGACCGACCGACCTGATTGATGACAGGGACCGTTTTTTCCTTACTTTTGAGGTAATATACCCAAATCGCTTCAAATGTGTCGCCAATCGCCTCGATTTCTCCAGGATCCCATCACCAGATCCTGACCTGACGACGATGGGACTTTCTGTCAAGTAAACCTTTAAACAAATAAAGAATTTTACAAATCGGTCCAGACGTCTTCGAGTAATCGGGGAACATACCTAAAAAAAAACATTACGACGAATTGAGAGCCTCCTCCTTTTTTGGAAGTACCTAGTATAAAATGTATGTAATATTAGACTTACATTCACACGCGTATACTATCATCATCAACATATCGCAGTCCACTGTTGGACATAGGTCTCTCCCAAAGTGACACAGAGCCCGATCTTCGGCCTTCACATTCACTGTCCTTCACTGAAATATGTTCTTAATCTGAAACATATCTTTTACAGGTGATAATTTGAAATTTTTGCTACGAAACTTACAAACTTGCATCAACATATAATGTTATTAACATAAAAGCTTCGTAAATACCGTTTATCAAGTTATAAGTTGAGACATAAAGACAAAAGCTCCCTTGTCAACATTAACTCTCAGGTGCTAACTTAAGCGATAACTTGTAACACTATCGAGTAATTAACTTTATGAACATAAATGCTTAAATTGTTAAAGTACATTTTCAATCCTATTTTCTATTATAATTATATTGATGCGATAGTTTCTCTAAGACTTGTTCTAAGAATGTTTGGGTAAATTATATGAGAAATATATTACGAAGGATATGATACAGGTATACTTATTATTTCTTAATAAATTTAAGTTAGATTTTTGATTTAAAACAACACATTATAAACATTGGGCGAGAATCGAACCGACAACCCACCTTGCAGAAAGAGAAGTGCAGCAAGTTTAAATTGATTGAGTGTTACATATAAATAATTAGATACGTTTTAAAAACTAAAAAGAAAACAGACTTCAATTAAGAATATGATACAATTTCGTTTACCTGGAAGGCGTATTTTTTTCCAATTATTTTGATGACAGAGTGACGGACCGACAGACAGGCAGACGCGTGATCCTATTATGGTTTGTTTTTTCTTTACTTTTGAGACTCACTAAAAATACCCAAATTGCTTGTGCCTAGAATATTTAAAAAGTTCCCTCGATTTTCTCCAGGATCCCATCATCAGATCCTGACCTGATGTCAATGGGACCACCTGTGAAGTATACAAATACCTTACAAATAAAAAAAAGATTCCGACGAATCGAGAACACCTCCTTTTTTTGAAAGTAGGCTAAAAATAAAACAATTATTTACAGACTTTTGTTATATCATATTTTCATTCATGATGTTATGAAAATGTAAATCTAAATATTTCAGGGTCCTTCCACACTTATTTAAACATTGTTAGCAGAGTTAATATTTACTACGGCACATTCATTTTACACAGCGCCATCTAGCTCCAAACTTAACTTAAGAACAAGAAAATTGACTTACAAAAATTCAATTGATTTATTCAGTTAATTTACTTATCATTTGTGTTACTTGGCTTTTAACTAGGGGTTAGTACCTACTTCAAATTAATGACCAATTAACAAGCCTCGTAGTTCAGTTGGTAGTAACTCTGCCTTTTGCGCTATATAGGCTGTGGGTTCGATTCCCACCGAGGACAAACATTAACTGTTTGATGAATATAGAGGTTCGTTCTGGGTTTGGGTGTTGTATTATGATACAAGCGTTCATTATGTTATAAACACATATGTTATACTCGTATATGTATAACGTAAGTATTTACAAAAAGTATTTCTATACGTAATCTAGTTCCCATATTACAAGATATGTTTAGTTTGGGGCAAGATGGCGCTGTGTAAAATTAATTTCCTGTAATATTTATTTATTAAATTTGTAGACTTAAGAACAGTCAAATTTTTCAGGTGTTATAGTTAGGGTGGTGTTGCTGCTCCCGCGGGTTCTGCTGAGGCTGGCTTCATTCCCCAGATAGCACCCAAGGTGTCGGTGCGAGCCTGGCCGAACATGGCCTGAATATAATAGTAAAATTCCCAAAAAAAATAACAAGGGAATATTTCCAGGCCCTGAAATTCTGAGGCTACAGATAGCGTTTGTAGCAAATAACCTCAATTGCGTTTAAATAAATAAAATCGTTTCGTTCGAATTTCGACCACTACCAATAGGTTATAATAATTATTTCTAGACTTCAGATCTTACAGAGATGAGAAGATCTAATATGAATCAAATTGGGCGTGGGATGTACAGATTAGTTGAAATAGAAATACATTTTATGGTTTACTCAACCGTGGGACCAGACAACCTTTATGTTCGAAATTGAATTAGGATTGATCCTCGATAATATTGGATAAGCTCATTACATTTTTCTGTTCTCTAAGTAGACTTATGACTTTATCTATATTGATTTCGTGTAAAATTAACCTTGTGTTTATGTCTAGTATAAAGTGGGATCAAACTGAAATTTCAACAACTCTATACCTTGTTGATTTTCCATTGTGTCAAATACATAGATTCACGTCTACTTTTAACATTAGTACTGAAAGGAATGAAGATTACAGACGATGATTAGAATTCACCAGACTATTATCAAATATCTCTGGTGAATTGACATCATCATGCAATTTGCTAATCAACAAACATGCAAATAATTATACACAGATGTACCCTGTAGGTAACATTCAACGAACCAACGAGTAGGTACTGATTAGTCAAAAGCTATGTACCTAAATAGTCTGCGATGGGCGGAGTAAGCATGATAATGGCAGCATCTTAGAAAAATCAACCTCCGCGATTTTTTTTTCCGTTTTCGGATGGATATGGAAATTGAGCTCCGCAGATTAACGCTTGAATTAACTAGATATGAAAACAAAAAGGAAACTTGTAGATGTTTTAGACGAATGTCATCTCAGGCCACCTTTACTTACTTGCCTTACATGAGCTGGTGGTCAAAATTGATATCCATCTATACTCTATACTTCTATGCTACTCTGTTATAAATTAGAGTCTTACCTTTTCACGACGAAGCAGCAGATCTAAGACCTTCTTTTTGTTAATTTATCCATACAGGATTGCGTGAGTTAAACAGCCATACCGCCTCGTCTCACGTTAATTTACGTAGATCATTTAACATTTATGTCTTTCATTTTGTCTAGTATCTAACGTCACAAAAAAACAAAATAGATACGCATATAACCTGTGTATTTTTGTGACGTTTGTACCATTTTTGGTCCTATTCAGAGTACATAATTTTAATTCGAGAAACGGGTATTTATCGCGTATTTTACCTCTATATTTATCCCGACGTTTCGGCAGGGTTACTAGGTGTGATCCTAAGAAAAAATGTGTTGATACTGTCAGTGTTGTTTGTCGTGCTAGTGTAAATGTGGCCTATTCTAATAATCAAGACCAAGCTGAGGGTAGTTGTTAAAAACACCTTCACTTCTCGACGGTGGCTCCAAAGTTCCAGTCTGCCCGCGACCACGGCTGGTGCAACCCTGCCGAAACGTCGGGATAAATATAGAGGTAAAATACGCGATAAATACCCGTTTCTCGAATTAAAATTATCTATTCAGAGTATTTAGTCGTAAGACCAATATGCATAAAAAGCGACACATGAATGACTTCATTCAAATATCTGTCAAAGTCAATGAAATCTCAATAGGGCCGACGTCAGCGGTGCTTGATTAGACCTGAATTTGTCAATAAATAAGTCACATTTATTTTTGGAAGATTGCCTATTTTTTTCCTCATTTTACAAAGTACATTTTGGTACATCACATCAACAACCCATAGGTGTCCACTGTTGAACAGAGCCTCCTCCAAAGCTGGAGGGTTTAGCCATAATTACCACGCTTGGAAGGTGGATTTGGGATCGCAGTCAATCTGTAGATATTACTCAGAACAAAGATGCTGTCCATCTTCTTGTGAGATCCCTAAGTCAGCTTTTACGACATCCATGGGCTGAGTTAAAGGGGTCGATTTTTAAGCCGCAGCCGCCACGGAAAATTTTGTACAATATCCATCCATATGATACAAAAGCGTATATCAATTCTCATGGTGTATTTACCTTATTACTTAGATAACCTTTTTACGATTAAACGCCTGTAAGGATCTTATTGAAATTTGGCATGTATAATATAAACGCATGAAGGAGAACATAGGCTACATTTTATTCGGGTAGGTTTCCTACCAGTTATAGTAACTCTGGCCAACTTACTTTTCTGCAATTCAAAGGTGTTCCGCCTCTGTGGCTTAGTAGTTCAACCCGCTAATTTCAGATCCAGGGATCCCCAGGGGGAGTACGATATTGTGCTTGGTTTGGTATGTGGTGGACTTTGTCTAAGCCCACCTGGCTTTCTACCACCATCTTACCTAAATCTGTCGCCATAACAACAATTCTAAAATTAGTTGTGTTCCTGCATTTAGAGGTAGGATAGCCAGCTCCTCATTAGTTGAGGATTCCGGGTGAAGTGCGCCTCCACCTTCGTCCTTATCAGAACTTGTAACCAGGTGATATAAAGTCTAAGCTTCCCCGTAGTACAATAAAAAAGGAACGTACTTTGTTCTGTAACAAAATAATAGAGAAAGATATGTAGCAAAATGCAATAAAGTAAGCAAAAAGACAAAGTTTCACTTCAACATCGTTATTTCAAGTTAGCCTATAACTAAGAGAACACCGGGAAAGCACTAAAGAATGCAACATTGCTGAAGAACCAAGTCATTTCAGTTTGTAAAGTCTTATGCCTCTACAGCTATGGCTGCGGTGGGCGACTGAGTAATCTTATTCAAATGTTGTTTCAAGTTTACTGAAAATAGCTGTACTTATAACTGGAACATCGTTACCATATTTTCGTGGGAATCTCTCACATGTTTCTGTTGCAATGACAATGTGATATCAAATCTAAAACCAGTGCAGTTTCTTCAGCCTTCTGGTTTACCTTTTTTTTCATATTTTTATCCATCATTTTCACAATCCTATGCATAGCTGATAATATAGCTCAAGAAGACACCTTTTCAATCTCATCATAAAGGTACCCAAGCTATAATGTATGACAGGTCATTAATTTCACACAGAACCATCTAGCCCGAAACTTAGCATAGCTTGTAATATGGGAACTAGATTAAGATAAAGATAAGAGATTAGATTTATTTATTGAAAAAGATGACAACAGTTAACATTTTTATAAAAAGTTAATGTGACATCCGTGTCTCGTCAACTTATTCTAATACATTATGTAAAATATAAATATGATAGATAGTACACTATTTCAAATACCTATGCACATTTAACATTTAAAATTAGGTAATTTTAGTCAAATAATATTTTTATAACAGAATAAACATTAATGTCACAAATAAATAGGTAATAGGTAAGTAAGTCAGGAATTTGATTCAGCTGTAAATATTAAGGATAGAATACTTAAATACTTTTTTTTTGTGCATACATACTTATCAAACAATACAACATCCAGAGACAAATCTATATTCATCAAACAAATATTTGTACTGGGTGGGATTCGAACCCACAACCTGCAGCACAGAAGGCAGAGTTCCTACCAACTGAGCTATGAGACTTGTTAAATATTATATTGAAAAAAGAAATCCATAAAATCTTTTGCTGTATTAATAATGGATTCTTTTTAAATTTTATTGGGTATACCTAAGCGTTAGAGCACTGGTTTTTTGCGATACGATGAAAGGATTAAAAATAAACTAATGAATGAAAAGCCATCAGTGAGTTTTCTTTAATCAGTACTCTGAATAGTGTTAACAATTTAATGAATCTCCCTTGGTATCCGATGTTTTGCAAACATTATTTAGTATCTAAAGCTGTTCTCGAAAGATTAGAATTGCTTGCTCTAGTTTATTATGTACCTTCTGCTCGCGACTTTGTCCAATATTAAGCCTATGTTTTTTTTTAATTTTGTTCAATTAATTATATTTAACCGCTTCTGTGGTCTAGTAGTTCGCCAGCTGGTGTCGGATTTAGAGGTCCCAGGTTCGTTCGGTTGTACTTTTTTAGGTCTGCCTGGATAGCTAGCTACCACCTTAGCAAGCTGGGTGAGATGGTGGTATCTTCCCTAATTCTGTCGCCATAACAACAATTCTAAATTATTGTATTCCGGCATTTAGAGGTTAGATAGCTAGTTCCTCAGACTGTTGACGATTCCGTGTGAAGAGCGCCTCCATCTTCAGCCTTATCTTAACTTGGAACCAGGTGAGCTGAATGCCAAGGTTTACTTTATCGTACAAAAAAATATGTCACCATAGTCATTAGATTGATTACTAACTTGGGCAAGGCCTAAGATACCCCCAGGTATCTTAGGCCTTGCCCAGGTCAACACCCAGTGCCGCTCTCGAGATTATTCTGGGTCTAGCGCCACTCGACCTATACATACAGCAAGAAGCGACAATGTCTGCAATCAGACTGAAACACTTAGGACTCTGGGGAAACACTAGTAGTCCACACGCAAAAATTCTAGACCAGGTGACAGCTTACCAGCCGCTGATAGCTGCGCCATGCGATAGAATACCTACCTTACAAATAACAAAGAAACACTACCGAATACAACTGTGGGAGGACCAGAAAGATGAATCGGGAATTCACGAAGTCCGTGTCTACACGGATGGTTCTAAGACCAACCAAGGCACGGGCGCTGGAATCCACTCTCTGGACCTCAACATTAGCATATCCATGTCACTAGGCATACACAGTTCCATCTTTCAATGCGAATGTGCAGCCATCACCGAGGCCGCAAGAGCAATATGCAGACGAGGAATCAATGACTACAGAATACGAATCCTCTCTGACAGCACGGCCACACTCAGAGCCTTGGAAAGCAAAAACTGTAATTCAAAGCTCATTCACGAATGCCACCTAGCATTGGAAAGGGCCGCCACTAAGAACAAGGTGACCCTTCAATGGATTAAGGGACACAGCGGGTCACTGGGCAATGACGCCGCCGATGAACTGGCTAGGAGAGGGTCGGAAACCACCACAGAAGGCCCGCCTCCGTCCCTCCCCCTGCCATTCTCACAGATCCGCACATGGATAAGGCTTCACACCCGGGACCTACACACCGAACGCTGGACCAACTCTACTACTGAATGTCGACAGGCCAGAGCAGCACTACCGACTTATTCACCAAAACTGACACGACGACTCCTAAACCTTAAGAGACAAGATCTCAGAATCATAGTGGGGACACTAACGGGCCACTGCCCACTAAATAAACACTTGTGCACCACTGGAGCAACGGACAGCCCCCTATGCAGAGGGTGTCTAACCGAAGAGGAATCAGCTGCCCATGTAGTCCTGGAATGTGTGGGAGTAACAGCACAACGCAAGGAAATCCTCAACAACCCGAGGTCACTCCGTGAAGCCTGCGAGGACCCCAGGAGTATTCTGCGCTTCTGGTCGGAGTTAGGCTGGCTACACTAGCCGGACATTCCTCACGCACAATGGACCACTTAGGAGTCTAAGTGCGGAAACGGGAGTCTTTTTACATTACATTACATTACAAGGCCTAAGATATAACTAAAATGATTGCCTTAGGATTCTAAGACTCTTTTGCGGCACGAGCACAGGAGGTGGTTTCTTTGTAGCAGCCCACCCAAACTAACCTTGGTAAGGTTTTTGATCTGTCAGTTAGCAGGCTATCTTATGAACTTGGTAGACAGTTGAAGCATGTACAATGTGTATTTTTGTATTGCGTGGAATAGAGTTCTTCTTCTTAAATAAACTTTTTAAGAAGAAGAACGAGAGTGTCTACATCACTAAAAAAATAAAACATCCGAGAAAGCAGCAAATTATAGAAGCATCAGAAAATTGCAGAAGGTTATTCTGCTATTTTTTTCTCGGAAGTATGCGAAAGCTCGCAAATATTCTAGACGTCTCCGACTGGCGTAACATTATTATGGCGACAGAATTAGGTAAGATGGTGGTAGCTAGCCAGGCGGACTCGAACAAATTCCTACCACCAACCAAACCAAGCACAATAGGTATATTGTACTCCCCATGGGGATCGAACCCGGGACCTCTGGACCATAACGTTGCCATCCATCCTGAGGGGTTAAAAATACCCTAGAAACCGTCTCTGTGGTCTAGTAGCTCGTCTACCAGTGCCAATTCCAGAGGTCCCGGGTTCGATCGCCAGGGTACAATATTGTGCTTGGTTTGGTTGGTGGTATGACTTTGTGTAACTCCGCCTGGACATACATTGGAACTACAACCATATTAGTCTGTCGCCTTAGCAACAATTCTATTCTAAATTGTTGTGTTCCGACATTTAGAGGTAAGATAGCCAGTTCCTCAGACTCTTGAGAATTCCGGGTGAAATGTGCTGCCAACTTTGGCCTTATCATAACTTGAAACCAAGTGAGGTGAAAGCCGGGCGCTTCCCCGTAGTACAATATAAAATAACTCTGAGTAGATTGTGGTGTTTATGATAGCGAACACTTTTTTGACAGATCCAAGGCAAGCCGGTGATCCAGCAGAGGATTCTTCCAAGTCCTGTGGTATCGATAGAGATGCCCCACAGCCTCGGCCGGGGCTCTACACTTCCAGTAGATGAAAACACCAACATCATATTCAGCCCTTGGAAGACATTTGGTCCTTTCGTGGACACGTTACAGGTGAGACTTGCTTGACATCAAAACTTGAGGATCTCCCCGATGCATCATAAGCGCCAAGATAGGCAGGCGCGGGTTAGAGAACGAAATATTCAAGAGCTAACTCATCATTTGCAAACAGAAATAAGTGTCTGAATTGGTTCAATATAATAAATCATTTGATACTAAAATTTTCATACGTCACTGAACCATGGTTAAATTCCATGAACTCCTTGAAAATTATTCATAAGCAACGTAACATTAATTTAACATTACTCCATTGAGGGGATAAAGTTTAGCACACGCCAAAAATTACTTTAACCCGAAAATAATGAATATGTTCCCGACAGGGAAATTATCGGACCCGAAATATGTTTCGTAAGCGCGTTGTCATTAGTCAAAGTCGAAAACCAATTAGAGAATGGTATTGTTCGAGAATATTATCGATTGCGGGATCGGTAGACAATTAATGATGGTGAGATTTTACACAGCGAGTTTTATCGCGTTGAAGATTTATAAAAGTTACAGCATATTTTATACTTGGTACTGAATTTTTAGCTTTTAGTAGGTATCATTTTTAGGGTTAGTCACTAACTGGACACAAGAAAATGGACACACGCGTGTCCAGTTGGTGAAATTCAAAATTAGTATTACTTACTATTTCGTCATCTGGACACGCCAATATTTTTACGCGTGTCCACATAGTAAAACTTCAATTAGATCACTTTTATGTTTTCGCCACTCGACACACTCAGTTTTTTTGCAAAAAAGGGTGGTACCCTTTACGTAAAAACATAAGCTTATTTGACAAAAACTGTGATAAACATTATTAAAATACTAGCAATAAGAATAAACTCGCTGTTCCCACAATAAGGTTAACAAATCGTTCATAGGGGCAAACTGTACGCTTTTATAATAAATCACCAAGTGATGTGCTAAGCTTGTCAAATAATAAATTCAAAAATTTTGTGAAACAAAAGCTATCCAGGAAAGCTTATTATAAAATTCCAGATTACCTAGAAGATAAGAAAGCCTGGCATTAAAAAAATGAAATTACACCAGTGAATAAATTGTAATTAGTATTAGATAATTTTAAGCTATTGTAATGGATCATAAAAAAAAACTAGCCCGAGGTTCTTGCCTTTCTCCTTGTGTGCTAGTCGCGATTCCGAACAGGCGGTAGATTTGACGTTTCAAAGTGATCCTAAAAAATCTTACTGAATAAATACATTTGACTTTGACCTTGACTTTTTAGGTTTTAAGGGTATGGTTACCGGTGAAATTACGGGCTCGCGAGTCTTATCAACTTTAAGCCTCAAGTTGACGGGCGCAATGCAATGTCGCATATGCCATATTCTTTGTTGATGTGACTGTAAGGCTGTAAGGTTTTGTTACAAGCAAGAGATGCACCTTATATGATGGGTTGCTTGCTTGATCCGTCCCATAAAAAAATGTTTCGTATTTTATTGGTTGTTGTTATTCCAGGAAAGTGATCTCCTGCCAAGTCAGGATTCCGTGGTTCTGCCCACGCCGCGGCATCACGACTCCTTGGATGAAGATGCTACTGATCCGATGCCTACTGCCCAGACCTCTAATAAGGTAATCGTCCTCACAACATTTTTGAAATATATCTATCCATATAATAAAAATCAATTGGTTTTCGTTTGTCTCGCCAAAACTCGAGAACAACTGGGCCAATTTAGCTGATTTTCGTTTTGAAATGTTTGTTGTAGTTCAGGGAAGGTTTAAACGTTGAGAAAATATGGAAAAATTGCGAGAAGATAGTAAAAACAACAGTTTAATTTTCCCATATAAACTGTTATACGTCCTTCTGTCAAACATTTGACGTCGTCCACTATTTTGATGGTTGTAACATTATTGATAACATGCCTCATAGCTCAGTTGGTAGTAACTCTGCCTTCTGCGCTGTAGGTTGTGGGTTCGATTCCCACGCAGGACAAACATTTGTGTGATGAATATAGATGTTTGTTCTGTGTTTGGGTGTTGTATTGTATGATAAGTATGTATTTACAAAAAAAAAATATTTAAGTATTCTCCGTAATCGTAGTATCATAGTATCCGTAATCTAGTTCCCATATTACAAGCTATGCTTAGTTTGGGACTAGATGGCGTTGTGTAAAATAAATGTCCTGTAATATTTATTTGTTGTTTCGTTATACATTTTTGTCCATGTTTTGACATATTTTGATGGTTGTCATTGTTTGGAATGCAAATAAAATGTCTTTATTGTAATATTTCACACACTTAATATCTGTTTTGTTGGATTTTTTTTATATTAAACTCCTCCGAAACGGCTTGACCGATTTCTGTGAATTTTTTTGTGTAGGTATATTGAATTGGTCTTAGAATAGGACGTAAACTATTTTTCATACCGCTAAGTAAAACCTAAGGGTGGTCCACCGCAAATTTATTTTATTTATTTTTAAGACAATTTTTTTATTTGATTTTTTATGATTAAGCATTAAAAAATGTTTATTAATTTGACTACCAAAATATTTACTAGAAATAATGCATACTTATGGCAAAACAACGTTTGCCGGGTCTGCTAGTATTTAAATCAAAAATATAAATGTATATTTAATCCCATCTTAAAGTACCGTTTAGTACCAATACATCAGCGGTTTGCTTTTACTAATTTTAGATGTAGGTATGCCAAAGTCAAAGTTAAAGTCAAAATTTCTTTATGCATTACATTTTTAAATCATTTTTAAACGTCAAATCTACCGCCTGTTCGGAATCACGACCAGCACATAAGGAGAAAGGCAAGAAACTCGGGCTGGATAATTTTTTGATGATCCATTCAACATTTAGATTATACAGTTTTAAATAATTATATTCTAAGTAGGTACATCATAAACCTAAATACCTAATACTATCTTAAAACATTTGTTATTACCTATCTACCTAATGGGCAGTTTGTTAGCATTGACAAATCATCATTTAGCTCACTCATCATCACTAATCATCGATATAGTCACTAATTTTGTAATAGGTTTGGGCACTAAATTAAATTATTCCATATCGCCGGACACACAATATGGATAATTCAACTATTATCAAATAATTCAAGCTTTCCTTAGTTTGGGGCTAGGTGGCGCTGATGAATTTATGTCCAGAAAAAAAAAACTAACTACCTAGTTACACGTGAAACAATCAGACTATCTCAGGGCCGTTAAAAACGGTTTATAGTACCAGACGGAAGCGTGCTGAAGACAACGGCTGCATTTCACATGTAATTTAAAAAAACATTTAAATTGAACATGACATTCTAAAATGAATGACAAACTATGTTTGCATGGGAGGGCGGTACATAGAGACTCATCAATTAATGCAGTCAAAACTTACTCCAGGCATACTATTATTTGTGATGCGTCCACGTAAATTGTATGCCAGGAGCAAGTTTAAATGTACAATCAGAGGATTTGAAGAATAAATTTCTTCAAGGAAACAGGGTTTCAATCAAGGGTATCAAGTTCCCTTCATCCGTGTTGACAACTAAGATTCGCCACCAGTTGTAAAAAAGCATTATCTTCTTTCTGAGCAAGAAGTTGCGGCATCATAACGTTTCTCCATAATATACTACCAGTTGCCAGCTAATAATAGTTTTTTCACCATTATACCCGAGTTACGCAACCAGCAACTATTAATGAGATTTTAATATAATACATTGATATATATGATAATCGAGCTGACCCAATCAAGGTTGCCTGGAATAAATAGCTTTTAGCGATAAGGCCGCACATTGTACTCAAACACTATTGTCACTAAATGTTTGTATTGATATATCATTCGATCATTCATTCCTTCATAAGCTTTGATTTAAGATGTTGGCGTAAGAGATCCTTATTATCTACTTGAATGTTGTTTCAGGTGGCATCAATCAGTCAGCTGTCATTTATGGTGCGTCCAGACAGCTTTGAGCGTGGCCAGCTTAGACTGACCTGCATCTCCTCGGTCCATTCAGTCTACAGCGAGCAAGCTGAGCTGGTCATCAATGAGGAGCGGCCTCAGATAGCTTCCGTGCTTGGCACGAGGGATCGAGCAGGTAAGACATTTTAACTGATAAATTAATTTAATCTTACTTATTATGTTATACTTACGTGTTATTGGTTCGCTTTTTTAATAAATATATAAATATTAAGCCGATAACAGTGACAAAAAAAATTGTATGTATAATAAATCATTTATTTCGAGCATAAATATCATATAGGATTAAACATAAAAGGTTTAAACTTAAAAACTAAAAGAAATGCAGGATTCGCTCGCAATAACGGCTTGTATGAGGGCAGTCCACCCTACCAGCAAGCATTCATTCTTAAGCCTACGGACCTACGGACTTGGCGTTTCAATTTACGTTTAATCTAGGTATGCTGAATACGCGTACAGGTGGATCTGCGTACAAGGCACCTTATGCTTTGGGTGATTGACAAGATGCGTGTCGGCCAGCCAGTATCACAGATCAACTATTTTATTTTAGTTATTCGGGAAACATACAGATACAATGTATAAAAATTAATAACATAAATACATTAAAAATAATTCCTAATTAAATGAATTAAATAATTCAACAAAGTTTCCACTTTTAAGTACTACAAACGAAAGAAAATGGACAAAATGCAAAATATGTGTGCATGATATAATCATGAAATATAAGTTTCTACTTTACTACTTACGTCTTCTGTGAAATAGTTGGTAAATTGTTTGCTGAGGGGAGAAAGTGACGATTACCAACGAGGATGTGCCTGGTTTGAGCCTTAATACACATGAGTTGGGAATAGCACTTTCTTCCGAGAGATACATAAAATAAATAAACAAATGTTACAGGGCATTTATATTTGTATAACAATGTCCTATACAGGTATTTATAATTTACATAGTGCTTAATTCAATACACACGAAGAAAATAAAAGACAAATTCTTAAATTTAAAGTAAGATGAAAATTGTAACCGTTATTAAACCTTTATAGGTATATTAATAAAATACAAGTAGGTACTCGTATTCTTTTTAAATATAAGTTGTTAAAAGCAAGTGCACAGTATCATTTTTCAGAGTTGTTACTTTTTTTAATGACTCTATACTGAAATTCCCTTTAAATAACTTAACGTTGCCAATTAGTTTTCATTGCCTTTTTCTTCCTACTTAGCGCGTTAAACAATGGATTTTCATACACTTTTCCCGCCCGCATATTAATACAACAGTAATTACTTACTTTTTTTTCTCATTTTCAAAAAGAATGAGGCTGAAACTTTCTGTTTGCAATGACAACCCGTTGGTTGAATATAGGATCGCATACTAAACAAGTTGCCTATCGCTTCTGACTGAAGCATAGAGTTGCGGATCCGTGCATTTTTACTTATCGACGTAAACATTGTACGTAGAAAGCAAACCAATTCCACTCTACAATTCAAATATTTGCCGCAACCGACTTGCTCTGCAATTTGACGGAACTTTATAGAGCGCCCGCTCAGCGAAACGAAAATATATAAAAATTGGGTAAACATCATTATGCTGCATCTAGTACATGCATTAATCGGGAACTGGGTTAAATATCATAAATAAATAATAAAAATAAATGAAAATTGTTTATTCCAGATAATAAAAATCCATATGGGTTAGTAAGAAAAGAAACTTAAAAACAATTTGTTAGTTAGTAGATAAATAAATGGTACATTAATTTATTGTGTTTAGAACTTAGCAGGTAATTTATGTCAAAATGATAAAATAATGTTTCCATGCAATAAGTATTATCGCAGTTTTCTTGTGATGTCACTTGTCTTTTTCAAATTAAGACAGTGCAATAAACTCAATAAGTCCATCTAATCTATAAGGATTTAGATCTCGCAGATTAAATTCATACATAAATCTGTGATTACATGTTTAGGGTCAAAAGAAATAACTACACAATTTTTAAAACGGGTTTTACTCAAGTACATATTGATGAGGAGCCAACTACGTGTTTCGGTTCTCCCAAGGAACCATCTTACGAGTGAGTGTGATTCCCAGGTGAGATCGCCTTTAAAATGAATCATATCACTCACGAACGAAAGTTAGATACAAAGTTAACTATAGTTGTGTAATTTCATTTAAGTTAGGACTTATGATTATTTACAAGAAATTAATGAGAATATTATTTTACATAAATTAATTTAAAAATTATTAATTAAAAAATAATTACATAAATACATATAAGATACTAGCTATAACAAAACAGTTCCAATAAAATATGAACCCTATATATTCAAAACGAGATGGTTAATATGAATATATAAAACTTTCTCATTTTATTATTTGTTTTGTTTATTATATTTCATCAATTATTCTTAAATGTTTTTTGTCATCAAGAATATTGTTTCCTATGTCTCGGAAATTTATTAGATTCCAAGAATTTATAACAAAGAGCCGTTTAGTTTAATTTTATTTCATATAAGCCTCCGGTAAGTTGAGCACATCAAAAGGAGAGGTAATAGGCATTTTCTTGGAAGACTTGCTTTAGCGAGTTTTTCAAGATTCTTAGATCTCATTATTGGCCAGGCAAGTTAAGAGTTCAAGAGGTGGGCAAAAACTACCCCGAAGTCGAAGGTGGAAGCGTACTTCACCCGGAATCCTCAACAGACTGAGGAACTGATTATATTACTAAATGCCGAAAACATGTGGCAGGTTTAAGTTTCGTCTGTATACCTAACACAAGATCACAGTAATTTATATACGTAACGTAGGTTAATTTAGTTCACTAGATGTATTGCTAAATTAAGTTCACATTTCGCACCCTG
Organism: Venusia cambrica; assembly: GCA_951394065.1. Taxonomy (NCBI): domain Eukaryota; kingdom Metazoa; phylum Arthropoda; class Insecta; order Lepidoptera; family Geometridae; genus Venusia; species Venusia cambrica. Next base: position 3,380,749 of record OX596036.1, read on the forward strand.
TAACCAGGTGAGATGATGGACAAACGATACCCGTCGTACAATAAAAAAAATTGGTGTTGTATGAGTTTTCATACATTTTCTCGACTGTCCTCTAACTCTGAATGTATTGCGAGTTGCTGTTTTGCCATCGCATATCAAATAACAACATCAATAGCACTAGCATAAATTCAAAGTGCATTCATGAGCAGCGACTAAAAGCATCTACTGCAGTTTGTAGGCAATCATTCAAACATTTGCCGCGTACGGCTTGTTTGTTTGTCGATTCCGGTCTGACGACCAAAGGTAATGTTCGGTTGAGCTAACATGCGCGTCTGCACTGAAGCTTAGTCTACGATACATCGAAATCTGATAATTTCGATGGATTATTGTCAATTTAATTAGCAAGGCCGTGTGTCCTTAAATTAAAAAAATCCTAATCAGATCTGCCAAGCGTAGTTATTATACTACAGTAAATTATAACGTTTTAAAAACTAAAATGAAAACCGACTTCAACGAAGAATATGATAGAATATCGTTTACCTGGATGACGATTTTTTTCCTATTATTTTGATTCCATGTGTCATCAAAATAATTGCGCTAAATCTGTACGCGTGATCCTATAAGAGGTCCGTTTTTTTCCTTACTTTTGAGGTAATACATCCTAAAGATATCCAAATTGCTTCTAGTGAGTATAATATTTGAAGAGTTCCCTTGATTTCTCCAAGATTCCATCATCAGATCCTGACCTGATGACAATGGGACCACCTGTAAGGTAAACCCTTTCAAACAAAAAAAAAATCTAAACCGGTCCAGGCGTCTTCGAATAATCGGGGAACATGCATAAAAAAAAAGATTCCGATGAATTGAGAACCTCCTGCTTTTTAGAAGTCGGTTAAAAAGACAACGTCAACATCCAGTAATTTCTGGGACGACATTATGAATTGCCTATATTCTGCAGTGTACGTGTCTGGGCTAACGATCAAATGTGATGGTGATTGAATCGGGGTGGGTATGACCTACCTCCTAGTGGTCCACCGGGCAACAGAACCGCTGGCTATTGTAAGTAGTTATGGCTGAATATTCACAACATGGTAAGGACCTGTAAAGATCCACCTGGGACCTCCTGTTGAAGACCAAGGTTAAACGGCCTGGTGTGTTCTGAAGGTACGCGGAAGGGACAGTGCTTTCTGGGAAAGCATCTTAAGCCCCATCCTTGCTCAACCCATCTTATATAATATGTTGAAAAAAAAAAAGGCAAAAGCAAGGCAATACTTTGATTAATTACTATTAGTGCCAGGAATAAGATGAAATTCCCTTAGCTGGACCCTAAGGTAAACAGTTTTAAACTCTAAGATTAATTGGATTAAGTTTACAGTCGCCTGATACGAGAGCTTCAGCGCTACTTCACGTGGGAAAGTCTAATTAAATTGTTTAACTGCTCGCAATAGTTTACTGTAAGAGGGTTAAAGTAGGTAGCCTGGTTTATTAGAATTCAGCTCAGGATACAATAAATAGGTACAAGTGGTTTTGTTGAAAAGACAGTACTTACCTACCTACTCACAATTTCTGATTCGGTTCTGTTTCAATTTTGTTGCACTTTATTAGAGTTATTGTATACCTACGAAAAAAATAAACTTGCCAAATGCGAGGGAACACGCACACCGAGGATTCCGACTTACATTTAAAGGCAAAACGTGCTGGTTTTTTGCATTTTGTTCTGGAGAATTCATGTGAGTCCAACTTGCGCTTGGCCAATTTTTTGTATATTTTTATTATACATCAAAGCAAGCATTATTATCGGACTGAGTTTCAACTTTTTACGATAGAGCTTACATACAAATAATATCTTGTATGGAAACATACACCAGTGTAATAAGCCAAAGAAATTAAATATTGAGTAGGTAGGACCATTGTTTTTGTACTAAAACCAATGGATAAGAGCTTTTTTTTCAAATAACAGTTTTTTTAAGTCTTTTATCTTTTTTGACTGGGTCAACCATGGAAGTTGAAACTTGCTCAATTATGATGTCTATGATAGAGCGAGCCCATCTAGAAGTTAGCTAGAGTAACTTATCTTTTTGAAAATATTACGGTCGTCTACGCCACTAACAGCGGAAATACAGATGAATATAAGTATATAATATAATATAATTGCCTGTAAGAGATCGCTTTTAATGAATGTACTTACTATAAGTGTCATTCTTTGCTTGTTTATTTAGTTTTGTTTTTGGATGTACAATTATGAGATTATCTGTGTATATAGTGTCAACGGGTGCTCTCTTCCTAATATTTTGCTATGCTTTTAATGTTTTTCTAAAATAAAATTTAATAAAAATCCAAATTTGTTAGTATGTTCGTGTTTTATGCGTTTCACCATTAGTTAACATGTCCTTGCGCGAAGATTCTAAGGCATTATTTCAAAATTAAAAATGGACAAGCAAGATAAAGCTTCTAAATTTGAACCGATGTTTCCACAACTATTTCTTCTGCGGCAGCAATGCCCAGGTACCTAGCTAGTAAACGACATTAATTATCTCAAAAGAATTACATGATAATTCACTACATGAGAAATTACAACTAATACAAAATAGATTGGTGAGCATACAGACAGCAATAAATCATAAAGTAGGTATTTAGTAAAGAGTTTTGCTAAGTAGGAATAAACGTTTAGCAATGAGAATAGTTAGTAGGCCGGCCGGTAGTTTTATGAGTGCATTCTATTCTATCCAGCCAGGGTCGGACTCAGAGTTTTGACATAAATGTTGATTAAGTTTTGATTTAAATATATTGAAACTCTGAGATAGCTCGACATCATTAGGAAGATTATTATATATTTGGGCCCCTTTGTAGCAAATAGTTAGCGTAGTTAATAAGGTTTAAAAATTAATATTACAAAAAACACAGAATGGACGCAAAGAGTAATGAACAATACAATTTAAGTTTCCTAAGCTCCACAGCTCTAGCTAAGTAGAAAAACGTGTAAAGCAATATACTAATGACGTAAAATTTACGATAAAAAGGAAAACAAAGATTAAATATTCATTAAGGCGAATTAACGCGTTTTCTTTCTTTAGCGAAAATTCGAGGAGCCCCTTGCCTTTTTGTAAAGTGAGATGCCAACTTGGCCGGTAGGTATTATCAGTAGGGAGGGACAGGTGGCAACTACTTATCGACGTCGATTACGTAGTATGAAAGGGCCGTCAGCAATGTAACTGATTAAGTACATTTTTTAGTTTATTCAATATTTTTTTTGCAATTTTTGCCCTAAAAAAAGAAAAAAAATGTCGAACGCTACTTTGCCATTTTTTTTTTGATGTGCATAAAATAAATCAGGAATAGTAATTAATTAACAATCAGATCTATTACAGAGAGTCTATTTTCTACGGATTCCATCGACATACGTTTTGTATATACAATTCAGAAATTAATTGACAATTTCATCACATCAGCACCCTTGACCTGTGGCTAACCACCGACTGGGCCCCTGGCCGTCATACAAGAAAATAAACCATCCAAGTGCGAAGTGTAGGACCGTCATATTACATTATTGAAGGCCGCCATACAAGAAGATAAACCATCTAAGTGCGAAGTGTAGGACAGTCATATTACATTAATCAAGGCCGCCATAGACCATCCAAGTGCGAAGTGTAGGACAAGCACACTGAGGGTTATATGCACATTTTTTCATTCGCTCTCGAGTGCCAGCAGAAGTAAAAACTTCATGTTTGTTCAGCAAGCTGAGTTTGTTGACTTGAATCTCAATGTTGTCGCGTTGTCGTAATATTAATTAATGAGGGTTGTTTTTGCAACACAACATAATGAATTCTTAGAACTGACGTTAATATATACCTGTCACGACCTGTCAACCGTCTGGCTATAGCCAGACAGTTGACGGATGACGGTTGGACCGTTCAAAGATTGCCTCTACCAATACCCATACCTCTTATGATCGTAAAGATAACGTGACAATGTGCTTCTAGTCAAATGTGTCAAAAATGGTGTCGGTAAACGTAACAGTGTCGCGAGTTCAGTGATTTTTTTCCCATTTCAATTTTCACTTTAAAAAATAAGCATGCAATGGGTGAATGTACTCTCCATTAGAAGAAAGAGATTTCTATTAGACTGAACCTAGTCCAACTGAGATGCGTAATTTTTTGTTAAAAAAAAGAATTAAACATTTAATAGCACGAAAATGTCGACATTATACCCCATCACTAGCAGCATTAATGCTATTTCGCTAATGATTCCAGCAAGATACGGCTGTACAATTTAATGCAAAGCTACTTAATTACAAAGCTTATTTAATAATGATGTGTATCAAAAACTATCTCGCAATCTTATATTCTTATCACACAAAGGTATACAGCCATATTGAAAAACTGCAACAAAACTACTACTTAAATCATCTGATACATTTGTACCAGTGATTCAATTCAAATAAATATAGATAATTTAAAAAAATGGTATATATGTAAGTGATCTAATATTATAAGTCACATTACGATAGAAAATTGGACATTATTATGGAAACCTACTTATTGTAGGTTTGTGCTACTTACTAAATACCTATATTTATTTGCACACAAGCACTTAAGCATATTAATTACATTTCCTTATAACCTCCTCTGTGGTCTTGTGGTTAACCCACTGGTGTCAGATCCAGAGGTCCCGGGTTCGATCCCTAAGGAGTGTACAATACTGTTATTGGTTTGGTTGGTGGTAGGACTTTGTTTAAGTCCGCCTGGCTATAACAATAATTCTAAAATTATTGTAATCAATCCAGCATTTAGAGGTGAGATAAATGATAAGTGATAACCATTTCATATCATTTCAATTCCTTTTTTTTTATTGTACGACGAGGAAGCGCTTGGCCTTCATCTCACCTGGTAACAAGTTGAGATAAGGCCGAAGATGGAGGCGCACTTCACCCGGAATCCTCAACAAACTGAGGAACTGGCTATCTTACCTCTGAATGCCGGAACACAACATTTTTTTTAAGAATTGTTATTATGGCGACAGATTTGGTTAAGATGGTGGTAGCTAGCCAGGCGGACTCAAACAAGATCCTACCACCAACCAAACCAAATCAAATCAAATCAAATCATTTATTTGCGAGAAAACATATGATAGTGTGTAGGTACATTAGGTCTTAAAACATACGATTGTAAATGTACTCAGCCTGCATGCAGGCGTGCAAATATTAAAAATGTCATGCTAACTTCAATTATTTAATACAATTAATTATTACAGTTATATGATAAATATTCGTCAAGGCTATAAAAACAATTACACATTAACCATTCACTTATTTTTTTCTTAAATACAATTCCATTTAACATTTTAATTTCGTCAGGTAATTTATTATAAATTTTTATACACATATTACAAACATTTCTCTTTTAAATGTCTTTAGAGCAAAGAGGTTGATACGTAAGGTTAACAAACCTGGCCCGTTTTTGCCTTGTTATTACATTATTGCGTGTTGTAAAATAGTGTGGGTAAGTTTTTAAAAAAGTACATAATTCTCTTATATACATAGAAGCACAATATATTGTTCTCCCCATGGGGATCGAACCCGATTCTGACCTGAAAGCATCAGCAGGTCCATAATTTTACAGCTGGTCAAGCTTGCCACTAGACACAGCAAAACTACAATACAAACCCTCGAGAATTAATTTCCGTAGTTGATGGTAATGAACAGAGCGGTCGGTTTGCATCGATATTTCGATGTCGTTTTAGCGAAATGAACGCTCGCACGGCCGGAATAACGGGGCTCATTTGTACTGATTTAGTTACTGGGATGAGCTTGTGAAATATGGTGCTCACTGCATTAACTACCAGCCCCAATAGCCTCCTGGTAACGGTGGCTGAGGGTGTGTGGGCATTACATTGCGTTTTGGTTCAGCGGTTGAGACGCAACGCAACGTTTTGGGTACTGTTTGTATCATCTATCTGAATAAAAAAAATAATTATAATTAATATGGAGGCTGCTAGAAAGCTAGGTGAAGTCTTGAAAACTATAATTAGTTCTGTATCTTGTGTCTTCTATAGGCCATTTTAATATCAACTTGTTTCTATTCATACTGGTTGACGTATGACAGGATATCGCAATTGAGATTGGGTGGGCCACTTAAACCGAATGCCTCCTTATAAATAGGCTGACATCAAATCAACTCTATAGGCCTCTTTGGTGTAGTGGTGCTCCCACTGGTATCCCGGATTTGATCCCAAGGGGAGTGCAAATTTGTACTTGGTAGGACTTGTTTAAATTCCACCAGCTAGCCACCACCATCTTACCTTGACATGTCGTCATAGCAACTATAATATACATATTTTTTTTCCGCACTAGTTCAATCTTGGAGTCTTCAAGTCCAGAGTAAAAAGGTTCCTTTTAGGCGAGCGTGCTCCATCTTAGGCCACATCTTTACTTGTTTTACATGTAAGCTCGAGGTCAAAGGCCTAACTTTCACCAATAAAAAAATAAAACAATTGTGTTCTGGCGAACAGAGGTAAGATAGCAAGTTTCTCAGCCTCTTGATGATTCCGGGAGGAAGCACTTCGGCTTCTCGGCAGCTTTACCATGGACCGGAGACAATTTCCCCTGGGATAGATCCAAATCTATTCCCTGTGATATTTTTGTCATGTCTCAATTTTGACACTCTGAATATTATACGTTTATTTGTTTATTTGGTTTAAAATAAATGCTTTTATATGACTGATTTCAAATGATGTTATTGATGTGAGTTTCATTTATTAAAATCGACATTTTATTTTAGTAGCGCTGTGAGGTCTGTGACCGCCTATTCCACTTAGTATAACTCAATTATTTCAACTCGTTGAACTAAATGACCTATGAGTGCATTAATTTCAACTTCATTGTTTTGACAAGTTAACAAAAATATTCAAAATATTAAATTTCGAGTTACGTAACGTTATATTGAGTGCATAAAATAGTAACCCTGATGACACAAGTCTCTTATGAGTCTGGGCAACAGAAGATACCATTATGTCAACGCTACGTGTATATATATGTGTATTATGTCACCATGAGATTGTAAAAACCGCCCGTTTGTAATATACCTCAGTCACCGTCAGATTGTAAACATCGTCCGTTTGTAATATGCCTGGTTATATTGTCGGTCAGCAAGTTGCCAACAGCAACTAACATTAACAATTTTACGCATTATTTCTAGCTTCTTTAGTTCTGCCGCTTGCTTTAGCATAGACACAGACCTGTCTCACTCTCTCCTCAAGAGGGTGAAGTGAGCAAATGACCTTACAGGAATGTACAATCGAATCCTGTAACGCAAGCCTAGTGGTTATCCTTCACGCGATGCCCCCCGTTCTCGATCTAGTTCCATCAGAAAAAGAGTTAACTGAAACCAAAGGACGATTTCTGTCGGGATGGAGAGGTCATGTCCCGACGGGTTCATCATCGATCACCTTTTTTGCCGACCGTTTACAATATGCCGAGGCATATTACAAACGGACGGTGCTTATAATCTTATACTGACATGTGTACAATATGCCGAGGCATATTATAAACAGTCGGTGCTTACAATCTAACGCTGACATATACATACTTAGGTACCTACACCTATATAGAGGTAATTTTATTCTACCCAGAAATAGAAGTAATATTAAAAGCAAAGCAAGCAAAACTATACAGGGTCCTTTTAGATACGAAACCTTGCCGGAATTCGTTGTCCGAAAGCTCGAACGGATTGCTGGCATTTCTGATGAGTCTTTGGTGCAGTTTTAGTTTATTACTTGCATTTCTCGCGTTAAAATTTATCGCGATTTAGCTTACCTTACGACAGAATTTACCTTTTGCGGTCGAGACCTTGGGTGCCTTCTGGGTTTTCAAAAAACTTGTGGGGCTTTTGATTGAGGCAACACGTGACCCAAGGCCTGGCTTTTATCAAGGCCAGCAAATTATCAAAGCTATTCTGCGTAGCAAAGCACCCAGTGTCTTTTTATTTATTTTTATTGTACGACTGGTAAGCACTTGGCCATCACCTCACCAGGTTACACGTTGAGATAAGGCCGAAGGTGGAAGCGCACTTCACCCAGAATCCTCAACAAACTGAGGAACTAGCTATCTTACCTCTAAATTAAAAAAAAAAACTAAATTTAAACTAAATTACCTAAAAACAGAACACAACAATTTTAGAACTGTTATTCTGGCGACAGAATTAGGTAAGATGGTGGTAGCTAGCCAGGCGGACTTAAATAAAGTCCTACCACCAACCAAACCAAGCACAATATATTGTACTCCCCATGGGGATCGAGCCCGGGAACTCTGGATCTGAAATCGGTGGGTTGAACCACTAGAACACAGAGACGGTTATGTCTTCCTATAAGGCCGTTTGTAACGGTCCTTATGTAATGTGATTGATTCCTTTGTACATAGTTAGTTTACAAGTACGCTTGCTTATTTTTTTGACAACTCACTAGATCGTAGGTTAGCCTCTTCCTATCTTATATCAAACGGACTCTATATTATCCACGCTATGATATCCCCGAGCCCATTATTTGTGGCGGAGCCATATTTCCACCACAAAATCAAAAGGGGATTCTATAATTCCGGTGCAACAATCAAAAGGCCGTGGTGGTCACGGCTTAAGAATCAACTCTCTGAGTAAAAGCCGAATAAGGGATCTCATCAGACGAAGGGTAGCAGCTTTCTTCAGTGCATTATCTATACGTTTACTGCCATCACTAATCCGTCTGCCTAGCGTGGCAAAACCCTCCAGATTTGGAGGAGGCTCTATCCAACAGTGTAATGGGCTTTTGATGATGATGATGAGGTAGAGAAGATTATTTAATCTCTCGATGGTGGATAAAAACATGCTAGAGAATTTTTTTTTATCCTCGTCCCGTTTTAAGACCGCAGATGAGATTAAAGCTATAAGTTCCGTTATGATAGAAATATGACAAAAAATCCTTCTTTCAACTATTTCAGTTGAAAGAAGAAAGAAATACGTTTATTTGGCACAGTAAGGTACAAAATAAAAGGTAGATAAAAGTTAAGTACCTATTTAATAAATAAACACGTACCTACCACGCCAAGCAAGCTCAGCAATGTGCTGTTCCAACTCAGTGAAACAGCGCTGGTTTTCATATGGAGCCATCGCGAGTTTCCGACCGATATCAACTCATTATGAAATGAATTCACATTAATTTATATTGTCATTAAATATATTGAAGACACCCTTTTTACATTCCATTTATACTAAATTCCCAATAATAAATTCATTTTCAAGAATCTATTTATCTATGTTCTAGCAGCTACTCAAAATATAATGACATCATGTACCATCATTTAATTTCATTTCATTTATTTAACAATAACATTAGTTACAAGTCATAAACTATGCAATAAATATTCATTTATATTACATTTCAACATTATCTATACTCACAAAAAATATAAAAAGAGGCGTATAAAATTGCATGTCAAATTAGTTACCTAATTCATAACAATAATAATCATTAATTACAGAATTACACACATTCACTACACAAATAAATCTAAGAACTTGTAGAAGCACATTTGTATGAAGCATTCTTTTAGTTTGCGTTTGAAAGATTGCGTTGATGGCACGTTGGTGACATCTTCGGGTAGCCGGTTGTAGGCCGCGGGCCCCATTACATGCACCAGCTTTTTTATCCATTTTATCTACTAGATGTGTCTGAATGCGGCAGGAACTTAACTGCTGCCACCCGGATATTGTATGCCTATACTGTTGTAAAATTCATTGGTTCGTTGTACAAACAGATCACATGACGAGTGGCGAGCCTTTACTAGGACCATTCAACATTCGATATTAAAAGTATGAAAGGAATCCATGACAAAGGGTTTTTGCAGCCATGGGAACTACTGTATAAGCTTCACAGTTCAGTGGTAGTAGCTCCTTTTCTGTGCTGTAGGTGTGTGTTCAATTCCTACCTAAGAACAAACTTTTGTATTACTAATATTACTATTTATTCTGTGTTTGGGTGGTATATTTTACGATAAGTATGGATTGACAAACAAAATATAAGCTCTGAAGTATTCTTTCCGTAATCTAGTTCATATATTACAAGCTTTGTTTTTAGTTGGCGCAAGATGGCGCCGTGTGAAATGACCGTCTCGTAACATTATTTTCGTTGTACAATAAATACGATGTAGTCCAGGCTATGAACCCAAGACTCAGACAAAAACATAACGCACAAGTTATGAAGTTTCCGCACTAGCTCTGAAATATGCAAAGTGGGTCTCACGGACATTATCTTTCAGTTTATTTATGCGAACACACCCTTTCTTAAGGTGCTTATAGACGGACGATAATGTTGTGCGCGCTAGATTCTAGTTTTTAACAGACTGACAAAAATAGAGGACGATTTGTATCCGACGCGTACCTATTTTTGAAGTGACACTTACTATGGGAGGGTTTTGAAATACGGAGTGCCGAGTGTCAGTTGTAACATTGCTCCATACCTACTCGATCGCGTTAGCGTTTGCCACGATTTGTATGAAATTAGCACATCGCCATCTAGTGTAATTAATATGAAACACAATTCGCGAGTGCAATATTTGTACGGCAAACCTATCGAGCATCGACTATCGGACGAGAGTGGGGACGCTATCGCTCGTGATTGGTTGTTTCAACCAACCACGATCATTTTGGCGTAAACTTTACTTACGCGTTCGTAAAGTTATCACTCCCCATCGCTTGGATTTTCACAATTAGAGTAGAGTTAGTAAGTACGTTAATAAGCACCAATTAAATAATAATTATAATAAAATAGGGATTAGATATATTTAAATTTTGTTTTGTGAGTAGATAGTAAGTACCTACTTAAACCTGCCTATCCTACCTACTATCTTTGCAAACAGCATAAAAAGTAGAAACAACGCCATCTTACTGTATTGATTTGAACGAGAAGGGCAGTATGGTTCAGAAGTATCATATTTTAATTCTGGATTTGGAAAATTTAGTGACATCTTACGCCTTAGAAAGTAACTAATTATCAAGTTACTCGATAGAAACGCAGTCGGCCTATTTTAAATTGGTCCATGGTACAACGCGACCAGATAGTGGTAAATGTCATTCTAATGTTGGTTGGTTTAACCCTAGAATACTAATATAAATTTACCATAGCTTAATACTAATGATCGCTTGGGAGGCTACTTTTTAAATAAAATCAATTTATTATATTAGTTATTTATTATTTTTTTATAAAGATAACAAAAATTACTTGGCAAACCTCTACCTTTTCAAAAACTAAAATCTAAATCCTTTTTTAAAATCAACATTAGTCTAAAAATAAGACTTAAATCTTACAATAACGAACATTTTTTCTCAAAACATAACAGTCGTATATCAGTCTGGTGAAAAAAGAAAACTACTATATCCTTGCTTTTTTGGCATCACTATTATTATCCAATATATAAACTTTATAAAACACAAAATAAAACTTATGGTAACATCACATTTTTGTCTACAGACTAATTTGAAGTCAGCCTTTAATTTTTTGTCACAGGAACTGCAGTTTGTCCTTCTTGTGACGCAGTTTCTAGAACTGGTGAATCTGACACATTGCTTGTGGCTTGATTTGGTACTGAATTATTCGGGGGCTCAGAGTGACCAATAACTACAATATTTTGTAGGTCTTCTTCCAGTCGAAATGGCACAAAAGAAGGATCTGCCGCGCTATCGTCAAAATCATAAGGATCAACTTCCAGGTTGTCCTCAGGTTCGCTATCGGAGTTCTCGTTTAGTAAAGAATCACCTATTTTTTCTTCGTTGAGATTCATCTTAAAAGAAAATAAACATTTGCTAAGTTATAACATGGCTAATTGCTGAAAAAAAGCAAAAAACAAAACATGTAACGAAAAATTTACTTACCGTTAATACTAATGATCGCCTCCTAGGCGATCCAGTAGCTTATATTTTGAAAACGGAGAGTCCGAGCCGTGCCCGCGTATGCTCACCTCTGCGGCGCGGGGTATACGGAATTGGCGCGAAAGAAAAACTTGATTCGCGGGCGCGTTTTTGAAATAACGGAAAAAATTGACCGCGTGCGGCCTCTCAGGCGATGATTAGTATTCTAGGGTTAACTTAGTCACTATTCGCGGTGAGCAAACGCTCATCGAGTGATCTTCAATTATAACCCACACTTAGCACACAGATCCGCTTTTTGTGTGATAAAAAGTGGTCGGGCACTGTGTCGTGTAGAGTGAGATAGTTAAAATGTTTCCCTATAATACAAAAGTCTCATTTCTATTGTGTGATTTAACTACATACCCTGTATTTTTACAAAGCTGTAAACCTGTTATATTAAAAATGTCCTGTTATATTTATTATTATTATTATTATCTACCATTTTATTATCCATCTATCATGCCAAGACCTTTAATTTGGTTAATCTTTCCACCTAGATACACTTCGTGTAATTGTTTTTATTTTTTTTATTTTGTTGATCTAAAACTGCTAAAATATTAAAGATACAAATCAGAAATCAAATCACAAATCAGAAATTAAAAATTGCAGACGAAGCCGCTTTGCAAGAAAATAAAGCTTGGGAAGCTAGTATTGAATACTTATTGTGTTTGTCAATATGCGTGTATGTCAATATGCGTGTGCGTAACCCAATAAAGATATCCTGTACGCATGGACAAAGTCAAACTTACAAGACTAGGTCCTAAAGTTAGTTTGTTATCCTGGTGCATAGAAAACTACTCATGAGAGTTCTATTAGCTTCACGCTTTATGCATTTAGCGTTGCGTTCGCCAAACGTGAGACGTGCGTTTCAACGCATATTGTGAAAGGGCTCTAAGATGAAACTGATGCAACTTTTATTAATTATTCAAACTGAGTCGAGTGCCAGAGTGGAGGAAAGAGTATTAGGAAAGATAGAAGAGGCACTTAAGAGCGTTTCTATAGGAAATTGAGCACTAAGAGCTGTCTTTAGCTAGACTAAAAAAATATGGTATTTTTCAACATGAACATTTAAAATGGATACATTTCGTTGCTAATGCATAAGAGACCTAAATGGGGTTCCCATAAATTCCCATGGGATGGCAGGAACAAAGTCCTGGGTATTTTACTAATAAATAAATATAAATAGGTATCGTAGAAACATAAAGATTCAGATAATCAGCAGCCTTATACTGGGATCCCCTACCAACACTTGGCACAGCTTTTACGATTCCCCATTAACGATATCGGAACAACAATGCACATTCACTTATAAACAAATAAACCTTCGTATTTATGCGAGCATTACTCACAGATACTGTAGACAGAGCATTAACTACACCCGAAAATAATATTGAAAGCATATTAACGTGGAGCCTCCGGGGTAGGTATGTACAGCTGGTTTTTGGTAATAGTAGCTCAGCATCGGGACCATATAACTAAGCCTCCGTTGTTCGTCCGTCTGTTTGTCTTTCAGGGGGCTGTATCCCATGAACCGTAATAGGTAGACAGAATAAAAAATAATTAAAATTTGACCAGCTAGTATATCTTTTCTTTAAAATTCAAGGGACATCAATACAAGAAACGAGATTATTTGCCTTGAAATGTGGGTTTGAAACATCTATGTACACTTGGCCAGTTTATTTTAAATTCATGTTTAGATCTTCCGTTTTAGTTCCCTAACTGAGCAAACCATTTCGAGCAATGTTTACTGATCGAAAATACTGTTGTTTTATAGTTACATGGAGCCTGTATGTAGTGGCGCATTTCAAGTTTGTTTTGATGCTACAATTTGCCAAAAAAACATGTTACGCGTACCTAACGCTGAGGAACAATATCAATACAGAAATTATTTTTATCTCGCTCTGTGAAAGCCGTTTTGGATGAATGAGAAAATGGTTATTGCTTTCAGGGATAAAGTGAGTATAGTTTTGTAAAAAGAGCTATCATGAAAAACATTTTCATCTGGTAGGTTTTTAAATGGTGTGGCTTATCTGGTTTTTAATCATTGAAAGCCAAATAAAGCTGTTGGTGTGTCGTATAGTTGATCCAACAAATAATTTTACTCTGGTGTCGTACAAGTCGATAATTATCAGATACAGATCGTAGGCTCTCCGTAGACTAGAAAATACTCAGTAGAAAACTGTTGTGAACTGGTCTGCCAATTGTGAAGATTATGACAAAACCTTCTAATACAAATAATAATTAAAGGATGGGCTTTACAACACACTCTCTCACAAAAACTCACATACACACACGCACGACCCGTTTTCGACTTCGTCTGTAGAATACACTTATTGAATTGTTTATTTATTCTCACTTGTTCATTTAATCTCACTTGTTTATTTAAAATGTTAAAGTATTTATCTCTTAATTATTTGAATACCGAATGCTTCGCCCTGTACGTGTACTGTGTACGTATGACTTGTAAACAGTGTTGTATTTGACTCCGGCGAGTCATGTTTAGTTTGGGACAAGATGGCGCTATGTGAAATTAATGTCCATATTTCAAATTAAATATACGATTACTATACAATTATAGCAATCACAACAAAATTTTACACTTTTTTTGGGAATAGTTACCTTTATATACCTTTATATTATTACCCAAATATTTTTTTTTGGGTAGGAATCAACTACAGTGCTGAAGGCCGAGCTTTTTTTTGAAATGGGTAAACTCTTGACCTCCAGGCTCTGGGCATTATATGGCACGGGCATGGGCAAGATAGCTGTACAGATAGCTACACAGCAAACTGCTAGGCGCTGGACTTTGGCGGGAGGGTGTTAGCTAGGTGGATCTTTACCAGGTCTTACCACTACAGCGACAGGCTAAGATCCTGCCGTAACCAATGACTAAGGAGTCAAAGATTATGTTGCTCGTGGTACACCATTATGAGATTCTTCTTCTTATCGAGTCAATGGTTATATCTACACTTTTGTAGCCAGGTGCGCGGCTAATCTTATAGCATCCGGTGAGGCAGAGTTGAGGTCATCCATTGTGCAAAAGTTTGGGCACAACGGACACACCAGTAGGAGTTCCATTGTCTGGACAGGCTCGCCACAACCACATTCTATGCTACTACGATCTCTGTACCCTCACCTACACATATTGTATCTGCAGCGACCAACCAGTGTCCGAAGCCGGTTTAAGGACTTTCACACTGGCCCAGTTTGGAGTTTCTCTAGTGCGGGGACAATATCAACTGGTGTGGGCAATCGAACATTCCACAGACTGCACCTCAAAACTGCCGGGTCGTGTTTTGTAGCCTGAGTACAACGTTGGAAGCTTTTCGGCACCAGCCAAGGGGTGGACCTGGCTGATGGGGGTCGGCTTAAGACAGCCAGTGACTATGCGGCATGTGTCATTAAGCGCGATATCTACCACTTTGGCATGTGCGGACACACATGCCAAAGTGTTTTCGTGTGATGAATCAACGTGACTTATTACAGAGGTTTATCGACCTTACACAACTGTAACTGTACACTCATTAACATTTTATTAAATGTGACTGCATAAAATTTGAACACCGCATATAATTTTCGTCTCAATGGGCTAGTGAAAGAGTTGACAATGTAAAAATTACGACAACTTAAAGTTTTTGCAGTCTTGTCTAGCAATGTAAAAATTATGCCAGTCCCGTAGTGGCTTACAAGTTTACTACTCTAATCCGATTTCAATACATCATACACTATTGTGTTTAACACCCTAGTGACCTCACACAATGGAGTCGATAATACACTTTGCACCTGCTACCCTCCTAGCTCTGAGAGCTGCAAATTAAAGCGAGTGAGCACTTGGTCTCTCATCGACTGGGTCCGAACACACTCCACCAAAATATGGTGAACGTCATCCAAGACACCACAGAGGCATAGTTGGGCCAATGACCCCCTCCTTTAGATTATAAAGGAAATTGAGTTCAAAATAACTTTTTAACTTTACTCTGAAAAGAAAGCTTTGCACAAAATGTGAGTAGGTACACATTTACAAAAAAAATTACAACATTTACATTTTTTTTTTAAAACTAGAACATTCAGACTTATGCAAACACTTTTTATGAAAGAAAAATAGATATTAAAAATTTAAGTAGGTAAGTAATGCTACTTATTTTCTTTTGTTCTGAGTTTTTTTTTTTTACTTCAAACTGTGTGTCTTCAGTCTGGATATAATTATATTCCTTCCAGACAAGCGTGGGCCATCAGATTTTGCAACTTAACATGCCACGTAATACCTGTGTAGTCTATTACTTGACTTTGACAAACAACTTTGAATAAAAACAATTTACGTGATAAAATGACCGCAGGCTCTCGGATTTTTAGTTATACCAATTTGACTACAACGTTCGACCTCGTTAATTTTCCAACAGAGGATAAATTGTTTTTACACACTTTAAACGGAGTTAAAATTGCATTTTTATCGAATTTTTGTCAGCATTCATGCCATGCTTGTTAAATGGCCAATAGCCAGCCGTATTCGTTTTAATTTTACATATTATGCCACTATTTTTAACCGCCTTCCCAAAAAGAAGGAAAATCTTAAATGATCCTAGACTTAAACTAGAATTTTGCGACGCTTAGCACCTTTTTGCCTCAAGTTGACGGGCGCAATGCAGCGCTGCGTAGGCCATGTTCTTTATGGATGTGACCTACGCAATACGGTTTTTTTGATATAGGCAAGAGATACACTTAACATCAGATGGACTGATTGCTTGTACCGTCTCCAAGTTGTATAAAAATAAATATAATCAAAACCAACAAATTACTTTGGTCATGTATTTCCATCATTTGCAGCCGGTTTATTACCTAACTCTGTAGGAACAGACAGAGGCATGTAGTCATATAGGTAGATCGATAGGCGGATATCCATGGACTAGTGGTAAGTTGTTCTCTAGATCTAAGGTTTGATTACCGGGTGAAGCAAATAGTTTTTTGAAATTGACTTTTTTAGATTCTGCACTTCGGAGGATACGCTAATAACCAGAGATTATTGAAGAAGTAGTCGTTTTAAAAATAATAAATACAATACTTACGGTATGACTCTTGTCCCTTGGGAAATGGGTAGGCCTTTGGTGTGGGACGCTACCTGCGTCGACACGCTAGCGCCATCTCATCTGCCTGGGACATCAGTTAGGGCTGGTGCGGCGGCTGATTCGGCCGAGGATCACAAAAGCCGCAAATATAGTGGTCTCGACAGAACTTACCTATTTGAGCCTTTTGGGACCTTGGGTTCGTAAGGAGCCTGTGACCTCCGGTATTGTATGATATGTATGTATTTAAAAAAAAAAGTATTCTGTCCGTAATCTAGTTCCCATATTAGTATGCTTAGTTTGGGGCTAGATAGCGTTGTGTGAAATAAATGTCCTGAAATAATATTTATTCATCAACCAATTTATGTCTCTGGTGGGAATCTAAATCACTACCTACACTGCAGAGGGCAGATCTATTACCAACTGAGTTTTGAGGGTAGTTTCTAAATATTATGTTAGAATAGTGCTTCCTGGGTGGTTTCAAGGTTTATTGGTCCTGGTATCTTACTCTTGCTTGACTTTTTTATTTTTTACGACAGGAGTTGCTTAACCTTAATCTCACCTGATTTTTAATGTTATGATAAGGCAGTAGAGGCACACTTCACCCGGGATCCTCAACAAACTGAAGAACTTATAGTTTTTTAAGAATTGTTATTATAGCGACAGAATTAGGTGAGATGGTGTAGCTTGCAAGGCAGACTTATATAAAGTCCTACCACCAACCAAACCAAGCACAATATTACTCCCCCTGGGGATCGAACCCGGGATCTTTGGATCTAGATAGTGGTAAGATAGCCAGTTCCTCAGTGAGTTGATTCCGGGTGAAGTGCGCCTCTACCTTCGGCCTTACCTCAACTTGTTACCAGGCCAAGCGCTTTCCCATCGTACGATAAAAAAAAATATCACATTCGAAAACCAGTTACACCGAAGCAGGTACTTTTATTTTGGTAATCGCAAAACTCTAAATAAATAAGTTGCTCCTTGCATTACCAGCTTAGCAAGCCATATTAAAACCTCTATCTCTATCTCTCTAATCTCTATATCAACAGAGGGAATCTAATAATAGACAAAACGAAACTTCCTTTCTTACAAATAATATTGTCACAGTAAATAAGGAAATACGCCACTGGTTTTTAGGGTTCTGTACTTAAAGAGTAACGACGGGAGTCTATTACTAAGCCTACGCGGTCTGTCCGTCTATCTGTCTGTCTACTCTGCATTTAAACGATCAGTCTTTTGATTTGCTATAGATATTTGACTGTAGTTTTTAGAGAACATGTGTTATTATGGCTGATTACCTGACAAATTACGATAACAAAGAGACCCCCTCCAATACAGAAACTTACTTTATAAGGTTTTTTAAATAAAGCTACATAGTTCAAACTTTGTGTGATTAGAGTATTTTTTTTTTATGTACGACAACAATTACTAAAAGCTCAACTCTCAAGCATCAGACGGATAAAAACAAATGCTCCAAAACGAACAGCAAAATACATTTTGCCTTGAAATGTTAATCTTCAGATCAACATTTCAAGGCAAAGTCCTTGGTGTGCGTGTCTTACTCGAACTTGGCCAGTTTATTATTTTCGGATTGGTGGCTACGCTGCCAGTGCCTTAGTAGGAAAATAATAAACAATCGCTTTAACGTTCCTTTCGCTTCATCGAATCCATTGTTAGATTGTCAATGATAACGTTTCTAAAGATATGTTTTAAGTGTTATTACCATCATCATCATTACCTACCATAACCAAAGAAACCGAAACGAAATCCTCTGCACATACCAATACAGTACAGTTCTGTTCACCATTTAGCACACAATTTGCGAATTTAAATACAATAATACCATATAATATTAGGGTTTTTTACATAGACCATAGGTACTACAAAATATGCGTTTTGCTGTATGAATAAATAAATATAAAAAGTACCCAATCTTAAAATAGTACACACCACATTTTCAATTGAATATCAACCCCTTAAATTGCCTATATATATTTATATGGATCTCAGCCTGAATTAAATAATTAAGATGTATTAAAAAGCTCTCAAACTCCTCGAAACTTGCCTATTTGTTTTTTAAGCTGTTGTTAGAACTCTCCTCTCCTGAACACATCAATTTAAAATTGTTGTCATAGCAACAGACTTAGGTAAGGTGGTGGTAGCCAGCCAGGCGGATTTAAACAAAGATTCGATTCATAAGGATCGAACCAGTAACCTCTGGATCTGATACCCGTGGGTAAACAACTATACCACAGAGGCGGGGAACTATATTCAGGGCTTAACGCAGCAGAAATAAAGATGATGGAAACCCATTCGTTTTTTATTTAATTAAAGATTTATCTTCTGCACACTTTCGTCATTTTTTACGATATCCACGTGACTTGAATGGTAAGCTTTGTGGCCAACGATAACATTAGTAAATAACACCAAATAGCTACAGCGTCACCCAGCTGCTTTTCTTTGAAAAAATCCGCTTGCCAATCGTGGGGATTATAGCAAATACTATTGCACTCACTCATGCCCTGCAGTATTTTTTTTTGGGCTGTGACGCTGATGATAACTTTACTCACTAGTCAACTACCAAGCAGAAGCACAAAATGGCGACCAGTAAACATCAAATGAAATAAAATCTTTGAGACATTTTTCCACCGACAAAATGGCCATCCCCATAGATACCGTATCTTTCAGACCGGGTTTCAGGCTTGCCTCGAATAAATACGATCGGCTGCTGCCGTATGTACTGGCCGGCAGATAAATAAGCCAAGCGCGAGTCTTATTTGTGAGAAATGTGTCTACAAGATAACTTAAATCAAAATAACAACAACGTCCGATTAATCTCAGTAGATCCAATGTACAGATCCAACGTGGATCTTGTGAGATATTTCATTCTCTCCAGATATTTTTTTTTAAATTTGGATCTATTGAAAAGTATTTTCCTCGCTAGGTCTGTTAAGATTTGAAAGCTAGATTTAAATCTACTGGGGAATTTCTATCAATACCGAAATTATCATATAATATGAAAAAAAAATAAGTCGCGTTTTTCAAATTGCGTTTAATGTTTCTACTCATTTAAGACTACTTACGGGATATTTACCTTATATTTAGGTTTCAACCCATTTGCTTGCGAAAAAGATAATTCAGTACATAAGTCCAAAATAACCTATTGTTTACAAGGACTGTCATTATTGATATAAAGTACGAGCATACCTTCACAAGTTCTAAGGTACCTACAAACACCAGAGGGACGGAATCCAGCATGATTTTAGTCTAGTGCAATTTTACAGTGAAGTCTGCCCCACAATTTTGATTAGATAGGGCAGATTCCAATGTAATATTTCCTGTTACTTCCTCTGCCCCACCGAGGGATTTTTCTCCAAATGCTATGAGTCAGTTCTTCATACCTCTAAACTTGCGCTTGCAAGGATGTGTACTAGATGGAGCAAGCCTAACCAGAAGGTCTATATACTCTCTTTTTGTCGTAACACAGCGGAAATATAGACGATGGAATGAAAGAGTTTTTTTATTGATCTACGGAGATAGCACATCTCCGTAGATCAATGGTCTTTATTTCACCTGATTTTTCAAGTTATGATAACACCTCAACCAACTTAGGAACTGGCTATCTTACCTTTCAATGCCAAAAGACAACAACTTAATAATTGTTGTCATAGCGATAGAATAAGGTAAGATGGTGGTAGCTAGCCAGGACTTAAGCGAACCCCTACCACCAACCAATCCAAGCAATTTATTGTACTCCCCCTGCGGATCGAACCCGGATCTGATCTGATACCGTAGGGCGAACCACTAGACAACAGAGGCGGTTTAATAGCTGATTCAGCTGATTCTATTAGTGCGCAAAGATTTTTGAATGGTGGGGCAAAGTGGAATAATTTGTGCGGAACCCTAAAAAGGCACTTTCAATCCAAATCAAAGCTGGCTCTGATCGAAACTGATTTATCTGATGACTCCAGCGATACCCACAGCCGCTGATTTCACCCAAACTTTACCAAAGAAAAGCCTTCGCGAAGAATTGCGCTAAGCATTTTCGAACTTCGCAGACGGCGCCTGAATAAAAATCACTACATTTGTCACAGCATTAGAATTGGAATTAGACAAATTCGTCCGTTAAATTAAGGCCATTCCGGATGGAGTAGATTTTTTTTCGATTTCAAGAAAATCTTTTGCCGGCCGGGAATTGGGGAGTTTACTTTTACCGCGATCTTTATGGGTGTGCACTTTACGGGCAACTTTTATCACTGTCAAATGAGCAAGATCCAAGCTTATCTACCCTTGAATGGATTTAGTTGGTAGGCAGGGAAAAAAGTACCCATATTACTTTTTTTAATGATGATGACCATCGTTTGACCATAATCTCATCTAATTATAAGTGGCAATGTATCACGATTGTGGGTACGAACTGGAATTGGAGTTAATTACTAAAAAAATACTCGAATTCCAGTTCATGCTAAGGCTAACATTATTCAATAGTGATAAAAATCACATCGTCCTTTATGTTATGTGTCTTTAAAACATGCCAATCCGCTTATATTTTTCATCTAACGTATGTGCATAACATTTAATAGTCAACATATTCATGACTGAAGTAGTGTATTTATTGAGCAACAATCGCTGTGCCTATAATTAGAAATACTTTAGTTGCCCGTATGAATTCATTTCCAAGCAGCACCCGTCTCTCACGTGATTGGATGAAATAGAAAGTGTATTTACTTCTAATTCGATTTTAAATTGGATACAAATGGATAGGGACTTTTTCTAAATCCGTTGAGTAACGGTTCTGAGTAAATTATTCGACTTTATGTTGAGATGGGGAAATTAAATCGATCAATCGACTAATAGGAACCTGTTTCGTTTATGGATCTAAGGCTTCGAATATAAAGTCACACATTAATTGAATTGTCAAAACTTTTGACCGAGGATTCTTTTTTTTATTGTGGTGACAGAATTTGGTAAGATCGTGGTACCTTAATATGTCGCCATAACAGAAATTCCTAAATTGTTGTGTTCCGGCAGCTAGAGGTAAGATAGCCAGTTCTTCAGATTGTTGAGGATTAAAAGAGATAAAAAGAGATCGTGATATTTAGTAACGGACTTTTTCTTTTAGATAAAGATAAGATAAGATAAATGTATTTCTCTTGACTTATGTCTATACATACACTACTATATACAATACAACATGTTCTTTACAATAGAAAAACCTAACTTATTTAAACTAAAAAAAAAAAATAACATTAAATAGCCTCAAATAGGCATAATAAGGGTTTTTTTTCAGTGGGTAAGTAAGTAAGTAATTATTATATATGTAATCGGTTAGGATAAATGAATCAGATAAAGGTTTCTTCGCTGACTTTGGTCTTTACACTAGGATTCCCTGTGTTATGAAGGATTCGGGTGAAGTACGGACCTTTGGCCTTATCTCAATTTATAACCAGGTGAGATGAAGGCCAAGTGCTTACCCGTCGTACAGTAAAAAAAAACATTATCTAATAAATCCAATTTTGTACATATAACAGTACCTACGTACCTGCGTAGTTAGGACAAGCATTACTCTAAATAAATAGGTACCTACTGTATTTTTATACATAAGAAATGTTGACATAGATTAAGGTAGGTACGTTCTTACAATCCATATTTTTTTGTAGTGTAGCTCAGACCAGAGCTCAGCTTTGGCTGATCTCAGCCTTGGCTGAGCTCTGTCCCTCGCACTAGGTCTCGTAGGTCTCTGTGTGGGGGGGTTACAGCGATCCGCTTTGGACTCTCACTGTGGACACACACGTTTGTGATTGCATTGAGTTGAATCGAATCGATATGGAAGCTTCTAGAATACCGTATCCTAAAATTCAACTCGATCAAATAATATTTTTAAATGGGAGAAAGTGCGGTGCATCTCATGTCATATTTTTTTCAATGAATGAATGCTAAGTGGCCTTACTAATAATAAATGAAAAACAACATAATCATTGTTATTGCCTTAAACTAGTTGAAAATTAAAAAAAAACTGACAGCAAAATGTTAATACGTAGCTGTACTTACTCATTAAGAAAAGTATAAAAGTATTTTATATGTGAAACTTTACTAATCATCTTTATCTTTAACCATCGTTATTTATACCATAATTTATGTAATAGTACTTATATTATTATATAATAAAAGCATTTTGTGACCCCATCTAATCCTCATTTATTAGTTAATTCTCATCCCTTTAAATTCTCTCGAGAAACATAACACTTCTTGTATGGCAGTCGGGTATTTTTTTTTCAATGTACTACCGTGTACTATGGATACTTATGTAACTTTGTTCTTTTGAGGTTATGGAATCACATATCAATTTTATTACATCGGTATGACTGGTACAAAGTGAAAGTCGCAGCCAGAATTAATAGAATCACAAATAAACTCACAAGGTATCAAATAACTCTGTCGCAAAAAAGGTATTTTATCAGACTAAGTAAGTAAACTCTGTATTTACTGGCCTATTACTAAGCAAAAGTGTATCTCTAACCTCGTATTATGCCTGAAATCTATTCTGTACTCCACGAAATGCCTCGTAAACTTTATGACTGCCAATTGAATTGATTCAGCGACCTCACGCAGCAAACAAATAGAAAAAAATAGCACAATAAACATAGGATTTTAGTGCAACTTGTATGTAAGGGTGTGATCATATTAACTTAGGCTCACTGTTCACTGAAGTTTTAATTTTTATTGTACAGACAATAAAAAATAAAACTTTCATTCTGTAGATAAAACGGTAGTTATAGTTAGAGCTCGAGCGTCTTATTGCGACCGGCCTTATAAATGAAAAAAATAACACGTGATATTCATTATACTGCCTCGTCAATTTGTCCCAAATATACGTTTCATCAACTCTTTGGTCTAGTGGTTTGCCTACTGGTATCAGATCCGAACTCGTGGGCACTGATTAATGCTTGATTTGGTCGGCAATAGGGCTTATATTAAGCCGCCTGGCTAGTTACCGCCATCTTACATAAATCTGATGACAAAGGTTCTACTTGTTGTATTCTGACATTTGGAATAAGATCTGTCTATTGATGAAATGTGCTAGCAGCTGCAACCATATCAAAACATTATACCATATGCGATACAGGCGATGCGCTCCAACGTCGTAGAATAAAAACAAACAAGTTTGTGGGGTGGCGTGACAAGACCAATGACTCGTATCATTTCATGATGATAATGATGAATATAAAAGGACAAATATTGGTTATTTGTGTTTAAATCACGCACCGCAGTTGCTGATCAGATTAAAATCGTTTACCTCAACGATCAAAAGTAAGTATCATGCGGGTCCTATGATGATCCACCGCGCCATTATTTATGTCATGTAATGTATTTTGCGTACCATCCGTAGCACTGCTACGTCACTGCAGCACACGTGACAGATATTTCTCGCGGTGATAATCTTTAGGCTACCTGAAGCATCTTATCATAACAAGCCTAGCTAGTAACTCTGCTTTCTACGCTGTAGATTTCCACCTAAGACAAACATTTTTGTGATGAATATACGTGTTTGTTCTGTGTTTGGGTGTTGTATCATAAAATACGTTTGTATTTACAATAAAAAAATATGTACGTAATCTAGTTCCCATATTTCAAGATATGTTTAGATTGGGGCTAGATGGCGCTGTATTAAATAAATGTCCTGTAATATTTATGTGTTTATTTATTTTATCTCATCTTGCAAGTTTTAATGTTTTTCAAGTGGTCAAACGTTTAACGTTTAACCAATAAAAATAGTAAAAAAAGTAGACTTTCAGGATTCACAGCTAGGAGCTCTAGACAAATTTATGAAAATACATAAAGCACATTAAGTATATGTTGTATGTATGCTACATACAACATATACTTAATGTGCTTTATGTATTTTCATACATTTTATCTTATACACTTTTCCATTTGATTCTAGTTGAATAACCTATAGACTGTTAGTAACGGTGCTAAGTAACCCAACTGGTTCCCTTGTAAATAATTTGATCAATTGAAACAGCGTATCTACATGAACAGCGGTATCTAGCCCGTAGTAAAGTATAATATCCCAATTGTACACATTATTTTTAATAAATTACATACTTTTATATGAGACCGATTACAATGTTCTCCTATTTTTACTTGTTTAAATATTGTTTGTTATCATCAACACAAATAAGCTTCATGGTTTACAAAAAAATAATAATTAAAAAGCTTAGCTATTTCGTTGCCTCAATGAAATTAATGTAAAACATACAATTTTACAAAAAAAATCACGTAGTTAAGTATCCGATAACATCATAACTATTTGAATATAGAAATAAATTAAAATAGTGAAGATAGGTATATATTATAAGTGATGAAAGCGTAGAACAAATTATTCAAATAGAAAGTAAAATAATAATCTCAATATATATAACTCAGAGGTGACTGACTGACTGACATAGTGATCTATCAACGCACAGCCCAAACCACTGGACGGATCGGGCTGAAATGGCATGTAAGTAGATGCTATGACGTAGGCATCCGCTAAGAAAGGATTTTGATTAATTCTACCCCCAAGGGGATAAAACAGGGGATGGAAGTTTGTATGAAACTTTGTCAATTTTAAACCGATCGGGCTGAGACTTTGCATGCATAAAGTTACTATGACGTAGGCATCCCCTAACAAAGGATTTTGAGATTTTGTATTTGTTTTGTTTCGGTTTAGTAGTCTTGGTTATAGACTCTGCTTTGTATTTGGCATTTGTTTTGTTTTCGTTTGGTTTAAGTATAGGTTTTTTCGGTTAGACTTTTTTAAAATGGCTAAAGAAAATCTGAACGTTAATGAGAAGTTGAAGAATGTACTGTCTTTTTTAAGTTTTGTAGGCCCTAATTTTTTACACACGTTAAACAAAAGGAAAGCCGCAAAAACTATACCTAATTAATAATAATACTTCTTAACGCGAGCGAAGCCGCGAGCAAAAGCTAAATAGGAACCATAACATTCCTTACATGAGTAAAAGCGCCCGAAGCAGCTTAGCTGTATGCTTCTCAATGTGAATTTGGGTCAATGTAAGAAAACATGCAACGAATGACAATACGACAAACGTAGGTAACATTTTATGGGTGACATAAACACATAATTGTGATATTCAGCCTCTTTTATGTCCTTTACAGGGATGTTGAATGTTGAGATAAAAAGCTGATTTGTTGAAATGCCCGAGAAAATAAAAGAGACCATATGACTTTCATTGCTGAAGATAAGAACAACGCATTAGGAAATAAACTCATAAAACATAATGAAGTAATATTTTTTTTCACATATTGCCAACCTCAAACTAAGCAATTAATGACAAACAAGAAATAATTATCTACCGAGCGAACATTAGCATAAGAATAATAACGATATAATACTTAAAAAATTTAAAAAGCTGTGTGGCCAAGTGGGTATAGGCCCACCTTTCGATCCGGGGGTTGTGGTTTCAAATCCAATCGCGCACCAATGGACGGTTTTTCTGATGTTTATGAGTGCATTTATCACATGCACATCTAAAGGAGAAGGTCATATCGTGAGGAGACCGGCATGTCTTTAGGACTAAAAGTCCGAATGACATGTGTCAATGGCTAGTATCCCGCTAAGTGGCGATGGTCTTGCAGCCTGTCATGTAAGTTTGGACGAGCCTCTGACTACCCTCTAAGTAGGTGACCCTCATAAGAATCACCACCACACAGGTCAAAGTCAAAGTCAAAGTCAAATATTTTTATTCATTAAGATTTTTAGGATCATTTGAAACGTCCAATCTACCGCCTGTTTTGAATCGCGACCAGCACACAAGGAGAAAGGCAAGAACCTCGGGCTGGTTAATTTTGATGATCCATTTATCATTTAAGAATAGTTTATAATAATTTAATAACATTACAAGTGTTACCTACATCATAAAACTAAAAACTTAATAAAACATTGATTATTACATAACTACCTAATGGGCAGTTTCTTAACATTGAGAAATCACCATTTAGCTGTCAACTGGTATAGCAACATCGGGCCACGCGTTCTTATCGTCGATATAGTCACTTATTTTGTAGTAGGCTCTTTTAATTAAATTATTTTTTATATACAATTTGAATTTACGAGCAGAGAGTTTGGTGGTGCTTTGAGGAAGCTTATTATAGAATCGTACACAGTTTCCTAAGAATGAATGATTTACTTTTCCCAAGCGATACCTAGGTATGTCAAGTTTGTTTTTATTTCTAGAAGTGGTCCGAGGTGAATCCTCGAACGGGAAAAGGTCGTGAGTCTTACTAATTTTATTACTTAACCGCCTCTCTGGTCTAGTGGTTCAAACCACCGATTTCAGATCCAGAGGTCCCGGGTTCGATCCCCATGGGGAGTACAATATATTGTGCTTGGTTTGGCCAGGCGGACTTAAACAACGTAAGACGTTGTTTAAGTCCGCCTGGCTAGCTACCACCATCTTACCTAATTCTGTCGCCATAATAACAATTCTAAAATTGTTGTGTTCCGGCATTCAGAGGTAAGATAGCCAGTTCCTCAGTTTGTTGAGGACTCCGGGTAAAGTGCGCCTCGACCTTCGGCCTTATCTCAACTTGTTACCAGGTGAGATGAAGGCCAAGTGCTTACCCGTCCATCAATAAAAAAAAAAAAAACTGTTTCAAAAAACAATTTCAGGATCATAATTCAAGTGCTAAAAATAAAAAACATGAGATGCATCGTGTATTTTCCCTTAGACTAGTGTCTACTACAGCAGGGTGCCGTTTGAATAAATGCCCGTTGTCTGTAATTGCTCGTCCAAAATTTGTGAGGAAATGACTTGTCAAACTTCATAAGCTTATAATGTTACTGTTCCTATAGGTTACTCATTACTGTAGTTTAGGGATTAGTTCTACTACTTAAATTTACCATAATAATACACTAATCAATCTGTAGAAATAATTGGCTATTAAGATTTTACCGTGGCGGTCGCGTTAAGAATCGATATCTCCAACTCAGCTCCTGGATGTTGACTAAAGGATCTCACCAGAAGGTCAGCAGCTTCCTTCTAATATTTACACCATTACTGCGATCATCAATCCGTCTGCCAATCCTGGTTGTTATGATGAGACGAAAGGCAAGCACTTTCCCATCGAACAATTATGAAAATAGATATCAAATATTACAATTAACAAGCCTCATAGCTCAGTTGGTAGTAACTCTGCCTTCTGCGCTGTAGGTTGTGGGTTCGATCCCCACCCAGAGCAAACATTTGTGTGATGAATATAGATGTTTGTTCTGTGTTTGGGTGTTGTATTGTATGATAAGTATGTATTTAAAAAAAAAATAGTATTTAAGTATTCTATCCGTAATCTAGTTCCCATATTACAAGCTATGCTTAGTTTGGGGCTAGATGGCGCTGTGTAAAATGAATGTCCTGTAATATTTAATACAAAACATAATGGTTCTTTGTTGTTTTTTTACGCAAAACTACAGAACGGATCGTGCTGAAATTTTGCACATAATGTTGCCCTAAACTGGAAAAATCACACAAGCCCCAAGAATCTAGTAGGATGGAAATGATAAAACATCGCCAAACAAATCTGATTGGTCCTTTGTTTGCACAGATTTGAATGAAAGAATGAAAATACTTTATTGCACACCTTAAATAAACTGGACGACTTAAATAATGTACAATGGGCGGTCTTATCGCTAAGAAGCGATTTCTTCCAGACAACCTATGGATGGTGAGGATTTCATGGCTAAAGTGGTGGTTGGTGGTGCAGATTTGATCTGAACAGCAAAACAGGCGCTACTTTTTATAAGGCCAAAGCCGGGAGCAGAAGCTTGTCATCAAAAATGAAAAGATACTATGAAACATATAAATAACTGGATGTATGTATCTAATTCATTTCGTATGTATGAACAGGACGCCAAAGGAGCAGGTACATTATACTTACAAAAGAACACAAAATGAAATAAGCGCAAAGCATTCAAGTAATTCAATTTTGCTACTACGTACAAATTGCGGTAGTGGAAAACGAGCCTTATTTATTGCTCGTCGGTATCAGGTAGCTACTAACTGCATTACAGTGAGCTGGGTAGGTACGCAGGTCTTAGTGAAGTGGCTGATATGGTTATCGACGTCGGTTTTCCTGCTTTTATTTTTGACTTACGTAACATTTAATGATGTGAAGCAATGGATAATGATGAGATACTATGAGATAAAGTTTAAGTAAAATAGAAGTACTTTTTTTTTTATATTAGGGCGAAAAGAATAAACCAACCCTCTGACCCTCTAAATCTGGAACCGAGCACTAGATTTACTCTTGTAAAGGGCAAAGCTTATGTTCGCTGGCACGCTCTTGAAAGCTATTTCAAGAACGTGCCAGTTGTCCACTTTTAAAATTGCCGAGATTGCGATACAAGTCGCTGCCTCTAATCGCGTATGCGATTAATTAAGATATTATTAAGTTTTTATATTACATGTATACTAGTTGTACGGCATATATTGCTATGGGCCGTAGAATAAGTTAAATAACATCTGTTACTTTTCTATTATATTGCCTGAAAAAATATATATAATTATTTAAATCAAAACAGATAGTTAGCCGACTGGCTATACTTTTAAGAATCGTATAAATAAATAAATAAATAATATCTAAATAGGATGCACATTTCAAGCTGGATTACTCACATAATGACACAAATTGTTTACAAATGTTGACGTATGCTTAATAATGAATGAATGAATGAAAATACTTTATTGCACACCTTAAAAATAAAAACTGGATAACTTAAAAATAAATGTAAATACAATCATCCGCCGCCAGATTTTACCCACTGCTGGGTATATATAGCATCTCTCTTCGTCTTGGGCCTATCTCATGAAGGTGTGGCTTGCAAATGCCCATCTTCGAACGGGTCTCTCCTCTGTGGCCAGTGGTTCGTCCTCCGGTGTCAGGTTCAGAGGTCCCGGGTTCGTTCCTCAGGAGGACAATGTTATGGTTGGTTTGGTTGAGAGCGTTTTTCAAGTCCGTTTGGTTAGCTACCATCATAGACATAGACATAAACATTCATTTATTAACTTTTATAAAACACATACACATACATAACAGAACGAAATTGACAAACAGACCACCATCTTATATGCGATGACACTTAAATGGTTCTAAGTTTATTTTATAAAGTGTGTAAAACTGTTTGTTCTCCGAATACAATAAAATAAAATAAATGAAATCTAACTTAAGTCTTTCACCGCTCTGAATGGTTGTGTTCCGGTATTTAGAGATAAAATAGCAAAATCCTCAGTCTGTCGAGGATTCCGGGTGAAGTGCGCTTCCAGCTTAGGCCTAATCATAACTTGAAACCATGTGAGATGTGAGCCTGGCTCTTATTTAGGCCAGCGAATTAGCATTGCTATTCAGCGTGGCAATGCAGCCAGTGTCTTGGGCACGCTTCCGTCTGGTACTGGCCTGGAACAGTTGTGTTACCTACAGGCCATTTGTAACAGTCCTTAGGTAATCTGACTGATTCCTTTGTACATAGTTAGTTTTATTGTACATTTTATTAGCCTTAATAACATATTTGACAGCTATCAAGCTTTATCTTTATTTACCTTAACTCGTAAACTATACATGTTATACAAACGATATTGCCCATCAAGGATTATATAGGTAATAATAAACTCATATTGGCTGAACTATTTCGCGCATAATTAAGTCAGCTTATACGAATTATATCGTAGGAATCCTGGCAGTGAATATGATTCCCCCCGTTCTCCAGCGGATGTAGCAAGAGTGACGGGTTTACCAAGAATTAAGCAGCAGTATCGACTTGAATATCAATAGGTACTGCAAACACGTACACGTTTGCCGAGCGCGGTGATTATGGCAAATAACCCATTGTATTTTTTTTTGGGTTAAGAGGGATCTCTAAATTATTATAATTATTACAGGACATTAATTTCACACAGCGCCATCTAGCCCCAAACTAAACATATCTTGTAATATGGGAACTAGATTTCGGATAGAATTTTAAATACTTTTTTGTGAATACATACGTACTATATGATACGATACAACACCCAAGCACAGAAAAACATCTATATTCATTACAGAAATGTTTGTCCTGGGTGGGAATCGAACCCACAGCCTACAGCGCAGAAGGCAGAGCTACTACTAACTGAGCTGTGAGACTTGTATATTAAATTAGAAAGTTCTATTACGTAATAGGTTAGTTTTAGGAGGCGAGCGATACTACCGAGCTTAGTTTAGTTGTAGTTTACTTGAGCCAGATTCGGATTAGTAACTAAGCAGATATACAGCGAGCAGTGGGATTTCCAGTTACCCTCAAAAGTTAGGTCGAGTTTGGTTGTGGATAAAATGTAATGGAATGTGTACCTAAATAGGTAAGTTACTATGATTTGCATGGATGTTACTGATTCTACTACGAGCCCAGTTGCTGGGCGATACGTATATTTATTTATTTTTTTAATCGGAAAACAAACAGTACAAAGTTACTTGTAAAAATACAATAAAATAAACTATTGACCAATAATATGTGTTCATATATAGAAACTAGAACCGACCCTGTGCAGTTATACTTGCGCAATGTTGCCAAGAATAAACTCTTGGTCATCTCTATTACCACCACCAACATCAGCACCTGCTAGGCTTATCTGAGGTACTCATCAATATCAGTCCAACTACCTTGGAGACCACACACACGTTGAATTAAAATATTCTAAGTGGAATACCTTCGTTCCCGTAATCATGTGGGAATTTCCAAACACTATACAATAATACGAAGCTACTCTAAACATTTTTTTTCGCGAAACCCTTATATGAAATAAGCTTAAGTTACTCCTTAAAACATCAGCTTTATTTCTATCAAAGTTTCGTCAAAATCAGCCCATACATAGATATACACTTTGACTTTTATAGATTAAAATATAGTCCCGGTTGAAATAAGTTTGTGTGAAGACCATTTTTAAGAACCAAAAAAAAACGTTTTTCTAAACATTGTCAATGACAACAAAATAATCAAAAGACCACAGTTTTAATCAGTTTCATTGTCGACTCATTCAAACGCAACCAAATATACAAAATGCAGGTGCATAAGCATACCTAAAATGTGTTGGTACCGCTAATTTATCTGCATAGAGTACATAAAATGTTAGATACATTGTACACCTTATATCCCCTTTAAAATTGTAATATTTTAGCAAACGCTCGGTCTGGGACTTTTTTCTCATCATCCTGTTAGAATTTTCCAAAATCCTTTCTGTACTACGTAAGGAAGCTACCATAAAAATTAGGTATCTAAGATCTATCGTTTGGTTTACACACATCAAATAGCCAGTTCCTCAGTTTGTTGAGGATTCCGGGTGAAGTGCCCCTTCTTAACTTGTTACCAGGTGAGATGAAGGCCAAGCGCTTACCAATCGTACAATAAAAAAAACAATGTCTAAGGATATTATGAACTAACTCAAATTTTAGATAATTTGAATACAATACTTTTTAAAATGAAATATTGAATTAAAGCGTGTTTCATGCTCTACTCATTTAATTAAAAAACCGACCGACAGCATAACGTTTTCTTTTTTTTTTTTTATTTGCAAAAGGCTCCAGCTCTTTCTTACATTTCCCTAAGGAACCAAGAAAAATAGAGTCGAAATTTAGGATACAATATAATTTTATTTGATTTAATAAAATATGCTTTAATATGATTATAAATTATAAATATGATTTAATAATAAATTCGTCTGAAGAACTAACTGTACAAACATCTCAATTGAATACATAGGAGGGAATTTATATTTATAATATCCCTAGACATTGTTGATGTGTGTACATATTTAGATAAATTGCTTGCATCTTTTATCGTGCTATTGTCATAAAATGGTGTTATTAATATCACTGTAACAAAGGAAGAAATTGGCTAATATATTCAGTTGATCTGAGGAACCCCGTCGAAATGAAACCGGTCGCTATCACGCAGCGGCGAGGCGTCAATCTTATTGTCATTCAATTTGAATTTCCTCGCGGGAACAGTTTCTGTCACCATCGGGCAAGGAAACCAGCGGATGTGGGGCAAAATGCATAACAATGACATATTATTTTTCCACGTTATATAAAGTGGAAAAATATTATATATATGTAATCTATATAGATTAAATATATTTAAAAAATAACAATCGTGTTTCCGAACACTTTTTCAATTCAATGATAAAATTTTGCATATTGGATTCCTACGTGACTAAATCTTTACAGGCAAATTTTATCAATTAACCAATAAAGAAAATCTAAAACAATTAATATCTATTATAGATATTGATAGACAGAGATACTACCTTCTACATGTTTTTAAGAATTTCTCACTTTTCAATTCAAATTGTAAGCTTTAAAGCAGCATTTCGCCAAAAACCATAAAAAATAAAGAGTACCTAAAAGTAAAAAAAAAGTGCAGATAGTAGCAGCTGCCTACAGCGACAAGTGACAAGTGACACATAACAAGCTCAGCCTAACAGCTCAGTTGGTAGTAGCTCTGCCTTCTGCGCTGTAGGTTGTGGGTTCGATTCTCACCCAGGACAAACATTTGTGTGATGAATATTAATGTTTGTTCTGTGTTTGGGTGTTGTAAGTATGTATTTAAAAAAAAACTATAATATATATATATACTATAAGTACGAGTATTATATCCGATATCTAGTTCCCATATTACAAACTTTGCTTAGTTTGGGACTATAAGGCGCTATGTAAAATCAATGTCCTGTAATATATATTTATTTATTTATTATAATACTAGTTCCTATACATTGTCTTACGTTATGTATTGAATTTGTTTGAAGCTATGTCGCTGTCGCTTGCTGCTGCTGTGTGCAGTCGACTGCAAACTTGTATCTTCAAGCTGAGGAATAAAAGCAGCATCGCGGTGACACTTGCGTTTGTGGTTAGGTCCACGCAAAGCTGTCGCCCTCCAGGTTCAGAACCAGGCCAGCGTATTGTCCTTTCATAAAAAAAAAATACGTTTGTGGTTATAAAGTCCGCATTATAAGACGATACCTAGGCGCTCTCACGACAAGTACAAGCATTGAATTAACGTTGATTTTTCTGATGAATGCTTTAGAATCCATAAGTAAGTAGGATATCCGTCCTGTCAGGTCATACTGGATTGCAGGTCATTTTTAAGTTTTTTTTTCATTTAAAAAGTTTGATTGATTATATCATCTAAAACTATTTACAAATAATCACATGTATTGTAATTATTATAATATTTATGATTTTGTGTAAGTATTGGCCTAATTTGTAATAATTTCATTTCAGCAACAGAGAACAAATTGGTTGCGAATAATTGTGATTCATTTTCTCTACACAAATAAATAAAAGGCTGCACATAACGCACGTAATTGATAATTAATCTTAATATAATTTTGTATTTTATCTTAAAATTATATTCGACATAGTCGTTTGATAGACTTAAACTATTTGATAACTATTTCATAGATGTTTGTCCATTGAAGTATTAAAAATGGCAATTTCACTAAATATTTTGTCACCTTGTACCCGTTGTACCGAAAATAAAATAATTATTTTAAAATGCTGAACTGTTGATAACACAAAAAACTGGGTGTGTCGTAAAGACCCATGATTTATGTAAAATTAAATTATCTCCCGCTCTATCTGACACAGTGCCCGATCACTTTTCAAAATAAAGAGTAGTAAAGTGATTCTTAATCAGTAGGTCATTCAAAATACCTTATAATTTAAAATTCTAAGCCAGGCGCAAAAAAATATGTTTACTATGTCACGATTGTAAATAGGTGTTTGATTTTCCCGCTTATTTCGTAGCCGAATGCGTAGCTGTCACACTCCAAAATCGCGCGAACTGAAAAACGGAGCATTTGTCACTGCATTGGAATCTTAGAATTAGACGGTTCAAGGGTTACTCGGGACGGAAATCTGTCCGTATTTTTTGTTTCGACAGCGTAATGGTGCTTTTTCCTCGTATATCGTTAGTGCGATACAAGATTTGAAAAGGATATTAGGGACACGACTCAAATTGGTTTTTTGTTCAGTACTGAGACAGATGGCTTGTAGATTTGCTAACCACAGTACTGTTTTTAGCTCTGCACTGAACTGAAGGTTGTGAGTTAGATACCTATCCGAGACAAAGATCTGTGTGATAGATATAGATATTTATTCTGTATTTGGATGTTATAGAACATCAATACGGATGGCTAGTTGATTTGCTGTTCTCACAGCATACAAATATTTGTCCTGGGTGTTAGGTGCTGTGTTTCTAATAGTTTTTATTTCATCTTATGGTTTCCATCTATCTAAATTAATTATAATATTTACTGGACATTAATTTTCAAACCGCGCCATCAAGTGCCAAACTAAGCAAAGCTTGTAATAAGGAAACTAGATTACGGATTAATACCAGACTTTTTTTTTCGTAAATACATACATATCACTCAATGCAACACCCAAACAGAGAACAAACATCAATATTCATCACACAATTTTTTGTCCTGGAAGGAAATCGATCCCACAACCTGCAGCGCAGAAGGCAGAGCTACTTCCAACTAAGCTGTGAGGCTGGTTTAGGCATCTAGGCATTCGTCTTCTCTCCTCATCTGTTCGACCTGAATCAAATCGTTAGTCAAAAAGTCTTTTTTTACGATTACGAAAGGGCTCTTGACCTAGAAACTTGCCTGGGCAAGGATAAAGCCTTCAATAGAGTGAGGCTTCTCAGATAATCTCTTAACTCTCTCTTTGAAGGTGTTGGAGTACGAAAGTGAAAAAACAGATGCTGATCCATCTACAAAAAATTGACAATGCTACCATACAAGTATTTTTGCTCACAAAGAGGACATTTGTCTAAAAATAAAGAGTATAAATAATAAACAATATAAAGCTTTATACAAACTGCAAACTTCCGGTGTAAAATCAAACCAATTAGTTAAGAGTTTTTTGTTTGAAACAAGTAATAAGCGCCGCTGGTGGAGTTTTGCAATTATTTACTGGTTTTGTTTGTTTTCGAGTCAGTTGCTCTCAATTGCAGGATAGTTAGCCGATAGCTTAATAAAACTTCGTACAGTGGTAAACTTCCACCGTAAAACATAACCCCCCGCCTGCCGAAGTCAGACGCCAAGCAGTGTTTTCCCTTGTTGCGCGGGTGTCATCAGTTTGTTGAAGATTCCGGATGAAGTGCGCTTCCACCTTTGGCCTTATCATAACTAGAAAAATCAGATGAAATGAAGGCCAAGACTCTCACTTCGTTTTATAAAAAAAAAAAACTACAACCAACCAAACCAAGCACAATATTGTACTACCTTGGGGATCGAACCCGGGACCTCTGTATCAGATACCGGTCTGATATAGAGGTTCCGACGACGTCTGGACCGATTTAGAAAACTATTTTTTTTTGTTAGAAAGGGTATATTTCGCAGGTGGTCCCATCGTCATCAGGTCAGGATCTGATGATGAGATCTTGGAGAAATCGAGGGAACTCTTCAAATATTATAGGCACACTTGAAGCGATTTCGGTATTTTTAGAGTGTATTGCCTCAAAATAAAGCAAAAAATGGACCCCTTATAAGACCTGTCTGTATGTTTGTCTGTCTGTCCGTCCATCTGGCATCAAAAAATATTGAAAAAATACGTCATCCAGGTAAACGAAATTGTATCATATTCTTCATTGAAGTCGGTATTCTATTTAGTTTTTAAAACGTAATTATGAATTACCATAGAGTGTTTTTTGCGATGGGCCGTTATTTTTGAGGAAATAAAAAAAAACATCCATTGACATTCTTTAGCGCTCACCTTTGATCTGGGTTATTGGTTTGATTAACCTCGAGACTGATTTTACTCTCTTG
The DNA here is from genome assembly GCA_951394065.1 of Venusia cambrica. Taxonomy (NCBI): domain Eukaryota; kingdom Metazoa; phylum Arthropoda; class Insecta; order Lepidoptera; family Geometridae; genus Venusia; species Venusia cambrica. The sequence goes on from OX596036.1 coordinate 3,417,580, forward strand.
TCTTTTAGAAGACATCAAACAGTTCTTCTCTCAACTCTTATATTTGTGGAAGAAAATCTTAATCAAAAGTAGTATGAAGCAATATAACTAGCATTATTATTAGCCACTATTTATATAACATTTTTTTTTTACCAATAATTGAATAACTATATATCTTTACACTTGACTGTACTCCGACAGTTTGAAAGTGTGACGATTAGAAAGAGCGACTATGTGAAAATCTGACCATTTTAAAGACTGAACGTTATGAAAATAAACAGAATAGGCAATAGGTTATTTATTTATGAAATAATGGTTTTGTATACCGCCTTTAAATTATATGAACTTAACCCATAGACCCATAGCGAGAGTTATTTTCAAGTTTTTTTTTTATTTTATTGTACGACGGGGAAGCTCTTGGCCTTCATCTCACCTGGTAACAAGTTGATATAAAGCCCAAGGTGGAGGCGCATTTCATCCGGAATCACTCAACAAACTGAGGAACTGGCTATTTTACCTATATGCCGGAACACAACATTTTTTTCAGAATTGTTATTATGGCGAATTAGATAAGATGGTGGTAGCTAGACATGCGGACTTATACAAAATCCTAACACCAACCAAATTTTTCAAAGGTTTCATTAATTTATAAAAAATAGATATGTTAGCTTTTTTCGTTGTAAAACCAACGCCAGTACGACGTCTATGTCACCGTCTGTGTCCATTTGAGAGTCATATGAGGGTGCAATAATACGGTATTCTGGGAAATTTCTACGCAATGATGGGGACTAAAATAAATACAGATGACCTAAACAAATGTTAACAATCGGCTTATACTATGGTGCAGTGCACCCCTGGTGCACTACGTCATGATAATGGGAACGATTTTTCGTGCCCATTATCCAGTTTATTTTATTTAAAAGCTAAGCTACCAAACCGATTTTTATTAAATTTCTATAGGATCAGTCTAGAATCATATCCTTTCAAACAAAAATTATATAATTTTTCAAATCGGTTGTGAAATAGCGGAGTATTGAGGTAACAAACATAAACAAAGTCGGTTAAAAAGAGATAACAATGATTATATCTTGAGTTGGACTGCTGTTAATTGATAGTACCCGTCAAATTACCCGTGGTCCCACTCAAGCGCAGTGGGACCACGGGTAAAACCTCAAAAATCGCTTTCGAGACAAGGCTAGAACAAAACTCTGTCGACCAACTTCTTACGCATTAATTGGCATTCATGGCGTAGCATTATTCTTACCCCGTCAATTAATCCATAAAAGCAAGAGACAGAGTTGAGTGAGCGAAACTCCAAGCTCGGGGACTGTTTACATCTCAAATACTGATACAAAGTTTTAATAACACAATAAATAGCTCGGCACAATTTCGCAACGGAGTTACGTGGAAACTTTCATGTTGCTTATACTAAGCGCGTGCGTTTAAGGCGTTTTATAAGTATGAAACATTTTTATCTGATGGAAGAGTATGTGTATGTGTACGGCTTGAAGGATGTTATTGCATACGATTCGCTAAGGGAATTTGTTTTGCAACGATGCCTATATACATATAGATATATAGACATCTGCTTATCGGGACTAACTTTTGACTAATAATTAATTTATTTCATACGAAAATCACTTTCAATAGCAGTCATCTCATAATCATCACTTTTCATAATGCAAATAAAAGTTTTTGAAACCCTACGGTCTCTTAAACTTAAATTTACACAATACAATTTCTTCGTAAATATAAAAACACAAATCACATAATATTATCATCATTACAAGGCTCATAGCTCAGCTGGTAGTAACTCTGCCTTCTGCGCTGTATGTTGTGGGTTCGATTGCCACCCAGGACAAACATTTGTGTGATGAATATAGATGTTTGTTCTGTGTTTGGGTGTTGTTTTGTATGATAAGTATGTATTTACAAAAAGTATTTATTATATTGCTTAGTTTGGGGCTAGATGGCGCTGTGTGACATGAATGTCCTGTAAATTTTATTTATTTATCTACGAGTTTTTATCTTACGAATCACTTAATAGAGACCTAGGAGAACAGAGTTATACAAGATAGCAATATTCTTACTTATAAGTCGCTACCTTTTGAGGCTTCATATTACCTGAAATCAGCTTCAGCTTTAAGCTTCAGCGATCATTGTATCCACAATACTATGATCACTATAGTTCAGGATTGATTAATGCATGTTACGAAAATAACATCTCTAAAGTTTTCTCCCTCCAAAAAATCCAAAGTTGACTCTACCTTGTACCAAAAATGTTTGCCATTCAATAAATACACTCAATTAAGCCTCGTAACGTTGTACAGTAAATAAACACAGTATTTAGGAGCTCTGCGTTTCATACTTTTAAATTAATATTTGTTTAACCCTAAAAAATAAAAAGATTTGGGCCCTAATACTACCTATAATACTATGTAACTGATTTGTATTGCTGTTCGTACAAAAAATATTTACACAAACAAACTACCTATACTAACATAAAGACTTAAGTATAAGTAGTTAAATAGAAAAATATAAATTTTCTATAAAACTATATTTTTTAGATAGCCCCAAGATATATATAAGTATATATTTACATAACCTGATAGTTGTCATCACCAGAGTGTAACTTGGCCAGAATGCTGTTGGATGGCAATGCAAAATACAACATTCTGGTCATGTGTGACTCTTTTACCCTCTAGGCTAAATCCCTATAAATTATATGTGCCTCTGATCCCCAAGGCCCAAGAGTTTCTACCCCGAACGGCTCAAAATCCCGATAACTATAGACTCGATAGGGCGCATACTTGAACCGTTTAAGAGACTCCGCTGATGTTGCTGTGGAACCAGCGTTCATGGAAGTTTTATGTCTACTATCTTTCTTTAGAGAGCTGTGTTGCCAAGTAGGTATTGGCCCACCTCTCACGTGCCTCTGAATACCCTCTAGTGGGCGATCCTCATGAGTTCCACGCTCTGAGATAGTGATCAGAGGAAAGGTTAATTCTGGAAGGGGAAAAAGTCTATGAGTTTATTTATTATTTATGTATTTTTATCTTTCTTTATCTCTTCCAGCCTGTGGTCATCTTTATCACTTTTGGTTTTCAGATACTTTGTTAGGACAAAGGTATAACCTCATATCTACCAACAAGGTAGGCCATATTAGTTATGTTATGTTAATAAGGTGGCTTAACATAGCCATTGAAAGGCACAATAAGGCTTCGGTGCCTATTGGTACTGCAAAGCTGTATTGATAAAGAGAAATGTCAAAATCATGAGTGGCAGCTCGCACGATCTGATACCGGAACTATTACGTAGTCAAGTAAACTATGTACAAAGGAATCAGTCAGATTACCTAAGGACCGTTACAAACGGCCTATAGGTAACTCAACTGTTTCAGACCAGTACCAGACGGAAGCGTGCCCAAGACACTGGCTGCATTGCCACGCTGAATAGCTATGCTAATTCGCTGGCCTAAATAAGAGCCAGCCCTTGGGTCACGTGTCGCCTCAATCAAAAGCCCGTAGTCAAGAAGAAGAGAATTGAAAGCTCTATTCAGGGTTATGCTCGCTTTGCCATAATCATTAATTTTTTAGGTATGTTTTTGATATAATGCTGTATTTTGTGTGTGCGATAAAGAATGAAAAAATAAGAAGAAGAGGATTGATTTGTTTTGTTTTTACGATTTCACAGTTTCCTCTTGTTTCTAAGTAATTAGTAAGAACCACCTTTGCATCGGTCCCACAATTTCCAATAACTTCTGCTGTGTGGAACTTTATTAATGGAAGGTTACACAGAAAGGTTTTCATGGCCTCATTGTATAATTTATACTCGCTTCCCGATCCTGTTAAGGTGAATCCTGCGGCTTAAGTACGCGCGGGATGGGTTCTGTCTAGCTTTGTCCTACCGGTATGTACCTAATCTTCCGGTTTAGGTAGGTACGCTCTGGATGATTTTAAGTAAATTGTAGGTAGCTGGTGGATTCAAAAAATTTAAATCAGGCTCAAATTAAGGGAATCTAGTTGTCTATCAGAACTTAAAAGTAGTGAACTGCTTTCGTCAAGATTTTAATTGTTTTTTTTTAGTTTTGCGTATTTCAAAGCTATAAACAATATAATCCACCACATTAAAGTTTTTTGAAAGAGGAGCTTCCCATGTGGATCGAACCCGGGACCTCTGGATCTGAAATCGGTGGGTTGAACCACTAGACCACAGAGGCGGTATGATTCTCAGAGAGGTCTCAAGAGAACCTAAATGCTAGTTTTCAGGATGCTGTTATGACTGTCTCAAATTCTGCTAATAAGACCACCCGTGTATGTATATAAACAATATATAGCTTTCGTTTTTTACATACTGTTTAATTTTTGTTAAAATCAGTGAGAATATAATTTTCATTGATTCATTCAACTTTTTGCGTATCTACCCTGAAACATCCACCATAAACGTATTCATTAAATATTGGTGGGACAAAGTTAGACTTCTCGCGCCATATTTTATCCTCGGTATAATTCAATGAACTCACCCAAAGTCACGATCGCGACTTCGCTTATAAACTTTGAGTTTTCCATTTGTGCCAATGTTTATACTTATTAACGAAACACAACAATCTTACTACTTAGGAATCTTAGGTTGAAACTAAGATTTTTTTAAGTTCTTATTAAAACAGAATTGGGCACCACCCTCCCGAAATGAACAGACCTTTAACCGCCTCTGTGGTCATTTCAGATCAGAGGTCCCGGGCTTGATCCCCATGGGGAGTACAATATATTGTGCTTGGTTTGGTTGGTGGTAGGACTTTATTGTGTAAGTTTCGTGGTCAAGAGCCGACCCATCGTACAATAAAAAAAAAAAAAATCTTAATATTAAATTATGTAATTTGTAACAGCTACCTAGTTTGTTTGGCTCTTAGCAAAGGCCTCCCCAAACCATCTCCATATCTTTCTATCCTCCGCATTTCTTGTCCAGGTCCTGCCTGTCACCTTCACAATTTCATCAACCCACTGTGTAGAACACTGCCCTGTTTTCTTTTTCCACCCTTGGAAAAAAATCCTATTTCCTAGTACCATAAAGAAAAAGTCAAAGTTTCGTTTTAAAGCAACACCGGAATCCATAAACTTACTCAACTCTGGCGAATTAACGCCTCGCGACTGGAAACTTTTAACAATGCGAGTGAAAAAAGGCAAGTTGGGCTATAAGTCAGATCCAGGTGTTGCCAACTGGCCTCACTGATTTACTCGCTAACTTGCGAACGGCCTGTGTTTTTGATTCTTTATTTTTGGTACCACAGGTTTACAACCTCTGTATCCCGTTGTTTGGATTATATAAAGCCCCTAGTACACTATGCAAGTCTTTGCCCGTAAGATTGATCTAGTATTACATATAAGTGTCAAACTTGTACTGTGTAAAAAAACGAAGATTCTATTTGTTGTCATATTGTTGATTTTTGGTGTAAATTCGCAAGAAAAAAACACTTTAATTTTTCCAGGAAATAATAAAAACCTAATCCAATAACGATCATCAAGATATCCTTTAAATAAAGTATTGGAATACTAGACATTTTTAATACGGGTCATCAAGACCCAAACTAACTATCAGTGTTACAACTTTCTACCATACTGACGACGGGTTACCAAACAAGACGGCGACCAAAAACTTTATAATCTCGAATCTTAAAATGAAACAAGGTTTGTACCAAAATGAGATCTCATTCATAAAACACAGCATCTAATTATGCATGTGCACGCCACCTAATTACACAGGAATCGTCTAAAGCCCTCCACGCTGAACTAAGATTAACCGTCGCTTAACTCTCTATACACGTGTTTGGCAATCTCAATTCAAGACTAGGGTTGGAACCCCTCTTTCCGGTTTGAAATTCGGCAACGTATCTCTTTTCATCTACCTCTTTTTATTAAGGAGTTAACAAAATTTTTGTAAGGTGTAATTGATCTAACTACTCGCGTTTTCAACACAGAAATTATAATCGTATGGTTTTTGACATGTCATTTTTTTACCAAAGCAAAGACTGTTCAGGGCTTCCGACTAAAAAGTAGACAGTGGCAATGAATTTTTTTTTTTTTTTTAATATTTTTTTTAGTTTTTATAGTTTTGATAACCCTATCAGCGACCGTGGCGCCATCCTCGCAGTTTAACAAGATTTGCGACAATGGTTGAGACGTACATTAATCATTGTAAGCTCGTGCGAGTTGAGTTCATAGTATGAACACACTAGAAGAGTTTTCAAGCTTCAGTTTACGGTTCACCAGTTACGGCTAAAAATATGATGTCACTGTATTCTTTAAATACCTAGTTCGGTTCCCATCCAGGTCAAACATGTGAACATGAAACATACATGTACGTACGTACATGTTTGTTTCATGTTGGAGTGTTACATTGTATCATAAGTACCTACACATTTACAAAAAACAAACTTTAACACCAATTCAGATTCTCCGTAATCTATTTCCTGTGTAACAGCTTTGCTAAGCTTAGGGCTACATGACGTTGTTCAAAATTACTACTTCAACTAATATCGTTTTTTTTTAATTATCGCGATTACTCAGTCTACCCGTGACCACGGCCGTTGGAAAACGGTCGAAAATGTTGGGAATATAAAAAGTTACGCGATGAAGACCCGTTTTTGTTATTAACTATACTTTAACTAAAATTATTTCTGTATGTTATGTATAAATACAGTTAGTTATTACATTATTAATTAAAGTTTTAATGAAATTATTAAAATAATAAATACGGGACATATGAGTTTTACACAGCGCCACCTAGACCCAAAATAAATATCACACTATTAATACTAACACTTTTTTTAAAAATCTTCATTGTACAGTTAGTCAAGCTTCTATTATGCTCTGAAATTCAGAACGTTTTCGTCTACGCTAATGAAAACATCGTAGGGACCTACATGGCACAGACAAACACACTACACAGAAGTTTCTGGCAACTTTTCTGTTACAGATGCATACGAAAAACACTTAAGCGAACGGGAAACAAAAAAAGTTAGTTAGGGGCAAAGACAAAAAGGCCACGGCCTAATGGGCCCAAGTTTGGAACACTTTGGCTAAACATTCACTAATGGATATGGAAGTGAGCCAGCGCGGAGTGGTAGAAACAGCGATCTGTTGTTTTTTACGCACTAGACCTATTGCCAAATTGTTGGAAACTTTCGCTGTGACTTACACGGCCATATATGCATATAATGTTATTTGCTTGAATGAGTGGTTTGTTACATGCTGTGGTTTTAATAATAAAAAAAAATTACATGATCAATTTAACACAGCGTCATCAAGTCCCAAACTTAGCAAAGTTTGTAATGTGGGAAGAAGGTATATGCTAGAAGGTAATAGCTTGATAATTATGGTCTTTTTAATCAATATTGTAAATAGGTAGGTATGATCAAATCCAATTATTTGTCAGTTTTTGATGCACATAATTATATACTTGTATGGTGTTTGTTTTAAGCTTATTTATTAATTATTTTAGTACCTATGGTTAAATTGTATCTGAATGACATGTCAAAAGTGTGGTAATAATTTTTATGGTCAATAATTTCAATTTGAATTTGAAGAAGGTTACGGAAATAATACTTATACTTTTATTTTATTTTTATTTTATTATACTCGTGCAATACAATAATATTTATCACACAAATGTTCGTCCTTACTTTGCCAGAGTTACCTAAGGACCGTTACAAACGGCCTTTATGTAACTCAACTGTTCCAGACCAGTAGTAGACACTCTTACTCAGAACCACTTTTGCTAAATTTGAAAATCCGTTGAAGAAAACAAATAGACATAACACACAAACAATTGACAAATAACAACAAAACAGCTTTGGTTTACCTAAACTCTGTCACTCCTTATAAACAGTGATTGCAGAATAAGCAAAGCAGGACAGTAAAGCGATAGAATAAGGTATGTTTTTTATCACCATCGCAAAGATATGACCAAATTAGTTGAAGTGATGAAGTACTTACCACTATTTGACTGCCACCATTGGAACCTGTTATTTAAAATGTGACAGCTAATCCAAATACAGTTCTCGAAATTCACGCGATCACTTACGCTATACCGAGCTATCTCCGAGCGGCGACAGCTCGTTATAGGCTCAACTATTATGTTTCAAAGAAGGAGGTAAATGACCTACTGAATTTACGGAGCTCGGTATTTTTTCATTCAATCAATTACTGCGTGATTGGAGGCCACAGAACCGTCAGGGTATGGCCATTGGTATTATAGGCCCATAGTGGAGATTGCATTTTTTTTTATAAACCACAGATTTATATTTTCATACTATTTGAAATATAAATCTGTCAAACTATCATTTTTCTTAATAAGAGTGAAAAGTTTTGGATATGATTTACTTTCATCTCAAGACACACAAAACTCTCGACACAACCTATTTTCGGCATCACAATGGTTTTTGCATGGCTCCTAACTTATGCAAGAACTTAAGCTTAGCGTAAGACTTTTATTGAATTCACGTATACTCAAATCACGAAATTCCTAGAAGTCCTTTCCTTCAAAGGTCAAATTATTTAGTTCGCAGGTTAGTGTTTTATTTTTTCAATTGTATGTTTTTCATTGTCATGTGTGCTTAACAAGGCTAGCATGTACGCCACATTAGGATCGGATATGTCTTTGTTTAGCAAGTGTCATTCACAAAATACGCAGCCAGTGTTTATTTCAAGGCATATGAAATATCTAAATAATTGCTGAAAACGCCCGTTGAGCTAAAAGCAAATAAGTTTCACAATAAATTACAATAAAACTGAAACCTGAAACTCCATTATTCCGCTGAAGGGAGTGTCCGTAACTCATAACTTTCTCGTTAAATTGAATTAAGATGACGATAAAAGTGTAATTACCATAAAAATTGCGTGTACCTTCCCTTGTTTGATATAGGTTTGGGCAACAGTATAGATCTACATACAGTATCGTAGCTTAAACGATTAACGTTTTTGACGACAACGTTTAATTTAGATTCATGATCCGGTCATAATAATCACTCGAATATTAATATACCTATATTATAATATATTTATATTTATTATGTGCTTCAAAACTTTGCAGCGCAGTGCTCGGATCGTCAACACGTTGGCAAAGGGCTCGTCAGGATAGCAGCAAGACTATATTGTATGGGGATGCCTCGTGCAGAGGCGAAACACGTATCGACTTGGAATTTTTCATACGAATTTAGCGGATTTGTTACTATTATATTAAATGTCTTTCCGTTTTCAGATTATTTATTTTTTATTCTCCACTATCACTAGGGTGTATTCAGATGTACGTCCAAACTTACGTTCGGCACATGCCCACGGTTTGCTAGTTGCTAGTATTCAATACGTGATAGGTTGCAACTTGCAAGCCCATCTCTACTATATATATGTAGATATAACTATATATTTCGCTAAAAGTCCATTGGACCAAAAGTCTGAAGGACATGCCGGTTTCCTCACGATGTGACCTTCAGCATCATAGCATGTGCTTATGTCAAATACGTACATAAACTTCCGAAAAACCGAAAAGTCCATTGGAACTTAACAGGATTTCAACCCACAACTTCCGGATCGGAAGGCGGTCCCATACCCACTTGGCCATACAGCTCAAACGAAAGTACACGTATTAAATTCCTCTTATGTTATAGCGAAAGGATCTTTTTCCTCCAAGTCACTGTACTGCTTACTAATTCCTTGTGATAGAGGTTGGGGCCAACATAATTATGTTAGATCCGGTCCTTTATCCCGGATCATAATTGTGTTCGAGAGTCACGAATGGCCAAAGCTTATACTTTATCAACCTATAATTGTAGCAATGTCTTCCTTCGCAGACATGCTGGATAATCGCTACACAATAGACCTGTCAACGGTTCACGTATCTTTTTAGCTGAATGTTATTTGTAAACGTGCTGATGCCGGGGTTTTTGTGGGTTTAATTTGTTTATTTTTACGTTCGCAACATTTTGCTGGTCACTATGACATTTTTGCGACAGAATTAGTTACAATACAATACGATACAATGCAATACAACATTATTTATTAGCAACACATTTAGATAAACATATTTACAACGGGGACGTTGAGCAACTGCAAAAGTTAGAAACTGTGTGTTTTTGATATAGCACCATGTCTAGCATATATATTTAATAGAAGCATTGACGAAGGAATCTTTCCAGATCTTATGAAATATAGCACTCTGATTCTTTTATTCAAATCTTGAAATGAAAATGATCCAGGAAATCATCTCAATTCTGCCGGCATGTAGTAAAATATTTGAAAAACAGTTGTTGTCACATTTTAACTTTAACGGGCAACTTCATGAAAAACAATTTGGGATTACTAAATGCTGTTGAAAGACACATGCTTTTCTTGTTTCTAGTCTATGTTAATGATCTGCCTTCCTGTGTGGGGGATTTTATGTGATATTGTATTGTTTGCAGACGATTCTTCATTAATATTTAGAGTTGATAGGGCTAAAGATAATAATGATTGTGTAATGCTTTTCTAGTTAGAGTTCTTGATTGGTTTACGGTAAATAACCTCTTATTAAATGAGAAAAAAACCAAATGCATTAGATTCACCTTGCCTAATGCTCAAGTCAGCAATGCTAACATTATCTTAAATGGGGAAATACTTAACTTTATGGAAGCAACTACTTTCTTGGGTTTAAATATCGATGCAAAGTTGCAATGGGGTATTCATATTAATATATTAGCTAGCAGGCTAAGCTCGGCAGCTTACGCAGTACGTACCATAAGACATCTTACTGATGAAACCACGGCAAGGTTAGTTTATTTTAGTTACTTTCACAGCGTTATGTCCTATGACATATTTTGATGGGGAAATGCAGCAGATATCGAAAGCATTTTTATCCTGCAAAAGAGAGCTGTACGGGCAATTTATAATTTGAAAACTCGTGACTCTCTCAGGGAACGTTTTAAAGAGATTGGTATTCTTACAGTCAGCTCCCAATACAAAACACTTACACTAACACTTGTAATTTTATTAAATTATTATAAACACTGTATACCTAAATGTGAAATGAGGTTCTTGCCTTTCTCCTTGTGTGCTGATCGCAATTCCGAACAGGCGGTAGATATGACGTTTCAAAATGATCCTAAAAATCTTAATGAATAAAAATATTTGACTTTGACTTTGACTTTTGACTCCTCCGAACTAAATAGTGCAGGTTCCTACAAATAACTACAAATGTTGAGTTTTTGTTGTACCTGTAATGTTTCTGTATCAATCTAAATATGTTATGTAGCTGAATGACTGACTGAAAAACAAAGCAAAGCCTGAACCAGATGTCCTAAAGATTTGACATTTTCAGTGTCGATGCCTACAATAATTGTAGGGTTCTAGTAAAGCATTCTGGAAAATTCCCATGGGGTGACAGAAATGAAGTCCCGGCCGTGTGATGAGCACTTTATAAAACTGACTGATAAACATGCAACGCACAACCTAAAGTTAGTCCTAGCGACTTGAAATTCGGATGGTGTATTCCCTATAGAATGAAGGAGAGTACCAATACTCTCTTTCACACCATCCGAAAATTTAGTATCTGATGATGATAATGATGTCCCGGGCGTTTTACAAGTAATCTTCATATTCCAACACGATAGTGTGTTGACTCATATGGCTAATCTTATATCAATAAAAACGACGGCTTTTACATTTATATGTATGGTTTCGCTACTTCAACTCAGGCTGACTTCGAATTTAAGCTAAGAATGCTAGAAAGATTGGTTTTATAAAATGTTTGATGACATCATACCATTATACTTGCTTGGGCCCTAAGTTCAACTTAACGAGTCGCTACACTATGACATTGGTATAAACGCAGAATACCACTAGAATACCATTGGCATTGCAGCAATTGTTTAAGCAAAATTGGGTATGCTTTATCTATCTTTTTTTTTTTTTTATTATTTATCCAAATTTATTTATTTCCTCATGAACAAATAACTTCATTTAACAAAATGCCGCCTTTCGCTTTCAGTATCACTTAAAAGTTAACAGCTTATATCAGTAATATAATGATTCATAAATATATGTTCAGCAATAGGAAGAAAACATGACATTTTATGGGACATTTCCCCACTATTTACGGCAAATTGTTCCGAATTTTTCCCCATTTGAATATGAGAAAATAATTTCGTCCGGCCCAGGTTTAAACGGTGCCATAAATTAAGCGGCACAATACACACCGGATAAATCGTTGTCACGTAAGAATGTCGCATTAGGTACTCGCGAGGGCGGGGGCGCGGGCGGGGCGCGGGCGGGGGCGCAGAGTGGGCCGAAGAGAAGCGAGGGGAAGTAATAACAGTGGCACGCCGCAGTTAGCTCTCCGAGTTGTTATTGCTTTGTATTATTTATGTGAGCTGGCGATGAGGTGACAGTTGGCTTAGCCTCAACGCGCCCTTAGAATGTGAAAAGCGAGGAAGGATTCTTTATGTTTGGGAAGAGAAATCGAGTGCAATTCCCGGTAAAAGATAGTCCTCGGTAAATACTCTTCTACTTCCCAGAGAGAATAGTTTTGTCTGTTTCAAGATTCTGCAGGATCATTTTCAATTGTAGGAAAGTGGAGCTCTATGTTTTCTTGAAACGCTCTATAACGTTTTAACTTCATAAGGTAGACTTCATTCCTATTCAACATCAACAATACGGGTGCTAAATCAACATAAAATAGGTACTTACTTTCTTTCAGTAGAGTACTATACCTGTATTTCATAAGTGTTTTGCTAATGGAGCCGAAAAAAAAGTGACATTAAACTGCAAATAATAGTGTAAAAATTCTGGTTTGCAAAATGGTTTAAATTGAACGTTTAACATTTATCGGATATTTGAGCATCTGAATATTACATTCAACGTAGATTTATTTTTAAACGAGTTTATTTGATTTGCCAATGTTAGCTTGTGATACATTTTATTGATACTACTTTGTTTGAGGTACCCTGAAAATGTACACACCTAATGATTTTGAGCTCCATAGTGATTTTGATAATCAAATAAATAATTAAAAAACTAGATATTTTATAACGCCTCCTAGCCCCAAACTAAGCAAAGGTAAATATAGTACTTTGATTACGAATAACATGAATAGGTACGTACCTATATACATTTATTTTGTAAATACATACTAATGATACAATAGTTATTTATTATACAAGAGTGCAAAGTTGCTTTATAACTGCGTGTTCAATTTTGATGACCGAGCAAGCGAAGGATTCTAAAATTAAATCACGAGCACAGCGAGTGATTCAAAATTAGAATCCTGAGCGTTAGCTAGGGAATCAAAAGAGCACGAGGTGAAAAATCTTTGCACTCGAGTGCAACACGTAACTTTTCATTCCACCTCAGCGAGGAAATGACTAAATGCAAAAAAAAAACGTTTACAATCACAAAATAGGTACTTTTATTTCAGTTTAGGTATTAACTACTACATTATGACAGGTAAGTATTACAGAATAATCTTTAAATTATAACAAAATAATACTAAGGTATAATTAAGAAAATTTGAAAGTAACGTTGCTACAGTTATTTAAATTGAGTGTAATATTTTTGTTTGGTACTGTAATATTGGTGTTAGTCACTTGTGTACTGTTTTTCGGTAAACTATCTGTCATACTTAATAGTTGTACCGATTCATCGGATTCCCTTGGCGTAAATGTTGGCATGAGAGGGCGATGGTTAGGTGTTTAGTAATGGCTCATTTTTGATGTAGAAGGGCCAGTCCAAGGATCTGACTGAGGCTCTTTCAGTGTAATGGCTCCTACGATGCCTTTACAAGTAATACACCAAGAAGGTTCCGATTTCGAGTTTTTAACAAATTAGAAAAGGTTGTATGATGAATTCGGCACCATGGAGGTAGAAGTAAATAGGTTTATTGATGTTTTAAATTCACAAACTTAGTGCACACGATGTTCTAAATTCAATTTTACTTTAACCTCTAGCGGATAAAAACGGCTTTTGCACTCAAATATCGAATAGTAAAAATACTCTTTCCGAGATGGTGGGATGAAAAAACTTTTGATACCCAAACATAGGACTCATATTATACAATAACATCTTCCTGTCCATTATATATACTAGTGGTTCTGTAAGAACAGTAGACCTCGCGAGCCCTTGTAACCATGCAATAACCGAAGCTTTCCTCTTTCACTCCTACTTTTAGACTTTTGAGCAAATAGGGGTATACGTTTTAGCGATTACTCTCTTTCCATTGGTCTAAGGAGATTGAACCTGTCTACGGTGTCTACGGAATTGTCTGCAAAGGCGGAGAGGACTGCGTAGTCTGATTAGTAAACGTAGGTATAAATTTTACGAAAAAAAAAACAAAAATTGAAATCCAACAGCAAACTTCTCCCCGTTTCCCCTTCCACTCCCCTTTTTGTTTTTTATTTCACGACACCTTATTTTTCGTTATTCGTATAGAATGAAATCCATAGTGTTTCTTTCAATTTTAATTGAAATCCTTTCAAAAACAACGCTACAGCAAACTTACCCCCTATTTTACCCCCGATCAAAAATTGCAATCGACTAAAAATTATAATAAATACATGTCTTCTACAAGGCCATGTTGTTAGAGTTTTGGCTGATTTTTTGTAAACTCTTGAAACTTGCACAGGCAAGTCGTCTATAATAAAGCGAGATCACTGGTTCTCCCGCGCACCGATAAAACACAGCAAACTTATTGACATTGGACTTCGGTACTAGGTTGGTCGCTAATCAAGTTGGCCCTTGCAGGTATAACACCAGAGTTGAGGTCATTCAGCCGTTACCGCTAGCGAAAACAAATGATTCTGAGTGGTAGTTGACTCCATCCTACCGATAATTAGAACTGAAAACTATAGTTTTCGGTGCCACTGTAACTCGTTCTATATTCGTTCGGTTTATTTGTACAACAGATAAGAGAGATATAACAGTATTTATCGTACCTATTCCATTCTCTTTGTATTTGATTTATTATATCAGCGGTTGATTGTTTGTCCTAGTACCTACTCGTTCTGCTGTAATCGACTGAAATTCATAAAGATAAGTAATACATTCAGATAAACCTAATGAAAACTTAGAATAACGGTTTTTATTTTTTTGTTCTACGTCGGGGAAGCGCTTGACCTTGTTCATATGACATGGTTTCAAGTTATGATAAGGCTGAAGGTGAAAACTCACATCATCCGGAATCCTCAATAGACTGAGGAACTGATTCTTACCTTTAAATACTAGAACACAACAATATAGAATTGTTGTTTTCCAATTACCCAAAATTTTCTTCTGAATGCATTTTTAAGCTTGTGTGCAATTTCGAACAGGCGGTGGATGACGTATTACATAATATATAAAAAAAAATAAGGTAAATGGAAAAGACATGGTTGACAAATGACCAATGTTTAGCAGAATGGTGCATTTATAATGAACGACACAGGACCAATAATTTCGCGGAAGCTTGGAGTTCAAAGCTGAACAGACAAATTAATAAAAATTATGTTACCCTGTCTAAGTCGTTCACTGTATTAGAAAACGACATGTCACTGAACAAAGTGGTAATCACAAACTTTGAGAATAATGTGACCTCCAGTATAAGAAGGATGATATATACAGAAAGAGATTAGCTTATTTTGAAAGCACAAATACATAATGATATAAGCGTTGGATATTTTATGGAAAAACTGCTATGAGTGAAAAAATACGGTACCTAAATTACTGGTAGTAGGGATATTGTAGTGTTAATTACGTTAATTTAATACATTACAATATATATATACTATTACAATGACTCGACTTACTGACACTGACTCTAAAACATCAAATATGTACTTCAAAATCATACTTGACAGGGGGTGCACGAGTACTTAAATGTAATTCAAAATCTAGTACTGATGTTTCCCCCAGCAAGGAGAGACACCGGTACTTAAAAATACCGATGGCTCCCCAAGGGGGTTGACCAGGGGGGCCACGGGTCCGTAGCTAAATAAACTAATAGTTAATTTGATTTGATTTGATTTGACCTAATATAATTACGTTTGAAAAACTAAAAAGAAAACCGACTTCAAAGAAGAATATGATACAATTTCGTTTACCAGGATGACGTATTTTTTCCAAATATTTTGATGACAGATGGACGAACAGACAGACAGACGCGAGATATGGGGTCCGTTTTTTCCTTACTTTGGAGGTAATACACCCAAATCGCTTAAGTGTATACATTTTTAAGTGTGCCTATAATATTGGAAGAGTTACCTCGATTTTTCCAGGATCCCATCATCAGATCCTGACCTGGCCTCAATGGTACCACCTGTGATATATACCCTTTCAAACAATAAAAACATTTTTCAAATCGGTCAAGGCGCCTTCGAGTAATCGGTGAACATACATAAAAAAAAGATTCCTACTTATAGAGAACCCCCTCCTTTTTTTGAAAGTCGGTTAAAAATACCAGGCATGTTTGTCCATTCTTCTTATGTCTCGGTTTCAATTTATGAACGGTCAACTAGTTTCTTAGTTATTTGAGATGATTCTAAGGATTTGAAAGATGAGTTTGTTTTGCTTCGCCGAACATCATTCGAGATATGATAATTCCTCGCACGCAAATACAATTAAACACACAAAACTTCATGGCATATCATGCTATAAGTATTTGCTATGCTTGATCATGAGTGGCAGCAATAAACAAGACCTTTTTCTTACAAAGAAGGTCTCTAGAGTGGCTATTGATCCAGGTGAACCAATAAATGAGATGTAATAATAAAGACGCAGGTCATTTTGCTCTTGCTTCCTCGGACTCAATGACTGCCCATTTTTCAACCCATCTAGCTTGAATTGTCGTCCTTATGCCGTAGCGATAAGACTACTAATACAACGGTAGCAATCGTTGGTAAAAACCAGTAAATTCGCAGTGGCTTTGATCGATCGACGTTTAGTTTCGGCCTAGTATCGATTCGGAAAGTTTACCGATGCGCTGCTGGGTGTGTTGCTGTTCTAATGATAAGGAGGTAGGGTTGCCAAGCAGCTACACAACATATTGTTTTGATATAATTAAAATAAAGTAATTTGAAAGTCTGTTTTAATAAAACATCAGCTACATCAACGTGAAATCAAGTACATGTACTGTACAGTACATCCATATGTGGCATTGTGCATCCACGCATCTGCAAAGGCCAAGTTCACATTGAGAATAACTGCAAGGGGTATATAGTATAGCTAGTAGCCAGTAGTATATTTTTTTTTTTTATTTAATTGTTTTATTTATCTTAAATAACACGTTGCAATATGTATACTATGTGAACACTGGAAAAATGCGATAGTTAGAAACTGTTTGCAACACAGTTTCTAACTATCGCATTTTTCCAAAATTTTTTTCATTTATTTTAACTTTTCCGAATTTGTTTAATCTATTAGAGATATTTTCCGGGATTTCCATGGGCTTATCCATACTAATGATATTGTTATTGGTGTTTGACGCTAAATTGCACTCAAAAATATGTAATCAAAATTTGGAAAACTGTAGAAAAATGACAAAAAAATGCGTGTTGTTTATATTTGGTCATTGTCAGTCAGTCAACAATTTGATAACATACTAGTAAAATGGCTGGTGCTTCATTCCCGTACTTTTTTTTAATTGGTCGGCTATGATTTCGAGCCTTGCACAAGGTGCTTATTAGCTCTCTTCTTGATAGGGTCATAAAACAGCGGAAAAACAGACGCTGGAAGCTGATTCCAAGATTGATTCATTATCCTGTGGTTCCTTTTTAAGCCTTTTTAGTACCCCTACTCTACAAAAGAAAGCTACGATCGAACCCGGAACCCTAGATCTGACACCGTTAGGCAAACCACTAGACCATAGAAGTGGTTAGAAACTTGTGAAACACCCGAAATCTCTGCTGCTATTTGGTAGGAGTTTTTTAAATTATTTCAGAGTACGTCCACATCACCAACCAATTCACAACCACACACGACACTGCAAAAGGAAGCTACCTTGATAATTTCAACTACTTAAACAAAGGTCTTCAAAAGATATCCCAGCTCAAAATAGAGGATTTTCGATTGGGATTTGACTGACAGTCGATCAGTCAGTCAGTTAGCTATATGATGATAAAACTTGTTATGTAGCTTTTAAATAACGTTCAATGTTTTCGTTGTAGTAGGACTCAATTTTGTAGATAAATTGAATTTAATTGTGGACCAAAAATATTCAAAAATTAATAGGACGCTCAGTTTAATTGTTTGTTTTAATTCAATAAGTTAATTTGCGGCTGTCGGCAAAACACATAATATATATCTTGGTCTTTGCGACAACCCTATAGGCCTTGTATAGGGATGTTGTTTACAATTTACTCCGAAACTCTAGGCTATCAACCATGATCAACAAATTATTTTTATCTTCGTGTGAATATCTAATTACAATAAAAAGGAAGCCAAATGCATAGTATGGTCTATCTATAATATTGTATGTACAATGTAGTACAATTTTAACTATGTATTGCATGTAAAAAATTGTTTAAAGACCAGACTACTGAGAAATCACGCTCTCAAAAAATACGAAACAAGAAAATATTCTCATAGGAAATTGTTATCAAGCTACTCAATATTAATCTCTAATCATAAATCAACTTTAGTATTATGATTTGTGATTAATGGTTCATAGTTCGATGTTATTTGCCACAACCCTTAAAAAATAATAAGTTCTTACAGTAGTAAGCCATCACAAGGCTAAGTGGCATATGATCCTAGATCACACCTACTCGAAGTACCAAATTTTTGTTCAATAAATTTTGAACCATGCATGCATAATTTGATTTCGGAGTCGCAAGTTAGTTTCGAAAGCGGTGTACATCCTTACTTCCTAATACCCTTCTAGCGACCCAAATCCATTGTTCATTTGATCGAGTTTATTTAATAAAGATCCTTCGGTAACATGTGGTTGGGGAGATATGGCGGCATTTTTCCATTCCTTTGGATGGAACACTACGAGATAATTGCGTGTATGATTGAGTGTATGTTTTATTCGATTCCACCACCAGCCTAACAGACGTACGGCAATCGTACCTTATAGATGTTCTATTGTGCCGAACACATCGATTCCCCTTACTTTATTTTGAACCGACTTAATGGACCTATCTTAACCCTTCTGTTTTGGTAGAGGTTTTGTCCAACAGTGGTCATTTATTGGATAATTTGAATAAGTTATTATAATGATAATTTCTAAGTTTTAATTGATACTATTTTATGCTGTGTTTACGTAGATAATAAAGCGTAGAAAACTGGAATATTCCAAGTGCCAGTTCCAATTATTACGTGCTATTTTTATTGCTTGTAAGGTCTCCAGGGGCCCATCTGGTGATCTTTGAACATTTTATCGATTGTCGATTGTGAAAATCCACTAAATCTTTGCTTAAAGATTTTCAAAATGGTTAACTATTATACTAATGGTTAAGTTAGAATCACTCTGAATTGTCGAAAGCAATTTGACAATTCAGAGTGATTCAAACGAGTTAACCGCTTTTGGTCGATCGTACTTTTTTAAAGTACGAATGGGAAGTGCTTGCCATCATTTCCTTTATTTGGTGGTAGGACTTAAAAAAAGTCCTACCACCAAATAAACCAAGCACAATATTGTACACCCCCTGGGGATCGAACCTGAGACCTTACGGATCTGAAACCGGTGAGCAACCAATTGACCACAGAGGCGGTTAAACCCAAACAAACGAGGACTTCATTATTTATTTGCAATATTGTTCTTGATTTTGTGGCATTGGTTCTAAGAATACGTGATTCAAATGTGTTTTCTATTGTTTACAGGTACCTCGGAGGCATCAGCTCTACTAACACTTCTAAGTCTATGCTCAACTTTATCTATTCATCAAATTCTAAGGTATGTTTCTCCATGTTATTGAGTGTTTTCTTCTCCTCCTGTTTCACATCAGCAGCCCACTAAAGTCCACAGTATTAGACAAACCTTCCTTCAAAACCACAGGGTTTCGTTATCACCACACTTAGCAGGTGGATTGGTGATTGATGTAACGGATGACAATATAGGTCAAAAAGCCTTCTTCTAGTGACAACACTTGGTCGGCTTTTATGAAATCTGCAAACTGAGATGGAGGGATCGTAAAAAGGAGAACAAAAAAAAAATAAGTTGAAAAAGGTCATGTTCAATATAGCCAAAATTGTATACTCGAATCGTACTACGTTGTTCTGACTTCAGTGTAAGGAACAATTAAAAATCCAAGATTTTTAAGTACCAATATCTTTGGCAGAAGTAATTTAATAAGGAGACACAATGACACTAGAGACTCGGTCTCGGAAACCGAGTGTCACCTAATAACATCTAGTAACACGTCAATTAATGACACTATGAATATATAGCTACCGTCCATCAAATCTAAGAAATACATTTTGACGTTTCGCATTTCTTATTACGCTATAACTTTGTTCAAACGTAGACACAAAATATTACAAACAGTAATTCTAATCGAAAAGTTATTTACTCAGATAAATAATTATATTTAATAAACATTCCTGGACATTAATATATATTTAATCTCGTAAAACTAGTTTAAAACATAAACAATTAGTAAAATTGTAAATGGGGTTCACGTTTATACAATGTTTTGTCATTAAATTGTTTATAGTAGTGCTGCGACAGTTTAAAGTTCTTGAGTTTCCAAATAATCGGTAAAAATATTAAAATAATTTAATTAATCGAACCGATTTTAAGTAGTTCTTCGAATTACTTGTCATGAATAGGTACCTAAATAAATATAAAATATAATTATATTCTAGTAGCTCGCCCCGAACTGAGATCTCGTGATGTCTGGTTTGTAACGGAAATTAATTCTCTAATAGAACGTAATTAACAAACGATAAAAGTGTGCTTTCAATATACCTTTCTCACTTAACATGAGCACTTTTCTCGAACTCTCTTTATTAACCTGAGTGTTCGAGGTTCTCTTGTTGCTAACGTAATGTAATATCCTTTCTAACATAAAACAAAGGATGCTGTCGTTTTGAAAAGTGAACATTTTTGTTCGTTTTTCTTTAACATCTCAAAAACTACCCCATTTTGAAAAAATCCCCCGCCACAGGCAAAATCTATTTACGTTATCTCTATTCAGTTTAAATTTCATGAAAATCGTATAATCTGTTCGAGAGTTATGCCGTCACAAATATTGCCACATACATACAGTGCCGGATTTCCTAATTATCTTTGTCATAGCATGGCATTTGTCTTTCGAAATCAATTGCTTTTACCGAATCTCTCTCGATATTTTTTTTGTCTCATAAGTTTGACACTTTCAATACGTCTCTTGTCACTGTCAGAAACGGTGAAACGGTTGCAAGCCAAAATAAAGAAGTTGAAGTTGAAGTTCACTCCGTAGGCACAAGTGGGTACAATACAACCTCCAATTTAGTCTGTCGTCTATCTGTGGGTGGCCATCTTGAAAAAAAAAATAAGCAGAAATAATTAATTTATTTAATATGTGCTACATATATATTTATCTCTTATCTGAGTTTATAGTTTTATCAAAAAAGTAAGCGATTTCCTAGCTATAAAGTATCAATATCGATTTTTCACTCATTAATATCGGATATTTTCGATGGCGATTATTTGGTTCACATCCCTAGTCAAGTTGATCTGACTGCTGTCAAAGTGTATTTCTTAGATTTGACTGTATGACTGTAGTGACCCTCCTGTCAAAGTAGGTAAATAAATAAATATAAATATTACAGGACGCTAATTTCACACAGCGCCATCTAGTCCCAAACTAAACATAGCTTGTAATATGGTAACTAGATTACGGATAGCATACTTATTTTCTTTTTTTTTGTAATACATACGTACTACATGATACCCAAACACAGAACAAACATCTATATTCATCACTCAAATGTTTCTCCTGGGTGGGAGTCGAACCTACCAATTACAGTGCAGAGTTTCAACCAACTGAGCTATGGGAGTTGTTGAGGTGCCAAACGGTTTGCCGTTTTCCGCCAGTGCGTGGCAGAGCCAGTGCCTTCTGGAAAAGCTCACTCAATCGTAGACCTCAATCTTGATCTGGCGTAGAGCTAGACAAACCTAGTGGTCAAGAGCTAATCCATCATTGGTTAAAAAATATAAACATGTTTAAATAGGTACCATGTCATGTCATGTCATTGTCATATCAATAAACTTTGACAAGATTGCAGCCTATTTTGGTTGTAATCGAATAATAATAACATTCATTTTTTTTTATTGTACGATGGGTAAGCGCTTGGCCTTCATCTCATCTGGTTACAAGTTAAGATAAGGCCGAAGGTGCAGGCGCACTCTACCTAATCCTCAACAAATTGAGGAACTGGCTATCTTACCTCTAAATTCCGGAACATAACAATTTTAGAATTGTTGTTATGGCGACAGAATTAGGTAAGATGGTGGTAGCTAGCCAGGCGGACTTAAACAAAGTCCTACCACTAACCAAACCATAGTACAATATTGTACTGCCTGTCGATCCCCAGATCGAACCCGGGACCTCTGGATCTGAAATCGGTGGGTTAAACCAATAGACCACAGACGCGGCATATTAAATAAAAACATTATTTACAGCGAGGTTTTAATGCAGTGCTCTGTTTTTCCAGACAAATGGTACGATGATGTTTACCGCCGGCGCCGATGGGATATCTGGACTGGAGTCTGTATATAAGATCTTTAGTATTTAAGAACAAAAGCCTAGCAACACGTGCGTTGTGCGCTGTGATGTCCATAAGTGTAAAGCGCCACTGCAGCGAAATCGTTGCGGCATTGCCATAGAAAAGATAAGCGCAGGACATCATATAACGCAACGCTGACATCTATATAAGATTATAATTTAGGGGTTTTTTATTTTTTATTGATAATGACGGTTGGACGGCATTTTGTCTCTTATTTTTTTAGATTCAGTGCTACATATATTTTTGTCGTACAATAAGGGACTGTATTCGAAAGTGAAGTCCGGCGTTTTACATTAAACATAAACCTTTTAATTTAATTTCATACGAACATACCAATGAAATATCGAACTTATATGATCTGTTACGATTTATGAGTCGTTTGATATAAAGACACCTATGTTGAATATATATTTATGTATATGTAAAACGTTTATGTCGTATAAAATGCTAGACTCCATGATTCAACAAATCAAAATCATTGAACAAAAATGTCACAGCCCTTTTATTTGACTTTTGGAGTTTTTTTTATGGATACCTAAATTTCATGCAAATAATGTGACACAAAGCCACATTATTTTATTGTCAATGTAAATGTTAACACTATAAATACGATTAGAATCATCAGTAACATAATAATAATTATGTACGCAAGAAATCTTTGTCAAAATATTTATAATTCACCGTGCCATTTCTAGTTTGTTCATCGTTTATTACATATATTAAAAAATAAAACAGTAATAATGATAATTTTATTATCATAGGTACAAATTTTAACTTTTATTTGTAAAAACATTATGAAAACAACGAATTTTCTGACATCCATACTTTTCAAGTTGTGTGATTTGATTACGAACAGGCTAAATAATTATACCTTATCCGTACGTAAGTGAAACTTTAGTGTATATAACTGTATATTACAAAGCTACCGTAAGAATTATTAATACATAATTGTTCTTGTAATAAAGTGTGTGATCTGTAGAATTTAGTAGAGAGAATTCGGTTCAGAATTATACTATTTAAAAAGTCTTTATTAATAGATTAGCAGAACTATTATTATAATAATATTTAAACATATAAATATGAAAAAATAGTTAAATATAAACACAACCAAAGGTTTAAAGCGCTAAGGTGTGCCAATATAGCCAAACTTTTGTTATATCACAAAATGTAGTTTATAGCAAAAGTAAACTTTTTTGAATTTGAAAAGAAATCCTTCTGTGTGTTTTGTTTTTGGTCAACTACACGCAACCAGAAAAGTTTGCACAACACAGTGATCAGTGCTGCATGTGGGATCTTTACGACAATATTTAGGTTTGACTATTAATATTTTTAGTCTGGGTCAGCTTTTGACATGGAAACTGGCTCAGAATGCAAAGAGGTCTACAATGGAACGAGACTACTTAGAGCTTCTTGAAGATCATTTAGCGTCAGCGGAATCACAGAAGCTAGAAGTTTTTGCAGTGCGTAAATTCAAACAATGATTAAAGCTTAGTCCTAATTAATGTAATATCAACCAGATGGGGATAATCATTATCTGTATCGAGGATGAATATTATCCGGTTGATTGGTTGAACCTATTGTGCTTTTCAACTAATACAAAAACTAGCACAAATTAGCAAAATTATAAATGCAAGTGCGATATACCATCCTCGCAAGCCGCTCCTGGATGAATCTAGCGCAAGACCGTTCGGCATAGCACACTCATAGACAGGCCTATACCTGGATGAAATCTGGCTGCGGATGATGGTGAGCAAAGAGGGTAGACAACATAAGACAAGCGAGTTATGAGGCTCCTTCTAGATTAGTTCGCTCCATCGTTGACGTCATCTTTGCATATGCAAGTTTGGAAGGAAGCTGATCGATGATAAAAAACATCAGCTCTATTCTACCCAGTGATCTACGCTGCGGGTTGGTTCTCAACCTAACCAAAACCCGAGCTGAGATATAAGTTCAGCATAGTGTCTCTTACTCTGTACCGCATAAAGTTGTTCCCTAAACATTTGTTCAATATTCACGTGCAGAATATGAATTGATCAAATTGTGTTTCCAACGGTGTAAAAACTCTGTGTACAGTAAAACCGAATTGGACTTTGAATCGAGATAGCGAGTTGCACGTGTGTAAAGTGTCAGAACACAAAGAACTTGTATTGCATAGTGTAGCCCCACTTCTTTTTGTGTTCAATTTGCAAATTAGTTCGTAAATATTATAATATCGCTGACAAACTTTGCGACAATACACACGGCTTTGTGAAATGGTAGGTAGGTAAATGCAAGTTTTGTTGTCGCGTTAGCTTGAAGAATCATATGGACGAATGGTCTGTATTTATTTTTATTATGAGATTCATTTAACTTTCCAGCCGTTTGTAGGAGTGATTTTGTAAAAAGGGACGGAAGTTTGTAACAGGAAGCCGGGTAAGCGCGCTATTTGATTTGAGCAATGAGCGCGTGCGGTGGTAGAGTTAGCCGTCAGATGATACAAACCCATGTTCGGAGAGGTTGGTACTGTCATGTCAGCCAACAGTGTGTGACGAAAAAGAGAAAGGGATTTAGAGAAGGAGAACGCATCAGCTGTGTGCTTAACCATACTGTAGTTTAGGACATTTGTCATTGTTGGCTCGGGACATGGTTTTCAGGATACAACGTTGCTGTAAAAGCAACGTTCTACCCTTTATCCTAAAGGGTAAAACGTTGCTTTTACAGAAAGTTGAAGTCTCATTTTACCAAGGTGAAATGTCACATTTCATGTTACACATCATAATGCGATAATTGTGAGACTTGCTCCTTTTTTTAATAGAACATCGCGAATATAAGTTGACGTTCTGTAAAAACAATTAAGCAAATCTTTTTATGTATTCAAGTGAAAATGTACTGATAAAATATTTATAAATCAAAATAAATCGATCCTCAATACGTACTAATCGTTTTGGAAAATGTACATAAAATAATATTGTAATGTGAGTTTCAAAACTATTTATTTTGAATAGACGGTATTGTGCAAGCTATCATAAGTAGACAATATTAAAAATCGTGTTAGAGCACTATTGGAAATTAAACCCTGTTAGAAATTACGTCTACGATTTTATTATTTTATGTTTGTAAATGATTTTATTAATAAATTGAATGTTAGAATAGTTGTTTTGTTAATTACGAATAAATTTTATACGACGTTTCAAGTTCCACGTTGATTTGCTCAAGGAAGTTGTAATTTCATTTGATGAAGTCTGTTAAATAAATTATTATGAAATTGTGTGTTTTTCATTACAAGACTTTCGGGTGCCTTAAAGACTTAACTCGCACAGGCAACTAGATTCTAAACTGAGTTTAGATTCTAGACGCTTTGCGATTTGATTGATTTGCTTATGTTTTGTTTACTTGGTCACAAAATTTACAAAATGTTCAATTAGTTAGAGCATTTCCGGCTTGGAGAAAGGATGCGGGTTCAAGCCCCGTCGCGGGTTGTGAATTTTCGTGAGATTTTCACATTTCTGAATATTATTATAAATGTATTTATTCATACCTGCCTAATCAAATTACGGTAAGTAACACCTCCGTAGCACTTGGCTTTTTATTTGGAGGTCATGGGTTGGAATCCTCCGGGGAACTTCTTTTGGTATGCATTATTTAGGTACTTATCAAACAATCATTACATACAATTATAGTTTGATAAGTAACCAACGCCTAAGGCAGCAGCTCGTAAAGTCTACCACCAAGGCTACCAACTCACACAAAAAGAAGAATATTGGGGCGTTGAAGATAATTCATATTATGTGGACATATTCCCACAAGCTGTAAATAGAAAGCTACCTACTATTATATTTTTCATACAAATCTTTCATATAAATGGTAATTAAATCCGCTTAAATTTTCTTAGTTCTAACAAAACCTATGTAAAGATTATCACATCAGTTATGTCTTGCTATCAAGGAAGATGGCGCATTTTACTGTCTTGCGCATCCCGTTGTCATTCCCGCGTCCGCTTACAAATACTTCCCACAGGAATTACAAGATAATTACTGAAATTACGTGGTATTACCTACAGGTATTAGGGCGCAGACATACAGCCGCTCTCTGCGTTAGTCTGACAATTCACCATACTTGCAACATGGCTTACTGTGGCTACACATTTTACAGGTATCAATGGTTAGAATTTGAATTGCTTTTACTTTTTCTGAAAACATCATGAAAATCAAAATATATGCATATATATTTAATATATTATAGAGTGTTTTGATTTTGAGTATTTGATTCTGCGTTTGTTTGCCCTCAAACAAACGCAGAATAAAATACTCAAAATCAAAAATATGTCTTGTAAAACTTTTGCGATCAGAACACATTGTTTTGATACGAGAAAAGGGCAACAGGTGAAGTACGCGATAAATACCGGTTATCTCATATAATCAAAAATAATGTTTTGTTTCCCATAAAATCTTTAGTTTTATTCAACACAGATACAGATTACCTGTGTTGGAGTAATTGTGCACTATGTCATTTAATTCGGATGTGCCCGGAAAATTTCATTTTTTTTTTTAATTGCACGACGGGTATGCACTTGGCATTCATCTCACCTCTCATTTAGGTACCTCTTCTGGTTTTGTCTATTTTGATCAGCTATAGGTACGTCGAATTTATAAATAGAAGTATCTACTTGCTACCAAAATGTTAAGCGTCGTTAGGTGTCAAATCTAAAGATTTTAAGCAACAGTGTGCAGACACCTCTATGAAAATCACAGTTACCACTGAATCTGTATTACACAAGCTATAACAGAGAATATTACGCTGAGCTTTGATGTTTGCGTCTTAAAAGTTAATCGACCTTTATGAGTTCAACCCCAAAATTTTTCAACTTACATTTTTTGCGTATATTCAGGCAGCAACTAAATCAGATTAAAAGTTTGACAGTATATAATTTACACATATTTTTTTGCAACTTTCTCTGATAACTAAATATATTTTGGACCTAATCAAAACTTCATTAATTACTCGTAGCTGCCCCCTTATTCTGTATGACCAATCGTGTCTTAACGCGCCCGCGATACGATATGTCAATACGATTTTTCCATGCAGATATCGTAACGCGGGTTAAGACGCGGTAAGACACGGTTGTTCATACAGAATATGGGCGAATGATAGCCATTTCATTTCAAAATATTTCCTGTCGCTAATTAACTATGCTGATTTGCTAGCTAGTACGAGCCGCCTTCGAGTCAACATACAAACTTTTTGGATGGTGGTGGGACTTTGTTTAAGTCCGCCTCGCTAGTTACTTATCTTACCTTATTCTGTCGCCATAACAACAATTCGAAAATTATTGTGTTCCGGCATTTTAGAGGTAAGATAGCCAGTTCTTCAATTTGTTGAGGATTCCGGTTAAAGTGCGCCTCCAATTTCGGCCTTATCTTAACTTGTAACCAGGATTAAGGCCAAGTGCTTCCCTAATCGTACAATCAAAAAAAAATTGCAATCGAAAAGTTATATTAATTGTAAATATTCAGTGGTGGATGATCATCAGGGTCTTGCAAAATAGTGACGTAAGGGTATTTGAGTTCTTATTATAAATGAGAAGTGGTCTATTTATTTATTATTTTCCCTCAATAGGCTCTATAATCTCTAAGCCAAGGGTGACGATATGATTCAAAACTTTTTTTGGGATATCATGAAAGGGGTTTGACTGCGCACAACCGAAATCAAAAATCCATTATTGTACACCACAATGTAGAAATTACTGCCTCCACACAGAATGAAGTTGCTTTTTTGGTAAAGCCTCTTGGTTGCGACTTTTACAACATCCATGAGCTAGAGGGATAGATTTTTAAACCATGACGACTAGGGCAACGGTATTGAGAACACTTTTATTTTTTACGGGTTGAACTACTTTATAGACCTTTAACTTCATCAACCTCTCCAACTATGGGCATCGTAAAAGCCGACTAAAGGATCTCACCTGAAAAATGGCAGCAGCATACATATGAACAGTACTTGACTATTGAATAACTTAAATACCTGCTAAGCCTAGAACATAAAGCTATTAACTTAACATGACGTAGTTTACCTAATCCTACAAACACAGGCTATTCATAACCAGAAGATTCCTATGCAAAGCTTTTGCCGCAAATCACACACGAACAAACTGGTAGAACGTAGATGGACTCAAGGGAAATGTAAGCGGGGTTCAGCCAAAGGAATGTTTTGATTGCGTCTTTTAAAACCAGATTATACATTTGAGAGACTACTCGATTTAGCTAATCTTGTTTGATTGGTACTGGTTGACTCGCCTCGACTCTTTAGGAAACATACATATTGTAATGTGTGGAAGAGATCGTTTTGAGGCGATAAGACCTAGCGTTTTTTGAAAATAAACTTGATCTGTATAATTTTTGAGAAAATAATTTTCAATAATTCGTCCATTCCGGTCTGTGATAGTGATAGTGATACCAGTGATAGCGTAAAGTATCTAGGTCTGCACTTTGACTGAAGACTGACCGTGGCTATACACATTAAAACAAACCTGCAATTCCTTTCACTGAATTTTCTGCTTGGTCGTCAATCGAGACTATCTCTCAGCAATAAGCTACTAGTGTATAACGCTGTCATTAAGCCGATCTGGATTTATGGAATTAAATTCTTAGTAACCCCATCATTGAGATGCTTCAGAGATTGCATAACCTATATTTGCTATAATATTTTCAAGCGCAAACTGGTTTGTGAGAAACACTGAAATAAATGAACACCTGGAGATCTCAACAGTAAAGCAAGAAATCTGAAATAAAACTAGCTCCAAATACAAAGAACGACCGAACAGGGACACAAATGATCGCACATACTGACCTTGGACACGCGAGGTTAAGTCTCTAGCCATTTGGTACCATTTGATAGAATTGCAGCAACATAAATAAATAAATAATAAAAAATTCTGGACATTTATTTCACACAGCGCCATCTAGCCCCGAACTAAGCATAGCTTATATATGGGAAGTATATTACGGATAGAATATTTATCTTCTTTTTTTTTGTAAATACATAGGCACGTATTATAATGATACAACACCCAAACATCTATATTAATCACACAAATGTTTGTCCTGCGTGGAAACCGCAACCCACAACCTACAGCGCAGAAGGCAGAGTTACTACCAACACAGCTATAGGTAAGGCTTGTTATATTTTCCTGGAACGTATCTGATTATGGCAAAGGCAGATTGGCCGATCGTCAAAGAAAAAAAAATGTTAATTTATCCAAAGTCAGATAAAATCATACTTTTGTCCACCCACGTCCTTTTTTAAGATCAACAACGCGTAGACATTCGCAGTTCTCATCAAAAAATATAATCACCAAGTTTGTCGGACTGATTGTCAGTTACAATACCTACTCGAGAGGTTGTAGCTACGAATCGCTTCGTCGTTTTTAGATAGTGGCATATATTTTTCGGCCAAGACATCCAATTTATTATTCCCATCTCTTATTAAAAAACTCAATTTAACTTTATACCCCAAAAGGATATCAATTTTTGCTAAAATGGAGAGAATAGATCTATCAGTGTTACATGAGTCAAATGGACCTCAATTTAGCTGTCATGTCGACAAAGTAAAAGATAATGCTATATAGGGGTGAGTGGCGGTGCATGCAAAAAGTCCTAAAGGTGCAAAAAGTCCTGAATACGTCCACCTGAATGTACCAACGGCGGGTCCCACGCGTGGATCCTGTCAAACGTAATAAGGCCCTTTGAGTGGTGTTAGTCACGTAACAAATGAACGAATATACGAATATACGCGAATACTTTCATCCTTCTTTTCTGTCGTACCTTCTTCCATTTCGTGTGTTCTAATACGAACATCGCTTTAGATACTGTAAGATACTTAAATCTGTTAAACTATAAATGTCGACGTTGACATAAAGGTACCGAAATGTTACCCAAAAAATTAACGCAGCGTGGCTCAGACAGAGAACAGCCACAGGAGTTCTGCGATCCACAGATTAACGATATCAGAATGTGGTTCACAAAACGACATTTAAAAAAAAAAATCCGCCACTGTCACAATTCTGTAATTTCTGTAATTTTAACATAATTTAATTTTGTTTTTTTGAGTAACATAAAACAGCCACAATATAACAATTAAAATGTAAATGTAATGTATACTGTGGCCCATAGGATGACCACATATTAATCTATTATCTACAATTTAACAAATAGTACAACTAGATGGGCAAACTAACTTACATACCTACTAAATGTGAGAATCAGCAGCCCGATAAATAATGCAGAAGAACTGATCCCACGGATAATCTCTATAACTGTTATCTTCTTTCCATTAATTATTGTAAAAATTAACAGGACAACATCTGTCGGGTCAGCTGGTTGGTAATGTTGGTTGGTAGGTTCATAGGGAATTCACTCCAAAACGTAATGACCTATATTGATGAAATTATCAAGTAATCCTCAGATTAGCCCTGCAAATCTGAGGATTACTTAAATAATCCTGTTATCTCTAATCTGTTATCTCTAATTTTTTAGTAGTAATCGGATCAGCACATTTTTTTTGCAACTTTGCGGGGTCAGCAAAGTAAAGAATAACTGTATATTATGTTTACGATATGAAAACTACTCAAAATTCAAAAGCTTTTTTAATTATATATTTATGAATAAAATCCAATTATTTGGACTCGAGATTCTGTCTCGTTTATTGCATTGCCTTAATGATTTTTTCAACCAGGGAGGTACATAGCAATCAATAAAAAAAATTATGACTTTTTTATTCGAATGCACTAAAAAAATATTCAAAGATGGAAGTGTTACTATGATAGGCATTTTCTTATTTAATGTAGGATGTCAAATACCTTGTCATTCATGAGCGTACACAAACTAAAAGCGGCGTGCTTCGACTCTTTCATAGACTAACTGGATTTTTTCCCTGGCGTCAAATCCTGTTTACATGTACTAGTAGGCAATATTTTATCACAATGTGTGCATTCGTAAGATGTGTCATGTGGATGTCACAATGTGGAACTAAGAGAACTCCAGGGGATGGGCAAATTATCAATACTGCACTATTGCACTCTTTGAGATACTTTCGGGGAGACCCATTTTATTGCGATGGATTTTTCGAGTTGCAGTGTTCGTAGTGAATATATATCGGTTTAAAGAACTTTTATTCCACGTACTCAATAAGAACAAACAGTTCACGTGAAAAAAAAAAATGTACATCTGGATCTATGTTTTATACATATACACTTTACAGAAATTAAGCAGAAATATGACGTAAATAGGGTGACAGAGTAGACAGTAATAAAATTAAATGAAATTCGCTTATTTAAATAAAATAGAAACGATGTATTTTTGATTTATTTGTTGTAAGTCAAATGTGTCAAGAGTGGTGTCGGTAAGGTTTTGCGAGTTCAATGTTTTTTTTCTCGAAAAAAGCCTGAAGCGCCTGAAGAAGTTTTCACTTCAACAAGTAAATGTCAAGATTCCTTTTTGTCTTATACAATTCGTAACCCAACAAGCCTAGGATTGTTGGGTTACGAATTGTATAAGACGCCTTCGCTACGTTCGCGGTTTATTAGGCCTGCCCTTTAGTTAGCACTCTCCATCATGTTTAGAAGATAAAGGCACTAGTTTCGTCACAAAGGAACGTAAGCGTAGAATACACAACACAGCTCCTTGTTCATACAATGTGTAGCTTCTCTTTGACGTCGATGTGTATTCAGAGGGAAGTACCAGGCACCCATACCCTATCAAGAGCACTTGTAGCAACAAACATTGAATTGTTTCAGTGGTGCCATCAACTTGGCACCACTGAAACTATTGACTGAAAAATTGACGTAATCAAGTTATTTTCGTGAACTCAAACAACAGAAAGTTCCTGGGGAATGTTGCTAGTTAGAGTTTGTTGTTGGAAGTTTTAGTCGATTTAAGATTTACATTCAGCGAAGTATTGATAAATTAATCTTACATATATTTAAAGATACATGGGACTTAGACTAATCGGTAGAATTAAAAAAAAAAAACTATGTCATGCTTTTTAGCATATTTACGCCATCTCTATTACTATATAAGTTTAAATATTAAGTTTAAAATATTTAATTTATTTACATTATTTAATTTGTTTTTAATTATTTCAATGATTTAAGTTTAAATATATACAAAAATGTATAAATATAGATACCATGTGCGTAGATTAATCGATAGAATTAAAAAAAATATTACCTAGGTCATTCTTTTTAGGAAACCTATATCTATTACTCAATGTATTTAAGTTTAAATATTGTTTGATTGATATTTGTAATGTCTGTTTCGCCACGAACGAAAGTGTGTCTTATATTGTAATCTTGCTTGACGTCACCAAAATCAACTGCAATAGATGTTCTTATGATCAGCCTATGAAGGCTGATTTTGATTTTATTTATACCCACTAGCTATTCGATAATCATCCCTGTCTTTGTTTGGCTCCAGTTGGCTAGCTATCACCATCTTACCTAATTCTGTAGCCATAACAACAATTCTTAAATTGTTCCGATATTTAGAGGTAAGATAGCCAGTTCCTCAGATATTTGAGGATTCCGGGTGAAGTGCGCCTCCACCTTCGGCCTTATCTCAACTTGTAACCAGGTGAGATGAGGGCCAAGCGATTAGCGCTTCCCCGTACAATAAAAAAAACATCTTATACCAACTAGCTTTTGCGAGTGGTTTCGCCCGCGTAGTACGATAGCTTTGGTAATCTACTGTTTATTTGGATAGATAGGTATAGGTAGTCTACTGTATTCCCCACGACATACGCATTTGTTGTGTATCAAGTACTTATTAATATTTTAAGATATGAGTAGTATTTATGTAACATGTTTTGTATTAAAAAAACTGTACCTGTTGGCCTTACACCTTCATTTAATTACTGCGCAATGATATCCGTACCATTTTTTTAAAGATCTGTATCAGCTAGCATTTTAACCGGCTCTCTGGTCAAATGGTTCACTCACCGATAACACACCCGGAGGTTCCGGGTTCGATCTCTAGCGGGCTACAAATTTGTGCACGGTTTGGTTTGTAAAACAATTCAAATTGTTAATTGTTGTGTTCCGGGCATGTAGAGGTTAGATAGCCAGTTCCTCAGTCTGTTGAGGATTCCGGGTGAAGTGCGCTGTCATTGGTCTTGCTAGGCCTTTCCCCGTAGAAGCCGATTCGTGAAATGGCTACAAACGTTCCATCTAAATTTCATTCATAAAAATATTAACGTATCATGGCTCCCAATCAGCTTACCATCAGAAAATTCAAAGACAACTTTCAAAGTGCATCGGCAATGTATGCAGAGAGTTCTCGATAGATTTTCAATATTTCGAACATTTCGGTCGGAGTTCCGAGTTACAAGTATCAGCCGTTAAAGTTTTGCTGTCTGCATCATACAGCTCCGAACTTTTTCGTCCTCATATTTTTATCTACTTTTCGTAATAGTGCAGGTGGTTCAGAGAAGTTTAATGGCGACACGGCCATCGTAGCTACATGACAATAGTTGTATTTTTGTACATTTGCATATTTTACGTGCGTTTTAACATTTTAACCGCCTCTGTGGTCTAGTAGTTCGCTTTCCATTGTTAGATTCAGAGATTCGGATTCAGATCCCGCGTTCAATCGCTGGTGGTGGATGGTCGTTGGTGGTAGGACATTGTTTAAGTCCGTCTGGCTAGCTATCACTATCTTACCTAATTCTGTCGCCATAGCAACAATTCTTGAAATTGTTGTGTTCCGGCATTTTAGAGGTAAGATCCAGTTCCTCAGTTTGTTGAGGATTCCGGCTGAAGTGCGGTTCCACCTTTGGCCTTATCATAACTTGAAAAATCAGGCAAACAATCTGAACTTAGTACTAAACATGTTTAGAATGACTATGACTCACTGTAGTTTCACGAAGGGTTACAAACATGTATACCAATTATGTACGTATAGTTCGTAAATAATACTTAAACAAAATAAATAATAAAGTCCTTTGACTAAAATAACATGATTTCAGGCTTATTCACCTACATCAATGCGGGTTTTCCCGTTTATCTTGCACGACACCGACAAATTATGACAGAAACTCATATATTTATTGTTACAATTCTAATAAGTAAATGTTATTTGTGCATTCTAAATACCAGCTTTTGCCCGCGTACCCGGTAAAAATGTAGCCTATGTTATGACATTTAAAACCATTTTCAAAAAATTGGTTTGACATCCCGTTCGTAAACAACATAAACTTGATTTATGGGATAAAAGTAGTCTGTATCCTATTCCAAACTGCTTTGATTTATTATTATTTTTTTGTTTTTATTACTTTGCACATTATGTTGCTCTAGCTAAACTCAAAATGCGATGAAGAAACGCATTTTGATTGGATCATGAAAAATTGGATTTGAAACGTCATAATTATCAACCGCCTCTTCAGAGCGGCTAACACACATGGAGTTCGGGCTAGTTATATTTTTTAAGATCCATTAAATATATAAATAATATTTTTATAAAAATGAAATAACATTCATAAGTGAAGTGAAGTGCGCCTCCACCTTCGGCCTTATCACAACTTGAAACCAGGTGAGATGAAGGCCAAGCGCTTCCCCGTCGTACAATAAAAAAATACGAACATAATAAACCTACCAAATAGTATCTTAAGACATTAATTACCACCTGACTACTTGATAAATCACCATTCAGCGGTCAACTGGTATACTTCTTAAAAAAGGCACTTTCATTTAATTATTATTTACTGCAATTTGAATTTACGAGCAGATAGTTTGATGGTGCTTTGAGGAAGCGCCACCAAATTTCTAGTTTCTTAGTTTTGCGTTAAGGTGTATCAAAGAATCAATCAGTTTTAAATGATGCTGTTTGACCTCTGTAACATTCCCATCCTTCAAGAACTCTTTTATGGGATAAAAATTGCTTCTGTGCAATTCCTAATCTAGAGAAACATCTTTAAAGTTTCAGATCAATCCGTTCCGTCGTTTTGGCGTGAAAGAAGAACAGACAAACTTATTTTATAATTGGAATGAGTGTGATACGCCATAGTCTGCATTATTATGTCATGGTCTCTATGTTGAATACCTTACTATTTTAACCGCGGGAAAAATACGTCGGCAGTAATTTAGTGTTAGAAAACAATGGGCGCTTCGGCCCCGGGTGCCGACATTTTTCAACTAAGGTTTACGGTCGCGAGGATTTGCGAGTGATGGACCTTCTTTACTGGGATCCAATGGAGCGCAGTGACCTAACCTACGCTATATTTATGGCGATTACAGTTTCACCGACCTAACCTATCCTTACTCTCGGCTTATAAAAGCTAGAATGATTTCCCTTCTGATATTGACTTTTCCATTAACATTTGCAACCGCTTATTTAGCTCTTGACCTAGGTTTGTTTAGCTTAAGGCCAGAGC
Source organism: Venusia cambrica (assembly GCA_951394065.1). NCBI lineage: Eukaryota > Metazoa > Arthropoda > Insecta > Lepidoptera > Geometridae > Venusia > Venusia cambrica. The sequence goes on from OX596036.1 coordinate 3,453,660, forward strand.
AAGGATGAGGTAAAATTTCTCACGTACCAACGGAGACAGAATCAGAAATCGTTTTTCACTGGCCTTCGGTAGGAGACCGATAGTAGGGTAGAAGATAGCCAGCTGGACATTTACAAGTACTGCTAGTATTTTGATCACTCACCCGTAACCACTAGTAAAAGCCAGTGATTCCGTTGGAAGATCACAATGGAGGTAAATCACAATCCCATGTTCAATTCAAATAGTATGAGAAATACAGTTGTATATAGTGGTTAGGCTCTCCGACTCTTCAAAATATGTGTGTCAAATGACACAACTTCCATCTAAACAAACAGAGACCTTCTTGTATAGTTTATCAAACAAGCGGTTACATTTAGAACACAGGTCTAGCTAATGATAAAATGCATCCACGTTCGTATCACAAAGACCAATATTTATAAGACAAACATGTCATCGGGATCCGTTTGTATCGAATTGTTGCTATTTCTGTCAGTTCTCTGTTAACATTTTGTGATAATGGTCCCTGCAGAAGAACAACCGTTGAAAAACAAAGATGGTGACACACCTAAGAGAACTTTCAAACAGAAGATTGCATATATAAAAGAGAATATAACAGTTGAACCCGTGCTTGCCTGCTACGTAGTGCCAGGAGTACTTGCAAGGCTGGCCACTCAGAACCTGAACTTGGACAAAGCATGTCGAGTCAACAAAAACTTTGGCGACACAGTGTGTGACGCACTCATAGCAAGGCAAGGAACCAAGTATCTCAAAGAGGAACTGGCAGTTCAGGAATTGATAGCCGCTATGGAGAGCTGGAAAAACGTTCTCCTCACTGCTATTCCCAGTTTCCTGATCCTATTTTTAGGAGCGTGGAGTGACAGAACGGGAAATAGAAAAATTTGTATTCTTCTACCAATTTTCGGGGATCTTTTGATGTGTCTTAGTAATATAGTGAATGCTTACTATTTTTACGAGATGCCGGTAGAAATAACTATGTTCTTTGAAGCGTTCTTTCCCGCTATCACAGGCGGCTGGATCACGACTTTCATGGGCGCTTTTTCATACATCAGTGATGCTTCTAGTGAGGAGTCGAGGACTTTCAGAGTGGGGGTCGCGAACCTCTGTTTGACCGCGGGCGGGCCAGTCGGGTCAGTTCTGAGCGGTGTATTGCTCAAGCATATTGGATACTATGGTGTTTTTTCGTTGAGTTCGGTGCTGTATATTTTTAGTATTGTGTATGGATTTTATTATATAGAAGATTTAAAGAAGCCGGTGAAAGTAGAGGTAAGTTATCGTCACATTTAGAATTAACTGGAAAGCACCTTGGGTGGGATCAATCAATAGGGGTGGTTTTGTAATATGTGGGATTGGTACTTATGTCGTGTAGGATTGTTTTTTACTTTATTGAATGACGGGTAAGCGCTTGGCCTTCATCTCACCTGGTTAAAAGTTGAGATAAGGCCGAAGGTGGAAGCGCACTTCACCCAGAACCTCAACTAACTGAGGAACTGGCTATCTTACCTCTAAATGCCGGAACACAACAATTTAAGAATTGTTATTATGGCGACAGAATTAGGTAAAATGGTGGTAGCTAGCCAGGCGGACCTGATCCAACCGCCAACCAAACCAAGCACAATATTTCTGCCCCTGGGGATCGAACCTGGAACCTCTGGATCTGAAATCCACTAGATGAATCATGTTGAACCACTAGACCACAGAGGCAGTTAATAATTATAATGTTGTTTGTAGACAATTCACTTTTTTTTGAGTGTGGTGAACTGGTTTCACCACATTTTAAAAAAAGTTATTTAAGCCGATTATTGACATTAAGCGTTGCAAAAGTGGGTTTTAAGACTGTTTTTAAGACTGAAGCCTTATGGGCTTAAACAGCAGATTTAAAAAATCGTTTTTTATTGAGCCCACGCCTGGTTTTCAAGGAAAGGATTACAAAGGTCACTTAAGGTCACGCAAGGTGAGGTTTGAATTTAAATTAAATTTAAAATCTTCTGAATAAAAACTGGTCTACTTATTTTTTCGATTTTAACTCAATCAAATCAATCAGCCAAGCTGAAGGGTGTCGAGCAAATCCAATAATTACTTCAGGGATGTAATTCAAGGTTTTTGACTGCGTATATCCCGCATTAACAGCACATAATTATTCACCACATTATGGAAAAAAAATCCTGTTTCCTAAACTGTAACGTTTGGCAAGTGGTGACTTATTCACTTATTGTATTGCCCGCCCACGACGGTACTTTGGTGTTTTGCTCTCATTCTGGCTTTGCATAGAATGAGAGTTAGCACCGAGAGAAAGCCTCAAACACAGATGAAAAAAGAAAAATCGAGAAAATGTGTGCTTGAAAAAGGCAAATAAGTGTAACACGCATTCATCGTAGTGAATGAGAACTTTATGTAATATATGTGTGTATGTCATCTACGTGGTTAAATACACAAACCAGACATCACGAGATCTCAGAACGGGGTGAACTATTACACTAGTTACTTCATTTCATTCATAAAAAAACTAATGTAAAACTGACCTAAACTCTCATTATCATTGTTTTTGCAGACAATTAATAATAGTGCATTTATAATTTCAGAAGAGTGCTTCGGTATGTGCATTTTTGAAATCGTTTTTTGACATAAAACACGTTAAGGATACCCTAACCGTGGCGTTCAAGAAAGGACCTAATCACAGGAGAGCAAAATCTATTTTAGTCTTGGCGTCAATTGCTTTTATCTATGGACCAGCTTATGGTAAGTGCATTCTTAACTAAATTACATAAGGGTATAATAAAATATCAGTTAACAACTTCTACAGTCTTAAGTTTAGTAAGCTACTGCTAAGTTACTGCTTTTTGTCCACAGATGGACAGAAAGCCTATTAAACTGAATAAAACTTAATATATCATAAACACTGATTGGTGATTGCAGTTGTGGTGGTGTTTCTCAGCAAACGACAAGTTTAAAGTATCAATTTTAGGTCAATATTGACAGTAATCATATAACAATACAATTAGGTTACATGTTGAAAGTTTCATTACATACGGGCAACTTATTGTTATTTTGTTGCCGCTACCACAATAGGCAATTTTATGCTTATAGTTACGAAATAATATCCTCAGATATGGTCATAAGCAAAGCGGTCCATAATATTCGCTATAGAACTGAGTTGTTGTAATAAGTACTTTTTCCATAATAAGCTAGTATGTCGAATTCTATAAAAAAAACAGAATGAAAGAAAAGTGATTAATTTACTTTTATTTAATCTCTAAATAATAAAACTATACTAAGCTTAAACTAACATAACCTAAGCTACACTATGACGAACACAATTAATAACTAACAAAATTTTAATTTGGGCATAATGAAACGATGATGCGCTGGTTTTCAACCAGGTCCATATCAGCAAGTGGGGTCAAAACGACGACACGACAAACAATTTACAGATCATGTAGATTTAGGAATACAATTTTAGGTACCTAATTTATAGAATATATATATTTATAGGTATATTATACATAATGAATGGCAACTATAGGTAGTTTTATATAGATACGATGGGCTTGTTCAGGACCTTAAAGCTTATCTGAGTAAGGATCAGGTCTACGGCGTAGAGAGCTTTTCCTGAAAATTCATATCTTTTTGGCTTATTACGGATCAATGTAGGTATATACAACTTTTTACAATGCCAAATCTTATAGTTTGTCTTATATTATTCGCGAAGTATTCATCTTTTTTATTGGTTACATAATAAGAGGAACAAGGCACTGTATATCTATAGTGCTATATTGGCTGCGATATTCTATATAGAGGTACTACTACTACCCCAGACTGCTACCCAAGCTCAAATATAGCATAGGAAATCCTTATATGCCCTATCTCTCGAATTGAACCTCTCTAATCATGAATAGGGGTTCCAAATTTTTGATAAGCAGGTTATTAAAGTTGCCGGAGTATAATGACTTCTGGTAAATATCTAAATGTTGATACATTTAAATGGAACATACATTGATAATTATGTAGCTCAGCTTAACAGGTTTTCATAATAGGTAGGTGTATAAATTGAATCTTATACCTATGTACACACATTTGTTCACTTTTGTTGATACGATCCTACTTTATATTTCCATTCTCTCTCATGGCGTTCTGCATGAATACCTACTAAAATAACATAATATAGGGACTAGTTACCTAGTTTATCTATACTTTAAAAACAGTGTGGTGTGAAAGAGGATGTAGCGATAAAGTTTGAGAAAGGAATGCTAAGATGGTCTGGCACAAAGAGGATGGATGAAAGCAGGTTGACGAAGTAAGTGTACGTCGAGTTTGAATGATACAGTTGGGAAGTAAGATCTTGGGAACGTTCTCACGACAAAGTCGCAGATTTTTTTTAAACAACTAGGAGACGGAAGAAGTTATTCTCAAAAAAAGCAGTCGGTAACACAAAAGACCAACGAACATGTTTAATGAATTACGTGATAAAAGTGAATAAGGCAAAATAGGTGTGCAAAAAACGTTGTTAATAGAAATCCGTTGTATCTGCCTAACCCTTTTGGGAAACAGGCGAGAGTCTATGCATGTATGTATGTATGTATTTGATAGGCTTAGGTTTGACTGAATTCTCGCCTGATGGTAAGCCTGCGATGGAGCAAGCTTGCCTAGAAGAATCCTACTCACTCTTGTCTTTAAGACTCTAAGGTTTTAATTATCGGAACATACAGGCTCCTTTAGTATTTACCGCGGGTACCTTTAGTATTTTTTTCACGATTTGTCGACATATTGAATGAAGGGTGCGTTTGTGTTACCAATCGATGGGTAAATTTTAACAAGCAAACAAGTACTCAGTTGCTAGTAGCTCTGCTTTCTGCGCTGTGAGTTGTGGGTTTGATTCCCACACAGTACTTGCAAAAAACTTCACTTCATTTTGAAAATAATGAAGTGAATACAAATACAAGTGCAGGCTGTTCATAAATATATTTCAAAAAAATTGTTAATATACAAATAACCTAACCATTTTGTTCCGAGTGGAAAATCTCTTATCCTAGCGCATTGAGGGTATGAGATTATGTGAAGTTGTCGGGACTCCAATGAACCGATGACTCACTGAAACCCCCTCGGTAGCCGGCCTCGTTGCTAAGGAGGGCTCTGGGATGTTTGTTAGTACTTCTTCCAGTGCCCCCAACGTATAACCTGCAGCATTAGCCTGAATCGACCCCCCCCCCCCCCCCACGCCCCGTCTGCTCACGGCTTGCGACGGGATATGCCACTGCGCGCCGTCACCCTTCCCGGGATCCGCGTGAGGGCAGCCAGAGCCCACATCCAACTGATCATGAATTTGAAAGGCCCCCTCATCAAGGGATACCGCACAATCCACGCTTCCACTCCACGCAGAAACGGCATCCATCCATTCGCGATCGAGCGTATTGCCTACGTCTAGCAAAGATACCCCTTCTTTGCTTGGCACTGCGTCAACGGCGTAGCGTCTGTTGACAGCTAGAAATCTTGCCTTTGTTCGGGGTCTGTTCAGAGGTAAATATTTCCTTTGGCTGGGCGGTGAAAAGAGGGAGCTCGCGATCCCATTCTACCGGGATTAATTCTAAAAAAATTGCTTCACAATTCACAATTAATTGTGTAACCTGCTGGATTTCGTTAGAGATAGGATTTTTAGATAGGAGATAGGATTTCGTTACACAGGGTGCAACAAAATCCTTGTCCTACCTTGTATGAGCCTTTCCCTGAGCATGACCGTTGGCATCCAATCATGCTCAGAGAAAGCTCTGCGTCTTTTAGTTAGTAAAAAAAACAAAACGTGTGCGTATATTTCTGTCATCTGGTTGTCATAAGCGCCGTGGTTGACCGCACAACAATGTCACCTTTATTATTGCTATATCTTAGTTTGAAACTAGAATAAAGTTGCGTTGAGTTGCTAATCTGAGGTACTAATAGCCCGTTAAGGAAATTTTTTTTTTTAGGTTTTATAATTCAGCTCTATAGTAAAAACGGTAATACTTAAATAGTCCATCTTAGTGTAATAATAGTCCTTGTATTTCATTAAAAATTTCAAGACACGTAGTTATTTACAGAAATCCACTAATAGCTACGAACCCTGATCTAACTGGAATCTACAAACACTGAACATATTATGCAGTGAGTTGCTAGAGAAAAGAAACACAGTATATAAACTAAGCACCTATAAGTGCTTAGTTTATATACTGTGTTTCTTTTCTGTAGCATCTCATATCTCAGTTATTCAGAAGGTTATGTGCATTTCAGGTGAAGGGACAGTGCGGTACATGTTCACTCGATATCGTTTCAACTGGGATGCCTTAAAATACAGCATCTACAACACCTTCTACATCTGTATTCACGCTCTTGGTATGTATGAGTCATAATATTTATGATTGACAGAACACGCCATAAGCTAAAGCTGAGATAAGGTAAAACTGCAAGCAAAAGCTATATAAAAGTATAAAATTGCCTGGCTTGAGTGTGTTATATAACAGGATTTTTGGAATTTCTCATGGGATCACGGAACCGAAGTCCCAAGCGTTCCTCTAGTTAAATAATAAATATCAAGTTTAAATAGCTAATTGATTCAGGAGCGGTTTTGTGGTAATCCAGTGTTCAATATCATTTGTTTTTAACCTGAAAACAGAAAAATATTTTGTGACAAATCCGCTATATTCGTTTAAAAATTCAAATGGACTCGTGTTCTACACAAAACAAAGTCTAAACTACAGATGCACAGCTCAGGGCCAAATACAACGGTATCAAAAATTAACAATAAATTACCTGAACAGATAAAAGATGAACAAAATAACACTATCTTCGAAAACAAATTGAAATACTACTTATTGAGAAATGCTATTATCATTTGAACGACTTTTTGAGTGATAATATTACACTTTCTGAATTTATTTAACATTTATTTCCTCCTGCTTACCTAAACATTAATATGGCTTGTACTTGTTCAAAGCGTCGGTCCGCTTTCACTCTATTGCTATGCCCTGATAGGGTTATTATGTATAACTTTTTCAATCATAAGACCATTGTACCTTTACATAATTATTACAATAAATGACTATGACTATGACTATGAGGCAACCTCAGGAAATATAGTCTTGCTGCTAAGCTGACGAGTCCTCTGCCGACGTGTTGCCGATCCGAGCGCTGCGCTGCAAGATTATTTCGTGTAGAGTTGAAACACGTGTCGATTTGAATTTTTTAAACTAATTTAGCTGGTTTTTTCTTAATGTTTTCCTGTTTTCAGGTTAATATTAAACTATATAACAGTCTTTTGTGTCTAAGTTGCCATAACCAGTGTAAGCGGCAGAGCTACAGCCACAGGCGTTGGCTGGTAAAGCGTAAAATTAAATTGTAAAAAAGTTCATACCCAAATGGCCGGTTGCCAGGAAAGCATCGCTTTCTACCCGGATTTATCCCCGGTCCTGATTGTAATTTTTAACGGCACGATATTTTTCAATTTACTTCTTGTCAAAATACGGTGTTTATATGGAATTTTAAAGAAACTGGCTTCGTTAAACTCGCTTATGCGAAATGTGAACAAAGCAGCTTTGAAAAATATTCCCCTGAATAACCAGCTCACGAGCGTTGGTTCTCGTTGAGTTATATAAGACGAAACGAATTTAGTTAAATTGTATTTTCAAAACACAATGTGGATTTGAAATAATGAAATTCACATATAGGCTTCATGTAACTAGCGGCAACACGTTTCATTTTAAATAGGATGTTTATATTTTCATTATGGGTATATGATATGCCCAACGGGGGACTACTTTGCTCGTAAAGGTTCCATCAGTAAGTTAATCAAGAGGGAAAAAAGGAATCTAAAGATGTGTTGACTATTTTTAGAATCCACGATCTATTTTAAAGCTACGCTAACAACCATCTCTCGCCCTGCGGATCCAATTGTAATAAAAATGTTGGTAATGCTTTGCTCTTTTCTGAGGAAGTTCAGTTCATTAGGGCACACTAAGCAACTTAGGAATTTTAATTTGGATTCTGCCCTGCACCGTTCCTACTCATAATCCTAAAATATAATAGGAATTCATTTATTAAGTAGTCCGCTTCCACCATCTGCCTTGGCATAACTTGTAAATCAGGTGAGATGAAGGCCAAAAGATTCCCCGTCAAGAAGAGCAAGATGCAAGGTGCGATGTTTAACCTTTAAAAAAAGCTTTAAAAAAAGGAGAAGGCTCAATTCGTTGGAGTTGTGACAAACGAAGTCATCAGGTCATCAGGTCAGGATCTGGAGATGGTATCTTGGATAAATCGAGGGAACGCTTCAAATATTATAGGCATACTTGAAGCAAGTTCGGTATTTTTAGGGTGTATTTATCACCTCAAAAGTAAGGAAAAAACTGCCAATGTATTTCGAAACTTTTGGAAATTTGGGTTGAAATTTAGTATACATATGAGTCGGTGAAGTGACCCAAACACGGACGTGTACCTGGATTCACACATAGGTTACATTTTATCCCGAAAAAATGAAGTATATCAAACGTAACTCATATCTTTGTTAAAAATTGAAAAAAATATGTCATCCAGGTAAACTAAATTGTATCATATTCTTCAATGAAATCGGGATTATTTTGTTTTTAAAACGTATTGTAAAGTTTTAATCAAACTTTACAATACGTTTTAAAAGCGTGAGTAATTGAGAGGTGTGAGCAAAAGCTTGCAAATATCAATTTCATTTTAGTTTTACTTTCCTATTGGTCTCATCTTCATGTCAAGTCTCTCACATCTTCATTCGCATAGGGAGTATTTTTAAAAGCACAGGGAGAGTTTTTTGTATTCTTACCAGAAATGTATATTTTTATCTCAGGTGCACTCATATCAATAAGTCTGTTCAGCCACCGTCTGAAATGGGATGATTCTGTGCTAGGACTGATATCGAACTTTAGCAAAGTCATCGGCGCATTAGCCACTGGTTTTGCAAGAAACTCTATGGAAATGTACGCAGGTATGTTCTCTGTTTTTTTTTATGAGGAATGGCGTTGGATTGTCAATCTTAATACAACCCCAAATAGGCTTTATACGGACTAGGCGTTCCAATGTACGCGTACACAGAAACGCCTAGTCTGTACCTGCAGCAACGCGTATACGTTTTGAGCACGCGTATTGACTCGCGCAAGTCATCGTAAGTAGGCTTCAGGAAGACAGCTCTAGTTCATATGTAATTGTTAAATATAGTAATTGATTTGTTATACTCGCTGGCCGACACCCGACTTGTCAATCACCCAATGCATAAGGTGCCTTGTACGCGTATCTACCTGTACGCGTATTCAACGAACCTAGATTACGCGTACATTGGAACGCCTAGTTCTTTGATTATTCAAGGCTTTGCATGACAACCATGACCACTATTCAGAGTGTAGCGTCAAAGATGTTCTCTTTCACAGTTGCTACCCATTAAGTTTTGTACCAAAACACATACATACGATATTAATATACATTTTACCGCAGCTTGTTGAATATTACAATAAGAGGATGTTTTAAAAGTAGTAGAGTTCTTTGAGATAGGGCTCGTCCGGGTACTACCATACCTAATTTGACAACAAAACAGCATTGCTGTGTTTCTTAGTAGATGTGATTTATGCAGTAAAGCTTTATTATAGGCAACAGTTGCACTTAACATCAGATGGGCTGTTGTTTTTCCGTCTCCATGTTGTATATAAAAAATACATTTTATTGTTAAAATTAATTACAAAAGTTTGTAAGTTTGACGCGGAAGTAAACTCTTTGAAATATCAGCCTCTCTGCGTAGAAAATACTTTGTTGCTCTGAAACTCAAACACAAAGCTCTTGTTTCAGTATAAGTTCTAGTTTTCAATCATACCTCATTATATATAATGATAACGGTTCATGTGGTATTTTACAAATGACTGTTGAATTACTTTAAGTAAACTTTTTTCAGCTGTTGCAGTCGAAATATTCAACGCTACTTCCTTCACCGCTCTACGGTCAATCTCATCAAAACTATGCACTAGTGATGAATTGGGTAAGAGTACATAAAATATATATCCAAACAATAAGTACAATTAAACTATGTACAATGGAAGCAGTCGGGTTACCTAAGGACCGTTACAAAGGGTACTCAACTGTTCCAGACCAGTACCAGACGGAAGCGTGACAATTCAGCCAGTGTCATGAAATTGTATAACTCTTTTCAAACTTTATGGAAATACTAGTTTATCTATGTTTCGTTATCCATCTTGATGCAATATATTACAATAAACACTGATCCGTTGATTTACGGATACAGCTTTTTATCAGTACGCTGGAGTATTGGTATCCCTAGAAGCCTCTTTTTTGTATATTTGGAAATATGAATTATGAGCAACTATTCCCAAATTGAGCACCTAACCAACAAAGTCAAAGTCAAAGTCAAATAATTTTATTCATTATTTTTTTTATAATCACTTTGAAACGTCAAATGTACCGCCTGTTCGGAATTACGACCAGCTCACAAGGAGAAAGGCAAGAACCTAGTTTTTTTATGATCCATTACAATATCTAAAATGTTCTTATACTAATTACAATTTATTCACTGGAGCAAAGAAGAATGGCAAGGTTCCATACATGCGCTGACCCAACTTTTTTGGCGCCGTGCATTACCCAGGCCTTGTAACATGAATAATACATATAAATAGCATTCCAAAATCAATAGAATAAGTTAAAGGTCCCTCCGTAGGCCAAGACACGTTCTTGAAGACCCGGATGACCCACTCACCACCGCAAACCCGGAGGTGACGGCTTCCATTCATTAACTATCTCGTCACACAGAGAAAACACTATACAGATACACCGACTCCGCCGGCGGAGTCGATGAACCTTTCCGCCTCAAAGCATTACCCTCGGTATCGCCTTCGGCCATTCCTATCCTCCCCCATCAAATGGCAATAGCCCAAGCCGAGGTCCGTACCTAAGTGGTGCCCTTGCGCTTGTTGCCTCAAAAATCAATTATTGGGCTCGCGCCTTCAGCGCCAGCCAGGTCCGCGCAAAGCTGCCGCCCAGGTTCAGAACCTGGCCAGCGTATTGTCCATTCATAAAAAAAAAAAAATAGAATAAGTTAGATCGATGGTGTAGGTTAATGGTAAATTGTATGAATATAATGTACCTATGTAAGTACTATATACTTACAGGTAGGTTCATAAAACCCATAATTATTAATACATTGTGCTAAGGACTATTAAAGATAGGAATAATAAAGATACTTAGGTACCTATTCAAAAACATGTTCGTACTATGCAATTTTATTGATCATATTTATGTATCTACATACACAACACATAAGCAGCTAATTGCAGCATTGCAAATCCAGATCATTAGTTATTGTATTAGAAGGCTGTCCAAAAATGCAGCTGGTGGTTTAAGGTTTGGTTGATGTCTTGCATAACCTGTTATAGACGTTGGTATGTATTGGTGAATCACAATAACACACAGAACTCAACTCAACTCAGACACGTAGGTACGTTCGACGTTCGTCTCGATCCGCATCCGATCCGAAGAAGCCCGCGTTACATTCAAATCAAAACACCAAATCCACATCCATTAAAAAAAAGGTTTGCGATGACATAACATAACATGACGTTTCTCTATGTGTCATGTGATGTGACACTCGCAGTTTAGGTAGTACCTGATAATCTTCGTGAAGCGAATTTCAAATCGATTGTTTAAACAATCGATACTCATTTCAAAACAGAGTAAACATCAAAACTAGAGTAATGAGAAATCTATAAAACCTCTCAAGCGTTCCGTAACTCATTTCGCGTAGGGTAGTAATGTTTTTTTTTATTGTACGACGTGGAAGCACTTGGCCTTCATCTCACCTGGTTACAAGTTGAGATAAGGCCGAAGGTGGAGGCGTACTTCACCCGGAATCCTCAACAAACTGAGGAACTGGCTATCTTACCTCTGAATGCCGGAACACAACATTTTTTTTAAGAATTGTTATTATGGCGACAGAATTAGGTAAGATGGTGGTAGCTAGCCAGGCGGACTTAACCTACCACCAACCAAACCAAGCACAATATATTGTACTCCCCATGGGGATCGAACCCGGGACCTCTGGATCTGAATTCGGTGGGTTGAACCACTAGACCACAGAGGCGGTTAAACCTGTTAACCCTGAATAGAAATCAAACAAGGATTCGATCCAGCCTAAATCGATTATTGACTAATCTAGTCTATAATTGTAGTCTATGGAAGATTTGTACCATATAGCTACGTGCATAAGGTATAACAGCAATATTTTTTTAATACCTATGGTTTTCTTTTTGATTTCGAATAATGAGTGAAACATAGCTATCGATTAGAAAATAGTTTATCGATCGTAAGCACGTCCCTTAACAACTTTTACTTGACACTTTGACATTGACAGTCACAAAGTAGATAAGTCACGAAGTAGTAAGTAGAAAGCTCTAACTCAGACCCACAGAACACTAATATCGTCAGACCTTTCGTTTGTTTCTCGAACAAAATAAAAACTAAAATATATTTTGACTCCCAGCTTCTAAAAATGTATATGGTGGTTAGAAAAATATATTAAAAAATTACAAATCCGGCAGTAGTAATCACATGTCTGTACGGCCCTTGTTTATTTTTATTCGGGCTGGGTCGGATATTGCCATTCTTCTTTATTGTCTTAATGCCAGGCATTCTTATCTTCTAGGTAATCGGAAATAATATAAAAAGATTTCCTGGACAGTTATTGTCCTATTTTTTATTTTATTTATTATTTGATAAGTTTATACGCGCGTACTGCACGTACGTATTTTCATAAATATATTGGTAGGGCATATATTTGTCTCTTAGAGAATCGTATGTATGGCAGAGTGGTACATTACTTGATCTTAAGTTTACTTGATCAAGTCTCAAGTTTCATGTAAATAGGATGATATCTTGATACCTTTTATTTGATTGTGATTGGCTTTCCATTACAATAAAATATATTGAAGTTTACTTATCATGTCAATGTCGATACATTCGAATTGGTCCATACATTTGACAGTAATAACGTTTTTTTTGTATATCAGTTCATTTCAGTGATTAAACTTGATCACATTTACAATGTTATATTGACACAAAAATCGCGGTCGTGAAAGATTCACTAAACAATGTGAAACTGTCTTACTGTCTGAAAACACGTTCAAATCACTAACGAGAAATGGCGCCTTTGCTTTTACAACGGCTTTAGGAAAAAAAACGCGGGGTTTGAGCCGCGTCGCGTTTTGTGATTTGTGTCAATAAAACATTTTGAATTACGTTGATGCTTATATTGTTTATATTTATATGCAAATATTTTACAGGTAAAATGACGTCCGTCTTTAATCTAATGGAGGTGCTAACATCTATGGTGTTCGGTCCCATATATTCTTGGATCTATATGTTCACGTTGAAGTTCGATGCTGGCATCTTTTGGTATGTCAGCACTGTGCTGACAATCCCGCCTCTTTTCATCTTCGGGTTTGTACTGCATATTTAAAAAATATCTCACCATCATCATTTGACGCGTTACTCTGATTCCACTTGCGGACTTGCGTCAGTTGGACTTGAATAAAGAATTCGTATTTTAAGGTCAGGTAGGCCATGTACGCTATGTCCAGAGAAAAAACCTTTTATGCACAAAAAATATACCATTAATATGTAGAAATAAACTATACAAATGGGAAGCAGTTGGGTCACTAAGGACTATTATTAACGGTTTATAGGTAGTTCAACTGTTCCGGCCCAGTACCAGACGGAATGTCTTCATTCCAAAATTATAGGTACTACAACTAGCCAACAGTATACAAATTAACAATAATTTATATAAATTATAAGCGGCTGATTCGGCCGAGGATCACAAAAGGCGCAAATATAGTGGTCTCGACAGAGCTTACCTATTTGAGCCTTTTGGGGTGGAGACCTTGGGTCCGTGGGGAGCCGGCGCCCTCCGGGTTTTCAAAAATATTGCGGGGCTTTTGATTGAGGCGACACGTGACCCAAGGGCTGGCTCTTATTTAGGCCAGCGAATTAGCATAGCTATTCAGCGTGGCAATGCAGCCAGTGTCTTGGGCACGCTTCCGTCTGGTACTGGTCTGGAACAGTTGAGTTACCTATAGGCCGTTTGTAACGGTCCTTAGGTAATCTGACTGATTCCTTTGTACATAGTTAGTCTAATTTATATAAATTGAACTAACTAGATAAAATATTCCATTATGTTCAACTTTCAGAAAGTCGTTGATATATTTGGAAATAAAAAAAAATTACTCAACTCGTTGAATTTTGTGTTTCTTAATGGAATAGAGGTTGTATTGTTGCTGCACCTTGTCTGACGAGGTGATCCCAACAAAGTTTATGGCCCCAGCCGTTCCTCCCGTGGATATCGTCAAAGGTGGCAAAGGGTCTCAAGGAAATGTCATCAGCATGCACTGAGTACCTAACACCAATAACCGCCTGTCAAGTATAAATGAACTTTCTCGAATGATTAATTCCCCCATTGCTCTATTTGAGGCAGGCACAGCTGTATTAGGCTGTAGTGGGCTATTAAGGATTGTGATGATGATGTATTTTTGTATGTAATTAAAAGTTATTTTAACAAAGTTTCAGAAACTATTTGTCTTTCAGGTGGTTTTTCATCCAGTACAAGAACAAGGCAAAACTAATAATCATTGAAAATAAAGACAAAGAGAATGGAGAATTAAATGAGATGAAGGATAGAAAACATGACGATCTACTAAGCAGTATAGACTTAGCAGACGAAAAGATTTTATAAGTTTAAAGTACTTGATGTTTTTTTGTAAATATACTTATTCAGCTAACTTCTCAGCTCAGTTGGTAGCCCTACCTCTGCACTATAAGTTGTGGGTAGATTCCCATCCTGGACAAACGTTGGTGTGTGTTGAATTCACATGTATGCTTGTATGTTCTGCGTTCGGTTGTTGTATTGTATTATAAATAAATGTGTGTATTTAAAAATATTATTATCGATATTACTTTGCTTAGATTGGAGCTAAATTGTTCAGAGTGGAGTATCCCATAATATTTGTTTTGTTATATTTATTTTAGTATATTAAGCTACATTTATTTCATTGTTCTGAGAAATATGATTTCAAACCGGCCAGTTAGTTTTCTAATTGTTATTTTTATTTTTATTTGGGTGACAATCAGCTTTCACTCTATTGCCTTCTATTGCTATGCCTTAAATACAAATAAATGATTTCATTTCATTAAGGAGAATTATGCAAAACTTTATTATATTGAAAACCATTTGATTGTTGAGTCATCTGCAATGATAATTACTATGATTATGAATATTTTTACTAATAAATTTAATAGAGCACTTCATAAAAATGAAAACTCAAATATAGTAAATCGATACGTAGGTACGTTATGCCAGTTACATAGTCTAATGTACTTATATAGATATGTACACTAGCTGCCATCGAGCAATTATACTTGCGCCAAGGATCATCACTAATGGTGATGATCCTTGGCGCAAGTATATCCCATATAAGCTCACCGCTGAACAAACCATTTTTTTGGGAAGGCTCGCTCCATTTAAAACCTCACCGTCGTTTTTGCGTAACAAATCAACAAAGATCCAATAAGTTTTTTTTTGAGAGTAAAAGAAGCTTAAGCGGACTAGCTTTGAACCAATTTTGTGTGAAGGTGCGCCGCCATTTTTTTTTTACGACTGGGAAGCTCCAACCCTTCTCTCTCATTTGGTTACAAGTTAAAATAAGCCCGTAGATGGAGGCGCACTTCACTCGAAATCCTCAACAATCTGAGGAACTGGCTATCTTACCTCTAAATGCCAACATCATGTATACTCTTAAA
Organism: Venusia cambrica; assembly: GCA_951394065.1. Classification (NCBI taxonomy): domain Eukaryota; kingdom Metazoa; phylum Arthropoda; class Insecta; order Lepidoptera; family Geometridae; genus Venusia; species Venusia cambrica. The sequence goes on from OX596036.1 coordinate 3,469,488, forward strand.
CTTTCGACTTCACCATTCGACACGCGATTTAAATATAGTTTGAATTTGAATATTGCGATTATGATTATTCTAATTGCCTTAACCAAATTATCATGTAAAACTTCGATTTGGTTAATTATCCGCTAAATAGTGTCTCGCCATAACTAACGCGACACGGTTTACCGCTGTGATTTATCTATCTATACTTATTATAACTGTAGGGGGTTCAAATCTGTACATTAAAATTTTAAAAAGAGAAAACACTATATTAATTACTGGAGCCAATACAATAGTTTTATTTTTTATTTTTGTCTGTCTGCCTGTTTCTTGAACGCACGTTACGCTGAAACTTCTGAATGGATATGAATAAAAATTCCATAATGATTACTGATATCACTTGGTGAGGATTATGCACATTTTTTTTATCCCCTCTGAAGCAGTGAAAACTGTATGTAGCCTAATAAGTACTGAAAAATATTTGGAACATGAGTGTAAATGTTTTATGTGCTAAACAATAATGTGGAGTATATTATTGTTATGATTATTATCATAACTGTTTTTTTTTATCTCACCTACAAGATAAGATAAGGCCGAACGTGGAAGCGCCCGGAATCCACAACAAACTAAGGAACTGCCTATCTTACCTTTTAAATGCCGGATCACAACAATTTTACGGTTTAAGACATTTATTCTCATAAGATTACAAAAATCACTTACAGATAATATAAAACTAGGTAGGGCTAAATTAAATTAAGTATTAATTTTAGTAAAGTATAAGTAAGGAAGGGAGTGCCATAGCAGGTAGGTAGGAAAATACATTCATGAAAAACAAAATACAACTAGAATATAAATAGATGGTAGGTAGGTACCTCAGTAAAATAGTAATGTACTACCCAATAATTTTATACAAAAACATTTTTAGTTTCGTAGATGGGTATGTAGGCAGACTGTAGTTTAATTAGTAGTTACATAGTAAGTAGGTTGATATTAGACCAAACAGTAGATGCAACTAAACAATACCTAACAATAGTAGGCAGATTTAAATGTTTTAAATGTTTTTATGTGTCAGCTTCGCGAACATACGTAGGGAGGTAAGTGGATTACGCACTGAAAACATATTTTTTGAATGGTTGATCCAATCTATTCACAATTTTTAATATGCAGAGAATATATTAACACTCATCAATCGGTTTGAGGATTTTTTTGACACTAAGGTAGTTTTTGAGAAATAAAGGTGTTAAGTGTGACAAGAAGATTTTTAGCTTGTGGGCTGTCATTTGAAAGAGTATCGGGTGCATATTAAAAAATAAATATTTTGCTTTTTACTAGGGGTAATTTTTGTAACAAAGGGGTTCGTTTAGAGGGTAAAACATTGATATGTCTTGTAAGATAAACTGTTAGAGGAGGTTGTCGTCACAATTACCTCTTTTTAATATGCTGAAACCACCCCTGTATTGACATTAATTTTTGTAACAAAGGGGTTCGTTTAGAGGGTAAAACACTTGATATGTCTTGTAAGATATACTGTTAGAGGGGGTTGTCGTCACAATCACCTTTTTTTAATATGCTGAAACCACCCCTGTATTGACATTAAGGGTTGCAAAAGGGGTAGAAAGGGGTTATAAAGATCAAAGCCTTGAAATTAAAAATTCTGAAAACGTGAAATATCATTTGAAATGGTGGTTTAGACTGCAGATTTCATAATTGGGTAATTTACCCTTTATTAGGGGTGGTATTTATGATCAGGTCTTGATCCGGTCAAGATAATAGATATTCGGAAACTCAAAAAAACTGGTCTAATTATTTTTCGTTATTCACTCAATAGGGTTGCCAAACCTAGGGTGTCGATAAAAATTGGTGCTCATAGTTAAAGTTTGGTTTACATACAGAAAAAAATTGCTGCCTTGGTTGACTTAACGACATCCGTGAGCTGGAGGGGCTGATCTTTCAACCACGACTTCTAAGGCAACGGTTTTGAGAGCACATTTCACAAAAACATCAAAGATTGATGTCTTTCATGTTCATGTTAATAAGGGGTGACGTATTCACTTATTGTATTCTGCCCACCTACTATGACATACGTTCGGTGCATTGTTCTCATTCTGGTTTTGTATATAATAAGAGTTACAAACAAGAAAGAGCCTCGAACAACGTTATATACCTACAACCATCACGAGATCACAGTTCGGAACTACTAGTAAAACTGGTTCTTTGAGAAGTAATCTCCGTGGCTAAATACCTTGAACAAAACCGGACACCATGAGATCTTAGCTCGCAAAACAAGCTAGTATATACTCGACTACAAGCATGTTTCTGCCGCTGTGTGTGTTGATATCATTGTTCAAATTATTGTGAAAGTGTAGGGCATCTAAACATCCTCAAAAAAGTATTTTGAACGTATAACAAGCATGAAATACTGATATTCTATTACTCTACTTAAATTCAATACTGTAGCAATATTGTGATTCTGACAAGAGCTCATCGGTGTCACATAATCATGCCAAGATCTTCAGAGATTGCACCTTTACAAGGACAAGTCGGCAATGAAATTAAAAACACAAGCTTTACAGAGAAGTTGAAATATGTAAGATCAAACATTACAGTGGAACCGATACTAGTTGGTTGGCTTATACCGTCTATGTTATCCAGACTCGCGATGCATAACTTGAACATTGACAAGGCATGTAGAGTTAAAAAAGGTTATAGTGATGAGATCTGTGATGCCTTGATCGATCGGAAAGGGAACTCCACCTACGAAGCAGAAGTGCAAGTGGTCATAGCTAATATAGAATCATGGAAGAGCGTAATACAGCGAGCCATTCCCACTATAATTATAATCTTTATGGGCGCTTGGAGCGACCGAAAAGGCAACCGAAAGATTTGCATCCTGATGCCTTTGGTCGGAGAGTTAATGGTCTGCTTGACAAACATTGTTAGCACATACTTCTATTACGAAATTCGCATTGAGGTATCGATGATTCTGGAAGCATTATTTCCGGCTGTCACTGGCGGCTGGCTTATGCTGTGTTTGGGGGTCTTTAGTTACATATGTGACATCACCAAAGAGGAGTCGAGGACTTTCAGGGTGACACTCGTTAACGTGTGCATAGTCGTCGGAGGCGCGATGGGCACAGCCTTGAGTGGAATTCTGATTAAAAATTGGGGTTATTATGGAAACTTCACAATCGCTGGGTGCGTTTACATGGTGACATTTATTTACGGGTTTATTTATTTGAAAAGCTACACAAAGACTGAAAAGAAAATGAAAAATGTAAGTCAAGTATACAAACAGCTAGCATTTGTATGTTTATACATATATATCATTGATCGAGTGAGAGAAGCAAACGAGATCTCCGAGTTAAGTTAGGAAAGCCGGTACTGTATGTATGTATGTATGTATGTAGGTATGTGGCAATGTTACGGCATTTGTCTCGAACAGGTTTTCCGATTTTCATAAAATATGTAATGTAAAGAGATAACGCAATTATAAATTGATTGTTCCGGGGATTTTTATTTTTTTGATTTTTCACCCATATATATGGGTGAATTCAAAAGTTAATTTACAATTTTGAATATGCAGAGATTATACTAGTATTCATCTATTGGTATGAGCATTGTTTGATACAGGGTATTTTTTGAGCAATAGGGGTATTAAGTGAAACATAAAAGTTTTTGGCTTGTGGAGTGTCAATTAAAAGAGTATCAACTGCACGTTTATAAAATATGTGTTTAACTTTTTACTAGGGCTTGTATATTTTAATATTAATTATAACAAAGCGGCGCGATAAGAGAGTAAAACTATTGTTATATATTATTATTATGTCATATTAGTATATTATTATTATTATGTCTTGTAGGATATACGATTAATGGGGGTTGACTTCACGATTAACTTGTTCTTTATTTGCTGAAATCGCCCCTGTATTTACATTTAGGGTTGCAAAAGGGGCGGAATAGATTGAAGTCTTGAAAATGTGTGAAAACTTAAAATATCATTTGAAATATAATGATTTATTTCAAATGATCGGCTACAGAATTCAAACTTAGTTTATTATGCCCATAATGGGGGTGGTTTTAAAGATGAAGGGGCAAAGGATAATCCATCAGGCCTTGCAAGATAAAAGAGGGTATTCGGAATTGCATTAAAACTGGTCGATTTATATTTTGTCATTCACTCAATAATTGGGTTGCCAAACCATGGGTGTCAATAAAATCCAAGAATTACTTTTGGAATGTTTTCCATGGATTTGACCGCGCACATCCCACATCAACAGCACCTTTTTGACTACCACCTTGATGAATTAATGAATGTGGAAAGAACTACATCCAAATCTGTAAAGCTTGGCCATTACGCTTGGCAGACAGATTGGTGGGCACAGTTTTTTTTTTATTGTACGACGAGGAAGCGCTTGGCCTTAATCTCAACTGGTAATAAGTTGAGATAAGGCCGAAGATGAAGGCACACTTTAACCAGAATTCTCAACAAAGTGAGGAACTGGCTATCTTACCTCTGAATGCCGGAACACAACATATTTTTTTTTTAAGAATTGTTATTATGGCGGCAGAATTAGGTAAGATGGTGGTAGCTAGCCAGGCGGACTTAAAAATCCTACCACCAACCAAACCAAGCACAATATATTGTACTCCCCATGGGGATCGAACCCGACACCTCTGGATCTGAAATCGGTGGCTTGAACCACTAGACCACAGAGGCGGTTAAAAAATTAAATTAATAATAAAATAAAATATTTTTTAACTGGCGGTTTTAGTTTTGTTTTAAGTTTTGACCCAACGCCAGAATAAAATCCCGAAATTTGCAAAACAAATTTTGAATATAATGTCAAAAAAGAGTGAAATGAGGCTAAAGTCTTCAGCTGACATGTCAAAATACGGCGTGCTCAATAGAGTTAAGAAACTTTTAGAAGCATACCAATAATAACGTTTTAAAATCTAAAAAAAGGTTCCAACGAATTGAGAACCTCCTCCTCTTTTTGAAGTCGGTTAAAAAGAAAACCGACTTCATTGCATAATATGATACAGTTTTGTTTACCTGGATGACGTATTTTTTCCAATTATTTTGATGACAGATGAACAAACCAACAGACAGACAGACAGACGCTCGATCCTATAAGGGGTCCATTTTTTCTTTACTTTTGTGGTAATACACCCTACCCAAACCGCTTCAAGTGTGCCTATGATATTTGAAGAGCTCCCTTGATTTCTCCAGGATCCCATCATCAGATCCTGGCCTGATGTTAATGACTCTGTGAAGTACTCTTTCAAACAAAAATATTTTTTATAGTGAAATAAAAACAAGTTTGTTTTTATTTTATTTCAGTTTGTCAACTTTGTACTTACGTTTAACTAATAAACACTTTTCAGCCTGAAACGATAACATTCGGTGAGGTGGTTATGCTGGTAAAAGAAACGGGATATGTTGCTATCAAAAAAAGGGACTCTTTTTGGAGACTGAAGATCATTTTGACTCTTTTATTAGTAGCTATAGTTTATGGACCAAATCACGGTAAGTTAAGTTCTAAATGAATATCTACTAAATAATAAAAAATCTACAAAGCAGGAATCTCTGTCAATCATTGGGCAATGGGCATGCCTGTTAAAGAAGAAGTGAAATAAAATGTAAATAACTTAAAACTTTCACAGGCCCTTTTTTTTTCTTATTTCTATAATATTTATGGTCTATTCCGAAAACGACCAAAGTGATATAGAGAACGTTTATCCATTATTTTCGTGGTTTATGAGTGGTCAAATTCTTGCCTTGCGATACGATAAAAAAAAAATTAAAACTTCCGAAATAGTTTGAAATAGAGGATTAGCCGGCTAAAAAAGCAAATATATGTTGAATTACAGAGGATTCATTAGTGCAATACCTGTTCGTAAGATACCGCCTTCAATGGGATGCTTGGCAGTACAGCATCTATTCTACCTACGCTATAGCCACACACAGCATCGGTAAGAAAACCTAAACACAAACTCTATCCTATATTTAAACACAAGTTTTAATCAATCCAAAACGAATTTATTTCATTGACATGTTTTTTAAGCATTTGATTACCAGCTCACGTGAAAAACTAGCTTTTTTTCATATGTAATTTATTTTGCACGTTTATCTAAAATTTATGTTGATTATACAGCTTGATTCGCTTCTTTTTGTACATATTCTTGGATTGCTTTCATTTCCTCCAGGTGGCACCGCAAGAAGTATCTTTCTGTGCTTTCGTGGTGTAGTACTGCTACGGTGGGTTAACTCACTGCTACGTGGACGATCAATGACAAGAATTACGATTTATTTTTTTATTGACGAGGAAGCGCTTGGACTTCATCTCACCTGGTTACAAGTTGAAATAATTCCGAAGGTGGGGGCGCACTTCACCCGGAATCCTCAACTAAGTGAGGAACTGGCTATCTTACCTCAGAATGCCGGAACACAACAATTTTTATAATTGTTGTCATGGCAATAGAATTAGGTAAGATGGTGGTAGCTAGCCAGGCGGACTTTAACAAAGTCGTACCACCAACCAAACCAAGCACAATATTGTACTCCCCATAGGGATCGAACCCGGGGCCTCTGGATCTGAAATCGGTGGGTTGAACCACTAGGCCACAGAGGCGGTTAAGACGTGTCGCTGTGGCTCATCATAGGAGCAATTGAAATTACCTTTTCACTCTGGACTTGAATTCTTGTGTTCTTGAAAACTCCATTGTACTTGAAGTCTTTAAATACTGTTTTAAACTTTACTGATGTGAAAATTCAGATGAGTCCGTTTGCTGGTTCGGTCGTAGAATGGGAAGAGGGGATTAGATCTAACACATTTATATATAAACATAATATATATCGACATAATTAGAATGTATACACTATTAACTATTAACAAGCCTCATAGCGCAGTTGGTAGTAACTATACCTTCTGCGCTGTAGGCTGTGGGTTCGATTCCAATCCAACCCAGGGCAAACATTTGTGTGATGAATATAGATGTTTGTTCTGTGTTTGGGTGTTGTATCATATAGTACGTATGTAATTACAAATAGTAATTATGTATTCTATCCGTAATCTAGTTCCCATATAACAAGCTATGCTTTGTTTAGGGCTAGATGTAAATTTAAAATTAATGTCCTGTAATATTATTTATTCTATAACACTCGTCAAAGTCAAAGTCAAAGTCAACAATTCTTTATTCATAAAAATTTTTTAGGATCGTTTTGAAACGTCAAATCTACCGCCTGTTCGGAATCGCGACCAGCACACAAGGAGAAAGGCAAGAAACTTGGGATGGTTAATTTTTTGATGACCCATTCACCATTAAGATATACCTACAGTTTTAAATTATATTCTAAGTAGATACAGTATTAACCTAAATACTTAATACTATCTTAGAATATTTGTTATGAGGCACCTATCTACCTAATGGGCAGTTTGTTAACATTGAGAAGTCACCATTTTGCTGTCAACTGGTATAGCAACATCGTGACTCACTACAACCTGCCATCTGTGCTCAAGGCTCTACAATAACATTTTGTTTTTCAGGATTAATATTCACTATAAGTGTGCTTATTAAACGCATTGGTATCCACGACTCAATTCTGTGCCTCATCTCTGTATCAAGCAAATTTGTTGGATCAATAGTGATAATCTTTGTTCAAACTACCTTCCAAATGTACATTGGTAAGAACACGTTTTCAGCTTTCAGTTTTCAATGTTTACACACTAGCTTCGTTCGACCTCTTATTCTTTTTTGGAAGAAGTTCTGTCCAGCCCCTCAGCACAGGGAGGGGATAAAAGTGTTGTCCTTTGTTTTTATCCACCATCGGGAGACAAAATTCTCTCGAAATTGGATAAAAACAGAGGACAAAAATTTTACCCCAGCCCCGTGCTGACGGGGCAGTTGATATCAATGGGCTGCTGTGTAGTATAAATTAAGCCAAATAATACGACTTTTTATTATTTTTGTGCAAATACTTTTTTTATTACAGTGCCGACTGTTGAGATGTTAAACGTAGCAACGCTGTCAACCCTGCGATCAATGATATCGAAACTGGTGCTTCCTGAGGAAGTGGGTGAGTCAGATAGTGGTTCTAAGCATTAAGCCTGGTGTCCCATGTCCTACTATCGTGTTAAAAGTTAAAAGATGATAGTATAACCGTTTACATTTCCATTCTAAATTGAGGTACATATGTTGTAATAGATCTCAATCGTTCTGATATTAATGTTTGGTAGATAATTCATTATATCCTTTTTAACCGACTTCTAAAAAAATAAAGAGTTTTTTATGTTTGTTCCCCGATTACTCAAAGACGCCTCGACCAATTTGGAAAGTTTTTTTTTGTTTAAAAGCGTATACTTCACATGTGGTCCCATTGATATCAACCCCTGCGTCCAACCCAACTACCTGCGTTGATATCTATGCGCCATGTCATCTGCATGTGACATCAGTTTGGGTTGTTGCGGCAGCTGATTTGGCCGAGGGTCACAAAAGGCGCAAATATTATGTCTCGATGGAGGTTAATTATTTGAGCTTTTAGGGGTAGCACCTGAGGAGCCCTTAGGGTTTTGTAAAATATTGAGGGATTTTTAATAAACGCAACGCATCACTATTATTTAGGCCAGTGTATCAGCATAGCTATTCAGCATGGTACAGTTGTCTTGGGTACGCTTCCATATTGTACTGGCTTGGAACAATAGAGTTAGCTATAAACCGTTCGTAATTATGCTTAAACAGACTTTCTTCCCTTGTATATAGTTAAATAAAATAAATAAATAAATAAATATTACAGGACATTCATTTTACACAGCTAGATTCATCTTACAAATAGTTTGAATGGAAGTAATTGTTAAATTTTCGGGTTCTATTGTCCGGGTTTGATCCCCAGGGGAGTACAATTTTGTGCTGGGTTTTTTGGTGGTAGGGCTTTGTTTAAGTCCGCCTGGCTAACTACCACTATCTTACTATGTCTGACGCCATAACAACAACTCTAAATTGTTGTGTTCCGGCATTAAGAGGTAAGGTAACCTCAGACAGTAGATAATTTTTGTCAGTATTTTCGGCCTTATCATATAATAATCTATCTCCTTATCATATATATCATATAAAAATATCTATAATAATTAAGTTTTAAATACTAAAAAGAAAACCGACTTCAATGAAGAATATAATACATTTTCTTTTACCTGGATGGCCAATTATTTTGATGACAGATGGACGAATAGACATAGAATCTCGTGATCCTAAAAGGGGTCCGTTTTTTCTTTACTTTTTTGAGGTCATACAACATAAAATACCCAAATCGCTTCAATTGTGCCTATAATATTTGAAGAGTTCTCTCGATTTCTCCAGGATTTCATCATCAGATCCTGACCTGATGACAGCGGTCCGTTTTTACTTTACTTTTGAGGTAATACACCCTAAAACTACCCAATTTTATTAACTTTTTAGGTAATACAACATAAAATACCCAAATCACTTCAAGTGTGCCTATAATATGTGAAGAGTTCTTTTGATTTGTCCTGGATCCCATCATCAGATCCTGACCCGATGTCAATGGGACCACCTGTGAAGTATACCCTTTCAAACAAAAAAATATTTTTTCAAATCAGTCTAGGCGTCCTGGAGTAATCGGGGAACATAAAAAAGATTCCGACGAATTGAGAATGAAGGCAAGCGCTTCCTCGTCATATAATAAATAAATAAAACACAAAAAACATATGGTATATTACAAAGATCTTACCTTTTTTCCAGGTAAAGTGCACTCACTGTTCTGTTTGTCAGAAACACTGGCATTGCTGATATTAGATTCGGTGTACTTCACACTGTATTCTCGAACAATCAACGTATTTACTGGTGCTGTGTTCGTATTCAACGCCCTCTTGTCTCTTCTAGCTATCATTATTTTGATGTAAGCATATTTGTTCTTATCACATAATTTAAATAAATAAATATTACAGGACGTTAATTTCACACAGCGCCATCTAGTCCCAATCTAAGCGTAGCTTGTAATATGGGAACTAGATTACGAATAGAATACTAAACCATTTTTTTTGTTAATACATACGTACTATATGATAAAACACCCAAACACAGAACAAACATCTACATTCATCACAGAAAGGTTTGTCCTGGGTTGGAATCGAACCCACATCCTACACCGCAGAAGGCAGAGTTACTACCAACTGAGCTATAAGGCTTGTTATAATACTGGAATGATTACCTTTAATGTATATCTTATTAGCAAATACCGATAGTAAATTAATCTTTTTTTTGCAGTTGGCTCTTTATACAAAGTCGAAAAGAACGAGCCCAGAAACTTGAACAGACAAGAATAGAATGAAAAAGGTATTTTGGCTACACCGACAAAAATGAACACAGAGAAAAACTATGATAAGGCCTATTTGGATATATTATTAGTAACAGATAAGCATTTGACCACGAACTCACTAGAAAAACCAGTAAATATGTGACCTAAGATGGAGCTAGCTCTGTCTAACAGGAACCTATTCATCCTGGACTCTCCAAGATAGATATGTATTGATTTCCGTAAGGAAACCATGTACCAGTAGGTACATATAGTAAAGGTAAAGGCGAATCGATGTGTTCGGCACAGTGGAATCATCACACAAGGTTCATCACAAGGTAACGGGTGACTTACCGTCTGCAAGTCTGTAGAAAAAGTAGAAAAATGGATTAAATCATGGATATCGTCACTTATGGATGCAAAGTAGAGCCATCTCAATGGGAGGCGAAAGCAGCAGCGCGCTGAATGTAGGCGTCTTATTAAGGTTAACACTTTTGAATCTGAGCGTCGTGGAGAACTAAATAGCATGAAGCTCAAGGCCTGACCACCAGCGACCATCCAATTAAGATAGACCTACGTTTGACACAAACTCGCCTGATGGGAAGCGATGATGTGGCCTATGATTTAGCACGCTGGTCTAGAAGACACCTATTCACTCTGACCTTAAAGAGGCCCATATTGTAATTTTCAGGGAAAACAGACGAAGGCAACGTATTGGAAAACGTTGCCTACGTCGCAGGATGACGAGTGATGAGTGGAACCAAAGTCTAGCTAGCCACCAAAAAGCGCATCAATGACACCTGAATCGAATGTGAGTTAAGTACTCGTAGTTAAATACGCATGTCCAGTCCAAATAGTCGTCCTGAATCGGTTAGGCCTTCACCATAATCGTAACTTACAGTAAGTTTAAAAAATAAAAATTGTAATAGTAAGTTATTAATATTATTTTCGATACTGTGTTTTTCAACTCACCTGCCCCGTGGAAACCCTCGTGTCTTGGAAAACACCTATGTCCAAAACTCAAAGGTTTCGTGTACGTAACTTGTAGTCTTCACGATTGGTACTTACTGAGTGACTAGTGTGAGTTGAAATCGAAGCTCACTCGATTCGCGTTTCGAAAGTAGAATAGTTTTTATTATTCGTACAAATTGTGTAAGCGCAAACGCATTCGAAAAGGTATGGAGCAAATATTTCTAGGATAGATTTTGTTTTAATGGCTTGGAAGTAGGCTAGTCGAGTACAAAATACTCTACTTATATACGCATAATGCAATGTATTTATCAATTCAAAGCGACAATAACAGGCTGCACATACTACGAGTATCTTACAGCAAATATTAGACAATATGATAACATTATTTACAACCGTTATCTAGACGTCATGAACTATTCAGTAGCTAAACACCCTGTGCAAATATCAATGCTTAGTGACTAAGTGCTAGGTATTAATATAAATGGTGACATATACAGGATGATACTGATACGATATATAATTATAGCTATAATTATAAAAATAATAATAATAAAGCCTTTACTCAAACTACAATAGGAACATACGTACTAATCTTAATAATAAATTATATAACTTGCAATGGCTACCTACCTAGTTTGTTTGCCTCTTGGCAAAGGCCTCCCCCAACCTCTCCATTCCTCTCTATCCGCAGGGTTTCTTGTCCAGGTCCGGCCTGCCTCCTTCACAATTTCGTCAACCCATCGTGTTACAGGTCTGACCTGTTTTCTTTATTACTATAAAAATCAGTATTTATTAAATTTTTTACGGTGATAATTATGTTTCAAAAATGTATGTGGATATGAAACCGTGAAATAGAACAAATAGCGATCCAGCAATTACTTTCAAATGGGTGCAAACATAGGAATTATTTAACAACTCAGCTTCAAGTAATAGGTCGGCTAACATTCTCAGGACTAACATTATCGCATCCAGGGTTTTTTATACAACTAGGAGACGGAACAAGCAAGTAGCCCACCTGGTGTTAAGTGCATCTCTTGCCTATAACAATGCCTTACTGTATAGGTCAAAACCCCACAAAGAACATAGCCTATACGGCAGCGCATTGCGCCCGTCAACTTGAGGCATAAAGGTGTTAAGCCTCTCGTGCCAGTAATTTCACCGGCAACCAAACCCTTCAAACTGGAACACAGCAATGCTGCTTGGCGGTCGAAATAGGTATGGTGGTAGTAATTCTCAAGACGAGCCCTTTCACGAAGGGCCTTCTACTACTCATAAGTTTTGCAATGAGACTCGCTGACAGAGAGTGAGAGAATAGTCCCTAGACTGCAGCACGAAATCTTAGACAGATTTATATTATTGTCAGTCTTATTACAAATGGCCTATAAGCAGATTATAAAAGGAAAACAAGATACTTACAAAGCTGATGATGGAATTAGGAACGAACATAGATAAACCGTTTAGAACAATTCATATTTTTGAAAATTAAACAAGCTGTTACAAGATTAAATGGCAATTTATCTTATTTTAAAACAATACGTAACAGCGAACCCCATTTATAACATTTTTTATCAAATCATTTGTATTTAACTTAGATCTTCAAAGACAGATGACGAATAAACTTTGAAATACATCAACAATGTTTACAGTATGCCTTGTTAGTTGTCTTAGGGGTGCCGACGAGGACTCATCTGTCCCTCTAAAATGCCAAACTCTCAAGAGAAAATACCTGAAGAGCAACCATTACAAGACGAGCTTAAACACCATGAGCTTCAAAGCAAAAGCTTCATTGATAAGCTGAAATACATCAAATCAAATATCACAGTAGAGCCTATTTTAGCGGGCCTTATCATCCCGTCTGTGCTATCCAGACTCGCAGTTCAAAACCTCAACCTAGATAAGGCTTGTCGACTTAAAAAGGGATTCAGTGATGATATCTGTGATGCCCTGATCGATCGAAGGGGGAATTCCTCCTATGAAGCAGAAGTGCAAGTGATCATATCTAGTTTAGAATCATGGAAAAGCGTAATACAGACAGCCATTCCGACTATTATTATGATCTTCATGGGTGCTTGGAGCGACCGCACAGGAAACCGAAAGATATGCATCCTGTTACCTATAATAGGAGAGTTCATGGTTTGCTTGACAAACATTCTAAGCACATATTTCTTTTACCATATCAGCGTTGAGGTAACTATGTTCCTGGAAGCGATATTTCCGGCTATTACTGGCGGTTGGGTTATGGTGTACCTGGGGGTGTTTAGTTACATAAGTGACATCACGGATGAAGAGTCCAGGACCTTTAGAGTGGGTCTCGTGAACCTGTGTATGACTGCTGGGATTCCGTTTGGCTCAGCGTTGAGTGGAGTTCTTCTGAAAGCTTGGGGCTATTATGGGATCTTCACGCTATCTGGATGTATTTATATGTTGACGTTTATTTACGGATTGATCTATTTGAAAAGCAACACGAAACCGGACAGTAAACAGAATGAAAATGTAAGTAAATTTATTGATTATTCAAGAAAGCTGTTCAAAATTGGTCTGAAATCAGATATAAGGCAAGGTTTATCGAAGTTTGCAATAATGAATGCGTAACCTTTAATTTCATCTAATTATTAGTTTACCGACATATATATCAATTATTTTGGGAGATGCTGGGCCTTCATTACACCATATTTTTAAGTTATGATAAGATCGAAGATGGAAGCGCACTTCACCCCCAATTCTCAACATACTGAAGAACTGGCTATTTTACTTCTAAATACCGGAACACAACAATTTGAAAATTGTTGTTATGGCGACAGAATTAGGTAAGATGGTGAGCTAGCCAGGCGGACTTAAACAAAGTCCTACCACCAACCAAACCAAGCACACTATTGTACTCCCCTGGGGATTGAACCCGGGATCTGACACCGGTGAGCGAGGCGACCATAGAGGCGGTTAAAAATCAAACTAGAAATGTGCGTAGATCTATGGAGAACGTCTCTTTTTGTCGCGTAGATTTTTATTTTATTTTATTAAGGATATTGGTATACATACCAACCGAGTATTTCGACCGATAGTTCAGCGTAAAGATACGCAGATGTTTACCTACTTAGATACTTTTTATAAATAGATTAACATACAAACTTTGATTGCTTCATACATGTTGAAGCGACTTTATGTTAAAATTACATTGTTGTTACTTTTAACATATTCCAGCCAACACCAATAACGTGCAGTGAAGTCGCTACATTGGTAAAAGAAACAGCCGACGTTGCGTTCAAGAAAAGGGAATGGAATTTAAGAAAGAAGATTATTTTGACTCTTTTGGTAGTCATTATCGTATACGGGCCTGGAAATGGTAAGTTCAACATGCCGTTTGTATACTTCAGCCGCATATCAACGGTTGTTTTATGAAACGTGGAAAAACTAACAGACTTTATGTAATCACAAGTGTCAAAATCTGCCTCCTTATTCTGTATGACCAATCGTGTCTTAACGCGCCCGCGTTACGATATGTCAATACGATTTTTCTATGCAGATATCGCGTTAAGACACGGTTGGTCATACAGAATAAGGGTGCTGATGTGACTCACAACAGGAATGGAGACATGAAGCATGAAGCAAGGCATTTCTTATTCAACATTACACATTTTAAATACCAATTAATTGATAAGTAACTAATTAATTATCAAATTTAATAATAACTTCTTGTCTTAGAGAAAGTTTGAGGAAAGTTAACGTAAATGTTTTTTTTTTTATACTTCTAGGAGACGGGACTAGCAAGTAGCGCACCTGGTGTTAAGTGTACTCTTTCCTATGACAAAGCCTTACTACATAGGTCACATCCACAAAGATCATAGCCTACACGGCACTGCATTGCGCCCGTCAACTTTAGGCATAAAGGTGTTAAGCCTCACGTACCCGTAATTTCACCGGCAACCATACCCTTCAAACCGAAATACAGCAATGCTGTTTGGCGGCTGAAATAAGTATGGTGGTAGTAATTCTCCGGACGAGCCCTTTCACTAGGGGCTTCTACATAAAAAAAAAACAAGAACATATGTATCATATCCGTAATGTAGTTCCAATATTGTTATAGCTTTGCTTATTTTGGGACTAGATGGCGGCTGTGTGAAATTAATTTATTTACTTAATTTATTTCAACCAGTTTATTATATTTCTAAAACTCGAAAACTCTTTGATTTTCAGGAGAGTCGAAAATAACGTACATGTACGTGAGGTACCGCCTAAAGTGGGACGCTGTGAAATTCAGCATCTATTCGACCTACAGCATCATTACCCATTCTATTGGTAAGTCAGAAAGGACGCAAATATCAAATCTTCGCTCTTGGCTTAGCACCCATTGGGACTTGAACAGTCCCTGTTGGCTTAGCACCCATTGGGACTTGAACAGTCCCTGTTGGCTTAGAACCCATCGGGATAGTTGTGTCCCATTTTCTCTGGTCCAACAATCACTGAGCCTCTGGGGTGGATGATCCTTTTCTCCCAGCTACCCCGGAGCCAGGATGGAAAACCGATAACAAGTCGACAAAGCAAACACTAAAATATTTTTTCAAATTTCATACACCTATTTCCACACTTTCGTGTATACGGAGATTATCTGATAATTTGATAATGTAAGGCCGATAGATAACCTCTATTATTCGGCCATAGTCAAATATGGATAATCTTTTTGCTAATATAATACCTACTGTACGTGATAAGCATCGTGTTTGTGGCACCGTTTTAGGTCCGAGTCCTAGGTGAGCCCTAGTGGATGTTTTATGTACATAAATGATGATGATGATGATTATTGTGATTATTGCTCCTGGCAATTTATTCTTCTTGCTTCGGACCAAGTCTTTATAAGTATGAAGAATGTGATGAGGTTATTTGCAAGAAACGAAGTAAGTTGAAATCCGTTGTCTCGGCCGACCCCTCTGGGAAACAGGCGTGAGTTTATGTATGTAAATATGCTTCTGGCTTTTAGATCTCCTAGTCTGTGCCACATCGTGCGGTTTTGAGTTTTCTTCGTTGTTAAGATTGAGGCTTTCAAGTCTAAATGCCGATTATACGGTTTGTGTCGAACGTTACTGGAGATTTCCACGGGCTTGCTTCCCTTCCTCTATTGAAAGCATTCGTTTTATCGTGTAGTCATCCTCGCGTCTAACGTCCAAGGAGAGAGGCCCCTGGTTCTGTCAAAAATGTGTGCAATATATTATGCGATTTGCGGTAATGATTAGTATGACAAAAATCTTAGGCTCTTTAATTATTCTTGGTGTTTTTGTAGTGGCCGTGATCGCTTCGGCGAAGAAATAAGGCATCTACCTATACATTTCAAGGCTGGATGTCTTAAAAGACAATAGCATATGGACAAAGAGCTGAGCATCAGCCTCCACAAGACTAATAACGCCAATATTGCGACCACCTACCCTCCTGCTAAGCGCGGTGAATATCCTTCCACAGCATCTTTGGGATGCTTTGGAAGTTGTCCTTGTCTTGCGGTAGACTTATCTAGGCTGCAATTTTCTTCAAGCATTATCTCACCGGGGACTGTGTTATGACCAGCAGGTTAAGCGGACTTGATGGTTAGAAGCGACTCTTGATCACTAGCGAGGCCTATTTTTTTCACATACGTAGGGATCAGCCCTAGACCTTGAGGCTTGGATAATAATAATAATAATAATAATGTTTTATTTCAGACAACAATAGAAAAATTAGAATGAATGAATGAATGAATGAACAATACTTTATTGCACACCTTAAAAAAATATGTATATACAATGGGCGGTCTTATCGCTAAGAAGCGATTTCTTCCAGACAACCTTTGGGTGGAGAGGATTTCATGGCTAAAGAGGTGGTTGGATTAGAGATCTTATTCTAACTTAGTCTACGGCCCATAGTAATATATACTTTAAAACTAACATACATATTACCTATACTACCTATAAATATTTATCGGCACGTAAAGTCTGTACGTGACTTACATATGTGGTGTTTAATAATTCTCCGCGATACCTTCTAAACACAACACCTTTCGGACAAAGTTCTTCGTTATTGAAGATCGATAGATGTTTAGTTGGGACTCGCAACACAAACGATTTAAAATCATTGTGGCGAGATTCCAACTACTCGATCCTCAGTAAGAACTTAATCTTCTGCCTCATATACTCCACTATATCTTCAGCCTTCATGGTGAGGTCGGGAGACGTACAGCGTCATGGGCACGGAAACGCGTAAGTGGCCTGGTCGAGATGGCGCGGAGCCGCACTGATTACGGCTTGAGGGCTTCCGTTTTTTACAAACCACTTTAATAAAACCCTCCGCATCACGAGACTCCTTTTGTGGAGCCTCAACAGGTGCAGCTCTGGGAAAAGGTCCACATCTCTGTTTCTAATAATGTTTACAATGGAGCGAGCCTGCTGAATGCTTTGTTTAGTAGTGGTTTTATATGGACTGAAATTACAGTGATGAACTTAGAACCTTTGGGCAAGTGTAACTACGCAGGTCAGCTAGCTATTTATAAAATACTACCTCTTTTTATAAATAATCAATAAATAAATATTACAGGACATTAATTTTACACAGCGCCATCTAGCCCCAAACTAAGCATAGCTTGTAATATGGGACTAGATTACGGATAGAATACTTAAATACTTTTTGTAAATTCATACGTACCTACTATATGATACAACACCCAAACACAGAACAAACATCTATATTCATCACACAAATGTTTGCTCTGGGTGGGAATTATCTATATCTATATTTTGTTTGTCAAAAGACATTATTTCCAAGGACATTTTTTATAACAGATATATTAGCTCAACTAAACACCGGTTTCAGATACAGCGGTCCCGGGTTCGATCCCCAGGGGGAGTATAATATTGTGCTTGGTTTGGTTGGTAGTAAGACTTTGTTTAAGTCCACCTGGCTAGCTACTGCCATCTTATCTAATTCTGTTGCCATAACACCAATTCTAAAAAATGTTTTGCTCTGGCATTTAGAGGTAAGATAGCCAGTTCCTCAGTTAGTTGAGGAAGAGGTTCCGGGTGAAGTGCGCCTCCACATTTGGCCTTATCTCAACTTGTAACCAGTTGAGATGACGGCCAAGCGTTTCCCTGTCGTACAATAATAACATCTAGCCTATAAATATTTGGACATGGCTTAGTTTTGTTATTTGAATTGATATTCAATTTTTCAGGGGCTTTATTCTCAATCAGCGTTTTCAGCAAGCGACTGGGTTTCCACGACTCCGTGCTGTGCCTCATTTCCGTTGTAAGCAAGCTAGTCGGATCGATCATGTTAATCTTTGTTCGGACCGACTTTCAAATGTTCATGGGTATGTATGAATAACCTATTAAACCGCCTTTTTGATCTAGTAGTAGTGGGTCTCTCTGGTAGCCTGTACTACAGGATTATTAAAAAATAAACCTATTCTATGCACTAGACTCTCAACAGGTCACTACTATGCTTTTTCATCATTTGTTTTTCTTGTATTTCTTGTGTCTATTTGTGAGAGAAAAAAAATAGTAGTTCCCAAGCCTAAAATAAACGAACCACAGAATTGTACCCCAAATGTGTAGCTCGTTTAGTTGGTGGTAGGAAATTGTCCGTCTGACTATCATCATCTTACCTATGGCTGTCGCCATAACAACAATTATAAAAAGATTTGTTTCGGCATTTATAGGCGAGATTCTCAGTCTTTTGAGGATTCCTGGTAGAGTGCACTTCCACGTCTTATAACTTGAAACTAAGCGAGATGAAGGCTATAATTTTTACATAATATGTCAAAATAAGACCTGAGTAAGGACAATTTATCCTTATAAATAATAAACGGTTATATGGTCGTTTAGTCGTGAACATATTATATCAAACCGACAGTTGAAAAAAAATTGTCGACATCTCAATCTCTTCACTTCACTTCACACTCACAGGAACTGATTTATGGGATAAAAAGGAGTATATGTTATGTTATGTCCTATAAGCAACATATGTTGAATGTTTCAGCTTTTTCAATATTATTTCCTATGAAAAAATTACAATACAAAATTCAAATAATCCATGTGCATTCAATTTATTTTAGTGCCGATTGTCGAAATCCTGAATGCAACAACCTTTACATCGTTGCGATCAATGGCTTCAAAACTGGTGTCTCCGGAAGAAATGGGTACGTAAGGTATATCCATAAAGGTTTTACATGAGGATGAACCAATTACAAGGCCCTTGTGGAGCTGTACTGATCACCGATAGTTTACTTTCCGCGATTGAGCACAGAGCCAAGAGGCGCATAGGCGAAGAGTATCTTGCTAAAGCAAGACTCCATACACTGAAACATGAGAAGTGGCAAGTTTGTTGATTTTTTGCAGGTATACCCTGCAAAAAATCATACTTCGATGGGTATAACCTAGAATATAAAACGCAAACAAAAAGTGCTTTAAAAAATATCGTACGAAGCAGTTCAAAAACATGGAATTAGCTTCTAGCATCTGTATTTCCTCTGTGTAATGTCCTTAATGTTTTCAAGAAGATGGTTAATAGACACCTTTAAGGTAGGCTATCATCATAGAGTTTTCTTATCTGTGCGTGTTTTGAGGTCAATCTTATGAATTAGAAAAATAAACAGACCAAGTGCGAGTCACAAGAGTAAGTCGTTGACCCTTTGGTACCTACTGTTTTTCCGCACGAGTAGAATCTACAAGTCTTCAAGTCCAGAGTAAATAGGTACCTTATTAACAATCCGCTCCTTCTTAGGCTACCTCTTTACTTGTTTTCAAATAAGCTGTTGGTCAAATGCTTGTTTATCACCAATAATAAAAAAAAAAAATGAGTTGTTTATTTTATTCCCAGGCAAGATGAACTCGCTCTTCAGCTTGGTAGAGACGATGGCTGCGCTGATGTTCGAGCCAACCTACACCGCACTTTATTCACAAACAGTCTCCACATTTACTGGTGCTGTGTACATGTTCAGCGCTTTCACGACGCTTCCTGCTATCAGTATACTAATGTGAGTGATTCTCTCAAATTCTTGCCAGGAAATTCCTAAGGGCGAGAGACCGTGGGGGCGTCCAAACCCTGCAAGGAGTAGCCGGCACGATAGAACACTCCAGTATTCTGAGCAAGGCGGTGAGACAGCATTTCTTGTGTGGCTGGTACGATACTTCAACCACCAAACCTGCGGTCGGCAGCCTGAGGGAATGTTGATTGACCACTACCCTCCGCGCTGAGAAGGCGTGATCTACATTCTGTTATCTACCCCGAGCAACGACATCGCTATCTTTTGCTAGTGGTTACTGCTGAATAATCACAACACTGGTAGGTCCTTCAAAGGTTCACCAGGCTTGCGACCACCGTCCTGCCAAATTCCCGCCCCTGTGGTCTAGTGGTTCGCCCACCGGTATCAGGTCCAGAGGTTCCGGGTTCGATCTCCGAGGGGAGTACAATATTGTGCTTGATTTGGTTAATGGTAAGACTTTGGTTAGATCTGCCTTGCTAGCACCATCTTACCTAAGTCAGTCACCAAAAAAACATTTCTCAATTTGTTGTGTTCCAGCATTTTAGAGGAAAGATAGCCAGTATTTCAGTTCGTTGAGGATACCGGGTGAAGTGCGCTTCCACCTTCGGCCTTATCATAACTTGAAAAATCACGTGAGACAATAAAAAAAAACGATATGCCTTTGGTGCTTGTGGTTTGGTGAAAGGTCAGAGCCTTCTGGGATAACTCGTTACATCTAAGACCTAATAATTGTTTCGAAAAGAGTGGCCTCCGCTTGGCTCACGGATCGGTGTTCAAAGTAAATGTGTTTGATAACACATGAGAAGATGCTGTTGCCCTTCTGATGAGATTCTGATGCGGTAAGCGCGTGGCTTTCATCTCACCTGGTTACCCGTAATCCTCAACTAACTGAGGAACTGGCTATCTTACCTCTAAATGCCCGACAATATTTTTTAGAAATGCTGTTATGGCGACAGAATTAGGTGAGATGGTGGTAGCTAGACATGCGGACTTAAACAAAGTCCTACCACCATCCAAACCAAGCACAATATTGTACTCCCCATGGATCAAACCCAGACCTTGGATCTGAAATCGGTGGGTTGAACCACTTGACACCAGAGGCGGTTAAAGATGGACTATGATAGAGTATTCGACGTTAAGGTGCGGTTAAAAAACAGCCCTTTTAACATTGGACGGTCGGACAGGTAGACAAATAAGTGGCGAATTATGCAGCGACCATGCAGTAGTCTTGTTTAAGCTTTTGGTATTAAATCACATTATTTTGATACAAAAAACTTTACCAATATTGATTCCGTAGTTGTGACGGGGTTTAACTAGCCGTGAACTACGCGATAAATAACCGTTTTTTCGTATCAAAATATTAAGCTTGCATTTTCAAGGAATTCTTGAGTTGCGATGTCGCGTGTGCCGAAGCCATCATAACAAGCCTCATGGCTCAGTTGGTAATAACTCTGCCTTCTACACTGTAGGTTATGGGTTCGATTGCCACCCAGAACGAACATATGTGTGATTAAAATTGATGTTTGGTTTTGTGTTTAGGTGTTGTTGTATGATAAGTGTGTAGCTACAAAAACAAAATATATATGTATTACATCCGTAATATAGTTTCCATATTTCAAGCTTTGCTTAGTTTGGGACTAGATGGCGCTGTGTGATATTAATGTCCTGTAATATTTATGAATTTATTATTATTATTATCATTGACATAACAGGATGTCCGTTTACGCTCAGGTCATTAAGGAAGACAAATTAAAATACGTTCAGTTTTTTCCCATTCTCTAGCTTAAATTGTATTTAACAATGTATAACTCAATTTTATTTATAATTTGATATCTTCAAGCTGATCTGATAATACAACAAGGGATAGATAGTAAATCTGTTCGTAATTTAAATAGTATATAAACCCCCTCGAGTACGGGCTCTTTTTTTTTTCTCTGGCTTCGCGCGACTTGCACATTGCCATATACAAGTTTAAAAAAATAGGAAACAGGATTATATTAAAGCATCTGAGAGATAACGAGGCTAGAAAAGGATCAGTAGGGTTGAATAATAAATATACACAAAATTATACAATTTAAAAATATAAAATTATAGCTTTGTAATATTTAATATGAACAATATATTGAATATACAAAATAATTAGTAAGTAGAGTAAGTATAAATAAAATACTAACTAAATATTTACATCATTATTATCAATAAATGAAGATAAACATTGATATATACAAGGATCGGATGAGGAAAGAAGGACTTGAATTGAAGTAGGAAACGAAACCTTTATTGAAATGAGGCTATTGTGCAGCGAAACGGTTTGGGCTCTTAAGCATGCTCATTTATGCGAGTCCAACTGACGTTTGTTTTGACATTTGACATGTACATCATGACAAAGCTCAAGAAGTTTCGTCAAGTTTCGCGCATGTATAAATATCAAAACAAGCGAAATAGTGCGAAAATCGTAACGTGTTCTTTGGTTTAATTAACCTGAATAATGATTTGGTAAAAACCTATGTTGCAGATGGTTCTTCATACAAAACCGAAAAGAATGTATCGGAAAACGCGCTCTGGCCAGGCTGGAAAAAGCAGAAGTTATTACGGAGAAAACAACTACATTAGAATAAGAACCTACTTTAAATTGGTAGAACTTTTAATTGGTCTCATTAAAATAATATCACAAATGCATCTTCAGTTTTACTCAACGTCCCAGAATCAGTAATTTCAATTTAGTATCTTGTATCAATATCAAATATATTCAAATGTTCTTGATGTGGCAATAATGTTATGGCAAGTAATTATTTTTTTTTGCCATTTCAAGAGCCTTGGTTCACGTGTTGCCTCAATCAAAAGCCCGCAAGATTTTTTAAAACCCGGTGCTTTAATTAATATATTTTTTTTTTATCTTTTTTCATAAATAGTAATTTGCTAATAATTACTTTGTCAGCATTATAATGCGATCCGAAGGCGAAGCACGTCAGTAGATTGTTATGTTGTTTATGCACCCAGAAACACCTTATTTTTTTAATTCTCTTTGTTTGCTGTAAAAATACCCTTTGAAGCTGACAAACTCATTAAATAACTGTTGACTTAATTAGCTGACCGTGTAATAGCCATAATTTATAGAGTATATAATTTTAATTGTGAGTGTAAGTGATCCGAAACAGCACCAGAAAGGAGCCAGGGCAAGCAGACTCACATTTTGTTGCATAGATTTGCTCCTTGAAGCGCGGCGTGTATCCAACCGTTCAAATTAACCAGTAACTCATTGAGTGCGCCTTGGTCGCACTCAATGCCGCACGGTCCACACGCGGGCGCTCCGCAGTCACCAGTCTTCTTGAATTATACCCACTTCATCTCTTTCCCGCCATGTCTCTCCGCGGCCGTCAACTGATTCCGCTACGTCGTTCGAGTAGAAAAGGTTTTGCATAAACTAAGCATTAGAAGCATTTAACAAGTTAACGAGACTTATACTGAAGCAATCCATAGATTGGTGTTGGAGCTGCTTGTCAATGTCTCCACCATGGAATTTTAATACGACTACGATCTACCAAATAAAATATTTAAAAGAATTAAAGAACCAAATATTAAATAATCAACATTTAAGGGTTCCGTCCATAAAAGGTGCCTACGGGATGCCTCAAATTCGAAGTCAATATCAAAGTCGTTTATTCAGTATGATTTTTAGGATCATTTTGTAACGTCAAATCTACCGCCTGTTCGGAATCGCGACCAGCACACAAACAGAAAGGCAAGGCCTCTGCCATCTTTCCGTCAGTCCGTCTGTCTGTTATGTGTGTGTAGTAGGCTACAGTCCGTTATATTTTACAATCACAATGAAATTACAAAATAAACAGTTAAATTCCTAACAGTGTGTATTTATATTGCCGATACGATAAAAAAAAACACCTCTTGTATTAAGGGATCCAAGAAAAGTAATTTTTTTGCTTGATATGTGGGTCGGAACCCTCAGTACGTGTGTCCGTACTTGGCCAGGTTATTCGTGTTCAAACGTAAGACGATATCCTCAGCATGAGGGTCTGAAGCACACTTGGCTGATTTAATGTTTTTTTTTAATGAATGCGCTGCCGCAACGCTCAGTTTAGCCTCGCGTATACAGCGTCTACTGACTCCGCTAGAATACTTGCTAGCCACTCGACCGTCAAATAGGTAATTGCTCTGAATGGGATGATTGTAGGACCACAATACCTTCACTTGGATTACGACAGTACCACTCTCAAATAGCACTCTGGCTTCTTAAACCGTGTGTGCGTTCATATTTTGTAAAACCTATTGGTTTTCATGATTTTTTTGTTATATTTTTCTGTGTGAAATTGTATTATTATTATGGAAACGGAAAAACTAAAATGAGAACAGTGACTGATGGGTAAGACTCTTTGTAAGAATACCTACATTAGAGGAGGCATGTTATTTTGTATTGTGTATTACTCAATAAAGTCAAATCCGCTCAATCCGAATGTCACCTAAGATTCATAGGGCTATTTTCCATATATATTGTTTTATTTTTAGTCAGATTACTCGTTTCATTGACTCTCGGGGACCGCCACAATGCCGTCGGTCCATCACTTGAAGAATGGGCGCTTAGCTTAAGATAACATGTAAGATAAAAATATTTATTGCGTAGCTAAGGCGCACACCCAAATAACAGGAAAACATTTTAATTTCCGATGTACCTATCGGTTTCAAAGTATCTAACCGATAATTTAGATTAATTCTTGCGATTCAGTAATACCACAATCTTCTTTATCCGCGTTGAGAGATTTTTGGTTTGGTAAAACTTATGAGTTCGCGTCACCGACATGCTAATGTGACAGGGGCACCGATATGCTACTTAAATACAGACTGGCGGCCGTCGTGGTTAAACAGATTTCTAGTTATCACCGATTATTAAATTTAAAATTTAATAAAGATATTTTGCATCAACAAAGGTGAAAATAACAAACTAATATCATTAAATTTTACCATCACAATACTACGAAATGTAATTGTTTTATAATGATTGTTTGTATTTTTTTATATATTATGCTTAGATCTCCTATCGAAAAATAAAAGGCTTCAGAGAGCGGTATAAGAATTTAAAAAAAAAGTTTTAAGTTTTCACTTCTGTCAGCAGTCCCCATTATGTATTTTTATTTGCTATCGTTGAATCACCTTTGATAAATAATTGGGGTCGTACGTAACTGAAAACACGCTGGCAGCTGCTTTAGAATTGTACAATTGATTTAAGTATAATAGATTATTGATAGCGCTCAGTCTATAAAAGATAATGGAATATCAACCAAACGATTCTAGCGCCAATTGTAGAAACAACGTAATCACACTCAAATTACAGGTGTGAATATAAACGCAGCACTTACCAGAGTAATATTCTCGATGTTCATGCTATGCAGCAATTTCACAAGGGTTGATTTTCCGAAGCACGGAAGCGTGACTTTGGCGTGATCATACTATTATTTTTGCAAGTGTCATTGTAGATTGGTCACCGTCACGTGTCTTAGACGTGTGTGATACAGTCAACTGGAGAATTCAATGACTATCATGGATGGCCTTCAATTGTAGTATACAATTCTATTTTTTCCAATCTCTTGATCACGCAAGAATAAGATCTACGATGGAGCGAGCCTACCCAGGTGGGGGTGATAATAGACTGTGCGTCTGACATTATTAAAGAACAGCGAAGGCGATATAAGGTCGTGAAGCTCCTGAACACACTAACCGAAGTACAATCTGTAAAAGACCGACAAACCCGCAACCTTGAGACGTGGCTCAGGCTGTCGAGCCTTGCTTTGGTAAGGTACTCTTCACCTATGAGCCTCTTGGCTCTGCGCTCCACCGAGTCGTTTGCATTTAAGCAAGTTGATATTTGGCTGAACAATCCCAAAGGTGGCTGCCACATAACCGCCTCTGTGATCTAGTGGTTCAACCCACCGATTTCAGATCCAGAGGTCCCGGGCTCGATCCCCAGGGGGAGCAGTATTGTTCTTGGTTTGGTTGGTGGTAGGATGGCTAGCTACCACCATCCTAACTAATTATTTTGCCAAATCTTAAAAAAAATTGTGTTCAGAGGTAAAATAGCCAGTTCCTCAGTTTGTTCAGAATTCCGGGTGAAGTGCGCCTCCACCTTCGGCCTTATCTCAACTTGTAACCAGGTGAGATAAAGGCCAAGTGCTAACCCGTCGTACAATAAAAATATAAAATGTTGTTATTAGGCTGAATCATCCCAAAGGTGGCTGCAATACCCCGTACAGGATCGAACATGATTTAATTTATTATTTATTGTACTTACCTTCTATCAGGCATGTCTGTATGCAATTTACCTGTGTGGGTTTTCCATTTTGTCTGAGTGGTAAAAGCAAAAACAATATTGTTCAATGTTTACTTCCAATGTTTGGATTTGGAATTAAGATAGACTGTTTCAAGAATGTGCCAAATGAGCCCAATTATGAAAATGGTACATTTAAATTGGAATCAAGATAGATGGTCTTAAAAATGTATAAACTAATTATGAAAACTTTTTTAATAAAACTTTTTTTTTCGTTTAATTAGAGCGAGTCCACTATAATTTTATTTTTACTTTTACCTATCAACACTTAATCTTAAAGAAAATCATGTATATATTAAACGTAGACGAACCACAATAAAACAGCACGAATGATGACAATATAATAAAGAATCGATCATCTATGTGAACACGGTTTTTCCCCAACTGTTTATATAAAAAGATACTATTAATGTTCTACGTAAGTGCTAAACTTACGTAAAACATGAACTCACAAAGTCCATAACAATTGCACACTTTTTCAGACCAGTCAAAGAGCGGCCGCTCACCAATAATGTACGTTTTTAACATCATAAAATCTGCCATACCAAATGACCAAACTACCTAGATCTGCAAAACACGTCAATAATCATTGTCTTGAAACAAAAGGATCAAATAAATCAACAGTAATAAGCCTTTTATCATTTATCACGTAATTGATAACAAACAAATACTATCGGTGAGCAAACCATTAAAGCAATTATTGTTTCATTCGATAGACGTTCACATAATGACAAGTCAAACATTGCTTCATTAACAATCGGTCGTGTTCTCCCTCCGTTTACAAACAATGTCCGCTGTATAGCAACAGCGACGATCGACAAGCAATCCGATAATGGATCATCAGGAGAAAACCGACGTGGAGGAGAAGCCGCTAAACAAAGACGCAGAACTTTACAGCGACAAGAGTTTCAGTGAGAAATGCCGCTATGTGAGAGAAAATATAACTGTGGAGCCGCTGCTTGCAGGCCTCATTATCCCAAGCGTCATTTCCCGCTTCGCCATGGGCAACCTCAACCTGGACAAGGCCTGTCGAGTGAATCTCCAACTGAACGACACCGTTTGCGACGCGCTCGTCCATAAAACATCCAACAACTTCACAGAATACGAGCAGAAAGTCCAGGAATTAATCTCGTCGATCGACATCTGGAAAGGCGTCATCCAAACAGCCTTACCCTGCATACTGATCATGTTTCTAGGCGCGTGGAGCGATAGAACCGGAAAGCGAAAAATCATCATCCTACTACCGATTTTCGGAGAACTTTTGACGTGTTTCAATAATCTGGTGAACGTGTACTTCTTTTACGAGATACCCGTTGAAATTACAGTGTTTTTGGAGACGTTGTTTTTCTCGATAACCGGGGGTTGGGTCACTATGTTTATGGGTGTGTTTAGTTACATAAGTGATATAACTGATATGGAGTCGAGGACGTTTCGAGTGGGGTTGGTTAACTTCTGCCTGACCGCGGGGTTGCCTATAGGGATGGCGCTGAGCGGGCTGCTGGTAAAATACATGGGGTACTATGCCTTGTTCTCGACGACCTCTGCGATGTACATTCTTGTGCTCACTTATGGAACATTGTGCTTGATGGAGCCGGACGCTTGGCTCAAGAAAAAGGGAATGCTGCCTGTAAGTTAATTATTATTTATGTTAAAGTAAGCCTTACTGACTTTATTTTCGACTTGTCTTATTTACTTGTTGTGATGGTCGCGGCTTAGTAATCGATCCCTTCAACTCAGTCCATGGATGACGTTCAAGCTGACCAAGGGTTTTAACTAGAAATAATCTTGCATCTGTGTTTTTAATAGAAAAACCACATGCCAAGCGTGGTAACTATGAAGAGACCCTAAAATTGTGTGAGATGTTTTGTCCAACAGCTGTATTAATGAGCTGTTGAAGTCTATTTGTAAATTGTCTGATAATAAATCCTGCCGATAAAAATATCTACCTGCGCCTTCGTTGAAAGTACTTCGAAAATTTTGAGGTCAAATACGCGATAAGTACATTTATGATTTTAATCCCGGAAGCTTTAAAATACTCAATAACAACAAAGCGATTCTTTTTCATAACAATAATTATTAATTGTTGCAATAAATGTGAGTTCTAATGATAAGATTAAATTAAACATTCTTGTGGAGAGTTTATCTATCGCCTTGATACATAATAATATCGACATAATCCATGACATGGACCTGAGTCATATTTTAAATATGTTTCAAATTTGCTGATAAACTTATTTGCTACCTGTATAGCATAATTGTATCTCTTAACATATATTTTTCGTCTGTACGAGTGACAATTGGACTAAACTAAACAGTTAGACCTATTTTGATGTTATGTTTTGAGTGGGTTCCTTAATTGTTTATGTTTACAATTGTAGCCGGTAGGTGACTGTGACCGCCACGGCATGGCGAAAAGGAAATTCAGGGCATTCCAATTAGCTCATTTCATTGATGTTCAACATTATAACTTGTCTGTTTGTTATTACAATATTATGAGAATAGACATTGGGTTTCCTTTGAGCCCTCAACTCAAAAAATTACGGGTCTTTTGACACGAGACTCTAGGGCTGCCTCTTATTTAGGCCAGCGAATTAGCATAGCTATTCAGCGTGGCAGTGCAACCAGTATCTTGAAAACGCTTCTATCTGTTACTAGCCTGGAACATTTGGGCTACCTAAAAGCTATAAACTATGGTAACCCGACATCATCCCTTGAACATAGTTTGTTTAGTATTTTTTTTTATGATTAAACAAAAAGAGTGTGTGCTTGTAATTTTGAACAATAGACGCGGAACCCGAAAGAAAACCGAAAACCAGTATACCAATTTTTTTTATTTTATTTGTTCGAAATATACCGTACACATTTATGTACAAAATCTAACTCTGAATCGTGCTAAAACACTGGATTAATTACCACGCTAAAAAGCAAATGCTCTGGCCAAAATTTGGTTCAACCAAAAACATATAACATGAAATTCTATAAAATATTATTTACGCGTACATTTTACCCTTTTTCTTTTTTAAGGTACAACGTCCAGAAAATGACAAGAACGTGTCATTTTTCAATATGTCCCACGTAGCGGAAACCACGGCTGTCGCGTTTCGCCGGCGCCCGTCCAACATGAGAATGAAACTTTTGCTGACTATGCTAGCCGTCTTTATATTATTTGGCCCCACTTCATGTAAGTAACGTATTCAAACTTAAATAATTTAAGGACTGGTTTTATATTTCGAACAGCATTATCTCCTTCTGAGGCACTAAGGGCTCTAGATTCGCCTAGATGCAACAAGCCTCACAGCTCTGTTGGTAGTAGCTCTGCCTGCTGCGCTGTAGGTTGTGGGTTCGATTCCCACCAAGGACAAATATTTGTGTGATTGTGATATGGGTGTGATGAGATGAAGTCTAATGGAGAAGAGTGGGGATAAATACATTTTGTGCCGACCCCACCCAGAGTGGGATTACGGACAGGAATGAATGATTGAATTAATTAATTAAATGAATGAATGCATGAATGACTTAACACTTTATTGTACACAGAAATATGACTAGAGAACAAGATAAACATTTAGTGTCAATAATATCTATGTACAATGGGCGGTATTATCGCTAAAAGCGATTTCTTCCAGGCAACCTTATTTGGAGAAATGTATGCAATAAAGTAATAAAAACAGAAATCACAACACTTACATATACATCATAGACAGGAAGATGATACTCGGCAGCCGTGCTTAATACTTGCTAGGTGTCGTTTAGTTTTTTCTACATTATGTGAGTGATATAACCATAGATTAAGGATATACCTACTAAAGTTAGATTGGCAATAGAGTGAACAGGACAACACAAAATACATTAGTGCGCGTGTAATGCGAATGTGTGCGAGGCAAATAGTGCTGCGCTATGCACCACCTGATACTTCGCTTATCGATAATACCCGATTTGACGCAGATGTATCATAAAGTGGTTATTATTTATGTAGGAAATAAAACAATAAAATAAAATTATTATTCTCTCTTTAAGGTTAGACATTAAAAATATTAAGGGTTTGCTTTTTTAAAAAATATTCCGCAAAGTTTCAGTTTGGAAATCAATGCTAATTAATGTCTAATTTACGCAGTCGAATGCCTTGAACAGATCACAAAAAATACCATAGCATAAATAAATAGCATAAAACATGTTGGACTTTTTTGATAGAGGACTAATTTATTAAAAGAATGTCGCCAGCTTTCCATAGAAGTATTTTGCTCTTTTGCAGTAAAAATAAAAATCTGAGAATATAACGTAGTTGCATATATATATATATATGGAACCAAACTAGTTAGCCAAATATCGATAATTGTCATCGATATTATTTAGTTTCGATTAAGGTATTTCACGTATTTGATATTGTTTTAAATTGAATGCCAATACATTCAGAGTATTATTGGGATAAAAAATTACATTTTTTCCAATCCATGTATGTACAAAACATTTATTGCAGTTCCAAAACATTGCCTTTAGATAGCTGGACATTTAAATCGTGTAAATGTGAAACGTATAATTCTGTTATTTATCTTCTTTAGATGCGTTACATCCTTGATACACGTAACGATAATAACTCACGTCTTTTTACTTTAAGACCTATATTTTTTTTTAAATAGAGGGATTTGTTTCTGCCAAGATGACGCCAGTCCGAAACAGGCCAATAGCGTGTACGCGTACGTTAATGGTCTCGCCTAGCTTTCTCACTCTAACATAAGCTTACACTATTCTCTTTCTCTTTTGCATTGCCAATCTACGTATAGGTACTAAGTCTGTATATAGTATATAATAACACTGTTCAGCATAATAATGTAATTGTGCAGGCTATATCATTTTAAAATGTAATTATATTCAAATAAAAAACTAAAAAAGGGGAAGATACCATAAATAGAAATAGTAACATAGAAACATTTATTTGATAACAATAAGAAGCAAGATATGTACAAACGAGGAAGAATTAACAAAATAAGGATAGGCAGCATAGTGTCAAATTAAATAAATAAACAAGCAAGTACAAGAAATATAAACGTAACGATATGACATATGAAAAACACGTATTATACAGCAATAAATTACCTAACGTAATCTAACTCCCTACGTACCATACCTACCCAACACCCGACAAACCTAAATCGTACCTATCCATCCACTAGTTGGTAAATACCAGACTAATAAAATGTTTTTTTTATAACAATATAGGTATCAAATGAAAAGTAATAACCTGCCGATTCTAATTACATTTTATAATACTTTACAAGGCCGCGATCTTGTAAACCCATGGAATTTTAAAGTAGTTGTAGTGTTTCAATATTAATTTCAGCTGAGCATCAAGTCTTCTATCTGTTTGTGAGGAACCAGCTTAACTGGGACATGGTCAGATTCGGACTCTACGTCAGCTACAGCATACTTTTGCATTCATTTGGTAAGTATCGTCATTCTACCTAGAGTAAAATCTTCTGTCCCTGTGTCTGTACCAGCGATCCATGGCCGAGCTATAATTCTAGTTAAGATATTATGATACATTATATACTGAACAATGAGCATTCAAGTTGATCATCTCTCTTCAAATACTTAGCACTCGTAAGGAATGTAACTCTTTCTCTCATTTTTTAACCACCTCTGTGGTCTAGTGGTTCAACCCACCGATTTCATATCCAGAGGTCCCGGGTTCGATCCCCATGGGAAGTACAATATTTTGCTTGGTTTGGTTGGTGGTAGGACTTTTAAGTCCGCCTGGCTAACATCTTACCTAATTCTGTCGCCATGATAATAATTCTAAAATTGTTGTGTTCCGGCATTTAGATGTAAGATAGCCAATTCCTCAGTTTGTTGAGGATTCCTGGTGAAGTGCGCCTCCACCTTCGGCCTTATCTTAACGTGAAACCAGGTGCGATGAAGGCCAAGCTCTTTCCCGTCGTACAATAAATATTTGTGTCTTCAAGTAAAGTTAAATAGGTTCCTTTTAGATAAGCGTGCTCCATCTTAGGTCACATCTATGCATGTTTTTCAAAGGAGCTGGAGGTGAATCGGTTACCATAAGGCAATTCAACCTGTCAATGTTTAAGGCCATTCACTTGTTTGACATGAACCTTGTCCAACATACGAGGTTTTTATATGAACATTATGATGTTACAAATATTTATTTTGCTCAACAAACAGCGAGTTGGATTACTTGGCAAGTAATTAACTTTTTTTTTATATAGCATTCAGCAAAAACATCTGCTTTTAAGTTATTTTGCAGAGTAGAGAGTTGCAGAGTACGTCAGCTGATTAAATAGGTTTTGGTAAGAAAACCCTATTTAATCAGCTGACCGATTAATGTATCAGCTGACCTTTTAAATGTTAGTCTTATGCATGGTGTTAGTTCTGTGTTTGGGTATTGTATTGTATGTTATGTATGGATTTATAAAAAAAAAGTATTTACGTATTCTAAGCATAGCTTGTGATATGAGAGCTAGACTCTCATATCACAAGCTATGCTTAGTTTGGGGCTAGATGGTGCAATGTGAAATTAATGTCCTGTAATATGTATAATTATTTATCATTATTAGCTGGCCAAGCGGACTTAAACAAAGTCATACCACTAACCAAACCATGCACAATCTCTGGCACTCGAACCTCTGGAACCTCCGTGGACCTCTGACACCCGGTAGGCGAACCACTAGACCACAGAGGTGGTATTTGTAGTCATATACATGCATTTTTTATTGGTGATAAACGTTTGACCGCCAGCTAACTTAAAAAACAAGAAAAAATAAAGGTTAGGTCCAAGGTAGAGCACACTTATCTTAAAGAAACCTAAGTAGTATTAAATATTAAAATATATGTCCCATTGTGCTGAACAAGTAAATAGCCAAACCTTCTTCATTGGTTCTGGTTAGGAATAGAACTGATTGCCATCGTCTGTTATTTCGCAGCGGCATAATCTTTGAGTCGTCAATTGAATCGTCAAGTCATTCACTCTGGAATAAGTTTATGTAAGATAAGCGTGCTCTATCTCAAGACATATCTTTACCATTTACTAGATATCATTTAACCTACTTCGGCTATACCTACTTTGATTACTCGTCGTTATGAATTTTGTTTTGTGAATGTCTCGTTTTATCTATTATCAAACTACAAATGTAATAAACAGAAACCAATTAATTTAATAGGTAATTATGCACTAGCTCCTTACAACCCTTTGTTTCCACGTTATCTAATTATGAGATAGTACTGTTAGTAAATGTATGTTCTAATGAAGTTTAAGCGTATAACATCGCACTGTCTGAGAATCGTTTGCCCTAGTTATAATAAATACACGTTATTTTGATTAGGTACAAGATGTTTTAAAATGCAAATAGATAAAGTACATTCATAAGTAGAAATTTTTATACTGACTAGCTAGACAATGTATTTTGTAATGTCGCAGGGTTAAGTATCTCTAAACATATTATTTAAACATCTTAGCCACTTTCTTTATGTAATTACCGGCGTAATAACTCAATTTGACATCCATATTCATATTGATTAACAATCAAATCTCTCTCAAACGAAAAGGAGTATAGGTACTTACGAAAATAATAAGCAAATAATTGGTTGGTGGTAGGACTTTGTTTAAGTCCGCCTGGCTAGCTACCACCATCTTACCTAATTCTGTCGCCATAGTAACAATTCTAAAATTGTTGTGTTCCGGCATTTAGAGGTAAGGAAGCCAGTTCCTCAGTTAGTTGAGGAAGAACTTGTAACTAGGTGAGATGAATGCCAAGCGCTATCCGGCCGTACAATAAAAAAAAAGCAATGTAGCATGTCATTATTATTTTTTGTACTACAGGGAAGCGCTTGGCCTTTATTTCACCTATTTACGAGTTAAGATAAGGCCGAAGGTGGAGGCGCACTTCTCCCGGAATCCTCAACAAACTGAGGTCAACTGATCCCGCGGGACAAGTTCGAGCGGCCTCAGTTGACTAAAGAGCTATTTCTTCAAATATAAAATATGCCTATGTTTTTGTTGATTTAATGTGAAATATCAGCCGAAGTGAAATGGACTTAACAATATATCTAGAATATCAAATTTCATTCAATTTACTATTGAGATAGAGGAGTTAAAAAGTTACCAAATTTCAAACACGGTTGTAAAACAATGTTACCTGAATATATGGAATTGAATTAAGAATTTTACAACATCTGTGGTCTAGTGGTTCACCGACCGGTGTCACATCTAGAGATCCAAGGTTCGATTCTTAAGGGAGTAGGTACAATGTTGTGCTTGGTTTGGTAGGTGGTACGACTTTGTTCAAGTCCGCCTGACTAGCAACCACCAACTCACCTTAACCTAACATAGCCAGTTAGTCAGACTGTTGAGGATTCCGGGTGGCCTTATCGTAACTTGTAAACCAGATGAGAAGAAGACCACTACCCCGTTGAACAATAAAAAAAAACACAATTGTCGAAAAAAAATCTCTGAATATTAAAATTAATAAGTAGATACGTTTAGTAATTCTCGTCGCCATCTACAATCCAGCTGATGATTTAATGTATCAACTGTGTATATCAAGCAATTAATGTTTACTTTACTTTTTATTGGAGATGACAGACACAAGTCACTCATGCTCCCTCAGCACGGGGCGGGGATAACATTTTTGTCCTCTGTTTTTATTCACCTTCGAGATAAGTTTGATAAAAACAGGGGACAAAAATTTTATCCCCTCCCCGTGCTGAGGGGGCTGGAGTTATAAATGTTACAGTACACAGGACTATCAGGTACCTAATGCTGGCTTTTTTTACTTGCAAATAGATTTTGACTGACACAAATAAGTCACTAAGTGTCACTAAGTCTGCTGAAAAGAGTGGAATAATAGGAAGCATTTTCTATGCAATGGTCTCCTCGCAGTCAGATTGATTTACTACCCAAAATATAGTTGATGGTATGTCTTACCAAAGAGGTTCATAAAACATGAGAACTCCGGAATGAGACTCTTTCGTACCTAGCCTCCTCCTCTGTCGAGCGTAACTCTTTTTAACCGACTTCAAAAATAGAAGGAGCTTCTCAATTCGTCGGAATCTTTTTTTATTATGCATTTTACCCGATTACTCGAAGACGCCTGGACCGATTTAGAAAATTATGTTTTTGTTTGAAAGCGATTTTTTTTTGTTCGTTATCAGGTCAGAATCTGATGATAGGATCCTGGAAAAATTTTGGGAACGCTTCAAATATCAGAGTCACATTTGAAGCATTTTGAGTATTTTTAGGGTACCTCAAAAGTAAAAAAAAAGCGGATCACGCGTAAGTCTGTCCGTCCATCTATTATCAAAATAATTGGAAAAATACGTCATCCAGGTAAAAAACATAAAAACAAATTGTATCATATACTTAATTGAAGTTGATTTAGCATACCTATTCAGCGTGGCAATGCAGCCAGTGTCTTGGGCACGCTTCCGTCTGGTACTGCTCTGGAACAGTTGAGTTATAGGCCGTTTGTAACGGTCCTTAGGTAATCTGACTGATTCCTTTATACATAGTTAGTTTAATTGTACATTTTATTGAATAAATAAATACTTATTTTTATAAATTAATATTTCCAGGTGCGTTGTTCTCCATATCGATCCTGAGCAGACGCCTGCAGGTCGAGGATTCGCTGCTTTGCCTCATTTCCATCGCCAGCAAGTTTTCGTCCGCAACGTGGACCGCCTTTGTCAAAACGGATGTTGAGATGTATCTCAGTAAGTGTTTCAAAAAGAAAAACCTTTTTCCCGCGGTTTGACTAACCTACCCGGATAAAAAGTAGCCTAAGTAAGTTCCCTGAGGCGTAATCTACGTAATGTCAAAACAAAAAGACAAAAAAACAACCAGAATTTGTTTTTTTTTGTTTTGATATGGATGAATACACATTATAGGTACTAAAATACGTACATTTATAGGAAAACTGATAAATTGCTCACAGGCAATTTGCAAATCAAATTAATATTTTTTTCTGCAAATTATGTCTCTCCTATGAAATTCGGCCTGTTTTAAAAACCTGTTTGGTCTTTTTTTGTTTAACCTACGACAGGGAAGCGCTTGGCTTACATATCACCCAGAAGGACGCTAAATAGTCTACTGTGGCGCCTCTAGCGGGCTTAATAAGTACGAAGATTTATCAAGGAGGTTATATTATAGCTCTAATCAATTTTGACCTATTTGTTGTTTAAAAATGTGTTAAGCAATGTTTTTTCTTTGACTTGATTTATTACCCTATTACTGTTAAACTCTTTGAAACTAAAATACTTGTAATTGATCTAAGTTGGCAACAATTCGTTTGATTCCAAATATCGGTATGTATTTTCTGAAAATTTTAGCATCAGGTGTAAATATTTTTTTTATTTCTAATAAATTTTTAGAATCAGTTTTATAGGTTCTGAGATTACCCATTAAAACCAACTATAATTTATACAGTAAGATTTTTTGGATCATTTTGAACCTTACTACCTTAAAAATAAGAGTTTTTTTACCGGTCACGTGTTGAGATAAGGCCGAAGGTCGAGACGCTCTTTACCCGGAATCCTCAACAAACAGAGGAACTTACCTCTAAATGCCGGAACACAACAATTTTAAAATTGTTATTATGGCGACAGAATTAGGTAAGACGGTGGTAGCTAGCCAGGCGGACTTAAATAAAGTCCTACCACCAACCAAATCAAGCACAATATACTGTGAAGTGATAACAACAATGCGTTTGAATTTCATTATACCTATTATATTGACTAGAGGCGCTGTATGACTTTTATATATATTTCTACTATCTAGCAACTGTAGTTGACATCATTATGTGATAACCATAACGTCTTTTTTTTAAGTTTGTAAACTAATCACAATCACATTGGATCTAGCTAATGCTTTATATAAATGTAAGACATTTGTTTGTTTCAGTTCCAATCGTCGATATACTAAATGCGACTACTTTCACGTCACTGCGTTCGATTATGTCCAAAATCGTCGATAAACAGGAAACTGGTACGTACATATTAATAATATAAGCCCTAATCAAAGCCAACAATAACTTAAAACTCGTAGTTACACCACACAGACGGCCATCTTTCCACTACATCAACAAACACCGCCCACACTATCAACATACCAAAATGGCCTGTGATTCCAGCACATTCTACCATAAACGTATTAGGTATATTATAAAAATATGAGGTGGCCAAGGGGTATGGGCCTGCCTTTCGATCCGGAGGTTGTGGTTCAAATCCAGTCGTGAACTAATGGACTTTTCGGTTTTTCCTAAGTTTATGTGCGCATGCATATGCTCTGATGGTGAAAGTCACATCGTGAGGAATCCGGCATGCCCTAGGACCAAAGTCCCGAATGACATGAGTCACTGGCTAGTATTCCAAAAAACCAGATGGGCTTGCAACATGTCACGTATTGAAAATTATAAATTAATTTATTAATTGAAAAGTGAAAAATAAAAATTAATACTAGCTTTTTGCAAACCGCAAGCACATGCCTTACGTAAGTTTGGAAGTACCTCTGACTCTGAATACCCCCTAGTAGGTGATCCTCAAAAGATTCACGCCCGGAATAGTGATCAGAGGTGAATCATCGAACGAGAAAAGAGCAGTGAGCCTATTTATTTAATTTATTTTAATTATAGAGATCAATTATTTTTTAATTCACTGTCAGTGAACGTTTTCATTTTCAAAATAATCAATTAATCCTAAATCTGGTCCGATAAGAGCTGTTTAATAACGCATTTTTCGAACCACTCAAAGACCAGCGCAATTAGATCCCTGCTTAGTGTATATTTTTAGTAGGTACGTGAATTTTGGTTCATGTTATGTTGGTAAGCTAAGTAAATAGGTATGTTTGAGCTCAGTTTCGTTGGTCGAGGGCTCTACATAGATTGGTTTCTTGTTGGATACTTTGTCACGCTAGCGGAAGTGTTGATAACATGTGAAAGGATGTGATAATGTGAGTTGATTTTTATGAATGTAACAGTTATAAAAATCAGATAAATTATGTTGAATGAGTTGATAGTGAAACCAAAGATTGTTGGGGAGATGACTAAGAGCCATTCCGTTCCATTTGCAATGTCCCAGAAGAAAATAAAAAACAAAAATGTACATTGGTGAACATATTGTAAATAATTGGTTGATGATACTGTATATACTGGCATTGATCAAAGCCATTATACTGTAATCATACAAAGGATGATATCATGAAGCAAAGAAAACACATGAATTTACGTTGGTGAACATTTTATAAACAATTTGTCGATGATATTGTACATATATATATTATTCGGCATTGATCACAGACTTATACCTGTGATCATACGAAGGATGATATTATGAAGAAACACATGGATTTTGGTTTGGGTGGAAAAACGATCAGCTACTACTACTGTATAAATTAGAAGTTATACATTCTTACAAGAGACGTGTATGGCAAAGCAAAAGTGTAAATAACACTCTACAACATGCTTAGTCATCTGATACATTTGGGCAGAGGTATCCAGAGGAAGAAGTTTTAGAGATAACTATGATATTATCAAGAGGTGGAATAATTAACACTTTACACAATGATGATGATGATGATGACGATGATGATGATAACGATGATAAAGATGAAGTTCTGGGTGGTAAAACAATGTTTGTAGAAGTGGTGGCAACAAACCAACTACAACATCAACAGAGGGATTATTGAGGGAAAAAACTTATGCTGCAATCATTTGAAAATGATAGTACGTTGTGAAATATATCAACGGTATAAAATGTCGTGTATCTTGAAAAATCTTGTGAAAAACCGACAAAATTAAATAGTCACTTGTTTGAAATTATACAAATATATTGCAAAAATATATGGATAAACTGTTTTACAACTATCAGGTTGTTGCCAGCCTTAAGACGGTCGGTGTTGCTAGCAAAGTTACATGGGGATGTAAACTACAAGAAAATCGGCGTGTATTGTTTGTTTGAGAATAAACTAGGTCTATTACTTTACAACAATACAATACTTCCGGATTGGCTATTTGAAAATGTAAAAAATATAAAAAAATAAGTTGTTAGAAAAATATGTATTGTCTTATTAAATAATAACCCAGTTAGCATCCTTGTATCAATTGTTGATCAAAATAATGTTTCTTCAATACCGTTTAACTTAAAGGGTTTGATCATAAGACGTTAACGGGTTATAGTACCTCAGATTAGCAACTCAACGCAACTTTATTCTGGTTTCGAACGAAGATATGGTAGTAATAAAGGTGACATTGCTATGCGCTCAACCACGGCGCTTATGACCACCAGATGACAGAAATATGCGCGTATTTCTACGTTTTTTTTTACGGTAAAACAAACATGAATTTTGAAAATTTTAAACACAGACCGCTGTATATTGTTTTTATTTACTGTACAAAGTTTCAAGCCCTAATTGGGCGTATTTATTGAATGGCGAACATTTTTGGTAAAAATTAGAGTCAACTTTGAATTTTTTTTATCGATTTTTTTTTATGTAATCGTGTTTACGAAACACAAGCGTTCTAGCATCTATTCTGAACAATAACATATATTAATTACAAAGTAAATGCTACAGTATTATGTAAGATATGATCGCTGAGGCTAAGCCATTTCACATATCATAGACTCTTAAGCATAGGCTTTCAAATTTGTATGACAAATTTCTTCTTCCGTTTTCTTATGCATAATTTTTCCCACCTCCATAGGCCGGAATCACTTAACGAACAAAATAAATAACTAAGATAAGTGCTGTTGGGGCACTATGTAAGGATTTAACAAACTACGAAATAGCGGCCAAGAATTTCCGGGTGTGCCTCAAGCTACTAAGCACCATCATCAGATCCAGAGGCCCCGGGTTCGATGCCCAGATATAATTTTGTGCTTGGTTCGGTAGGTCGTCGGGATTTTTTGAAATGCTGACTAGCTACCACCATCTTACCTAATTCTGACGCCATAGCAACCTTCCGGCATGTAGAGATATGATAGCCAGTTCCTAGAACTGCTAATGATTCCAGGTGATATGCGTTTCCACCGGAGGCTTTAACGTAACATAAATCTGTTGAGATAAAAGCCAAGCGTTTTCCCGTCGGACAGTAAAAATAAAACGCAAATATAAAATTAAAGGCTATATTCTGAAAGTTATAAAGGGTAAGCCTACATGATTATTGCAGGCGATTGACATATTATATACGAACATAGAAGCTTAAAAAAGTAGGGGTCTGCATTTTTTAGCAGCAATGCCACCGAAGATATCCAATAAAACAATGTATTTTAAGCTCAATTTTTTTTTATTAATCCGAAGTTTAAAAAAGTATTTTGCTATAAGCTAATACAGGTGAATTTATGTTGGATTTATTAAATCATCTTAATAGGTAATTTTAATATCTTCTATCACTATCACCATGTTAAAGACAGTAACAGAATTGTAGTTGGTAGTGACCTACTATAATTCTGTTTTTTTTTTCAATATGTGGCTTAACATTAATACCTTAATTGTATTCTGATATTAATTTTAACTTAATAATTATACATTTTATGCATGCGTGTAAGCTGATCATGGCTGTGATTTTTTAATTAACTGTTCCTACCCATTTTTTGTGCAATTAATAAATCAGAAATATAATTACATAATATTTATTACGATTTCCAATAATACATTCTTCAGAAATTAATTATTGTTTACCATTTGGTTAGGAACATCAACAATTACTTTTACCAAGCAGTTGAAATAGTCATGGAATAGTTATACAGCTAACCTATTATGAAACTAATGAAAAAAAAATGATAATATGATTTCTGTGATTAACCTAGACAAAGTTTTCGTTTCTGCGTCGAATAAATTGATCGGATATTTATTTACAGAACGCAAAAATATTACTTTTTTGCTCTACCACAGAAACTGGTTTGTGATACTACTTATGAATGATTCTTATTTTACAATAATTACTTTACTCGAGAGCAAAAGTTCCGGGGTCATCTAAAAAAATTATGAATGAATACGTTTATACTTATTTATATATACTCGAGAGCAAAAATTCGGGTCATCTAAAAAACTTAAGAATGATTACTTATTTATATACACTCGAGGGCAAACATTCCGGGATCATCATAAAAACTTATAAATATAATACCTACTCATATACACTCTAGAGCAAATATTCCAGTCATCTTAAAAAAACTGAATTTATAAGGTACCTACTTTCTCTTTGATTCATCCTTGCTTGGATTGTTCCCTGGTCTTCTATACACTTTTGTTTCATTTTAATTCGTCTGTTCTCTTCCAACCAATCTAATATTCAACGGTCCAATCTAAGTGATCTCGAGCATATCTTTGTCTTGAAATACGATGACCATGCTCCAGTTTAGGGCCATTTGCGTGTCAACGTGGTTTCAAATTAGCATCAGCAAGTCTTCGTATCTCACGCCATAATTCTAAAATTGTTGTGTTCCGGCATTTAGAGGTAAGATAGCCATTTCCTCTTGTTCGTTTGTTGAGGATTCCGGGTGAAGTGTGCCTCCACTTTCGGCCTTATTTCAACTTTTAACCAGGTGAGATGAAGGCTAAGCGCTTTCAAGTCGTACAAAAAAATAAAATAAATTTCGTTTTTGTATTTTGGACAATGAAAGTAAGTAGGTTTTTCTTCACTCAGGCTATGAAGGAGCTCGCAGCTGCTTTTCTTGCAAAAACTTTTGTTCTTTGTTTGGGTGTGTATTGTATGATAAATATGTATTTACAAAATAAAAGTATTCAAGTATTCTATCCGTAATCTAGTTCCCATATTACAAGCTATGCTTAGTTTGGGGCTAGATGGCGCTGTGTGAAATTAATGTCCTGTAATATTTATTTATTTAAATTATTAACATGTTTCGCGAAAGATGTGGTTAGGGTATAACGAAAATTGGCACCAATTTCCAGATCAGCAATCAAATAGTAGGTACCTAACTAATTCCCACAAAAATCACCTATCATAAATCGATAAATATATTTATGTTAAATAGATTATGAGAAGCTCAGATATAATTATTGATTGTATCCTCATTCACGTTGAAGTTTTTCCAATCACAGCGGTAGGTAAAAATCTTCTATGCGCTGAAAGATAATGGTATGAAGATAATTTAATGTCTGAGAAAGATCATTATCTTTCTTGGCAACATTAACACACACTGAACCTTGGCGTTGGTTGGTTGGTTGCCGCAAAGCTTCCGGACACTATTTACGACTGAAATAACCAGACTAATAAATTAATTTATTTATCTTTATTCAATAAAAAGTACAATTAAACTAACTATGTACAAAAGAATCAGTCAGATTACCTAAGGACCGTTACAAACGGCCTATAGGTAGCTCAACTGTTCCAGACCAGCACCAGACGGAAGCGTGCCCAAGATACTGGCTGCATTGCCACGCTGAATAGCTATGCTAATTCGCTGGCCTAAATAAGAGCCAGCCCTTGGGTCACGTGTCGCCTCAATCAAAAGCCCCGCAATATTTTTGAAAACCCGGAGGGCACCGGCTCCCCACGGACCCAAGGTCTCCACCCCAAAAGGCTCAAATAGGTAAGCTTTGTCGAGACCACTATATTTGCGCCTTTTGTGATCCTCGGCCGAATATAAATAAATATTTTTTTTCCACTAAATCTAACTTCTTTAGTTTTTAAAGTATGTTTATAATCTACTCGTGTATCTCAGCGCAATTTTTGTTACTAGGCAATTTGTATAATGATTGATAAAACACTCTATAAGAGTATTTTGAGAACTATCCTTAAATCATAATTAACCTAAAGATTTGTTTTATTGATCCGAATTACAAATGAAGCTTGGAATCAATGCATAGTAATTTCAGTAATCATGTCACGTTCAACCAGTACAACAGAATATGTTAAGAGCTAGACTCCTGAAATACAAGTGATTCACTTAGTTCAGGTGTCAAAGGACCATCCACCTACCTTATTGAGTACAAAATAATATTATTTTGGTTCGGCCTCTAAAACACAAGTTTTCAACTTAGTTTAGAGGTCATATATCTACAATATTTTATTTCGAGTGCTAAATACCTTACCTACCTATTAGGTTTACCTAATAAGTAATAAGGCTTTACAACTGTTTTTTTTGAACAATAAACGTTATTATTATTATTATTAGTAATGTAAGGCCCAGCAAAAAGTGACTACAAGAATTCAATTTTAAAATTTGCATGGAAAACTTTGCAGTCTTTCTGTTGGTATTGGTAACAACACATCGCATTCCAAATCCACCGGGAAATAATCAAAATGTATGAGCCGGAGATATTTTTGAATTGTTATTCGGTTCCATTTTGTTCTTCTCTGGTATGTCTTAAACTTTTCCTGTGTCTGTAAAAGAGCCATCTGAAAACAAACAAACATAATTATGTAATGAGGATGACTCGGATTTGCAAAGAGCGTTTATAGGGTTCGTACTCAAAGTGTGCTAACGAAACCGATACTACAGATGATTTGTTATCCGTTCGTCCTTACGTTTGTCCAATCTTAAAAAAGCTGCATGTTTTATAATTTAATAATCAAGATATTAAATTTAATTTAATCGTAAAAGGTTCGAGTAGTACAGCAGACAGGCAGTGTAGGCTTTGTAAATAGAGTTCCGTCAGCACTCATTGGGTACGTACCGTAATAAACATTTTTTGGTTTGGTCAGCTAATGACCACTAAGCTTGTCCAGGATGTAGGATGAAGTAGTTATCAGCTTTACAGAAGACAAAATAAGAGAGTTTAAGGAAGATTTGACTCACATGAAGACAATCAGAGCTGGTAAAGTCATGCCCGAGCTCAGAAGAAACACCGCGCCCGGTAGCACTTCCATGGTTGAAGTATACACGGTTGTGTAAAGAGGAACGTACGCCAGTGGTATCAGGGTTTCTGAAAGACTCACTATTGAGTTCACTTTACCTGAAAATGACATTATTATTTATACTATTCCATATTAAAGGTTACGGTACAAACATGAATAGACACAACGTTCACAATATGTTAAGGTGTCT
This sequence comes from Venusia cambrica, assembly GCA_951394065.1. NCBI lineage: Eukaryota > Metazoa > Arthropoda > Insecta > Lepidoptera > Geometridae > Venusia > Venusia cambrica. Next base: position 3,514,089 of record OX596036.1, read on the forward strand.
GCTAGAGTAGTCGTAGTACCCCGGGCAATGGATGACTCCAGTAACAGCGGTAACCGTTGACTAAAGGACAATGACTTGTCCTTTAGTCAACGGTTACCGCTGAATGAGCGAATTCCTGGTGGATAAAGCTGTAGTGGTCTGCCTGGCTTGCGACAATACGGCGTCAAGCTATTTGCTGCGTTCCTGCTTGCGTACTCCAACGTAGATTTCTCATCCTCACCGAGATTATTGCCCAGGCAAGCCTCGAGGTCAAAAGATGACCCATTTCAAATAAACAAACTACATTATTTTCAAAATCATGTCTTTTAAAATAGACTGTGTGTATTTTATCAATATTTTAATAAGGGACTTCTGTTATTATTACAAATCGAAATAAAAATAAAAAAAACTATTCTCCATACAATAAAACAAGATACTAACAATTGTTAATACCGCTGAATTTTACCGAAATGAAGCAACAGCTGAATTTACCATTACCAAAAATATATAAATTTAGACTAACTAATTTTATATTTTTTAATAAATGTATCTTAATCTTTATCTTTATAGATCCAAAAACCCATCATCTGACTCACCTATCTCATCTGCATTAACTAACTTTGAGAATATCGATCTCATAGCCAACATTGATGTCCCATTCAGAATATCCACCAGTGGTGCTAAAAAGAATAATATATTCGGTTTAATATCAATCTTAAGAGCGGTTCAGTTTAGTTCAGTTCATAGCAGTCATTGATACAGTTCATATAAAAGGGTAAATTAATTACCTACATCAGCTGGTAAATAATTAATTATTGAATAATAAAAATTATATAAAATCAAAATACCAGATTGTATGAATTTATATACGCAATGTCGTATAAAAAAAAATACATTTGGTACCTCATAAAGAATGAATGTATAAATTATTGATTCATAATCATAATAATTAATAATAACTAATAAATAAAATATTAATATTAAATAAATAATAATGGGGGAGAAAATGATATAAGTGAAGAAGATCGTGGGAAAAGAAGAAGAGACGACGAGTCTGAGGTACCCTTTGCTTGAGGGTTTCTAGCGGAAAAAAAATACACAAAAAAACCCGGATTCGGCCTCGACCAACGACATTGTAGTGGTATTGGGAAGTCGATGGCTGGTGGCGGTGAATGAAAACGATTTGTGGCATTCTTATCTACTTAGCAGCAAAATAAAAGGTACTATAGGTACCTCCTACGCTGATTGTTTTGGGCATGCAACGAGAGACCTTAACCCAACAGGAAGTGATCTAGTTCGCAAGATTAAGTAACTATGGCCAACAGTGCACTATATGGGCTTAAAAGATTACCTAAATAAAAGATCGTCGTATTGGGAGCGAAACAGAAAACGAGAGAAGACCCAATCTTGCTGACAGTTGAGATGATACCGAGGGCCGAGTCGTTCCATTGCAGCTTCTTGCTGAACACCAGAATTGAAAACATCGTACCTGAAAACAAACATTTTTCAAGTCCTTGGATGTGATGACGGGAATTTCCAATTATTCTAATATTTTGAAAGACTGGGGTGGCCCAGATGCTACTCATAATGATTATGACAAAGGGATTATACCAGGGCATGGGCAGTAACGTACGACCTTACTGCACCCTCGACTTTACTGCATCACAAGCGTGGTGTTCCAATCCTCCCATAATGATGCTACGTCTTACGTCAGCATCATTATGGGCCCATGTACTAAATTGTTGAGAGAGCAATCGACTTTTAAGGCTGAAATGATGATAAAAAAATGATTTTAAGTGCTTACCGATCGTGTGAGTGATGAAACTGTATGTTTGAAAAATGCTAAACTGCACTTCATTCCAGCTAAACCTGTACCTCGTGGACAAGTAAAGGATCGCTATTTCCCCTGAAATATAAACACAAATATTATAATTAAGAAAGCAGCTAAGTGACTTCCTACTTATCTACTAATTACAATTACTAAGTAATCATTACACAGCGATCTAATTCAATATTTGATATCCTTAATTATGTAAATACACAACAACATTCTTGTTTATAAATTATGTCAGCCAACCATTTTGCAGCAACAGACAATAGTCTGTTAGTAGATCAATAAGTACGTGCAATTCTAACTAGAATTAATGTAGTTTTCTACTAAAAAATAACCAATTGAAACATACCGTACATTGGTCCAAATAAAAGGCAGACTGCAAACAAAAGAATGCAGAGAATAAAGCGTCTGTTGTTTGCTGCCTTCCTGAAGACCACTGTGAAGGTGTTTTTGACGTGAGATGTATCGAAAAATGTCTTGAGGAAGTAGCAGAAACCCCGCCCATCATGCTGAAATCAAGCAAACAACTGTAAAGTATAGGTTAGTAAAATAACATAGTTTCACATAATCATAAAATATAGCAGTCTTTGACCTTTAGATCTTGGTGACTCGTCAGCAAAATGGTAAGATAAACCGATGCGGACACGCCCACCAGATCCCACATTTCAAGGCAAAAAATCATGTTTTTTTGACGGTTTTTTCTTGTATGTAAATTTCCAATTATTTTTTTCGTTTTATTTATTTAATTTGATTATTTGTTTTTATAGCGATTAGAGAAGTATTCATGCTTTGCACGGAAGGGTCAGTAACAATTACAACCACTAGGGAATATTAAAACATTGAATTTTAGAATGAGTTTTGTGATCATGATCAACTGGGCTATAGCTCATTCGGTAGTAACTATATCCTTTGCACTGTAGCTTGTGGATTTGATTCCCATCCGCGACAAACTTTGTGTGACATTTTGTTTTGTATCCGGGTGCTATTTTGTATCATAAGTAATGTATTTAAACAAAATTATTTATGAATTCGTACTCTCCGTAATCTAGTTCCCATATTGCAAGCATTGCTTAGGCTAGATTGTCACAATGTGTCATGTGTAAGCCACACTTATCAAAAATTATCTCGTTCACACCTTTCCCAGAGGATTCACCGCGATTAGTCCTAATCTTTATTATGATACTCATGCATTTACTATAAATATCGATGAAACTGATGCCAAAAGTGAAGCTTAGCAGGCGATAAAAAAAAATGTTCTGCTACAAATTATGCCTGAATAATTTTTTAAGCAACTATATCACGTTGCTTCTGCTTGAATACCAAATGATGATATTAATAACACTAACTATAGCGATATAATCATCATGGTTTACGTTTCAGCCTTTTTACCCTACCTTGCTGAACAAATATCTTAATTTAAAGAGAACCTTTTTTGGATTATCCACTTTCACCGACACATCGCTAACTCTACGGCAACGCGAGCAGAGGTTACGATTGATCAAATAGAAAAGGTATCTTAAGCTTAACCGTAATTCGGTTGAAGGTCTATAATTTTAATTCGAAAAACGAGTGCTTGACGCGTACTTTGCCTATATTAATCTTACGTTTTGGCGGGGTCGTGGGTTCCTATTAATGGTCAGTATTTGGTTTTCAAGCACATATGTATGGTAATTAAAAAAACTTACTTTTTTATGTTCTTTTGTTCTCTCCGGTTCTGTTAAAACAAATTTGATGTAAAGAAAATTTAGGATATGAAGTGACAAAGATGTTCCATAAACAACGTAGTAGCCAAACTGGTTCAACATTATCCCGGAGAGGGCAAGCCCGATCGGCATTCCCACATATGTGCAGAAGCTGACCAAACCAAGACGATATGTTCTGTTCTTTTCCGTGGTGATATCAGCGATGTAGCTGAACGTTGCGAGGGACATAGTCACGTTTCCACCGAAGATGGAAGAGAAAAAAGCGTTGAAGAAAATGAGATATTCCACTCTCAGTTGATCGAAAAAGATGACGTTCATGATAGTGTTCATGTTCATGAGCACCTCGCCTAAAACAGGCAACATCATAATGAGCTTTCTTTTTCCTGTAAGATCCAACCATCCACCGGCAAATGCTAGAGCAATTGCTGGCAGCACCGACGTGATAATGGTACTCAAGCTGATGTACCCAGCGATGTATTGCTGCACTTTTCTCTCGTCGTCGGACGTGTCATTTGAATCCTGGTTTTTCAGAGCGTCACAGACAGCAGTTCCCATATTTAAGTTAACTCTACAAGCTTTTTCAAGACTTAGGTTCTGAGAGGTCATTGAAGAAAGTAACGTGGCTGTTAACATAATCAATGCGGTGGGTTCCACTGTTATATTATTTACGATGTTTGCTATCCGTTTTATGAACGTGGGCTTCCGTATGTCTCCATCCTCGACGCTTTCTGAATTATCAGCACTGCTTGGAACTGCGTCTTGTGAAGGGATTTCCTCCACATTTTCGTTTATTCCAACCATCTTCGCAGAATTTATGAAACCACAATCACTTGCCACTATTGTCCTAGTATTCTGGCCCTTAAGTGTCGCTCTTTTTATTGTTTCCAAACATAAGATAGTAAAATATTATCTAAAGATGATAGAAGATAGTGATAAAAATTGATTCATATTTTACGGTTTCGTACTGCAATGACAAAACGGAACCCTAATAAGATCACTTGGGTGTCTACATATGTGTATAACGATTAACTACATCATTTAATGTATAGCATTCCTACATCGTTTCACATGTAAAACAAAACGTCTTGTCATGAGAGCTTTAGGCGCGTTGGGCATTGTTTGTGATGGGAAAAAGCCATTGAACTCGCGACACTGTTACCATTACCGTACGTAAATGTTTACTGTTTTTGTGGTAGCATGGACCTCGTAGTTCCTGATTCCCTAGATACATGGAATCCTAGTTAGCTAAGCACCTGATACGAACCAGTCACAAACCACAATCCATACAGAAACAGTAGAGAAGTAGGTGATGTACCTATAAATATAGCAGCGCTATGTACAAACCGGTCCCAACACATCACTGCCAGCCGAAAGACCACAAAATAAAAAGTCAGGCGTCATCAGGTCAACTGTTCTCTTCGGCAAAGATCGACAAACTTTAAGTTATCAGTTCTGACAGCACAAAAACAGTGGCACTCCGGGAAGTGCAAATAAAAAAAAGTGCCACTGTATTTTTTTATAATTTTATCATGAGTGTGTAAGTTATTAAATAAATTGTCGAAATCACCCTATACTCTACCTTTCCTCCAAAGATACGGAACCTATATTTTTTTTTAAATATGTCATACTGGCCGTCACGTATTTTTAAAGGAAAACTGAAGGAAGCTTAGTAAATTGGTTTTGAAATTTCACGGAATTTGATAAAGTAAATACGCAGATTGCTATCTTGTCTTATTTTGAGCCATTCCTATAGATTTTTTTGACCTAGCTAGTGCGTTAAGTATCGGACTGACACTCGGAGGGAGTTTACAGTAATATTTTTTTTATTTAAAGGTAATATTTTTTGTCCGTTCATTTGCACCCCAGGTTGTTCTAGTGTAAGATATACCTACCTACACATGGGATGGAAGTGACTCCACTCGAGTCCAACTCGCACTTGACAGATTTATGCACAAGATAGTATACATCATATATACAGGTCAGCTTTTTTCAGGGCACAGAGGTGAAGTCTGAAACCGTGAAAGTTATCGAAAAGTCATGTTACGAGCTACGTGCACGATAGAAATTATAATAAGTACTGAATTAAAAAAAAAACTATTTATTTTGATAGTTTCATAATCAAAATAATCATGTATCAACGTTATAAGCCCAACGTTGTTGAAACACTTTCAAAATATTAAATTTATAAATCCAACTTTATGAATTTTAGTAATGGTTGTTCGTTCAGCCTACGCGTAAGCTATTAAATCCTCTTTTGCTGTTTTTAACTGGCTTTAAATAGAGAAGGAGGTTCACAATTGGGTTTTATTTTTTAATGTTAGTTACATCAGAACTCCATCATTCCTCAACGATGAATATACCTATTACTTATTTCGTTTTTCTCACCGATTAATATTTTTCTTAGACATATATTTTTGTTTACCTTTGAATCATTATTTTTGTTTTTAAATGTATGTACATAATGATTTAAGCTTTATAAATATAATTAAATGTTTATTCTGTAATAGGCTTAAATGGTAGTATGGTACCTAGGTACCATACAACCATTTATATTAGCTTAATAATACATATTATATTAGCTTAATGTCAAGAACGTTGTTAGTATTTTTAGCAGATTGCATACTTCATTACAAGGCTAATCTTTATTAGACCTAAATATTCATCAGCCTAAATCGCCTTTCGCCTAAATGCCGAAGAATAACAACCTAGTATACAAACTTCTTTATCGTACCTTCCTACTTGTATTGGCACTCAAGACTTGATTATTCATATGATAATGAAATATGGCAGGTGTCATCCATTACTAGAACATCATTCATTTTGTATTGTTACATTGCGGCTTGTTTTTAAATTCAAATGAATTCAAATGAAGTTGTTTTTGTAAAAAATAAAAAGGGTTATCCAAGTATACTGAAAGAAGGCTATGCATACACAAGGAACAAAGCTAATAATGATGGTTCTTCACTATAGTGATGCTCGAACCGGAAGATTTGTAGTGCTTCCTTGAAACTTAATTCAGACAACGCTGTGGAAAAAGTCAGTCAACATTCGTGTTTGCCTAAATACGCAAAAAACAATATCTCCATAATTATGGATAAAGCGATGAGGTGTGTCGATCATTTGGGCCTGTAAATAAGATATTAGAAAAAGTTATTTTACTGGAATTCGAGCATAACACGACGGCTGAAAAAGATAACGATATCGAAGATATAAACGCGGCATCACTTTATAAATAAAAAATAGATACTCTATGCCGAGCAAGAAATACATTTTTAAAACTTGATAAAACTAAGCTGTCTATAAAAGAAGTAAAAATACCAAGTATTATTTCACAAAATGTTCTAGTCAGAAATGATGGTGACGATGAAGATAAGATTTTAATATTCTGTAGTTCATTAGCTATGAAAAAACTGAAATTAATAGCAGATAATATGGACACTACATTTTTTGACGACGTCACCTTTAAATGCGTGCCGATATTTTATCAGCTTTATACAATTAAAATTAATGTGAATTTATACAAAGAGAACAGCGACACGGCAAATATTGTTTCGGTTATATACTGTTGCCCAATAAAACGCAGAAGACTTACTTCAGACTTTTCGAAACCCTAGATAGATAACCATAGTCTACTCGTACTCGATAATCGATATACGTCGATAAGACGTAAGCCTGTTTTAGTCGGCATCTTTTGGATCTTATTACAAGTAAATGAATGTTACAATTTGTCTGAAGGTATGTAATTTATTGTTCTATGGATAAATTAAAAACATCAAGGATAATTAGTATGTTAATTAGAAAAAACTTAAAGAACAAACTGTGGTTTGTTATTATGATAAAAAACTTGAACGTTTAGGGACTTATCCATTAGTCTTAATTTTTTTTCATTAGTTTTTATTTAAGCAATAAACATTATCAAATCAACATTTTACGCGCTATGACTAGTCATAACTGAGGGAATATGACTTATTCCCTCTACGCATTAGGTACACCAGGCTTAAATGAATGTCACATGGTCGAATATGTTATTTTAACAAACATCGCGGTTTCGAAAATATAGAGACAAACTACTGTTTATTTTTTTTAATAAAGGACACATAAGTCTTTCATTTTAAGGTGAAAAATAGATCTGGTGCAGTGTTTATGGCATTTAAAAATTATCAACGTTAGTAGAGTTGCCCCAAAATATTATGCTATATATATTTACATGAGACTTCCAGTCAAGCTTTTTGTCAATATGTAGCCCGAGAAAGTTAGTTGATTTAAATTTAATATCAATGTTAGTAGAATTTGAAGCGTCACGTATGAGTTTTGTCTTATTTATTCAATCAATGAATGTCAGTTTCATTCGTTTTAAACATGTTATGGTGACAGTACTATGTATTGTGTAGAATAGGGTCCTACATTTAGTCGGGATAGGAAACGATTAGAAACATGACCGTTCCGTATGATACACCATTTATTCTACCCAAGTACTTACGTAGCTAACTTACATTAAGCTGAATTAGCAACCTACTTACTAAGTACTTATTACACCACATCATCCCCCTAAAAGTAAAAAAAAAACATTTTTTTCTTATATTCTAAATTAATCATAACAAGTTCATAATAATTGTTTTTTAAAAACTATTCCTTAAATAATTTAGTTCTATTTTATGCACAATTACATGTTTTCCATTAATATTAAATTTACATTCGGTGTCAAATCCTCAATTACAACATATGGACCTAAGTACAAAGTATCCAGTTTACTACCGGTTTGATTTTTCAATAACAGTGATTCACCTGGCACATAAACAATTGGATTTATTGACTTATATGTTTGTTTTCTTACATTTTTGCTCACAATTAAATTATTTCTTGCATCTGTTTGTGCTTTTTGTAATATATAATATATTTAAATTCAGATACATAATTATCAAAATTATACAATGGTTCCACATTCTTACATAAATTGCTTGGTAACTTACACAAATGTCCAAAAACTAATTCATACGGTGTATATTTCGTTTCAGAATGAACAGTAGTATTATAATAAAAGCACCAATACTATAACCATGAACTCCAACATGATGAATTATTATCTGTTTGTATAAAAATCTCAAAATATTTTTTCTGCAAACGCCTTAGCAACCTCAGTAGTTGATTTAGTTTTTAACGGATAGGCTTCGACATATTTACTCAATTCACACTGTAATGTTAGAATATAACAGAATCCAGCATCGTCAAAAATCGTCATCGTCAAATCGCACACAAATTTAGGAGGTAATCGGTCAAATTTATCCAGATATCCAACAAATATATAATATTCATAATATAATACTTGCACCTATTTCAAAAAACCAATACGCGGACGAAGTCGCGAGTAAAAGCTAGTTATTAAATAATACGCTATGTTGTATGTACATAATGACATGCTTGGGTCATCACAGAATAGAGTTTTATTTATTTTAGAGCACATCGCATTTTCTTTTATCAACATTACTTACAACATAAACTCATTTTTGAAAAAAATTAAACCGACTTCACCACAAAAACTTACAAATAACTCTTAGGGTAAGTTCATATAATTTGAAGTTGGTGCCGAATTGTCAAGCACAACAACATGTTTAACGTATGGCAATCGTTTTTTTTCGTTGTAAACCACCAAGACGTCTCCGACACACTATTTAAGAGTCGTGTGAGGGAGCAATAATACGTTATATTTTGTATGAAAATATATTTTCCAAATCGGTTGAGTAATAACGGAGTTCTGAGGTAATGCAGTAGTAGTCTTTAAAGAGTCATCGATCACTAACACGCCTGCCAAGCGTGATCATTATGGCAAAACCCTCCATTGCTTTCTTTAGCATAAGGAGAGGCCCATGTCGTATACAGTTGACTTTTATGGGCTGTAATGATGATGATGATACATGTATACAGCATTTATAGCCAGAATGCGTCAAAGTCAATTCCACTTAGTACTACGTATCATCATTACTGCGATCAACAACATGACAAGCGTGGTGAATATGGCAAAACCCTGATGATGATGATACTGGAAGGTAAGCTGTTCAAAAGGAGTAGTGACCGTAAACACCACAGGAAAGCAGAATACGCAATATCGTTTTCTTGAATGACATATATTTTCTATTTATTTTGATATAAAAACCAAACTACTGAACCAATTTTGATAAAATTTCTATGGGACTACCTCGCAAGTATGACATACCAAACGTAATAAGAATCATCGAAATCTATTTCGAAAATAATCAAGGAAGTCATAATAAAGTTTAAAATAATGTTTTGATATTTGATATAAACTGTGAGTGTGTCAGAAAATGTACGATTTGATTTGATTTGATAATTAGCCAAAATTAGTTTTATGAAAAACCAGAAAATATGGAAATGCATTCTAACAAACTACGAAACACTTAATAAAATATTATAATATTTAAGCCATGGACTAGGTTGGTTAAGTACCAGTACTATACCAGCCGCAAGACGCCGGTGTAAGCCTGTTTCCTTGACCTCTCCAAAGCATTTGACCTTGTGTCATATGATGTGCTCTGGAGAAAGTTATGGGACAGGGGTGTTCCGACAGATTTACTTAAAGTACTCCAGTACTGGTACAGGAACCAGATAATTTTATAAAATGGTCTGATGCTATCTCTGAGTCATACAGGTTGGAGTGCGGGGTGAGACAGGGGGGTAAGTTTCGTTTGCTCTTCAACTTGTATGAAAACGATCTCATCGTCGAGCTCAGCAGCATGCGTGTCGGTTGTCGCGTGGATGGTGTTAGTATTAATAACATTAGCTACGCGGACGACATGGTGCTGCTGGGCCCGACTTCGGGATCAGTCGGAGAAATGCTGAAGGTTGTGAAGAAAAAGAAATAAGTGCTGTGCAAGGCCGCCGGTGGTAATACAAAGAAAAGTTTTGCAGACTTAACCCTTAACGGTACGAACATTCAAAGAGTGAACACTTTGAATATCTATGTCATAACATTACCGACGACCTTAAGGATAATATTGACGTAGAGAGGGAGCGTAGGGCTTTAGCGGTTCGAGGGAACATGTTGATCCGTAGGTTTACCCGATTTACTGCAGATGTCAAAATAACGCTCTTCAAAGCATACTGCCAAAGCTTTTACACGGGAAATCTGTGGGTTGACTACACCAAAAAGCCGCTGGATACCCTACGTGTCCAATATAATAACATCTTTAGGATGATGTTGGGGTTCCCTGATTTGCAGAGTGCGGGTTAGTTAAAATCGCATCCTGAGAGTCATATCGGATAGGTTCACCAGTCCGATATGGAAATGTTTTGTTCAAGTTAAGGGCTGTAAAACCAACATAAGTTGGTCATCTGCTATTGTTTTTATTTTTATTTTATTTAATTGCATGCCTAATAACTTAGTATTTTAAGCTTATGTTTGTGTACTAACCGTATATTTGGATTAATTTGTCCGAAATAAAAGATTTTTATTTATTTAAGTAAGGAAACAAAGTCACCTCGCCCATAATATCAATGTTCAATAAATTACCTCCTTGTATAACTGAATTAAATTGGAGAGATTTAAGATAACGACAAAGAATTTCTTCGAATGCAACCCTTTTTACAAAATGAAGCAAATGTTAGATTAAGTCAATTGAGTTCACGGAATCTTCATTTTTGGAAAAAAATCATCACATATTCCTTAAATATTTTTCTTAAAATAACTTGCCTGTAACACTTAATGTTTGTTAAGGTTTTTTTTTTGTACGACGGGGAAGCGCTTGGCCTTCATTTCACCTGGTTTGAAATAAGGCCGAAGGTGGAAGCGCTCTTCACCCGGAATCCTCAACAAACTGAGGAACTGGGTATCTTACCGTTAAATGCCGGAACACAATTTTTTTTCGAATTGTCGTTATGGCGACAGAATTGGGTAAGATGATGGTAGCTATCCATGCAGACTTAAACAAAGTCCTTCCACCAACCAAACCAAGCCCAATATTAAACTCCCTCTGGGGCTCGAACCCGGGACCTCTGGATCTAAATTATATGGATATTATAAGTTAAATGCGGAGGTGGTAAATGTTTCTGATTTATGATTTCCTGTAAACTACAAAAGGGAGCTGCGAATTTCAAGTCATATGATTTGGACTGTGCGTTTTTTTTGTACGATTTTATGTCGCAGATTCAAGATTGTGTTCTTTTTCTTTCCAGCCAAAGTGAATTCCTTGTTTTCCCTGACGGAAACTTTGGCATCGCTGGTATTCCATCCACTGTATTCTTGGCTCTACATGAAGACGCTCTATGTCTTACCTGGAGCCGTGTTCCTAACCAGTGCTGCAATGACCATCCCGGCCTCTATAATACTAGCGTAAGTATATTTGAAATAATATACTTACATATATGGCATTAGTCCTATGTAATATAACATTGGCATTACATAAGAAACGTAATGAAACGTTATTTTTATGTAATCCCTTTATGTATTAGGCTTGAAAAATTACGGAAAACTGGAAAGTTTTGAACTGGAAACTAAGCTGCGCACTTTGTTATTTAAATACAGATAGAGATACATATATGTTAATTTGCTCAAACATAATGGAGGCTCGCATAGACTTAAATATAGGTATTATCTATTGGTATTAGTTATGCTCTTCCACAAAATACATGCAATTTTTAACAAAGTATAAATTAAACTTAATTGTGTATGTTGTAAATTAAATAAGATAAGTAAGATATATAAATGTTAATCAAAAATAGTACAAAAATAAAAATTCAATCGCATTGTGTGCCAAATTCCAAATTTGTATTGTGCAATCACAATCTGTCATCTAAAAAATCATCATGAATATTGAAGTAAGATATGGCATGAGCTCTTTTATAGGGAGTGATATTATGCTGCATATTATGGATGCCATACAGATATTTTTTAAGCAAAGCTAACATTTATTCAATAAAAAGTACAATTAAACTAACTATGTACAAAGGAATCAGTCAGATTACCTAAGGTCCGTTACAAACGGCCTATAGGTAACTCAACTGTTCCAGACCAGTACCAGACGGAAGCGTGCCCAAGACACTGGCTGCATTGCCACGCTGAATAGCTATGCTAATTCGCTGGCCTAAATAAGAGCCAGTCCTTGGGTCACGTGTCGCCTCAATCAAAAGCATCATACAGATTAATATCGAATAGAGAAATGAAAGATATAGTATCCGTGACTAGCGCATTTTTACCGCCCCTGTGGTCTTGTGGTGTGGTCTCACCGGTGTCATATCCAGAGATCCCGGGTCGAGGGATCACCATGGGGAGCAATATTGTGTTTGGTTTGGTTGGTGGTGGGATTTTGTTTAAGTCCGCCAGGCTAGCTACTAATCTCACCTAATTTTGGCCATAACAACAATTCTTAAACTGTTGTGTTCCGGAATTTAGGGGTAAGGTAGCCAGTTCCTCAGTTTATTGAGGATTCCGGGTGAAACGCGCTTCCACCTTATCATAACTTGAAAACCAGATGGATATGAAGTGATTGTTGATGATGTTGAAGTTGAAGGCCAAAAACATACGAATGGATCGTAAATTAAAATTAATAAAGAAAACGATTGGTGAACCCCGCATGTGTAAATTTAAGATCTGTCCTAATAAGATGATGGATTTCTGGGTAACGGAGTAATAAAAAGCACTCTTATGCAGCTGAGATAAGATTGTTGATATGGATTGATCTAACCAAATAACATGAAACACCCAAACAAAGAATAACAAAGTTGTGCCTTTGATTATAAGGTTTATCAGTAATAGCATGTTAAACGCTATCATGGTCATCACGTGCTATACTACGATAACCTATTAAATTGAACAGGAAAATCCAAGAGGTGTTAATTTAACTGCAAGAAAATATTACTTTCATGGAAAAAATCTAACATAGCGTTTTTTAAAAAGGTGTAGGTAAATAAGATGGATGGGTTGTGTTAAGATACAGATAGGTAATGATAAGTTGATTTGATAGGTATATTAACTATACTGTTTGTTTACAGTACCTTCTACATCCAGCACAGAAAAGAAGTTAAGGGTACGCGGAAAAAGGCTCTGGAAGCAGAAATCAAAAAAGAAGCGGAGATAGGAGTAAATTTAGATTTAAATATTGGTATCAATGAGAAAAACGATCATAATTCCTTAGATAAAACTAAATTATAAATGTATACATCTCACATTGGTACTTAGGAGGCCATAAAAAGGTGTCAAGTATATTTTTGCAAAACATGTGGTTATAAGGTACTTAACCAATGAATTGAGACTAACGGGTGGAAGCCGTCTGCTTTAAATACATGATTGAATTTCGACTCTAAGTCTGCTGCAGAGAAGCGCAAGGGTATATAATATTATATATAATTATTTCCAGATAAAATACAATAAATATAAGTGAATTAATTATAGGACTATAACTAAGCTACATAAAAAATGTAGATGGGCAAGGATGAGAATGTGTGTCAAATATATAACTTTTTCTAGTTAAGAATATTATTAAGATAATATTATTATAAACTGTTTATTAATAACATCAATCAAGATGTTTTAAATCAAAATAAATAGTATTAATTTGATGATACATAAGTTGAAATGTACATACTTTAGCTGTTTATTTTGTTACTGGTGATTATAAATAAATAATGCAAAATTAATATAATGTGTCCTTATATACCCCTTCCTGTATTTCCTTTATCAAGTTGACAGTAGTTCCAATCTGATTTCAGATAGGCAGAATATCTTTTGGTAAGGCTTTCGTGGTTTTCATAGGTTGGTATATTTTGCAGTAGTACAAAAAAATAAACAAATTCACAAGCATAGCGTACCATTGAGTTTACCAAAAAATAAGGAAACAATTTGTCATGATCACCTGGATCAGTTCCATGTGACTTAATTGAAAATTATACGTTATAAATAGATAATGATAAAAAGTATGACCAGTAAAATGTGTACATACTATCAAGTAAAATAATGAATCACTTGTACAATTTTTATCACAAAATTAGGTCATCTGTAGTTTATCTTTTACTATCTTACGATAATATGTTTGGAAACAATAAATAGAGAAACAATCGTGGGCATTAATGCAAAATGCAAAGAAAATAGTGACAAGTGATTGTGGCATCATAAATAATTCTACGAAGATGGTAGGAATAAACGAAAATGCGGAAGAAATGCCGCTACGAGACGCAGTCCCAAACAGTGCTGATGATCCAGAAAGCATTAAGGACAGAGATATACACAAATCTCCAGAAAATCCCACGTGCTTTCAAAGGATAACAAACATCAGGAAAAACATAACAGTGGAGCCCTCCGCATTCCTCATGCTAACTGCCACGATACTTTGTGCAATGACCTCACAGAATCTTGCTATTGAAAAAGCTTGCAGAGTCAACTTAAATTTGGGGAGTGTTGTATGTGACGCTCTCAAGAACCAAGATTCAAACGAGACCTCCAATGAAGAGAGAAGAGTGCAGCAATATATTGCTAGTTACATCAGCTTGAGTACCATCATCACGTCAGTGTTGCCAGCATTTATTCTAGCATTTGCCGGCGGATGGATGGATCGTACAGGGAAAAAAAAGCTCATGATGATAATGCCTGTTTTAGGCGAGATGCTTATGAATACGAACAGCATCATTAACGTCATATTTTTCGATCAACTAAGTGTGGAATATCTACTTTTCTTCAACGCTTTTTTCTCTTCCATCTTTGGTGGAACCACAACAATGTTCCTTGCAACCTTTAGCTTTATCGCTGATATCACCACGGCAGAGAACAGAACATATCGTCTTGGTTTGGTCAGCTTCTGCACATATGTGGGAATGCCGATCGGGCTTGCCCTCTCCGGGATAATGTTGAACCAGTTTGGCTACTACGCTGTTTATGGAACGGCTTTATCACTTCATGTCCTAAATTTCCTCTACATCCAATTTGTTTTAACTGAACCGGAGAGAACAAAGGAACATACAAAAGTAAGTTTTTATAATAACCATACATACCTACATAAGTTAATCACCTCTGTGGTCTAGTGATTTTCCTATTTGGTTGTGTTCAGTGATTAAGAGTTACACTCAGTCTGCTTCTGAGGATGCCAGGAATACGCTGGAAGTGTATTTCACCTTCGGTATCATCATATCTTGACACCACGTGAGATGATGGTAAAGCGCTTTCCCACCATGTTATTATTTGTGGAATGGAACTCATTTCAATAAAACTTTGAAATATTTCTTTGGGCAAGTTCAAATATACATATTTTTGAAAGACAACTTAACTGTAAAAGATTTTCTAGTTCGCTCCGTTCACTCGATCAATTAATATATTTATATTATTTCGTACATCAAATTTCAGCTGTTGTTGAAACGTATTTGTTATTGTAAACTACCTACTTTGTTTTTTCAAACTTTAAAATATATTAACTTTCAGACATACATTCTCAGAAGGTTCTTAGCATTAATTTCCAAAAACTAAGATAACAATTATTTACATTGATGAATGATTTACATCCAGACAGAAGTCTAGACTCTCTATTGATGTAGGTCTTTGGAAAATATCCAACATTCATTCGAATTTATATTCCTTATATACCAGTTTGGGGATGAAAGTCGCATAAAATTGATACGATTATTATAATTTGTTAACAGAAGACTTCATACTAATTTCCACTTCAGTTTGAATGTATGTATGATATGTTTGTTAGTAGAAGCCTTAACATAAATTTTCTTGTTAATTTTAAAGATGTTGAACTTGTGTACAAACTTCACCCCCCATTTCACCCTCATAGGGGATTAATTTCCAGAAACTCTAATTTTTTTTTATCAATAAACAGAAGTCTAAACACTATTTTCTGAAAGCTTGATTTTTTTTTATTGTATTTGAAATACCTACGTTGAAACTTACATAGTATAAACTTTTAACCTCCATTTGACCCCAGTAGGGGAACTCTTTCCCGGTAAATTACAATGTATGTGTATAAAAAGAACCAAATTTCTCATTTCTAACTCTTAAGATATATATCGATCGTTCAAACTTTCATCCCCAATTTTTCAACCTTTTACTTCAAAATTTAGTCAGTCTGTAAGTCAGTCAGTACCTACATAACATTTTATTATGTAGATACTTTCCTAACATTATAACGTGTACCAATAACCCTTCCTAATTGTTTACATACCAATAAAAAGTAAGATCTATGAGCTACCATATTACTAAGTAACTTACAAACCCAGGTGACTACCTGTAAGTTAAATACTGAATTATTATAACCACGTAGATAATTAGTTTAAAATCTCAGTAATCTTATCAATTTATTCCATAAGCAAGAAGGATATGAGCAAGATATTTAGATGATCCTTTGCAACATTTCACAAGACTTCAATCCTATTAACTCCTTTTGTAAAGTTCCTTTTTGGTATAAACAGTTAAATACGTTTATACCAAAAATCACAAACGTTGCCTCATACATGCATACATACATACATAGATACTTTTTTTATGAGTTTTCGTAAACAAGCGCAACGTTCGATAGTAGCTCCAAATTGTATCAGGCATCATCACCCAAGCACATGTTTTACTATCGCTTATTGAAGATATCAATGAACATCAAGGTCAAGCTTACAAATTGAAAGTGTGATTGAAATGTGCTCATATCTTTAGAAAACGCATCATTATCGCATGGATTAGGACCGCAATGAAACCTCTGTGTAAAGTACAAACGAGATGGTTTTTGATAAATGCAGCTTCAAAACACTACGTTCTTGTTCTTATTCTGAGTGAGGGTGATCAAGGACTGCACTGACGTCCCGCTGTGGGGTGTATTGTGAATTTTCCCCCATGGTTTTAACTTACTCTACCCCAGCCAGTCCAGCTCCTTAAAAGACAATACTTTGGGTTGTTGGTGACACTTATTGAGCACCAAGTTCACTAATATAAAGAACAACAATGTCAAAATATAACAATGAATATCAAAAATATATTGTTTTGTCACATGTAGCGTTCTGACATTTAAAAACGTACCATACACTAGTAGTCAGCTGTCAAACTTCAAACACCATATCTCTGAAACTACTAGTCCTAGACTCTCCGTTTTTAATTCAAATGAAAGCTGACCTGATGACTAGTTCTACATTTCTAATATGAAATTTTATGACTTTTGATTATGTTACATACTGACAAACATTGCGCATACTCGTTCATATAACGGTTTCAAAGATACATAAAATACTATGTAATTGTCAAACCACAAAACAGGATGCCTAAATGCAAATGATTATGATTTTAAAAAAAGAAATATCCAAGCTGTTTTGTTGCTACATGTGGGCGCTGTTTTTGCATTTACTAATTCTGTTCAATTTTGGTTTCAATAAAAATGGCAGCTTTTTTTTATTTGAAATGTTAGAGTCCAGAAGAAAAGCCATTTTTATTGAAACCAAAATGAAACCGAGCTGAGTAATAGAATGTTGCACTTACTTGCACTGAGTCATAATAAAAAAAAAGCTTATCAACTTTTCCCCGTAAGAGTACTGTCAACTGCATGTATAGTTACTATTTGGTCATCAATATCAGAGTCAGCTGTGAATTATCTTTATCAATATCTGAAATCTTCAATGTAACCTTCCTATCTGCCTTTGTGTTGGAAATGATTACCTAATCATACCTATATCAGGCGTATAATTTATAATATAGTCAGATTAGTTTTACTGTATCATAATTCGTTTACAAAGACGAAGTAAGTAGAGGTTTACTCTACCTTGGTAGTCATTGATTATCAGTAGCGAAGTTGTGAGTTTTAATCATAAATTGTTTCGGTGTACTTTTAAAATGGAAACAAATAGAAGTGATACAGATACAAAAGAGTTCACAGAAACGGATCGTCTCAAAGATGGCGAGCCAGAAAAAACCGAACGGAACTTTGCTGATACTTGTAAATATGTCATAAAAAACATCACAGTGGAGCCTATACTACTGTTCTTCATTTTATCGTCCATGATCAATATAATGACAACACAAAATTTGAATTTGGAGAAAGCGTGCCGCGTGAACTTAAATTTCACAGATGAAGTGTGCACTTCATTAAAGACGCAAAACGTTAACAGTCAGAACAGTTATGAGAAAGAAGCACAGAAGCTGTTTGCATCATTTATGACGATGAGAACATACATAACAACAACCGTGCCTTGTGTTCTTGCTCTCTTCATCGGTTCTTGGTCTGACAAAACGGGACATAGGAAAGTGTTTCTTATAGTGCCTATTTTTGGGCAGCTTATAATATGCTTCAACAACATGATAAACGTTTATTTTTTTATGGAGCTTCGGTTAGAAGTTCTTGTATTTAGCGAAGCCATTTTGGAAGCTTTCTCAGGAGGGTGGTGTATCATGATACTTACCAGTTTTTCGTACATATCTGCTATCACGTCGACTGAAACGCGGACTTTCCGTATGGGCTTATTAAATTTTGGTATGACTGTGGGATTCCCGATAGGAATGGGAATGAGTGGTGTGGTACTAAAGAATTTAGGATATTACGGAGGTTATGGACTGGCAGCGGCCTTACATGCGCTGAATATATCGTACGCCATCTTTTTTTTGAAAGAGTCACCAAGATCTAAGGATCAAACATTGGTAATATTTTTTAACGTGTGGCATTAGCACAGCTATGTTCTTTCTTTTATTTAGCTAGAAAACATAGTTGTTTGCTTGATTTCAGCATGATGGGCGGGGTTTCTGCTACTTCCTCAAGACATTCTTCGATCCATCCCACATCAAAGACACCTTTGTAGTGGTCTTCAAGAAGACAGCAAACAACAGACGCCTAATTCTCTGCATTCTTTTGCTTACAGTTTGCCTTTTATTCGGGCCAATGTATGGTATGAATTTCTTTGCTAATTGCTAGTTTTATGTTGAAAACTCAGTTAATTCTAGTTGGAATAACGTAATTTATATATATATTTGAATACTGTCAGAAGCTTTTCTTTAGTAACAAAATAACTAAAGAGCTGTGTGGCCAAGTGGATATGGGCCCGCCTTCTGATCCGGAGGCTGTCGGTTCAAATCCAGTCGTGCACCAATGTCTTTTCTGTTTTTGGTAGTTTATATGCGCATTTGACACATGCATATGCTCATGCTCTGACGGTGAAAGTCACATCGTGAGGAAACCGATATGTCCCATGGACATATCGGTTGTATGTATGTGTGTGGCTGAGCGAGGATAGGTTTGCAAACTGTCACGCATTAAATACCTACTGGCTACTTGCAAACCATGTGCATGTGTCGAAAGTAAGTTTGGATGTGCCACTTGCAGGTGATCCTCATAATATCTACGCCCTGAGTAGTGATCAGAGGTGAATCCTCGACGGGGAAAACAGCAATGAGGCACTGAAATTAACGTTGTTGATTTTTTTTTACTAGAATAAATAGTGATTACATGTAGTTAGTATATATATAGGAAGACATCCTACTAAGTTGGTTGCGTGATTTAATTAATGTGTGAATGTTTCAGGGGAAATATCAATCCTATACTTGTCTACGAGATACAGATTCAACTGGGATGAAGTGCAATTCAGCATTTTTCAAACATATAGTTTCGTCACTCATACCGCCGGTAAGAACTTTGCATAACCAATATCATAATTTCCCATATAACATCATTATTGGAGGATTGGTAGTAACCCAAAAAAGCCCGACTTATCAGGCAGCGCTTTTATAGTACGTATGTATGTCAGCGTTAGATTATAAGAACCGTCCGTTTGTAATATGCCTCGGCATATTGTAAACGGTCGGCAAAAATGGTGATCGATGATGAATCCGTCGGGACATGACCTCTCCATCCCGACAGAAGTCGTCCTGTGGTTTCAGTTAACTCTATTTCTGATGGAACTAGATTGAGGACGAGGGGCACCGCGTGAAGGATAACTAGTCTTGCGTTACAAGATTCGATTGTACATTCCTGTAAGGCCATTTGCTCACCTCACCCTCTTGAGGAGAGAGTGAGGCAGGTATGTGTCTATGCTAAATAAAGCAAGCGGCAGAACTAGAGAAGCTAGAAATAACGCGTAAAATTTAAAATGTTTGATACTGTTGTCAATTTTCCGACCGTTTGCAATATGACGATATTAAAAACGGACGGTGTTTACAATCGGACGTGACAGAGGCATATTACGAACGGACGATTTTTACAATCTCACGGTGACATTAATATTAATTTATTCAAAATCCGTCAACACTTTTCGCGCCCAGTATAACAATCCCTTCAGGATGTTGTTGGGAGTTCCGAGGTTCTGTTTGCGGAGGCGGGCACCGATGGGTTCCTCGCCTGCATGCTCAAAAAAGCAGCCTCACTGCTAAGCAGAGTCCGACGGAGTATCCATCACACCATCCTGATGATAACAGCGGACAAGCTTGATGGTCCGCTTTATAAACACAGCGTTGATGTGCTAATCAAATAGTATGTATAATAACATATTAAAAAGTTCATACTACTAATAATTTATGGATAATTATCTGAAAATAAAACGACGTATTATTTATTTTGTTGGATTTCACTGGCAGACTATGATAGGTACCTACTTAGGTAGCTGTATGTATTACCTTCCTATATACGACTGGCAAGCCGTGGCAGTCGCGCCTGAAGTATCGACCACTACAACTCAGACCATGGATGACGTAAAATATGACTAAGGGATCTCACAGAAGAAAGGCAGCCGCTTCTTTCTGTGTATTATTTACACCTTTACTGTAATCACCATTCTGCATGCCAAGGGTGGTGATTATGGCGAAACTACTTTGGATGAGGGTCTGTTCAGCAGTGGTCACCAATGGTCTAGCTATAATATAATTATAGTTGTTATTTGTGTGCTCTCTGGTTACACATTTTTTGCGACGTCTTTGTCATTTTTAATTTATTATGAACAAAATACGTATAACTATATAACTTGCATAATTATCATGTTAATGTTCATGTTTGACGTGTATTTAAAACAATAAATAAGTCTATAATAAATTAATGTAATAAGCCTCATAGCTCAGTTAGTAGTAGCTCTGCCTTCTGCGCTGTAGGCTGTGGGTTCGATACCCATCCAGAGCAAACATTTGTGTGATTAATGTTTGTTCTGTGTTTGGGTGTTGTATTGTATGATATGTATGTATTTACAAAAAGTATTTAAGTATTATATCCGTAATCTAGTTCCCATAATTACAAGCTATGCTTAGTTTGGGGCTAGATGGCGCTGTGTAACATTAATGTCCTGTAATATTTACTATTATTATTATTTGGTGGGTTTGAGACGTATTATTGTCAAGCTGACAAATATGGATTGAAGCTGACGCTTCAATCCATACCCTGGTCACAATTTAAACACCCACGCTGGCATATGGAACAGTTCCTATTAATCCATACCATCATAGATCATACAATACATCATATAACCCTCTTACCTAATTCTGTCGCCATAATAACAATTCTTAAAAAAAATGTTGTGTTCCGGTATTTAGAGGTAAGATAGCCTGTTCCTCAGTTTATTGAGGATCCCGGGTGAAGTGCGCCTCCACCTTCGGCCTTATCTCAACTTGTTACCAGGTGAGATGAGCCAAATTATGATTTTAAATTTGAATGGCATGAAAAAAAAAAAAACAAGTTTAATTCCCGTCATTTACATCCACAGGCTTGAAAAATGTTTGTTTTCAGGTACGATGTTTTCAATTCTGGTGTTCAGCAAGAAGCTGCAATGGAACGACTCAGTCCTTGGTATCATCTCAACTGTCAGCAAGATCGCGTCTTCTTTCGTTTTCTGCTTCGCTTCCAATGCGACGATCTTTTATATCGGTAGGTAATCTTTCCAACCCACATAGTGCACTGCTGATCATAGTAACTTTGTCTTGCAAACTAGAATTTTGAACTCAATTCCTGTTGGGTTAAGGTGCATTGCATGCTACACCAAACAGCCTTCGTGTAAGAGTACCGACAGAATCTTAAATTTTGATCCAAACTTTATAAGAATGCTTCAAATAGTGTTCCTGAATCGCCAGCATCCTGAGACTCACCACGACACTACAATGTCGTATATCGAGTGGAAAGTCTTTCAAAACTTTATTTATGATGGAACAGCTCTTGACCTCAAGGATTTCCTGGGTAGCTACAAAATCTACAAAAAAGCGAGATTTACCGTTAAATACACGCTAACTCTCATTTTGAAGGTGTTAATAGTGGATGACATCCAAAAAATGTTTGTTCCTAGCGGTTACGTTTTTTTTATGAATGATCTATTAGCTTGCAACTAGAACTGGACAAGCCTAGTTCCCATGGCAGTCCAACCTTGATCTGGCCTAGGCCAGCTATGAATTCACAATGGAGTGAGCTTTTCCAGTACTGGCTCTCCAGTAACCGTGATCAAGCGAAGGCCAGTGATTTCGTTATCCGGAGTAGACTAAGTAACCACTAGGAGGTATAGCAACCTACTATTTAAATAAATTCATTTATTGATAGTCATCGTGATTCTCCAATACTTATCTTCATTGTTGTAAATTATAAAAAATACAACTATATCGTCAATCTTTATGCTAGGGATTATGTAAAACGACAATTTTAATCGGAGAGCACCGCTTTTGGAAAGTCATCCCCAAATAAATAAAGCACGAACGAAAAAACATATCTCGTCGATTGTATGCAGATGGGAAATTCCATAGAGCTGGGCACATGATCATTAACCGATGTCATTTTTATTTTTAGCACCTCTTGTGGACATTCTGAATGGTACATCACTGTTGGCTATGAGATCTATATTCTCAAAGCTAGTTAATGCAGATGAGTTAGGTGAGTGACAATATGCGGAATCTTAATACACACACAGTTGGAGGACTTTCGGACCTTTAAAGATAAATAAACAGACTTACTAGAATATTTAACGTAAATAAATTCAGACAAAAGGGTTCAAATTCAAGTTTAGCTGCATTTCGGCGAAAAGCAACGCTCATCATTCAATTCAATTGTTAATACCTTGTTTTAAAAGGGTATTGGGTATTGTTTTTTATTGTATCTGTCTATTTTACTTTCATATCGATTTTTCATAAAAATAGAAGTCCCAAATTAAAATAAAATTACACCATTTAACACATCAACAGCACGTTGTTGTCCACAGCTGCACAAAGTCTCCGTCAATGCTGGAGGAGGTTATGCCATAATCACCACGCTTAGCAGACGAATTGGTGATCGCATTAAATGTGTAGATGCACAGAAGGGCTTCTTCTGGTGAGATCCCTTGATCGGCTTTTATGACATCCATGGAGACGGGACAAGCAAGTAGCGCACCTGGTGTTAAGTGTACTCTTGTACAAAGCCTTACTGTATAGGTCACATCCACAAAGAACATAGCCTACACGGCACTGCATTGCGCCCGTCAACTTGATTCATAAAAGTGTTAAGCCTCACGTACCCGTAATTTCACCGGCAACCATACCCATCAAACCGAAACACAGCAATTCTTGGCGGCTGAAATAAGTATGGTGGTAGTAATTCTCCGGACGAGTCCTTTCACTAATCTTCTACTACTATATATATCTATTCTAGTTTTTTTGTTAATGACCGTCTTATATATCGTCTTATATATATGCAACAACTAAAATAGCTTAGCCAAGCGATATCGGCAAATATAAGCAATATTTCAGTCAAGTTTATTTGATGTGCAAATAACAGTTTTGTTACGCAATCAGTTCTTATAGAAATTAAAAATGTAGTTGTTAAAAAATCTGCAATAATTTATTTGGTTACAATAATAGTGTGTAGGGACATTTATGTGCGGTTAATTATTTCCATAACAATAATGATGATATCATTTTCAGGCAAAGTGAACTCAATAGTGAGTCTTACGGAGAACCTGATGCCGCTGGCGTACGTTCCTCTTTACACAACCGTGTATACTTCAACCATGGAAGTGATACCGGGCGCGGTGTTTCTTCTGAGCTCGGGCATGACTTTACCTGCTGTGTTTGTCTTCCTGTGAGTCACAGCTTCCTTAACCTCTGTTATTTCATATGCTGAGAAAGCTCGTTTCATTGAATGATTCCTGGCAATCATAGTGAACATAAACTGACCAATCACAATCATGTTTTCTAGGGTTTCGTACCCAAATACTGCCGAGGGAACCCTATTATTAAGCTTACGATGTCTAGCTCTTTACATCCTTAAAAATATTTTGATTCCTAACAAATAATATGGAGAAAATATGGATATACATAGAGAACATCTCTATTGCCTGAAAATTTAAACCACCTTTTATTACTACGCTTTTACCTGACAAATTTGAAAGAAATAGGTAATTTTATTCTTAAATTTTCATCATTCTATGTCACTAAAAAAGATGCAGCTTTTTAAAGAATTAAAAATAAAACTAGAGCTAACGGAACTATATAACAAATATAACCATATAAACATAGAACCATATAACTGAGAAAGAATTCTCAGTTATATGGTTCCGTTAGCACCCTTTGGGTACGAACCATAAAAACATTGTCTCCTATCCTCTTTGCTCCTATCCAAATAATGCTCATTACATAATATTGTTTTTGTTTTCAGGTGGCTCTTTTACAGACACAGGAAGAGTTTAACGCATACCAAAGAAAAAAATGAAACCGAATTACAAAATATGTCTTGAGATCTTAATTAGTTTTTAGATTTTATAAAACCAGCATGAGTGTATTAAAAGTATTTGTGTGCGAGAAATGTTAGTAATATAATGTATATTTACTGATTTTGTTTCCGTATTAAAATAAGTTTTAATGATAACTTTTTCAATAGTATTTTTGTGTTCATTCATTGATATTGAGGAACGCCTAATTATTTGAATGAGTCATGTTTGCCCTCATTACGCGAGTCCGATACGAACTAGGCTGTTCCTTCAACACTAAAAAGTCTGGTTTTACCATTATGTTCTGGACTCTTAGTGGGCGTAGAACTCAAACTTCACTAGTTTTAATAAACATGTAAACATCATAATCAGAGCATATTTGAGGCTCGAATAAATACCATTTACAAAGAGACAAAAGTATCGTATCATACCCCGCATTAAATTTTTCACTTATTCCATAAATGATTATTTGTTAGTCTGCTAAAAAATATTTTTACTGGCTAACTATTACGGTTCATAAATAATAAAGGAAGTGGATTGGCACAACACAGTTTTCAAGAGTCGTGTTGCCACCATTTCAAAAAGTAACTTTTAAAAGGTAATTTGCTTGGATAACTCAAATATATATAACGCGCTCAATTCACTTTAATATAACTTGACTAACACGTAATAATAATTTCCATTGTATCGGAGCATGCATTCATATAATGCTGTTTACTATGGCAATGTATTTATTTATAGCAATGTAATACGCTCAATGCTATCACAATGGTGCAGCTTCTATTATATATTAGATAAGATAACTCTCTTATCAAATAATGAGAACTTTGTAAATATTAACATGGATTTGAAGTTTATT
Organism: Venusia cambrica; assembly: GCA_951394065.1. Lineage (NCBI taxonomy): Eukaryota > Metazoa > Arthropoda > Insecta > Lepidoptera > Geometridae > Venusia > Venusia cambrica. The sequence goes on from OX596036.1 coordinate 3,540,070, forward strand.
GACAATTGTGAAACAACGTTCTAAGTATATGCATAGCAAATAAATAATGCACTATACACTGTTTAGATACCCTTGCCACTCGAATGAGTGTTCTCATCACGGTCAGTTGATAAGTAACATGCAGTAGCTGTAGTATACTTTAATGATGGAGCTTATTAAAGAAAACATCAATGTTAAAGATCAAAATGTAACAGATTCTAAGCCCGAAGATGAAGTTAAACAGTCACTGCTTGAAAAAAAACCCAAGGATGCACCCACAAATGAACTCAATACTAAAGAGGTTGCAAAAAAACTAACATTCCGAGAAAGACTGAAACTTATCAAAGATAATGCAACAGTTGAACCTATAATGGCGTGCTACGTCATGCCAAGTGTTTTAGCGTCGCTCGCGGTACAGAACCTGAATCTAGAAAAAGCATGCAGGGTAAACTTAAAATACGGTACAGAAGTGTGTGATGCTCTAAGTTTGCGGCAGACAGAAAACTACACAATGTATGAAGACGAAGTGCAGCGGTTGATAGCCAGTGTTCAAATTTGGAAAAACGTAGTTCAAACAGCTATTCCAGTATTGCTTATACTTTTTGTAGGTGCGTGGAGTGATAAAACAGGTCGACGTAAAGCTTGCATACTGCTGCCGATTGTTGGAGAGTTAGCGTCTACTTTGGGCTTTATTTTCAATACCTATTTCATGTACGAATGGCCTGTTGAAGTGGCGGCGCTTACTGAAGCAATATTCCCAGCTTTAACAGGAGGGTGGTTCACAAATTTTATCGGAGTGTTCAGCTACATCGGTGATATCACCACAACAGAGAACAGGACGTATAGAATTGGATTGGTTAATGTATTCATGACTTTGGGCTATCCCATTGGCAGTGCCCTTAGCGGGATCCTGCTGAGATTGATTGGGTACTATGGAGTGTTCTCATTATCTGCAATATTGTATTCATTCAGTTTGCTTTACGGTTTCTACTATTTAGAAGACCCGAAACCAAAGAAGACTGAAAAGGTAAGTTATTTGTTTTCGTCTACGTTTATCTTAATGTCATGGAAAGTAAATATTTAGAGCAAGGCTCATCGTAGATATAATGGTTTTCAATGTTAGGCTAAGATGTTTTGTCAATGGATATATTTAGTTGTGTAAGTTATATTTTTTATGGTAATTTAAAAATGTATATTTTATGTACCTAAGATACCTTTTAAAATGTTTAGACCAAAAACTGCTGCACTGGTTTCTTGCGAGAGTTCTTTGACACAGAGTTGGTGCTTGATACCTTTCGAGTAGTCTTCAAGAAAGGAACCGGCAACAGGAGACTCAGAGTATGTCTTCTCCTCATAGTGGTCTGTGTCGTATTTGGACCCATGCACGGTACATTATTTATTCTAATTTTCGTCATGTTGTATATATTTTAATTCTTCCCATATAAGTCTTATCCACATGATTGTGACCAATTTCACTTCCTTAAAAGAGTACTTTTTAAAATAGGGCTTAAAGCATCGATTATTCCCGGTACTTACAGTTGTTTTTTGGGGTCTGTGAACCTTTGGTGTTTTATTTTTAATTTAAGTTTTCAGAAACACGATTGGTGAAATTATACTCGATAGAAAAAAAAACTCAAAAAACTCGATGATGCACATTTACCTCTGAAATCGCCCGATACTTTTAAGTAATTCTAGATTAAATAGCTACTATGTATATGTTTGCTACTTATTCAATTTTTGGTAACATTTTTAGTTCTCACATAATTAAAAAAAGTGCGATGAAATCCCGCTTATTCGTTTCACTCAGCTACGTTTATGTCTCGTTGTCCTTATTTTACGCTCCAAGTGTCTTATCAAGATGTGAAATTGGACTAAGTCATTGATCAGAAATGATCAGAAAACATGGTTAAGCGTTGGATGTGAAATTGGACTGTCATTGATCAGAAATGGTTGGTACCTGTCTGAATGCATAAAGCGGTTCCCTGGAAAAATCAGGATACATACCGCTTAATACCTTCAGGGATATTTAGCTCACTCAGCAGTGGGAGTTTTTTTTTAAATGATCGACGAGGAAGCGCTTGGCCTTCATCTCATCTGATTACAAGTTGAGATATTGCCGAAGGTGGAGGCGCACTTCAGCCGGAATCCTCAACTAACTGAGGAACTGGCTATTACCTGTAAATGTCGGAACACAACAATTTTTAGAATAGTTGTTATGGTGGTAGGTATAATGATGGTAGCTAGCCAGCCGGACTGAAACAAAGTCCTACCACCAATCAAACCAAGCACAATATAGTACTCCCCTGGGGATCGAACCCGGGAACTCTGGATCTGAAATCGGTGGGTTGAACCACAGATGAGAGAATTGATGCGAGTATTAAAGATGAAAAAATAATGTCTGCAACACAGATCTTGTCATCTCGTAGATAATTACGGTGGAAACAGAGTACACCGCTAAGAATAACAATATTAAGAAACTGTATCTAGACTAGCATTACAATAAGCTGTATTATTATTAGAAAACGATTTATTCAAAACAACATGAGGCTGGTACTCTTTTTGTTTGTCGTAATTTTTAACTCATTCCCATCTCATCCGCGGGGCAGATGGGAATTAGTCAAAAAATCCCATCCACTCGCAACCTCGATGATTAAATTAATTTTCACCGAGGGGGCAACAAGTGAAAATGTGTTTATATTTTTAATATTACTATTCGCTTTGATATATATCTCGCGTATTTTTCAGGTGAATTCACAATAATGTACTTGTTCACGCGGTACCGATTCAATTGGGACGAGATGCAGTTCAGTATTTGGTCCACGTACGCTATAGTTACCAACCTATTAGGTGAGTTAATGTTTCAATTGACTGGCTCTTGCACTCTGAATTTATATGACGCAAGCGCTAGATTGGGAGCTTATGGTTGGATTCAAATAAAGCACGCTTGTTTGTACCAACTGAACCCGCAATTCCCCCTATCCCATCCTAAACTAGTTCAAAGAATAACTAACAATAAAAGAGACCATATCCTTAGACCTCCAAGGCCTAAATCTCAACCAGATTGTGAGTAAAATTTATTTTAGACTGAAGTCGTAAGTCTCCGTAAATAGCCGACTGAATGTAATTTCAAAGACAATATATCGATAAGATAATTATATCTGATTGTAAAAACCAGTGCAAGTCGAAAACGAACTTTGAGGGTTCCGATATCTTAAGGCAAAAATAGAATGTAGCACCTTTGGGTTTCGGAACCCTACAAATAATAATACATATTACAGGACATTCATTTTACACAGCGCCATCTAGCCCCAAACTAAGGATATATTTGTAATAGACAGAGAATAACTAGATTACAGATATAATACTCATACTTTTACATTTTTTTTGTAAATATATACGTACTTACAACATGATACAATACCCAAATACAGAAAAATCCTCTATATGAATCACATAAATATTTTGTCTTGGGTGGGAATCGAAACCAGCGCAGATGGGAAAGTTACTACCAACTGAGCTATGAGGCCTGTTTTAAAGTAATGTTTTACACAAATGTGACACATTATGCATTACTTTCAAAATTCTTCAAGACTTCTAGAATCTGCTTGTGACATCACCCCGCATGTAATATAGATGTTTGTTCTGTGTTGTATCAGATAGTACGTATATACAAAAAAAAACATAAAGTATTTAGATTCTACGTAATACAGTCCCATATAACAAGCTTTTCCTAGTTTTGAGATAGTTGGCGGTGTGTAAAATGCCTATTAAAATTAATAGAAGTGTTTTGTGTGCAAATACGCACGTATATAAAAAAAAAAACAAAGTATTTAGATTCTACGTAATATAGTCCCATATTACAATATATTTTTTTATATACGTACTATATGATACAACACCCAAACACAGAACAAACATCTATATTCATCACATAAATGTTTGTCCTGGGTGGGAATCGAACCCACAGCCTACAGCGCAGCAGGCAAAGCCAACTGAGCTATGAGGCTTTATTTAATTTCATTTCAAATTTCAAAATTTTAAAATTTTATTTTCAAATTTCAAATTTTATTCTTTATTTAAATACAAATTATGATGAACACGTGTTATTTATCACACATATGTTTGTCCTGGGTGGGTATCGAACCCACAACCTACAACAGCACAGAAGGCAAAGATAAACCTTGTATTGATATCGCTTTTAGCCATAAAAATAAGAACCTTGATTGTATCAACCTATATACCTGTTGGAAGAATACTTATCAGTTACCACGAGGCACATTGACGGTCATGTAAGAGACGTACCTCTAGCTCTTAAGCATACATTATTATCTAGGCATACCTACTACCGATGTGTGCATCAGAAACTCTGACTTCTGAATCCATTATCACGCTCAAAGTTACATTAGCTATACCTTTACAAATATTAAGGTTGTAGAGTTTATGAGTCAACTTTGAAATCAAACATTTTTTTTATCTGAATGAACGAATGAATGAATAAAACGAAATACTTCATTGCAAACCTTGAAAATAAAAACTGGATAACTTAAAAATAAATGTACATACAATGGGCGGTATTATCTCTAAGAAGCGATTTCTTCCAGACAACCTTTTGATTGAGAGGATTTCATGGCTAAAGAGGTTGTTGGTGGTGCGCATAACTATAAGTATATCATACATTATGATTCTGAAATCAGTTATCTATTATAATTTAAAGGATCATTCTAAAGACTAAATAACAAATATTAGCAGAAATAAGGATTTGCTACCTTGATTCTTTCTAAAACAGTCTAAAAGATCGAACCCGGGACCTCTGTATCTGAAATCGGTGGGTTGAACCACTAGACCACAGACGCGATTATAGATATTAGGTATAAATAGCAACTACATCAGTATAATACACAGCATCATCGGCCCATTAGTGTCCATTGCTTGACAAAGCCTTTTCCGTAGATGGGGGGTTTTGCAATAACAAAGTCAAAGTCAAAGTCAAAGTCTGCCCTTTTTCTGGTGAGATCCCTTTGTCGGTTTTTACGAAATCCATGGGCTGTATCTGAGGGGTAAAGGGGCCACCATGGAAACGGCAGAATAACACATTCATTCACAAGGCCGTAGCCCGATGCTTTAGTCAGACCCTCAACATCGACATCCCACTAAGATGCTCTGCATGCAGCAGCTAAGGTAGCATTCGATGACGCTTTCATAAAAGAAAACATCCTATATGGAGGTCACGACCCTCCGATATGACAATGTCGATACAAAGAGGAAAATAATTCATAAATATTATTTTGGAAATAATATAACGATAAGCTGTTAACCATAAAAACAAGTGCCGGATTATACCTACCTAGAAGTGATAGGTATCTACTGATGGAAGATTACTTATCACTAATGCTTATACGAGGTACAGTGTAGGTTATGTAAGAGACTTATTTTTAGCTATTGACAGACACAACAATTTTAGAATTGTTATTTTGGCGACAGAATTAGGTAAGATGGTGGTAGCTAGCCAGGTGGACCCAAACAAAGTCCTACCACCAACCAAACCCAGCTCCAGCTCAGTTGGTAGTAGCTCTGCCTTCTGCGCTGTAGGTTGTGGGTTCGATTCCCACCCAGGACAAACATTAGTGTGATGAATATGGATGTTTGTTCTGTGTTTGGGTGTTGTATTGTATGATAAGTATGTATTTACAAAAAAAAGTATTTATGTATTCTATCCGTAATCTAGTTCCCATATTACAAGCTATGCTTAGTTTGGGACTAGATGGCGCTGTGTGAAATTAATGTCCTGTAAAAACTAAGCACAATATATTGTACTCCCCATGGGGATCGAACCCGGGACCTCTGGATCTGAAATCGGTGGGTTGAACCACTAGACCACAGAGGCGGTTGGTAACTTGACAGTAAAATAGTAAATAATAAAATATATCAGAATAATACATAGGCTCACTCATCTGCGCGTAGGTAAAAGATCGAGGGCCTGACGCGTTGCTGTGATCAGACCCTAACTATTCTCGACACATCACTCTAGGATGCTCTGCATGCAGCAAATATTCGTGCGTTATCATAAAGGAAAAGGCGACATAGATTAGAGATAGAATTCCGATGCGAGGAGGAAAACAATTCGTGAAGCTATTGTGTGATTTGGACAAGATACAACGATAAACAGTTCAACATTACAACGTGTACAGATTACAGTTACCTAGAAGTGATAAGTATGTATTTACTGATAGAAGATTATAGATATTAAGATAAACGGGCACATTCAAGTATTTGTCTCTAGATACTCGTTATATCTATTTATCTGAATTCAATCCATCTTTTTAAAATAGTGTACTCTGCTGGTCGCCATTCCAATCAGGCGGTAGATGTGACGTTTGAAAATGATCCTAAAAATCTTAATGAATAAAAAAATTGACTTTGACTTTGACTTACTCCATTCTCGACTGCTCTAGCCTTCTTACTTGTAACACTAGCACCAGATCCAGGTCTCTGTTCTCCATTTAAATAGCACGTCTTATTACAATCCAATCGTCAGAAAGTATCGCATATAAGTACTTTATTTATTATTTATTTATTAGTACATGTTAGAAGTAGAAATTTGGACATAGGAATTCCACAAATTAATCGTGTATTTTTGCGCTACGAATTGTGGAAGTGACATTATGTGCAATTTAGTTACATATACATTTTATTTTTGTTAAACTTTTTCTATTTGTATTATTTCTTCACCTCTTATAGCGTAACACAGAACTGTCTCGCTTTCTTTTTGTAATCATGTTGTGAACACATACTTAGAGATACGATCAGGTTGTAATATTTTTATGTGTGTATTATTTATCTAGTGTGTTTTTCTTATGTGTGCCTTGTTAGTAAATAAACTTATCACTTATGCACGAGGTACAGTGACGGTTTTGTAAACTAATTATAGACTAATTAGACATTTAGGCTTTAAACAGATGGGGTTGCATTTGAACTGCAGTATGGGCTAAGGTACTTCAATGTATTCGAAGACAAGGATAAGATCTGTGGTGGAGCGAGCCTACCCAATAGTTGATCTTCAACTCTTTACTCAGAGACTTATGTATCGTTACATATCAGTAACTGAGATTGCCTTCTAATGATCCTAATAATGCCACTCAAGACCTGCTTAGTTAACTTGAGCTCCGAAGTGTTTCCATCCGATTCATTTTCGGATTGCGTAAATATGATCATATTTCGAAGTATCGCCATACCCTTAAGTAGTTTCCCATCCGTATTTGCCGGAATAGTGACATTCTTCTTTTTATTCCTCATTTTTATATTTCATTACTCCATTCTTTTTATTCCTTCGACTCCTGCTTACCTAAAGGAACGTTTTCTATTTTTTCATCTCTCTCACTCCTGCCAATGAAATATTCCCATACATTCTTTCATTTTCTACGGCAGTTTAATAATAGCAAAAGTACTCGGCTACAGAATTATTTATCTGTATTAAAACCGTTTGTAAAGTATCTTCCTATCTCGCAGCATATCTATCATTCATCTCTTCATTGACATTATCATCATCTTATATTGCATGTGCTTATATTTAATTATTTTTACCGTATGTATGTAACTAGTAATATATTCTAGGTTCATAATATATTTACATTACATTATGTTTTGTAATAGCTAGTCGAAACGAATTCTGCCAGTTGAGATCTACCGTGGCATACGTTGCTCTGAATCTCTTTGTGGTAGCCATTACAACCCAAATAGGGAGCCATGAAACAAATATAGAAAAAAAACATAACATCCATTTAAACTGTGCTATAAAACATGCGCATTTCATTGTATAAAATTAATATGGACATGGTTTGAAATTTGAAAATACATAGACTATACTTTTTATCAACATACGATGCGGCCAAAGCCGCGGCTGGAAGCTAGTGACAAAAAATGCGGTAATTATTGTATTACCTTTTAACCAACTTTCAAATTTCTTTTTTCTTATGTTTGTTCCCCGGTTACTCGAAGACGCCTGGACCGATTTTCAAAATTATTTTTATGTTTGAAAGGGTGCCAAGTGATCCCATCGTCATCCGGTCAGGATCTGATGATGGGACTCTGGAAAAATCGAGGAAACTCTTCAAATATTATAGGCACACTTGAAGCGTTTTGGGTGTACCTATTACCTCAAACTTTGACTTTGTCTGTTCGTCCATCTGTCATCAAAATAATTAGAAAAAATACGTAATCCAGGTAAACGAAATTGTGTCATATTCTTCATTGGAGTCGGTTTTCTTTTTAGTTTTTAAAACGTAATTATTTTCGTTCCAGGTACATTCTTCTCAATATGTTTATTCAGCAACTACCTGAAGTTGGACGACACAATTCTGGGGATAATATCCAATTGCAGCAAAATAGTGGGCGCTTTTGCGTACGCGTTTGCGAGAAATAACATGGAGATTTATATGGGTGAGAACCAAAACTTGCAAGCCAGAGTTGTTTACTGGAAACTGTGTGCGGTTAGACATATTATATCAACCCGCTTGCGGTATGGAGGTGTTACTAGAGCTTTTCACAGCAGCTGTGCTTGAGAATGGGTTGCAGTCCTTGCGTGAGGACATAAAATACTATGTACTTGGTACACTAGCAAACGCTCGGGACTTTGTTCCCGTCAACCGGTAGGAATTTCCCAAAATCCTTTTTATTGCACCCACGAAAGCTACTCTCAAAAATCTTGTATGGATAACATTTGTTTAAATAGTTATACGTGAAAGCTTAATTATTCACAAAAAGTAGCCCAAGTTACTACTTATAACATTAGCCATCTCGCCGTAAAAGTTCCGTTGAAATTGGTCCAGCCGTTTCAAAGATTAGCCGGTACAAACAGACACTCAAGTTTTATTTATTTTTATAAATATTGGCTGGCGCCAGCGCATCTGGATATGATTATTTGTTTTCAAGCAAAAAAGAAAAAAAATTGGATAGATAAAGATTTATCTCGAATTAACTAGCCCGAGGTTTTTGCCTTTATCCTTGTGCGCTAGTTGCGATACCAAACAGGTGGTACCAAACGTCTCTATATGCCCCTAAAAATTTTAAAACAGAAAATTATCTATCTAACAAAACCAGTTGGCATGTTAGCACTGGAAACATTTCAGCCTGGGGCTCATCAAAAAAGCCGCAAGACAAAAAAATCTATTTCGTGAACAAGCGAAAAACATGTCAAATATTATGTTAAGAAAATTCGCGGATTTATTACGACATATTTTTCTATTTTGAGCTGATCCTAAAAATCTAACAGAATATATATAATTGATTTTATTGAATTTAGATTTTTGCATCGTGATTTTCCATTAAATCGCCAAAATGGAACTGTATGATGGCTTTTGCGGACTAAAACAAAATATTTAAATCATAATGTATATTTTTTTTAACAGCGCCTCTTTTGGAGATTCTCAACGGCACTTCCTTCATAGCGATGCGTTCCATTGCTACTAAGCTGGTGAGCGGCGATGAATTTGGTAATTTAAATATCACATTATACACACGCATACACGCCCAGGCGTTCCAATCCTTTCATAGTGCATCCCTACACAGTTAAATAAAACTAGGTACCCTAAATATGTTGTCTAGGCCAAACGATTCCACGTCGTACAAAAAAAAAATACAAACTGTGTGATAGCTGTCAGTTATTCATACACAATACCTAGATAGCATAAATATACACAATACACAGCTTCATAATAAACACACAGCTCACACAGATACTTATACACTTACAGCACATCACTCGTTTAATTCTTTAGTGTTTAAAAACAGTGAGATAGACTTATTCTACACTAGTAGAGACAAGTAAGCTTAAAAGGGCGAAGGTGGAGGCGTATTTCACCCGGAATCCTCATCTAACTGAGAAACTGGCTATCTCACCACTAAAGACCGGAACATCATTTTTTTTTTATTGTGTCATGGTGACAAAATAAGGTTAGACGATCCAGGTGGACTTAAACAAAGTCCTCGGGATCGAACCCGGTATCTCTAGATCTGAAATCAGTGGGTTGAACGACTAGACCACATGCTGTTAAAACACATGCACACACAACCTCACACACAGCTCAGCTAGACTGCAGAACTTCACCATAATTTCCACGCTTGGCAGGCAAGCCAATATTCACAATGCATAATTGTTCATACCAATTACACAGTTTTTGCAGATTTTTCACATATCTTTGCGCTTTACTTATGTTATGGAGAGTTCAAAATTACTTATCTTTGCTCCACCAGGTAAAGTAAACTCTCTCTTCGGGTTAGCAGAAGCGTCGATGCCACTGGTCTACGGGCCTCTCTACTCCAGGGTCTACATGGGTACTCTCAACATCCTCCCAGGAGCGGTCTTTCTTCTAGGAGCTGTGCTGACTGTCCCGGCTATACTTGTGTTTGGGTAAAACTGTCTCTCATTGATGTCAAGCAATTTACGCCTGCTTGAGGAGTTGGAAGAGTTTGCTGCGACATATTACGTGCCTGGATGAAGGCACAATAGTCGCGAGGTTTGATGTGCCTAGAAATTGATATCTTTGCTTTCACATTTCACTTCCACAGCTATTTCTACCTTCTTGATAGCTATGTCCCTCTACCCAGGCAGGTTCGATAGGGGAACAACGGAGCCGTGGATGTTACAATAGTGTACGAGTGTCCGCAAACACGCCCCTCCACTTTTTTCAAGCGTTCTTTTTCCCTTTAGTAGCGTAATACCCATGGCGATACGCAGTATTGGCCTAAAGTTTGAATCTTTTTTTATAATTATTGTACGAAGTGCTTGGCCTTCATCTTACCTGGATTCAAGTTATGATAAGGCCGAAGGTGGGAGCGCATTTCACCTGGAATCCTTAACAGACTGTGGACCTGGCTATCTTACCACTATATGCCGATACCTAAAAATGTATACTTTTTGTTATGGCGACAGATATAGGTAAGATTGTGGTAAACCAATATTTTCTTTTATAATATTTTTGTTCGAAAACAGGAAGTTGCTTAAAGAAGTCTGATTTAGATCAACATCAATAAATCTGTGGATTTCTATCAAGTTACTAACATAATCACAACAAAAAGCAGAAGCATTAACAGCAGTCCACTATTGCACACGATCTGTCTCCATAGCGAGTTGTTTATCATCTTCACGCTTCACGCATGCAGATTGCAGAATATATACAACAGTAAACGTAGCTGTCCAATTCTTGGTCTTCAAAAGCTGTATATGGTCTGCTACTATGAGGCCCACGGGACTTTAGTATCGTAATCCCATATAAATTTACTGTAATCCTTTCTTAGTAAACTCCTATACACTATAAAGGAAGCTACACTATATATTTTATTGAATAAGGCTTTTGGACCTCTGGTTTGGGTTGTGCGTGGATGTCAGTCAGTCATCTACAAAACAACGTTTTCTATTTAGATATTGACACCTGTGGATGGGTTCACTGATCTGTTTAACACATTACGTAACCCTGCGTTCACCTGGGTACCATTAGATAGTACCACTGATGGTACTACGGTAATTTTTATTTGCCGTTGAACCATTAATGGGACTACAGTTTTTTTTATTTTGCCATTGAACCAATGATATTGTTTCTTTTCAGTTGGTTGTACATAGAGCACAAAAAAGACGCTGCGACGAACTATGTTCCTAAAGATCTTCAAGATGCTGAGAAGTTATGATTAAGCGAAATATAAGTATTTAAATATTAGTAAATAAATGTTGAATTATGTATTTCTTTAATAATTTCGTCACTAGCTATAGACGTATCAATATATAATACAAGCATGGTTGGAAGGCCGAAGAAAGATGGATGGATTGTGTGAATGAGGACATGGGTATGAAAGGTGTGGTGCAGGGTGCAATTTGATTGAGTGGATGAAAAGAACATGTTGTGCGTAGCCCACCTACCGTGGAATAAGGGCAGGTAAATGCTGATTGTGTGTGAAAAAAACAACTTTGATTTTGTCCCACACAATCATCTGCTATTTTTAATTGTTTTACCAGTATGTTTTACCATTTAGCTATACCCAACGTTAATAACCAGTAAAACATTTAAAAAAATGTGTCCTCATCGTAAAAGTTTAAGTTTCATCAAAATCGGATAACGCGTTCAAGAGTTATGCCGTCACAAACATTGCCACATACATACATACATACAGTGCCGGATTTCCCAACATGATTTCCGAGTCGTTTACGAGTCACTCGGTCAATCTCAGATCCGGAGATCTCGTGAGAGAGTTCATTGTTGTCATTCTCCTTTCTTCTTTAATTCCTCCTGGATCGCGTGGAGGTAGGATTTTTGTGCCGGGGTTTGGTCTGCGTAGACTCGAATATTAGTATTTTCTAGGAGTTTGTATTTATTCCGTAGAGTAGATTTTACTTCCTCTGCTGTTTGGAAGGAGACTTTTAGTAAACGGTTTTTATTCGGGTTGTATTTTCCGAGTCAATTTTAATGGTGTAGGACATGATAAAAGTTGTTTTCTGACTCGAATCCCTAAAACGAACGCAAATGGAGTCGTCCATTAATGTCCTAAATATTAATTCTTGCTCCATCATCGCGTCTTTTAATTACGTTTAATGAATAAGCGAAAATTACCTTCAGTATTATTTCAAAACCCTTTATGTGAGCCGCTTGGTGCGTATCTTAATGAGGTTTTCAAATTTTAGTGGTCTGTTTTTAAACACAAACCCTAAACGTTGTAAAAATTGCTGTACCACAAAACGCTTTTATATTCGAACGATATCTATTTTATACTGCTGTCATTGATTTTTCTGCTACTTATGAATTATTTTTATGGTAATCTTTTGCTGATTTTCATCATCACTTAACATAGGGGAGATTGAGGTCAAATTGAGTGTATCAATAATTAAAAATCGTCAGTGAGAAATTCTAGAACGGCGTCATTCCCGTGGCCCTGGCTCTCCTAAGGGAGAGAGAAGGAAGACCGATGTAGTTTTACATTCGATAGTCCGACATAACCTGCGAGCACCCGGTTGCGCGGGTATCCATGAGGATTTATCCGCACCGAGAAAAACAGGTGTGATCTGATCGATCAACCTTCAGATTTTACGAAATTTAATTGATTCAGGGATTCACGACCTCTTAGAGCATTCTTGTTTTGATATTACTTTACTTTTGTCTCTATCTATCCAGGGTTGAAAAAACGAGACAAAAGTAATGTAAGATCATAACGAGAATGCTATAAGACTTTGTGGTTAGGCCCCAGGTGTCTCTTTGCGGGAATACAGAAAAATGCTAAGTAACAAATTACTTTTTTTTTTTATTGTACGACGGGTCAGCACTTGGCCTTCATCTCACCTGGTAAGTTGAGATAAGGCCGAAGGTGGAGGCTCACTTCACTCGGAATCCTCAACAAACTGAAGATCTGGCTATCTTACCTCTGAATGCCGGAACACAACAATTTTAGAATTGTTATTATGGCGACAGAATTAGGTAGGATGGATTCTCTAGGTTCATTTGAAAAATTAAATTGTCACGTGTTTCTACTGTAAGGCATCCTGAAGAAGTCTTACTGTTATGTTGACGAGCCCCCGGCCAACGTGTTTTCGATCGTCGACAACTAAGATTTATCGCGATAAAAGCCTATTTCACAATGTAGTACCGCTACTTGAAATTTGAAATAATCTCTCTCATTTTCTGTACCGTAACAAAGACAGACGCATATATTTTTCATGTGTCACTCAGAGAATGACTAATAAACATTAAAAATGATTTCTCGCTCTTTCTGTTTACATGAGACAAAGAAAGAAGGATGTATATTTTATCTGTCCGTTAAGGCTACTTAGATATAGTGAAATCAACATTACAAAAAACATTATAACGTCAAATGCCGTTGTGAACCCCTTTGTAAAAAGTCATTGCTACACCTGCGCAACGTTCCGATTCGGATCCGCAGGTGTAGCGTATGCGTAAATGAGGCATCATGCAGAGTAACCGCGCACTCAACGACTCAAGAGAGTGTTTCTGAGAAATAATAAATCAAATTACATACGGAACCCAATAAAAATAATGTATCACGCTTTCCGCATATTTATATAATGTTTTGGAAATAATTAACGATCCAGGATGAATAATGCCCAGCTTTAAGCCAGTGTCGCTCATTCCGAAGATGGATAGGTACTATAATATCGTTGATACCAGGAATAGGTACGTATTATGGAAAGGAACGGAGCTTATTCATTGCCTTAGTAGCCATTTCTCTTTGTGGGAAGAGTAAGCCAATAACGATGATTGACAATTATGTAGGTTTTGTGATTTAAGCTCGTTTACTATTCACTTCCACTCTTTTAGAAGGCTCCTCATATCCGCTGATTCTAGCTCTAGGCTGACAGCCTAGGTCGTTCAGTTTTAAAAAGCCTTCCAATTTGAATGAAATGTTATAAGTATCTCCGGATGAAAAAGCGCGTTACTTTTTTAATTACATTAAAAATCAAAATAAATGCAAAATAATAATAAAACAACATGTTTGCGAAAATGTTTAATTATGGATCCTTTTATGATCACTTTGATGTCCGACTATCCGTCTTTGTGTATGTCTGTTAATACCCTTTTTCTCAGAAAAGCGTAAAGGTATTCAATTTTAATTTATATCAAATACTCGGGCTTGTTTGTTTCATCTGTGAAAATATCAATATTGTAAGAAATCGCGATCAAAAGATATGACCGTAATGCCGCATATTTTTGCGATATCACACGGGAATCAAAACCCATATGGCTACTTCCCGATGACCTAGGATCATGAAATTTGGTATGAAGCAATATCTTCCAGCACATGTACCTAAAGAGAAAAAACACAGCAAAGTCGGCAAAAATCTATTCAAATCCGAAGCAATGAAAATTGTGTGGGAATTATAATTAAGCAAATAAAATAAGCATAGCACACACAAACACACTGGATTTATTTTTATATCAGGCTAAATTAAAAAAAAGGATTTGGAATACCTTCTAACATAGGTATATTTTTACTAAAAAGTTGAGGTCTCAAACACAACATATTGTATAGACTAATTAAATAAATAAACAATTGTATTGTAATATAATGAAAACTCCTGAAATAAAATTGTTCAGTTCCTACCTAGTATATTGGTACGTGTACAAGCAGTATAAATTCTGCTCCCCAGCGCTATTATGAGCTCGCAAATGTGTATTTAGATGCAACCAGTGACTTGTCAGGCAAGATAATGTCTCAAAAGTCTTGAGGTAACTGATTTTTTTTTCCCATCGGTTTTGTTGCCCTGTCGATTTGACCAAACCATATTTAATGCTATTGCAACGTGTTGACAGTCGAATACGACATTGAAATAGCAATTAAAGTGTAAATAACACTCATTTGTAAATATCTTCTTCTCTGCTCTAATTGTATAAAAGGATAAATCCTGAGTGACTGATTCAACTAGATACAACGCACAGCCTTAACCGCTGGTCTTAAAGACTTGAAATATGAAGGGTATGTTTATCTTGGTGTGTACGCGTCCGCTACGAAAGGAATTTAGAAAATTCGCACCTAAGAGGTTCAAAATGCGTTCAAAGTTCAGAGTGAAATGTTGTATATCTCCGAAACCGTACATGATCGACGTTTGAAAGTTCTAATGAAGATTACCCATGTAAAATTAGCAATGGCACCTTTAACGGTTTTTTAGAATTTTGAAAGTCAAGGACCTACCCTTTAAATTTTTATCTTTATTTTTTTTATATTTTCAGACCTGAAAAATTGAAAACAAAGGGGTTTCCCATACAAGATCGTTTTATGTGGTTTCCTACCAATTAAAAACAAAACGGTGTGAATAGATTGCTTACTATGAGGTAAATAAATAAATAACAAACTTGGATCGTACCCGCATAATAACTTAAAAAAGTCTGCATTTTTTAAAAGTGGGACGAAACTCACGGGTCTATTCAATAATTTGTTTTATTCGTTCGTGTGCATGAACACAATGTAAAAGCATATTGGTCAAATTTATCCAAATATCCAAAAAAATTATACCTATTTAAACAAAGCCATTACGCGGACGAAGTCGCAGGCAACAGCTAGTTTAGGTACATAATCTTAAATCTTCGGTTACAATCTGTTGTATAAGGTGATAAATCGAATACAAATGTTCGTTACATATTTGTTGTACAGCATGTTTGTGTGTGCTAATATATTTTACTATTTCGAAAATGTTTTAATTTAGTAGTAAGAACCAGTAAAATGACATACTTAAGCTAAGGAAGCTATCTTTTTATTTTGGCTCAGTTCATACCAGTTCAGTGGAAACCCAAAGTTTTTGCTTATATCAGCGTTTTAATAAGCCTAAAATCAAAAAGATACTGGGGTCTGAGAACAAATAAATGTACGGTCCATAATCATATAACATTGTATAATTATGGATCGTACAATAAACTATCGTCTGTATTTGTCCAGGCGTGAGTGCCTATTCAAATGATCTATTATAAATCTGGTTATAAAGTTTAGCGATTATCGAGTAAAACAAGCTAATTAAGGTCAGCTAAGTGAAAATAAAAATAATATTGGTCAGCATAAAATAACATCTAAGTGATGCTTCGTTCGCTTCGTAGCTTCAACCAAACCTATGTCTCTACTCTCAGATACGCTCGAACGAAATCACGCATTAGCTACTATCCCAGTGTGAATCAGCCACAATAAACGATAGGCTGCAAACTTTGTCAGCAAAACATAGAATTAATAATTTTCACGTTACGCCATTATTTAGATTTAGGGAAATCAGCGCAAAACAACGCTTTCCACTTACGTCGCGTCGTTTGTCATGCGTTTTTGATCTGGAAGTTTCGTCGGTATCTTATGATGATACCGTATTTCAAAGTATTAACATATTAATAGGTTTCCTGATGGGCCAATCACCTATGGAAAGAATTGTATAATATTAATTAATCGAGTGAGCGAAGCGAACGAGATATCTAAGTTAAGTTGGGAAATCTGGCACTGTAGTATGTATGTATGTTAATGCAATGTTTGTGACGGCATAACTGTTGAACAGTTTATCCGATTTTGATGAAATTAAAAATGTTAAGAGATAACGAAAATAAAATTTGACTGCCAGGGGGGATTCTTGATAAGAGAGGTAGTTTTTGAGATATTTTGGTGTAAAGACCTACCCCACTATCTCAAAAACTTATGTTTTGCCTATGTCTTTTGAATGGTTAATCCGATCAATCAATATTTAAATGTGCAGAAAAGACATAAATACTCATCAATCGCTAGAAGGATTTTTGAAACTCGTGTAGTTTTTGATAAATAGAGGTGTTCAGTGTGACAAGAAGATTTTTGGTTTGTGGGGTGTCATTTGTAAGAGTATCGCATATCTGCATATTCAAATTATATTTAGATTTTAATATTTAATAACAAAAACCACCCTGGCTTTTGTAACAAATAGGCACTTTAAGAGGGTACAACGCCTGGTAGTATCCTATGTCTTTTAAGATATACTGTTAAAGGTCTTCACAACTAACTTCTTTTAGTTTAGTTGCTGAAACCACCCCTATAATTAGTATTTCAAAAGGGATATATAAAATCGAAGTCTTGAAATTTTTTATGGACGGCAAATTTATATGTTTATTTTTGCCCTTATTAGGGGTAGTTCCTAAGATGAAGGGGCAAAGGATGATCATTAGGACTTGCAAGATAAAAGAAGATATTCGGAATCTCATTAAAACTGGTCTGCTATTTTTTTGTTATTCACTCAATAGTAGTGTGTCTAAAAATTCCAGGAATTGTTTTGGGATATCATCATCTTTTCTTTTGGATTATTTTGAAATAATTATGATAAATAGGTATGTTAAATACATATTAACTGCACATTATTGTCCAAACAATGTGGAAAAAACTTCCTCAAAAACTGTAAGGTGGTTGGTGCTCACGGTTGACTTTACGACATCTGTGGGCTGGAGGGGTATTTTTTTTGTGCCACAACTACTGTGGCAATGGTTTCAAGAGCACTTTTCTTCTTCTTTATGTTGCAGGGGATGACTTAATTGCTTATTGTACTCAGCACACCCACCATGAGGTGCGGTCGGTGCTTTGTTTTATTCGGGGTTTGCATAGAATGAGAGCTATAGACAAGAGAGAGCCTCGAACACTCGTAACGTGAATAAAGAGAGATTGAGAAAAGGAGTACCTATCTGATAGATCTATACCTGATACTAACCAGACAGCACGAGATCTCAGTTCGTGGCGAACTACTAATACAATTACTTCTGGATACATATAATACGTATATAGGAAAGGTATTAATCAAAGTTAATAGAATAGAAGTAGTACAAGCCTCACAGCTCAGTTGATAGTAGCTCTGCCTTCTGCGCTGTAGGTTGTGGGTTCGATTCCCACCCAGGACAAACATTAATGTGATGAATGTAGATGTTTGGGTGTTGTATTGTATGATAAGTATGTATTTACAAAAAAAAAAGTATTTATGTATTCTATCCGTAATCTAGCTCCCCTATTACAAGCTATGCTTAGTTTGGGACTAGATGGCGCTGTGTGAAATTAATGTCCTGTAATATTAATGTCCTGTAATATTAGTAGGTACAATAAGCTGCTTTATCACTGAGAGCGATTTAATATTCCAGGTGACCTTTGGATGGAATATTAAGGACAGATTTCGTCCTCCTTGAATACAGCAATATTCATAGTTTAATCCAGTAGACAAACAGATAAGTGTCTATATAAGTTTATCAACAGCTCGTAACTGTTCAATATTGATAATGATGATAATTTATCGTCGGAGGTAGGGCTTGTCTTAAGGCCTGGCTAGTTACCACAATCTTACATAAGTATGACGCCATATCAATAATTCATTTTTTTTGTTGTTTTTTATACTGTACGACGGACAAGCGCTTGGCCTTCATCTCACCCGGATACAAGTTATGATAAGGCCGAAGGTGGAACAGCATTTAACCCGGAATCCTCAACATACTGAGGAACTGGCTATTTTACCTCTAAATGACGGAACACAACAATTTTGAATTGTTATTATGGCGACAGGACCAGGTAAGATGTTGGTAGCTGGCCAGGCGGATTTGAACAAAGTGTCACCAACCAAACCAAGCACAATATTGAATTCTCCTGGGGATCAAATCCGGGATATTCAGAATCTGACACCGGTAGGCAAACCACTATACCACAGAGGTGGTGTATGTTATAGCCAGTTCTTCCAAGTGAAGTGCGCTTCCATCTTCCGCCTTATTAAACTGGACCCCAGGTGAGATAAAGCTAAACGCTTCAAAGTCGTGGGATAAAAAAATTACAACATAATCGCTTAACAGTAACAATCTCAGTCTTGCTTAAGCGAGTTGGAATTGCAGTGACAATAACAGAAAAAAAATATATAGACGAAACATTCGTTGACTTGTACGACACCCATGAATTAGAGTTATTCTACCACACTGAGATAACAATTTTTACCATAG
The DNA here is from genome assembly GCA_951394065.1 of Venusia cambrica. Classification (NCBI taxonomy): domain Eukaryota; kingdom Metazoa; phylum Arthropoda; class Insecta; order Lepidoptera; family Geometridae; genus Venusia; species Venusia cambrica. The sequence continues at coordinate 3,559,497 of OX596036.1, forward strand.
ATTTAGTAGGTATGTTCTAAATCTATGATTTCTACTCTATCCGCTTGCGTCATGTAGACCCAACAGAGTTTAAGCGGCTATGCAACGAACAAAGTAGTAAGCTTTTTACACTTCGTCATTATCTAGAATTATGTAAAGCTTTTAATTCGTAGAGCTCGGGCGTTATTAATAACATTTTCTACCTCGTGTTGGTGTTTTTTTTTAAGTGAAATCTTCATAAGAGAGAGATTTCATGTGAAATGTTTGGTAGGGGTAAAACTTGAAGGTTCACGGCAGTGACATGCTTCACCAATATGCGTCACCGTCATAAGTCATTGACATGCGTTACTGGCATGCGTCACCGTTATACTCTCCTGTAGAACCAGTAAGTGCAGTTAAATTGCCTCAGTAACAAACAATTGACAAACGTTCTATGAAAGAAACATTTTTTCGAAACATTATCTTAGGCTCTATAGCTAAGGCTCTTTCATAGTAAAAATTATTAAACTTTGCGTTTTGAGTGTCGTTGTCGCATCGTGATTTGAAACTTTAGGGGTACGTCAATGGGTGGTTCCGATTTTGATAATCTTTTGTATGTTTGAACATGGAGAGAGATGTTTGCATGCCGCTTTTACGACGTAGGTCCAGGGATCGTTTTTTTTCAGAGAAAATTTATTTGTCATTAAATTAATGATCAAAAAACATTTATTGTATTTAATTATTGTGTACCAAATCAATAAGAGCAAATATAAATAAGCTCTGGAGTACCGCTGACTTTAGCTTTCCAGTATATATAAATGTAGATTAAGACACAGATTATCTTCATTCTGAAATACCTGCGATATATCATATTATGTTGAGGATTCCGAGTGAAGTGCGCTTCCAACATCTGCTTTATCATAATTTAAAAAATAAGGTGAAATGAAGGCCAAGCACCTCCCTGTCTACAAAATAACATCTATAATTGGACGTGTAATTTCTGAATGAACAACTCTGAATTTCTACTGCAAGCCTTTTTTCTATTGTATGAGGAAGTGTGCTTGGCCTTAATGTCACCTAGTTACACGTTATGATAAGGCCGAAGATGGAAGCGCACTTCACTTGGAATCCACAATAAACTGAGGAACTGGCTATCTTACCTCGAAATGCCGAAACACAACAATTCAAAAATTGTTGCTATGGCAACAGAATCAGGTAAGACGGTGGTAGCTAGACAGGCGGACTTAAACAAAGTCCTACCACCAATCAAACCAAGCAGATTTTTCAAAGTCAGGGCGGACCTGTAGTTTTAAATATTACCGGAGGGTAAAAAGTAACTTTGAACTGGCATGTAAACAAACGTGATAATTACAACTTGTTAAATCAAACAAAAGCTAGCTCCAGATGATTGCTCAGTAAATAGCCACCAGCAAGTTTTCACATTCGAGAAACCGTTAATCGTGAGAAAATTCCATAACTTTTACCGTTAGCATTTTGGTAAATTTCTCGGGAATTTATATTCGTTTACGTTTCCACGGTCATAAACAATTTTTGTTGAAAACTTTCGCTGTTTACCCTATTTATATTCAGGAGCCCTGCCCCGCTTCTTATGCTTCTCTCAGCTCAATAAATAATTAGCATCACATACACTGTCCATCGCAAGTTAAATCAACAAATATAATTCCTTTTATTACAATACAATTTGAATGAGAATAAATAATTCCAATTTCCATTCATTAAATAAATTATGATCAGATTTGTATTTGCGCAAGCCTGACGAAGTTCAGTCTGTGAATTATTCTAATGAACCCGGTGCGGGTCTTGGTTGTAAGTAATTAACTTGGAGTCATACATTATAATGTGTTATTAGAAAAGTTTGAATGTAATAAGTATTCGTGGAAATAATTATTTTCAGCTTGGCTTAGAACTTGACAATATTATTACAAAGATGAAATAACTTACGTAACTAGGTAGGTATTTTATCTTTCTGATATTTATTTTTCTGTCCTGATAAACATCTCAGAGCAGCCTGTAAAGAATAATGTAGTATCAAATATAACTCTTGTCCGTGTCTTCACTCGCGTACAACCCTGATAAATAAATAATAAATGAATATTGCAGAACATTATTTTTTTGCACAGCGCCAAGATAGCTTCGTTTAAAGATAGCTTAGTTTAAACATAGCATACATGAGAACTAGATTACGGATAGAATACTTAAATACTTTTTGAAAATACATACATACAATATGATACAACACCCAAACACTGAACAAACATCCATATTCATCACACAAATGTTTGTCTTACGTGGGAATCGAACCCACAGCCTACAGCGCAGAAAGCAGAGTTACTACCAATTGAGCTATGAGACTTTTTGGTAAAGTTTAACAAATTTTTTATTAGCACAGTTACCTGTTACAATAGGTAACAATATTGTGTGTTCGTCTTAGTGTTTGTTTCGTATTCAATTCTAATATGTAACATTATTTTAGTTTGTATTTGTAGTAATGTCTCTTAAACTTGATATATATAGGTAGGCTTAGGAAAAGTAAATCATTCATTCTTAGGAAACTATGTGAGATTATATAATAAGCTTCCTCAAAGCGCCACGAAACTTTCTGCTCGTAAATTAAAATTGTATACGAAGAATAATTTAATTTAAAGTGCCTACTACAAAATAAGTGACTATATCAAGAACGCGTGGCCCGATGCTACTATACCAGTTGACAGCTAAATGGTGATTTCGCAATGTTAACAAACTGCCCATTAGGTAGATAGGTAATAACAAATGTTTTAAGATATTAGTATTTAGGTTTATAATGCACCAACTTAGAATTTAATTTAAAACGGAATATCTAAACGTTGAATGGATCATAAAAAAAATAACCAGCCCGAGTCTCTTGCCTTTGTCCTTGCGTCGCGATTCCAAACAGGCGGTAGATATGACATTTCAAAGTGATCTTAGAAAATCTTAATGAATAATGAAATTTCGACTTTGACTGTACCTACGTAATTCTAATATTTTTATTTTATTCTAAGTCTATGCTGTGATTATATGGTTCCAATATGGTCCCAAATAAGTATATGAATTTGAAATAAAATGCTAGAAACAACATATTTACGTCCTTCCTCATGGCACCATATCCGTGTCAATCATGCCGGAAATACAGACGATAGAAGCTGCTAATAATGTGATGGTAATAAAAATATAAATAGATTCAAACATCAATAACGTTTATTAGTATCTGAGTATTAATACTATTACGGTTCAGGTATCTGTTATTCAAGAGTTATTCAGTAGCAGGCGCGGGGGCGGGCGGGTTTTCTACGCAGGCATCGTCAGCCTTTTATCCATGTTGTCTTTCTTATGCTGGTGGTAGAACCATCTATGAAGGAATAAAAATTGTTAGCGGCTTGAAAAAAAACAGATTCCAGCGTGTTCAAATGTGCGTTACGGCTTGGCCAAGCCTTTATTATGTATATACCTCCATACACATGGTGTGTTCCGGCGCCGTTGTGTTGTTTTTTTTAGGGTTCTGTACCCTAACAAAAATTCATTTCAATCCAAGAATTACGTGCTCCCCTTAATTTAATTTAATTTATTTATATTATTCGATGTTATATTGGAGTGTCCCACTGAGTTTCGACAATTCCTTTTTACGACACGTCGCTTACTTCGAAAAAACATAATTCGATAAGTCATTGTTTCGACTTATCATAATATATATCATAATAGCGATAGAAAATCTGTGTTTTCATCTGTTTTCCTATAACGGCTACCTACTATCAGCCAGGTGTATGGACGGACAGTCGAGGACATTAAATAGTTAGAGTAGATATAGTTACTTAAGTATTTTAGTTTTTTAAGGTATATACTATAATTACTATGGGCTATAGACTAAGTTACAATAAGATCTGTGTAATTTATCTATTGTTGCCTAAAATAAAATTGTATTATTATTATTAATAGGATCCCGTTGGTACACCTTCCCGTGCCCAAAGTGTTAGCTTTTTAGGGAAAAAGCTTAATAAAACCTACCCAAATATCGCAAGTGCGGGAATCGTTGCCAGCACACTGACGAGGAAGATGGCTCCCGGCAGCACTTTAAGAGACACGATGTAGATCCTGGAGTACAGTGGAACGAACAGCAGCGGCATAAGAGTCTCGGCCACACCGAATAACGAGTACACCTTACCTGGAAATGGAGATAATTTACTAAAATGACGTCTGAAAAATAAATTGTTGATAGTTTATTGATCAAACGTTTTGTGACCTTCACACTCCAAAACAGTATAAATGTGACCTACGATGGAGCATGTTGGCTAGATCACTCTGGTGGTAGGACCTGCACCGGATAGCGACCAACGTCCTGCCAAAGTCCAGCACCAAACCGATTACTGTTTTTTTTACATGGAGGAGACCCCTTCGGCCATTTTTGAAACCAAATGTTCGAAACCAGTTTCTAAAAAAGATTTACATTTCTTTTTAGGAAACCTGGTTAAACGGAACAAGCAAGTTACCTGATGTTGCAGTGTGCATCTTTTGCCTATAACAATGCCTTACTACGTCACATCCACAAAGAACATAGCCTACGGCAATGCATTGCGTCCGTCAACTTGATGCATAAAGGTGTTATGCCTCGCGTGCACATAATTTCACCGGCAACCATACCCTTCAAACCGGAACACAGCAATGCTGCTTGGCGGTCAAAATAGGTATGGTGGTAGTACTTCCCCGGACGAGCTCTTTCGCAAGGGGCTCTACTACTCTTGTGCCGGTGGTCCGCTGAAGAGCCAGCGCTCTCTGGATAAGCTCACTCACGTAGCCCTCATCCTTTTCTATCCCTATTTTATTTATTTTTATTCATTAAGAAAAGGAGGTAGCTTGATTTTATAAATCCGGAAAAACAAACTTAGACCACCACTTAAATATTGGGCAGGTTGGAAAATCCAGTTCGCTCGTTTGTAAGTTAAAGCTCCGAAAAACTACATATTGTTCGGGGCTGTGATGTGTGAACCCTTATTACAAACAGCATAAGGGCCCCGAAAAATATTTTGTTTCCACGCCCACTCAATCTTTTGAGAAAGCCCTGGAGTACCGCTGACAGATATACCTTTTTTTTACAATAAAAACCAGTATTATGGCATGCATTAAGGATGTATCAATGCTCTGCAAAATTACTTTACTGCTCATTATTTAGTCTATCCCTTTCGCACTCTCTCTGTTTTTTCAGCTTTTTACTCACAATTTAAACCAAGTTGGATATGCAGTGTACTCAAATACGCAAACTCATTATTTACATTTCAATCTATTTCCATTAACATTATCAACGATTTGCTCTAAGTACTAGAGCAGTTGTAACGTACAATCAATTGCAAAATTATTTTACAAATAGCCAGATAGCCAGTTCCTCAGTTAGATGAGGATTCCGGGTGAAGTGCGCCTCCACCTTTGGCTTTATCTCAACTTGTAATCAGGTGAGATGAAGGACAAGCGCTTCCCCGTCGTACAAAAAAAAGTTAAAGTTTGTTCCTCCTTCACGCTAAACGGATCAACGGATTGAGCACAAATTTTACACAGATATTGTTTTGGATTTAGTCAAAAAAATATCAAGATTTAAGCATAAGATTATTAATCATTTTGAAACGCCAAATCTACCGCCTGTTCGGGATCGCGATCATGCAGCTCACGAAGATAAAGCTAGGGTAAACAGTAAGTCTTAAATGATCTTCAATCTTTGATGAGTTAGATTTTAAAATAATTTAAATATTAACTTAAAACATACTTAATCATCATCATCACCAACGGCTCTTTAGTGTCCACTGCTGGAAAGAGCCTCCTTCAAAGCTGGTGGATTTTGCCATGAACACCACGCTTGGCAGACGGATTGGTAATCATCGCAGTAAAGGTGTAGATAATAAACAGAAGGAAGCTGCATTAAGTAGATACTTTCTACTACACACATCAAAAAAGTCTATGCAACACCTATAAAGTTGGAATGCCTTTAAGAGTAGTAGAAGCCCCTAGTGAAATAGCTCGTCCGGAGAATTACTATCACCATACTTATTTCAGCCGCCAAGCAGCATTGCTGTGTTTCGGTTTGAAGGGTATGGTTGCCGGTGAAATTACGGGTACGTGAGGCTTAACACCTTTATGCCTCAAGTTGACGGGCGCAATGCAGTGCCGTGTAGGCTATGATCTTTGTGGATGTGACCTATGCAGTAAGGCTTTGTCATAGGCAAGAGTACACTTAACACCAGGTGCGCTACTTGCTAGTCCCGTCTCCTAGTAGTATAAAAATATATATATATACTTCTTTTACATTATTTCTTTTATTTTTAAATTAAATGATGTGTCTATGTTGTATTTCTTAAATTCTTTAAAAAATACAAATAAAAGCTTTGTGTGAATCTGGGTACAAATTAGTACGAGGTATATAATAATAGTAAAAATAAACAAAGATATGACTTCCGCGTTAAATTATAACCTTATACGGGCATTTAAATTAAATCTAATACGGCGTGTTTCCTACACTGTTGTGTAAAACTTGCTGGCATCGATTCTGCATGGAGTCAATTAGGTTATTGATTTCCTTAAATTGCAATGTGGCAATTGGTCCTAGTGGAACTTCAGCAGGTTTTTTTTGCTGTTGTTTCGTCAAAACTCCTTTAAAATTATCATCCATTACTATCGAACCGCTGTATGGGTGGACTTCCTGGGCACTTCTTACACGTTCAGCGTTTCCGTGCAACGATATACCCCCATTTTTGATAAACATAATTATACAACTAGAAATAAGAATAAACTCGCTGTTCCCACAACTAGGCTCCATAAGGTTAATAAATCGTTCATATGGCAAACTGTACGCTTTTATAATAAATTGCCAAGTGATGTGCTAAGCTTGTCAAAAGCTATTAAGGAAAGCTTATTATAAAATTTCGATTACCTAGAAGATAAGAAAGCCTGGCATTAAAAAAATGAATTTGCTCCAGTGAATAAATCGTAGTTAGTATTAGATAATTCTAAGCTATTGTAATGGATCATGAAAAAAAAAACTAGCCCGAGGTTCTAGCCTTTCTTCTTGTGTGCTTGTGGTCACGAATCCGAACAGGCGGTAGATTTGACGTTTCAAAGTGATCCTAAAAAATCTTACTGAATAAATATATTTTACTTTGACTTTGACTTTCTTTTAGCATCAGGTTTGAACCCGAATCGAGATTCGTCGCAGAACAAAACATGGTCCCATCGTTGTTGCGGCCATAGCACACGTCTGCTCCATTGAATCCGACGAGCTCGGTTTCCGTGACGGATCTGTGGGCATCTGATTGGACAACGTGCAGGTAGACTATACTCTCGCAGTCTGTTTCGCACAGTTTAGGGACAAACAGTGGGACAATCCGAATTCCGTAGCCTTGATGCGATCCCTTCAGTTAGATTTTGTTCACGTCTGCATGTAACCTGGATGTATCTCGTATCGCCCTAAGCCTGGGTGCTGGTCATACGGATCACCTGTGTTACAATAACGCCCCCAGAGTCGGCAAATTACACATCGATGTACACCGAAATGCCGGGCAACACAGGCATGACTGTTTTCAATTTCTAGCATAGCCTACAGCTCTTTGCATCTCTTCCGTGGTAAGATTTCGACGCTCCATTACACAGTAAAATCTCGTGGAATGACATACAACCAATGATAACTGCGGTTACTATTTTTTTTTCGTTGAATAAAAAATAAAACCGCATCTGTGGAAGTCCGTTGAAATGGACAAAATAATGTTTTTATTGTTTAAATATATAATTTACGGAGAAAGAAACAGCCAGTATGTATTTTTTTATCGGTGAAGCCAGGACCATGAACTGGTATATAATACTTAATATTGAACTTACTGATAAAAAGTTTATCTTGGGCAACAACCACAACCTCTAAAAGAATTATTTGTTAGATAATTATATTTATATTACTTGACATTTATTTGTCATTTACTAAGGTACTCCAGGACTTTTACTATTTCGTCTGAAGTTATCACAATGCGCATTACGCATTTTTTTTATTGTTCGACGGAGAAGCGCTTGGCCTTCACTGACCTGGTTACAAGTTGAAATAAGGCCGAAGGTATATTGAAACAAAACTGAGCCCGTCGCCCCGATAATCCGTCCTATTACGCTTTGAGAAGGAGTGCATGCGCTCTAACTTATGTTACGAAGGATTAAACTGAAGTGCCTTCTCTAGCTAGTACGTATACGTCAATGGAAATCATTACTTACCCAGCTCTTGATATGAAACCAATTTCGATGCGATAGATCTGAGAGCTATGGCTGAAGTCCCATTTAGAATCTCGAGGAGAGGAGCTGAAATTAAAATGTCTTATTACTTCATCGTCAGTTATTCAAAATTTGAATAACAGACGGTGAAGTAATTTGTTACGTCGTAAAGGACAAAAACTTTTTAAATACAATATGTAAAGTATTTTTATAGTACCTACAAAAAGAGCTTGTTAAGAGAAATATAGTCTACTTGGAAATGTTTTTTATAGGTACAATATTTCGAAAGTTACAAAATATTTTATTGAAAAAAAATATTCGGCTATCCTGATCAGTTGGCTTTTGTCCTTTACGTCATTTGATATTTCCGTCGACGAAATGTTAAACTGATTATCACATGAAAAAAGTGTTTCTTCTAATGCAGTTCTCGATTTAATTTTGATATAAATGGAGGCATTGGAGTTTGTTAGCGGAGGAATGGTTACTGATGCTTTTTTTTAAATTGTAGGGTGAATTATTTTTTTATAAGTTACGCTCAAATAATAAATATTTTAACAATCGTATATTCAGAGACCAGAGGTCTCTACGATAGTAACTCACACATATAAGCTTCGAGGTCATTCCTCGCAAATGCCAGCATAAGAGCTCCGCAAATCTTGCTGGCCGTGGAGATAATTCCAAGAATTGCATCGTCCACCTTCATCTTTCTACTAAATACGCTGATTGCGAATAATGTACCTGAAAATAAATAAAAAGATAATAGAAGAGAAGAGAAATCGTTGGTCAACAAACCAGAACATGACTAATCACAACATGGACAAACCAAAACATGAACAAACCAGAACATGACTAATCAGAACATGGACAAACCAGAACATGAACAAACCAGAACATGACCAAATCAGAATAAGACGAAGCATAGAATATGATTAAAACCGAACATGGCATCCATCCAATAACCCACATAATCGAATACGTGAGTAAAACCCGTGTTTTAAAATAGTACGTGATAGTAGATATAGATAAATAGAATTGAAACCCAGCATCTAACAAGTAAAAGTTGTCTGGAAAATATAGCTTCGTAACGATATAGTGCTTTCGTTGAGTAGTGGATCCCAATCATTCGAAATCGACCATAAAAAACTACGAAGATTTAATTAAACCTTTGTATGAGTTTGCTACAAGATAAATCTACAGGCTTAAACTCATCATTGTACATACTTTTTCAGTTTTATTTGTTAATATAATGGCTCTGTGTACAATAAAAAAAAAAGTTTAGAAAATTTTTGGTTTTTGCACTGCTCCGTATAAATTATAACTATACCAAATCTTACACTCCTGAATATAGGTTTTTAATAGGAGAGATACATTTTAAACCACCTCTGTGGTAGTATAATATTGTGCTTGGTTTGGTTGGTTGTTTAAGTCCGCCTGGCTGCACCATCTAACTAAAGTCCATCGCTATAAAAGCAATTCTAAATTAAAGTGTTCTGGCACTAAGAATTAAGATTGCCAGTTCCTCAGTTTGTTAAGGATTTCGGATGAAGTGCGCTTCCACCTCCGGAATTATCATAAAATTGAAAACAAGTGAGTTGCAGGCCAAAGGCGCTTCCCCGTCGTAAAACAAAAAAAAGGTTTGATGGGTTTTCTGTCTTTGTGAGGTATTAATTCTATTATTTATCATATATTACTTCTGAATAAGTGCATAAGTGCATTTGACAAGACTCATAGCTCAGGTGGTAGTAACTCTGCCTTCTGCGCTGTAGGCTGTAGGTTCGATTCCCACCCAGGGCAAACATTTGTGTAATGAATATAGATGTTTGTTCTGTGTTTGGGTGTTGTATTGTATATAAGTATGTATTTACAAGAAAAAAAAAGAGTATTTAAGTAGTTTATCCGTAATCTAGTTCCCATATTACAAGCTATGCTTAGTTTGGGGCTAGATTGCGCTGTGTAAAAAATAACGTCCTGTAAATAACGTCTTGTAATATTTATTATTATGAACTGTCTCTGTGGTCAAGTGGTCCAACCCGATTTCAGATTCAGAGGTCTTGGCTTGGTTGGTGGTAGGACTTTGTTTAAGTCATCCTAGCAAGCTACCACTATCTTACCTAAGTCTGTCGTCATAATAACAATTCTAAAAATTGTTGTGTTCCGGCATTTAGAGGTAAGATAGCCAGTTCCTCAGTTTGTTGGGGCTTCCGGGTTAAGTGCGCTTCCACCTTTGGACTTCTAATAACATGTCACCAGGTGAAATGAAGGCCAAGCGCTTCCCCGTCAATTTAAAAAAAAAACAACTTCAAATGTCTGTGAAAACTCGTATCAAAAGCTACACAACACAAGTCTATACAAAAGACATCAACGCGCTTAATAAGGAATTAACGATCGTTTGACACTAACCATAAGTTTAAGTAACGTTCGACGATATGAAATCATCGTGTAAGCTAGCTGTCTGACAGACATTAATTGCAATGACCAAATCAGAAGACAAGTCATTTTCAGGGTTCCTATTTTGTGTAGCGGTGCACCAAGATTTTAACCGCCTCTGTGGTAGAGTGGTTCAACCTACCAATTTCAGATCCAGAGATCCCGGGCTCGATCCCCATGGGGAGAGCAATATATTGTGCTTGGTTTGGTTGGTGGTTGGACTTTGTTTGGCTCCGCCTGGCTAGCTACCACCATCTTACCTTATTCTGTCGCCATAATAACAATTCTAAAATTGTTGTGTTCCGGCATTTAGAGGTAAGATAGCCAGTTACTCAGTTTGTTGATTTCGGGAGAAGTGCGCTTCCACTTTCGGTCTTATCTCAACTTTTAATCAGGTGAGATGAAGGCCAAGTGCTTACCCGTCGTACAATAAAAATATATATAAAGATTTTAAGAACTTCCTTCCGGAAAGTAGCACCAGGCGTAGCGTAGACGAAGCAATCTGCCCTTCTATTAAATACAGCTCTTACCCATAACAAAGCTTTACTGCGTTGGTTTAAAACATGACCTACGCAGCACTGCGTTGCGCCCACTTGAAGCATAAAGGTGCTAAGCCTCGTGCCTTCAATTTCACCGGTAACCATACCCTTCAAACCGTAACATAGCTATGCACTTTGCGGGCAAAATAGGTATGCACAGTGTAACTTCAATGAAGAAATACAATGTTTGCTTTGAAAAAAGTTACTGATTCACAACGTATGCACCTCTGTTCACTAATCAGATCGTGGGTATCACCAGTAGGTACCTCTTAGTAAATAAGTAGACAGAGGCACGTTAAAAAAACAAAAAAATCGATCGGTTGACCGGATTTGAACCCACAACCTCCGGATCGAAAGGTGGGCCCATACTCAGTTGGATACACAGCTCTTACTCATGTTTGCTTTTGTAATACTAAGCTACCATCAGAGCGTCTACAGCTAGACGGATCCTCCGCCATAATTTCACAAGCCTCACAGCTTACTTGGTAGTAATTCTTCCTTCTGAGCTAGGTTGTGGGTTCGATTCCCACCCTGGACAAACATTTTTGTGATGAACATTGATGTTTGTTTTGTGTTTGGGTAATGTATTTGTACAAAAAAATATGAGTAATATTTCCGTAATCTAGTTCCCATTTTACAAGCTTTGCTTAGTTTGGCACTAAATGGCGCTGTGTGAAATTGAGCACTTTTTTTTTGTAAATACAAACACACTTTATGATACAACACAGAACAATCATCTATATTCATTTCACAAATACTTATCCTTTGTGGAAATTGAACCAACAACCTACAGCACAGAAGGCAGAGTACCTACCAACTGAGCTATGATGCTAAAATAGATGATAATCATTTTTATACAATGGACGTATCCAGATCCCAGCTAGACTTAAGCTTTAGCTTATTTTTATTATATCATGATAAGTATACCATTTCCGCAAAAAAGTTATACCGCACCTAGAAGCAACTTTCTAACAGTAGAATATTATGGTCTGATTAAAGTAAACCCTATATTATTAAAATAAACAACCTAACTGAACTATGGAACACGTAATGGGTACTAAATAGCACTTAACTAACTTATAACTACCCTGGGAGCAGTTACACTGCAAGGAGGGTAGTTATTTGATAAATTGTGAACAAAAATTATAATTTAGCTACAACTTTGAAATTGGGTCCGGTCGTATCTTTCCAAGTAGGTACAATCACTTGAAATATAAAATATGAAAAAAGCCTAGTGAAATAAGTAAATAAATACCTATACTAGTACAATAATTTCACACAGCGCCGTCTAGCCCCAAACTAAGCATTATTAACTAAGCATAGCTTCTAATATTGGACCTAGATTACGTATAACATAGATACGCTTTTTTTTGTACGCAAACTTTCTATGTTATACAGCACCCAAACAGAACAAACATCTACATTCATCACACAAATGTTTGTCCTGGGTGGGAATCGAACCCACAACCTACAGCGCAGAAGGACTAACTGAGCTTTGAGCCTTGTTAATACATAAGTATGTCCAACGACAATGATAGCGATGTTTTGTACCTAATTACCCATTCAAAGATGAACCATCATTACCATCAACAGCCCATTGGTGCCCACAGCTGGATAGGCCCAAATTTTAGAAAAATAATAAGAAGAATAAAGAGAATCGAGCAAAAGACATGTAGATACCGAACTCACATTTACGAAAGTACGCATTTGAGAAAGTAAACAAATAACAAGATGTGTTTTATCATCAGCTGTGATCGTAGCTAATAACGACTGTAAACAATCAATTGAAAGTGAGTTTACTAATGTACTAAAGTGACTCACCTATGGAGTGCGTGATAAGGCTGTAGGTGGAGTAGATACTGTACTTCACTTCGTCCCAGTTGAAGCTGTACCGGGCAAATATGTACATCACACTCAGCTCCCCTGGAATTACATCGTAAAATTAGTATCTACCTGGGCTTGTACACAAAACTTGCAACGTAGAAAACTGCAACGCAAATTGCTACGGTGGGAATTGATGCGTCTCCTCTCTTCGAAATTCCTTCTTCGTTCGGGTGACCATTCCTTCAAGGACCGTCAAACATACTGAACCTAGGCAGAGGAGCGTAAAAAGAGATGCGTACTGTTACGTGCTACGTTTCTTTATAATAAGATAATAAATAGTAAATGGTAAATAGTAAATTTATTCCAGTAAAACTTAAAACAATTTAGACTAAGTACTAAACATGATTATGCAAGAAGATTTACAGAAGTTTTAAGTAGGCATCTGTGTTGGGAGTTCTTTGCTCTAACTAAGTGAAAACTTGCATGTAAAGGCCAGGGCTCTTGCTCTGCCTGACTCCTAACTGACTGACATAAAAGACTATTCAGTAGATAATATAATAGGAAAAAGAAACAGAATCTTGCGAATCAATTCCAAAGTGCTTGCGAATCAATTCCCGAGTTCTTGCGAATCAATTCGCAAGTTTTTGCGAATCAATTCCCAAGTTCTTGCGATACGTAGTGGGAGCTCGTAGATGTTTGCAATGTGACGTTGCATCGCGGTTTTGTGTACACTAGAACGAAAATATGTGAGTGCATGTGACTGACATGCGAATGTCAAGATGTGCGGTGTGCCAAGTCGGACAAGATAAGGAAAACAGGGAAAGTATGGAAGTAGCGTCAGTGACCGACAGAATGAAGTGTAATAGGTTAGCATTTCAGATTACCCAGAAGGTAAGAAAGCCTGACATGAAATAATTTGCATAAGGTAATAATTTGTAATTAGTATTAGATAATTTAAACTATTGTAATAAATATATATTATATAAAATATGATCATAAAAAAATTTAGTGGCCTGAAGTTTTTGCCTTTTTTCTTGTGTGCTAGTTAGTACTATTAGCTATTCTGTGGTGCGATTCCGAATAGACGTTAGATTTGAGGTTTCAAACGCGATCATATTTTTTAGTTTTTTTTTAATTGTACCACGTGGAAGTGCCTGGCCTGCATCTCACCTGGCTACAAGTTGAGATAAGGCCGAAAGTGGAGGCGGACGTCACTAGCAATCGAATTCAATTCAAATGAGGGAACTGAATCTAAGCTGAATCTAACTGAATATATAATAATTTTGACTTTGACATGGAATGGACATGTCATGTGGAAGAAAGTCAATTATGTTCTACACCAAGAAAATGTTAGGTATGAATGTAGACGTAGGAATAGGGGTGGACTAAGGAAGAGATAGATGGATTGTATGAGTGACGATATGCATGTGAGGAGTGGATGCTGAGTTGACGGAAGACAGGGGGGAGTGGGAAAGGAGATCGTGTTGTGTAGACCCGCGCCTTGGTGTGAAAGAAGGACACTATAAACCATCGTTTTTTTTAATGGTTACCTAGTATTCAAATATTCAATATTCAATAACGTATCCATCAATAGCGTATTTTAAGAGGTAACTGGTTATTTATTACTCAAGTATTTATTGTTGTTGTATTTAAAAGTTTGTGATGTTTTTTAAGTAGTTGATGTATGTATTGATTAGTAGATATTTAGCGAAATTGATTAGTTTTGTGTTTTTTTCTGATATATGCGCTCTACCGTTTGTATTATTTTAACTTTGTATTTCACCTTTCAAACTTGCCTGTGAGAAATCGCGATAAGGCCACCCATTTTCCCTATACCCTATTGCGCCTAATATTTGTAATATTTGCTGTAATTCTTATATACCATAAAGTGTTCATTCATCAAGTCATTCATTCATTCCATCCCTGAAATTACTTATAACAGCTACAAAATCTAGCTACATAATGAAATGCCTCAATAACTCCACCGTATACCTACTTATGTTATGTGCATGCAACCCATTCCTAGTTCTAATGAACGACCTGGACGCGTTTTAACCCTGCTTATTTTTCTTTACTATTTCTCATGTAAGTGACATAATGTAGTTAAATATGGGAAATTAAGTTTCTTTGAACTAAACTGACTTAAATCCGTTCGCTGCAGGTAGTAACTACGTAAGTGAACCTGTGCGATTTACTAACTTAATTATAAATACCTTAAAATTACCTATATAGGTAATATTATCAACCTTTCAAAAATATAGTTTATAATAATAAGAAGTCTGTCGGAGCTGATCCAGTTATAAGGATGAACTGATTAATCTTTTATTTATAGATTTCTTTTCTTTCTTTAATTTAGCAACTACAAATGCTACTATGGTAGCCACAAATACGGATAATGCCTGATTCCATTTCACATCCAATATTGGAGGCCTCTTTCATACCGTTCTACGATGTTCTCCCTTACGAAGTTTGATAATTAAAACCCAGATAGGGTGTCCCACAGCCCCTAACAAATGTCACTTTTCATTCATCAAAATTCAAACCAATTAGGGTTGAGTCACATATCATCGCACACTCCGACTGGCACCCTAATTAGGATCGAGTTACGTAATTTCGCACAGCCAGTCATATGACGTAAACGAGCTGACTAAAATCGGCGAGAGCATACCTACAAAGGGACTTTCACATTCGACTTTTAGTTTCTTTAGGCGACTCCGGGTTCAATCCCCATGGGGAGTACAAGATATTGTGCATGGTTTGGTTGGTGGTAGGATTTTATTTAAGTCTGCCTGGCTAGCTACCACCATCTTACCCAATTCTGTCGCTATAACAATTCTTAAAAAAAATGTTGTGTTCGGCATTCAGAGGTTCGGTAGCCAGTTCCTCAGTTTATTGAGGATTCCTGGTGAAGTGCGCCTCCACCTTCGGCCTTATCTCAACTTGTTACTAGGTGAGATGAAGGCCAAGCGCTTCCCCGTCGTACTATAAAAAAAAAACTCCGTTTCAATGAAATTCAAAATTCAACTATCATTTGTTCAGTAAGATTGTTTTAAGATCACTTTGAAACGACTATGTCTACCGGCTGTTCGGCATCGCGGCCAGTTTACAAGGAGAAAGACAAGAAACTCGGGTTAATAATGTTTTATGATCCATTTCAATAGCTTAAGTTTATCTTATACTATTATTTTTTTAATGTTAGGCTTATTTATATATTGGGTAAATTTAATAAATTCCTGGGCAAAAATGCTTTTGTATGTCTGTCCAGCGGGTCTCTGTTCACCTCAACAGGTCGCATTTCTAAACCGATTCTCGTGAAATGTCGTGGGCAGGTTCGATAATTAGATGTAATTCTTATTTTGCTTCAGATTTTGAAAATGGAAAAAAAAGTATATGTCGGAGGTATGGATGATAAAAACTTAAAAGAAAACATATTTCGAAATATACAACAAGGACAAAAAAAAGATATGCAAACATTTCATTTTCAGGCATTGGTAACAATTTTGTACAAACATTTTTTTGAATCAAGCATATTCAAAATTAAACCTTTTGACCAAAACAGTATTTAGGTAACACGACTGCTTTCCTCGGTTGAGCATAGCTATAATTGAATGAATATTAAAGGACATTTATCTCACAAAGAAAGATCACGAATATATTTAATTTTATACATACAAACCATACAATTCAACACCCAAATAGAAACAAAACATCTATCCATAGCATTAATATTGATTCCAGACGGGGATCGAACCCACAACCTAAGACATATTACTAAGCTGTGAGGCCAGTTAATTGGGACTTGGCACCCTGTACTGCAGCATGCCTCCGCACATAGCATGACCCAGCTATGTCTATTTAAGCCAGAAGCGCGGATGGCGCAAACGTCATCGCATTGTAAATCAGTAAAGTAATGTTTGTCAGTCCGTTTGCGTGATTTACAGTCGTGTTCCGGTGTAGTGTGCGATTTGTCACTATCACTCGTGGAATGTTTATCGCGTTGTTTGTCATAATCACAATGTGTTCATTCGAACATACGACGTCGCAGAAAAGTGACAATTCCGGCGGATGAGTACGCTTTATTAATGCTTGTACACGTGCTTACGAAATCGTATTGGTTATTTTTGACAGTATGTTTGCGTGACAATGACATATTCCAGTAGTACGCGGTTTCAATTTACTCATTGGGTATTTTTTTGCCTATTATCATCATTTCAGCCCGTCTGCTGCTGAACATAGTCCTCCCCCAATCGATTGAGTTTGCCATAACCACCACGTTTGGCAGGCAGATTGGTGATTGCAGAAACGAAGGTGGAGGTGCACTTCACCCGGAATCCTCAACTAACTGAGGAACTGGCTATCTTACCTCTAAATGCCGGAACGCAACAATTTAAGAATTGTTGTTGTGGCGATAGAATTAGGTAAGATGGTGGTAGCTAGCCAGGCGGACTTAAACAAAGTCCTATCACTATCCAAACCAAGCACAATATATGGCACTCCCTATGGGAAGTGAACCGAACCCGGGACCTCTGGATCCGAAATCGGTGGGATGAACCACTAGACCACAGAGGCGGTAGATGCAATGTGTGGGTGCAGGGTTGAAGGTTGATAGGAGTGAGTGGAAGAGAATATGTTGTGCCAACCTCACGTAGCGTGGGAAAAGGTAGGAATTATGATACCGAGTACTTATTTGCACAATTCAGATTCATGTTGGTAACGTGCAAAAAAGTGTGAAGAAATACCGGTTTTACTGATGGTACATAGCCCTCTTTCGGACGATGATAGAAATGAAACAATGGTATCCAAATAAATAGTAGTTCGCCCCGACTGTGATCTCAAGATGTCTGGTTTGTGTAATGTATTTATCGAAGAGTATCACACATAAAGAAAGCTTTAAACACACCGATTACGTGTACTTTTATGACACCTTTCTCAATGCATACTTTTTTAATATCTCTTTATTCATCCGATCACAAAGCCAGAATGAGAGCTAAGCACCGACCGTACTTCTTAGTAGGTGGGTAGAATACAATAAGTGAGTAAGTCACCAATTACAACAATGATAAGGTGTTTGATGCTGAGTTAGTTACTGGCAGATTTTCTCACAGTCCAAACCAGAAACCACATAAATATGCATGAAATTAATAGGTTCATTATTTTTTATAACGCTTCATAGACAAGAGGTGCGCCAGGTTAACGAAATTTCAGACTTAGTATTATTTCTTATATTTTCAGTCTCAAAATTAAGATTTACAGCATTGTGTGTATTTGATGTAGTTTTTGCATGTAAATAAAGCTTTGCAATTGTTTGTCGTCAATCAAGCAATTTATTTTTATAAAACTACAGGTACCTAGGTACAGATAGGTAGGTTTACTAAGCTAGCAAAAAAATGGCATAACCTACATGATCATTCTCCTACCCTTATCCAACGGTAGATGGGGCTGGTACATCATGTTCCCTCTCACTCTTATCTGCCGTCAACTCTACCACGCTTTCACTCCCGGGACCCGGAAATTGATAATTACCGGGAACTGTTTGCATATGATTTAATGCTCAAAAATATCTGTATGTTTAATTGAAAACCCTTGAAATACAAAGCTGTACATCGGCAATCCAGCCGACGGCACTTCGACCAATTGGTTCCTCTGAATTAAGTACGCGAAATGTGTTTTGGTAGCTTCAATACATCACGAATTGAAAAAACAATCACTACTACATACCCATAGATTACAAGTAAAAATTTTTTTTTTCACATGTTTAGATTTTCCATATTGGTTGAATTATTGTTATTAAGCTGAACGAACTTTGTTAACTTCTAGGTGTGAGACATGAATTAGTATTATTTAATTAAATAATGGTGTTTGACTTGACGTTATTTTTAAGAAAATAGCAGAACAACCACTTTATAAAAAACACCCCGGAAATTCCCGGGAATTCAAATGTTTTATTCCCGATTCCCGGGGACGGAAAAAGGTCGGGAAAAACAAAACCGAAACCACGCCCTCTATACCCATGTCCTCATTTATACATAGGTATTCATCCATCCTCTTCTTCGCATGCTAACTGTTCGTCTTTTCTTGTCAAAACCTTTTTGATTAAGTGAAATCGATATCAAATAAACTACAGTTTAACAAGAAACTAAGAGTAAATATACTAAATAAATTACCATTCAAGAAATACGTTTCAAATTTGGAGGTTCTTGACATGGTCATCTACCTACCTCACATATGATTAATTATCTTACTCGATTGTATTAAAATAAATATCTAACCTTGAGCTTTGCAAAGCGTGACCTAGAAAAAACAAGTTTTTCCTCAGCTATACAAAACAGTACATGATGTATTGTATACTAGCTTTTAGACGCGACTACGTCCGCGTAGTGGTTTTTTAAAAAAAGGGAATATAACTTTTTTTTACCCTTTTTTTTTAATTCTTAAAAACCTTTAGGGGTTCAAAGAATATTTTACACACAATTTACAATGTGATACAGGCAATCTACGTGGTTTCAGAGACATGCAAACTTTTTACTCCATAATATGAACCCTTTAGGGTTTAGACTACAATTTAACAATTCCTATCTTAACTGGCGTCTACACACCAAGAAAATGCAACATTTAACTCCAAACTTTGAGCCCTAATTTGAACCCCCTTGGTGTGTAAATTTTCAAAATTTCTTCCTTAGTGAGCGTTTGCATACCAAGAAACATACACTTAGGCTGTGCGTTGATACATCAGTCTGTGTAGTCTGTGTCGGGCTGAAATTTGGCATGCAGGTAGATGTTATGACGTAGGCATCCGCTAAGAAAGGATTTTGATTCATTCTACCCCAAGGGGATAAAATAGGGGATGAAAGTTTGTATGAAACTTTGTCAACTTTAAACCGATCGGGCTGAGACTTTTCATGCATAAAGCTACTATGACGTAGGCATCCCCTAAGAAAGGATTTTGCATTTGTTTTGTTTCGGTTTAGTAGTTTTGGTTATAGACTCTGCTTTGTATTTGGCATTTGTTTTGTTTTCGTTTGGTTTAAGTATAGGTTTTGTCGGTTAGACTTTTTTAAAATGACTAAAGAAAATCTGAACGTTAATGGAGAAGTTGATCAAAAGGTTTTATTTACGATACGCATGCGCCACCTACAGCTTACAGTTGTCAACTCTCATAATCGTTTTTACCGCGATTTTAGCTGCGTAGCGCGCCTTAAGTGTAGTTAGCATAACATTACTTCTTCCCCCATTTTCCTCCATCGGACGACATATCCTAGTTCACTCCTTTCTAGGCCATTGACACAATCCATCCATCTCTTCTTTGGTCTAGTATTATCTAAAATAGTCTTGAAACTGACTGCCAAAACCACAAGGTCCTAGAGACTGATATTGTCAGGGTCTCTCTTTGTGGCGCTTTTTTTTTCTTGTACGACGGGTAAGTACTTGGCCTTCATCTCACCTGGATACAAGTTGAGATAAGGCCGAAGGTGGAAGCGTATTTCACCCGGAATCCTCAACAAACTGAGGAACTGGCTATCTTAACGCTAAATGCCGGAACACAACAATTTTAGAACTGTTATTATGGCGACATAATTAGGTAAGATGGTGGTAGCTAACCAGACGGACTTAAACAAAGTCCTACCACCAACCAACCAAAAAGAAAGTCCCACTGGATGTTCAGGATGTTATTAAACTAGTACATATCCATAAAAAAACTTACCGAACATTGGTCCAAATATCAGGCAAACCACCGTCAGTATCAGGCATATCCTAACTCGCCTATTGTTTGCCCCCTTTTTGAAGGCAATGCCCAAGGTTTCTTTCAAGCTTTGAAAGTCAAAAAACTCTGCGAGAAATCCCACTAGCCCAGTTTTCTTCTGCTAAAAACACAAACAAAAATGAGTGAAAATCCAGTCTTGAGTTACAAATTATATTGTAGAGCTATAAGTTATGAGGAATACTCACTTTGTCTTTGTTTTCCAGCCAAGTGTGGTCTTTAAGTAAGAATAGCACGTAGCAAAAATTAAGGAACTGTAGCCCACCCGACACAAAGAATACTCCATAAAAACCTATTAGCTTAAGCAGAACCCCACTCAATCCCATCCCGATAGGAAACCCTATCGTCATGCACAAGTTCAAAATGCCCATTCTAAAGGTTCTAGTCTCTTTCGATGTTATATCACCCAAATAGCTGAACACACCCAGAAACATCGTCACCCAGCCGCCTGTTAAAGCCGGGAAGATCACCTCCATAAACACGGTCCACTCAACCGAGACCTCGTAGAAGAAGTACGTGTTAATAATGTTGAGCACACAGGTCATGAACTCTCCGAAAATCGGCATCAGCATACATATCTTCCGCTTGCCAGTTTTGTCGCTCCAAGCGCCGATGAAAAGCATCAGAAGCGTCGGGAGCGCAGTGTGAACGATGCTCTTCCACGCCTGCACCGAGGCGATCAGCTTCTGGACTTCATCCTCTTCAAAAGTGTGGTTCGCTCGCTTCCGTAGCCGCAGCGCTGTGCATATATCATCACCGAACTCGAGATTTACGCGACACGCTTTATCCAGATTAAGGTTTTGTGTCGCGAGCATCGACAGCACGCTTGGCATCACAAATAGTGCCAAAACCGGTTCCACTGTGATGTTTGCTCTTGCGAATTTCAGTTTCTCCATGAAAGTCATGTTTTCAATGTCGGTTTTTGTCGATGTTTTAAGCGGCCGCTCTTCGGCGCCTTCTTGCTTCACGACCGGCTTGTTTGGCTTATCCATTTTGTGTGAACGCGTTAAGAGGTTTTTTATGCGTGTTTAAATAAGCACGATTTCGCGAATCGGAGGAGGACACAGTCCATTGAGAAAACACAACGGCGTCACATTGTTTGAGAAGAACGCTGTATCCAAACGCCGATAGATAAATACGTTCTAGTGTTGAGTTACAGTCGACGTGGATGCGTCGCTCGGGACCTATTGTTCGTTTGTAAGTAAACAAATACTTTTATGTTGCCATATCAGCCCGTAATGCGTCCACAAACACTCGCTCGGATCGAAAATATCATCTCAACAATCGAATTGTTATGATACACATGATTGTTCTCTATCGATTCCCACTAAATGAAATAAACTATCGGTTTGATGTTTTAATAAATTTTCGCATAGGTAATCTAAATTGTCCACTAAAACTGTCACTGGTAACTTATCGTCAACTAAACTTCCTTGGCCACGTTTTCCATTTCGTCAACTTGTTTGTTGTCCTCGCGCTGTTCGAAGTACATCCAACTGCAACCAAACGGACACTAATCAGCGATCACACAAACGGTCCATTAAGGAGGTACTTAGCGATAACGATCGGTTGTTGATGTAATGAGACTTGATGAGAGTCATGGACTTATATATCCTTGACACTTGTACAAACACAGCTCTACCCTTCTCAAATATTTTGCATGCTCTTACAAGATTATCTTATTCGATGTAAATAACGATATCGAGACAATGTTTCTCAATATAAGGTGAACATATATTTATTCAGAAATCTTCCATTCTCTATACTCTGTATCTGCACTTTTTATTGGTACAATTACACACATAATTAAGACCAACCCGCTTTCGTGAGATAGAACATCTGTAATAGCTAACGGAACTTTCTGGAACGATTACCACAGGGGGAGTTAAGGTTTTTGGACAGCGCTTAAAACACGAAAATGAGTGATGGACCGACGACATTGAAGCAGTTGCGAGGAAGGCGATGTATTCAGCTGTGGACTTAAATTTAAGATATAATGAATACATATAAAGTCATTGCGTAGCCGACTGTCCGAGATCCAACGCGAGACTTGATGAAAATTTCAAGTCTTGCGGGTTAGTTGGACCTTATGCAAGTGGGAACATAAATCCGGTAGGTCAAAATTGGTGGGACCACGAGTCAAAAATCTCCTTTTGTAGTACAGGGGCGCACTAAGAATTTTAGGGAATTCCCAAGTTATAACGGGTATAGTTCCGAGCGTTTCACTAGTAGTTTCGTTAATATGGACTGAATTGAAGATGACTACACTTTGATTAAGATCAGCGTATTATAATGTAGTTTTGAACATGGTTTGAACCAAAAAAACACAGATAGATAGATAGCACATACTTATAGATTTATATTTTTTTTATTCAAATTACATTATTTAAAAAAATATATTCAAATTATATGTGCAATGGTTACCTAAGGACCGTTACAAACGGTATATATGCAACTCAACTGTTCTAGACCTGTAACAGACAGAAGCGCGCCCAGACACTGGCTGCATTGCCAAGCTGAACAGCTACACTAATTCGCTGGAATAAATAAAAGCCAGCCAAGGTCACGTGTCACCTAAATCTAAAGCCCCGCAAGATTTTTGAAAACCCGGAGGGTACCGGCTCGACACGGACCCAGATATACAATTAATCTTCTATCTTCGTTGAAATATAATCTATAGTTCAGGATGTAACCTTGGTAACGCTACACGAATTAGACAATCATTAGGCACATAAACCTACAAGTACTTTCATCATAACGAACATTCCTGAACCCAATGGCAAAACTCATAAGTTCGCTCGTAAAGAAAATCTCGTAAAATCGAATTGAAATCATAAAATTCCAGCAATTTCATTTGATTAAAAGGATCTTACATCACAAGTTAAAACACGAACCATAATTTCATGATTTTTTTTAATTTGAATATTATCGAATATGTACCTACTTGACTATTACATAAATAATTATGAATAAACGAATAAATATCTATATTACTAGGAAATTACTACTAACAAAGGAGATAAATACGGTTACAATAACAATGAATAATTATGAAAAATCGGATAAATAAAACGATTTCACTCGACTCCTGAAAGTATCCAAATCCAAAGGTAATCCAAAGGGTGTCTGGTAGAGATCGTTTTTAAACGATAAGACACTATTTTGATTGTTCTCCTTGTTAGTTTTTTGTGGTTTATTGGTGAACAATAAAGTAAAGAATTTTCTATATATCTGTCTATCTTCCCTCGGACACCAAACGAGGCTCTCCTTGGTTCCTGTGGCCTTCACCTCGTGAGCTACGTGCCCTGCCCATTGCCATTAGGCTGTTTACAAATGGTGCAAAGAGTTGGCGCTGACACGGGCGGAGATGCTCGAATGTAAGTGTCCATACAAATTCAACGGTGACGCAAATAGCGGCACCACGGCTTCACGGTGCCTCTGTCAATGTGTAAACAGCCTTACAGTTTCGAAATCCGGTAAACTACTGAACCTTAGCACGTTTCCGAGTCTTGATATAGCAAATTCGATCGATACGAGTCAGACCTAACATTGCAAGCCATGACAACATAATAATGAAATGTAAGTCTGCCCCAGGCACAAGAAACTATTTTGTCTGGAAATGTGAGTTGGAACCCTCTGTGCGTGAGTCCGCACTCAACCGGTTTATTTGCTACATTAAGTGATTAATTTGAAAAATAAATAAATCAAGAGTAAAAACCGTAAACCTACATTAAACTAGCCTTTGTTTTTGTTTATGTTACGTAACCAAAATTACGTAACAGAATAAGAGAGAACTTGTTACATGACCTATAGTAGGTATTATAAAACAGAAACGAGTAAATAAACTAACACGGAAATATTTAAATTCGTGACTTGTATTAAACGGCGCTACAAAAAGCTTGAGCCACCAACCATAGACATATAACTCCTAGATATGCCTAGCGACTAATGAGACCTAAATAAGACACAAAAGCTTCTCTTTTCAAAGCACTGGTCTGATCGGGAATAGATAAATTTTGTCATCTGTAAGATAGCTTGGCTAAATATCAGCCTTTAGCCTTGGATTCGGTCGAGAGCAGAACATTAAGACTTGTTGGCGAGGACTATATCTCAAAGACCAGGATGAAAAGTCTAATCTGTTGTTTCAATTATTTTTATTCCTTTTGTGTCCGTGGGGACCTGACCAAAAATAATATACGGGTTGACAAAAATCTTTTAAATATTACAGGACATTAATTTTACAGCGCCATCTAGCTCATAACTAAGCATAGCCTTGTAATATGGGAACTAGATTATATAGAATACTTGAATACTTTTTGTAAATACAATTATATCGCACGGTTGGCCTCAATCAATCATATAGTATATATCTATATGATTGTTTGTGGCGAACTGTGATATTTACATGTATTGTTTCTGTATTTATTAACAAACCTAATCAAAGATTAGCACACACCTGGAACTTAAACCGCCTCTGTGGTCTGGTGGTTCAACCCACCGATGTCAGACCCAGAGGTCCCGGGTTCGATCCCCACGGGGAGTACAATATATTGTGCTTGGTTTGGTTGGTGGTAGGACTTTGTTAAAGTCCGCCTGGCTAGCTACCACCATCTTATCTAATTCTGTTGCCATAATAACAATTCCAAAAATTGTTGTGTTTCGGCATTTAGAGGTAAGATAGGCAGTTCCTCAGTTTCCAGTTTGTTGAGGATTCCGGGTGAAGTGCGCCTCCACCTTCGGCCTTATCTCAACTTGTAACCGGGTGAGATGAAACCCAAGTGCTTCCCCGTCGTATAATAAAAAAAAAACATTCCAAGGATGACGATCGTGTGGGAATTTCCCAGAATCCTTTATTATTTGTATAGGATACCACGAAAGAAAGCTCTTCTAAAAATCTAGTACGTTTATTGGATTTCTTTATTTTATAATTTAAGATACTGAGAAGTATAGAGAAATATAAAATAAAATTTGCTTGAGACTTGCTCCTTATAACATCACTATCTCTTTTTATTCGAACCAGCCAAGATAAGCCGGAACTAACAGACAGACAGACACACAATTAATTGTTTTTTTCTTATTAGTACTATATAGTAAAAACGTGTTATTTTAATATTATAAACAGATACTTTAATTTTATTGTAAGTATAAAAACTTTACCACAAACTGCACTCAGCACGCATAATTAATAATTATCTCAAAACATCGTCGTGTATAAAAACTCAGGATGTGTAGAACAATACCTCCTATAATAATACCTCCAAGTTGTAAAAACATTATTTAAAAATATTCATTCCAGTCTATGAATGTAAAAATACGAGTATTACTGGACATATCACTCATCGCCATCTTACCCCAAACTAAGCATAGCTTGTAAAATCGGAACGAGATTACGGATACTTTTTTTTTAAATATCATATAATACAATACAACACCCCAAACACAGAGCAAACATCTATATTCATCACACAAAAGTTTGTCCTGGGTGGGAATCGAACCCACAGCCTACAGCGCAGAAGGCAGAGTTACTACCAACTGAGCTGTGAGACTTGTTGAATCTGTCGGCTTGTTGGTATTGAGCAAACGTTGGGAATAGACAGCGCTGTGTGAAATTAATGTCCTGTAATATTTATTTTTTATTATTATTATTTTTTATATGATCCTCTTAGACTAAGATTGTATACGGAATGACAGAGGCAGGCAAAGATCCAATATTTACCAGTGCTAATGTAAATGCAGTGATATACGTAGAAGGTTAGACTTTACACTGTATCAGGGTAATTGTATGCTTTGTGACCTTGGTCCATAATTAGGTTTCGATTCGAATAATGTTCAATGTATTGTTAAAATTTACTTTCCTTATCTGTTAGCGTACCAAATATTTGGTTAGACCTTTCAAATATGTGACCATTGATAAGGAACCATACATTTTTATACATCGAAATGAAATGAAATTGTTGAAATAAAAACTAACGATATAATATGAAATGAATATAATTATTTATTTGCATGAGTACAGGTATCAGGTCTTAAATATTGTGGTTTTTTTTTCATTATGGGTTACCTTATGACCTCTAGGCTTATCAGAACTTTCCTAGAAGTCCCGCGCACCTTCGGAAAATGGGAAACCGTTTGACGCTGGACTTTGGCAGGACTTCGCTAGGTGGAACTTTACAGTCCTACCACCAGTGCTGTGATCATTCAGCCGTACCCGATAAGAATAGCCAACGAATCCGTTGTTCGGGGTAGACCACTTGGAGGTAGATGATACATTTATTTATTAGTTTACATTAAATATTCTCGTACGCAGCGCTATCTAGCTTGAATGTATGCATAGTCAACAAGCCTCATAGCTCAGTTGGTAGTAGCTCTGCCTTCTGCGCTGTAGGCTGTGGGTTCAATTCCCACCCAGGACAAATTGTTCTGTGTGTGATGAATATTGATGTTTGTCCGGTGTTTGGGTGTCGTATCATATAGTATGTATGTATTTACAAAAAGTATTTAAAGTATTCTATCCGCAATCTAGTTCCCATATTACAAGCAATGCTTCGTTTGGGGCTAGATGGCGCTGTATAAATTAATGTCCTGTAATATTTATAGCTAGTACTATGGACACTACTGAGATTACTGATAGACTCAATATTATCCTGAAAATAGAGAAATAATTAGTCATTCATCCGCTATATTCGCTTGACACGGGTCAATTTGATAAATGATTAAATGAATTTAGTTTGGATTTGTTACTGAATATTTTTGTTTTCAGGTCAGTATTTATTAATGGACTTTTGCAAAGTAATGCCTGAATCAGTGAGCTACTGATTATAAACATTTTTAGTACAATGTTTTTGATATTTAAAATGTTCTTGAACTCAAAACTTGCCCGGGGCCTTGCACAGGCAAGGATGGATCAGCAAGGTCAGCAATGGAACGAGCTTATCCCAGAGGGCACGGACTTGCCGCGCACCGCCTGCTTGGTGCTATACTACGGTAGGCGGAACCATACATACCACATAATATGCATAGAACATTGATCCGTAATCTAGTTCCCATATTACAAGCTATGCTAAGTTTGGGGCTAGATGGCGCTGTGTAAAATCAATGTCCTGTAATATTATAATTATTAAATGTACAGTTTTAACCACCTCTGTGGTCTAGTGGTTCGCCCGCCGGTTTAGGATCAAGAGGTCCCGTGTTCCCCGCAGGGGGAGCAATATTGTGCCTGGTTTGGTTGGTGGTGGAATTTTGTTTAAGTCCGCCTGTCTAGGTACCACCATCTTACCTAATTCTGATGCCATAATAACAATTCTTAAATTGTTGTGTTCCGGCATTCAAAGGTCAGATAGCCAGTTCTTCAATTTGTTGAAGATACCAGCTGAAGTGCGCTACCACCTTTGGCCTTATCAAAACTTGAAAATGAGATGAATGCCATGCAAATCCACGTTGTATAATAAAAAAAAACAATAGACATCTATATTCAACATATAAATGTTTCAAGTGCGATCACTTGAAATACAAAGATAATACACAAATGTTTTTCTTGGGTCAGTGCTTTCAATTGAGCTGTAATGATGACCTTCCACTGACTATCATGAACTTTCTCCAGTACAGTTTTTGTAAAAATCAATAAATACTGGTTTTCTTTTACACATTTTTATTTATCTTCTATTCTTTTTTTCTTTTTTTTGTGTACTTCGAGGAAGCGCTTGGCCTTCATCTCACCTGGTTACAAGTTTATCAACTTGCCGATATAAATAACGCCGAAGGTGGAGGCGCCTTTCACCTGGACTTCTCAATAAACTGAGGAACTGGTTATCTTACCTTTTTAAAACAATTTTAAATGTATTTCTCTGATTTTCTTTTTTTTGACCTTTATATATCGTTTTGTATCAGAGGTCCACGGAAGGTCTCTCATTCGTTCTCCAGATAGTATCTAGGTACTCCGACACCAATACACTTTGAAACACATAGATTTTCACGCTCCGCAGCATCCTAGGCGCTTGACTTTGAAATCGTTACGGTCGCAATATCAAATGGAGCGGCTGCCGCGGAAGCTGTGATGTAAGATGTAGCTACCGTTCAATACCAAGGTTGCAAGAGTCCTACTACGAAAACCAAAACATGATGTTGACGGATTGCAGGTTTTCCGAAGTTCTTACGGATGCTTCGACATTCGACTTTCATACTAGGGCCTCAGGTTCGAAAGCATCGATTAACTGACATTTGAAATATTTGCATTGACTTCGTTTTTTAACTTATTTCAAAAAAGGAAGTACACAATTCCAAATTAAGATTTTCAATTTATTTTGAAACGTAACAATTAGTTCTGTTTTGATTGTAAACCGTTTAGTGGATTTATCTAAGTATATAAAATCATCGTTATTATCACGGACGTGTCTTATTGGTTGATTTTCAATATCAACGCACATCCCAAACCAGACGTCCTTAGAAACTTGATTTTAGTAGCTTCTTTTTGTAGTGTTGGGGTGCACTAATAAATTATTATAGGAAAAACCCACGTGGTAACAAAGACTCCAGACGATTTATTGCACTTGCAATAAATTAAATTGATATTTTCCAAATAAAAATCATTTTACATTTGGATATTGACTAAAGTAAGTAAGTATACCAAACTACCGTAGTGTAAAGTTTGCCCCATATACTTACCTGATTACGAAATTACTTATCATTAAAATTACCCAGTGACTATGAATTACTCAATAAGTAACTCCTTTGCGAAAAAAAAACAAGGAAAAGGATTTACCGATCCCACTCTCAAAATAGGTACCTACCTAGAAAATAAACTCCAAGTTGGCATAAGTACTTAACTCACACATTGAAACATTAAATACAATTCACAGCATATAAAACAATACACCAATCCTTCCTCAATTAAATGTCCTATAAAATTGGTGTGTTTAGATTTACTCAAAACCTCTTCAAAGCCGGTTCTAACCAGGCTACTCGTATGTAAACACTAGCAAATGTGTCATACGTGAATTACCGCTACAATCTTGAGAGGTCAAAAGTAAACTGGTTTTGATTGAGGACAAGATGGAAATAAAGAAACAGCCTAAAGGCGGTAAGGGGCGTTGGCACTTGATCGGTGTTCCTCGGTGCGATTTCCTGCTGTACAACCCACGGTGGTTCAACCCACCGATTTCAGATCCAAAGGCCCCGGATTCGACCCCATGGGGAGTACAATATATTGTGTTTGGTTTGGTTGGTAGTAAGACTGTATTTAAGTCCGCCTGGCTAGCTACCACTATCTTACCTAATTATGTCGCCATAATAACAATTCTAAAAATTGTTGTGATACGGCATTTAGAGGTAAGATAGCCAGTTCCTTAGCTTGTTGAGGATTCCGGGTGAAGTGCGCCTCCACCTTCGGCCTTATCTCAACTTGTAACCAGGTAAGATGAAGGCCAAGCGCTTCCCCGTAATACAATTTAAAAAAAATCTTGGGAATTGACAAATATACCGTCGTTCAACTGTCAAAAAGAAAAGATGATATTTTTTCAGTTTGCCGACGGAACCTTATTACGAAGTCTACACTTCCTGTCTGTCGTACCTTTAAAGGCTTGTATCTTTTGATTCGTAATAGGTAGCTAAATGATTTTTTTTGAGAATAATAATGTGTTATTAGAAATATATTTTATGCTAAGGTTATTCATCCTAAGTTCCACTGTAAAACTCAACCATATATAGCGAAATCAGGCACAGTCATAGCAACTCTTTCGCATAAAAACGGCTCTGGGCAGAATGTTAAGTGCTGCCATATACACCCGCAAATAACTTGCTGTTAGTTACTTGCGTACCTGTCATGCAGGTGTATCCTAATCATACTTTCAAACTCACTGAAATTTCTACAAAGCAGGTACATTCCAACTTATCAAACTCACCCGAATATAGCCACAGCGGGTACAGTCATACCGGCTCCAAGCAGAAAAACGGCGCCAGGCAGTATGTTCAGTGTTGCCATATACACCCGCGAGTAAAGAGGCCCGTAGACAAGAGGCATCATCGCTTCAGCTAGCCCGAACAGGGAGTTCACTTTACCTGCAGAATTCGTTGATTTTATCATAATTATTTGGGTAACGACCTGTAGGGCTACTCTTGACACTCTATTCGTATTTCGTATTTTTCCAATGATAATTTGAAGTTTTGAACGAAAGCTCGGCATCCTTGAGGTTTTCAATTTGGTATGAGCCCATGAGTTCAACACTAGCGCACGATTGAAATTTAATTTTCATTTCTCTTGCTCAAAAAGTGTATCATAATAGTGTAGCTTAGCGGGCCCAAAACTCGAGTTTAATATCTAGGGCTAAAAAGTATTTTTTGGTGGATGGAGGTCCGATCAAGTGGCTGAAGGTTATATAGAGGACTCTATACAAAACAAGTATCACGTCACGCAGCGGATTACGGAAGGAATCAATATTCTACCAAACATTACAGAACCCCAAGCATCTACATCATATGTCAACTCTGGTTCTGTAATGTTTGAGTTTCCTGCATTATTAAGATCTGAGTGAGGACTCAGATCTTAATAATGCAGGAAACTCAAGCATGAGTCAAATCAAATCAAATCAAATCAAAATTATTTATTTGAGATATTACAAAACACAAAATAGGTAGGTACAATAAAAAATTTAAAGGCGGGTAATCCCAGAAAGGTCCCAACTCAGCATTAATGTAGGCTGTGAAGCCTGCGCTGGTCTTCCGTTGGGGCCAATGAGAATCCGGTTGGACGTGCTTAGACACAATAAATTATACACATACAGAACAAAAAATGAGAAATTAATTAAAAGAAAATAGTAATAAAACATTGAATTAATATTGACTAGGTCAAAAAAAATAAATTTAATCGAAACATCCAATTTATAAAAATACCAATGAAAATTTATTATATTACAATTCAAATTTTAAATACGATCCAATTTAATATATTTAAATACACAGGTATTTAAATATATCACACTTTAGAGAACATAAATATAATATCAATATAAATATAAATATCTGTGAAGGTAGTTAAATAGCGCTCGTGTCATGACTGAGAAACTCCTGCTCCTTTTGCCAAACCAGTAAATATTGTTTAAGCTTTAACCGAAAACTTTGAACACTTTGTAGGTTCCTTAAGGGCGGGGGAATATTATTCCAGCATTTCGATGCAGCATAACGAAAACTACCTCTGAAGGCTACTGTTCTGTGTCGTTGAAAAGAGAACTGCACCGAACAATGTCTACGTTCGCTGGATCTAAAATTTGACATATCCTCAAGTTTACTGTATAAGTAATGAGGTTCGTTGTACTTTAAAATGCCAAAAAGCAGACACGCTAAGTGAAGTTTGAGCTTATGTCCCATCTTTAGTAGCGAATGTTTATTTAGAAAAGGACTGACATGGCCTCTCCGCGGAATATCAAAGCAGAACCTTGCGCACGAATTTTGCACCCTCTGTATTAGCTCAGTTTTTCCATAAAGGTGAAGACCATAAACCACATCCGTGTAATTCAGCTTAGAAAGAACAAGTGACTGTACTACTTGAATTCGTATTTCTTCTTACATGTATGACCTTATTTTATATAATACTTTTAGCTTATAGAAGCAAGCCCTAACCAACTCGGCAATATGCTCTTCGAACTGAAGACTGGAATCCATTAGCAAGCCCAAGTTACGAGCTTTATGGACTCGTTCAACGGGTTTACCCATTAATATAACATTCGAACATGGACCAATACTCGCTAGCTGATTAAGGGAGCCAAAAATCATATATTTAGTTATATTAGGGTTAAGCAGTAAACTATTTTTTGCAGACCATAAGGCAATACTTCTTAAGATCCTCATTCAGTTTGTCAATTGCACTATTAATATCACATGGGAGGCATGAGATGTATACCTGTATGTCATCTGCATAAATATGAAATTGGCAGTTTTAGATGTGAGAACTTATGTCTGCTGCGTATAAAATTAAAAGAATTGGACCTAAGACAGATCCTTGGGGCACTCCTCTATTTACTGAAACTGTTCTTGAGAGGTTTGGAGTTCCATCACTACGAGCAAGATTAACATATTGTGATCGATGGCAAAGATAGCTAGTAAACCATTTCCGAGTGTTGTGTTCGAAACCATAATATGCCAACTTACACATTCCCTTATCCTGTGCGGCAAGAAAACTGTCAGTCACATCCAGCAAAGCAGTTACCGTGCCACGCCCTTTTCTAAAACCTGACTGAACATCTGGTAGTATACAATTTTTTTCTAGAAAATTATTTAATTGATAGCCAACTGCTTTTTCGAGAACTTTAGATATACATGATAAAATACTGATGGGGCGAAGGTCCTTTAGCTGTACAGGGTTAGCGACTTTAGGTAGAGGGCGAACTATTGCTAGTTTCCAAAGTTCAGGATATGTGGACATGCATATAGATGTATTAACAATTCTGTGAATGGTATCTAATGATTGAGGAAGCGTCATCATAATCATGTCAAGATTAATGAAATCGCAACCTATAGCATTGGGTTTTAAACTTTTTATAATTTTAATAATTCTATCTAAACTAACTGGCTCCAATTCAAATGTTGCATCACCAAAACTATGATATTCAAAGTAGGTAAGTTGCGAAATGTCTGTATTAAATGCACCGGGAATATTCATGAAATGACTGTTTATAGCATCTGGATCTTGAAAATGTGTTGGAAGTTTCGTATCTTTTTTCGGTAGTAACGTATTTTTTAAGTTCTTCCATAACTGCTTAGCATAACTTATCTTATTATTATATATTATTATTATATTGAATTTAAAATATGCTACTTTTTCCTGATAAAGAGCTTTATTGACGACCGCTTTGAGATCATTGTAATATTCCTTTTTAGTTATCAATTTAGTATTGTGATAGTCTTTGGCCGCTTTATCACGTAGCTTCATCATATGTATAATCGTATCAGTAATCCATGGGTCTATCGAATAAGGAATTCACACATTGGCTTAAGACTTTGACCATTTCGTTTACGTTCTCCAGCTTTTGAATTTCATTAAAATTGATATTCTGCAGATCCTTATCAAAATCCTGCAGGGAGATGTTTTTGATTGGTCTATAAGTAACAGTTGTAGGTATGGGTTTCTCACGTTTAATATTGAATTCGCATACTATGAGACAATGACCATAACGCCTACCAACCATATCATTAGATATAGCTCTTGCTCGCAAATCTGTACATACAAGATCAATAAGAGAATCCGAGGTTTTTGTAAAATGTGTCGAAAATGTGACAAGTTGTGATAGTCCAAGGCAAGATAAAAAGATGTCCAACTTTGACTTGGTTTCAATTTCGTTAAAATCACCTAATAAAATTATATGGTCATGACTCGGTAGCGCATTTATTGAGTCAGACAGCGTGTCGAAAAACAAATCAACGCCTATCCAACTAGGACGGTATGCCGTGCCTATTACCAGTCTTTTCCCATTAACTGTAATAGTAATCCACATCTGTTCTACCATTGAATGCGACGGGTCTACTGGGTGGGGCCACGTGCGTGCGTTAATACCACGTTTTATGTAGTACCCAACACCACCTCCGCGTTTTCGTTTACCTCGCGGTCGGGGGGTATGGCGCAAGCTATAGTTTGGTAAAACAGGGGCCTTATCTTCTTGACCTTCGAGAAGCCAAGTTTCATTTACTGCCAGTACATCAATATCATGACGCTCTACAGATGAAATAAAATTATCATGGTTTGTGCCGAGGGAACCAGGGTTAAACGAAACAACTTTAAGAAGTTTAATAATAATTATTATACGATAATAAGACTTTGCAAGAACAGAATAAGCAGTAAAAAATAATGTCATGATTAAGTGCGACAAAATTCGCAGTAAATGTTATACTCATAAAAACCATAACAGAACCTTCACAGACATTTTGTGTCTCACAGAATATTAGATGGATACTTAGACTTGTAAATACATAAAACAATGCATTCTGCATAATATTACACCTCATTATACAAAAATTCAAATCTATACTATCATGCAAATGTTTACATAATGCATACCAGACTCTCAAACTGCGGCTTGCCCAAAAACCCGCGGGAAGTCTGTCTCATGCCGTATTTGATGAGCTACCTTCCCTTCGGATTGCCGGACGTATATGCGGCCACGCTTCGTCCAAGAGAAACGCCATTAGAGCTTGCGGCACTCCTCACGAGCACGATGAAACAGGAGCCGGTTAGTACGTGTAAGCCGCTCATTAATGAAAATGCGACCGTGCGATCCTGCATTGGCCGCTTTCCTAGCATCGGCAGCCGTCAGCTTCCGGCGCACACACGCAGCCTGCAGAAGCTGGTCGCGCAGGTGGCGCCTTGCCAACCGTACCACGACGCGACGTTTGCGCGGCACCGCACCTCCAGCCGCCGCACCCTGAGCCACGCCCACACGTTCCACGAACACGACGTTACGCTCTTCGAGTGTCACTCCTAGTTTAGCGGCGAGCACAGTTACGGTATGGAGAATATTCCCCCCTTTTTCTTCTGGGAGCTGCCCTTTCTCCAGATCCGACTGCAGGTGGTCTTGGTCGCGATCATTAAGCTCCAACTAAAGTTGTGTCACTGACCACTCCAGCTCAGCAACTACTCCAGACGCAGGCCATGTAGTTGCCACTCGCTGCTCCACCACCTCTATTCTACGCTCTAGGCCATCCATACGCGCTGTTATGCCATCAATTGAGCTTCGAAAATCCGCCATCTCCCTTCGAAACTCACGCATTTCTTCGAAGCACTCTGCTAACTCTCGACGCAGGTCTATAACTCCGGAAACAGTAGCGTCAGTGGTGTTGATCGACTGCGGTCCTGCAGCCAGCTCATACGGGTTAACGCTGTCACTCGCAGCCAACCCTGTCACGCTTCTAATTGGAGTGCTACTATTGTCTCCCTTTCTTTGCTGCTTTTTACACTCAGGACAGTTCCAGTCTTTACTTTTAGTACCGTAGTCTGCGAGACCCACGCATGTCCTGTGATACAGCGAGGGGCATAACTTACAGGCGGCAGCCCCTACTGATGAAAGAAATTTCCCGCAAGCCGTACACTTTGTTGCCATTGTAGAAAGTTGATCGCAATGTAGCTAATAAACAGCAAACAACAAAGAAAAAAATCAAAAAGACAATCGCAAGCTGGGGTTTGAACTAGCGCAGCCAGCCCCAAAGCGACGTCTCTCTGCGACCGTGAACCACTCGTCTAAAGTAAATTTAGCTAATGTAAACAGTGTAAATGCAAGCTCGATGACGCATAGATATCTCACTGCCGACCGGTAATTGTCACCTTTGTTTGAAATTTAGGTAAGTAAACGGCACAAACACGAATGCTATTTTAGAAATAGATTTGATTATAACTGTTCGATCGAGTCGAGTCGAGTATCTCCAACTTTTACTCCACAACAATCAACTCAAAATATTATCACATCCCAATCACAGAGAACCGAAATAAAATTTCCCGGGAAAAACATATTACTAAACATTCAAAATTGAAAATTGTTTAATTTTGAATTGTTTTATTTTCTCACAATCGAAGTGAAAAGTAGAGTGTTTTACTCGGGCCAAAACCACCCATTATAACTCGGTCTTGTCATCCTCACATATAATGGGGTGGTTTAGTCCCTTGTAAAACAATCTACTATTGTTTATTAACTAAATTTACGCGATTTTGATAGATGCCAATTTGGTTCATGAGTACCAATTGAGCGTGTATTGAAATTGGAACTGGATTCAAGAGTTAGCCCCCAGCATTATTTAGACTAATAATATCAGCGAACTAACTTCTGATCTTGTGAATAAAAAAACTTGCCGAAGAGGTGTTTTTTTTTATACAACTAGGAGACGGGACAATCAAGTAGCCCACCTGGTGTTAAGTGCACTCTTGTCTATAACAATGCCTATATGTGGATCATAAATATGTTTATACCAAGGAGTATGCTCGAAACCACCTTATCTTTTTATTATACATACACAAGTAAATCCTCAGTGTACGTGTCCGACTCGCACTTGGCTGGTTTATTTTATCTAAAATGGTGACGGAATAAACAAGTAGCCCATCTGATAATAATACACATACTAGTGTATAGTAAATAAATTGTTTATTCATTAAATCATTCATTTCACCAACTTAGTTCATGAGGTAATATGCAATTATTGATTGTATCGTAATACAATCAATAGTCATTTGGTAGTGATCAAATAGATACTGCACCATGTTAATTAAGATAAATGAAACAAATTAACAAATAAATAAATAATTGCACTGAAAAGTAATTAGCGTGAAGTCTCAAGGTATACTAGATAAATATAAACCCAGATAGACAATATATATTATAATTCAATATTTGCAGTTTATTACGCATCTGATTATTAAGGCCACAGTATATATATATCTACCTATGTATCGTTCTTCATTCTAATACCTTATATAGGTACACCTTTTATATATATACCTTTCCTTTACACAATGAGCTCGTATGTGTAACTAACAACCAAATGGTTCCTGATGTCTGAAATATCGAGGCAGTGTTGTTTTTTCAATATTTGTAATAGAAAACATACCTAGTTCTTCACTTGTCACTAATTTGGATGCTATGGACCGCATCGCTATGAAAGAGGTACCATTGAATATCTCCACGAGAGGGGCTGGAACAGACAAAATCACAATCTTAATTATATGACTCACTGACATTTAGGAGTACTTCCTGGTTTGTCTGGGCAATTTTGTTCTGGGTTCACATTGTGTTAGTCAACTGGAATTCAATATCGATCATTTTGGACATTTTAAACCAAGCCTAGGCTTCAATTTTTGCCTTGGACTTTATTTTTGACAAATTTTGAGTAGGTCTGACCACTGGGTGGCATAGACTTGAAGATCACTGGTAATAGTTTTTAAGTTATGCTATTAGTTCTGGTCTTGTGTTTACCCAGCTTATTCAGTTTTATTTTAAGCATAGGTAAAATAAAACAAAAGCTGTAATCAACAAAAAAAATGCATTAAAGGGAAAAGAATTAGTAAAAGCATTGACCTAACCATTTTGTGGATAGACACGGTAACTTAAATTGTTGCTTCTAGTCTGACAGTATGTAGAAAAAGTTGTTAGATCACTTGTTATCATAAGTGCGTCTCAAATTTACTGTTCTTTGCAACTTATTTAAGTTCTGCATCAATTTGACCTCTTCTGTGATCTAGTGGTTCGCCTACCGGCGTCAGATCCAGAAAAATATCGTCGGTTCGATCCCCAGGGGGGGTACAATATTGTACTTGGTTTGATTGGTGGTAGAAATTTGTTTGAGTCCGCCTGGCTAGCTATCACCATCTTACCAAATTCTGTCCCTGTAGGAACAATTCTTATTTTTTTGTGTTCCGGCTTTTAGAGGTAAGATAGCCAGTTCCTCAGTATGTTGAGGATTCCGGGTGAAGTGCGCTTCCACCTTCTTATCATAACTTGAAAAATCAGGCGAGTAAATGCGGTTCAACACCGCAGATTGTCATACAAAATGATGTTTCAGCTGTCATCTCCTTGGGCAATGGTAAAGAGTCTATGTACCTCTCTCACTTGACTTCTTACTTTCTATATGATGATGACTCTACGATTATCTCATTCATTTATAAACAGATTTAATTCGAAAGGATATCTGCTGCATATTTCAGGCAAACGCTCAAAAAGTCCGGCATCGCAAATCAAATTGCTGTCTCTACCATAGATAAAGGAGTTGAAATACTGTGGGACCTCCCTCTAATGCAACCGCTTTTTAAATCTATATCCATACATTCATACGTCCAAACTAAAATAAAATTGCTTGTTACGTTTTAACACATCTAATCAGCTGAAAGGATCTTTATGAAATTTGGTAAAGAGCAAAACTGTATCCTGGAAAACAACATAGACATTACTTGATGTTAAAATTACACAAAAATTCACAACCCGCGACGCGACTTGAACCCGCATCTTTTCCTGAAACCGGAATTGAGCAACAAGGGGTCCTGACACAGTTTCCGATTTTTTTGTGCCGATATTCAGCTCAGCTTATGTGTTGATAGGCGCCTAAGTCTGCCGTTAAAACAATTAAATTTTTTCGCCATTATAACACTTACAAAATGTTGTGTTCTAGCATTAGAATAGATAGAGGAGAGATAGATTAGCCTTATTTTAACTAGTAGCCAAGCGCTACCTCGTTGAACATTTTTTTAAATAAATTTCATCACCTCTGCTTTTCGCGAATGCCGTAGCATGCTGGCTCTGTTGAAGATTTTTCCAAAAGACAGTGTGGCATACAAACTCTTTGCTCCCTACTCGTATAATTCAAGTTACTGCACCAGCGAATACACTGCGAATATAACTTTGCTCTCGCAGTAAACACGACTACGATCATTTATTTCAATTCACTTTCGTTTTGAAGATTTATGACTCTTTACAGGGACCTCTTTTGATAGTAAATAAATATATTATCGGATTTATGTTTGCTACAGCGCTATGGATCGAAGTTTTGAGTTGGGATATATAAAGTGGCCAAATGGAGTAAATAGTGACCACTATTCTTACATAAACCGAAAATCATGTTTATTTTTTTGTATGACGGGGAAGCGTTTGGTTTCATTTCACCTGGTGTCAAGTTATGAGCCGTAAGTGGAAATGCAATTCACCCGGAATCCTCAACAGTCTGAGAAGCTGGCTATAACCTCTTAAATGCCAGAACACAACAATTTTGAATTGTTGCTATGACGATAGACTTAGGTAAGATAGCTAGCTAGCCAGGCGGACTTAAACAAAGTCCTAACACCAACCAGACCAAGCACAATATTGTACTCCTCTGGGAATCGAAACCGGAACCTCTGTATCTGAAACCGGTGGGCGAACCACTAGACTACAGAGGCGGTTAAAATTATAAGTTATGTAAAAAGTTACCCAAGTATATTTCAGTGGTAGTGGTGGCAAACGCGAAGATGAAGGACGCCAGGATCTTGCTCATACAGGAAATGATGCCGACCACCGTATCATCGAGCTTCATGAAGTCACTGAATATGCTGATGGAGAACAGAGTACCTGTCCGATAAAATACTGGTTCATATCTAAGTATATACAATTGTCGTGCTGCTGTCTAACTTCAACCAACGCAGAACGCAAACAAGATAGGATATGAAAGGATTCTATAAATAGCTGGGACGCTATCACTTGCACATAAAATAAGACGCCGAAAAAATGTGTTTCAGATACCTACACACTTTGATCTCTCCTGCCTAACCCTCAGAAAAACGTAGCTTGATTTTATACTAATACAAGGTATCTCGTTCGTGGCATTGATACATAAGCGCAAAAATATTTTATTCTGCACACTGCTAAAACATGTAATCAGCTTCCAATTTACACTGTGTGACGACCCTAAGTTTTGGCGCTAGGCCGTCTCCATCGTAGACCTCAACCTTGGCTGGGAAGTTTCAGGGTCAAGACAAAAAAAAACATGTTTTGCAAACACGCTGATAGCTCAGTTGGTAGTAACTTTGCCTTCTGCGCTTCTGCGGTTCGATTCCCACCGATTTGTGTGATGAATATAGAGATTTGTTCTGTGTTTGGGTGTTGTATTGTATAATAAGTATGTATTTACAAAAAAATAAAGTATTTGAGTATTCTATCCGTAATCTAGTTCCCATATTACAAGCTATGCTTAGTTCGGGGCTAGATGGCGCTGTGTGAAATTAACGTCCTGTAGTATTGATTTACGTCCTGTAGTATTTATAAACGTGGGAAAAACAATGTTTTTATTGTGGTTGTAATTGTAGTGCGATCTTTGTTGTGTTTTTTGTGTTTGCATTTCAAAAACGGATTATTGATGTCCGTTCTGTATTTGAGTGTTGTATAGTGTGATAAGTATGCATTAAAAAAAATATAGGAAATAATCTAAATCCCACATTACAAACTTGGTTTGGGACTAGATGGCGCTGTGTGAAATTAATATCCTGTCCTTTAGTTATGTACAGAGTTTTAAATAATTTGAACAACATTTGATAAGTACTCGTATCTACGTTATAGTAAATACTATTGACAGTCAAAAGTAAATCAAAAGTAAATTTTTATATTTTAAGTGACACAAAAATTCACAACCCACGATATTATGGCACAAAGATTCACAACCCGCGATGGGACTCATCAATTATTGTGTTAATAATTTTGTATGTGCTTTAGCTGAAAGATATGACACAAAAATATGGAATCTGCGTCGGTACCCCCCGTAGCTCAGTTGGTTTGGCGTTTCCGGCTGTAGGAAAAGATGCGGGTTGTGAATTTTTGTGTCATAATAACACTTGTAAACTATAGACAGTACCTATTTAGTATTTTTGAAGGTTGAGGCACGAGATACTTACCTGGGACCTACAAGTCGGTGTTCATGCTCC
The DNA here is from genome assembly GCA_951394065.1 of Venusia cambrica. Classification (NCBI taxonomy): domain Eukaryota; kingdom Metazoa; phylum Arthropoda; class Insecta; order Lepidoptera; family Geometridae; genus Venusia; species Venusia cambrica. Next base: position 3,600,676 of record OX596036.1, read on the forward strand.
ACTCGGACACATACTATACCTAGGTTCATCAATCAAAAAGCTTGCTCGTAACATATCAATAAAAAATCTTAGCTATCCTTTCCATCCAAAGATCCTCTGGAAGTGATCGCTTTTAGCGATAATGCCACCCATTGTACCTAGTTTAAGAGTTTTTTCTTGCTTGTTTGTTTATTATTGTTTTTTGGTGTACAATAAAGAGTTTATCTATCTATCTAAAACATGTCACTCGGTCGATACTTGTCTAGCACCGAGTTACAGTCTAGTTTCACTTACGGAATACGGCCTTTTGAGTCCAATTTCAAAACCAATTTGTCAGTAACTAAGCACAAACATGTCCTGAGCTCCCAATTCCTTATCCACACATCGGACGTGTACGGTTAATTTAGGAGCCCTCCTTGGAAACGGCTTTGGCACGGCCGCCCTAACTGGGACATAGGTGAGCCTACCTAAGCCATTGGTATTGAGTAGTCGGGCCAACTTGTCCAGTGTATGTAGGTACACAGCTAACTAGGTATTTGGGAACGGAACGTGCAGTTGATTAGATACACGTTATAGCTTATCTAGGTATATGGTTCCAAGGATACTAACTGTGGCATCGTGGCATGAATATTAACGTGTACGTACGTACGCCTTTAATCTTTCCTCACAAAATGTTTATTCGGAACGTTATGTGATAAACAGAATTCATTTCAAAACCAATTTGAAGCGTCGGGATAAATATTCGTAAAATACCCGTTTTCGACATTCTTTTAACTGAATTCTCAAAACAGGATGCGGTTCTCAATTTGGACGGAATTTTCTTCTATGTGCGTTCACAGATATCTTAAACGACGCAAATGATTTATTTGGTAGAAAGAGTATGTAAGTAGAAAGTCTGATCCCATTATGAAATGTCCCATTTTAATTTGGTACAAATACGATGAACATCTTCGGACCCGGTGGCCAAAACTCACCAAACGAGATGTCTCCGCCGCAAGAAATGGTGATTTTCAATAAATTTTGTAGTCGTGGGTTCGATTCCGACTTGACACCAATGACTTTTTGCTGGTTAATCGTGACTAGTACATGTGATAAGATCATCTTTAGGTACATTATATCATTCAAAAAGAGTAAATTTTATTACACAGAAAAATAGAATACACTTTTCTAAAAACTCAAGTTTTTAATAGATAATTGTATCGGTAAGTTCGTTTATGTAATGAGATTACCATACGAAAACGATCCTGTTGTTTCACAGAGTAGGTGAGATGAGGACTGAACCGCCTCTGTGGTCTAGTCACTAGACCACAGATCCAGAGGTTTTTTTTATTGTACGACGGGGAGTTGCTTGGCCTTCATCTCACCTAATTTTTCAAGTTATGATACGGCCGAAGGTGAAAGTGCACTTTAACTAGAATCCTCAACAAACTCGGAAACAGGCTATCTTACCTCTAAATGCCGGAACACAACATTTTTTTGTGTTATGGCGACAGAATTAGGTAAGATGGGGGTAGCTAGCCAGGCGGTCTTAAACAAAGTCCTACCACCAACCAAACCAGTTCTAAGGTCGAAGACCTTGGATCTGACGCCGGTGGGCTGACCACTAAACAAAAGAGGCAATTAAACCCGTCTCTGAAACCGACGGCTTCGATCCCCAGGAAAGTTACAATATTGTGCTTGCTTTGGTTGGTGGTAGGACTTTGTTTAAGCCCACCTACCTATACGCTAATAACAATTATAAATAGTTGTGTTCCAACATTTAGAGGTAAGATAGATAGTTTCAGGAACTGGCTGGAACTGGAAACTGTTGACTGTGCGTACCTTCGGCCTTATCAAATCTTGAAACCAGGTGATGATGGACAAGCGCTTCCCCTTCGTACAACAAAAAAGGATTTCAAGGATGATGCTGTATAATCTTATAAGTAGGTCAGGTAGTAATCTTATAGGTAGGACATACATACATTTTAATATAGGTATACTTTACAACAAAAATAATTAAAATAAAAAATGCAAAACACGAAGAGCGGGCAAGAATAACGACCTGATTGTTTTATCTTCTAAAAATACATAGGTACTTAGTACTAATACATAGGTCTGCAGAATATAAGTTCAACATTTTTGGTTTTGAAGGTTTTGTATCCACATCTGGTAGATATGTTATAAATATGGTGTCAGTTCATATCCGGATTGAATTCTAAGGGTATTAACAAGGTATTCATTTAAAAGGAGATTTGTTTTGTGGTAAATTAAAAAAATGACTAACCGATAGATTTTTACTAAAACAATTAATATATAAATAAGTATTGGGAGAAACTAGAAATATAGTTTTAGATATCGATACGTAATTATACTAGATAAGATTATTAATAAGACTACAACTAATATTTGCATACCAACAATTGTGGTAGGACATACTATGGACTTTATTAACCTATAAGACCTTATTGTAACACATATGTTCTAGTAAATAAATTTTCATTTTCAAACAGAATTTACCAAACGTGATTATAAAAGTAATGGCTTCATTTTGAGAAGAAGTATCTTATATAATATTATTAGTGCAGACGATATACATAAATAAGCGCGTGTCGAATCAACCCTACTGTGCTCAAGCATAGACAGCAAAGTTGGTAGGCATCTAATATAATAAATACCTGCAGCATCCTACCTTGGTACCTACTTTATAGGCACCCGTGTATAAGTGCCGTGAAAATTCAATAATTTTAATAATAAAACAACAAACGAATCGCCCAGCCTGTACCAAAAGAGATATGATACCCAAATATGGCGATCGTGACTTGTTATGACAGGCGCAATACGGCGTAAAATAATTATTTAACATTAATCGAAAACAAGCACACACTGCATTGTAATACCTACATCGAACCATTAATGTAGGATACCTATCATCATACCAGAAGTACCAGATATGGGTTTAAGTTGGGTTGAGAACGCGATATGCGCTAAAAAAGGCTTTTAAGGGTAACGTGTAACCCAATGGGTCCATGTTTCTAAAACTTCTTTGTACTTGTACCGTCCGTCTGACGATTCAAAATGATGATAAGGTACGGGTACTACCTGTTTTGTTCTGGTGACTTTTGTCATGGTGCATTTTGACCTGGTTTCGTAAACTTGCATTCCTGTTTTTATCCTAACATCCAAACCACCTACCTACCAATTGTAGGTATGTCAAAATTTAAATTGAAAAACTAAATTCATTTGGTTTCACTCTACATACCCAGTTGGTTGTGGTCAGTATCAGATGGTTCATCATCATCATCAATAGCCCAGTAGTAACCATATCGTATCAGAGCCTCCTCCAAACCTGGAGGGTTTTGCCATAATCACTATGCATGGCAGGCGGATTAATACATACATACATACTCAAGCCTGTTTCCCAAATGGGTAGGCAGAGAGACAACGGATTTCCATTTACTACGCTCCTTGCACACCTCTTTTGCCTAATTCACTCTCATTGCTTTCTCCATACATGCTCGTCGGTTTAAGGATCTTCTGACCTGGCCTTTCTCAAGAACATCTCCAATTTGATCAATCCGGCGACGTTTTTCCCTCCCAACATCACCATTCACAATTGATATATATACTAGTTTTGTCAACCTGCTTTCATCCATCCTCTCTATATGTCCAAACCATCTTAGCATTCCTTTCTCAATCTTTGTCACTACATCCTCTTTCACACCACACTGTTCTCTCACTTCACTGTTTCTTACTCTATCCATTAAAGTGACCCCACACATGCTTCTCAAAGCTCTCATCTCCACTGCATTTATTCTACTTTCGTTCTACTTCTGCCACACCCAACTTTCGCTTCCATACATTAAAGTCGACACTAACACTCCACTGTGTACGGCCAGTCGAGCCCTATTCGAGACGAGATTGCCGGCTACTCATAAAGGTGTGAAGTGCCCCGTTCACCTGATTACCCACATTCACTCTCCTTTCAATATCCCTTTCATATTTTCCGTCTCTCGTAAATAGCGTTCCCAAATATACAAACTCTCTTACCTGTTCCACATTCTCTCCCCCAATCATTATATCACACGGCGGATTAATGATCGCAGTAAAGGTAGATAATGCACAGAAGGAAGCTTTTACGATATCCATGGGCAGAGTTGGAGGGGTCGATTCCTAAGCCGCGAGAAATTAAGATGGTTGCATGGCCAGAATACTGGCGGCAATTACCATTGGATGAGTATTGCTATTACGTTGGATGGCAATTATACTCACCCGCTGAGAAAAGTATATCTCTCGTTAAATTTAAAGAAAATATGACAAAGTTTTTCAAGTATTTATCGAGTTTAACAACTTTTTATTATTCCCAACGTTTCGACTAGGTTGACAAGCTGTGAATATAAAAACCCATAAATTATTCAATTAATTAGATTTTTTGTGTACAACGTTTAACGAATCCGCCTGCCAAGTAATTATGGCAAAACCCTTGGCTTTAGAAGAGGAGAGCCTCTTCTCAGGTCAGAGGATCTGCAGTGGACACTATTGGGTTGTTGATGTGGCGTGATGTGTACGTACAACATTTAGATAGAGCAATGAAATTAAATTATCAGTACCTACTACAGTTACCAAATAAATATTTTTGGAGTTGTTTTTTATTATGGGAAGATCCTCACCTTTTTGTGTGAATAGTGGTAGTAAAATGTTTCGCTGTAACACAAAAAAATCACTTCTATCGTATGTCTTTATGACACTTAATAGTACAGGGCATTTAATTCTTCATAGCGCCGTCTAGCCCCAACCTAAGCATAGCTTGTGTGTGATATGGAAACTAGATTACGGATAGAGTACTTAAATACTTTTTTCTATAAACAAAACTATGATATACCTCTATATTACCCAAACATAGAACAAACATCTATATTCATCACACAAATGTTTGTTCCAGTTGGGAACCGAACCTACAACCTACAGCACCAGAAGGCAGAGCTACTACGACGGCGCACCTTCTTGGTTCCAACGGAAGATCAGCGTTGTGTTGCATTCTATGTAACACAACAACATGCTGAGTTGGACGCCATTTTGACAAATGAACAGTAGGAATGTTGTTTAGTAAAATGTTTCTTGTGCGAGTTTTTATTTTATTTATGTATGTTTTTTTCCTATTGCTTGTGTTCTCTCACATATATGTACATTATCTTACTTTTATATATATATGTTTATGTTTTTATGTGCTGCCTAATTGTGTGTGTCAAATAAATGATTTTTCTTTCTTTCTCTTTCTTTCACGTGAGCTGCGAGGCCTGTCACCACTCACACGTATAAACACATTGCCGTGAAGGTGTCAGTACTCACCGACAAGGTTTGTGATGATGCTGTAAGTGCAGAACATGCTGAACTGCACCTCATCCCAGTTGAAACGATACCTCATGAACAGATACAACACGTTCATTTCACCTGGAAACAATAAATACTCTATACATATACAAGACTTACAACTGTCCAGGATTCGCCTTTGATCTCTCAGAGCGTAGAGAACGGGCTGGTGCCCGTCGTACTATAAAAAAAAGATCCTAGCACCAGCTAGGCCTTCACCTGGTTTTTAAGCTATGATAAGGTCGAAGATGGAAACGCACTTCACCCGTAATCCCCAACAAACTGAGGAGCTGGCTATCTTACCTCTGATTGCAACATTTAGGAATTTTGTTATGGCGACAGAATAAGGTAAGATGGTGGTAGCTAATAACCAGGCGGACTTAAACAAAGACCTACCAAACCAATAATCGTATGAGGATCACCTTCTACCTTGTACTCAAAGGCACGTCTAAGCCTATGGTTTACAAGTAGCTAGTACAAGATGTGATAAGTTACAAGGCTATTGCCACTAGCCACTTAGAACTAGCCAACACAAATGCCATTTTAATATTTGGTCCAAGGGACTTGCCAGTTTCCTCACGATATGACCTTCACCGTCTGCTGGCGTTACTTAACTCTGTTTTATTTGGTTTCAACAAAAATGGCGGCTTTACTTTGACTTTTGAAACGTCCACAAACCTTGTATATGATTTTTTATGTACAATTAACCTGACTATCAACAAAGGAAGCAGTCTTAGTACTCAACTGTTCCTGTACCTTCTCAGGAGATCCCCCTTACACTTACACTTTCACATAACTTACAACTTACACACACTTCACACAATCAAAGCGCAAAGTCACTAATCATAATTTCATTTTAAAATTATTAATTAATTGCAAAAGTATTACCTACCTATTCTATTATTAGCACTAAAACCAATAATGTACATTGTAGATATGGAAGATCGGAGACTTCTAATACAAGTATTATTTATACCTAAATGGAGACCCCAACCCTTGCTTGAATTGTTGGTTAATGCAATAAAGAACATTTTGTTTTTTTTTATTTTCAGACAGAAACGTGCCCAAGGCACTAGCTGCATTGCCGCGCTGATTAACTATGCTGAAACGTTGGCATAAATAAGAACCAGCCCTTGGGTCACGTGTCACCTTAATCGAAAGCCCCGCAAGATTTTTGAAAACCTTGAGGACACCGGCTTCCCACGGACCCCAAAAGCCTTAAATAAGTAAGCTCTGTCGAGACCACTATATTCACTAAATTATTTGAATAGCAAGATAGCTCGAGAATTGCCCCTAAATCCTCCAGGATTAAAACGCAATAACAAAGTTATAGAATGCAACTAGAGAAAATCCCCTCCAATCTGGAAACTTAATTTTAGAAATCCACAGAAAACCGCATCTACATATTATTGTTGAAACACTTGCGAAGTTGCTCGGTTCACCCTCCTTAATAACACCCCCTTTCATAATAAGTTTTCCAGTTCCAAGTCTGTCATTGCATTTGCGATTGCGAGACAGAGCCACAAATACTGCTTTCATGAAGTAAAACTGGCAACTCCGAATTCAGCTTAATAACTCACAGTAAAGGTTGTAATTACATCATAACTTATGATTAAATGTACGGAATAATTATTTTGCTAAATTGGACGAATTTCGCAATGTCTGCTGTTACAGACAGGCTGGGGTCAGTAAGCAAAACTATTTCTCATGCGGACTTTTCATATATCAAATAGTCAACTGGATATAATTTAAAAACCAGCCAAACGGTTTGCCGTGTCAAACTCAAAGTCAAATATTTTAATTCAGTAAGATTTTTAGGATCATTCTGAACGTCAAAAAAAACGTGCGCGGGAGAATCAGTCAATTCTGCAATAGCTCTCTCCTTCGAAAGCCTCATCATTTCTTTGGCATAGATATAACCGCCTCTGTGGTCTAGTGGTTCAACCCACCGATTTCAGATCCAGAGGTCCCGGGTTCGATTACCATGGCGAGTACAATATATTGTGATTGGTTTGGTTGGTGGTAGGACTTTGTTTAAGTCCGCAATAATTTTTTTTGTACAACAGAGTTAGCTACCAAAAATACTGAAAAACAATTTCTTTGGCTTCCACTTCCTGTCTCGTAGGCATCGTAAGAGCTGACTAAGGGATTAAACCAGGAGACATGTGGCAGCAATCACTTGAGTACTCAACACCAAGCCTGCTATCAACAAGCCTCATAGCTCAGTTGGTAGTAACTCTGGCCTCCTGCGCTGTAGGCTGTGGGTTCGATTCCCACCCAGGACAAACATTTGTGTGATGAATTCAGATATTTTTTCTGTGTTTGGGTGTTGTATCATATAGTACGTATGTATTTACAAAGTAATTAAGTATTCTATCCGTAATCTAGTCCCCATATTACAAGCTATGCTTAGTTTGGGGCTAGATGGCGCTGTGTAATAAATAATGTCCTGTAATGTTATATATCACTCACCCGCCCATGCATTATGATTATGCGATTATAGCTAATCTTGTATTAACACATTATGATGTTGCTATGAACTTTATCGGGGAAACACCGCCCACCAAGCGTTCCACCCTTACTATAAGGGGGAAACTTTTCTTCGGGACTTTTTTGGGCTCTCATCTACGCTCTTATGCCTGAAAATGATGAGATTTATGACATTACCATGTAAAGGTCCAAATATGACACAAACGACGACGATGAGTAAGGAGACCCGGAGCCGTCTCCGTCGCGGTCCGGTCCGGAACGCGACCGTCAGCGTCTCCCGGATGTGGCGGGCGTCGAAGAACGAGCCCAGCCATCCTCGACAGCCCACTGGCTGCTCCTGGAAAGAGCTGCATGTTAGCACAAGAGTAGTAAAGACCCTTGTGAAAGGGCCCGCCCGGGGAAGTACTACCACCATACCTATTACAACCGCCAAGCAACATTGCTGTGCTTCGGTTTGAAGGGTATGGTTGCTGGTAAAATTACGGCCACGCGAGGCTTAACACCTTAATGCCTCAAGTTGACGGGCGCAATGCAGTGCCGTATAGGCTATGTTTTTAGTGGATGTGACCTACACAGTAAGGCATTGTTATAGGCAAGAGATGCACTTAACATCAGGTGAGCTACTTGCTTGTACAGTCTTCTTGTTGTATAAAAAAAACTATAACAAAACAATTAACATAAACAACATTTAAAAGAATAGTTGGAACAAACTTTACTAAAACTTGAACATAATTTGGGAAAGAGTCCTTGGGAAGTTGGTTTAAGAAAGTTAAAGCGCAAGGATAATTGCTGTATGTAATACAAACGTTATACCAAAGATATTTCTCTCCGCAGAGGTCTCCGACCACGAAATCATTAGGCTAGCTACAAAGTCCAAAATCAAGGATTTTGGACGTTTTTTGTTGTTTTGTAACTATCAATTGATTTATTCATTGTTGCCATATCTTTGGTTGCTAAAAATAAACCTCCCTATTGGGTTTTTTTTTAATTGTACTACGGGGACGCGCTTCGCCTGGTAACAAGTCGGGATAAGGCCGAAGGTAGTAAGGTAGTAAGGTTAAGTAGTGGATTGTTGGACTTTTTGTCGCTTGTTGATTAGGGAACTGATTCTTCTATCTATATATATACTCTAAATAGATATATATTCTATAACGATATACTATACCGATCATGATTCAGCATACCAAAAAAGCAAAACTAGGATAGATAGATAGAAGGATGGGTGATCCTAGGCTGAGCTAATTTGAAGCTTACATGAAAATTTCATCATAGATCAGATATGTATTCTCCCTATGGAACATACATACATAATACACACATCGACATTTATACATTACAAAATAATAATCCACTAGTAACAGACTCACGGCATTTTCCCCAAGGAGGATCACCTACTAGGGAGTCAGAGGTACGTCCAAACTTACGTTCGGCCCATCCCCCGATTCCCAACCCCATCGCCGCTTACTGAAATACTACCAGTGACACATGCTCTTCGATTTTTGGTACAAAGGACATGCCGGATTCCTCACGATGTGACCTTCACCATTAGAGCGTGTATGGTTAAAACGTCCAGTAGTGCTCGACTAGATTTGAGCCTACAACCTCCGGATCGAAAGGCAAGCTCATACCCGCTTGTCCTCACAGCTTTTGTAGCTTCATAGCAGTCTAATAAATCATTTAAGTATCTGTATCTTCAATTATTTTTTTCGTGCAACATCCCGCGCGAAATAGGTTGGAGTTTATAATCATTTAGAGTCTGAATCAGACTTTTTTTTGTGTCTAACCTAAAACAAAATAATGGTCAGAGCTTAACGAAGATTTATGACATGGAGTTGAACAGTGGAAAGTAAATTTATTTCACTGAATCTAAACAAAAGCGCAGCCATCACGTACAAATACCTCAAATCAAAATTAATCTTGACACTGAACTTTTATTATCTAGGGTAGAGCTAATACTAGTAATTTTAACCGCCTTTGTGGTCTAGTGGACCACACCGATTTCAGATACAGAGGTCCCGGGTTCGATCCCCAGGGGGAGTACAATATAGTGCTCGGACTTTGTTTAAGTCCGCCTGGCTAGCTACCACCATCTTACCTAATTCTGTCGCCATAATAACAATTTTAAAAATGTTGTGTTCCGACATTTAGATATAAGATAGCCAGTTCCTCAGTTTGTTGTGGATTCCGGGTGAAGTGCGCCTCCACCTTCGGCCTTATTTTAACTTGTAACCAGGTGAGATGAAGGTCAAGCGCTTCCCCGTCGTACAATACAAAAAAAAATAGTTTCATGGAAAAAAATATTTTCTTATGAAATTATAATGAATGTAGTCTATTAACTGCATTTATAATAATTTCATTATTAATTGCAGTATATTGATCAATCAATATACTTGTTCCTGGTTTCAAGTTATGATAAGACCCACAGAACAATGAATCTAAAATGTATTCTGTGATAAGACCGAAATGAGGAAGTGCACTTTTAACCACAAGCTCACTTAAAATAAATATAACAGGACATAAATTTCACACAGCGCCATCTAGTGCCAAACTAAGCATAGCTTGTAATATGGGAACTAGTTTACGGATAGAGAATACTTAAATACTTTCTTTTGTAAATACATACTTGTCGTATAATACAACACCCAAACATAGAACAAACATCAATATTCATCACACAAATGTTCGTCCTGGCAGAGCAGAGCTACTACCAACTGAGCTATGAGGCTTGTTTTGAAAAACATGTAATGATGTGGCATAAGATGGAGCACGCTTATCTAACAGGAACCTATTCACTCTGGACTTGAAGACTCCAAGATTGTACTCGTGCGGAAAACAGACGAGACCAAGCTTCAATAGTACATGTTTTACGAGAGAATCGTTTGTTCCCGTCCTCCGGTGGGAATTTTCCTTTGGTACATCCCTACACTACAAAACTGACCCTGTTGGGCTGTGCGCTTATTGTCAATCAATCTGTCAATCACTCTGCTACAGGACAGTTTTTTATTTTTTATGTATGACGGGGAAGTTTGATATCCCTCACTGAAGCACAGGTCAGCGCTGATATTCTGTTGTGACCCAGCCCAGCCACTAAACCTCATTAGATTATGAAAAGTTAAATATAATACCATAAAACAATTAAAAACTGTAATGTACAATTAATCAATAGGTAACTCAAGTGTTCCAGACCAGTACCAGACGGAAGCGTGCCCAAGACACTGGCTACGTTGCCACACTTATTAGCTATGCTTAGTATGATTCTTAATATTATGCTATGTGGCAGTGGGCAGGCCACATTGCTCACAGTACCGATAACCGCTGAGGAGCAAAGGTTCTAGCATGGTGACCCTCGATGGACCCACGACATTGTGTCGGTTTTGATAGATGGAAGTGGCTCTGGCTGGCTATTTGTGGCGTCGATCTGGGGAGGCTTCTGTTCAGCCGTAGACATATGTGGGTTGAAATGATAATGATGAATAGTATTATGATATTCTAGAATATTAAGTTTACAGCCCCAAACTAAACGAAGAATATTGAATCACAATATTAGATTATTTTATCGATTTTTGGGTGACCTTTGGCCAAATACAAAAATATCACTCAAGACTGATTCGGCGACCGTTCTCCAATGACCGATTCGCTATTGGACTGTTCGTCGACAGGACGATTCATCAAGACTATGTAAAATTTTACCATAGATAATAATGTCCCTTTGACTCTTTTTGGTTCTGTACCCTAGAAATAATTTGTAACAAAGTAAAACAGTTTCACAAGTCTTAATAAGAACGTTGGAAACCCACTATCCAATATAACATTTCAACAATTTCAGAATAAGTTATTTTCAGCATCTTACCCCCAAACCATTGCTCAATAGTCAAAGAGAAACGATAAAGTATTCCGAACTAGTGTTAACGCGTGATCCGCCTGCAAATCAGGGAAAATATCAAATGATTGAAAATTTCTAGAGGCAAGTACTTATGTAACTATATTATGTACCTACCTGTGTATAATATATGTTTATGCATTGGCATTGTTCTTTCATAATTACATACATACATTTCATTCGTTTAGTTTGTTTTTGACAAAGCTTCTATACAGCTATAACTGCAGCTATAACTACAGGTCAAAGGGTATCCGTTGACCTGTAGTTATAATTTGAACGTTTTAATATTTTGACATCGGCTCATTTACAGCCAAAATTATTACTATTTTTAGATATATATTTTTCTTTCTTTTGTCATTGTCTGTACCTTGTAGCTTTAGTTTTATATTTTAAATTTTTGATATTATTATGTTATGTGCTATGCTTGTCTGTTTTTTTATTATTATCTGTTTATATATTTATGGTGGAAATAAATTAAATGAAATTGAATAGTTTTTTCATCTCTCATAGCGAGAGTAGTAGAGCTCCTTGTGAAAAGTCTCGTCCGGGGAAAATATACCACCATATACCTACTTCGACCGCCAAGCAGCATTGCCGTGTTCCAGTGTCAAGAGTATGGTTGTCGGTGAAATAACGGACACGCGAGGCTTAACACCTATATGCTACGTGCTTCGTAGGTCATGTTCTTTGTGAATGTGACCTACGCAATAAGGCTTTGTTATTAATTAAGAGATGCACTTAACATCAGGTGGGTTACTTGCTTGTTCCGTCTCCAAAAAAACGATTAACTTTGCAATAGTAATTGTATTGTACAAGCAACGAGTAGTAGAAGCCCCTTGTGAAAGGGCTCTTCCAGAGAATTACTACCACCATTTCAGCCGCCAAGCAGCATTGCTGGTTTTCGGTTTGAAGGGTATGGTTGCCGGTGAAATTACGGGTATGTGAGGCTTAACACCTTTATGCCTCAAGTTGACGGGCGCAATGCAGTGCCGTGTAGGCTATGTTCTTTGTGGATGTGACCTATTCAGTAAGGGTTTGTCATAGGCAAGAGTACACTTAACACCAGGTGCGCTACTTGTTCGTCCCGTCTCCTAGTAGTATTAAAAAATAACCCGGGCGTTTGCTTATCCATCAGCATTCATTCATTCATAATCCACCAGGAATTTATCTTTAACCTTTTTAATGCATCCCTACACTACAGAAGGAAACTACTACCCTGAACATTTTAAGTCTGTGTCTACTATTTATGTTTTGGGCCGTGCGAAGAATGTCAGTCAGCTCGTCAATCCGCTATGACGGTTCAATATATTTCGATAAGACTGTTTCTTCATGCTGAGACTATATGAACTATAAAAACGCGTGGTCCGATGTTGCTATGCCAGGCCAAATTGGTGATTTCGCAAATTCGATCTGTTCATCGGGCACCTATACCATGGGCTCACTACCCCTTTCCGAAACATATTTCAACTTGTTACATTTCACCTAAGACGATTCATCGACCATTCAGTAGATATATAGATCAATTGGTACAATGTTTAATATAGGTGACTATGTCCTGTTATTCAGTGCTACGTTACACCTAAACATTTTTTTTATTGTACGACGTGAAAGCGCTTGGCCTTCATTTCACCTGGTAACAAGTTAAGATAAGGCCGAAGGTGGAGGCGCACTTCACCCGGAATCCTCATCAAACTGAGGAATTGGCTATCTTACCTCTGAATGCCGGAACACAATAATTTTAGAATTGTTATTATGGCGACAGAATTAGGTAAGATGGTGGTCATAAGTATTTCATCGGAAGCACTTTTCAACAACTTTTACTATTCAATATACTAATTAATTAACTAAGGGTGTATGGATTTATGTATTATTGAAAAGATCATTATTTCCGATGACAGATTTTTTTGATAGCTGTCATCAAAATAAATTTATTATTCACTTACCATACCTATACCTACAGTCCATCAAATCTAAGAAGAACACTTTGACAGCTGTTAGATCAACTTGTCTAGGGATGTGAACCAAATAATCGCCATCGAAAATATCCAATATTAATGAGGAATTCAAAAATCGATATTGATACTTTATAGGTAGGAAACAATAGTTTACTTTTTTGATAAAACTATAAACTCAGGTAGTTGATAAATAAATATGTAGCGCTCAAATTATATTTTTTTCAAGATGGCCACCTACAGACAGACGGCAGACTAAATTGGAGGTTGTATTGTACCTACTTGTATCTACCTACAACGGAGAATTAACTTCAACTTCAACTTCTTTATTTTGGCTTGCAACCGTTTCACTGATTCTGCCAGTGACAAATGACGTATTGAAAGTGTCAAACTTATGAGACAAATAAAATATCGAGGGAGATTCGGTGAAAGTGATTGATTTCTAAAGACAAATGCCATGCCATGACAAAAACAATTGGGAAATCCGGCACCGTATGTATATATGTATGTATGTGGCAATGTTTGTAATGAAATTAATCCCGAACAGATTATCCAATTTTCATGAAATTTAAACTGAATAGAGATAACGTAAATAGAATTTGATTGTCGCGGGTGATTTTTTAAAAGTGGGGTAGTTTTTGAGATATTGCGGTAAAAAAAGTACAATTTTTGCCTTTTTCAGACATCAACCTTTGTTTTATGTAAGAAAGGATATAACATTACGTTAGCGACAAGAGAGAGCCTCGAACACTCAGGTGAATAGAGTTCGAGAAAAAAGTGCTTACGTAAAGTGAGAAAGGTGTAATGAAATCACACTTTTATCGTTTGTTAATTACGTTCTATTTAGCACTACTGTAAACAACTTTATGACATAACATTGTAACCTCATTTACAATTTACTGATTGTTTATGTTAAGCTAATATTACGAGATTCAAATATAGATTATAGTTCAGGAATGTTTCATAAATATAATTATTCATCTGAGTAAATCATTCTTCGACATTATAAGAATTACTGTTTGTAATATTGTGTCTACGTTTGAACAAAGTTATAGAAATGCGTCAAAATTTATTTTTTAGATTTGATGGACAGTTAGATAGCAATGTCACGATCTCTGAGACGTATAAAAAAATATCCTTCTTACTTTTGACATTAAAACGGCAGCCTTATTAAGTCAACTGGTACACAATAAAAGAGTCTACACGTGACCAGAATGCTGGACTGTATTTTGCTCAGCGGGTGAGTATTGCCCTCCAACGTGGTGATGCCGCCAGTATTCTGGCCACTTTACAATCTGGTGGTGACAACGATCGACTGGGTGATAATTTCACATATAAAATATAAATTTTGTAGATGGAGGTTCTCAATTCGTCGGGTCGGAATCTTTTTTTTATATATATGTTCCCCGATTACTCGAAGACGGCTAGACCGATTTGAAATTCTTTTTTTTTAACCGCCTCTGTGGTCTATTGGTTCAACCCACCGATTTCAGATCCAGAGGTCCCGGGTTCGATCCCCATGGGGAGAACAATATATTGTGCTTGGTTTGGTTGGTGGTAGGACTTTGGTCCGCCTGGCTAGCTACCACCATCTTACCTAATTCTGTCGCCATAATAACAATTCTTAAAAAAAAATGGTTAGAGATTTCGAATTTCCTCACTTATCTTACAAGACCTGGTGATAAGCCTTTTCCCTTTCGTCTTTAAAACCACCCCCAATAAGGAGAAATATAAACTCTCAATAAACTGAGGAACTGGCTATATTACCTCTGAATGACGGAACACAACATTTTTTTTTTAAGAATTGTTATTATGGCGACAGAATTAGGTAAGATGGTGGTAGCTAGCCAGGCGGACTTAAACAAAATCCTACCACCAACCAAACCAAGCACAATATATTGTACTCCTCTTGGGGATCGAACCCGGGACCTCTGGATCTGAAATCGGTGGGTTGAACCACTAGACCACAGAGGCGGTTAACGATGCTTTACAGCTTTAACTTCATGAGAATCGGTTAACCCGTTCGAGAGATATATTATGAGGCACTTGACATTGAAATACTAACATATAGTGCCGGATTTCCTAACGGTAAATTTCCTCGGTTTAAATACTAACGGTATCTAGTAAAATAAAGATAAAGTGCTACACTTACCTACTGGGTAACATAATTATAGTGCGTGTTAGACTAAGATTTCCATCACATTTATAGTACCCATTGGATATAAGATCTATGAAAAATATCTGTAATCCTGAAGATTATTATATCGTATTCTAAAGCATATTCCATCAATATAATAGGCAGAGCTGTGTATATTTTAACCATCTTCTAAAATCAAATTAATAAAGATCTACCCTGAGAATTTAAAAGTTTGTCTATTTAACCCTCTATTCCACAAATTTTAGCTCACCAAAACAAAAAAAAAGTTCAACTCGTTGAATATTTCAACTGTGTGTCTCAGACATTTTTTTTAATTGTATAAATAAATATTAGGAATATAAATCATGATACATTTTTCATTACGACATGGTTGGTTGATGCTTCTGTAAAAAGAATATTGTATTCAATCACAACTGTTTCGCCCTGTTTAAAGTTGCGACCAAAACTCCTGAAACCACCCTTTAACAAAAACGCACAAAAGTCCTAAAAGATGGAGAAGTGATCAATGTTGTAAATCCTGACATTCCATTTGAGATAGTACTCCCGTCAAAGATAGATCAACATAAATCTGCGACACCTACCGAACCGCGCGAAATCGCGCTGATTGCGTTACGATGTCCCCCTTCGAATTTGCGTGGTGGGCGAAGGCAATTTATCACTTAGACACAGGACTAACCGGCCGCTTTACACTGCAAATGATGTATGACTCCGGCCGCTTTATCGAGACACCTCCCGATCTTTTAACCTCAGACTTTGATCGCCACGCGAATTAATGACTCCCCAAGCCTTTTCAATTAATCTAAGCTATCTCAACGTTATAGAAATGTATTAATATAACTTACTACTTGCCGACTCAGCGATATCACGGGGTCCTTGAGGCGAATGTACCCGTAAATAAGACTCGTCAGATACAGGCAATTCGAAATCATAAATATGCCGTAGTACCCGATCTGCTGTAACAGGACGCCGCTCAAAGACATCCCGATCGGGATCCCGAGAGACATGCACAGATTGGCTACTCCTACTCTGAATGTCCTCATTTCTTTCGTAGTGACGTCACCGATGTAGCTAAACACGCCGACACACACTGTGATCCAGCCGCCCGTGAGAGACGGAAACAGATCCGAGAGGGCTGTGACCTCCACAGGCAGTTCATAAAAGAAATAAGTGTTCAGCATAAAACTTGTGCAGCACAACACTTCCCCTACAATAGGCAGGAGTATGCACGCTTTTCTCCTCCCTGTTTTGTCACTCCACGAACCCACAAACAGCACCAGTATACACGGGATTGCCGTTTGTACCACGTTCTTCCACGCTTGCACGGAAGCCGTCAGTTTCTGAACTTCCGACTCCTCGAACGTGTAATTCGCCGTCTGCCGTTTATTCAACGCCGTACACACTTGATCGTCATAACCTAAATTCACTCGACAGGCTTTCTCTAAGTTCAAGTTCTGCACTGCAAGTCCGGAAAACACATTTGACATGATATAGCACGCGATGATCGGCTCAACTGTAATGTTCGACCTAATCTGCATGAGCTTTTCTCTGATACTACACCGTTTGGGTGTAGCATCATCTTTGGGGAGTGCCTCGCTTCCATTGCTCGGCTTGTCTGCCGAAGCATTGATACCATTCATGATGTTGGATTACCAGTTATGTTAAGTAAGAATCAGTCGACCGTGTTATCGTAGCTCCTGCTTGCTCTCCGCTTTCGCTGTTCGTATGGAGCGTTCATTGTCGTGGTCACTTTTCACTTGCAATTTTGCGATGATTTGACACATAAGCAGTTCCCTGTGTCGAGTCGAAGAGCAGACTGAAGGATCCTATTGTCTTAGGAGTTGATTGGACGGAAACGCCTTCGAGAACACGATTAGAGGCAATTGTCCGGGCGCATGGTCGCGCGCGACGGCTGAATAGCGCGAGTCGGGACTGCCTGGATCGCGGCGTCACAACCTTGCGATCACTCGATTATCTGATTAGACTATTCCCTGCCGCCACTTCTGCCAGTGGGTACGCGTGGTATACACACACGGTCAAGGTGCGACTGTACTCGTTCACTTCCATTTCAGTCCGCCTCGTAGACCTTTCAGATAAAACACCCGGGAATTATTCGTGATAATTGAAAACCTTTCAAAAAGTCAGAGAGAAAAAAGTATTCGTAAAGGGATAATTCGTATTGTGGGGCGTCGAACCGAAGCTACTTTAGCTACAAATGTGTTCCAGCAGAATGGAGGTACGTAATAAAGGAGCAGCGAGGAAGCATTACTCAATATGAATGGTTTCCTCTCACGGGCCCATGCCAAAACTATTGCTTAACTACTTTCGCTCCGACGAACGTTGAGACCAAATTAAGAGCACTACCATACGTTACCGTGTTATCGACGGGCATTTATTAAACAGAAAACCAGTCTTGTTTCGGGAAAAAAGAAAATTGAAAATAACTTGCTCTTGAAGTGGATCAGTTGATCAGACATTTTGTGTTCCTCTTTTACGGGCCATAAAACAAACCGTAATGCATTCGAATCACTCTGCGTGTAACGCCCTCACCCAGCCCATGTGTGGGAGATCAGATAAGCCAGTTTTATCACGCTGATTTACAAACCCATTTAAACTCCCGTAAAAATGATAGATCCTTGTTTGCATTCTCATGTAAATTGTTTTGTTTCGGTGTTCACGGGAATACAGTTTTGTTGCAAAATGTTTTTAATATAGCGAGATCAATTCGGCCATAAAAATCCTGGACAATAGAAAAGGGGTTGTGTGGAAACGATTCAATTCGATTACATTGTCACGGGTCCGGTTATTGTTTTACCTTCGGCTTTTCGGCGAACATTAGGAGAGTAAGTTTGGAATATGTTTTGAAATATGAAGGTGGTTATTTACCTTCTATACTATAGCTAGACTGTATTGAATGCAATGTTGTGCTTAGTACGCATTTTCAGCTTCATTATCACATAACCGAAACAAAAAGAATCGTAATTTCTAAAAACATGCATGAAATTACTGGCACAATGCTTGCAAGCGGCGCCAGCGGGCAGAATTTGAGTAATTTCACACCAACTCTGCCCGGACTGAGCATTCCATAATCCGGAAACTCTGCCGGTTCACACCAACAAAAAGTAGACGAAACACGTAAAAGCGATCAAGCGACAACAATTTATTGCTATTGGTTCGTTACTGTTACTTACTGTGAAGAAGTTTTCGGTTCTTTTGTTTTCTTGAGAATTATTTCAATGAGCTCTTCGAAACATAAGGAAATGTTAGGCTATCAAGTCTGTTTTATTTATTTGAAATGGGTCAGCTTTTGCTCAGCCAGCCTAAATCTTGCTAAGGGAAGAATGAGGTCATCGATAAAGCGAGCTACCCAGAAGGTCTATTCAATTTTTCTTGAAGACATAAGGGGCGTAAGACAAAAGAAAATTTTAAAATCCCATTAAGCGTCGCATAATATTATGTATCATCTTGTGATTTGTATTCAAAAAATGTTTGAGCCTGAAACATGTCGTTAAAATAATCCCACAAAAGTTATAACTAAACCAAACCACAACAGTTTGGAGGGTTGCTTATTGACATCAGATGAGTGTTTTTTTTTTTCAAACCTCAAATTTACAAAAGCAAAATCTAAACCTCAACAGACCAAATAGAATTTGCATCCTGTCATCCCTTATAAGTTAAAGGAGGCAACAAAGCTGAGCCTGAATAAGGACTGGCCAGATCACATATAGCAACGTGCCTCAGACCATCTATCTATTTGATTTTCATAATGATCCAAAAAAATCTTAATGAACAAAAATATATTTACCTTGACTTTGCTTATTTTTAAATAATAATTGCTAATGACTTAGATCTTCAATATAAGTATGCGTCATTCCGTATCCTAGTGGTTGGTTTACTACAGCTACAGTCGTTATCGAGGGATTCTAGAGAGAATATATGAAAACTCATAGAAAGTTCTTTAGTGCACTAATTATAGGAGTAAATTTTTAAAAAGCCGCGTAATGGCGGGCCGAGCGCAATTTCACTGGACGTGATTTATATATGTTTTTTTTTGCTTCATACTAATACTCT
Source organism: Venusia cambrica (assembly GCA_951394065.1). Lineage (NCBI taxonomy): Eukaryota > Metazoa > Arthropoda > Insecta > Lepidoptera > Geometridae > Venusia > Venusia cambrica. Next base: position 3,620,549 of record OX596036.1, read on the forward strand.
TTCGCAACAAAATAAAACCATAATCGTCTATAGTATTAATCATGGAACACGTAGACGAAATTTCATTTCAAAATGTCAAACCACTAGCAAATGAAACTACTTTTTTCGTAGTAAGTATATCTCTAAAATTAAAAGATTTAAGGGTAACTTTGCGATTTTATGTTTGGCTCCCATAACTTACAACCAGAATCCTAAACTAATGATTGTCAAAAAAATAACGATGTACAGTCAGAAGTGGTTTTTAAGACTCACTTCACCTTAAGTCCGCTTGGCCTAGCCACCACCAATACGATACATCTTACCGAAGTCTATCGTTAAAACAATCAATTCCTCAGTTCATTGAGGATTCTTATCATAGCTGGACATCAGGTAAGATAAAGGCTTCCGTCAAACAATAAAAAAGTCGCAACTAGGCAAAATGAAGCACGTAACTAAAAGGTAAATAGTAGATGTTTCATCAATCGTGATTTGGGCACCAAACCGCAAAAATTGCGCCTGCAATGTCGAACTTCAAATAAAGTTTGCGCCACATCGGCACCCACTCAATCCCAAATAGCATCGCACCGTTTCGCGCGAAGGTGTCCAACGTTACCAGAACACTGAACACATTTCGGGATTACAAAGGATCCCGGCATCCAAATGGATTGCTTTGCGTGCCAGTGTTTGTGCCCCTAAGTGCGTCGGTACACAGTTTTACTAAATCCTAGTTGAGGTGGAAAACAAATAGTCTTTTTCTGTTGCTCTCCGCGATCTATGTGGCTTAGTTTTAAGTGACGCTGTCTTAGATCTTGTCCATGGGAAGAGTTTGCTATAAGAGGTAAAATATATAAGAGGTATTTCAGAGGTAAATAGCCAGTTCCTCAGTTTGTTGAGGATTCCGGTTGAAGTGCGCCTCCACCTTCGGCCTTATCTTGACCTGTTACAAACATTTATCGCTTCCCCGTCACACAATAAAAAAAATGTTGGTGTTTTAGGTTTTATTTTCTAGTAAGTATAATATTAACGTGACTAAGTAAGTTCACTATTGCATTCGGTGCCCCTGTAATAATAGTGTTCTTTATTATGAATAAATAAAAATAAATAAATAGATCCTATGAAGTTCCGTCTATGTTTCTTTATTGGTTCGTAGTTGGTTATTTCTTGGGGCACATGTCGTGTCGAGGTGATGCCTCTGTTAGAGCTCCTGATAGTTCAGGGTAAAATTAAAGGCACCAGAGCACGTGGCAGATTGCCGTTGGAAGGACCAGGTAAAAGATGCATGTGATGATATTTAAAACCACTGCACTACACAAGCGGCAGTAAGAGAATCAAGGTAGTGGATTCTAAGGTACCACTTCAGAAGTCTATTCTAACAAGAGTAATAATACCCTGTATCAAGAAGTTGGTTAAAATATCCTTTAAAAGTGAGAACTTTTGGCGCATTCTCTGCGCCAAATAATTTAAATTTGAATACGCTAAGATAAAACTTCAGACCCTTTCGCACACGGTAGAGTGGGAGAAGTTTGTACGGAGTTATTTTCAGATATTTATTTGATCTTTTCAAGGTTTCTACCACCGCATAGCTATTTTTCCCGTCCCGTTTTAAGAATCGACCCCTCCAAACCGCTGATGTCGTAAGAGTCGACAAAGGGGATTTTTCAACAGAAGAAGGGCAACAGCTTCGTTCTGTATACTACCCAACACCTTTACTGCAATCACCAATCCGTATGCCAAGCGTGGTGATTGTGGAAAAACCCTCCAATTTCGGAGGAGGCTCTGTCCAGCAGTGGACACTAATGGGATGATTGATGATAGCTATATTAATCATAGCTAGAGATATGATAAATTCATATGGTTGTTTAGAATTATATTATGATAATTTAACAAGCTTCATAGCTCAGCTGGTAGTAACTTTACCTTCTGCGCTGTTGGTTGTGGGTTTGATTCCCACCCAGGACAAACATTCGCGTGATTAATATAAATGTTTGTTCCTCGTGTTGGGTGTTTTATAGTATGATAAGTATGAATTTACAAAAAAAAAAGTAGTCTATCCGTATTCTAGTTCCCAGATTATACAAGCTATGCTTAGTTTGGGGCTAGATGGTGCTGTGTGATATTAATGTCTAGTAATTTAATTTAACCTGTTACCACAGTAACGGGCCGTATTTCACCATCACCGAAATCGGTCAATAATTCAAACACAAACTGAGTCGGTATGATTTAGTTGCGTTCTCGAGATCCGATGTAATTATACCTACGTAAAGCCAGGGGCTGGTGTCGGATATCCGGGTGGAACCCGCCGTCGGATCCGGGTTTCCGGCGGCCCGGGCGATGAGGTAGCTACAAAACGTTCCGATGTACTTACCACAACAATTTATATCACTGGGGTAAGTATGTTGTGTAATAATGTTGGTTTTATTTCGATTTCGCTTTTACGTTTAGCGGATAGCATAATAATAGATGAAAGAAGTAAACAAGTATTATATATCTATTTTTGAGGTGGTTCAGCTTGATAACTAGGCTAGCTTTGGTAAATTTATGTAAACCGTTGTTTAAGGAAATTGTTTTGTTACCTCTACCGTCGTCGCGCAAGTTTTGTTAAAAACCTAGCACATTTATTTGAAAAAGCATTTGATAGAAATCCTAGGCTATGTTTATGTAGTAGTATTTTTTATATTGTACGACGAGGAAGCGCTTGGCCTTCATCTCACCTGGTAACAAGTGGAGATCAGGCCGAAGATGGAGGCGCGCTTCACCCGGAATCCTCAATAAACTGAGGAACTGGCTATATTACCTCTGAATGCCGGAACACAACATTTTTTTTAAGAATTGTTATTATGGCGACAGAATTTGGTAAGATGGTGGTAGCTAGCCAGGCGGACTTAAACAAAATCCTACCACCAACCAAACCAAGCACAATATATTGTACTCCCCATGGGGATCGAACCCGGGACCTCTGGATCTGAAATCGGTGGGTTGATATAAAGTAGTATATAAATAGAAAGAAGAATAACAAACACTTGGAAAAGATTTTGGTCCCTGAGCGAAGTCATGAACATATGCCTATCAAAGAAAAGAGGAAAGTATCAACACATGAATCTTACCATGCCTATTATATGGGTGACAAACCTGGGCACTAACAGAACAACAATTGAACAAAATAAAAGTATGTCAAAATGGAATGGAAGTAGTGTCATCGGAGTCAAAAGTCAATAAAAAGTAAAACTAAATTTAAAAACATACAAACTGTTTACAAACAATAAAAATGGCGTTGGGCAGGACACATGCTAAGAGAAGAAAAGGAAAAGTGGACAAAACTAATAACAGAATGGTACCCTCGAGGTAGCAAAAGAAACAAAGGCAGACAAACCAAGCGTTGGGATGATGATTTCAAAAAGGTTGCAGGTTCAAAATGGATATGTACCGCAAAGGACAGGATAAAATGGAAAATATTAGAGGAGGCCTATGTTGAAGGACAAGCTGCACGGGAAAACTGAAAATAGTATTATTTAAATATCTACTTGATATGTATTTACTTACTAGCAATAAAGGGTTATTTAATTTTAATTAATTTAATTTAATGTAGAGTCGAGCCCCAAATCTATAAGTAGTTTCACATTCAGCCAAATATATTAATAAGTGTCGACTTTTCCAGAAATACTAATATACAATATTTAGTTTTTTTTTAATGCCGTACTTATTTTTTGTTAATCGATTTAACGCACGTAGCTCCTAATATGACTTTTAGATAACTCTCACGGTTTTAGACTTCGCCTCAGAGGCCCTGGAAGAAAACTCATTCTGTATTATCCTTAAAATACCGAAGAATAAAATACAAAATATTATAAATGTATTTAATGCTTCTATTAAAAGCAAATGAAAGCTATGACCAATATCTACATTTTCAATAACAGCTGTCAAACTTCAAATATATCTCTGAAACTATTCGTTTTAGACTCACCGTTCTTAACTCAAATTAAAGTTATGACCAAGGTCTAAATTTTTATTGACAGCTGTTAAAACTATGAAAATTTGCGTTAATAAGGAACAAGGATTGTTCGTTAAGGCCTCTTTCGAGTATAGGCCTCCTCCAAGTTTTTCCAGGTGTCCCTGTTTTGCGCTCATTTCATCCAGTTTGTCCCCGCGGCTTTCCTTATTTCGTCTTCCCAGCGTTCTTTTGGGCGTCCTCTGGCTCACATAACTCTTACTGTCCATCTACTGTCATTTAGGAGTGTGATGTCCCGCCCATTTCCACTTGACCCTCTGTGTACGGGATCAATACATTATTATGTTAATACCAATCTATGCTAGTAAGCTAGAGCAATCTATATTTGAATAAATAAGGTTGTGCAAGTGGATCAGGTGTATTACATGTAATCAGAACTTTATCTCTTCCATGGATGCCGTTTACACTTTGTAAAGTGAAGTTTCTGGTGATTATAGTTGGAAACATGCACGGTTCAACCAATGTAACCACGTTTTTTTTTTTTTCTTGAAGTTGGCTGTGTTTACCCGATTTTTATTCAACGACGGAGAAGTCTTTGGGCGTTATTAAAACTTACACCGACAATATTAGATAGCTTGTAGAGCCCGAAAAACCCTACACTCTATTTTTATTATACCTAGTGCTGGATTAGTGTCGTGTAAAGGTCTGATAATGAAGATAAAATAGATTCTTGTTGATCACATTTCCTCGCAACCGCCTACTACGAGTAAGTTGATTGGCGCTTAGCACATGATCTGCTGATTAGCTGGAAACACAGACGAGGGAAAACAGCTAGGTATTATTTTTTCTGTGCACACACAACCAAAGTAAAAGTTTTTCGGTAGGAAAATTGATAGTCATAGCGAGCATGAAATATTATGAGTAAAATTATTAAAATCAAAGTCACCTTTAATATCTAATGAAAGGCATGTCGGTTCAGACAGTGAGTGAAATTCAGAAAGTCGGGTAATCAAAAAAATTAGTCTATAGTTAACTCAACTGTTCCAGACTATTACCAGACGAAAGCGTGCCCAAGACACTGTCAGCATTGCTACGATTAATATCAATGCTAATTCGCTGGCATAAGAGCCAGCCCGTGGGTCACGCGTCACCTCAATCATTTATTTATATATTACCTTGGGTTTTATTGCTGAGATTAATCTGTTTTTTACCACACTACAAAACGTTGATTCCACTATCCTCTGGGAAAGAAAATCAGCGAAACGAAATACCTTATAGCCAAAAATCAAGCTTTTTGAAGTTTATCCAGTACTCGTATGAAGTTTACTTAGGTACAGCATCTTCACAAAATACTTCGTGACCTGACCTTTCTTTAAATAGATTCTAATAACCTACATACCTATGTTTTCTACAGATCTGTGTATACTTCTATCGGAAGGTTACATGCTCAGGCTTTTTTTTTTAGTACAACGGAGAGGTGCTTGGGCTTCATCTCACCTGATTTTTCAAGGCCAAACGTGAAAGCACGCTTCACCCGGAATCCTCAACAAACTGAGGAACTGGCTATCCTACCTCTAAACGCCGGCCCACAACAATTTAATCATCGTATTTTACGTAAGAGTTATATTACGTAAGATGGTGGTAGCTAGTCAGGTGGACTTTAACAAAGTCCTACCACCAACCAAACAAAGCACAATATTGTAAGTAGGTATCCCTTGGGGATCGAACCCTCTGGATCTGACACCAGTGGCACTCACTAGACCACAGAGGCTAAGTCTGTGGAGTTGACTGGATATTCAACTCTCCCGTGCCGTAATTCTCTTTGAAATTAACATTCCCAGATTAATGGGATCTAAAGTGAGATGTTTCATTATAGCTGTGTGTAGGGATGATAGGTAATTATCGCGTGATCCCCGATCTATCGCTTGCTTCCATTAATTGCTATTGAAATAGATATTAGAGTGGATTATCTGCGACCTTTTGAAGTCGCTACTGCAATGCGACACGTGTGTAAAACTAATATTATTTAGTATGTTATCCGATTTCGCGTCGGTCAAGCAAAATGTATGAAATGTTGCTCGCTGAAAAATTGTCTATAACTTCAATCACAGAAAAAAGTCATCACTTTATTTTATTATTCAATTCAATTCAATTCGATTCATTCATTTGTCTAAATTATCATTCAATATCTGACACACAAGGAATGGTAAGTACTTATTTTATATCTAGAACCTACAAGAGAATGGCATGCTTTCTGCAACATCGGGATCTACACAAGTCATCGACTTGTGTTGCAGATCCTGTTTGCCTTCTAGGAGCACATTAAAATAGCCATATAAATTAAATATATCATTAAATTAAGTAAAACAGTTATATTTAGTTACTAAGCATAAAAATATATATATCTTTTATTTTTGTACGGTACCATCTGTAATTGTTTGTCCTTTCAATATGGCCTAGAGGACAGTACTTTCCACACATTGTACTTATATACACAGTGTCGCCTAATGTTTGCATTATTGGGTGTTATGTTTGTGTGATTAATTAAGTTTTGTTCATTCATTGTGTTTGGGTGTTGTATCATAAAGTACGTATGTAATGACAAAAAAGTATTTAACTATTCTCTCCGTATTCTAGTTCCCATATTAAAAGCAATGCTTAGTTTGGGGCTAGATGGCGCTGTGTAAATATTAATGTCCTGTATTATTTATTTATTTATTCATCAAAATCGGTCCAACTATGTAAGAGGAGTTCAGTGACAAACATACGGGCAGAAGAATTTTATTTTATTCATTTCTTTACCATTTCCACACAAAAATATACAATTTTCAATTAAAAATAGCAACTAAAACCACCAAGGCTCTATTTTGTGGCTCAGTGTAAAGATGACCTGATCACGCGTCATTCAAGCAAGTTTTTTTCACGCAGCGCCATCTAGCCCCAAACTGAGCAAGCTTGTGGTATGGGAACTAGATTACGGATCGAGTACTAGCAAAATTTATTTAGTGAATACAAACGAATCATAAAACACCTGACAAACATTCTTCACACCAATCTTAGTCACGGGTAGGAATTAAACCCACAACCTACACCGCAGAGGGTAGAGCTATAACAGAGCTGTAAGGCTTGACAAAATGTATGAAGCTACGCTCACTGATAACTATACTGAAAGCTGTTCAATATCATACTTTGATAAACAGACAGTCAGAATAGGGATCGTTTTGCTTTGTCTTCTAAAGTGTTTTTAATCCCATTTTCCTCCAAACATGTAACATTATAATGAAAATAGCAAGAAAATGAAGAAGAGGGCCTTACTTCAGCCCATTCTAAGCTATTTGGAAGTGAAGAGACAATCTAATAAAGCTCAAACGTTACAGCATATTGCTTCAAAATATTTCAAGGGCCCTTCCTTTATGTGCTGTAAACTTTAGGGCTATGAAGCCATTTCTGTCGAAACAGTGCTTCCATAAAATTACCGGCAAAAGCCAAACCGTGGTATAGGACATGTTTGAATATTGAATATGTCCATTCATTAACTCGATGGGTGCTGTAAAACACTCACGGTGTGTTTTACATAGAGAGCGCAGCACCCAACGAGTTAATAGGAATTTCAGACGCTCTTGCTCACTTATAATCCTCATTTGGTTGACGTTCCGTTTATTAGGACTAAGCAATTTCAATATTTTAATATGCACACTGCAAAAACTTGGAACCAGTTTCCAGCATCTGCAATTCCGCTGTGTAACGAAAGACAGTTTAATACTATCGATTTCTGGGTTAGCGAGCTGCATCGTAGACCTCAATCTAAATAGAAATCAAACTTTCACCAAATTAAAATGGAACCAATTTTAGACGTACCTTAATCGATAAAAAATAATTTTGCAAATCGTTTTAGAACTCACAGAGAATTCGGTGGACTTACATAGAAAAAAAAACGGTGCTAATAAAGAACTTCCTTCGGTTTGGGAGAAATCGGCAAACAAATATATTAACAAATATTTTAACAATTTGAGGCAATTTTAGTTGAATGAAACTAAATATTTCGATAAAATAAATCTGTACTGGTAATCTTGGGGGAATTTTATTGCTTATGTTTTATATAAGTTATATGTTTTAATATGTTTATGATCAAGTGTTTTAATACAAAAAAGAAAAATCACAACGTCGTGCAAAGGCACAATATAAAATACCTACAAAATTCTCTGTAATTCGTATTTTCTCGGGGGAATCTTCCAGGAAAATTGTTATTTGCCTGCATTACAACATAGGGTACGCAACAAGACTATCATTTGCACGGTGCGGGCGCGAGCAGTTACGACAATATCCATCGGTCCGCTCCATAAAGCATGTTTACGGCCTCGCAAATAGCTGGACTTCCTTGTTCCTTCCTTGCTTAGGGTCCAACTATCGAAGGTTGGACCAATTGGAAGATGGCCCCTGGATTTAGGAGCGTGAGAGCGACGCGTGAATATTCCCGCTTAGTTGATGCTTGGGTACTTTGTATGAAACTTTATGTTACGTTTGAGTGCTACTTTATGATTGGTAGTAGGTATGTTTGGTTTTATGTGAATGTGTTTTAGTGTAGGGTATCGTAGAAGGGCGATGTACGAGGGTGTAATTTGTTACGTAGGTGGGGTAGTGGGTTTATGTGGAGCTGAGGGTTTTAAGGATTGACAGCCTATAGCCACTGCAGGACAGAGCTTCTTCCAAGGTTGGAGAGTTTTGCCATTATCACTACGCTTGGCGGGCGGATTGGTGATCGCATTTAACTATATAAAGATACTGTACATCTTAACAGTAAATAACTTATCAATCAAGATATTAAATGCAAATTCACCCTCAATGTTTCACAAATCACGAACGGGATATCAATAACAAGCATTTACGAGTGAATCAGAAAAGCAAGCTCACCAATTTAGTCAAATGCGAGTTGCCGATACCGGATCCCTGGTCCACAGAACTTTTCAATATCTAAATGGAGCGGTGGCTGCATCAAACACTTAGCTAAATGGTTTACAGGTTAGTATGGCTGCCGGCCGGTGAGGCCGTATATCCCGAGCTCGAAGTGACTCCAACTGGACTTGACTTTGTATTCAAATAGCGAGAAACCGGATGAAACCTCTACCTTCAGCTTTAACTCAACTTGTAACCATTGTAACGTTACATGTTTTAATGTAGAAAGTATAAAAACATGCAGATAAAAGTACAAAATCATGCAGGAAAACACAGTTTTCCTACACCATGTGAGATGAAGGTCAAGCGATTCCCGTCGTACAATGAAATTAAAAAAAAAACCGAAGTCAGAGGCGCACTTCACCCGGAATCCTCAACAAACTGAGGAACTGGCTATCTTACCCCTAAATTCCGGAACATAACATTTTTGAACTTAAACAAAGCACTACCACCATCCAAGTCAAGATCAAATTTGTACTGGGGACCGAACCCGGGACCTCTATGGCTGATACAGGTGGGTGAACCACTAAACCACAGACACTCTCGGTCCATCGAGAAATATGGCCAGACCATTTCAACATCAGCTTGCTAACTCCTTGCTTGTTCAATTGAAACAAAATATTGTTAAATTGTGTATATGTATGTTTGTTCGGCCACCAAATTTGGAATGTATACATAGCATTACTTTTATGTAGCAAACGGTTCAGTCCAGGAGCTATCAAGTCCTAGCGAAGTATGACTGAAATAAATTAGGCAGGCTCTATGCAGAGTACGGGTGTAATTTTGTGTGTAGTGCGCCTTATATCATGTGTTTTGATGTCTAGCGCGAACAAGTTATGGGTGTGCCGTGCCTAACAGGATTACGGTATTTCGTGAGCTTTGACGGCTTTTAAGGTAGAATTGATTTTCTGTATTTTCTGGATGTTAGAGCTTTGAAATCCACTCAGCGGCTGACTTAGGTGTCAGTACCGTCGCGGGGTGTTGGAGGGGCTTTTCCCCGCCATCGACCCCCACCACACCCCGCCCGCGATGGCGGCGCCCTCCTCGCCGGTCGAGGAGGTGGACCCGGACTCCATCCCACCTGTCTCAGAGGTGGAGATGGAGTTGGCCGTCGGCCGCCTGAGCGGCAAACGGACGGCGCCGGGTCCGGACGGGATCCCGAAGAGGGTCCTGAGGATCGCCCTCAGGGAGATGGGCGATCGGCTTCGGGAGCTGTTCGACGTGTGCATCACGTCCGGACGGTTCCCGAAGCTGTGGAAGGACGGCCGGCTGTGCCTGTTGCGGAAGGAGGGTCGTGCCGTAGACTCGCCTTCCGCATACAGGCCAATAGTGCTGCTCGACGACGCGGGGAAGCTGCTGGAAAGAGTGGTGGCTTCCCGCGTCGTCCGGCACCTAGGCGGCACTGGGCCTCAGTTGTCGGAGGCCCAGTTTGGGTTCAGAGCGAGGCGGTCAACGATTGACGCCTTGCTCTGGCTCAAGGGGTGGACGCAGGAGGCGGTCCGGGAGGGGGATAAGGCGTTGGCTGTCTCGCTGGACATTGCCAACGCCTTCAACAGTCTGCCGCACGGAACGATACAGGAGGCGCTCCGTTACCACGGGGTGCCCCTGTATCTGCGGAGGCTGTTGGCGGACTACCTCCAGGACCGCGAAGTCCTGGTGGAGGGACGCGACGGGCTGAGACGCCGTCGCGTCGTCCGCGGGGTTCCGCAGGGGTCGGTGCTGGGACCGCTCCTGTGGAACATAGGCTACGACTGGGTCCTCCGTGGCACGCTGCCCGCAAACATGCGGGTTGCGTGCTACGCGGACGACACCCTGGTCGTAGTCAGGGGGAGGGACCTGAGGGAGACGGTGCGGTTGGCCGAGGTGGGCACGGCCCACGTGATCGACCGCATCCGTTCCCTCGGGCTGGGAGTGGCCCTCTCCAAGACCGAGGCCCTGTTGTTCCACGGGCCTCGGGGGGGACCCCCGCCAGGGACCAGAGTGGTCCTGGACGGAGTCCCGGTCCGGGTTGGGACCCAGATGAAATATCTGGGTCTCATCCTGGACGGACGGTGGACTTTCGGGGCCCACTTTACCCAGCTGGCCCCGAGAGTCCTGGGAGCCGCCGCCGCACTGGGGAGGCTGCTGCCCAACGTGGGCGGCCCGAGTGCCACGTGCCGCCGTCTATACTCCGGAGTAATCCGGAGTATGGCCACCTACGGGGCACCGGTCTGGGTGGATGCCCTCAGTCGCAGTAACATGACCCTGCTGCGACAACCGCAGCGGGTCATTGCGACGAGGGTGATCCGCGGATACCGGACGGTGTCCTGGACGGCAGCATGCGTGCTGGCCGGCGATCCCCCCTGGGCTCTCCAAGCGGAGATCCTCGCCGAAGTTTACCACTTCGTGGCGGCGAGGAGATCCAACGGGGAGCACCTGGAGTGGGATCGGGTGGAGGGCCTACGGCGACAGGCGAGGGCCGCCATGTTGAGGCGGTGGGCGGAGGACCTGGCTCCACCGGTCCCTGGTCAGTGGACGGTGGAGGCCATTCGCCCGGTCCTCCGTGACTGGGTGCGGCGGCGATTCGGGTCGCTGACGTTCCGACTGGTGCAGGTGCTTTCCGGACATGGATGTTTCGGAAAGTACCTGTACCAGATCGCGAGACGGGAGGCGACCCCGGCCTGCCACGAATGTGGTGCGCCGGAGGATACGGCGCACCACACGCTGGAGGTGTGTGCCGCGTGGGGTCCCATGCGACACACACTTTCAGCCACCCTGGGAGGGGACCTCTCGCTGCCGAGCGTGATCAACGCCATGCTCGACGGCGACAGGGAGTGGCAGGCGATGGTCTCCTTCTGCGAACAGGTGATGTCGCAGAAGGAGGCCGCGGAGAGGGTCAGAGAGGACGATGCCCGCTCTGACCCGAAGGGGGGTAGGAGGGGGCGGTTTGCCCGCCTTCTTCGACTTCCCCTGTAGTGGAGCCACCTGGTGGAGAGTCGGGGGACTCTCCGCCGGCTTGCACGGCTCCACTCGTCTGAGGGGTGGTCCTGGTGAGCAGTGACCACCCCTCCTTGGCCGGGGCATGGACATGGGTTCCAGGCCAACCGCCGGGGCCAGATGGTGAATGCTAACGCGACCCCATCTCGGCCCCACGAAGGCGGGCGACTGCTCATAGTGGGTTTTTAGTGGGTTCGAGTCCCACATACCCCCTTCCACCACCCCCATGGTGGAAGGGAAATGCGAGGGCATTTTCCCACTTTAAAAAAAAAAAAAAAAAGGTGTCAGTACCGTCACAGTGCATCCGATCATCCGATTACAGATACAAAGTACTAACAGTCTCTTTTTTTTATTGTGTTGTTTGGTGACAGTCTCAGGTAAGATAGTGATAGCTAGCTAGGCGGACTTAAAAAAAATCCTACCATATCATCCAAACTAAGAACAAATGTACCTACGCTGGGGATCGAACCCGGGACCTCTTAATCTGATATCGGTAAGTGAACCACTAGACCACGGAGGACCATCCCTCTTATTTCCTTAGACATTTAAGGTCATCGACAAGACCCACGTTTTCACTGCATGATAGACTTCTGTAGTTATGTCCTACCTACTTGTTGGTTGATAGAAAAAAATATGATTTGATGGATATGTTTCAAAATAGGGAACTGTCACCAGTTGTTTTGATCATATCCAAGGGAAGAGTTATATTAAGGGATATATTATCGTTTATACAATAATACATCCTTTAATTGTTATGTTACTATGTGTTTTTCTTTTTGGGTGGTTCAATTTTCTCCGTAATGGGAGTGACGTGGGAATGGACCTCTATAGTAATGTCCAACCTACTTGTTGGTTGATAAAAAAACGATATGATTTTAAAAAGAGAACTGTCAACATTTTAAGAGAAAATAAACATTCGCCTAATTATCATCCTTTCTCAGATCCCTTCTCAGTAAATGCTAATCAACCCTAACCCTTTTTTTTAAGATTTTAGGATACAATCTCCATCTTAGTTCTATGACAAGCATATCCGAGGTGGGTTCTAGTTCGTACTGTAATACAGCCCACTCAATGGCTTATGGGTATAAGCCCATAATCCCAATAGCAGCTACGTACCCCAAAATTAACATCAGCCCCCTGCAGATTGATGCTAAGTAACACCCTCATAGTGTATTCGAGATGCAAACAGGACATACTCGAACCTACTCCACTTAGCAACCGCCCCTTACACCTCAATATGGAGGCACATTGTATCTAAAGCTGTTTAGACAAGGTGCGCTGTGAATATAAGTCACTGATTAGGAAAACATACAACAAAAATCTTCCTTTTCACTTCATCGTAGACCCACACAAAAAAAAAACATCTTGCAAAAATGTCACACTAGATCCATGTTGGATCGGTACAATGGGTCTACTGAGATTGATCGGATTTTTTGAGTAATTTAGTAGCAAAATTTGGAGTCAGTAAGCTAAAAAGCCTGTGGACTTAGCGGACATCGATAAATATAAGACCTAGTTTAGGACAAAAATCACCAGAACAAAACAAAAAGCATCTTTGATATATTGCTATGATTCATTAAAAAAACATACAATTACATGATGATTCACGAAGAAATATACCTCGTCTCAATATAGGTACGCTTGCACGTGATCATTTTTTGGTCTATTACTACGTTCCTTAGATTATCACCCATATGAAATTATTTTTCTATATGCTACTCTTCAAATTTGAAAACAAATATATTTTAAGCACAAGATGTGCTCAGCTGATCTAGTATGCCTGTGATGAAGATCTTTGCATTTTAGTGTTGACACAGTTTTTGTCTGACTGTATATGTTTTTTATCTCCTTTTTTGTAAGTGTTGAAAACAATCCCATTGTATTAGAAAAATAAATACTGGACTAATTATAAGACGACGTCATTGTTCATTGATACACCCTGTAGCTAATAAATAATTCTCAGGTATATTCGGTGGGATAGGTAAGCTGATTATTGATTTAGGATGCTCGGGCGTGTGCTAAATAGAAATTTATATTTATGTGGCACTTCGCATTTTGTGGCATTTGGTGGCTTCGGCTCGTAATGAATGGACGCGCGTAATTGAAAAATGTGTGCTCTTTGGGTCGACCTAACTCAAAGACAAATTGGATGGTCGATGTGCTAACTAATGTTACTGGAAAATCTAGCTAGTAGGGCTATAGGTGTATGGAGAAGTGAACAATCTGAGGCTAACGAATGTTACTAGGAAAGCTAGCTAGTATGGCCATAGCTGTGTAAAAAAGTGTACAGCCGAGGCTAACTAATGTTACTAGGAATGCTAGCTAGTATGCCATAAGGATGTGGACACTAACTGTGGAGGCTAACTAATGCAATTGGGAAATCTAGATAGTATGGCCATAGGTGTGTAGACAAGTGAACAATCCGAGGCTAGCTAATGTTACTGGGAAAGCTAGAGAGTATGGCCATAGGTGTGTAGACAAGTGAACAATCCGAGGCTAGTTAATGTTACTGGGAAAGCTAGAGAGTATGGCCATAGGTGTGCAGACAAGTGAACAATCCGAGGCTAGCTAATGTTACTGGGAAAGCTAGATAGTATGGTCATAGGTGTGTAGACAAGTGAACAATCCGAGGCTAGCTAATGTTACTGGGAAAGCTAGATAGTATGGCCATAGGTGTGTAGACAAATGAACAATCCGAGGCTAGCTAATGTTACTAGGAAAGCTAGATAGTATGGCCATAGGTGTGTAGACAAGTGAACAATCCGAGGCTAGCTAATGTTACTGGGAAAGCTAGATAGTATGGTCATAGGTGTGTAGACAAGTGAACAATCCGAGGCTAGCTAATGTTACTGGGAAAGCTAGATAGTATGGTCATATGTGTGTAGACAAGTGAACAATCCGAGGCTAGCTAATGTTACTGGGAAAGCTAGATAGTATGGTCATAGGTGTGTAGACAAGTGAACAATTCGAGGCTAGCTAATGTTACTGGGAAAGCTTGCTAGTATGACCATAGCTGTGAGTCAATGTCAAAGTCAAAAGTCATTTATTATTTGTTAATTATGATTTTTTAAGGATAATTTTGAAACGTCAAAGTGTGGAATCAAAGTGTAGGCAAGCAAACAAGTGAAGATACATATTTAAAAGAATCAGCTGCCCTTATTCTGGTGAGATTATTTATTTGGCTTTTACGACATCCATGGGCTGAGTTGGAGGGGTAGATTCCTAAGCCGCGACCGCCACGGCAAATAAACATTTACATGACGAGTTAATTCTATCCATCGATATAAAATGTCACAATGGAGAGTTTTCCGTGATCAATCCCAAGCTAATAGCGCTATAACACGCGCCATCTTCATAAAACCCGGTTCACACGAGACCCGAAACCTCGCTTTCATTCGTATCTCCAAGGTCTTATCAATTTTATGTATTCACCATTAAATCGGATGGCAACCCTGAACGCAACACCTATAGGGATGAGACTAAGATAAACCTAGACATTGTTTCTGAGTTCACACATACTTTTTTATTGTATGACGGAGAAGTGTTTGGCCTTCAGAACACCTGATGTCAAGTTATGATAAGGCCAAAGGTGGAACCGCACTCCACCAGGAATCCTAGTCTAGTATATAGTATATCTATAGTATATATATATATATATTATATACCTTTATATGCAGTAACAGAGCAATTTATAATTGTTGGTATGGCGACAGATTTAAAAAGATGGTGGTAGTTAGCTAGGCGGACTTAAACAAAGTCCTACCATCAATCGCCTCCGTGGTCTAGTGGTTCGACCATCGGTGTCACATTCAGAGGCCCCGGGTTCGATACCCATGGGAAGTACAGTATTGTGCTTGGTTTGGTTGGTGGTAGGATTTTGTTTAAGTCCGTCTGGCTAGCTACCACCATCTTACCTAAGTTGGTCGCCAGAGATGAAGGCCAAGCACATCCCCGTCCTACTATAAAAAAAAACAAATGCAAAATGTTATATCAGTTTGTAACCTTATCAAGCATGAACAGATCTTCATATAATTTTCCTGAATATAGTGTATGCTTTTTATACTTTTTAACATATACCACATACGAGAAACAGCGGTTAAAAGCTATAGTTTCTGTGTTCCGGCATTTTAGGGGTAAGATAGTCAGCTGGCTCGGCCAGCCTCGGACTGTTGAAGATTCCAGGTGGAGCGTGTTTCCACCTGCAGCTTCATCATAATTTGAAACAAAGTGATGAAAGCCAAGCACTTCCCAGACAAACCAAAAATAACTGGTGGTAATCAAAGGTACTAGTGACTGCCGTGTGACCTTCGTGGGAATTCGTTCCCTGGTTCTGGTTCGCCCGTGGAAATTTCCCTAGATCCTTTGTCAATCCTTTACTATAAAAGGAGATACTTTACCCTGAAAATTGCAAGGACCTGGTTCTCGCTGTGCGATGATTGCCAGTAAGCTATTAAATCAGGCTGATACACAAAGCCATGGTGGTCGCGCCTTAAGAATCGACCCTCCCAACTCAGCCTATGAATGTCGTAAAAGCAGACCAAGGGATCTCACCAGAAAGAGGGCAGCAGGTACCTCCTGTGTATTATCAACACCTTTACTACGATCACCAATCCGCCTGGATCCGTGGTGATTATGGCAAAGCCCTCCCGCTTTGGAGGAGGCTCTGTTCAGCAGTGGACACTAATGGGCTGTTGATGTGTGCAACAGGCCATTAGTGTCCACTGCACATGATACACAAAGAATCGAAATCGTTGGTGCATATGATAAGATTCACAAGGCAGAGATGGAACAAGAGCAAAGTCTATAGCGGTCGTCTGTGTCCCACCCGCACAAAACAACGTCGGTTTTTAGGGCTATTCAAAATTTTTTGTATGTTATTTGAAGTATTTTATCATTTAACAAAAATATAAAGATAAAGTCATGCATTTTCAATGTAAAGTTTTTGCATTTACTTTCCTACCGTCATCAGCCTCAGCACCGTTGACTTTTCATTCTAAAATAAATATTCTAGTGCGAGACCTTTGATTGAACTCGCAGAATACTCATTTATTATTGCATACATACATATATAGACCCACGCCTGTTTCTCTAAGGGGTAGGCAGAGAAAACGGATTTCCATTTACTATGCTCTTTTGCCTCATTCACTCTCATCACGTACTTCATACATATGCCTCGTCGGTACTTTTGACCTGGCCTTTCTTGATAACATCTTCGATTTGGTCAGATAACTTTTGTCGAGGTCTTTCCCTCCCATCTGTATCATTCACACTCGACATTTATACTTGTATCGTCAACCTGCTTTCATCCATCCTCTCTATATTATGTCCAAACCATCTTAGCATTCCTGTGAAGCAGTACCTTAGCTCATTCCTAACCACTCTGTCATAGGCCTTCTCTAAGTCTAAAGCTTAAGTGGCCTTAGGATTTCAAAAAGTAAAAAAAAAAAAAAAACAGCAAACCTACAATTAAGTGAAATCTAAACTATGTCCTCAACATGCTTTAATATCTAGGAAACTTTGTTTTAGCTTTACAGGAGTTAATTACGAATGTTAGCCAGGAACTTTTTGAAGACCTGATCCATACATCCCATTTCCTATCGAAAACCTGCACCAAGAAAATAAACGCAAGCAGAGGTGGAACATTAATTACATAATTTATTTCAATTTTGCTGTTGACAAGAGATAATGCAATATTATTTGATTTGTACCCGCCTGCCTTAGACGGTAATGTTTTTTATTTACACGACAAATAAAACAAAGACATGGGTCACCCCTAGCTCATAACTTGTTGCGTTGCCGTTGACGCAGGGCTGCCACGCGGGGCTTATCGGCGCACCGGATGTGGGATCTTCCTTAACTGTCTGTATACCTTGTTTTATACCCGGTTACGTTATTTGATTTGGATACGTCGCATCGCACAAACATGATTCAATTCGGCTTTAAATGTAACAAATGAAATTGTTACGCCTTTCAGGATCACATATTATTTACTACTACAGGATTTGATCTTGGAAATATATACGTTTTTCTTGACGAATTTCAGAAATGAAATAGCAAATTGATTTAATTCAACTTGATACTCTGCGCATTTACCAAAATTATTCGGTACAAATGGTCAAAAGAGCACTCCAATAAAATAAATATTACGGCACATTAAATTAACACAGCGCCTCAATCCAATCTAGCCCCAAACTAAGCATAGTTTGTAAATGGGAACTAGATTACATATAAAATACTTTTTTTAAAACACATATTTAAACCATATGATACTACACCAAAACACACAACAAAAATCGGTGTTTATCTCACAAATATTTGGCCTGGGTCAGAATTGAACCCACAACCTACAGCGCAGAAAGCAGAGCTACTATCAACTAAGCTATGAGACTCGTTGAAAATCACAATTTACCTGTATACCAATTCGGATCTTACGACCAAATAAGACTTTGTAATCTACGTATTTTCCAAAATGATCGCTGCAAAATACTCAAAAGCCTACTCCAATTAGAATGTAATATTATATTCTTACGCAATAAATATTAAAACCTCTCGTCCCAAAACGTTCAAGCGATTGAATCATAATCCGAACTCGCCAACTATTTAATAATATAGTCACGCAAACCTCCACTTTTACGCCTAAAGGCTAAAGATCATACTAAAAAATACACCGACCGTAAAAGCCATCAGCATGCAGGACCAGAGCGCGATAGAAATCAGTCACTCTGCATTCTCTGGACGTAACCTAACCAGCTTACCCTTAAGGTGTCCACCCGGGAATTATTTACCACCAGCAATCTGCCAAACAATTTCACACCTTCCACCTATGCAAACAGAGTTTAAATCACAAGTTTGTTTATATACAAAGTGTTACGGCATAGGCTGGAAGGAAACATCCCAATTCACGCCTTAGGATTATGGAAATATGGTTGAATATTAATCGGATGTTGTGAGGAAGGAATCCGGCAAGCAGGCTTGAGTTTGTCTACTTGATAGCAAAATTCCTGCGTCGGGAATAGATGATGCTACATAAACAATATTTTGCTACTATCAAGTGGGTAACTTCTTGTGGAATTTTGCTATGAGATGGGAGTTCACTATAATATAATAGAATCTAAGCTATCTTCGCATTTTTCGTCGGAAACTTGAGCTTAGGTCTTTATATTCAGCGTTGTGTTTGGTTTAATACGACAACAGATTGGTACATAGTAGGTAGTTAATTGTCTAGTAAACAGTTTCTTGTGCGTGTTTTTGTATCGTCTAGTGCGCGAGCGGTATCGGTATTCTGAAAGTAATTGCTAATAGTTATGAATGTCCGCTGGTGTTGCAGCTCACCCAGAGGACCAAATCTCTTTTAGTTATTAAGTTTAGTAACCTCTAAGTCTAAGTTTTACGAACACTTTGGCCCTAGACGTCTGAATAACTGAATTTGATTTGATTTGATTGTAATTTTTGTCTTTCTTGTCGTTTGTATTGTCTCACTTATCAACTTTTTTAATGTTTTTTTGTGCTGTTGACACATAGGTAATGTGTCAACAAAATTATTTTTCATTCTTTCATTCTTCTTTCTTAGTAAAAAATATTTGTGACTGTCCAAGAACTACAAAAACCTGATGTTTATAATCTAAGTGACCGGCTTATTTTATTATAATCAGCAAGCTAAAGGTACGGTAGGCCATACTGTCACTATAGTTTAGGTTCTGTATACAATATGGCCAATAGAGCAAAGGTACTTGTAAGGTAATATCTCGATGAACTGCCCTATTGTACCGGTTATAAAGTGTCGTTGGATGTAGGCGGCTTAAGACGTTTTTCATAGCACTATTATATATTATATTTATATATAATTATATATAATCTTTGTGATGGAATTTTTCTCATGAAAAAAAACCAGTAGGTAACTACGCTATGGTCGATTAGAAATCAAACCACGTGCCTCTTGAGTCTAAAAGTGCCCCTGGCGCTTTCAAATCCCAACAGGATAATATTATGTATTCATTATTGTAAATTTAGGTAGGATTACCCTTCTTCAAAAATGTATTAGAGTATATGGAAATAAAAGTTGTGTATGGCAGAAGAAGAATGAAAGAAGAATAAATAATAATAAATAAAGAAAATCATGTGTGGTGTTTACTTTAACAAAAATAAATATACCGTGAGCCGACGAGTATGTATGAAGATCGTGAGTGAAAGAGGTGTGCAACCTCTTTAGCCTTTAGGAGCGTAGTAAGTGGAAATCCGATGTCTCTTGTTGGTAGTTAAATGGTAATTTATTAATGATAACAAACTGCCCATTAGCTTCTAAGATAGTGATAAAGATTTTAAGATAATAGTTTTTATTTATTTAAGAGTTTTTAGAGATATTATTTACTTCAAAATGTTATTTAAATTATTTAAAACTATTGAATTATTCATCAAAAAAAATTATATCCCGAGGTTCTTGCCTTTCTCCTTGTGTGCTGGTCGCGATCCCTAACACTTTCGAACGAAATTCAGACGTGAGTATAAAAACATGTAAGACATTTAAGAGCATAGCTGAAGATGATAGAATAAACATCTGCGGTTAGCAATAACGACAATGGTCTCACATAATACGAGTATGGTAGGTACAATAACGTTCAATCATCTTGTGGATACGGAGTGTTTTCTGAAATTCCACCCGAGAGCGGATAACGGTGCAATATAGAGGCAAAATACCTGAAACAATTCCGAGTAGATACCAAGCTGCGCGACTGGCTGCGCGACCGGCTGCGCCATTCCGTGCCCGACCGATTGTAGATGTTGCCATTTAACTTTTTCAATTTCACAGCGAAATTGGCCAGTTCACCTCCCGTCCCCTCACTTATTAAAACGAAACTGCGTTAATGGAATGTTTCTACTTGAAATTAAAAACTTTATTGCACGGTAAATCATTGGACGCCTGGATTCGGACCGCCGAGATTTAGGGGCGCGAATACCTGCACGCGCACCTTAAATTATCAACTGCCGCTCCGACTTGTGAGTTCACAAACAAAAGTGATTTCGCAATCGGCGCGGATTCCAATTGGGAAGTATTTCCTTTAATTTTATCACGTAAATTAGCTGCACGCTATTCGTGTATGAAGCTGAGTGAAAACAGAGTTATTCGTTATTTTGACGCGAAAAAAAGAGTGTAATTTTCGCGTATTTTACTTACGAGTATATTTATCCCGACACCAGCCCATTAAGATTGAGCTGTGCGGCCAAATGGGTATGGATGGACCCGCCTTTGATCCGGAGGTTATGGGTTCAAATCCAAGCGTGCAGTTGTCTTTAAGATTCTTCAGATGGGCTCTACGGTTCACCGAGATCAATAGGTCCAAAAATCCGAATGCCATGTGTCACTGACTAGTATTCCGCTAAGCGGCGTTGGGCTTGCATCTTGTCACGTATTGAATATCAGCTCCTTGCAAACGTAAGTTTGGAAGTGCCCCTGACTACCACTTATTACGTGATCCTCATAAGATCCACGCGCTGAGTAACTGCCTATTAACTGTCGGTATGTATTCTTTTTATTTGTTTATGAATTATTATTAAAGAAGTATAACTTCTAACATGCGTACATTTGTACACACACACGGTTTTATCGTATCAAAATAATGTGTCAAATTGTGAAAGTTAAAAATCGACTAAAGTTATTCATATTCGACAAAACAAAGGGACCTTTGTCAAAAGTCCTAATCGGGCCGTTTTTATTCCCCGCGGAACACATCAATTAGTAACACATGCGACTAGCTTTAGATTTTAGGAGGTGGCGAGGGTAATCCTCGTAAGTTATATTATGGCAGCCGGTGGGGACCGACCACAGATGTAAAATGAAACTGGAATATTCGAATGTGTTCGAAATCCGTCGGGGCGGAAACCAATTCGGAAGCGTTGCTCATAAGAAACAGGGACGAAGAAGATACAGCACGGTTGTAAAACTCTATATTTATAGAGTCTCGGTGCACAATAAGCTGGTAAGTCCAGGACACGAGCTTTACGCGTCGGCACTATTTCAATTTTACTGAGGTTATTGTCTGTGGAATAGAGCACCTGTAAATAAAGCAATTGAACTCTGCTCCGTGTTTAGATACGTAAATGGCTTTCAGGTTTGAATGCAACGTGAAATACGCGGTAATTTCGTCAATGGTTTTCCGGTTTGAATGCAACGTGAAATACGCGGTAATTTCGTAGATGGTTGTCAGTTTTGAATGTATTGTGAAATACGCGGTAATTTCGTCAATGGTTTTACGGTTTGAATGCATCATGAAATACGCGGTAATTTCGTCATCGGTTTTCAGGTTTAAATGCAACGTGAATACGCGGTAATATTGTTAATGGGTTTCAGGTTTGAATGCAACGTGAAATACGCCGTAATTTCGAAGGTAATACAGAACGTAAATAGGTTTTATATATCCATATAGATAAAGGTTTCGTAGCATTGCGTGATTTCTATTATGCAGAATTTGAATGGGAAAATACCCTTTACATTTATGTACTTGGACCTCGACATAATATTCGCATTCACTATGATGATTGTTAATTAGTGGAAACCAAAAATTTTACACAGTTCCAATCTAAGCAAGCTTGTAATACGGGAACTAGATTACGCATATCGGAAACACAACAATTTTATAATTTTATTGCTGTTATGGCGACAGAATTAGTTAAGATGGTAGCTATGTGGACTTAAGAAATACCTACCACCAACCAAACAAATAGGTGTAGGAACCGGATTCGAACCCGAGACCTCCACATCTGACACCGGTAGGCGAACTACAAGACCACAGAGGCAATAGTCATTTATTCAATCCAACAGAGATAATATACCTTATACCCTATTATCTCCGACCCGGCACTCCATGCCACTTCAAAAGTATGGGCATATCCGTAGCGACAGGTTAAAGGCGACTTATTAAAATGGTCGCTTTAAAATATGTCACGTTGGGGCGCCGCGCGGATAAATAATGTCTGGTGGCTGCTGGGATGAGACCGAATCGTCCTCTGTGGAGTATTGTGGATACTCCCAGTTTAGATATATAGATTCCAGTGAAGTTATTTCTATTTTTTTTATTATTACACGACGGGCAGGTGCTTCGTCTTTATCTCACCTGATTTTCAAGTTATGATAAGGCCGAAGGCTGAAGCGCACTTCAACCGGAATCTTCAACAAACTGAGAAACTGGCTATCTTACCGCTAAATGCCGGAACACAATAATTTAAGAACTGTGTTATGGCGACAGAATAGCCAGGTGGACTTAAACATCGACATACCACCAAACAAAGCAAAGAACTTTACACTGCCCCTGGGAATCGAACCCGGGACATCTGGTCTTTTATTTATCTCTTGGCTTTGATTTTGATTTGACCTCTAAATGCTGGTACATTTCAACATTTCGTCTATTACTAACCGACCAACCAGGCCACTTAGTTGGTCGGTTAAGAAAAAAAAATACCATTTTTTTTCTGCACCGACAACCGCTCCAGTTTGTTCGTTAGTAATTAACATTTTTTTTACTAACCGACCACCTAATATTAAATTAATAGTTTGTTGGTTGATAATATATAAATATTGTTAAATTGGGTATGTGTATGTTTGTTCGGCCAGCGACTTTTCTAGAAACACTAAAAAATAATATAAGTTTTTTTAATGAAGAATTATTTTTTTTTAAATCGAGCACGTTTCTCCTTACATGACTTTTCGATAACTCTCACGGTTTCAGACTTCGCCTCAGTGGCCCTCGAGAAAAACTAATTCTGTAATATATCGATTCATCTTTAATATACCGAAGAATAAAATACAGAATGTTTTAAATGTATAATGCTTCCATTAAAAGCAAATTAAAGCTATGACCAAGATCTACATTTTCAATGACATCTGTCAAACTTCAAAACGGCAATATCTCTAATACTATTCGAATAAGACTCACCGTTCTTAGTTCAAATGAAAGATATGACCAAGATCTATATTTTCAATGACAGCTGTCAAATTTCAAATGGCAATATCTCTGAAACTAATCGTATTACACTCAACGTTCTTAGTTCAAATGAAAGCTATGACCAAGGTCTACATTTTCGATGACAGCTTTTAATCTTCAAACGGCTATATCTCTAAAACTACTCGTATTAAACTCACCGTTTTAGTTCAAATAAAAGCTATGACCAAGATCTACATTTTCAATGACAGCTGTCAAACTTCAAATGGCTATATCTCTGAAACTATTCTTATTAGACAAACCATTCTTGATTCAAATTAAAGCTATGACCAAGGTCTACATTTTCAAAGACAGCTGTCAAAACTAAATCTGCCATCTGTAATGTAGTTCTCTTTAATAGCTTTCATTTTAACTATACACACATCTAGGACGTGTAGTTTTAGAGATATGGCCGTTTGAAGTTTGACAGCTGTCATTGAAAATGTAGATCTCGAACATAGCATTCATTTGATTTTAATGGTAACATTATATATTCAACATTATGTATTTTGATCTTCGGTATTTCAAGGATTTACCTTATATTAAGATTATTATGATATGTAAGAGAGGATAAGGAGTATGTCCAGTATATGTCTACATTCCAAATTTTTGGATGAGCAAACATACACATAAATGGTATGTGTATGTTTGTTCGGCCGAATTTACTTTTACTTTTTAGTACAATTTATTAGTTCAACTAGTTTAACTTCAAAATACCTGAGGTAATATGATGTCAAGTGGTTTTCGTCCTCTAATTTAAGTGTTGTTTTATGTATTTAGTCCCAGCCATACAGTATTTTATTATGGGTCACTTAAATAAGTTGTCAGTCAAATCTTTCAGCTCATAAGGACTCAACGTGAACAGAAAATAAATTGTAACTGTGCAAACTAAGCTACGAATTACTAACCGTTGAACCAGGTGGTCGGTTAAGAATAAAAAATATCAACCGACAAACCAGGTTGTCTGTTAAGAAAAAAAAATACCAACCGGCCTACTACGTGGACAGCCTGGCTGGTCGGTTAGTAATAGACGCATCATTTTTGCTATTGTGTTGTCAACAACAATTCTATTTTATTTGAGGTTAGCTACCAACATCTAACTTAAGTCTTGTTGGTGATGTTGGTAGCTAGCCAGGTGGACTTGAAATAAGCTCTACCACTAACCAAACCAAGCGTGAATTACCCTGCGCATCGAAACCCTGAGATTATAGAGGCACCTGACACGTATGCCACCTCCACCTTCATTCAAAGACCACCCAATGTGTAGAGCTTCTTGCCGCCTTCAGTCATTCCCGCTTCTTTTCACTAAGCAAGAATGATATGTATCTCCTAGGCCATGCTCATCTGCTTTCATGTCTTAACATCTGGTGAGATGGTGACATGTCAAACGATGGATGGATAAAACTATGAACCTTTTTGGTTCTGCGTCTATTCACTATAGACGCAGGACCAAAATTATTTATCTTTGTCACAAGTAATTAATTATTACAGGACATTAATTTCACACAGCGCCATCTAGTCCCAAACTAAGCATAGCTTAAATACTTAAATACTTTGTTTTTTATAAATATCTACTTATCATACAATACAACATCCAAACACATAACAAACATCTATATTCATCACACAAATGTTTGTTCTGGGTGGGAATCGAAACCACAACCTACAGCGCAGAAGGCAGAGTTACTACCAACTGAGCTGTGAGGCTCGTTAGGGTAATTAATGTAGTAGTAAGGAACGGCTTCTATCGTTTCTATTTTCTATTAGAGAAAGTACACAGTGCCGTCTAGCCTAGGACTTTCTAGGCTAGAGCAGTCCTTTCAATGTTTAAATTGGCCGACGTGATGGCTTAAAGTCGTCATTAAATTAACCTACATCGTCGTGCGAATTGATCTTCAAGAGAGGATGTGGGTCTAACCACCACTCAGGCTCATTGTGGACTGTTGCGTGATTCGTTAGTTCTAGAACTAAATAACGGTCACCTAATTCACACATTTGAATGGCTTATATCTCCCCTAGCTTATCAAAACCAAGGGTATGGTTTTTGAAGTGTAACTCGCCTAGAGGCGCGCTGGGCATTTTTTGAGATGGGAAAAAATACATTGAACTCGCGACACTGGTAACGGTGTCGCGAGTTCAATGGATTTTTCAACCGTTACCGACACCACTTTTGACACATTTGACTTTTAACA
This sequence comes from Venusia cambrica, assembly GCA_951394065.1. Lineage (NCBI taxonomy): Eukaryota > Metazoa > Arthropoda > Insecta > Lepidoptera > Geometridae > Venusia > Venusia cambrica. The sequence continues at coordinate 3,646,567 of OX596036.1, forward strand.
ATCTCAGCTGTTCTCTTCGGCTAAGATCGACAAACTCAATTTTTCACTTCTTTCGGCGTTTGCGGAGTGCCACCGTTTTTTTTTTCATACATACCAGTGGATATCCCCGTAGCTTTATTTCACACATATTAGACAAATAAGAGAGCACAAACATTCACAGTCTACAACTTCCAATAATTATTCGCTGCATCTCGGTCTTATTGTGTTTATTTACACAACCACTTGCTAAACCTCTCTCTCGAAGCGAAAGTCTAAAATTCCCATCCAAATATCTTAACCCGGCTTATCCATTCTAAGCCCCGTGTCTCAGCGACGCGAGTGGGCAATAGCCGGTCCAGGGTCCAGGGTGAGCTTGAATTTACTCAGCACCCCGCACTATTACACAAAATTCGATCCCGTGCCCGAATTATGAAGACCATCTTATTAGATTACGTCATCCTTACAACGTAACGATTCGATGGACTCAAGTGGGGGAGGTCGGATTTAAAGGGTACGTGTAAGGAAATATTACCAGGATGTTCACTCACTTACATCAATTGTTTGAACTCTTTCAGGTTGCAATGATGATGAAGTCATAGACATAAAGTGGGCGGGCACAGAGGGTGATTGGTTATTTGTAAAAAGGTTGATTAATAATGTAAACTCTACAAAATCCACAGCAAGATTATTTATTGTCACGTATTGTAAATACACAAAACCATTTTCAATCAAACTTTCGTAATGTACAAAGAACATTATCAAAAAAAAACCATCACTAGTGAGAAATGGCAAAAACATCATTTCTCGCGAGTGATTTGAACGTATTTTCAGATACTAGGGCAGTTTCAAATAGTTTACTGAATCTCTGCTAGATGGCATTAATCAGCACTTAGCTTAGTTGAACATGGCACAAAAAATCGGAAACTGTATCAGGATCTGCCTCATTGCTTATTTGGTTTAGAGCGTTGCCGGCTTGAGGAATAAATGCTGGTTCGATTCCCGTCGCGGGATATGCATTTTTGTGTCATGATAACATTTGTAAATGTTAACAAACCGTCTAAGCCAAATGTTATTGGATTATATTCTTTGCTTCGTTGAATCTGGAGAAACGAGTAACGAGGTACCGAGTTCAGATTCTCAGGATAAAGGTTTAAACAAAACATGACATTTACAGACAAATAACTTTCGTAATAGCAATGCTCAGAAGAAATACTCGGTTGCAAACAAACTCTGGAATAGAAATGCAAACTTATATGAGTGGAGAGCGCCGTCTCCGTCAAACAACCTGAATTCGTTCATTAAAATCCGTAAAACTTTCGGCGAGACCTTCGAGTTCCACGTTTTATGCTAAAAATGTTACTTATAAAACACAAATTAGAGCATCATGAATTCATACATTAATATACTTTTTAGAATGGGTCAGCTTTTGGCTTCGAAACTTGTACAGGCAATGATGATATAGATGGAGCGAGCCTAATCAGAAACTATATAGCTATCTATCGCTTGTTTCCCAGAGGGGTAGGCAGAGGCAACAATACAATAATAGAATACCTGAATTTTATTTCCCTTTGGTCCATTTTCGTAACTGAGACTCCGTAACCAGCTACGACTTTTTTTTACTACTTTGAGACGGAACAAGCAAGTTGTCCACCTGATGTAAAGCGCACTCTTCCCTATAACAATACCTTACTGATTAGGTGAAATCCACAAAGAACATAGCCTACACGGCACTGCATTGCGCCCGTCAACTTGAGGCATAAAGGTGTTAAGCCTCGCGTGCCCGTAATTTCACCGGCAACCATACCCTTCAAACCGAAACACAGCAATGCTGCTTGGTGGCTGAAATAAGTATGGTGGTAGTAATTCTCCGGACGAGCCCTTTCACCAGGGGCTTCTACTACTCTTAATTTAATAATGAATTAACTAATTCATTATTAAAAATTAGCATGTTAAAAAACCAAATAAAATACTCGAATCGATCTTTCCCTCAGGAAGTCTGTGATCCACAGTAAAAGGTAGGACGGTAATCCGTAGGAGAAAAGCTTGCTAATGAGGCCCTTGTGCCAAACCCTATCAAAAGCCTTCTAAATGTCTAGGAAAACTGCCATAGCTTCCCCGTATCTTTCAATTGCTTCACTCCAGATGTACGTGGCATACGCTAGAAGATTCCCTGTGGATCGTTTTCCGCGGGTTTTTTTCGTATATACAACTTTGAGACGGAACAAGCAAGATGCCCATCTGATGTTAAGCGCACTCTTGCCAAAACCACCTCTGTGGTCTAATGGTTCGCCTTCCGGTGTCAGATCCAGAGGACCCTGGTTCGATCCCCAAGGGGAGTACAATATTGTGCTTGGTTTGAATGGTGATAGGACTTTGTTTAAATCCGGCTAGCCGTCTTACCTAAGTCTGTCGCCATAACAACAATTCTCAAATTATTGTGTTCCGGCATTTTAGAGGTATGATAGCCGGTTCCTATGTTTGTCGAGGATTCAGGGTGAAGTGCACTTCCACCTTTGGCCATAACATAAGTTGAAAAATCAGGTGAGATGAAGGCCAAGCACATCTTTCGTACCATAGAAAAAAAAATAAGAATCGGCACGAAATGTATCTAAAACCTCATTTCATGTTCATCGAACTAATGGAGTTCGATACCATTTACCCAATACAAAATAGGTGATCTATTTTCTGCGCTCAACGCATAAAATAGTTGCTGTTCGACTGCATTTGGTCCATTTCGTGAGAACGCACAAAGCTAACATTCGCGCATAGCTGACGCGGAACCTAAACGCATCATGCGTCTCTGCCGCTTGCTACGTCACTGTACAGTCAGTCATAGAAAAAACAAATCAAATCAAAAATGAAAAAGACATTTATTTGTAACACAAAAATCAACATAGAAATATTAATAAATAGAGACAAGAAATAAAATGCAAATTAAATAGCTCGCATAGAATTGCAAAAAGGTCTCAACTCAGCGTCAATGCAGGTTCGGGAATCTGCGCTGATCTTCTGTTGTGATATTTGGAAACCGGGACAATAACAAGTGTAGACAAAGATTTGGACAATAGGTACCTACGTATACTAACAAAACAAAATACTCGATAGGTATGTTACACACAGTGATGAAAAATAGAAATATTTACAAACAGAAAATTAGCTAATAAATTACAAATACAAATGAAATAGATAAATCATGAGAGTTATTATAAAAAACAGGGGTTTTAAAATCCCTAAAAGGGTTGGCATTGGCAACGCAAAAGTAAAGCTTTTGGTGTCGATAGACTACGATGGCCGCTTACGATCAGGTAGGCTTTTCTTAGAAAGTTTGCCACTATGATATAACTAGCTTTTATATTGAGAAGAATCAATTGAATGATAAAACATAAAATGTGGTAATGCAGCCAGTGTCATGGGAACGTTTCCCTCTGGTACTGGTCTGGATCACTTGAATTACCTATTGACCTTTTGTAACGTTCCTTACGTAGCCCGACCGCTTCCCTTGTATTTGTATTTAATAAAACTAAACCCAAACATAAATTAATTAAGTTAATTCAATACATTATATTAAACGAAAGTTTGCTTGAAAAACTCTTCACAGGGTTCGCAAGCCTCTGTGAGCCTTATATTATGCCTTTTTTGTGAATATTTATGTGTACAAAAATTGTTTGTTAAAAAAAATTTGAATGTTTTTCCTCGCGACTGTACATAGGTACCGTGCGAACATGTCAAAGGGACCACGGTAGTGGCCAATTAGTATTGAATCATGTCGGCCCCGGACCGATATGACAATTTGAATGTACAATCGTACATACTTGTTTAACCGTGTGTTGCGGACAGCTACGTGTCTGCTACGGTGGGTATACGAATTCGTAGCAGCCCTACATATTCGTAGCACTAATTATGCTGTATTCTTGTATTGTTTTACAAAGGTCACAGCTCAGTAACTCTGCCTTCTGCGCTGTAGGTTGCGGGTTTGATTCCCACCCAGGAAAAGTTTGTGTAAGTTTTCTGTGTTTGGGTAAGTTGGGATACATATTTAAAAAAAAGTATACTAGTATTAAATCCGTTATTAAGTGCCTATTAAGTTGTTTAATTACCCAAACTAAGCAAAGCTTGTCATATGGGAACTAGATTACGGATAGAATACTTAAATATTTTTTGTAAACACATACGTACTATATGAATCAACACCCAAACACGGAACAAACATATATATAAATCATACAAATGTTTACCCTGAGTGGGAATCGAGCCCACAGCCTACAGCGAAAAAGGCAGAGTTACTAGCAACTGAGCAATGAGGCTTGTTTGACAATGACCTTGCGGCTTAGAGCACCCCCTTAAAAACTCAAAAAGACATTTTTTCACACATTTTTCAGTAAATGGATAAAAATAATCTGTTTGTGGTGCTTTACTTTTTCTCAAAGCCCATTAGAAATTATGAAATATAGGTAAATGATATATTCTTTAATCGAAAATTAGTGCTAATCCGTTTAGGTTACTTTTTTTATAATAATTACTTCTCTCTTCGACCTTGAAGCTTGTTTGGGCAAAGAATAGGGTCTAAACAAGTGGCCTTAACAGAAAATTCCTATTAAAAGAACCTGAGACTTTTAATTTATCAAAAGTACCTAGAGTTGTCGAGCTCCTGTAAAAAAGGCTATCCTGATTTTCTGAAATGCAATGAAGCCTTTTTGAGATCAGCGCACTGTATGATTTTAACTACCTTTACTCAAAAACATGGAAATGCTACAAACTTCGTTGAAATATTTTCGAGAATGGCGCTTTTTTCGTAGTTGCCATTTATTTACTCAGAGGATACCTGCTGCTTAGTATGTCTATTAGCTCAGTTGGTAGTAGCTCTGCCTTCTGCGCTGTAGGTTGTGGGTTCGATTCCCACCCAGGACAAACATTTATGTGATGAATGTAGATGTTTGTTCTGTGTTTGGGTGTTGTATTGTATGATAAGTATGTATAAACAAAAAAAGTATTTATGTATTCTATCCGGCTATGCTTAGTTTGGGACTAGATGGCGCTGTGTGAAATTAATGTCCTGTGATAAAAAAAAAAAAAAAATACGAAAGCCCGGGTTTTGCAGCCTCTCAAGTTTGTTCCAGAGTTCCTCCGTGAAGAAGAGGAAGAATAAGTGATTGAAAATTGTTGCAATGATATAAATACAAAACCATATGTACGATTAAACTAACTATGTAGAAAAGAAGCAGTTGGATTACCGAAGGACCGTTACAAACGTATAGGTAACTCAACAATTCCAGACCAGTACCAAACGGAAGCGTGTCCAAGACACTGGCTGCATTGCCACGCTGAATAAATATGTGCTAATAAATATATAATACAAATTACTATCAAAAAGACATAGCACCTAGTGATCTACCCACGGTTCATTCCCACGGGATCATAGGAACAAACCCAGGTGCTTTACACGTGTACAATAAATTTGGCCTTTCAATACGGGAATGCAATCAATATTTTTGGCTCATTACCGCAAGTTTTTTGTGTATTTAATCTAGTTTTCAGTTTTTTCACATAATGTTTAGTTTTAATTATGCTCGATGTTGCTTTTCATATTAGTGTTACTGGAAAATTCATTATTACTTCGAGAAGTTCTTGGTTCGCATGGTAGACGAATCTTATGACGTATCGCAAGCCAAATTTCATCAAGCCGTTAAGGCTGCAGAGTGAAAGTTCTGATTCTTCTGATACTCTCTGATTCATACATAATCTTATACGTGAGTAAAACCCGTATTTTCAAATGTAAAGTATGATTAATATTTAACTTGAACTTACTTGATAGTTGATAGATATGTAGCAATGTTAATAATCACACGAAAAAAATACCATGATGATGGGACCATCTTATAACAAGCCGCGTGACAGAGCTAGTTGCAATGATAAATCACGCTATGTCTTGGTTTGTGTCCCGGGGCAATATCATCTTGTATGCTTATTTGTACATGACCCTAATTAACCACATAATGAGAAAACTAATTAACATGACATTGATATAGATCTTGTGCAACGAAACTTGTATATACAGCGAGAATAAAGTTTTGCCTTAATATTTGCACTATAGATTAATAAATTAAAAATAAAAAGTTGATTGCAGGAATTGTACAAAAAACATGTGTGAGGAGACTGTCTCTCTTCAAACATAAAAACTGTCTGATTTTAAGAAAAAAGGTATATTGAGACGGTAAAAATAGGACGGTAAACAAATGAGGAATAAACAAGAAATTTAACTGAAATTAACTTCGGCGCGTAAGCAGCCGTTAACATATAATGTCGGGTTAGAGCGAGATAGCAGCTACTAATCTTTGAAGGAATAACGATGCGTTCTTACCACATATATGTTCGAGCAATACTCTATGGTCATAAGGCCCCGCGCTAAACATGCAAAATATTGCATGATTTTTTGAATAATTCGTGCAACACACAAAAAAATACGGGTAATTAAAAATGGCGCGATAAAATTATTGACGACTCCCTATATTAACCGGTAACTCAAGTCTTTATTTATTCTCCTCCAGGTAAACCGCAATCCAATGCTTGCCATAGAATTAGCTAGTTTTTTTTTTTATTGTACGACGGGGAAGCGCTTATCTCACCTGGTAACAAGTTGCGATAAGGCCGAAGGTGGAGGCGCACTTCACCCGGAATCCTCAACAAACTTAGGAACTGGCTATCTTACCTCTGAATGCCGGAACACAACAATTTTAGAATTGTTATTATGGCGACAGAATTATGTAAGATGGTGGTAGCTAGCCAGGCGGACTTCAACAAAGTCCTACCACCAACTTAACCAAGCACAATATATTGTACTCCCCATGGGGATCGAACCCCGGACCTCTGGATCTGAAATCGGTGGGTTGAACCACTAGACCACAGAGGCGGTTAAATGGCATAGATTTATTATAACTTCCTTCTTACCATAAAATATTAACAAGTTTAATGGCAATAAATAAATATACAGGGCATTAGTTTCGCTCAGTACCATCTAACTCCAAACTAAGCAAAGATTGTTATATTGGAATTTACAACCACCACCGGTTACAATATTTATCAACATTTTTCTACACGGAATATGTAACGGATACATAGACTCCCCTGGCTCCGCTAGTAGGATATTAAGTATAAATGCCCCGATTAAACGTACAAGACATACCAATTTGATTGCCGTTTTGCACTCATCAACAAACTATGCCCAAAACTCGTTAGTTAATCGACTGCATAGAGTTTATAATAAGAGATTTGACACAACTGATCTATTTTTTACTGGCAAGGGAGTTTTTAAAAGAGAGGTTGTTAAATTATTGGAGGAGGAAACTGCTAAGAAAGTAAAGTAGTACATATATATATATTTATTTATTCTATACAATATAATTCTGTGCATATATTTATTATTTAAATTATGTAGTATATATATACTCAAATTCAAATTTGGTATACATTTTTATTATTTTAAATAAATTGTTCATTGTTATTATATGTATGTACAGTTTCTCAATTTGTATTAGAATGATAATATTCTTGCCTTGACTGTCTATTTATAAAATTATATTTCTTTAAAATGTAAATCTATTATTGGTCTTAAGAAAAACATGTATGTTAAGTTTATTTTAGAATAAGGACTGTTGATTTTAGTAAATAAATAAATAAATCATATCAATACAATTATAACAAACATCTATAATATTCATCATACACATATTTTGTCCTGACTGGGAATTGAACCCACCTACAGTGTATAATGCAGAGCTACTACCTGCTAATTCGTGGGGTTCAATATACAATGGATGATTTATGATAAAATCTTGGCCAGTGTAATAATCCATTATTTCAAGAACATTTCCTCAAGTAGGCGCCTAATATCCCATCAAGTAGATTCGAGACTCAAAGTCAGTAAATTCTAGATAATCACCCTTAAAACGAAGAGTGCCTAGGTACTTCCAGTAAAGTGAACCGCAAAATGCAGATAAGTTAGTAAGATGTTCTCAACTAAAGCACTTTAAGCTGGCGTTTTAATAAAGAAAAAACAGGAAACCCGCTTTCGGGATTTAAATAACCTTATAGAATTTTAACGAGTTACGTAAAACAGGGGCCTTTGACTTCGCAAATTTTGTTAGGAGCTCTGATTATGTGAAAGAATATTTTGCAATATTTATTTGAACTCACGATTAGCATAAAAATGATATAAAAAACTATGTAAACACCAGTAACCAAAAACTAGTAGCTGTTGTGGAAAATTAGACGAGGGCAACGAGCTCCATTTCTAACCAGTATAATGATAATGAGCTGAGTATCAATATGACACAAATATTCGGAATCTGCGCTGCACTGCTGAGTTACCCTCGTAACTCAGTTGGTTAGAGCGTTTCCGGCCTTAGAAAAAGATGCAGGTTCGATTCCCGTCGCGGGTTGTAAATTTTTGTGTCATTTTTCATCAACATGTAGATACATAAACAAACATCTGTAAATGGTGTGACCAAATGCTATCACTTAAAATACAAAAAATATCAACTATTGTATAGTTTGTCCACCTTACGTATTATGTAAGGCGAAAGGTGGACCAAATTTACCGCCTCTGTGGTATAGTGGACCTATAGAGGTACACATTTGTGCTCAGTTTGGTTGGTTGTAAGGATCGTTTGAAGTCCACCTGGGCCCTTATTCACTATGACTATTCGAGTCTTATCGCGCCCGCGTTACGACATTTCGATACGATGATTCCATGCAGAAATCGCGGGCGCGTTAATACACGACTGGTCATAGTGAATAAGGGCTCTCGCTATCACCGTCTTACTAAAGCCTGTCTAAGCCTTACTAAAGCAATAAAGCCTCATCATTCCTCATGTTGAGGATTCTGAATGAACTAGCTTTTACCGTATACGCTGTGTAGAATTAATGTCCTGTAATATTTATTTATTTAGATAGCTTTACACCATCATTGTGTACTGAAGGCCAAGCGCTTCCCCAAAGAAGAAAAAAAAATAAACAAAGATAGTTTAGGGAGTTCAGTCTGAAAGTTGTTTATTGTGTAATTTCAACCCATTTGCCAAGCGTAATATATAATGAGTGAAAACCCACCAGTCTTGGATAAGGCTAATGCTCATGTCAGTAATAAAATGTGCTTACGCGAAGCCATATAAAGAATTTAAGCCGTAATGTGGTGTCATAAAGGCGGTTAAGCGTTTGTTGCATATTCTTTTGAGAGTCCGGTGTATCGCTAGAGATACAATCCGCAGTTGTAGGTACACTTAAGATAACCATTTAGGGTTGCCACTCTCAGAGTTTTTACAGAAAACAAAAATAAAAAAACAAAATAGTCGAAGGTAGCATATATTTACTTAAAAAAGCACATCACACAACATATAAAACGATGAAAAACATATCATAATGTAAAATCATATAAATTTAAATGACGTGTCCCTGACCAACACCCTAGTACTTAGGTGATCCTCGTAAGATCAACACGTGAATCAAACAAGATATAGATTACTTGTAAATTAGTAAAATATAATTGGTGTGCTACAGAATGTTATTTTTGAAGCTCATCATCATGGTTCTTCCACACTTCTTCACACTACCGTTTCTTGGAGGTGCGGGTAAGAAGCGCGCTTAAACTCTTATTTCAAGCGTCAACTTCAGCAGTGACGACCGCTAAGATGCCGCTGAGTCATTTGGTTTGCCCACGCTTGTTGTTCGCGTGAATTATTGGAGGGGAAATCCCTAAAAGGTCTCAACTCAAAAAACAACCGGTAAAGCTTGCGCTAGTCTTCCGTAGAGGCTTTTGAGAACACATACAACATACGGAACAGATTCTAAAAATAATAGAATAACTGCACAATCTCTACCCCATACTTACATAAAACATCTGTAACAAAAGTAAATTAAAAAAGTTTTTAACAATTCTTAAAAAAAATGTTGTGTTCCGGCATTCAGAGGTAGCCAGTTCCTCTGTTTGTTGATTATTCCGAGTGAAGTGCGCCTCCACCTTCGGCCTTATCTCAACTTGTTACCAGGTGAGATAAAGGCCAAGTGCTTACCCGTCGTAGAATAAAAAAAATGGCGACTGACTATACCTACCTCAAAACACCTAATAGTAGTGGTACTTACTTGGCAGCCCTAAGTCTGCTTGAAACAGCAGCGATTCGAGAGAGTCTGCTCGTTTTTCAGTCCACTGCACATTACAGTCTCACGGCCATCCAACAAACAACATTAAACTTTTTATCTTTATGCTCACATTTGAATACATGTACGAATGATAAAATGCAAAACACGTAACTGAAAGCTAATAGATAATATTTTATATATACTTTTGTATATACGTTCTAGAACGAAAACCTTGAATGAAGAATATGATACAATTTCGTTTATCGACGTATTTTTTCCAATTTATCGATGACAGTGGACGGACAGACAGACAGACAGACGAGTGATCTTATATGGGGTCCGTTTTTTCCTTACTTTTAGGTAATACACCCTAATCGCTTCAAGTGTGCCTGTAACATTTCGATCGAATCGAGGGAACTCGGTCTAGTGGTACCTAGTGAGCACCGGTATCAGTCCCAGAGGTCCCGGGTTCGATTCCCATGGGTAGTACAATATTGTGCTTGGTTTGATTGGTAGTACTTAGTTTAAGCCCGCCTGACTAGATACCACCATCTCACCTAATTCTGTCGCCATAACAACAATTATAAAGTTCATTCAGAGGTAAGATAGCCAGTTCCTCAGTTTGTTGAGGACTCCGGGTGAAGTGCGCTTCCACCCTTGGCCTTTCATAACTTTAAAAATCAGGTGAGATGAAGGCCAAAAAGGCGTCGTAAAATGAAAATGAAACCTCACCTTAGCACTAACGACATTTCCAAAATCAAGAAATATCTTCGAGGTAAAACGATGCAGTTCGGTAAAGAAGCATATTAACTGATCAATATGTCTGACGCTTCAAGTGGAATAAATGTTGCAGTTCCAGTTATTTTCAAGCCGAATGAATACGTTTGAAACGTAATAAAAGTACTAAAAGGTTCTAAAAGTATTTTTCTTTAAAAGACAAAACTTAAAAGGAACGCCACGTAACGTGTTTATTTATCTTCACGCCAAGCTACTGGGTGGATTGAACTGAAATTAAATAAATAAATATTACAGGACATTAATTTTACACAGCGCAGAAAATGCACAAATTTGGTCGCTATCCGACAGGAATTTTATCCCAAAAATTTGTTTCCGTTGGATGGGAATGGAATTTCGTCATACAAAACTCCAAAATTTTACCGCCTCTGTGGTCTAGTGGTTTGCCGTCTGGTGTCCGAACCAAAGGTCTCTTATTCGATCCCCAGGGGAGTACAGTATACCTAATGCAATATTATTTACAATATTAACAGTATACTATAAATAATGTAATATATTGTAAATAATATACCGAAACTGTTCTTGCGTTGTAGGTTAGCAAACGAATTGCTATTTCAGGTTTTGGAAAAATGCTTGACTTTTAATAGACATTTAAGTGCAAAAACATGATGTTGAGATGCTTGTACCTTTAAAGTGATTTAAGAATCTGGCATAAATAAGACTTTATACTCGTATTATTAAACTTATGTAATAATGTGTTGATATCATTAAAAATTAATAGGTATATTAAATGGTAAAAAAGAGCTATTTATTTTTTAATCAACAGAAATCTCACCTAAGTTATTCATTTAAGAATATAAGAAATAGATTTTTTACTTTCTGTTTTTATGTATTAAATAAATATCTTGTATCTCGACTATGCACAATTTTATTAAGATGTTTATCTTAATAAAATTGTGCAAATTTTTGCCCTTCCACATCCGGAAAGTCACTAATACAGATAAAACAGATAGTGGTTATAGCTACCAGCTATCTCAAGACAAAAGCAAATTAAATATTTCACTGAATTGTCCAAGAGGAGCTTAAGTTAACGAGAAGACCCCCTCACGGCAAATCTGAGAACTAATTTAGTCTCCACGAGGACTCTGATTATAATCTTTTAAAATTAGGTCAGGGAGACAAACGGATCTCTCAGAGGACTTATTTAGGCCTGATTGAGGTTAAATATCTACCTCTCTATTATAACGCCTCTGTGGTCTGATTCAACCCACTGATTTCAGATCCAGAGGTCCCGGGTTCGATTCCTAGGGGGAGCAATATTATGCTGAGTTTGGTTGGTGGTAGGATTTTGTTAAAGTTCGCCTGGCTAGCTACCACTATCTTACCTAATTCTGTCGCCATAATAACAATTCTTATAAAATGTTGTGTTCCGGCATTTAGAGGTAAGATACCAGTTCCTCAGTCTGTTGAGTATTCCGGGTGAAGTGCGCATCCACCTTCGGCCTTATCTCAACTTGTAACCAGGTGAGATAAAGACCAAGCGCTTCCCCATCGTACAATAATAATGTTTATAAAAATAAAAATAAACTCTTTTGTAAGACGAGGCTATTCTATATTTACCTATCTGAAGTAAAGTGGCATATAGAGTACAAACAACAAAGGTTTTTCTGCTGGTTATATTGATAGAATTTTGTAACATTCCTTTATACTTTGAACTCCTGATTCTAAGAATTCTTCGATTATCTTTTAAATGTGTTTTTCTTACCTTTTCTAGGTCAACCGATCTAGGAACTGGAAACGGCGTGGGCTGGAGTTTATCCCCCTGAAATATTTATGTATTCCACTTCATCAAACAAAACATTTATGAACTTTAACACGTTGGCTGCTGTAAAACACTAATGCTGGGTTCTTCATCTCTCATCAATTAATACAGTAACACATAAACACCCAACGAGTCACGGTTTGTTTTAATAATAATACTAATCTTGACTATTGAAATCTATATTATGATAAAAATATATTACTAGTAGTTCTCCCCGAACTGAGATCTCGTGATGTCTGGTTTGCGACGGAGATTATTTCTCAAATAGAACGTAATTAACAAACGATAAAAGTGTGCTTTCATTACACCTTCGAGTGTTCGAGGCTCTCTCTTGTTGCTAACGTAATGTAATATCCTTACTAACATGAAACAAAGGTTAACGTCGATTTGAAAAGGGCTTTCAAAACTGTTGCCTTAGTAGTCGTGCAAAACCCTTGCATGAAACCTCAAAAGTAATTCTCAGATTTTACCGACACCCTTCCCTATTGAGTGAATAACAATAGATAAATAGACAAGTTTTAATGAAATTTCTAATACCCTCTTTATTTTAAAAACCATTTTATGAAGGGCAAAATAAACTTATTTTGAAGTATGCAGTCTCAACCCCAATTTCATCTGATATTTCATGTATTAACATATTTTCAAGACTTAAATCTTATTTACACCTTTTGCAACCCTAATGTTAATACAGGGGTGGTTTCAGCAAATCAAAAGAAAGTTAAATGTGAAGTCAAACCCCCTTTAACAGTCTATCCTACAAGACATACCAAGCGTTGAAACCCATTAACGCGCCCCTATGTCACGAAACCCACCCCTAATGAGAAGTAAAATATATATTTTATGAATGCGCAATCGATACTCTTTCAAATGACACCCCACAATCCAAAAATCTTCAAAATCGTCACGTCTCAATTAACACCCCTATTTCTCAAAAAACTACCCAAGTGAAAAAAAAATCCTCGTACTGATTGATGAGCATTAAAATAATATCTAAATGTCCAAAATGACGATTTGATCGGATCAGCCATTCGAAAGATATGGGCGATATACCCCAATATCTCAAAAACTACCCATATTATCAAAAATCCCCCGCGACAATCAGCTGTTATCTCTATTACGTTTAAATTTCATTAAAATTTTATAATCCATTCGAGAGTTATGCCGTCACAAACATTGCTAAATACATACATTGCCACATACATACATACATACATGCATTCATACATACCTACATACAAACAGCGCCGGATTTCCAAACTTAAATCGGAGAAAATTCGTTCGCTTACCTCATTCGATCAATTATCAGAATATTGAATACAGTACTGTATGTTTGTATGAAGATAAGTCAAGTTCAAGACGTAGGTACTATGTAATACAATAATAATATAAGGATATAAAATTAAACATTTTCCAAATTGCTTTGTTCCGGCTTTTAGAGGTAAGATAGCCAATTCCTCAGTAGGTGTGTTGAGGATTCTAGGGTATAGTGCATCTTCACCTTCGGCCTTATCATAACTGGAAAATAGGTGAGATGAATGCCAAGCGCTTCCCCGTCACACAATAAAAAACATCAAAATTTAATACATAAAGCCGAGCACTTTCTTACATGAAATAGAAAAAACAGCAGAATATATCCCACAAATGTTTGTACTAGTGGGAATCGAACCCACAACCTACAACGTAGTGCTGCCAACTGACTTGTGAGGCGTGTTACCTTGACTGTGGTGTTCGTTTTCCAAGTCTCAAGTATCAAGGAAACATGAAAATTAGTACCCACATTATCCGCTTCCTTATTACTCGAATTATGTCTATTTCGAGAAATGTCGTGGTTAGTCCTCACAACTGACACACCGAGAGAATTACTTCTATTGTTTTCGTTTAAAATTGTGAGATGTCAACAAATAATTATATATATAGTTATAAAAACTAAAAAGAAAACCAATATCAATGAAGAACATAATACTCGTTTACCTGGATGACCGCCTCTGTGGTCTAGTGTTTCAACACCGATTTCAGATCCAGAGGTCCCGGGTTCGGGGAGTACAATATTGTGCTTGGTTTGGTTGGTGGTAGGACTTTGTTTAAGTCCGCCTGGCTAGCTACCACCATCTTACCTAATTCTGTCGCCATAACAACAATTCTAATAATTGTTGTGTTCCGGCATTCAGAGGTAAGATTGCCAGTTCCTCGGTTTGTTGAGGATTCGGTGTGAGGTGCGTCTCTACCTTCGGCCTTATCTCAACTTGCTACCAGGTGAGATGAAGGCCAAGCGCTTCTTCGTCGTACAATAAAAAAAAACACGTATTTATTCAAATTATTTCGATGACAGATGGACGGACAGGCAAACACACAGACGCGTGATACTATGGGGTCCGTTTTTTCCATACTTTTCAGGTTATACACCCAAATCGATTCAAGTGTGCCTATAATATTTGAAGAGTTCCCTCGATTTTTCCAGGATCCCATCATCAGATCCTGACCTGATGTCGATGGGACCAGCCTTTCAAAAAAAAAAGTTTCTAAATTGGTCCAGGCGTCATCGAGAAATCGGGGAACACACATAAAAAAAAAAAGTTTCCGACGAATTAAATAATAAATATTATATTATAGGACATTAATTTTTACACAGCGCCATCTAACCCCAAACTAAGCATGGCTTGTAATATGGGAACTAGATTACGGATAGAATACTTAAATACTTTTTTAAAATACATACTTACTATATGATACAACACCCAAACACAGAACAAACATCTATATTCATCACACAAATGTTTGTCCTGGGTGGGAATCGAACCCACAGCCTACAGCGCAGAAGGTAGAGTTACTACCAACTGAGCTATGAGGCTTGTCATTGATAACCTCCTCCTTTTTTTGAAAGTCTGTTAAAAAAACAAACTAGCAGAATGCTAGTTGCTTCGTTCCTTTCATCCCGCGCGATTGCTGCGCCACCAAACGGGTCCATTTGTAAACCTAAACCATCAAGGAACCCTCTCAAACACACACAAAAATATCATCGAAATTGTTCAGTTCGCCTGAGATAAATTAAATTACAAACACGTTATCATTATAAGATTTATAAATATATATATTATAGGGTTTGACCAACCGATAAGCTAGGGGTAGCTGAAAGATAGCTTTAAGCTTTTTTTTTTTTAGCTAAGGGATAGGGGTGAAAACTCCGAAGAGAATAATAAGACCGGTTTGGT
Source organism: Venusia cambrica (assembly GCA_951394065.1). Classification (NCBI taxonomy): domain Eukaryota; kingdom Metazoa; phylum Arthropoda; class Insecta; order Lepidoptera; family Geometridae; genus Venusia; species Venusia cambrica. Next base: position 3,662,440 of record OX596036.1, read on the forward strand.
CGTTGAGTAATAAAAAAAAAATACAGGACATTTATTTCACACAGCACCCTCTAGCCCCAAACTAAGCATAGCTTGTAATATGGAAACTAGATTACGGATGAATACTTAAATACTTTGTAAATACATAGGTACTATAAATACATACGTACAAAGGCCTGTAACATTTATAATAAAATACATTATACCTAATAAAAATACGTATATACTTACAATACATATATATTAAATCTGTATGGAGAGGTGTGCTCTTTGACTCTGCTCTTGAAGATAGCTAGGTAGGGACTAGCACGGATATCGTGAACATTTGTGTGATTAATAATTCTGTCGCCATAACAACAATTCTAATAATTGTTGTGTTCCGGCATTCAGAGGTAAGATTGCCAGTTCCTCGGTTTGTTGAGGATTCGGTGTGAGGTGCGTCTCTACCTTCGGCCTTATCTCAACTTGCTACCAGGTGAGATGAAGGCCAAGCGCTTCTTCGTCGTACAATAAAAAAAAACACGTATTTATTCAAATTATTTCGATGACAGATGGACGGACAGGCAAACACACAGACGCGTGATACTATGGGGTCCGTTTTTTCCATACTTTTCAGGTTATACACCCAAATCGATTCAAGTGTGCCTATAATATTTGAAGAGTTCCCTCGATTTTTCCAGGATCCCATCATCAGATCCTGACCTGATGTCGATGGGACCAGCCTTTCAAAAAAAAAAGTTTCTAAATTGGTCCAGGCGTCATCGAGAAATCGGGGAACACACATAAAAAAAAAAAGTTTCCGACGAATTAAATAATAAATATTATATTATAGGACATTAATTTTTACACAGCGCCATCTAACCCCAAACTAAGCATGGCTTGTAATATGGGAACTAGATTACGGATAGAATACTTAAATACTTTTTTAAAATACATACTTACTATATGATACAACACCCAAACACAGAACAAACATCTATATTCATCACACAAATGTTTGTCCTGGGTGGGAATCGAACCCACAGCCTACAGCGCAGAAGGTAGAGTTACTACCAACTGAGCTATGAGGCTTGTCATTGATAACCTCCTCCTTTTTTTGAAAGTCTGTTAAAAAAACAAACTAGCAGAATGCTAGTTGCTTCGTTCCTTTCATCCCGCGCGATTGCTGCGCCACCAAACGGGTCCATTTGTAAACCTAAACCATCAAGGAACCCTCTCAAACACACACAAAAATATCATCGAAATTGTTCAGTTCGCCTGAGATAAATTAAATTACAAACACGTTATCATTATAAGATTTATAAATATATATATTATAGGGTTTGACCAACCGATAAGCTAGGGGTAGCTGAAAGATAGCTTTAAGCTTTTTTTTTTTTAGCTAAGGGATAGGGGTGAAAACTCCGAAGAGAATAATAAGACCGGTTCGGTCGTTGAGTAATAAAAAAAAAATACAGGACATTTATTTCACACAGCACCCTCTAGCCCCAAACTAAGCATAGCTTGTAATATGGAAACTAGATTACGGATGAATACTTAAATACTTTGTAAATACATAGGTACTATAAATACATACGTACAAAGGCCTGTAACATTTATAATAAAATACATTATACCTAATAAAAATACGTATATACTTACAATACATATATATTAAATCTGTATGGAGAGGTGTGCTCTTTGACTCTGCTCTTGAAGATAGCTAGGTAGGGACTAGCACGGATATCGTGAACATTTGTGTGATTAACATTTGAATTAAATGTATGTTGTGTTTAAGTTGTGATATTGAAAAACAGATTTTGAAAATGTATAAAGATAGATATCAGGCGCTGTGTAAGATATCATGTCTTTTAATGATCCGTCACTAATAATTAACTAATGGCCCTAATAAGAAATATATTAAAATACTAACGTACTAATACTACGCCTTTACTGTCCGTCCTGTCAGTGGGTTTCATGGACCGTAATAGGTAGCCAGATGAATTTATTACGGAGTGTGTATTATTATTGCCATAACAATATATTATACGATTATTCAAAAGTGCAAATAAAAGTGCCGACAGTACGATAGACCGTACCTTCTGCACTTCTCCGTATAAACTTTAACTTGGTTAGTATGCTAAAGTCCGCAATGTGCGTAATAACCTTAAAAAGAAGTCCAAAGTTTTATCTTAACCTATTAATATATAGACTAGAAGTTTGTGCGGTCGAAAATCGTTAGCTCATTATATATATATATATATATATAGCTTTCTGCACTTTTTCTCCGAATATAAAATAAAGTAACTTTGAATTTACCTCACACTCCTCCTCGGATTAAGCTTACAAAGGGGTTCGAAGTTTTCTCATAGCGTATATAATAAAGGGCTTAATCTCAGAGGTCCACGTTTCTCTTGTCTTCTATTTCCCAAAGGGTCCATGAAAAATATTTATAGAATTTAAAACATTCTGACATTAACACCCAATAGATCCATGAGGTTTAACTAATGTACTTACAGTCAGTATAAGCAATACAAGTGTTATGTATTTTTTTATATCAGTTAAACAGTATAACATATTACATTACTACACCTAGCTCCTAAATATTTAGATAAGATGTAACGAATATCAAACAACATTATTATCTTGGCAGTTATACAACTTAGATATTATACCCAATTAACGCTATTGAAATATATTTCGACCAAATACTTTTTCAAGAACACCATCGATTATCCGGTTTAAAATCCTTTAATATTTTTTATGATCATCTAGCCGTAGCCGTCCTGATTTATGTATTTTATTTTAGTTTAATTTTTATTTTTGTCACAGCAAATATTTACCCAATCTTTTCGAAACCTTTATTACTGTACCAAACAATTTCATGGACCCGTTGGGAAAGAAAAAAATATCAAATTTAAATAATAATAAACAAATTAACTTTACACAGCGCCATCTAGCCCTAAAATGTCGTGCGCCCGTTCTGAATATTTTTTTTGAAAACAATGAAGTCATGGACATCTGGGAACAAGCCATATAAAGATGTAAGGTCTGTATGTAAGGTCGCGCCCAGTGTATCTTCACCTCTCTGTCACGTGAGACACTGGATAACGCGGTGATTATGATAATCCGCTTGAAGGACTTATGTCGCAGGCGAAGATCACAGTATTAACAAGCCTCACAGCTCAGTTGGTAGTAGCTCTGCCTTCTGAACTGTAGGATGTGGGTTCGATTCCCATCTAGGTTAAATATTTATGTGATGAATATCTGTGTTCAGGTGTTGCATGTACTACTATAGTACTAAAGTATTTTTTTTTTTTTTTTTTTTATATATATATTTAGTGCATATTAATTTAGTATATGCTCTAAAACTATATTACAATCTAGCCTATGTAGGCTAATGAGTAATTTTATGCTAACTTAGTTTTATAAAATTAATTATTTTAAAGAATGTGTCCAATGTCACGTTTCTTACAGTTTCTATTTAAGGGGAGACACTGCGTTATTGTGTTCTTTGAAGTAGCACTTTCACTTACACTGACACTACTTTATACTATTTAACACTACACTAACTCAAAAGGTTTAGTTCTTTTCAGTCTTCTCACTGTTTTTGTGTTGTCTAGCAGCTGGATTGCCTCAAGGTTCACATGTTTATGAAGTCTTTGTTCATGAGCTTCTGCATGTTTTTTTATAACTTTATCAACGAACTCTATGTTAAGGTCCCTGTGGAGGTCGTCGTTCCTGATGTACCAAGGTGCATTCACTATATCCCTGAGTACCTTATTTTGAAAGCGTTGGATTATTTTGATGTTACTTTTTTTGGTACAGCCCCACAGCTGAATACCATAAGTCCATACTGGCTTCAGGACTGCTTTATACAACATAATTTTGTTGTGTGTTGACAATGTTGACTGCCTTCCTAGGAGCCAGTACATTCTATTGTATCTAATATCTAACTCTTCCTTTTTCTTCTTGACGTGAGCTTTCCAGCGTAGCTTTGCGTCAAGAGTCATGCCTAGGTACTTCGCAGTGTTTTCATACGGTATAGGCTCATTGTTGATATATATAGGGAAATACTGATCTTTTTTATTTGTGAAGTTAATGTGCACCGATTTTGAATCATTAAGTTTGATTCGCCATTTTTTCGTCCAGTCCCAAATTTTGTTGACTGCATCTTGAGCCTTTTCTGCAGCGTCTGCATGTGTTTTTCCAACAGCCATTATAGCTGTATCGTCAGCAAACGTCGCAAGGGTATTATTTTCTAGATGAGGGATGTCGCTGGTGTATAATAGGTACAGGACCGGACCCAAAACACTTCCTTGCGGCACTCCGGCTTTAATTTTCTTGATTTCTGAGTAGGCATCTTCTTGCCTTACTCTAAAGACTCTATCCGTCAAATATGATTGCAGAATATCGGCGAATGGTTTGGGTAGAAGTTTTCTTAGTTTTTGTATAATACCTTCGTGCCATACCTTATCAAATGCTTGGGCTACGTCTAAGAAAATTGTAGAACAAACATTTTTGTTTTCAATGGCGTTCTCAATTACATTAGTAATTCTGTGGACTTGGTCTATAGTCGAGTGCTTTTCCCTGAAGCCAAATTGGTGGTCTGGAATAATCGCTCTTGTTTCTATGATCGGTTTAAGTCTTTTAAGCAGTAGCTTTTCGAAAAGTTTGGATACGATAGGTAAGAGTGAGATTGGCCTATATGATTTGACATCATTTGATGGTTTCCCTGGTTTCGCTATCATAATCACTTCAGCTACTTTCCATAAGTCGGGCACATATTTTAGCCTTAAAGCCGCGTTAATAAGGTTAGTCAGTTTGACCAGGGCTTTTCTAGGGAGGTTATGTAATATTTCACCCGGAATTAGATCAAATCCAGGAGACTTTCTTGGATTGATGTTTCTCTTGATTTCTTGAAAAACTTCTCTTGGCGAAACGTGTTTGATACATATTTCACCTAGTTCTTCTTCTATTTTACTGATGTCTTCTGTTTGGGTTTGACCTTCATTTGGTTGAAATATCGTTTCCAAGTGATCTGCAAACACTTTTGCCTTTTCTTCATTACTTACGGCCCATTTCATGTTTCCATTGATCATTGATCCCAATGGTGGGATCTGTGCCATTGGTCGTTTCATATTTTTGGTAGCTTTCCAAAGTGAGTAATTTGTACTTTTTTCAGCAGTCAACTTTCCAATGTAGGTATTGGTTAAGGTATCATTAAAGTGTTGTATTATCTTTTTTAGTTTTTTTGTCAAATTATTCAGCTTAGTTTTGTCTTGTGGGCATCTGGATTGATGCCATTGCTGCCTCTGTTTCCTTTTCTCATGTAAGAGTTCCAAAATCTCTTTTGGATAATGGTTTCTGGCAATCCGGCTTCTCAAATAAGGTGTATTTTTCCAGGCAGTCTGCTGTATTAGAGTTACAAAATGCTCAACTTCGGCATTCAACTGTTCCGGAGTCTTAAGTGGTACTCTTAGATTTAAGTTATCGTCTAGTTCTAATTTAAAACTCTCCCAATCAGTGTGTTTATTTACTAGGGTCAGAGTGTTTTCCTTAAATAATACTTTGTTTCTTATTTCTAGGTAGATTGCAGAGTGGTCCGAGCTCATATCATAACTCTGCTTTGTACTAAGATAATTGGCTGATAGATTTCTATGTATAAAAAAGTCAATCAGGTCCGGTTTTTTTTGTGGGTCGGTGGGCCAGTACGTTGGTGACCTTGTCGATGATACCTCGCATTTGAGTTCTTTTATGGCATTCATCAGTTCTTTTCCCTTGGTATTCGTTAAGCGGGAGCCCCAATGCGTGTTTTTAGCATTAAAGTCACCTCCTAATATGAACCTTTCCCCAAGTGATTGTAACAAGCTTAGGTAGGATTCTTTTTTTATATTGTACCTCGGTGGGCAGTATATACCAGCCATAGTCACAGGATACCTCTCTGTATAGATGCAGACAGCTACAGATTGTATATCTGGCTGTTCATGTTTCTTTACTTCATGATGCTTTATGTGTTCTCTAACAATTACAGCACTTCCGCCTTTGGCTTTGTTATCTGGATGAATTGCGTAGTATACTTTGTAGCCTTTGAACTTTGCATAGGATTGTTTTGTAAAGTGTGTTTCTGATATGAGGCACACATCTACATTTTCCGTATCAAGAACTACTTGTAGCTCATTTTGATGATTTTGAAGCCCGTTACAGTTCCAGGCCATGATTTTTATTGAGTTAATCATTTTTTAGTCCTTGCAATAGCTAATTTGGCGCTATTTTCTATTTTCTTAAGACGCTCATCAAATAATGTCATAAACTTGAGTATTTCATCTAACTTATTGTTGTCAGAGCTTTTGGCAGGTTTACTGTACTGAACAGTTGGGCTAGTTCCGGATGCAGCTATTTGAGCATAAGAAACGTTTTTTGTCTTACTTTGTGGGTTAGGCGTAGCTCTCGGCCCACGAGTCTGTTGTTGAGTAGATGTCGTCTTAACCGTTGTTGCCTGCTGCTGGCGCACGATTGTTGGTTTTTTGTTGGTGTTATTACGCATCTTTTGCATTTCTTTAGCTATCATGCATCCCCTGTAATTAGCCGGATGTGGCTCTCCGCAGTGTACGCATTTTGGTTTCTGTTCTGCGGGTTTGGTGCAGTCTTTGGTAAGGTGTTTGCCTGTGCATTTTACACATCTAGGTTCTTTGGCGCAATACTTATGTGTATGTCCGTAGACTTGACACCTCTTGCACTGCGGGATAAGTTTTGTGGATCGCAGGGGTTGAATGTCAACAACGCATCCCAGTATGTGCTTAATTGCATAAACTTTGCTGATTTCTTCAGCGTTGCTGAAGGTTAGGATAAACAAGTTGAGAGGCTCCTTTGTCTTCCAACTCAGCTTGTTCACTGCTTCTTTAACCTGGAATCCTTGTTTTATAAGGTCTTCAACTATTCTCTCTGGTTGGCAGGAAGATGGCAACTTCTTAGCTACAACTCTAATCGGTCTATCTTGCTTGTTTTCATATGAATGCCAAAGGCAGTTGTTTTCCGACAGCGACTTGGTAATAGATCTATACGCTTCATCGTTGTAGGCGTTTATTTTAATGCTATCACCGTTAAGGGTTTTAGTGGCGAAGGAGCCTGCAGGCTGGCTCATCGTCAAGGAGTCATAAAAATGTTGATAATTGTTCACGCCATCCACGATGATGGGGGGTGGCCGAGGAACCTTTTTTGTTTTTTCGGTGGTAGAAGCTGCTTTCTCTTCTTGGGGCGAGAGTGTAGGTGACGTGTTCAATTTTCTTTTTTTCCTTGACTTCGTTCTGATCCACTCTGTTTCTCTGGCTAATTCTTCTTCATCTGTAGCGTATTCAGTACGTTCCGTTGGAGTTTCCGTGTAAGATGTTGATGGAATTGGTTGGGGTTCTACTGCGCATTTTAATTGCTGCTGCAGGATATTAATTTGACTCTTCAAGTCCGCTACAAGGCTCTGAAGTTTTATTCTTTCTTGCTTTTCTTCTAGCCATTGCTGGTATTCTGATTCGTAGCGCTCAGATATTTTTTTATGTTCTTGGAACAGAAAATGTTCGGTTTCTGTTACAAGTTTGACTTGAGTTTTTTTTGTAGACATTGTTGCGGCAAGTATGTTATCGCCTTAACAAGTTAGTCTGATATCGACATAGATGCCTACACGCGATGAGTAATGTAGGTCATCACCGCGGTCAGCCATTTGTCGACGGCAGGTTTGTTGTGATGCCGTCAGCACTTTGCAAAACTGTCGGAGCGCGATTACGCGGCCGCGAGTAGTCTCAGCGAAAATCGAATGATCACTGAAGTACTAAAGTATGTATTTAAGAAAAAAAAGTATTGAAGTATTTCTGTCTATATCTGTTCCCATATACCAAGCGATGCTAGTTTGGGGCTTAGAGGCGTAGTTAAGGGTAGTAGAGCCCCTTGTGAAATGGCTCGTCCGGGGTAGTACTACCATCATAATTATTTCAGCCGCCAATCAGCATTGCTGTGTGCTGGTGACTAAAGGGTATGGTTGCCGGTGAAATTACGGGCACACGAGGCTTATCACCTTTATGCCCCAAGTTAGCGGGCGCAATGCAGTGTCGGGTAGGCTATGTTCTTTGTGGATGTGACCTACGCAGTAAGGCATTGTTATAGGCAAGAGATGCACTTAACATCAGGTGGGCTTGCTTGTTCAGACTTCTAGTTGTAAAAAAAAGGATGACACTGTGAAATTAATGTCCTGTCATATTCATTTATTCATGTATTTATCATCTCGACGGCTGCTACCTTACTCATTGCAGTTTTTTTTATATGAACTGAATGAATACTACTAGACATTTTATGGTAAGTCCCCAACTTTTTTTCTACGTATTTTTTTTGTAATTTGTGATGATAGTGATGAATCCTGGAGAGTGAGTAAGAATTGGGAGCAGGATCAACACTAAATCAGTGACTAGTACCAGTATACCTTAGTAATATACCTAGGAATATGTCTAACACATTTCCGAACAGGCGGTAGAATTGTCGTTTCAAAATGATCCTAAAAACTGTAATGAATAAATATATGTTGACTTTGACTTTGACACATAAAGTACACATATTATTGACATCAAGCTCATCAGTGGAGGATACCGGAAATGCTGATAATGACCTGCTTAAAAACATTCCAAGCCCCGTTCGTTAATAAAACGGTTAAACAATACAATCGGCGATACAAACAGAACTCCAAAATTAATACTCAGCTTCATTATAACTTGAAAAGTACGTTCCTATCCGGAGAAATAATTACACAGATAATAATTGCCGCAGAGCAGCCCGGTTAAATATGTTTAACTTGCTGTCATAGCCTTTCGGGGAAGTCAGTGATGCGTGAAACTTGAAAGACAAAGGTCTAGTTTTGACGAGTGCGACTTTATGTTTATGCTTATCTTAGCAAACGCTAGGAATTCCTTTCCGCAATGCCGTGGGAATTACTAAAAAAGGAAGCAACTCTGAAAGTTTCAAGTCTTTTTAACTTTTTGACTTATTTAATTTCAATTATTAAAATTGATTACTGCACTAACAGGTTAGCCAAAGCTTGCAGCAGACTCTTACATATACGAGTATACTAGCACTATTTATGAACACTTCTTAATTAGATACACAATTAGGTACCTACACTGATTTACTTCACTTATAATTTCTACTACTATTATTACTAACTATTATTTTCTCTTCAATTATTCTTCTCATTATTTTATTCTTATGTTTGGGGATTAGTTATTCTGTTATTGCGTCACACAGTTTGAATTTACCTATAGTCTAGGTCACATTTCAGTGGACTAGAATACATATTTATTTATCTGTGCAGCGGACTCTAGGAACTTAATGACATGAATGGTTTCGATGTAACGTAAAAAACATTTTGTTTTTCTTTTGTTTGAGATATTCGTAAGCCACCAGTTAATTTAGAACGCTTGTCTAAAGGGAACCATTCCACTCTGGACTTGAAGACTCCAAGGGTGTAGTGGTGCGGATAAACTTACAAGGGCAAGAATTATTCCTTGCCAATAGTACGTTAGTATTTTGTAAGCTGTGCTAAAGATTAGTGTAGACGAGACAAAGATAAATGCGCTGTTTGAATGTACAAGTACGAGTTGTAACCTGTAGTAAGTAGGTGCCTGCTAGTCCGGTGATGGAAAGGAAACGGATTGCTGAGGCTTAACCACCTCTGTGGTCTAGTGGTTCAACCCACCGATTTCAGATCCAGAGGTCCAAGATTCGATCCCCACAATATTGGGCTTTGTTTGGTTGGTGGTAGGACTTTATTTAAGTGGCTAGATACCACCATCTTAACTAATTCTGTCGCCAACAACAACAATTAACAACAATTCAAAAAATTGTTGAGTTCTAGCATATAGAGGTAAGATAGTTTATCAGTTAGTTGGAGATACCGGGTGAAGTGCGCCTCCACCTTCGGCCTTATCTCAACTTGTAAGTTACAAGTTGAGATAAGGCCGAAGGTGTTTACAAGTTGCAACCAGGTGAGATGAAGGCCAAGCGCTTCCCCGTCGTACAATAAAAAAAAAGTCAAAACTATCGTACGAAAACTCGATCTTTCCACACCGTGTGATGTAAATTATAAGAAGGAGGTACCTATGTAGGTAAAGAGGTATTTACACTTGCAAGCATTTCATGATTTCCTGTCAATGGTAATTATCTGCGTATACATAGGAGTTAACTTTAAATTTCAAAGTCTAGCTGGTAAAGGCTCCATTTTTCATTGTACGACGGGGAAGCGCTTCTTCTCGTGTCTATCACCTTCATCTCACCAGGATCCCGATTCTACAAAATCAATCGTTTCACTATAACAGTGGTCACAGAATTGCCACTATTATAGGTGCCTTTTAGTTTAGTAGAATCGCGCCCTTGGTTTCAAGTTATGGCCTAAGGTGGAAGCGCATTTCCCCCGGAATCCTATTACCTGTGACTGCAATCTACCAAGTTTATGTAAAGATTGCCAACGACCCATATAAAACACAGTTTTCCCGCCAAATATCATGCAGGTAAGTATGGAAACGGCATCGAATCGCACATGTTGGAATAAAACGGCGAACCCGTGTCCTGTTTAATATTTATGAGGAGGCCCGCCGTGGGAAATGGAATAGCCAACTAAAAGTTTAAAGCGCTGAACGGTTCTGAAACGATCCAGCATTGCGTATTCACTTTTTTATGCGATATGCAGAAAGCAGATGTGAACCCGTATTGTAGTAGGTACTCATACTCGTACTGGAACCACGAGTGAAGTCGCTTCTTGTCTGTTACCGACGAATTTACTGTGGACAAACCGCACTATTCTGACTTTTAGGGTTTCGTACCCAAAAGGTGCTAACAGGACCCTCACTAAGTCTCCGCTGTTCGTCCATTCGCGTGTCAGCGGATGTAGTATGAGATACCAATTTGGTAAATTTAAATTTACACAGAGTGTAATTTTACTGACGATCATATCATAAAAAAAATATGTAAGTACTTAGGCATGATATAGGTGGAATATAAGAAACCATGCAAGAAACGGGATTTTTTGTCCTGAAATGTGGGTTCACATTTTGCCGGTTTATTGTAGGTATATCAATTTCAATTATCTAATTCTGTATGTTGTTATACCGTGCAAAATATATCGCAAAACTGAGTTAAAAACTATTTGCTTCTCTTGTCTACTTCTTGTTTCAGCCTCAATGAATACCAAGTCCTAACCTGTCTACCCTATGATAGGCGGTGGTAATCACTAGGTGTAAAATTTCCCCAGAGCATTTTCCCATCCAAAATTGTAACTTTATTACTTCACGCGCATCTGTGTCGTATTAAGCAATTAGGGTAAATTACCCCGTAAAAAGACCTCTTAAAACAGTCAAGGCACGTCCATACAAAACCTGCACAGCGCTGCACCAAAGTGAAACTTTGTAAGGAATGTCACTCAGTTATTCCGGTCTGTAGTTTCGCTGGGAAACATTGCGTTTATTGTTTTAACTGGAACGCGATCAGATTTTCACGTATTCTTTTTAATTTTCTTTATTTACACTGAGGATAGATGCTATATTTGAAACGTTTGTAACAGTTCAGTTACTACAACTGAAACGTTTGTAACATGTTTTTTTTTATAATTTTGAATGTATTCAAACGTCAGAAAAAGCATGTTTACTCATTATTACTGTTTGAACCGCCTCTGTGGTTTAGTGGTTCGCCCACCGGTATGAGACCCAGAGGTCCCGGGTTCGATTCCCAAGTGAGTACAAAGTAAGATTGATACTAGTTTAAATTCCTCCTGGCAAGCTACCACATCTTACCTTAATCTGTCGCCGGTTCTAAATTGTTGTGTTCGGGCATTTAAGTTGTCGGCGGGGAAGCGGCCAAGCTTTTCTAATCTGGTGTCAGTTCTTCTCTTCTATTTTACTTTAATATACAAAAAAATATTCAATAAAAAGTACAATTAAACTAACTATGTACAAAGGAATCAGTCAGATTCTCTTCTATTAAGGTCTTCCTAAAATTAAACTAAGTAATTAAAATTAAGTACTTCACCCGGAATCCTCAACACACTGACTGGATCTGGCTATCTTGAATGCAGAAACACAACAATATTAATTTTTGCTGTGGCATCATACTTAGGTAGGTAACTCTATGTTGGTTGTAGCTTAAACTTAAATCAAGACCTACCAAGAACCAAATCGATCATAAAATGTGTACCCCTGTTCGAACCCGGGACCTTTGGAGCTGAAACTGATGGGCGAACCACAAGCGGGTAGAACCAGTTACCTGCACTAATATCTTTTTCTGAGCATGAAGAGCATGTAACTAATGACTCAACTTGCTTGTTCCGCGTTGTAGGTTACTTGTTAAAAATATACAGGCAGCAACTCCTTTTGAAATCAGAAACAGACTCTTATCTTAACTACCTGATGAGCTTGAATCACCAGAATGAATCACCCGAAACAGGCAATGTAGGTGATAACGTCAATTCTTCACAGTCAAGCTCTCAAAACAAGAGTCCCAAATAAAGTTTAAAAATCCAAAGACGAGGTCAAATGGCACGTCATTCGGCCAGAGTGACACAATTAGAGGCGAATGCCCGCGTAAGCTGAATGTGCCTAAATGAGCATTATCATTCTTATTCTTTCTTTGACGGCGCCATTTTGAGCTCTTTTATCTGAGGGGCGAAAAGTAAAACTAATTTGGGACGCTTTGGGAGGAAAATTTTAAATTGCTTGTTTACGTCCACATTGTCTGACCATAGTTCACACTTGGCAAACTTTTTAGGTCAAATTTAACATATTTGTAAGATGCTGGAGACGCTGTTGTCGGTACTATTATTTGGGTATCATATAAACGGCCAGCTGCAGCTAATTAAAGCGGTTTTGGTCAGCTTCAAAATGTACTTAATCAGCAAACAACGTGAATTAAAAAAGCAAAATAATTCTGGGTGCCAAAATAAAGACACAACCTTCTGGCGTACTCCGCCGTAAGTTCGTATAATAATACTGTCTAATGTCATAATAACTTTTTAGTTACCTCTATGACATAACTTAGTTAAGCGAAGCTAGCCTGTAGGTACTTGCACATATCAATACGTAGCAAGTTTGTAGCTTTTTTTATGTAATTATTAGATAACATTAACATAAGTATTATAACCTAATAATATATTACATTTTTACATGTAGTAGTACTTTTATGTTTCCTAAATAAAATTAACAAGATTTCAGGCTATTTCTTTCGTATGTTTACCTTATATTTGGACTAGAAATCTTAAAGAAAATGAAGTACTTAGTCTCCAAAATATATAAGTAGCGATAATGTAAAACTGTCCGCTCATATTTCGTCAAGACTCTAGCTAGCCAACGACCTAGCACTTTGACTTTTTAAGTCAGACCCTCGCGTTTAGAGCATTTAATTTTCCTAATCACTGCCCTTGATATAGGCTGGTTGGTGAATATTTGTTTCCGAAACGAAACAGTCTTCATAACTAATTTCCATCTAGCAAATCACACCAGGACTCATGATTTAAGGATTAACGTGTTGCTCTGCTGCCGACAGCGACAGCTTGTATTATTTAGGGGCTGCTAAACGGCATCATCGTGCCCGTTTCACTTAAAAACAGGCAGACAGTCACGCCCAGAGCCTTATGTCCTTAGTGGATATAACTTCAGGGGTTGAAGTTGATTGTGGTATACGCACGTATCAGATGACGGATTGCACGTTTTTTAGTACAGATACTGCAGAAGTTCTTTCAATACTGCAGAAGTTCTTTCGGATCTGACGTCGTTCGAATTTCGTAGTAAGGCCTCTGACTCTCCAGTGGCAATCTAAACATCTCAGAGGCACGTAACACAATAAACACGGTGTGAAATATCACGTCTGCGAGAAAATGCAATTACGCATTTCAAAGTCATGCAGTAAACCCACATAACACTTATTTACAGAGCTTGGTATTATTTGATTTGGGGCGAGTTGAGCCGACTATTCAAGGCATTTGTGTTTAAAAAGAAAATGTAGGTGATTTTATCCACGACCATGTAAGTACCTACCATGTAAATAACCACAACATTGTCTGGTAAGACTTTAATCAACCTATGAATCTAAGCCCTTGAGGTTGACGCTATTCCACAAGGTGACTTGACTAGCTACTGCTCGCGGTATCGCCCACATTGTACAAGGATAAAAAGTATCCTATACATTATAGTACAATTTTTGCTGGTTTAGAACATTGCTTTTTTTTATTGTCCGACGGAGAAGCTTGGCCTTCATTTCACCTGGTTTCAAGTTAAGATAAGGAAAGGAAAGTGGAAGCGCACTTCACCGGAGCCCGGAATCCTCAACAAACTGAGGATCTGGCTATCTTACCTCTAAATGCCGGAACTCAGCAATTTTAGAATTGTGGTTATGGCGACAGAATTAGGTAAGATGGTGGTCAGCCAGACGGACTTAAACAAAGTCCTATCACCAACCAAACCAAGCAACATATTGTGCTAATAAAAATAAAAATGGTGGGAGATGGATGTACCACAAACGTTTTACTTATCCCTATTTTTAGGTTTAGTGACATTCTTGTGTCATGAATAGCCCCCACGTCCATCTAGGTACCTTCTTTAGATTACTTGAGTTACAACTTGGAGCCGCTGTGGTATGTTTTCTTAGGCTTCACAAACATCCCGCTTATTGGATTCAAGCCTGGCTCGGGGCTACGACCCTTAGGTACGTGACAGTTCCAGACCATAGCTGAACTGAAGATATCTATAAATTACCCTTTATATGACACACTTTTTTCTACGTAAACTCGTACAGCACCAAATATTAAATCTACCTATGTAACTTCTTAGGTATAGACTAAACCAGCGTGTAAGTAGGTACCTAGTTCTATAGGTAGGTATTTTTTTTTAACCTATTAATTAAATGTACCTAATTATAATAATAATAATCATAAACATTACAGAACATTAATTTCACACAGCGCCATCTAGTCTAAAACTAAGCATTAATTATTACAAGCTTAATATGGGAACTAGACTACGGATAGATACGGACCAAAGAAGTCGCCTTCCGCGATTGCCTCGTCGTAGAGCTGGCACACGAAGCGGCCTACGAGAATGATGATCGACTTCATGTAGCCTTCTTCTGACGGTTTGGTCGCTGATGGTCTGACTGAAGCCTTTGCACTAGCTGCTTGGCTGTGAGATTGGGTTCCCTCCTGGTGGAATTTTGGAGAAAACGATCTTGTCTAGGGGTGGTTACTCGTTTTTTTTCCAGTTTGGCGCTCTCTTACATCCCCAGTAATACGATAACGTGACCACAATCGAGAAATTACGTTTTGATTGGTGTTAAGGGTATTGGCAACCACGCGTTGGATAGCACCGGCTTGTAACATGCCTATCGCTCTTATCATTTCTTCTCTGCTTAAATGTCGACGTTCCATGACATTACGAATATCACAAGATCCGTTAAAATTAAAAATTACTTATAGTAATTATATATAATTATATAGATAGCACTAATTGATAATTAAATAAAAGTTAATTTATCTTAGGCAAAATGAACGTTGTTTAAATCGGAGTCCCCATTCTATATTTTGTTATTTTTTTCTAAATTTTGAAAAGGGAACAAAAGAAGTTTAATTCCATATATAAACTTTTTCTAAAAAGCAAATAGTTTGTAAGCAAATCATTTCGAAATGGAATATCCCTAGACAATGTTGATGTGTGTATATATATTATATGTTCTCTAAAAAAATCCAACGCGCCTAAAGCAGTTTTCTCTTGAAATAAAACCTATGAAGTCGACCCCGGCAGTCATTGTTGCAGTACTATAATTAAATACCTGTAGATACCAATAAATTACATGAAAACTGCAACATTGTTTAATAGCATTCAGGTTGACCGGTCGATACCGTTTTACCAGCCTAAACCTCCGTAAAAACGAGCAAAGTTCATTCACTATGTAGATATAAATGTAAGTGCAAGGTAAAACTCTTAATTTCAAATGTTGTAAGCCCGCAACGGAGAGCCTTATTCTCATCCATGCGACATTTCAAAATAAGCGCCGTTTCGAAAGAAAGTTGTACGAATTTTCGTACATTTCAAAATCTTACAAATGAGAATAGCCCCCAGGACATGATCCCAGTTGTGGAGTGCAAAAAGCAGCATGTGGCTGGCAATATTGCGCTTGGCAAACATTTGCCAAAGCCGGTCGGTTTACAAATGACGATGAGTTTTCACCCGCGCCTTATGGCTTCGATGTGAAAATGTTTGCATTCGTCGAATGCCTTGCTTGCCAATTACTCGGCTACCCCTACACCAGTCAGCTCTGCTCAGTTTTTTACAGGCAAATTATTAATGAAAACCTGCGCGGAACCTCCTTTCACATTCAATAAGACTGTCTGGAAATGCATTCCATCATAAGACTGGAGACTTGCAATAATCTCCACGTTTATCAGGGGTTGTGTGGGTTGAAGAACAAATCGAAAATATCTACACAGCATACAACTCTGCTAAAATGTTTTCGGTATTTGGTAGTCAAAACCACCTTGCACATTATAGTAGTATGTGGTCAAAACTAGCTACCTCCGCTCCGTGACATTAGACTGTATTACAAAGCGATATGACACCCGAAGTTGATGAGGTTGTTGGTGCTATTCTATAAGGTAGATACTAGTTAGGCTGTGACTTGTGGCTATGGTGCAATCTACCTATGTACCTAATAGTTGGCTCAAAACTCGATTTACAGAATCTCATGTTATTGTGACATAAAATCCAAACATTTATCTCAGAAAATTCACACCGCATAAAGTAAATACTCAGCACCGAACACATCAAGCGAACATAAGCTAAATCACATAGATAAACAATAAAACACTCCATTTCCACCGTGCTGAACTGCCTTTATGATAAAGACGTCACCCATCAACACAGAATGTTCAATTCCATCAGTTATCCTTCTCGTGGGATTCTGCCATTTTGACACGGCAGTATACTGGAATAGAACCAGTAGCGGCAGCTCAGAGTATTCACTATTCTCTATCGTCGTCGTCTCAAAGGCTTTCGTCTGGCGTCACGGTTCGCGGGTTTTGTCAGTGTGCGAAAAAGCCTGTTCCTTCTGGGAAAACTTGCCCAGGTAAGCCTAGAAATCAAGACCTCACCCTTCAAGCCTTCTTATGTTACTTAGGCCTCAGAGATATTACACAGACGGAGGCGAGGACACTGTTCAATTTTACTTTTCGGATATAGCTGTATTGTTGTTTGCCATATAAATGTATTTCTTTTGTTCATTCAATGTGTTTGAAGTCAAATGTGTCAAAAGTGGTGTCGGTTAGCGTAGCATTGTCGCGAGCTCAATGGTTTTTTCCCATCTCAAAATGACTAACGCGCCTAAAGAGATTTTAAATATAATTTCAGACACTAGGGCAGTTCAGTCTCTAATTTTCTTGTAGCGCGAGCCTTTGGCTCACGTTGGTTGGACTTAAAAAAAATTGGACTTAATTTGGACCTGGACTTGGACTTAACTTGGACTTGGACTGGGACTCGAAGCTCGATCGTCCACCGTACAATCTCGCTGCGACCCTCGCTTTTTCTTCAGGAGAGAATCTCTGCTAGATGACGTTAATCAGCCTAAGCGTGCTCCATCTTAGGCCACATCTTTACTTGTTTTACATGTAAGCTGGTGGTCAAACGCTTGACTATTATCAACAAAAAAAAAAACAGCACTTAAACTGAAGTAAATACGGATATGACACAAAAAAAATTAAGATTGACCTACGTTTGACCGCAATCTCGCCTGATGGGAAGCGACGATGTGGCCTGCGATGTTCACGCTGGTCTAGAACAGGCCCATATTGTGATTTTCAGATAAAACAGACGAAGGCAACGTATTCCACTCCTTGCCGTCCGCATGATGAAAGTGGAACCAAAGCTTTTAGTACGAATAAAAGGGACACTAACGAGGAAGGAGGATGGTGATGCTCCGTACGTCTGCTATTCCTATAGTGGAAGGGAGATGGGGGGATCAGATCATGACGTTCCTGTGCGCACTCTCCTGCGCACAATCTGCGTCACGACCCTCGTTGCACAATATAGCCTTATGAGACTTGAGGAAAAGATGTGGAATGGAGTTCCGTCGCGGGTTGTGAATTTATGTGTCATAATAACATTTGTAAATGTTGTGACACAGAAAGTTGGAAAGATACTGTGTGTACCTACTGGTTCTCCATAGGGTATACCGCGGCGGATCCTCGCGGTCGTTAACGCGTATGTAATGGTGTTTTTATGATTTCTCCACCGCCTCAGCACAGCCCATTGTTTCTCCGTGATTTATTTACACGCCTCATGTGCGAGGTGTTTAAACGTTGAAGAAATAGCGAAGGATTTTATGATTTAATTTCAAGGGATTTACTGGGATATTTTTGAAAGAGGTTGCGCGTGGTTGCTCTTAACTCGTCGGATGCTGTACACTCACGGGATGTTCTTCATAGATAGCTAGGAACTCAGCATCCAACGAGTTAGAAGGTTCGGAAACGCGTAAGTGATGTTCTGGTATTAATTGGACCGTATGACTGATTTCCACCTGATTAGTAATAAAAAAAGAAGAGACAGATAATTGCGGTTACAAAATAACACATAACAAATTAGCAAAGCATCGTCATATTGTGACTTCCAAAATAGCTTTACCGTCACAATAATAAGCTGTCATAAGTGTCACGGGCTTAGTTATTATATATATATATATATATACCTAATTTACCTATAACCGTGACCTATAGGTCATGGTACGAAATTTGAGCGTAATATTACATTGATAATGGTCTAGCTAGTGTTACAACCCACCGATTTCAGATAAAAATAATGTTGTACTGGGGATCGAACCCGGGACCTCTGGATCTGAAATCTGTGGGTTGAACCACTAGACCACAGAGACGGCTAAAAACTTATACATGACGTACCTCTAAGGTAAGATAGGCAGCTCCTCAGTTTGTTGAGGATTGAATAACGCCTGAATCAATTAGCTATGGATTCTTTTCAACAATCGTAAGCGCTCATCGAGTTGGTTAGATCCTGGTGCAGCACCTAAAGAATGCCCTAAACGAAAAAATACACCTTAAAAAGTGATGTTCACTGTTTGGTGGTCTAGTTCACCGGTGTGATTCATCACAGCTTCATTCCAAACGGGACGAGCACTACTGCAGATATGTACTGTGAAGAACTGAGCACAACGATGGAGAAACTCGCACAACGCCAACCAGCTTTGGTGAATCGATCATCCCCGTTACTGCAACACGACAACGCGCGACCTCACACCGCACAACAGACCATCTCCACGCTACAAGATCTGGGGCTGGAAGCTCTCCGTCATCCGCCGTACTCACCAGACCTTGCGCCTACCGACTTCTACTTTTTCCAGAATTCGGACAACTTCTTAACGGGAAAAAAATCAATACCCGGGAGGCAGTACAAAATGCCTTCGAAGAGTTTGTTGCCTCCCATCTACCAGACTTTTTCAAGAAGTGCATCGATAAATTGCCACTGCGCTGGCAAAGATGCATTGGCGATTACTTTGATTGACGGAAATAAATAAAATCGAAAAAAAATGACCTGCATTGATTTCATACAAAACGGCAATTTCATGGGCAAAGACCTAATATCATTAAAATGTATGCTTACATATGAATATTAATAAGTAATAATAAGTTATAAAAACTAAAACTAAAACCGACTTCAATTAAGAATTTGATACAAATTATCAACAAACATAGGTAATATGAGTTTTACAAATACAAATACAAATACAAATACAAATAATTTATTTCACTTAATCTAACATACATACATGTTTCATGGTTTGAGACCCTCTTTTAAGTATGGAAATACCTGTGTTAGAGAGTCCCGCTCTTCCATAATTTTTAAATTAAGTTAAAATAAATTAACAAAAGAAAACTTAATCAACAAAAAATACATATATTTATATAATATCCAAAGCTTAAAACAAAAAATGTGTCTGTGTGTGTGTGTGTGTGGTGTTTATTATGAAATAATTTCCAGGAGTTTTTCAGTTTCCTCGTAGTTAAGTGTTAATAGCCATTCATTCAGAGTTTTTTTGCATTTATAATTGTTTAGAGAGTAGATACTTAAAGTTCTATTAATACTGTTGTAGAGGTAAGCAGATTGCGTGGCATACTGCCGCGATGCAAACTGTGACCGAGCAGCTATTGTAGTAGCTACTCTATCTCTTCTGCGTTTATGTAAATTTTTGGTGTTGTATTTAAGAGTTTTATGTAGCTTCATAATTGCGTTTTGGATATAGAGTTTCCTGACTGATAGTAGTCCTGAATCACGGTAGAGCATAACTGTAGCGTATCGGTAGGGCTTAAAATAAATCACTTTTAAAAGGGATCTCTGTGCTCTTTCGAGTTCTAAGAATTTTGTCTTACTAGCTCCTCCCCAGACTGGTATGCAATAATTTTGAATTGATTGGGCCAAAGATATATAGATTTGATTGATTAAGTCCTTTGGGGCAGCATGACGTAATATTTTAAAAATCCAGATTAGCTTACGGATCCTGTTCATTAAAAGTTCGATGTGAGCATGCCAGGACAGACGTTGGTCAATCATGATACCTAGGTATTTTGTGGTCGCTACTTTGTTGATGTTTGGGCAATCACATAAAGCGTCAATTAGCTTACATTTGTGTATTTTAATGTCATAATCAAGATTGGGTTGGCTATTATTGTATTTAGAAAAGGTCATAAAGTTTGTTTTAGAGACATTAAGGGTTAGTAAATTCATGTTAAGCCATTTAGACACTTTTATGAGTCCCTCCTCAGTTCTTTTTTTAACGTTATTCCAAGATGTACCGTCAAAGACGATGGCAGTATCATCTGCGTAAGAGAATATCTTAGCATTATTTAATCTGAGGGTACAAAGGTCATTTATGTAAACCAAGAAGAGAGTCGGACCCAGGACGCTCCCCTGGGGTACACCATAGCTAATAGACTCATCGTCACTAATGAATTCGCCGATTTTAACGCGTTGTGTACGTTCACATAAGTAATCTGACAGAAGAGCTAACGGCATTCCTCGTACACCTACTTTTTCAAGCTTACTGATAAGTATTTCAACATGGACAGTATCAAAAGCTTTCTTGAGGTCAAGGAATATTGCCAGGCACTTTTTTCCGCTATCGACTTTTTGCACAATGATGTTACTGACTGCTGTAACAGCGTCTTCCGTAGAAAGTCCGTTTCTAAAGCCGAATTGCGAGTTTGATAATAAGTTAAAATAATTTAAATATTGCAAAAGTCGGCTATTTATAATCTTTTCCATTATTTTGGAGATAGATGGCAACACAGATATAGGTCTGTAATTATTTATGTCATCCCTCTCACCACTCTTATAAACTGGTGTTACAATGGACTGCTTAAGAAGTTTGGGGAATATTCCTTTAGTAAAGCATAGGTTTATAAGATGACATAAAACTGGAATTAAAATATGCTTGGAGAGTTTTAGAAATTTAGTAGGTATGTTATCCCAACCGGGTGCACTTTCAGATTTGAGGTTCATTATGACATTATGGAGCTCTACGGGATCAGTTTCCAAGAGTGCAAAAGATGACACCTGTCTGGAAGGTGGAGTGAAGTCAGGTGATGATAGGTAATGTGATATGTTTTGTGAAGAAATACTTTCAGCCAGTGATTTACCTACATTAGAGAAAAACGAATTTGTATAATTAACGGATTCCCTAGGTGAAGCGTTCGTATGTAGTAATTGTATATTCGGTTCCTTTTTAGATTTGTAATTAGTTATATTATTAATAGTTTTCCATAAGATTTTACTGTTTTTTGAAGATTTACTAAGCTGTTCTCTATTGTATTTTTTTTTTACTTTTTTTATGAGGTTATTACAGTAGTTCCTGTATCTTCTATAAGTTATCTTTAATGTTTCATTATAAGGATCAGTGCGTAGTTTTCTTTGCATATTATTTCTGTTTATAATGCAACGTAAGATGCCTTGTGTAATCCAGGGTTTAATTATTTGCTTGCTTCGAGGTATACGTATATTTATCGTGTTGTTAATGAGACATGTTTGTATTTTAGTAATCAGTAATCTACAAAGAGTATTTGGATCGTCTAGTTTATATAGGTATTCAAGATAGTTAGGTTTTTTAGTGCATTTTCAAAATTAATAATTGTTTTTGACTTGCAACAGTTCTTATATGTTATTTTAGAAATGTTAAGTAAAACCATAAAGTGGTCAGTAATTGTAGTTTGTAGAACGGCAACTACGGCAGAATTTTTATTTTTATTTATTTTTAACAGGACGTGGTCTAGACAGCTATCTTCTCTTGTAGGTAGGTTATGTCCAGGCAGAAGGCCATGCATGGATAACATGTTTAAATAATTTAATCGATTGTTCCTTTCTTGGCTGTTTTCTGTTGATCTGGGTAAAGTATTTATGTTAATATCACTTACTAGTATAATTTTTTCGTACCTTTTTATACTGTCTAAGTACGTGTCTAGAGAATTTATAAACAAATCAGCATTTGCGTTAGATGGTGATCTGTAAATACAAACAATAATAGTATTATGCATATTTATTTGTAGACAAGATGCATGTTTTAATTTTATTTCTTTAACCATAGTCTTTTGGTTATTTTTAATGAAAGTAGTGACCCCATCGTTTTGGTTTAAATGAAGTGTAGTAATAAAAGAGTTGTAGTTCGTTAGGTTTGGAATAGGCTTATTCTGGGTAAGTCTACATTCTGTTAGCACAATAACGTCTGCTTCAAAATTAAGGAGAGCCAAGTTAGATTGTAGGTCATCTATATTTTTATAAACACTTCTAATATTCTGCGAGATGATAGTTAAATCAGTAGGTTTAACACATAGCATTTTAGAGAGTTCAACAGTTGCGCACTCGAAAGAATACGCAATTTCAGAATTGTCTAATTCATTTACTTCTAAGGATTTGTCCATCATCAGAGTATCAAATGAGGAAATTTCATGCTTTCCTAGAAGGTGTTGCGTGATATGTTTATTTAGCATGTGTTTTTGTGTAAAGTTATTTAGTACGTTTGAGAATGAAAAGGCAAGGCTATTGAAGTTATTGTTGTGTTGTATTATGTGTAATAATGGTAGTGTTTCGTATGTTTGTAGTGTTTTGAAGTTATGTTTTATGTGTTTAAATGTGTAATGGAATACAAAATTGATCGATTTGTACAAGGAAATATTAAAATAAAGTTTCTTTAGGATTTCACTATAAAGTAGAGCACACTCGAATGTACATTCTATTAAATGCGATAGTCATGCAGTCTGAAGCAGGCTCTGAACTTGATTTTCAGATTTGATAAGTACAATTGGAGTATTTTCAGAAATTCTTACATAAACGCGGCCATAGGATGTCCAGCAGAATTTATACCCCCTGGATTTGGCGAGGTCCCTGGCAAGGAAGAAGAGGCGTGAACCTTTGACCGTCAACTGTTCAGACACAAAAATAGGTGTCTCCTCGTTCTTTGTAAAGCCTAGGTTCTTAGCGCGGAGCTTACTTTTATTTTTAATGTTGTATTCTTTGCTCTTTTTCAGGACGTTAGTCTTTATGATCGTAGAAGAGAATTCAACCACAATTGGTGTGTTTTTCTGTCCATCTTTCTTTTCTCGTACTCTATAAATGTCTCTTACATCTGACTTGTTTAGGATACAGTCAATAGATTTACCCAGACGAAGAACCATGTTTAAGAGATCTTCCTTATCTTCAGAGTTATTTTTTGGTACATTTTTTATTTCTATGCTAGTTTTGCGAGTGCCTCTCTGTAGCTCTTCAAGCCTGTCCTCCAATAACGTAATGTGCTACCTATCTTTCATACGCTGTTGCTCCAGAAGCTCAATTTTCTTCGTTAGCTCTTCATTTTGCGTAATTACTTGGGTAACAGAAGCTTGAATAGTACGGTTTGAATTTTGTATTTCAGTCAAAGGAGGTGTAAACAGCTTTTTAAGTTCAGTTTCTTGTTGGGTCATAAGGTCTCTAATTAAGACTTTCATCTCTTCCCTAAATACATGCAAGTCATCACACCATTCAGATTCTCTTGCTCTTTTTCCTCGTTGAAAAGCGTAGGTAGGAGGAGTTGTTTCTAAACTCAATTTGCATATATTGCTCTCTGATGGAGACTTGTTCATCGCAGTCTCGCTCATCATAAGTACCAGGCAGGTAGAAGTGTCGAGAGAGTATATTAAATGCGCAAGAGCAAGTTGACTGACGACGGGCTGAGCGTGCCAGGTATCGTAGTACTAGGCTAGCAGAAGCAATAGGGCGGTGTTTATGCCATGCACGCAGAGTTGTTTTGTTAATATCGCACTTACGTCGGTTTGGAGCTGTAGCTAGTGTGTAAGCAGGACGTACACGGGTGCGAGCAGGATGTCCAGATGTAAGAAGCGTGCGCTTCACTTTAACGTCACGTTGCGACAGGCAGCCG
Source organism: Venusia cambrica (assembly GCA_951394065.1). Classification (NCBI taxonomy): domain Eukaryota; kingdom Metazoa; phylum Arthropoda; class Insecta; order Lepidoptera; family Geometridae; genus Venusia; species Venusia cambrica. The sequence continues at coordinate 3,686,875 of OX596036.1, forward strand.
AGTGAAACAACAAATATTGTACTTGCGTGCGTGGGAGGGAGAATTGTCCGTATTGTAGATTCCGTACTGTAGATGGATTGGGTTCTGGCTTGGATGCTATGTTACTCCTCACTAAATATGTAGTCCTATTTTTTAGACTCGATTTAATATGCGTGAAATTAATTTAATTTGATAATTTAAAATTGAATAGGGTCAGTATACACGTCTACACCGTATGGCGGTCCGGGGGGAAGAGGAAGTTTTAAGTTTACTAAGTATTTTTAAGTTTTTCGGGATTTTTAAGCTTTTAAATCGACAATACGATGATAAAGCTTTAATAGAAATGACACGGTTGCGTATCTTTCCAACAACTAGGTTTCAGTTGAAGGTTGTTGGGTCGATTCCCACCCGGGATAAACCCGCTAAGTGCACATCTTTGTGATTTGTGTTCCTAGTTAGGCTAGGACATTGCAGTCTTGAATCACCTGATTTCCCGATAAATAAGAGCTGATAGCTAGATGCTAGTAGTCGTTAATGAGCCATGTTAGACGCCTATGGCGAATCGTAAAGTCTGATACCTGATATCATAAGTAAATAAGTATCATTACTGCGATTATGGCAAAACTCTCCATTGCTTTTGGAGGCTCAAAAGTCCTGCAGTGGACTTTTATGAGCTGCAATGATGATAATAATGATGATTATGATGATACTTACAAGTATACGGCACTTGTAGTAATGAATAACTAATAGTACCTGACCCACTAGCGTACAGAAGGATCAATCTCTAACAAAAGCCATGTTTAGGTATAAAAATGTACCTACTCTTACCACTTGCATGCGAAATTGAATCTTATCGTGTTGCAGTAGCGTTCATATTCCCTTAAATTGTTTTTTTACGGAGTTTCGGTGAACTACCCTTTGCTACCCTTTGGCTTCATCATCAGATGACAATGATACCGGAAGGCAGGTTCAGTGGGACTACCACGTATCATCATTACCGCGATCGACAACACGCCTGCCAAGCGTGATGATTATGGCAAAACCCTCCATTGCTTTCTTTAGCATTGGGCGAGGCTCATGTCGTGCCGTGGACTTTTATGGGCTGTAATGATGATGACACATTGTTTTACAACGGATAAGTACTGAGTTTCAAATACTACTAAATATTTTTTCTTTACGAAAACACAAAATATTACCTACCTACTTGCATGTTCCACTCACTCATCAGGTTATGTATGTAATGAGATTTGCACAAAGTTAGTTAAATATTTTAATAGATTACCACAGGATGACGGGAACAGAGCCCCAAGTGTTTGCTAGTTGCCTAATTCATGTTTTTGCTAATTATTATGAATATTCTACAATAATGATGTAGGTTAAGTCAAAGTAATTTGGTTTTGTTGGTTGTATTTTATTTTGTACTAGCTTTTGCTCGCGGCTTCGCTCGCGTTAAGAAGTATTATTATTAATTAGGTATAGTTTTTGCGGCTTTACTTTTGTTTAGCGTGTGTAAAAAATTAGGGCCTACAAAACTTAAAAACGACATTACATTCTTCAACTTCTCCATTAACGTTCAGATTTTCTTTAGCCATTTTAAAAATGTCTAACCGACAAAACCTATACTTAAATATATATTATACTTGGGATATTGTGACTGAAGATTTAAAGGACGACGAAGACATCGAAAGGGAACGCAGAGCGCTGGCGGTCCGGGGAAACATGCTTGCTCGCAGGTTCACGAGTTGCTCGAGGGATGTAAAAATCACACTTTTCAAGGCCTACAGCTTATGGGTGAACCACACCCAGCGGGCTGCCAGCTCTCTGCGGGTCCAATACAATAACATCTTCAGGATGCTGTTGAGGCTGCCTCGCTTTTGTAGTGCATCTGGGATGTTTGTGGAGGCGCGCACGGACGGCTTTCATGCAATTATACGCAAGAAAGTCGCTTCCCTACTCCAGCGTGTGCGAGGCAGCAGCAACGGCATTCTGCAGATGATTGTCACGGGCAGACTGCCCTATGCAAAACAGATGCGGATTTGTATGGGCTCCATCTGAGTTATTTTAATATTAAAATTTTATTTTGGAATTTCTAACTTTTATTTTTAAATTATTTTTGTTTAATTTGCTTTGATACAATTTAAAATTTTAATTATTTTTTATGTTTTGTGTCTTTGTGTTATTTTTAATGGTGTTAAATATGGATTTTATCTGAAATAAATGAATAATAATTAATAATTAAACCAAACGAAAACAAAACAAATGCAAAATCTCAAAATCCTTTCTTAGGGGGTGCCTACGTCATAGTAGCTTTATGCATGCAAAGTCTCAGCCCGATCGGTTTAAAATTGACAAAGTTTCATACAAACTTTCATCCCCTATTTTATCCCTATTATTGGGGATATAATTAATCAAAATCCTTTCTTAGCGGATGCCTACGTCATAACATCTACCTGCATGCCAAATTTCAGCCCGATCCGTCCAGTGGTTTGGGCTGTGCGTTGATAGATCACTATGTCAGTCAGTCAGTCACCTTTGAGTTATATATATTTAGATACCAGAGTTCTTACTTTGTACTATATATTAGTTAGTAACTAGATAGTAAAAGTTTAATTGCGATATTTCACGCATTTCTTATAGTTATAATACATATTGACTCTGTAGAAATCTCTTAGTAATCGAAGTCTCTAATATTTATGTTTTTTGTCTATAAGTACCTAATAAAATATTTTTACTTACAATTACTTTGTGGCGTTCTGTATCTAATTGTAAACTACATTTACTCTGTGAACTCTAGTTTCTTGTTAATCTATGGTCTGCGAACCATAATAAATAATGTTGGTAATAATGGAAGCTATGACCAATGAGGAATCTTGCCGCGTGATTTAGCCACGCCTGTATCAATGTTGCGTTCTCGGCTAAATGCTTGGCTCACACCAAACATTTCTCTCTCTTCCGATTTCGCTTTACAACACGCAGCACGTCACCCGGCACGTTTCCTCAAAAGTCTGTACTGTGCATCCATCTTGAATTGAATCCAGCAGGTGGATGACTGTATGGAAATTGTGACCGTTACCCGGACTGTACATCGCCATTACATTATCTTCGGTTTGTCTCAATACACACTTGAAAAGGAACTGGTCTTTCTTGTTACGTCCCTGTGTGTGTGATGATAGGACCACATAAATCCTAAAACTTAATTACCAACACTGTGATTTTATTTGTATTATTTATTTATTTATTTAAAATAGGACGTCCAACAGACAAAATAAAATACAAACATAGGGTTCTATCATTAGCTTGATGGGGTGAATCACAAACAATCTTTTCTATTTATGATCAATTTTAGGGTCAGAAATACATGAGAAAGTTTGCAGTTTATTCAGTAGTAGCATGGACCAAAATATTTCATCCATGGTAGTAGTTAATATTATTTGAATAAAAAAGGAATTTAAATAGCCCGCTCAAACCGTGATCCATCCATAATTTAAAATTGCCGCCATTTGGTCGATAGGTATATTGGTCTATTTTAACAATAGAAGTTGGTACAACTCAATTTATTTCGTCATACTGTCAAGCAGCTTGGGGGCTACGAAATGAACGTGTGCAAGTCCGAATGTTAACCACTTTCTATGTATGGAGTTAGATTTCTTTCCATTAGGATATTAGTGTTCTGTGATCCAAGCAAACAAGCTTAAGGTTTTGTAGGTATCATTCTTGTTTTCATCATTCAGTTATGTAAAAAAACCTAAATTAATTGATCTGAGGTTTCCATCCGGTAAATATCGATTTAATTTAAAAAAATATAATACCTAGTCAATTATGATGTGTTTTACGAAGAAAATAAAACGAAAAAAAGTTAACGTCGTCGTCATAGCGAAGTCTCAGGCTATTTCACCGTACTATTGTTCATAACAGAACATGCAAATCATACTTAGATTTAACAAATTAATCCATAGAGCCAGGAAACTGATGAAAAGGTTAATTAGGGTACTAGAACGTAGTGAAGAGTACAGATATATTCTTTGTAGGATATATGAGCTATCGTCTTATTTACCAGGTATTTGTAATAATAACTCGGATGAAGGAAATCCTTCTGTAACTACGACTTACCGTACCGATAATGTTTATATCTTCTTCTTCAATAATTGTCATCTGACCTTAGCTTTAATAAGCTATGCACAGTCTGTGTGTCAGTGTGTTAGTTTGTGTTTCAGTGGTTTCATGCCAGGATGGGGAACAATGTATGCAAAATTCGCACTACACCAACATAGCAAAAGTACTGCCTTGCGCACAAGAATCTTCAAATGGTCTCTATAGACCTTGAGAAGACCTACGACCAAGTTCCCCTGGAAGTTTTGTGTTGGACTTTGAATGGAGAAGGAGTGCCAGGGGTATTTGGCTTGTAAAAGCAATGTATGAAGTTGCGCGTACAATCTTAGGGTCTGAATCAGGCGTCACTGACGAGTTTAATGTGCACAAGGGATTATTTTAGTTCTTTGTTTCTCCTGGTAATGGATGCTCTATCATCAGACATACAGGAGGAGGCACCCTGGTGCATGCTGTTTGCCAATGACATTGTACTATAACTTCATCTATATGTGAATATATGGAAACATGGATGTCACTGTGTGAAATTTCATTGAATTCTTCGTACCTAAGTGTTTATACGTAGGTATACCTATATTATTAATCACAATTTTGTCTGTCAATGAATTAATGACCATGAAATTCATGTCCTGTGATAATTATTTATTTTAATTATGGGTATGAATGAAAGGTGTAGATGCAGGGTTGACAGTTTATTGGAGTGAGTGGAACAAAAGTACATGTGCTGACGACGAGCGGCAGGAGAATTTTGTGTGTCAACTGTCAGTTCAGTGCCGTCAGTGCCAGCGAAATAGCCAATTTCGTTTATTTATTTCAACTTCAACTTATTTATTCCACTTTTTTTCTTCATCAACTTTCACTCACTTTTATTTATATTTATTTTAAAAATTGCCGAGAAGTTAATAGTCGTGAATCGTGACATAAAATTGCAAAAACAAGTACCTAATCGTGAATGAAAACAACTAGTGTTGCATTGCAGTCGTTCCTGACCCAAGAATAGGTTAGTATGTTTTCTGGTATGCCAAATCTTTTTCGGTCCTAACCTAAATGTTATGGGATACAGCAGATTTTTTAAGTTTTTTAGAAAAATGACCACATCAGTAACATCCGGTCTGGGTCCAGTCGGTGTCCGCGGTATGACCGTGCTTGACCGTGAGAAATTCTTACGAACGGTACGAGTTCCAATCATAAAGGTCAAAAATGAAGATCTCTCCAAAACTTCACAGCTGTGCAAGTCCTACTTCCTAAAGCTAGAGAATTTTAAGCCTGTACAGGATGCATCAAGTGATGATGAGCACAAAAAGTACATTTATCTAAACCCAGAGAATGTTTCACAGTGGTCAGATATTGAAGAGAAAAGTCGTTTGGCCTTGACTGAACTAGGCATCAATGAAAATAACTTCTGCTTCAAAGATATACAACTAGGGTATGACAACTGGACCTTCAATGTCATATTCAAATCAGTACTGCCAGAGAATGAAGACATAGTTAGTAGCTTTTCCCAAGTTGGCCACATTATTCACCTCAACTTGCGTGAGCATTTGCTTTCATACCGGCCGCTTATCGGCCAAGTTCTTGTGGACAAGATTAAAACTTGTCGTACTGTGGTAAATAAAAGTAAAATTATTGATAACACATACCGTAACTTTAACATGGAGGTAATAGCTGGTGAAGAAAACTTTTTAGTGACTGTCAAAGAAAACAACTGTACCTTCCAATTTGACTTTTCTAAGGTGTATTGGAATTCTCGACTTGGTATGGAACATGAGCGCATCCTGAGATTTACAAAGCCAAACGATGTGTTATTTGATGTATTTTGTGGTGTTGGACCGTTCTCCTTGCCCATTGCCAAAAAAGGCTGCAATGTGTATGCTAATGATTTGAATCCAGAATCATTCAAGTGGTTAAACTACAACGCTTTGAGAAACAAATTGAAAGGTCGCCTGCATACAAACAATTTAGATGGGAAAGATTTTATATGCAATAATTTCAAAGATTTCATCATAAGTTGCTGCAAAGGAACTGTAAACCTAAAGCCAGATGCTAAAGTTCACATTACAATGAATCTCCCGGCATTAGCAGTGGATTTCTTAAAACACTTCAGAGGGTTACTGAAAGGTGAAAAACTTGTTGATAAGTTACAGTGTGAGGTCATAGTGTATGTGTATTGTTTTGTTGGTGATGATCCTGTAACAGCAGCAAAGAGATTAGTTAGTGACAAAATGGACTGTATCATGACTCCACACATAGTGGATGTGTTTTTTGTAAGGAAAGTGTCTCCTAAGAAGAATATGATGCGAGTGACATTTAAACTAACTGAAGACATTCTGTTTGATACATTAAGTGAAAGTGGAGAGCCACCTGTGAAAAAACTCTGTGCAGAATAATAGCATCTGCCAGTGCAAAACTGATAAGACAAAGTGAATTTATTTTTTCACACCCGCAATTTGTAATGACTTAAATATTTGAGTATTCAATAAATAAATATTGCGAGACATTGAAACAATGCTGTAAATTATGTTATCATCTGGTGATTCACACAAGATACTAGTTATTTTACTTTTAAGTCAAGTAGTTTTTTATGTTTTTGTTGTATAAATTATTTTCATTTTTGTTATCATTCAGATACAAAACTTTGTTAGGTTAGATTGTGCTGGCCCAAAGTAATAATATAATCACTGAAACTCAATGAAATCAATCAATCAAATCCATTGATTTAATTACTGTATTGCTGGTCATTTTCACACGAATTTGGTGATTGCCTCTGTCTAGTGGTTTACCCACTGGTATCCAAACATGAGGTGTCAGATTGGATCTCCAGGGGCAAATTTGTGCTTGGTTTGGTTGGTGGTAGGACTTTGTTTTAAGTCCGCCTGTCTAGCTACTACTATCTTACCTAAGTTTATTGGCATTCAAAGGAATCAGTCTGTTAAGGATTCTGGGTGAAGTGCACTTCACCTTGGCCTTATAATAACTTGACACTTGATGAGATGAGGGCTAAGCTCTTCCCTGTTCTACAAACAGAAAAGAAAAAAAATTCATAGATGCATGTGTATGTGCAATATAAAATTATTTTCTATATCTTTCAACTATGTTTTAAATGTTTTTTGATAAGTTTGGAAATAAATAAATGTTTAAAATGATAATACCTGTTTTTTCACGAAACAAATTATGTTCATCATCTTAGTCTAATTCATAATCATCTATCCACTAGCCCACTTCTACTCTGAGTTGGTAGGTTAGGCCTGAAAATACATCTATAAAAAACAAAGGATTTCGCGCCATCTGCCTGAATGCGTCTTAACTAAAATTCCATGACAAAATTGAGGGTATTTTTTGCTTATTATAATTGAGGGTATAATAGGCAAAATTATATGCCATTGTTTTCGCAGATTAGCCTGAGCTAATCTCCGAAACGGCTGGAAGGATTTTGACGGGATTTTCACTGGCAGATAGTTGATGTTTTAAAGCACATATCCGTCGTAAGATAAGAAGTTCCACACAAAAAAATAAAACCATGGAATCCAATATATACTTCAATGTACCTATGTAGGTTGCTAGATTTGTTTTTGTAGCTGACTTTCATTGTAATTTCTTGGGTGCAATAAGAAAGGATTATGGGAAATGATTACGGGATGACAGGAACGATGTCCAGGGCGTTTGATAGTAAAAAATAAAAGGAACGTAATGGATATCATGCATATATGTATATAGGTATGTTATTCAAAGGGTGTTTTAGGTTCACAATGGCGCGTTACTAAATTCTTAGTATAAAAATGTTTGATTTAAAAAACGCCAAAATTTTCAGCCCAATGCATTCAGTAACCAAGTAGGTAACCTAAAATACTCCGCACGATTTCAAAACACTACATTTATGTTACCACATTCGCAATGTGAAAACCGGCGCTGTCTTGGTAGGTACGCGTTTATTTACTACTTTACTTTTATATACCTATTACTGTGCCAAATAAATGTTCTGTGAAACGTGAATAAAATTGTAAGTATCAGATGCAAAGTTATATTTTCATAAGCTAATTGTGTGTAGTGTAGTTAATCAACTTTATTTGTTTTATATTTCCGTACATGTTCATGACGATAAGTATGCTACCATTATAAAATGAGCTTGGGTAAGTAGGTGTAGGTTAACGTTAGGTATATAATAAGAAGTTAGTATTTACTACGGTTATTTACTACTAACCTAGAATAAAATCACAGAACAAACCTACCAGGTAGGCTATCTTACCCTATTATAAAACGCTTTTTGCTAAATTTCTATGTCGCTTTTTATCCATCTTTCAAGACCATCATATCATAGGAACCAGACTGGTTCCTACAGTGAAAACAACTCAAAGCGTATTTATTGCGTTTATTCTGAGCCCAAAGTAGTTTTGGAAGAGGCTTTGTCTAATGTTACCTAGAGGTAATGTACCTATTACCTTTTTGTATATTGTACCTACCTACTTATCTGTATGTTTCCCGAATAAAATAAAGTAGACGTTTTACAGAATTTAATGTGATGTATCGTTTTCATTATTACAATCAGCAAATTAAATAGATCAGCTCCAAAATGTATTTGTCAAAATTCTCAAGTCAAGTCAAGAGTCTCTAGTTGCTAACAAACCTTACAACCTACTGACGTACAATGTACTTCTTAGTTCAAATTATATTCTGTCTAAATATTTTTAAAGCAGATTTTTCTGACTGATATTTAAATATTTATTTGACAAAAAAAATGGGACTGACTTCACTAAAAACTTTAAAATAATTATATACTTAGGTCAAAACCTTTTTTTGCTCGTTTTGATGTTAAAACTATTTTATCACATATACCTACTAGTTACGATTTGCCACCAAAATATAATTTGTGTTCGACCGGATCAATCTGATGAATATCAAAATTATTTAAATCACCATTAATCTATAAGTAGGTAGCCAAATAAAATTAAAAATAATCATGCAAATCGGACCCATTAGCGGCGCTCTATCTAAGAATTGGTATCGAGTTTTGGTCCCAACCCAAGGTACAAATTCTCATTGTATTTTCACCAAATTAAAATGAGACTAATTTCAGACCTATTTCTATCTTAAAAAAATATAATTAATCGGTTAAGAGTTCGCGGAGAAAAATAGGTAAGTAGTTATTTATTGTTACGTATTTTGTATAAACAGACTTCCCAAAAAGGAAGAGGTTCTCAAATTCGCATCGTCCGTATATTTTTTTATAAATCATAACATAGTAGGTACATTTCTGGGTAAAACCTTTGATACAACTGTTTACAAAATCTGTATTCTCACATTCTGAGAATTGAGTGGGTAAGGTAGTGTACCTACTATTGTTCGTTTTGCGTTCTGGTTTCCGGCAATTCAGTTGATTAGTGAAATCCGCCGGGGTAAAGCGATTTACGGTTGGTAAGTTAATTATACTTAAACCTACAAGTCTCGATGAATTATTTTTGTAATATGCAACCGAAACAAAATCAAGACGGTGCGGTTTCTTTTGTTAATAATGGGTTAGCTCTTGACCTCTAGGCTCTGGGCCGAAGCAAGGATGAAGGTTTCCCAGATGGCAGAACCTTTCCCGCGCACTGACAGAACACGCAAAACGATGGCGCCCGACTTCAGCAGGAGGGTAGTTGCTAGCCAGGTGTACCTTTAACGGCCTATAGTACCCCAGATTAGCAACTCAACTTCACTCTAGTTTCGAACTAAGATATAGTTATAACAAAGGTGACATTGCTGTGCACTCAACCACGGCGCTTATGACCACCAGATGAGAGAAATACGCGCGAATTTCTACCTTTTAAATTTTTAACGGTAAAACAAAGATTAATTTTGAATATCTAAAACACAGACCGTCTGCTGTATACTGTGTTTATTTACTGTACAAAGTGTCACGGCCTAATTTTGCGTATTTATTTAATAGCGAACATTTTTTGTTCAAATTAAAGTCAACTTTGTTTTTTTTTTATCGAGAAAATTGTATGTAATCGTGTTTTCGAAACACTAGCGTTCTAGCATCAATCCTGAACTATAACATATATTAATTTCAAAGTAAATGCTACAGTATTGTGGAAGATATGATCTAGTGAACAGAGGTGAACCTCTACTCAGATACTCAAGTAATCAGTGCGTAGATCTTAGGAGGTTAATCTACTAGGGGAAGTCAGAGGCACGTCCAAACTTTCGTGCCATGTACACTGTTTGTGACAAGCTGCAAGCTCATCGCCGCTTTGCAGATACTAGCCAGTGAGACATGCCATTCGGATTTTTGGTCCTGGAGTCATGCCAGTTTCCTCACCTGGGGCCGTACCATGAAGTCTTATTGCGATTTAATTGACGACCTAAACTGAGCTGAATTGCTATTTCGTACCGCGACGTCGCATAAGTGTGTCAGTGTAGGTTCAGTTGTAAACGAGCGACTCAGCTGAGAGTTTATGTGTTTATGTACTCACTTTTTGCTAAAAAAGAATATGTAGAAAATAAAGAAGCAACCGCAACGTTCCAAAAATACTGCTGATTTAATTTCAGAACATACCAGAGACAAAATTTAATTCATTCAACGATTCAAACGCTAACCAGCAGTATAGACGTCATGGTACCAAATTGAGCGATCCAGTTTAGGAACCTACACTGAACTGCATCGGAAATGAGTAGCGTCTAATTATGTGATGGTAGGCCACCTGGTCTCTGGCTCTGTCGTTGAACAGTCAAAGCATGTGCATGCGCACATTCATGTTATCTGCTTTATCTTGCATGTGAAAAATCTCAATACAAATCATATAAGTAATTATTATATCACTGTGCCGTGACATTGATAAGAAAATTGACAAAATAATGCTGATATAATGATAATGATTTTTAAGTTGTAGATAACGTATTCAATCACCTGAGTTCGTGTAGGTAGGAAGGAATTGTGTCTGCTTGAAATAAGCACGGTCAGTTATCCCGACTGCTTCCCGTCACCATGACTAAAAATATAGGTAAGTGCATAAAAACAAAATGGCGTTAGCGACTGATACGATGATGTACCTACTGACAAACAATGCACAGTCCTAGATGGTCCTAGTGACTTTTAATTTGGAGGGTGAGGTCCCTTAAAAATCCCAATGGTGAAATCCCAATTCTTTCAGAATGACCTGAAATAACCCTGGGAAGGTTGAGGCTATCCTCAATTTTCTAATAACTACTACCACACTAACAAAAAGGAGGTTATTGATAAATTGTATAACTTCTTAAAAATTACAGTGATTGTCTCTGTGCGGCTATGCGATTTTACGGAATTTGAAAGTCTTTTGGAACCTCCCTACTTACTAAGACAGGATTTTAGGAAATTCCCATACATGACGGGAACGACGGCTTTGGGACTTTCGTTTGACTAGTAGTAGATACATATAGTTTATAGTAGGTAACTAATCAATTATGCAAACGTAGTTGTAATTTTCAATTCCGTTTCAGTAATAAAACGAGTTATGCACCCGAAGCGTGAGGGCGTCGACATGGAACTATCAGACTTCACAGACGTGTTACAAGAGACCGAGGAGGTATGTTGACTGACAAAAAGATTCGGGTTAATGATAATTACGTTTTAAAAACTAATAAGAAAACCGACTGACTCCCCGAAGACTCTAGGACTCCTGGACCGATTTTGAATTTTTTTTAAAGGGTATACTTTCCAGGTGATCCCATCGAGGGAACTCTTAACACGGACCCCATATAGGATCACGCGTCTGTCTGTCTGTCCGTCCGTCCATCTTTCATCAAAATAATTGAAAAAATATAGTCATCCAGGTAAACGAAATTGTATCATATTCTTCATTGAAGTCGGTTTTCTTTTTAGTTTTTAAAACGTAATTATTATTGTAATTTTACTGTTGGGTTAGAGAGCCAACCTCTGCAACCCAACGGTAAACAGTTACTAGTTGTTTTAGTATTTTTTTCCCCCGCCCCACAATATTTAAATCCATAGTTTTGCAAGCTTGAAGAATCTTGGCCCAATTGAAAAAAAATATCCTCACGTTGGTCAATTGCTTGATGATCAGTTATCAGCTGTAATAAAACCTTTTTCCAGGTAATAAAAGAATGCTTCACAAAATATAAGATCGACGAAGTATTTCTATCTTTCAACGGCGGCAAGGACTGTACGGTACTGCTAGATATAACGCTCAACGTGCTGAGACAGATGTTCAGGACTAATGATATCGCCAGGCAATTGAGGATCGTATACATTCGCACCACAGGTTGGTTGATCACCAAAGTCATATAAATAAATAAATATTACAGGATATTAATTTCACAACGCCATCTAGCCTCAAAATAAAAAAATAAGAAAATAGAGAAATAATTACCCGCATAAGTTAATGTCAATTAGACAATCGTTTTTTCTTATCTGCTAAGTTATTTTCGTTGGTGCATTGATATATTAGTCAGTCATTAACTTCAGTACTTTTTCATAGCACATTATATAGACGTTGAGTTTTTTAGATAGGCGAATAGTATTTTGAATGTACGTTTAGTATATTCTGTTGGAAAACAGGGGTATTTTTTGGAAAATACTCGGGTAGTAATTATACTACCCGTGAAAGATTCCGAAGAAGTTTTTATTTTTCAGAAGTAGTTGTTGTTACTGGAAACTTTAGTTTTTTATATTTCTTAAACCACTTATCTCTGTGGTAAAATAAAGTTCGACCGCTGGCGGTGCAACTCAGCTAAATCTCCGGGAATCATAAAAGTGAATAACACGCTAAAACCCGTTTGAATAAAATCACGTTAGGTAAAGTGAACTATGAACTAATTATAAATAAATAAATATATAAATATTACAGGACATTCATTTTACACAGCGCCATCTAGCCCCAAACTAAGCATAGCTTGTAATATGGGATCTAGATTACGGATAAAAATACTTAAATACTTTTTGTTAATACATACGTACTATATGATACAACACCCAAACACAGAACAAACATCTATATTCATCACACAAATGTTTGTCCTGGGTGGGAATCGAACCCACAGCCTACAGCGCCGAAGGCAGAGTTACTACCAACTGAGCTATGAGGCTTGTCAATTTGCAGGTCCCTTCAGAGAAATAGAAGAATTTGCCAAAACCGTCCAGGAACATTACGGGGTCTCGCTAGAAGTGACCGAAGGCGAGCTGAAGGCCACGCTGGGAAAACTGTTGGAGCAAGACGACCGGCTACAGGCGTGTCTCATGGGGACAAGGAGAACTGACCCTTATTCCGCAGACTTACAGTTCTTGCAGGTATTCATCCGTCTCTTTCTGCTTTGCGAACCAAATCACTTGCTCATCACAATGTAGGCTACATTCTACGCTCGCGGCTTCGCAAGTGAAGCAAAGTATGGTATTCCTGTGTTGCTATTCTCAAACACACGGAAAGTTTTCGGATCGGAAATATATATATAATAAGTCTTTTGGTAATTCTTTAAATAGACTCCCGCGGCACAGGCTAGCCCTAGTGTGGGGTCCTCTAGTAATTGTATAATTAATTTAAACTTATTGGCAATAAATAAATTTGATATAATTTTTTGTCGGATTCAACGTAGAATCCGATAGATTTCAACGCTATTTTCACACTATTTCTGAAAATCTTCTGTGAGAGTTTCGAATACTAATGTAAATTTTTTTTTATTTTGAATTTTTGGATCCGATTTCGATTCGATCCGATAACTTTTAATTGGCCATTTTTTTATGTATCATATTATGTTGCTTAATTGATGAACTATTGCTTATGTACTATATGAACTAGCTGTCATTTTTCTTAAAATTGGGAAAATAAAATAAAAATAAGGGTTTCCGAATGTTTTAAAAAAGTTACACGTTATGGTTTAGATCTAGAACAATATCTGTGTAAAATTTCAGCTCATGAACCTTTTTAATCACAAATAAAACCAGCTTTATGATTACAAATGACCTCTTTTAACCTCCTCTGTGGTCTAGTGGTTCAACCTACCGATTTCAGAGTACAATATTGTTTTTTTTTTATTGTACGACGGGGAAGCGCTTGACCTTTATCTCACCTGGTAACAAGTGGAGGCGCACTTCACCCGGAATCCTCAACAAACTGAGGAACTGGCTATCTTACCTCTGAATGCCGTGGCTTGTGCTTGGTTTGGTTGGTTTAAGTCCGCCTGGCTAGCTACCACCATATTACCTAATTCTGTCGCCATAACAATTCTTAATCTGTTGTATTCCTGCACCTTCGGCCTTATCATAACTTGTGAACTGAAGGCCAAGCGCTTCCACGTCTTCCATTAAAAAAAAAGTCTGGTATGATTTTGACTATTTTAATACTACAAAATATTTTTGTTCAGAAAACGGATCCGTCGTGGCCGCAAGTAGTCCGCGTATCTCCTCTCCTGAACTGGTCGTACCACCAGATATGGAGCTACGTCCTGCAGCGACACGTGCCGTACTGCACTCTGTACGACCAAGGGTAACTACAATTATTCTAACCTATATAACCTCTACATATTATCATAATATGTAAAAACATAAACTTTTTTTTTTAAATGGAACCTATCACTTATCTGTATCTTTTTACTTAGTAAAAAGAGGTCTGAAAACATATAATAGTATATAATAATACTTTGTATTGTTTTGTATACAAGTGCTTCACTATACAAATTATTTTTTGTTCAATGAAAATGATATGATGAAAATTAAATTGCTCCAAACCGATGAGCATGTATAAAGAAAGTGATGAGAGTGAATGGGGCAAAAGAGGTGTGCAAGGATCGAAGTAAATGTAAATCAGTTGTCTCTGCCTACCCCTACTTTCACACAGCGTTATCTAGCCCCAAACTAAGCATAGCTTGTAATATTGGAACTAGATTACGGATAGAATACTCAAATATACTTTTTTTTTTTTGTAAATACATACGTATATATGATACAACACCTAAACACAGAACAAACATATATCATCATACATTCATCAACAAATGTTTGTCCTGGGCGGGAATCGAACCCACAACCTACAGCGCAGAAGGCAGTCACTACCAACTGAGCTATGAGGCTTGTTAATAAAATATTGATATGTCCCAGGTACACATCAATAGGCAGCACTTTCAATACAACTCCGAACCCCGCTCTGGCCGTGACCGACCGATGCGGCGGCGTCACGTACCGCGCGGCATGGTTGCTGCGCGACGGACGACTCGAGCGGGCCGGGAGGGGGGGCGCCGACCTCGCGCGGGGGATCGGGGGACAATGCATCGCTGATCGAGCCTAGATAATAATTGTTACTATACACATGCCTCAAATAAATGTTCCAATAATCGATAGTACATCTCTACCGTGTAACGAAAGGAGATTGCCCACGTGACTGGGGTTTAGTATCGCTCTCAAACTGGTTGTGTCACAATAAATTGGAGTAATCGAGTAACAAACAAAAAATTTAGCCGAATTGAGAACCTTTTTGAAGTCGGTTAAAAATCCTAACCGTGTTAGAAACTATGCTAGCGACCCAGTAAGGGACAATATTCACTTTTTATATTACGTTTTACTATAGGCAGGTACTTGAAGCAAAATAACAAATCCTGTAAGCGGGCCCAGTTAACCAATTCAAAACATGCATTAGGTCAACTGGACTCGAGGGGCCAGTAGACTAAAGAGCCAAAAAATATAGCTTATCGGCCTATAATAACCTCAGATTAGCAACTCGACGCAACTTTACTCTAGTTTCGAACTAAGATATAATAATATATAAGGTGACATTGCTGTGCGCTCACGGCGCTTATGACCACCAGATGACGGAAATATGCGCGAATTTCTACGTTTTTTTTTACTGTAAAACAAATATTAATTTTGAAAATCTGAAACACAGCGTCTGCAGTATACTGTGTTTATTAACTGTACATAGTGTCAAGTCCTAATGGGTCGTATTTATTGAATGGCGAAGATTTTTGGTACAAATTAGAGTCAACATTGTCTTTTTTTTCTATAGAGAAAAATTTGTGTGATCGTGTTTTTGAAACACTAGTTACTAAACGTTCTAGCATCAATCCTGAACTATAACATATATTAATTTCAAAGTGAATGCTAAAGTATTGTGGAAGATATGATCGCTAAAGCTAAGACTCTTAATTTAAAGTTCAATATTAGGACTTTTCAATATAATCAACATTTGATGATAGTTCTCCGTGTATCCCAGCAATTTGTTCATGAATTAAAGAGTTTGGCTCACTGTTCACAATTTTTTTATCGGAGTCCATCCCACTACTCTCCCGTTACAAACTGAGTTTCTATTTCACAAAATATACTACGGAGTCTCGTATCTCAAACTATACTATATAAAAGAACAATTATAAAAATAAACTGAAATAACCATAACACCCAAACAAAACAATCCTTTTTTTTCTACCTATTCAGGGAGGCCAAAGTTTTTCAACCATACCACCTTGTCTCACGTTGTACCTATATTTTTTTTGTATGTATATTTTCATACGTAAAACCCTAGACAAAACATAACTAACAATAATTGTGTATTAGTAAACTATTTTTTTTTGTCATAGTGCAGTTTTCCAGTTGTGGGGGTAATTTTTTTTACCGCTCCAAGAAAAAAACATTAGTTCGATCAATCATAAATAAAAACACGAATTACTTACATTATGACCTTGCGACACAACTTAGATTATAGCGATGATACAACCAATGGTCAATCTCCTTTGCTGTCAATTTGAAAAAAGCCTGTCTGATTAATTAATACAACTTTTTGCCGGTATAATGCGATAGGTCTAAAAGGGTTTTTTTTATCATTTATTCACAAACTTTTAACCATAATGTTTGTCAGCCTCTAAGTATGTTGCGCTTTACTTTATCTAAAAACACATTTAAAATCGAGATATATGCAAAAGATTTTCCCATACACTCTTTTATATATATATCTTGATTTTAATGGCAGCTTGGCAAGACCTATTAAAAAAACCTGTGGGGTCTGTCTACTGTGGTACTAGCATACCGATACTAGCAACAAAATAACACAGCAGTCATGATTGCGGCAACACTTATAAAAGTCATATACGCTGAATCTAAATCAAATGTCAAATTCAAATCGTTTATTCTTAAAAAAACACCGGACTTTCTGTTCACTAAGCGCCACCTAGGCCCAAACTGAGCAAAGCTTGTAATATGGGTACTAGATTATGTGTAGAATATAAGTATTATATCCGTAACCTAGTACCCAATAGGATAATTAAGTAGATCTTAAAAAAATGTGTCGTTAAACAGCTAGAAATCTCATTATTTACTTGAGATTTATATGAGAAAGCTCAGACCGAAATTATGTATGTATAATAAAAGTAATTGTAGTACTGTGATACGTCAATCAGATACCATTGTGATATCAACAATTACATTGTAATCGTACATTGCAATACGTAGTACTTTGTAATTTCATGATTTATTGTAATTGTATATTATTTACCATTCACTTTTTCGTTAGATTGTTTTTATCATAATAACGATTATCAACAAAATATACACTATAAGTATTAGTTTTTTCTGCAATCCAATAATAAAGTGTAGCAGATTATTTGACCTATATATGCGCCTTGATTTTAGTTTTCTTTGTTGATATTTTGTGTTCATATTGTACTTAACGTTGTTTCCAATGCAAAATTTACTTACTGCACTTATTTAGTATTAGTTTATACTTATTTTTTTTTTTATCTTTTATTTGCAATTTTATTTATTGATTTAGGGTCTATTGCATTGTGCACTATAGCTTAAATGGTGAGAAGGGTCTTTAGAGGAGAGAAGAAAATAAGAAAGTTAAATGGTGATAGTATGTTTTTTTTTAATATTAGCAAATATATTAATGTAAAAAAAAATATGCATGCGGGAGTTATCAAATCTGATTAGTTAAAACTGTATGTAAGAGCTAAAACGATTGGCCTATAAACTTTCTGTGGAACTTGAAATAATTTATATTTATTAAGTTAGGGTGTTTTTGTTATTTTAAAATCCCCATATCACAAATTCCAAGTAAAGTTTTGTGTTCCAAGCAAGCTTACTGACGATTAAAGTCAACGTTACTTGGAAATTGTGAAAAAAGCCCAAATTGTTTATAAATGTTACTGAATGAAATCACCATTACGAAATGCAGAGTTTATTTTTTTATAATATCGTATTTACATTGACTTATACCTAACGTAACATTAATATACTAGGTAGTATTATTACTATTGTTGGGCTTCACATGTTTTCTGAGGAATTCTTGGAATGCGGCAACATCCTCGGGTGGATCGTCTGAAATCAAAGAAACTTTACAGCTCATAGGATCGGGTTAATTTTTAAAATTCTTTGCGAAAGTGTAAAACTTCACTTTAAAATTTACAGTTAAAAAAAAAGGAAAATGTATAAATAGGTACTGAGATATATCTTGTTATTGAATAATATTTATAAATAATACATAACAATACCTACTTATATGGGTATATATATATATTTTTAAACATATGTATAATACTTATATGATACAACA
The DNA here is from genome assembly GCA_951394065.1 of Venusia cambrica. Taxonomy (NCBI): domain Eukaryota; kingdom Metazoa; phylum Arthropoda; class Insecta; order Lepidoptera; family Geometridae; genus Venusia; species Venusia cambrica. The sequence continues at coordinate 3,705,465 of OX596036.1, forward strand.
CCCAAACACAGAACAAACATAATATATTCATCACATAAATGTTTGTACTGGGAAATCGAACCCACAACCTACAGCGCAGAAGGCAGAGTTACTACCAACTGAGCTATGAAGCTTGTTAAAAGGCCGAGTACCGCTCCATAAAGACGTACGTAGTATGCTGGTATGGAAATGGCTTGTCCGAATCAAAATTTTTTTTTTGCAAGTAAGACCGAAACTTAGGTAATCCCTATAAATATATACAACATAGGTATATCATAATCTAAGTTAGATGAGCTTGATTTCTTTCGAAAAACAATAAAATATAATGTGTTCGTATGTGGAAAAAAAACGCTATTTGAACGCCGCCATTTTTGTTTGGACTGGACTTCTAGTCCAGTAATATATTCTTAAAAAGAAACCCGTGGTTTTGCCCTCGTGGTACCAGGATAAAAGGTAGCCTATGTTCTACCCCAGTGCTTACCTTCCCTATATCCATGAATAATTTTATTAAAATAAATCCGTTCAGCCGTCTAGCAGCAGTCAGCGGTCATAAAAAGGTAACAAACAAATAGAAACATTGACGACAATTGTGTTTCGGCATTTAAAGGTAAGATAGCCAGTTCCTCAGACTGCTAAGGATTCCGGATGAAGTGCGCATCCACCTTCGCCCTTATCATAACTTGACACCTATATATATATTCTCAAACTCTCGGGAAGTATCGGATCGAATTCGGAAAAACTATTCTTAACCCAATGGCTACGGCTAACGCCTATCGCCGTTGTTTTTCATCTGAGTATTTTTATCTCGGTCAAGTAAACATTTACAATAATGAAATTTACATAAAACGCTTTTGACAGGCGACATAGTTATAATCGTCTTCGGATATCTCTATTTAAAAAAAAAAACTATTTCCGAAACACAGAAAACGCCGGTCGGCGTTTATCAGAAGCTGAGAACTTTTTTGGTTCGTTCGTTTTTGCGGTGGACGCGGAGATTCGCCCAAAGTAAGTAGTTAATATTTTATTGGAAGACTATTTAGATCCTGTTAATTCTCTTTATGGTAACAAATTATTGTGCCAGCGTTTCCTTAGTTTCTCAGCTATTAGAAAAAAGAACACTGTACAGGAACTTTACGCATAAATAGAGCAGGAAATCCTCATTTACTAAAATCCAAACTTCAGAAGGGTGAATGTATAATTTTACATTATAGTCAAAACATAATAATTTTTAAATGGCATTAGAACAGGGAAGTTCTATTCAACAAGCTCTAGAGAACGCCTAAATCGTAAGCCGTCATTATAACTTGTGTTTGTACTATACAAATATTTATTAATTGTATATTCGTTATTTTACCCTTTATTTAATGGCAGTGAAAAAAACGTTAATTAGCTTTATGTGTGCGCTACCGTAACGAAAACTAGGTATTTCAGATAAGGCATTTAAATAAAACTAAAATATTATCAAAGCTTGTTTTATTATTCAAAATTATAAAATAGTATACATTATGAGATCCATTTGGTTCACTGACTTTAATTTTATGTTTTGACTTCAAAAATGTTATAAGTTATGTATATGTATAGCCTGTACGAAGAGACAATTTTTTTTTAAATACATTTTATCATTAATCTTTTTTCGATTTTCGATTGGAGTATCGTAATTTACTTCTTTACACGAGTACTTTTGGCTTCATTGACAAATTTTAATATTTTTACATACAGAGACGTAAGAACGCAAGGCTCTACGCAGTTAAGTTCTTCAGCAATTAACTGACCGAAGATTTCGTTTCTTTTTTCATTTGTTCCCAATGTAATCTTACAATCACCACAAACCGGTTTCTCGTCATGCTTTTCTTTTTTGTTTGTAATAGAAAGACTTCCAGTCGGAAATGCCTTCTTCAGTGGAACCATAAATGACTGAATAAATTCAGTGCAATCACACTCTTGACTCTCAGCTATGGTTGTAGGTACGAAGGAACGTTTCCTATCTGTAACAAACACAAGTTCTTATTAACTAAATCTTCGTTAATTTACTAAAAAAAATGTTGGTACTAAAAATGTATATATAAAGGTATACTAAACAAAGTTCAGTAGCTATAAGAAGGCAGGTAATTTAATATCGTTATTTAGGCTGGTCGTTATATTTATTCGTATGTGTAGGTAGGCTTACATAAACATACTTACATATAAAGTTTTTTTTTTTATATAGATTGGAATACTTTATTCAGTACAATTAAACTAACTATGTACAAAGGAATCAGTCAGATTACCTAAGGACCGTTACAAACGGCCTATAGGTAACTCAACTGTTCCAGACCAGTACCAGACGGAAGTCTTTACATATAAATGTAAAGACCAGCTGATAAAACGAATATTTTTTTCAAATCATTTAAATTTCATTTGAGCATCAGTAAAGGTTTATGAACACTGATATACCTTATTTAGTATTCTTTTCAAGCAAAACTAATAAAACTGCTAAAACTGCTGCTACTACTTTTATAAAGAAAAAGCAGCCTCAAAATATAAACAACTAAAGAAGCAAATAAATACTTACTGGTTTCCAGGCAACATTCGACGAAATCTACAGTAGTCACTTCTTTTTACAAAACTTTGCAAAGACTTTACACAGAAGCATTAAAACACATAAAAAATCTTCGTCATTGTTCCTCTTCAACAGATAACTGCCGAAGTTCAGTACAATACTGTCGATTCATGCATTCTTTTTTACTACGCCGATCGGCGGTTTTTTTTTGTTTACAGGTTTTACTCACGCCGATCGGCGGGTGTACATAAAACCGGATAGAAATGCAGTTTCGCCGCAGCGAAAGGGTTCCCTCCAAAATTTTGACATTTGTATTCTAGACTTCCACAGAAAATAATCAGAAATGGAAATAGAATAGCGTTGAAATATCGGATTCTAAGTAGAAGCGACAAAGAAATATGTTTCCGCGAAAACTTACCACGTGTTTGAGAATTGAGAATCACTACACAGATGTGATAAGGAGCAATTTAAGGTTTTTATCGTATGGATATACATTGAAGTTTTTTTTTTATTGTACAACTGTACCCTTAGTATGAGTTTCTGACAGCTAAAACTGAAACTATTATCGGAGTCGTATAGGGCGCATATTTCCATACATTTAGTTAGCATAGAAATGAACTATAGTTGCTTTACTATTCCGCTAACCAAATGTATGGAAATAAGCGCCCTATACGAAAACGAAAATAGTTTCAGTTAGCTGTCAGAAACTCATACTAAGGCCTCTGGGAATTTTTCACAGGAAATAGGTAAGCTTGACATACAATCGTGCACAGGCAGGGATGCTTTTGACTTTTGAGTACCTTTTTCTGTTTGTTCTTCGGTGCCCTCGTCGTCACTTGAGCTTTCGTTGGCGGGGTGTTTGAGGTACATGTCGCTGATCTCTCGCCCCATCGGGACCTCCTCTATCAGGCTCCGAGGGGGTATTGTGGGGTCGGCCGCTCCTCAAAAACATTACATTACTTAGGTTAAGTTTTATTTTGAATGTATTAAGTATATATAGTTTTAAGGTATATATGGGTCTTAGAAATAGTATTTAACATACAATTCTTACGTTGCCTGAAATAAACTTATATTATTTATAACCAAGCTTAAAGTTCGTGCAATGGAACGCAGCATCTTTGGTAACCAACTTACAGATAGAATGGATGTAGCGCCGAAATCTGCCATACTAACGGCCTATAGCACCTCAGATTAGGAACTCAACGCAACTTTGTTAACAAAAAAGTGCTACTATACAGTTGATGAATTCTTAAATAATACATTTTAATTTGTTTTTGTATAATGATTAATAATGACATCTTTAATGCTTATTTGATAATGATAATATTTTAATGACTTTTTTTTTTTTTTTATTAATATTTATATTACAAATTGAATCGAAAATATTTGTTAATTAATGCATGCCAATCTCTCTCAATTTGTACACCGACAATATCGGTAAAGCATGTTGTAACACACACACTATTAAAATAGATACCATTCTTAATGTACACATGGCTTAGCAAATAAATGATCTTTATCTTTATCTTTATCTTTACTCTAGTCTCGAGCTAAGGTATAGTAATAATAAATTTGACATTGCTGCGCGCTTAACCACGGCGCTTATGATCACCAGATGATTTGCGCGAATTTCTACGTTTGGTTTTTTTACGGTAAAACAAATATTATTTTTTTAAATCTAAGAGACAGACCGTCTGCTGTATACTGTGTTTATTTACTGTACAAAGTGCCAAAGCCTAATTGGGCGTATTTATTGAATGGCGAACATTTTTGATACAAATTAGAGTCGACTTTGGATTTTTTTTCTATCGAGATTTGATGTAATCGTGTTTTCGAAACAGAAGCGTTCTAGTATCATCCTGAAATATAACATAAATCAATTTCAAAGTAAATGCTACAGTATTGTGGAAAATATGATCGCTAAGCCATTTCACATACCATAGACTCTGATAAAAAACTTTCTTGTCTATAGGTATAAGTATTCCATTCGTAATTTAGTTCCATATTACGCTATGCTTAGTTTGGGGCTGGATGGCGCTGTGTAAAATTAAGGTTTGGCATTTTAAAAAAAGAAAAGGATATTGAATAAAAATAATGATACTATAAAAAATTAAGAAAGTATATGAGTAAAATGTAAAAAAAAATGGTCTAGTAACTAGTGGTTCACCCACCGGTGTGAGATACCCAGGGGATTACAATATGTGTGCTTGGTATGGTTGGTGGTAGGACTTTGTTTAAGTCCGGCTGCTTTGCTTGGGTAAGATGGTGGTAGCTAGACCACCAACTTACCATAGGAAAGTCTCGCCATAAAAACAAACGAAATTGTTATGTGCCGGCATTTTGTGGTATGATAGCCAGTTCCTCTGACAGTTGACGATTTCGGACGAAGTGCGACTCCAACTTCGGCCTTATCATAACTTGAAACCAGGCGAGATAAAGACCAAGCGCTTCCCCGTCGTTCATTAAAAAGTGGTAGAGCCACTGACGTACGTGGGTTTAAATGTTTAAACCCACGTACGTCAGTGGCTCTACTAGTAATTTGAAGTACTTATGAATTAACGAGTGAATACTTTAGTGTACGAAAAAATTTGGTAACATAGTGCATGAATACAACAGATGGCCACACCGCTAAAGGTGATTTCTTCCTGTGACTTATGTTTCTATTTAGATGGTGGAGCCAACGATATTTGGTTTAACGAGTGGATATATCTTTGGGCGAAGCCGTGGGCAAAAGACATATATAGATAATTATCTACCAGATAATGATTACGATCTGCGTGATAATACTTTTTTTATCATATACCTGATTATCTATCAATAAAATCATTTTGACTTTGACTTTGACACGACTGTATAAACAATACAATGCCTTGCAAAGTATGCTTGCTTTATTTTTTTGACCTCTTCACCTTGACCTTGAAACTTGAAACAGGCAAGGATGGGGTCTATGATGAGGCGAGCCGACCTTGAAGGTGCCAGTTTACTCTCTTATGAGTTTTTTTTTATTGTACGACGGGTAAGCACTTGGCCTTCATCTCACCTGGTAACAAGTTGAGATAAGGCCGAAGGTGGAGGCGCACTTCACCCGGAATCCTCAACAAACTGAGGAACTGGTTATCTTACCTCTAAATGCCGGCACACAAGAATTTTAGAATTGTTATTATGGGTATAGAATTAGGTAAGATGGTGGTAGCTAGCCAGGCGGACTTAAATAAAGTCCTTAAGTACAAAAAAATGGCCTTACCTGATTTTCCTGATGTCATTTCTTCTTCTTTATGCTTTTCTTTTTCTAGTTTTTCTGCGCGCATTTTGAGCCAGTCCGCTTTGTACTCGCTGAAAAGTAGTTTCCTATTATCATTTCGATAGTCAGTACCTAAGTTTATAACGCAATCAAATTATTACATGATTTATTAAGTATAGAGATAACTCGCTACTTAACCGTGGTACGGTTGGGTAGTCCGGCCAACCGGACAATGGAAAATTTGTTTTTTCGCCTGTCCGGTGACGATACTGTTTGGTCGATTGTACATCTGTACACTGTCTAAAGATGGCAATAATGGTTAAAATTAAATATTAGGTAACTGTTAATTGATAAAAAAATATATCGATATTTTTATTGGTTGAAAATATTATTTGTTTAGTACCTACACGATTTGGTTATTGGTTGATGTTAATGCAGTTGAATATTTTATTCTATTGATCAAATAAAAGTAACCGCTAATTCGTCTCTATCGTAGTAGCACTATGGTTAGGTATTTGTTTAAAATATCACATCACTTTGTATTGAATAAAAATATCATATACAGCAAATCAGAAATTTCATCTCTGAGGAGTCGAAAGCATACAATTGAATGAAGTCACCCTAATACATAGTTGAAAACTCTGCGAGCAGCAACATACGAAAATGTTTCTTATTTGTAGCACTTTAAAGTTAAAATTTCAATGCATTCAATTATGTTAGTTCTAACTCAGGCTGAAGTTGATATGATATTTTTATTCGATAATGTAAATTCTGATTATTGAATATAATGGTTGATTTTAAATATTAGTTAAATTTATTGGTTGATAGTTATATTCGTCATCTCTACACTGTACCTTGGTCCGGTCGTAATTCAATGACTATCTATTTCTAACAGTTTGTTAAGAATTAGTTCGTGCTCTGTCATTTAGCAGAATTCGAGAACAATTTGATATGAACTACACTCGTCTAACCAACCAACAGTAATATAAATATATAGGTCGCACGCGACCCATGCGTTAAAGGTATAGAAAAAAAATCTATACATCCAACAGGACAGAGTGGTTTGTCGGTTAGTCATAGACGATTAAATCTTCATGATAACAGTGCTGCAGACCCAGCGTACCACCTGTGTTATTTCAAAAACAATACCACTAATTTATAGTGATGTCTATATTGGTACCTACCTATAGAGTATAGATAGTACCATTTACAATAAAAAAAAGACTTTTTGTTGACACAGCTTTCCAACTTTATCTTTGAATATTTATACCCTTCACTACAACTACAAGTGACACAATGACTTAAGCAAAAAGATACATACTGCATTTATTAATGAGATTACTATTTTCCATGGTATGGTTGACCGGACAGCTGAATTTTTTTTTTCCATGGTCAACGGTCAACTGTTGTGTCTTGTTACACGGAAAAAACAAATTTTCCATAGTTAAGAAGCGAGATTATTAACTACAATAATGTTATTATAGTAGTATTAAGTTGTGTTGGGATCTACCTCCTAATGGAAAATAAATATCCTGGGCATTCCTAGCAGAAGGTCGTGAACACTAAAATTGACTAAAATTTTGAAACAACTCGGCCATTTAAATAAATAAAAAAATATTTCAAGTGCTACCTCATGGCTTAGTTGGTTAGAGCGTTTCCGGCTTTAGGAAAAGATGCGGGTTCGAGTCCCGTGAATTTTTGTGTCACATATAACATTTGTAAAAAATAAATGTTTACACATTTCGGTCTAGGGAATTGTAGGCTGTCTTGATTTACTAAATAATAAATCTGCTACACAACAATTCAAATTATTTGTGAAATACTAATTATAAAGCAAAGTTCTTACTTTTCATATTCTACCGCCGCCTCATCAACCAATTTGAAAAATTCATCTATGCCCTGTAACAGAAAATAAAAAATAGGTTAGTATAAGTAGTAGGTCAGTAGGTATATAGATACATACAGTGTGTAAAAAATGCTATAGTAGTAGCACAATAACAGTGTATACTTAGTACCTATCTAAAAAATAAAACAGTTACAGTACAGTTAGCAAGTAAAGAGTAACTAAACTAAATAAATAATGCAACACAACACAATAAATATAATATAATGAATTAACAGTCAAATACATGCTTGGTTACTAATTTAAAAAAAAAACTAGAAATTCTTCAAACATACAGAACACCTGCCTGATAAGGTTGCTAGAAAGATGAGGCCCACGGACTGAGTAGCGTCAGTATGTACGTTACCCTATACTATAGAATCTATTGGTGTTTTGACACCAAATACATTTGGAGTAATCTCGGAATTATAATAATAATATTACAGAACACAGCGCTTCATATTATATTCAATTAAATGTTGGTTAAAGTTTTGATTGTTGCAGGTTTACTTACATAGTTTGTCTACATAGTGTGTAGCTGATGAATTAGTAACTTTGTTGGCCTGCTATGACTTGGAGGACAAATTGCCGGCCTGTAGTGGGTTCGATTCTTACGCTTTGCTGGTTTTGTAACTATACCCAAAACAAATTAAGTTGGCCTAATTTACCTACTACCACGGTTATCATAGTATTTTAGCATTCACGACATAGAATTATAATATTTTTTATCGAATGCGATAACAAATATCTTACAAATGTACCCAACCTACCTATACATGTACTGTTCATGAACAGTAGTCATAATCATAACATATTTTCCTCATAGCTTACACACACAGATATATCGCAAATAAAACGTAAATAGTAAAATAAACAATTTTAAAGTACTCAAAGACGTCATAATATGATAGTACTGTATATAAAGGTTGCTAATTTCGCAGACCCACTCATGCGCCTCTTTAGCTCAGTGGCAGAGCACTGGTCTTGTAAACCAGGGGTCGTGAGTTCAATCCTCACAGGAGGCAAAATCATTGTTAACACTTTTTGTTTTACTTTCAATTTTTTTTTTATGCAGTACTATTTCAGTCCCGAGGTAGTTACATTTAATCATATTTTCTGATCGATTTAAGCATGGGAACTTCACGCAATCTTCTAACAAATTTTGTCACACGTCTACTGCTGAACACAAGACGGGAGGCTCCCCAATCCACGCCACAAAGAGCGAACCAATCCATAGACTCCCCGCGACCACCACAATGCCGTCGGTCCACACTCCGTTTCGCGTTAAATCGCGGTCGTCATACAAGAACCTTTACTCCCAGCGGTTATCGGTTCTGCGAGCTATGTGGCCTGCCCACTGCCACTGCAGCTTGCTAATTGTAAGGGCTATGTCAGTGACTTTGGTGACTTTCAGACAGTGACTTTCGGATTTTATCACATAGTGGAACTCCAAGCATAGCTCTACCCATAGCTCGCTGTGCGCCTTTGAACTTATTCACGAGGCCATTAGTCCGCGACCAAGTCTTAGATCCATAGGTCATCACTGACACACACTAAAGACTTTCGTCTTGAGGCTCTGTGGCATCTTTGACGAGGATATATTCGATACGAAGCTTTCCAAACGCGGGCAGCGTTTCGCGTTTTCGTTTTCCGTGTTGGATTCGTCGGTTGACCACTTTATCGAAGTTGGAGTTACCTAGTTGACCATCAGGCCTCGGTAGACGTAATCATCTTCAACTTCGATTTGGAACAAATTTTGTACTAACCTATTTATTTACATGCACGTTTCATGGGTAATTTTCATGTCTTTTGAAATATGTTTAGTATCAAGAGAAGTATAAAGTTTCAGGAAACTCCTGAACTCCGGACCTGCGCAGCGAAAATAAATCATAGGACTATGCGCTTGAAGTGCTGTTCTGTTCAGTTAAATATATCCCTGCTCCGCTCCATTACTGCAGCAGCCTACTTAATAATGCACTGGACCTTATCGGATCTTCTTAAAGCCTTATTTCCAATTCGGAAGCTACCGAAGGAGATTCTGGAAACGCTATTCCTAACTCAAAAAAAATAAAAAAATACACAGATATTTTAAGGATTGGTTTGAGAATGGTTAGCGTTGGATTCTATCGTATTCTAATTCGAACCCGACCAAAAGTGATGTTTCTAATCAGAAAACTTTCCATATGTTTGAAAATCGCTTTACTGGTATTAATCTCAGCATATCCTCAGTTTATTGAGGATTCCGGGTGAAGTGCGCTTTCACCTTCAGCCTTATCATAACTTGAAAAATCAGGTGAGATGAAGGGGAAATACCTCCCCGGCGTACGATTAACAAAAAAAACTCACACGGCCGGTATACGAACTGACTCCACAGCACTTGAGATCGCTGTAGAAGGTATCCAGCGCGAGTGCCATGGACCTCGTCAGGTTACCGATGTAGCTGGTACCACCTTCGCTCTCATTGCCTTCAGAGTTCAACGCTTCTTGGAACAATTCAAAGTCTCTCATCCATTCTACAGCGTATGCGTTGTCAACTACGTCAATCTGAAATTAATCAAATAATAAATGAGAAGACATTAGAATATTACCGAAATTTGCTAAGTGGCTTGCAACCTGCCACATATTGAATGCAACCTTGCAGACCTTGGGCATGTATCAAACGCAAATTTAGACGTGCTTTGACTACTCTCTAGTAGGTGATCCTCATATGATCCACATTCTCAGGAGTGATCGGAGGTAAATCTTCCAAGGAGAAAAGTCGTTAGAATATAAAATATTAGAAATTGATAAATTATGTTTTATATCAATTACTTTTGTGTGAGCTGTGTCAGCCAGATTGACTTTGAAGTACCACTAAACTGCTATATACTTTTTTCACATGTTGTTTTACATTATGTACGTACATTAGTATGTTGTTGTTGTGTTTTACATACACAACAACAACAAGTAAGTTAAGTACCCACACTGTGGTCTAGTGGTTCAACCCACCGATTTCAGACCCAGAGGTCCCGGGTTCGATCCCCATGGGGAGTACAATATATTGTGCTTGGTTTGGTTGGTGGTAGGACTTCGTTTGGGTCCGCCTGACTAGCTACCACCATCTTACCTAATTCTGTCACCATAACAACTATTCCAAAAACTTTGTGTTCCGGCATTTAGAGGTAAGATAGCCAGTTCCTCAGTTTGTTGAAGATTCCGGGTGAAGTGCGCCTCCACCTTTGGCCTTATCTCAACTTACAACCTTTATTTCAGTTTTTATGTAAGTTGTAGTGGGTATTGCCAACACCTGAGTTTGTAATGAATCCAATCCAACCCTCCTACATATATTGGAGTAGGCTCTGTCTAGCAGTGGACATGCGAATGGGCTCTAGAAGTCAAAGAGATTGTAAAAATTGTGACGAAGATGACATTTTTTGTTACCTTATTCATAACAACAATAAAAGGCAGCCTTGTCTTGTACAGAATAGAGCATGCATACAGCATGTTAGACATGAATGTGATCGGTGAGACGGAGCGAACTGTATCCATCACATAGACCACCACAGTAGGACAGGAGGCTGCCAGGGCTTCTGATATTATGGTGCCTGATGCTGACCATGTGAATACTTCTATTTGACCTGGAAGTTTCAAATTAATGGTATTTAGGTAGCTACTGGAGGATAATGAAAAAATAAATGAATAAATAAAATTTTTAATTTATGTTGAATTTACAAAATGCAAAAAGTTTTTATAAGTCCTGGAACCTTTGAATTGATGTCTGTGAAGGAATAAGGGTTATAAAACTCTGGAAATAGTAGCAAATAGCCAATTTTAAGATTTAGGGATGATTGTAATAGATGATTCAAAATCCTCGGAAAAATAATGGAAATTACAATAGACCATTTCTTAGAAAATTAGTAATTTATTTTGCTTCTATTATAAATATATGTTAAATTATCACACTTACCAGGAGTATCAATAATGCAATACTTGTGTTTTTTTCCTGCTTTCTCAATCAAATCCACAACTTGTCCAAACTTGGTAGAGAACAAATTGAGTGCGGTAACAATACCACCGTTGGGCCCTAAACCATACTGTTTCATGACCTCCTTGTAGTTTACTGTGTCTCTTACATCTGAAATTAAAATATATATTTTACTTGGTGGTATCCAAAAAATTATTCATGTACAATTCTTGGATTGCCTACGTATGATTATTATACAGTACAGGACCACTCACCAATGTTCGCAGGGTACGGTATTTCTCTGCAGGCCGGATCTAAGTTGATCAGGTAAGGCCGGGAACCTTCAACCACTTTGCCAGACAATCTGTTAGTGAAAGAAGTCTTACCAGCTCCCGCCATACCTGTAACACCATCAAATGTTATGCCATATGCAGTTGAAAATTGTATTGCAAGTGGAATAGGTACACAATTCCAAGCACAGAAAAATCACTAAAACCAAATCCTAACCTAAAATTATTAAACATATTGGTTTCCGGGCCTCTTGCTCGACAGAATCAGGTGCATCTCCAGCGGATGCCATTGTTGCAATAAATATAAATAAACTGGCTTATTTTATTAACCGAGTTTACTAAAATTATACACCAAAGTTCACGATGATTGATCTTTCTCTTGCTGTTTTGTTTTTTTATAACGTACAAAGCTATTCTTACGTTTGTTTGTATTGATTTGTAATAGGTAATAGTACCGGTGGCGGCGGCGGCGGTGGTAGTCACAGAACACTAACATCCTATGGTACTTAAGTACCTAAAGAGAATAATACTTAAGTATGAAAGTATGTATATCCGCATTCAATAAGACTATTGTACCATAGCTCAGTATAGTATTGTTGACCTTAACGTCTACGACATACACGCCTATGGTGTACATTGCCCCGCTCAGGCGTGCCAAATTAGAGAACAATCAACGAAATTGTTGATACGTATACATATTTACCTACAATTTACTTTTTTTTTTTTGGAAGTGCCATCCATAAGCAATATGATTAATCTTCAAATCAACTTTATCATCAGAATTAAAATGACCATCAACTTCAAAGAGTTCATAAGTATTATAAATGATGTAATAAAATAATACCTACTTGATGCCATTCATTTTTATATTTTACTCTTAGCCACCACTGGGTGGCAAAGAGTAAAAAAAACAGCATTGCCACCAGTGGTGTGGTGGCGATCGAGGTGGTCGGGCAATCAGGAATAGACGACTAAAACCATACCTACCTTCTGATTTCCCACTTACCGTGCCTTCTTTTCCCAAGATCGTTTCCATGTTTTAGAGCACGAGTACGGTATGTTTCCTGAAACATCTGAAAGAGACTTCCTGCACGTTTACTTCCATTTTAAAAAAAAATCTGTGTATCATCCTCATGAAATCGCCATCTTACCTGTCAAAACAACACGTGCCGTTAATGGTTGAACAGAATACCTAGTTATTGATATGTGGTATTGACACATGAAAGTAAAGTAATAATAGGTGCATGAAGGCCTAATTTGACTGCATCTTCCGTTTTTATTTTTCGTAGGTAGTGTAAAAGAACCCTACAATTTTTCGTCAGAATCAAATAGATACCTGCCATAACACTAGCCGAACCGAAAGAACTTTAGTCTCGTTTCGTTCGCGGTTTGGGTTGGCCGGTGAGCAATTTTTCGGATTATCGTGTGTTTTTAAATCGAATTAAAACAAATGGAGACGTACAGTATTGCTGAATATTATAATATGATGTTGTGTGCTGGTGAAGCTCAGTGTGGAGGAGCTGCCCTCTTAGTTGCTTTCGTGATTATTTATTTATTGCTCTTAAAGTTAAAATAACAAAAGCTATATAATCAGAAAGCTAATAACAGGTTAAATTAGGAAGACTCTTTTCGACGGAAACAACAGTGACTTTGTGCTTGTTTAAAATCGTCTGGTAATCTTCCGACCAGCTGATACCTACCTAAACAAGGTACGTACAAAACATACAACATAGGTAGGTAATAAATTTGTGCGTGTTTAAAATAGTCTTGTAATCTTCTTACCAGCTGATACCTACCTACCTACATGCATAGTGCGGTGAAGGAATAGGGTCGTCACTATTTATTGCCATTGAGAAAATGAAAAGATTTGTATGGGAAACTGAAAATGGGAATTCACTATTATCTCCCCACCACAACAAATACTTTTCCTGGTCCGAAAAGCCCCCCCACTGCTTAGTACACATATTCTGTTACACCTTGTATACAGAACTTTCACGTAGGTAGGTATAACAAACAAGGTAGAAAATTATAGGCACTTTATTAACTTATTCATATTTTAATTCTAATTACAATAATAAACTTACACAGTGGTGAACGAATGCTAAACAGAAATGTGTTTGCATTTTACTGTATAAAAACCTATCACATATCACAAATAGCGCCTTCAAAGTTTACTACCTACTTAAAACCATGTCAGTAATCCTTTCTCAGATTTTTTCAACATAGACATGTTGTTTTTTTTTTATTATATCAACTATGATACATAGTTTTCTCTGTGATTGACAACATTGATACAGAAAGAGAAATGCTTCAAGCTCTCGTATTGTTGTTAAGCTAAGAGCAGCAGCTTACTTTTATTACTTTTATGTAGTATCTCACTTCTTGACTACAACCCACCAAGCGTGGTGATACTTACAAACCCGTTAATTTTGGAGCATGATCTACCTGCAGAGGATATTAATGGCTGTTGACGGAGACTTGTTCAATGTTATAATGACACAAAAATTCACAATCTGCGACGGGACTTGAACCCGCGTCATTACCTTAAGCCGGAAACGCTCTAACCAATTGAGCAACAAGGGTCCGAACGCAGGTTCAATTCTTTTCATTTCCAAACTCAGCTTTTAGCGCTGACTTGCAAACACTTGATATACAAAAATACAATTTTCAATGTCTTATCAATGCGCTAGTCGGTAGATTTATTTTTTCTGCGCAAGTCTTAGCTAGACCACTTTCTAGTTGCATAAAAATAACTGGAGTTTACTTTTAAACAGTATCTCGCACCTTTTATGCAATCACCAACCGACCTGCCAAGCGTGGTGATACGAAAAAACCCTTTAAATTTTGAGGATGATGCAGAGGATATTAATGGGCTGTTGATGCGCTATAGTCAGAAGATTTATATTTTCTGCGCACGTCTTAGCTAGCCTCCTTTTCTAGTTGCAGAAACATAATGGGGTATAAATGTCCCAGTTTGGATATCCGTTTCTGTATGATGATTCTCAAGGTGTCTGTGTACGTCGACGGAGGCTTGCACGTAGATGCGTCCCGCCAGTGGAGCCCTGAGACAAATAAGTATAGCTCTGAGATAAATCAATGAGTAGCCGATATAGTTTTAAATAAATACAACTCGTGAGGCATTTGTAACAAGCCTCGTAGCTCATTTGGTACTGGTAACTCTGCTTTCTGCGTTGTAGGTTGTAGAATCGATTCCCAGGCAGGACAAGCATTTGTGTGACATCCATGTTTGTTCAGTGCTTCAGTATTGTATTGTATCATATTTGTAACGAGTGTAACCTCTTAGACATGTTGTGGAAATTTTAATTAAACTCTCAGTAGGCTACAGTAATTTTATAATAGATCATTTTTAAGAGTAGTAGAAGCCCCTAGTGAAAGGGCTCGTCCGGAGAATTACTACCACCATACTTATTTCAGCCGCCAAGCAACATTGCTGCAGCATTGTTTCGGTTTGAAGGGTATGGTTGCCGGTGAAATTACGGGTACGTGAGGCTTAACACCTTTATGCCTCAAGTTGGCGGGCGCAATGCAGTGCCGTGTAGGCTATGTTCTTTGTGGATGTGACCTATGCAGTAAGGCTTTGTCATATGCAAGAGTACACTTAACACCAGGTGCGCTACTTGCTTGTCCCGTCTCCTAGTATAAAAAAAAAATGTATATTATTCTTGATGTTTAAGTTGAGCTTTCTATGTTTTTATGTCTTGTTATTCTTTTCTTTTCTGTTCCTACTCTCTGTTAATATCTTTGTATTTCATAATATTAAATTTATAATTTTCCTCTATGTGTGTGCCTGCGAATAAATTCTTGAAAAACAGTGTTACTACGAAATAAACTTCAATTCTGTTCTATTCTGTGTTTAGCAATGAATTCATGTAGGCTGAAATGATGAGATGATGCCAAGAAAAATCTAAAAAATTATTTGTTTTAAATTACTTCCCGAGCATAAATATTTTGATTGTTTGCTTTCTCCAGTAGTTATCACGGGTATTAACCGTCCTTATTATGTATTGTCTGCCATCACTATACAACTTCAGTCCTTTTCGGTGAGGATCTAAGGACTACAACATGGTACTGACCTGTCGAGTCGCAGGTGAAGAGAGCCGGCGCCGGCACGTGGTCTCGAGTGTAGTTCCAAAGACAATCTCGCAACACCTGGACGATCTGTAAAAAAAGCACACAATACAAATCGTTTATTTGGTAAGAAACATACACACACACATTTAAACGCACAGTAAATCAAAGCCAAAGTCAATTTAACCGCATTTGTGGTCTATTGGTTCGATCCCCTGGGGAGCAATATTGTGCATGGTTTGGTTGCCGGACTAGCTACCACCATCTTACCTAATTCTGGCGCCTTAATAACTATTCTTTAAAAAAATGTTGTCCGGCATTTAAAGGTAAGATAGCCAGTTCCTCAGTTAGTTGAGGATTCAGGGTGGGGAGCCTCCACCTTCGGCCTTATCTCAACTTGTAACCATGTGAGATGAAGGCCACGCTTCCTCGTCGTGCCTACAATAATATATAATTATATATATATACGTACATAAATATTTTTTAGGATCATTTTCAAACGTCAAATCTATGTTGTTCTGTTCGGAATCGCGACCAACACACGAGGAGATCAATGTAATATCAATAAGAGAGGTAATCCTAAAAAGGTTCTAACTCAGCTTATAAACACGCCATTGCATATCTGGGATTGGAACTTCTTACTAGGTAGTCAAACGAGACCCTAGTTGTGCACCAGAGACATTAGGCATTTACATTACATTAGGCATATGGAGTATGTTTATATAGACAAGTAGCGCAGATTTTTTTTTTTACCGTTGAATTTAATAAAATTTTAATTTATTTCAGATATTCGTTATTCTATAGGGCGGAATACTTCCCCAGAGGGGCTGATCAAATAGTGAGTAGGAAATCCCGCTATGCAATACCTCTCGAATGCAATACCGGATACGTAGCTCATTTCTATCTCACAGACTGCCCGTGTAGAAAGTACAATAATATTATGCCCTACCGAATACGTAGGTCATTTGTATCTCACAGACTGCCCGTGTAGAAAGTACAATAATACTATGCCCTACCTCTCGAATGGCCTACCGGATACGTAGCTCATTTGTATCTCACAGACTGCCCGTGTAGAAAGTACAATAATACTACGCCCTACCTCTCGAATGCCCTACCGGATAAGTAGCTCATTTGTATCTCACAGACTGCCCGTGTAGAAAGTACAATAATACTACGCCCTACCTCTCGAATGCCCTACCGGATAAGTAGCTCATTTGTATCTCACAGACTGCCCGTGTAGAAAGTACAATAATACTACGCCCTACCCCTCGAATGCCCTACCGGATACGTAGCTCATTTGTATCTCACAGACTGCCCGTGTAGAAAGTACAATAATACTACGCCCTACCTCTCGAATGCCCTACCGGATACGTAGCTCATTTGTATCTCACAGACTGCCCGTGTAGAAAGTACAATAATACTACGCCCTACCTCTCGAATGCCCTACCGGATACGTAGCTCATTTGTATCTCACAGACTGCCCGTGTAGAAAGTACAATAATACTATGCCCTACCTCTCGAATGCCCGACCGGATACGTAGCTCATTTGTATCTCACAGACTGCCCGTGTAGAAAGTACAATAATACTACGCCCTACCTCTCGAATGCCCGACCGGATACGTAGCTCATTTGTATCTGGCCCACAGTTGCCCGTGTAGAAGTTACAACAACATTATGCCCTACCGGATACGTAAGTCACTGTATCTGGCCCACAGACTGCCCGTGTAGAAGATACAATAACATAGTAATATGGTAATATGTTACCTCGCTCGCCGTCAACTCCGGAGTCAACTCCAACATATGACTCAGTGGATGCGGCAGCAGCTGGCCGAGGGTCATCGTGGACATCAGCTCGGTCATAGCTGCTTGCTCGCGGGCCATTTCCAAACAATTCGTGTCTTGATCTGTTACATTCACATTTCCATCTGAACATTAAATATTGCAGGACAGGACATTCATTTCACGAAGCGCCATCTAGCCCCAAACTAGGCATAGCTTGTAATATGGGAACTAGATTACGGATATAATACTTGTAAATACATACGTACTATATGATACAAATTAAAATCAAATTAAAAAATTCATTTATTACTATTGTACAAAATACATAAAAATGTTGAGCCCTCGTCACCAAAATAAGCTAAGAAAGTTTGTTCTTTGGCAAAGAGTGCTTCCCATAATAATAATATACAAATAAAAATTGGTACATTGTGCTCAAAAGTTTACAAATATCAATTATTGAGTAAGATTAATTATAAAGTTGAATGAAAATGAAATATTAAATGTACATAATACTTAATCATAAATTGATGTAAATGAATTAATTATTTAAAATGTAAAATGACTAATAGTTATATAATTACTGATATTAATATTAATAATAATAATAATAATAATAAAGATGCAGAAGGCGGTACTCCTGGACTCGGCCCGCATCGTTAGGAGGTTCCTCTCTTTGCAGCCCTAGCCATTGACCACTTGGACCTTATCCCGCGGTTGATGGTTTACCTTTTTTATATATTTTTTACTGTAATGTTATTTTTATATTGTTTTATATTTTAAATATTATAGTAAAAAATGTATTTTGGAGAGTTTTAAAATAAATTATGTGTATAATAATAATAATAAAAAATAATATATAATAAATAATAAGGCCCATTTGATAATGTGTGTTGTGTGGGTGAGTGAGTGAGTGAAGATGTATTTGTGTGGTGAGTAGTGGTAAGTTGATTTATGTAAATTATATGTTGGTGGATAGTAATTATCGAGATTATATGTAGATGGGTGCATTTAAGTGTTTGGAAACAACACCCAAACACAGAACAAACATCTATATTCATCACACAAATGTTTGTCCTGGGTGGGAATCGAACCCACAGCCTATAGCGCCGAAGGCAGAGTTACTACCAACTGAGCTATGAGGCTTGTCAAACTACTGTAAAAATACTGTGCTAAATATATATCGGTGGTATTATTATGGTAATGTATATCAACTTCAGCCACCCAGGGGGTGCCTGGGGACCAGTGGACGAAACAAAAAATACTGCGATCACCAATCCGTAAGCAAACATGGAGGCTCATGTCCAACAGTGGACGGTTACGGATTGTTTCAATGATATAAAAATCAAACGACAGACTTGGCTGATACATCAACGCACAGCCCAAACTGTTGGTCTTAGAGATATGAAGTTGCAAAGGTGTGTGCTCTTTGGTAAGTGTGAGAAAGGATTTTCGAAATTCCATCCCTAAAAATGGAAGTTACGATCTTCACATTTTGTGTTATTTTGGCGATTTAATTATGGTTCCCAGCGTTCCTGACAATTCCATTCCCAAAGGGGTGAATAGGGGTACGCTATCTGTCACGGATAGAGTGGGGCAAGGGGTTGGAAGAATCCCCGCGTTGTAGACTACCGTAAAAGTGGCTGACATAAACTTCACGGGAGAGCCTCAGACCGGGTTAAGTGGCGAGACATCATCCACTGACTAGCAGTGGATTATGATGATGATATTTTTAACCCCCTCTGTGGTCTAGTGGTTCAACCCACCGATTTCAGATCCAGAGGTCCCGGGTTCGATCCTTAGGAGTACATATTGTGCTTGGTTTGGTTGGTGGTAGGACTTTGTTTGGATCCGCCTGGTTAGCTACCACCATCTTACCTAATTCTGTCGTCATAATAACAATTCTAAAATTGTTGTGTTCCGGCATTCAGAGGTAAAATAGCCAGTTCCTTAGTTTGTTGAGGATTCCGGGTGAAGTGCGCCTCCACCTTCGGCCTTATCTCAACTTGTTACCAGGTGAGATGAAAGCCAAGCGCTTCCCCGTCGTACATAAATAAAAAACAGATTTTTTTTTTCATAATACGAAGGTAATGCTAAGTTTGTAATAGAACCTGAGCCACGTAGCAGTGTGTACAAGTACCTCTAGTCGCCTTGTGTCGGTGCAGTAAGGTGGCCGCCACCGCCCGCAGTAGCGCGGACGCGAGACAGAGCGCGGGCCTCGCGGCGCCGGCCCTACGCAGCGCGGCGCGGGCCACAGAGCAGTTCTCCAGCGCGCCGCGCATGTACAGCTCGCGTTCTATGCTCACTTGCTGTACACACAGATTTACAAAATCAAACTCAAAAAGTCAAACTCAAAGTCAAATATTTTTATTCATTAAGATTTTTAGATTTTGAAAAAAATTAACACAGAATAATACGTTCATATGTATTTAACCGCCTCTGTGGTCTAGTGGTTCAACATTCCCATTATAATTACAAGTACAATATAGTGCTTGTTTTGGTTGGTAGTAAAAAAAAAAAGTAAAAATAGTTTATTACTGCTAAATAAAATCGTACAACTTCAAGGAAAACAAAGGTTCTTAGGTACTAACATTTTAACACTAATACAATAAATATTTAACAGACTGCAATTTTTGGTAGGATTTTGTATAAGTCCGCCTGGCTAGCTACCACCATCTAACCTAATTATGTCGCCATAGTAACAATTCTTAAAAAAAATGTTGTGTTCCGGCATTCAGAGGTAAGGTAACCAGTTCCTCTGTTTGTTGAGGATTCCGGGTGAAGTGCGCCTCCACCTTCGGACCTATCTCAACTTGTCACCAGGTGAGATGAAGGCCAAGCGCTTCCCCGTCGTACAAAAAAAAATTCGTTTACATTGAGAAGTCAAAAGCCCAAATTACAATACTAGGCCAGCAGATCAGTTCCATTATACCAAAACATAGTTAATCAATGGGGTCGTCTGCAGCTTTTCTTTGTCTAGTTGCGGGTAAGCGCCACTAGCGGGCGCTATCTACCCTAGCATCAACTCTCGTGGCGACAATCACGAGGTCGCGGGGCATTTGGTGCCTTCCTGAGGAGCCACCTCCTCCATCCGTAGCATTAAGAAGACTTCATTGAGGGGTCCTTCCTGTTTACATCCTATCCTGTAGAGTCAGGTGTGCCCAGTATTTCGCGAGACAGGGGTCGACAAAACATAGTGCGAGTTGAGTTGACAGCTGTCAAAATTTTATGGTATAGTTACGCTGGATGACGTATTTTTTCCAATTATTTTGATGATAGATGGACAGACAGACAGACGCGTGAGCCTACATGGGGTCCGTTTTTTCCTTACTTTTGAGATAATACATCCAAATCGCTTCCAGTGTGCATATAATATTTGAAGAGTTCCCTCGATTTCTCCAGGATCCCATCATCAGATCCTATCCTGATGACAGTGGGACCATCTGTGAATACCCTTTCAAACATAAAGTATTTTTTTTCAAATCGGGCCATGCGTCTTCGAGTAATCGGGGAACATACATAAAAAAAAACCTCTTTTTTTTAAGTCAGTTAAAAATAGGGCATGCTGTGTTTCCACATAACGTGGGATAAGAACAGATGATAAGTCAAATAAGTTGTTAAAACCTTTGTGAAATCCTCGTCAGGCCAGGGCAGTCCGTTGTACATGACGTCAGGGGAGACCAGCTCAACTAGCAACAGCGACAGAGACGTCGCGCCTTCCACGATGCCAGTGTTGCCATCCTGAAAATAAACATAATTGCTACGTTTAAATTGAGTTGCCACTCGACGACGAGTAAACAACTTGCGTGACGTCACTCGGCCCATAAAAACAGTGCGCGCTCTCGCCGCGGAGCAGTACCGAGCCAGCCGTAGAAGAGTGAACTACTCGCTATTTTGTTACAGTTTGTGATAATAAGGCGTTACTATGCCCAAATCGGTATCGAGGTCGCGATATCTCCGATGACTAATTTCTAGAATTTGATTATATTTTATTTGATATTTTTTTTTATTTACCATTTACACCAAAGAATACACATAAATCAAAATAAAAATAGCACTAAACACCACCAAGGTTTAACCGTATGCTATCGTAAGTATTTGATTCAGGCGTAATTTTACTCTCCTTAAAGATGTGCTAGGCTACCAGCGTTTTGTTGTCGACGGTAATACAGACGCTGGTTTGATTCTCAGATTAAGCTGTGCAGTTTTATGTAGGTTACAGTTAAGCTACAGTTTTTGACCGGAAACTTAACAAACAAATGTTTCAAGTTCAATTAAAATTTTGCAAACAAAACATTCAATATCAAAACAGAAAAATACTCAGTAACAAATCATCTTCAAGAAGATAATTAATATGCGCCTTCCAAGCAACTTACAAGAACAGGCTTCATAGCTCAACTTCTGCACTTTAGTTGTGGGTTCGATTTCCACTTGGGACAAACATTAGTGTGAAAAATACAGATGTTTATTGTGATAATAAATATTCTTATAAAGACTAATAAATATTCTATACTTATCACCCATTGCTTAGTTTGATTCTAGATAGCGCTGTACCATTTTAAAAAAATACACAAATTACAGAAATACATACTCTCGAATTTTTTATTTGTACGACAGGGAAGCGCTTGGCCTTCATCTCACCTGGTAAAAAGTTGAGATAAGGCCGAAGGTGGGGGCGCACTCCACCCGGAATCCTCAACAAACTGAGGAACTGGCTATCTTACCTCTAAATGCCGGCACACAACAAATTTAGAATTGTTATTATGGCGACAGAATTAGATAAGATGGTGGTAGCTTGCCAGGCGGACTTAAACAAAGTCCTACCACCAACCAAACCGAGCACAATATTGTACTGAAATCGGTAGGTTGGACCACTAGACCACAGGGGCGGTTAAAACACATCCATATTGCCCCCCGTTCTTTTATTGCACGACGGGGAAGCGCTTGGCCTTCATCTCACCTGGTACCAAGTTGAGATAAGGCCGAAGGAGGCGCACTTCACACGGAATCCTCAACTAACCGAGGAACTGAGTCAAAGTCAAAATTACTCTATTCACTAAGATTTTTAGGATCATTTTGAAACGTCAAATTTACCGCCTGTTCGGAATCGCGACCAGCACAACTGGCTACCTTACCAACAATTTTTTTTTTTTTTGCTAAGATGAAACAGTTTGTTTACACTTCATATTCATATATACGCATATGAATATGAAGTGCGGTTAATAGGAGTCTCACCATACAAGACATGACGGCCGCCATCAGTAGTTCGTTGTTGGTAGTGAGTATGGGCGGAACCTCTCTGCAATCCTGGGTCACTTTCCGCACCCCCTTGCCTATGATCCCCGCGTGAAACACCGACGTATGGCTTTGGGTCAGCTGCGTTATCGGACCCTGAATTAATTACAAAAATTACAAAAAAATAAAATCCAAAATTTATTTATTAAGTAACAAGAAACATAAATAGTAATTAATTCAGGATTAATTACAAAAATTACAAAAAAATATATTTATTAAGTAACAAGAAACATGGTCATCAAAACAAAATGACATACGAAGTATAATCATTATAAATTTGCTCACATAATGGAATTAATATTATATTATTTTGTGGTACACTAGCCCTCACACTAAGAAAAACAAAATAGGATTATATATAAGTATCAGTTTTGTTTGATATACGTAGTAACGAGGGTAACAAACAAAATAATAGAACAACCTTCCACCCATCTCCTCACCCATTCCAGTTAGGTAGGTAAGATACGTATTTTATTGAATTAATAATTATTATTTGTTACATTTAGGTAGGTGCTAAATCTACTTGTTGCAAATAGAAAGAAGTACAATTCAATGAGTAAAGTAATTGGACTACGCATTACATAGGTTATTATTAAATAAAAAGCACAATTAAACTATTTATGTACAAAGGAATCAGTCAGATTACCTAAGGACCGTTACAAACTGCCTATAGGTAACTCAACTGGTCCAGACCAGTACTAGACGGAAGCGTGCCCAAGACACTGGCTGCATTCCCACGCTGAATAGCAATGCTAATTCGCTGGCCCAAATAAGAGCCAGCCCTTGGGTCACGTGTCGCCTTAATCAAAAGCCCCGCAAGATTTTTGAAAACCCGGAGGGCACCGGCTCCCCACGGACCCCGTTAGAACGGACCTGTTGTTGGTGGCTTTTACTACATCCCTAACATTGCGTAATATGAGCAGATCATCCCTGTATCTTAAACCATACCTTAGCCTGTACCAAAAAGGTTCAAACTCGCGTATTTCTAGTTTTCTATTTAACCAAATCTCTTTCCGTCCCAACCCACTGCCAATAATTGTAACACAGCCTTTTTCTTGTAAGAATCAAAAGGACCTGTTATTGGCCTCTGAAATAAACCTTAGCATGCACAAAATGGGTTGGCTGTTGATCTCTAGGCTTATTAAAAAAGCCGGTTTGATCACTAGCATTACCCCCCACCCCACCCCTCCCCCGTCCCACATCGATGGGACGGAATAAGGTTCAAACTCACGTGTTTCTGATTCTCGAGTATGAGTAGATCGTCCATATAGCTGTCTCTTTCCGTCGTTAGCGCCGGGCGACTGCCGAATATCTTCTCTTCCCTGAACATGGCGGTTTCCAAGAGGTCTCTCAACGCGACCGCGCGAGCCAACGCGCTGTGGACACAAAGCTTGCGCAACAAGCGGCAGGCTGTTTGGACGCCTTGGAGTTTGTCCATTATATCTGTGAAAACACATTTAAGTCGTCGTTTTTTTTATGTACGACGGGGAAGCGCTTGGCCTTCATCACACCTTTTTTTTTTACAACTAGGAGACGGTCACATCCACAAAGAACATACACAGCACTGCATTGCGCCCGTCAACTTGACGCATGAAGGTGTTAGGCCTCGCGTGCCCGTAATTTCACCGGCAACTATACACTTCGATCCGGAACACAGCAATGCTGTTTGGCGGCTGAAATAGGTGGTGGTAGTACTTCCCCGGACGAGCCCTTTCACAAGAGGCTCTACAGCTCTTAGCTGGTTACTTACCTGGTTACTAGTTACGATAAGGCCGAAGGTGGAAGCGCACTTCACCTGGAATCCTCAACTGCATGAGGAACTGGCTATCATACCTCTAAATACCGAAACACAACCATTTAGAATTGTTGTTATCGACAGACTTTGGCAAGATGGTGGTAGCAAGCCAGGCGGACTTAACCAAAGTCCTCCAACCAACCAAACCAAGCACTGTATGCTCCCCCCTGGGGATCGAATATTTAGTATATACATAGATAATATCTTACCTTTCAAATGCATACAACGGAAGAAATAGTTGACAGTTGCCTTGATAACTTTCAAGATGGCTTCCGCACTCGGCGGCGGCGCTTTGGCACCGGACATATCCACTCTGTCTAACACCTGAAGACAAGTTATTACAGCTATCAGTATTAAATCAACGGACTTTATAAGCTATAAAAGGCTACAGAATAATGTAGTGTTCGTGTTAGTGATAGTGCTATTTCGAATACATCAACAAAGTATCTCCTCTAAAATTGAAATTGTAATGTAATGTTACGAGCTGGGGTTCGTAAGAATTAAAAGCAACCGGTTATTACTCAAAATAAGACACGTTTATTCAGCACCAAACTAATTACTCTCAAACACAGAACAACACTACTTAGTTATGCTACCGATTCACTAAACACTGTTATTGCACTCAAATATCACTTGATGTTAACTCGCTGTATCGTAATCGAATACTGACTGCTTCCGAATCGCGCGTCAATTTATATCCAACTTTATCGAAAGTTCTAGCAAGCGCGGGAATGGTCGCGCCGCTAACTGTTGCGTAATCTGGCACGGCGGTCATAAACCATCCTTTTGTGTTGTTGATAAACAAGTTGTTATTGTCTTATTTTCTCGGAACTATGCGAAGGCTCGCGAATATTCTAGACGTTTTTGACTGGCGTAACATTACTGTCACCTTTGTATCGATATATAAATAAAAAGGCGGCTTTTCTTTTGAACAATTTATCCGTTAAATTTTTACGACCCGCTCAGTATAACACTGTCGGTACAGAGCCATATGGCGTGGCGCGTCAGTTTTTGTTAAGCCTCACAGCTCAGTTGATCGTTCGCCTTCTTTGCTGAAGGTTGTGGGTTCGATTAATTGTTTTTAAAGCCAGGGTCACTAGATTTTTGATCGAAAAAGCGTACTATACTATCCAAGAATATTTGACAGATGAATGTATTTAAGTAAATAAGCATGAATAATAGTTAAGTAAGTACTTTAAATTCTCATTGACATTGTTTAGTATTTAGTTAATTATGTTTTTTTTTTAATAATTTCTAATTCAAAAATCTTTGTTTACCGTATTATTTATTACCATATTATTCGGAAACTTGTGTAATTTTGTTAAAATTTGCATGCCTATTGGACGGCGAGACACGGCAGCTCTTATTTGAATATGTACTTTTATGTTTTACCTGTGTTTCAAGCAAATAAAATTATTGTATTATTGTATTGATTTTCGACACCCAGGACAAACATTTGTGTCTGTGTTTGGGTGTTGTATTGTATGATATGTATGTATTTACAACAAAAAGTATGTAAGTATAATATCCGTAATCTAGTTCCCATATAAAAGCTCTGCTTATAGTTTCGATATGTAAAACTAATGTCTAATATTATAAAATTATCCATGAGCGTACATCCTGGCGGTCCTGTCGAGGCGACACGCGGTCACGTGGTATTGCGTCGAAGCATTTCAAAGTCAAAGTCAAATATATCTAATTTATTCAGTATTTTTTTTTAGGATCACTTTGAAACGTCAAATCTACCACCTGTTCGGAATCGCGACCTTCTAGCTCCGGCGACCGGTTAGTTTTTTTTTATTATGATCCTTTACAATAACTTAAATTATCTAATACTAATTACAATTTATTCACATTTTCACAAGCTTACTTCTTAAGCTTAGACTATTTAGTACCTGTGTCAGTAGTTACCTCGGCTAGGGCGTGGCAAGTGTCCATCTCGTCGCGTATGTCCTGGCGGTCATGTCGAGGCGACACGCGGTCACGTGGTATTACGTCGAAACAATCCACAAGCTGGAAGTACCTGTGTCAGTAGTTACCTCGGCTAGAGCGTGGCAAGTGTCCATCTCGTCGATCTGCGACAGAGTACAATGCAGGCTTTCCCTCAGCAGCGAGGAGTACTGCTGCAAGGCCGCCCCTATCCTATGCAGGTTGGCTTCCACCGCGCGTCCGATAGGCCGCGTTCGGAGGTGCGACACGCGATTCGAGTTCTCCCATCTACAAACACAACACATTGCATACACTCACGCACGTTTCCCAGAGGGGTTGGCGGAAACAATATTTAAATTTACCCACCGATTTCAGATCCAGAGGTCCCGGATTCGATCCCCATGGGGAGTCATTGTACTCCCCATGGGGATCGAACCCGGGAGGGGAGTATTGTGCTTGGTTTGGTTGGTGGTAGGACTTAGGTAGGAAAGAGTAATTACTTAAAAATATAATAAAATATAGATGAAAATTGACTGCAAAAAGCCATAATTACTCTGTTATATATAAAAAAAATAAAAAATTCATAGTCGCGCGGCGTATTTATATCCAACTCTATCGAATAATCTAGTATGCGCAAGACTGATCGCGTTACTTACTATTGCGAAACACACGACGTGTAAGCACTTGACCTTCATCTCACCTGGTTACAAGTTGAGATAAGGCCGAAGGTGGAGGCTCCCCACCCTGAATCCCCAACAAACTGAGGAACTGGCTATCTTACCTCAAAATGCCGGAACGCAACAATTTAAGAATTGTTGTTACGGTGACAGAATTAGGTAATATTATGGTAGCTAGCCTGGGGATCGAACCCGGGACCTTTGCATCTGACACCGGTAGGCGAAACAATAGACTACGGAGGCGGTTAATAATAATATAAGGACAACAAGATGATGAATATATTACTGTCATAGTATTACAGGACAGGACATTAATTTTAGACAGCGCCATCTAGACCCAAACTAAGCAAAGCATGTAATATGGAAACTAGACTACGGATATCCTAATACTTACATACATTCTTTTTTTTTTTAATATGTATTTAACACAACATCTTGTGTAGAATTTAAAAAAATATATCAAATCCGTTGATAAATAACGCTACAGCAAAACATCTCCTCTTTTCCCCCCGATCAAAAATGGCAATCGAAAATGTTCATAAATCACGGAACATATGTGTGCCAATTTTCAGGTTGAGAAATGCGACCTGTAGACGGGAACAAGCCGACAGACAGCGGACATTTTTGGCCAGTCTCGAAACATAAGACGCTTCGCTCGCTCGCTCAATTATATATTATAAATAAATATTAATAAATATTACAGGACATTCATTTTACACAAAGCCATCTAGCCCCAAACTAAGCATAGCTTGTTATATGGGAACTAGATTACGGATAGAATACTGTTTTTTTTTTTTTGTAAATACATACTTATCATACAAAACAACACCCCAACACAGAACAAACATCTATATTCATCACACAAATGTTTGTCCTGGGTGGGAATCGAACCCACAACCTACAGCGCAGAAGGCAGAGTTACTACCAACTGAGCTATGAGGCTCGTTACCTCAGTAGCGTGATGATGTTCAAACAGAAGTGATGTAGATACGTCTTCTGGCCATCAACAGTTCCTTCTATGAAACACTTCTTGATTTCCGTATCCGCTAGCATGGAGTCCCGCAGCGCTATTTCTACACCTAAAAAAATTATCGTAATTATCGTAATCGTAACGAAATATTCTTTGCAAGTATTGCATAGTTTTTTTTTTATTGTACGACGGAGATGCGCTTTCACTCCACCTGGTTTTCAAGTTATGATAAGGACGAAGGTACTACCACCATCTTAAATAATTCTTTCCCCATAGCAACAATTCAAAAAATTGTTCTGCTCCGGTATTTAGAGGTAAGATAGCCGGTTCCTCAATTAGTTGAGGATTCAGGGTGGGGAGCCCCCACCTTTGGCCTTATCTCAACTTGTAACCAGGTGAGATGATGGCCAAGCGCTTCCCCGTAGCACAATAAAAATAAACTCAAAATAAACTAGAGGCGAAACACGTGTCGATTTGATTTTTTCAGAGAGATTTAGCGGATTTATTACTAAATATTTTTTCTGTTTTCAGATTTTATTTTGAAATATGGATTTCCGCAAAATAACGCCTGTTATTTCAATCAATTAGCTAAAAATAAACTCTTTTCCGTATCAACCAATAAAACATTTATCTAATGAATCAGAAGCTTACCAGTCTTGACGAAGTTCTGGTACCGCTCCGTGTCCATACTCATGTCGGGGGTGTCGCCGGGAGTGTGCATTGTGATTGTCCCGGATATGATCCGCACGAGCAGCGCCAGGGTCTTGTCGCTCCGGGAGTACTGGAGCAGGTAGCTTATTGTGCTGACGAACTCCGAGGGGAGGTTGTAGCCTGGGGTGGGGATAAAGAATGTGTCGAAACTTTACTACATAGACTACAGATCATCCTCTTTTTTTTTTTATTGTACGACGAGGAAGCGCTTGGCCTTCATCTCACCTGATAACAAGTTGAGATGAAGGCCAATGAGTCATCCATATTATTCCCACCATCCCGTGGGAATTTTCAAAATGCCATGACTTCTTTTTAAGCATATTACGCGCATGTACGTGTGAAATATTATTTTTATATGTAGATTTATCTCGTTCCCATCATCCCGTGGGAATTCCCAAAATACCATGACTTCTTTTTAAGTATATTGCGTAAGGTGTGAAATGTTATATTTTATTTATTTTTATAGATTTATATAATTCCTATCATCCCGTGGTAATTTCCAAATACCATTACTTCTTCTGACGCATATTGCGAGCATTTAATATTTTATTTATATCACATTGTAAATGAACAACTGAGTTTGTATGAGAAATAAATGTCTTTAAACTTAAATATAGCATTGTTTAAGTCTGTATGGACTTTTTTTTTATTGTACGACGGGAAAGCGCTTGGCTTTCATCTCACCTGGTTACAAGTTGAGATAAGGCCGAAGGTGGTCTCTCCACCCAGAATCCTCAACTTACTGAGGAACTGGCTATCTTACCTCTAAATACCGGAACACAACAATTTTATAATTGTTGTTATGGCGACAGAATTAGGTAAGATGGTGGTAGCTAGCCAGGTGGACTTAAATAAAGTCCTACCACCAACCAAACCAAGCACAATATATTGTACTACCTCTGGATCTGAAATCGGTGGGTTAAACCACTAGACCACAGAGGCGGTTAAACTTTGATTTAACCTTTGTCTGATTTACAACACTTCTGTAACTGCCGGCCTTGAGCATAATTGTTTTGAAAGTTACAGTAAAATATAACAGACTACAAACATTAAAAACCACAAACTAGCAAATACACATGTGAAGCATGACAGGTTTTGCTAGTTTGTGGAAAACCATTCTTTCTATAGTAACTCGCTTGAAATCTTCAAGCGTAAAGTCAAAGAACACTACCTCTCCTTATAGATTCATAATATATTAATATGTATATCTATATATGTTATGTATATCTATATACCTATGTTATGTATATGATTATATTTGTACATATTATATTTAAAACTATATTCTTAGTAAGTAAATTAAGTATTACTGATAAATATAATAAAATTTATGTGTCTTAGTTATATGTTACTGTTACTTATTAAACTTTATTAAATTGTTATGTACACTATTTCCCAATTTTTATCTATCTTTTCTCTCTCCACATCACTGGTTTGCTGGAAGAAAACTCTTTTTAGGGTTAAGTTCGCCTTTGCCATGTATTTTAATTTTTAAGTTTTTCTTTGTTATTATGTTCATGTGTGCAATAAAGTATAAATACTCTTTCAATGTTGAGGCGATTCGTCTTTGGAATGACTTGCCCACTGAAATAAGACTGGCTCCGTCAGTGTATACTTTTAAATTGAGGCTGAAAATATCACTACCTTGCTTCTATTTAAATCTGACCCTGTCCAACTACAGTATCAGGGACTGATATAGTCGATATCGATTTAAAGTGCCTAAATAATATAAGAAAAAAAAAACACATTATATTGATATATATTTATATAATTAGTTGATTTATTATTTTACTTTACTGCTATCGTATGTATTAGTCTACAGTTTGTATTATTTATTTATGTAACTAGTATTTGTTACATATATGAACAGAAATGTAAACAGTAAAATATAACAGAAGTAGGACCTTCTGTTATATTTTACTGTTTGCATTTCTCCATACAAGGTTGTCTGGAAGAAATCCCTTTTAGCGATAAGGCCGCCCATTGTACTTGGACATTATTGTCACTAAATGTTTGTGTTGTTCTATAGTCATATTTCTGTGTACAATAAAGTGTTAATTCATTCAAATATTTTGGCAAAGACAAGTATTTATTCGTCTTTAATGGTTTTTAAGCGAGTTGTTGGTCACAACTTGGCTATCATCCAATTTTTTTTTTTTTTAAATGTGGGTACTTAAAGCATTTTTTTAACTTTCTCGGTGACTCAGACAAAAACGTATCGCACAAAAAGTAATGCAGTTATACTTACTAACAAGTATGAGTATCCTGGCCACAGAGTATTGCTCCAGCTGAGTTCCGGTAAGTAGCTTTTCCCTCACGATGCTGATCTCTTCCGCCGCGCTCATTATCAACGGGATGGTCCGTTCCGGGAATAGACTCTCGTACTCCAACTTCTGAAGTAGATATTCTAGGCAGAAAACATTTTATTTTATTTCATTTGCTGCAAGGCATTTGATGATTATGGATGTCGTAAAAGCCCCCTTAAGGAAGCAGCTTCCTTCTGTGTATTATCTACTCCTATCATGCGATCACCAATATATCTGCCAAGCGTGGTGATTATGGCAAAAGCCTCCCCTTTGGCGGCTTTGTCTTGCAGTAAACAGACAGTCATAGTGTGCTTTCTAAGGCTTTTGCAATGTCGTCCACCGCATCTTTTGAATGACAATTTGTCTCCTATGTAGTTCCGAGATCCTGTCTCGAATCGAAATCGTTGTCTGTCTCGCGTGTTGCTGTAAGAGCAACACGCTCACCAACCCTGTTTGCGCTGCAGCCCTGCAGAACAAACTCAGGGCTTCGTAATCCTGTTCGTTCGCATGACCGAGTCTTATATACAATACTATTTTTGAATCTTATTTATTTTATATATTTATTTCAATTCGGAAAACCAACAGCTACAAAAAATTTCCTCAAAAACTTAAATAGAAATAGTTAGCCAATTATAGGTATTCACTAATAGTAATTAGTAACATTGTACCTAATAATAAATAATACGAACACTCATCCTGCTTAAATTTATAAAAACGGAATATACAATGAAGCTGCGCGCTTAAGAAATAAAATAAAATTGAACACATATCTTATGCTATATTTTCTTGTTCTTCCTATAATTATAGAAAAAAATTAATTGAAGCGCTTTCAAAATGAGATTGCGATTCACTTAGACCTTAGCTATCACCTACTTTTTATATAAATTACTTTCTTTCATTTTTATTGTTATTGCCTTTCTAGTTCCTTTTTATACCAATAAGCACTTATCTAACATGTGAATAACGTCGTGGATTATGCTAATAATACCTCGTTGTTATTAACTATTTAGTTTGTAACATAATTTAATGCTTAAAAATGTTTAAGCATAGTTGTTTGTTGTTCCAAATAAATAAAACTGAGGAAATCCTCCGAAATAAGACATATTCTTTAAAAAGTAAGTGGTTATACCTGTAAATGTTCCTAAGATACAGCCCATAGGTCAGGCAGATAGACATACAGATATACAGACAACGAAGCCTTAGTAATAGGGTCCCGGGTCAATACCCGTTTGATCGAAACCCTAAAATGTGTATCTGAGCAGAAGTAGTGTGGTGGCGCCTCTAGCGCGTTCGGTGACACGCCTTCCTACTGCGTCGGGTGACATAAAAAACGTGTGTGTATTTATGTATGCACTTAAGGAGTTTTTTTAATTCGAAAAACGGGTATTTATACGGGTATTAGTCTGCTCGCGACCACCGCTGGTACACTCCCGCCGAAACGTCGGGATAAATATAGGTAAAAATAACGACAGTTAACCACAAACCTATAAACCCACTTAAAAAAATATATTAAAAAAAAAACACTTATCACGAATACTCACAATAAGTTATCATTCATCATCATAAATATATAATTTAAAATCTCACACAAATACACATGTATATATTTTTATATCTCCACTTACATTAAACACGTATTGTAGATTCATATATATTTGAATTACTAACTCATCACTGTTATACCCTTTGATTGAACTACCTTGAGTTATCAGTCTCACGAAAACTTGCGAGACAATTACCAACCAACTTCATCGAGTAGGTGTGAGCGCGGGCGCGCATCGTATAAAATCACTCATATTTTTCCAAAACGCAACCAACTTCATGGTGTCGCTTTTAAGTGTCGGTGTTCGCACGCATCGCAAAAAAATCACTCATATTTTTTCCATACCGCAACCAAATTCATGGTGTCGCTTCAAGGAGTAAGAGTGCGCGCACATCGTAAAAAAATCACTCATATTTTATCCAAAGCGCAATCAACTTCATGGTGTCAATTTTAGGTGTCGGTGTGTGCGTCATATTTCTCAAATACCCCAAAAGATGTGTAACTTCAAAAACACCCCACTCACCCAAAAGTTGCCTACAGAACGTGGATTGGTGCGCGTATCTGAGCAGCAGTAGCGCGGTGCGTACATGCGCTCGCGCCAGCAACGCCACCAGTGCGTTCGGCGACACGCCCTCCCACGGCGGCGAATGGCGTTGAGTGACGCACACCACGCACAGACGCTCCATCACTTCTGGAGTCACTGCACAAACGAATTTTAATAAAAAGAAAACACACATCAACGTGGGTCATTCATTGAAATGGCTATAATTAGGGTTTTTTGTGCTTGCAACACTAATCTTGCTATGTTTACACGCAGGCCTACAATCTGGAACAACAAGTACCTAGTGATTAAACACAAACTTGCTTGCCATCTGATTAGTAACACAATAAATAAACATTTTTTGAAAACTATTTTCAATGTTATTTTTTTTTATTTGAAATGTTTTTTAATTTTTTTAAGTCTTCGTGGTCTAGTGGTGGTAGGACTTTGATCAAGTTCGCTAACAATTCTAAATTGTTGTGTTCCGGCATTTATAGGTAAGATTGCCAGTTCCTCGGTGTTTTTTTTTTTATTGTAGGTACTATGGGGAAATGCTTGGCCTTCATCTCACCTGATTTTTCCGAGTTATGATAAGGCCGACGTGTGGAAGCGCATTTCATCCGGAATCCTCAACAATCTTAGGAACTAGCTATCTTACCTAAATTCCGGAACACAACAATTTTAGAATAGTTGTAATGGCGACAGAATTAGGTAAGATGGTGGTAACTAGCCAGGCGGACTTGAACAAAGACCTTCCACCAACCAAACCAAGCACAATATTGTACTCCGCGTGGGGATCGAACCCGGGACCTCTGGATATGAAATCGGTGGGTTGCACCACTAGACCGCAGAGGCGGTTTGTTGAGGATTTTGGGTGAAGCGCGCTTCCTTCAGCCTTATCATAACTTGAAACCAGGTAAATTTAAGGCTATAAAAAAAACTAAGCACAATAAATTTTGTAGTTTGCCAAAGAACAACTTACAAGTTTGTTCAATATCTTCGGTGAGCGCTTTCAGTACGATATCGGACTTGGAGGCGAGGTTCAGCAGGTATGGTATGACATCTCGCTTCTTTTCCGGTTTCGCGTCTTCCTTGATTGATTCCTAAAACAAAATGATACCAAGAATGATACCTCGGGCTGAGTGAAGGCGAATGAACCATCAGGTGATTCCCCGGGCAACAGATTTGCATTTTGTTAGCAGATTCAGCTAAATGATCCCAGCAGATCCCCCAAAACCCCCTTTGCAGATCCTACCACTAGGGTAGGATCTGCTAAGGACCGCTAGCGACCGAACTTCTATTAGCAGATACAGCTAAATGATCCCAGTAGATCCCCAAGATCCCCCTTTGCAGATCCTACCACTAGGGTAGGATCTGCAAAGGACCGCTAGCGACCAAACTTCTATTAGCAGATACAGCTAAATGATGCCAGCAGATCCCCCAGATCCCCCTTTGCAGATCCTACCACTAGGGTAGGATCTGCTAAGGACCGCTAGCGACCGAACTTCTATTAGCAGATACAGCTAAATGATCCCAGCAGATCCCCCTTTGCAGATCCTACCACTAGGGTAGGATCTGCTAAGGACCGCTAGCGACCGAACTTCTATTAGCAGATACAGCTAAATGATCCCAGCAGATCCCCCAGATCCCCCTTTGCAGATCCTAACACTAGGGTAGGATCTGCTAAGGACCGCTAGCGACCGAACTTCTATTAGCAGATACAGCTAAATGATCCCAGCAGATCCCCCAGATCCCCCTTTGCAGATCCTACCACTAGGGTAGGATCTGCAAAGGACCGCTAGCGACCAAACTTCTACCAGAGACCTTTAGCTAGAGGACCACAGCTGTGTTCCGTTAGGAAATGCTCAGGCTCGAAGCGTCAAATAAAACAGATTTTTTAATTGGATCTTGTAATGTATGATCAGTATGTATTTCAAAAAAAAAATTATTAAGTTTTCTGATCGTAATCTAGTTCCCATATTACAAGCTGTGCTTAGTTTGCGGCTAGATGGCGCTGAGTGAAATTCACGTCCTGCAATATTTAATAATTATTATATGAATATATTTGAGCAGCCCTTCTAGGTAAGAGGTAACCGCCACGTCACAGAATATCGCAGCGAAATAGCAGTATACCAATTTAGTGCTTCGTTCTCTAAAGATCTAAAGATCGCTAATGCTGTCAAAGGGTCGGCAACGCGCGAGTAGGTACTTCTAGTTTAGTGTTGCAAGCGTCTGTATATAGTCGCCGCGGTAGCCGGTTACAATCACATCAACAGTCCATTAGTGTCCACTGCTGGACAGAGCCTCCTCCATAGCTGGATTTAGGATTTTGCCTAAAACACCACGCTTGACAGGCGGATTGCTGATCCCACTAAAGGATAATATACAGATAATACACAGAAGGAAGCTGTTGCCCTTCTTATGGTGAGATCCCTTACTCGGCTTTTACGACATCCATGGGTTTTGAAGGGGTCGATTTTTAAGTCAGTGTGCTTATTTCCACCTCAGTATTATATAAAACTATAAACGAAATTGCCCACCGAAGGTTCCGTCCTCAAATTTCAAGGCATGGTAGGCGAGGTGCGCGGGCACATCTAGACCAAGCAGTGCAACACAAACCTAGGGGTCAGAGGAACTCACTTGAAACAGGTCCCTGAGTGCGGCTCTGACATGCAGCAGTGCTGGCGGATGGTTGGCGAGATGCGCCAGCACGGCGCGCGCCGCGTCCGGCCCGAGAGCAAGCGCGCGCGGCGCCACCAGCGCGGGCTCCGCGCGCCCCACGAACCCCACCGCCCATGAACAAGCCCATGAACCTAACGAGGGTCAAATCATATTTCAATCAGAACAATGTCCGACAGTAGTAACAGGCGACTGCAACAAGTGACAATACTGGTTCCTATACATTGGAATTGTAAAGCATTGAATATGTAGGAAGCAATGTCACTCTCGCCTGCTGATGGTTGAAATCGGCTATGAACTTCCACCTTAATAATATAATACCTCTATACAAGTAGTGGGAGACAGAAATATGACATGGGTAATTATAAATCCATACTGCTACTTCAACATTAAATGGCCATTATAATCTTCTTCTGGTCAGAGCCGGCTCCGAAATTGGAGGGTTTTGTCATATTCCACATGCTTTGTAAGTGGATTGCTATATGAAACCATGAAAAAAAACTAAATATGTTAAATGGATACACACCTAGCATCATATCAATGCACTTGGCTCGCTCGTCGGGTTTGAGCAATGTCAGGTTCTGTGTGGTAATGTCTAGTAGCACCCGCACTGGCTCTGCGCTTTGTAATGCTGCATCTGTAAAGTAACAAGTGTAGATACTGGCTTCACATCAAGAATATACCTCTACTACTCATCGAGATACAAAATACGACTAGCTACACATCCAAACCCTGGTGACACCATTGATGACTGTTAGCTATCCAAAGAGGCTAAAAAGACAACACGTCATTGAGCTGGACGGGGATGATACATAACAAAGGGGAAGTGCTCACTGGAACACCTCTCCTAAATGCCCAGCTTCCTACAGAAATTCTGCTCATAGTCAGAAGACTGATCGCAGATTAAACAAAAAAAAAATTTTTTTTTTTTAATTAGTAAGTAGACATTTTCTGGGAATGCCTGCTCCACTCTATAGTCAATTGTAAAAAAATATTTTGTGTACAATGTTGTGGTGTACTATTTGAGTAATTAATTTTAAAAATCTCTATGTACCGTATTGGGTAGTAATGTTATACTTACTTGGTACATTCTGTTTTTTAGTAGCAATATCCATGATCAAACTGATACACCAATGAGCAATAATTGGTGCCCATGACTGACCAAGATTGCTGAGCTCAGGTCCAATCATACTAACACTCTCCAAGGAACCATTTGCACTTAAGTCACTCTGAAAAAAAAACATATTTATAGTCATGTTCCATTTTAACTTGGAACTTTTTTTGTGTTTAGTAGGTAGATAGATATTTTTAACAAACACCTTTTAGTATATTTCTTAGATTTAATGGACTGTAGTTGCACAAGCTTTTCATTTCAATAATATTCCTGGCATATGTTTTATTTGAAGTAGTGTTGTAGTAGCGTGTGTGTTTAGTACCTGGCAGCCATAGTCAAAGCGTACCTGGTAAAGATTTATGTGAATAATTTGCTCAAAATACCTTTGCCAAATCCTGTGCCCCCACAGGATTTGGCAAAGGTATTTTGTTTGTTGATTCAGGTTTTCATAAAAACTTACCTCATAGTCATTCTGATTCAATGAAACGTTAACAGCATCATTGAATACGATCCCAAAGTACTCCAAGACGGCATCCCTCGCCGCTGGAAAAACTTTCAATAGATTTAATCCAATTTTGGTAAGGTCTGGAGCATTTTGAGAAATCCTTCTCGACACGCCGATTATAAAATTGTTAAGATCAGTAGAGAGCGACGATTGTGGATTCATGTTAATCGAATTCTAATTATTTCCAATTGCAATCAGATAATTCTAAGCCTCCACGCTACATAATATTTTCAATTTCAAACAAAACAATAACAAAACATCCCATCCGAATCCGATAGTATATAATACAGACACAGAGAAACTTTAATACAGAGCATAGAACACTAATACTTGTACAAGCTAGCTACAGACAGAGGAACAATAAACTATACCTCGTCTCGTCGTCGTCCAATTCAAAGAGTATAAAGATATGTCATTTCATTTCATTTTTGCTCGCAAAGAGTATTAGGAAGAGTATAAAAGTAATAAACATGGATAATAATGGACCTACGTCTCAGACTGATCTATTACTTATCAGTGCTGCCAGCCGGGTTTAGTCAAAGGTGGTCATAAATAAATTCGGTAGGTACCCTATATTCGATACATACAAAACATTGCTTCTTGTAGATTTTTTCTATTATAAGTTGAACTACCTAATTAATACACTTTTTCTCGGAATACATATTTTTACGTTTGAATGGAACACTTTACAATTTATTTTTTCCTATATTTGTAAAATCAAAATTGAGCTCGATTTACGTGATGGAACGCTCACAAACAACAGTAAAAGAAGTGATGTATAGTGTTAATACTAGATATAAAAATAAACTTGATATACCTAAGTATCGCTTAGGAAAAGCTTAACCAGCCCGAGTTTCTTGCTTTTTTTTGAGTTTCTTTGTAGATTTGACGTTTCAAAATGATCCTAAAAAATCATAATGAGTGAAGAAATTTTGGCTTTGGCTTTGACTTTGAAAACACAATATTTTTCTTTACCTACTAAATCTGTTTAGATTTTTCCCTCAGAGGCCTCCAGGAAACTTACCAGTCTTTATTTTAGAGCAGCCAAATCAAGTACCTAGTAGTGACGGGGGATTAAATAAACATAAACAGTAAAGGATAAACACATTGACATCAATGGACAACACTAGAGTATCGATACAAATATATTTCAACTAATAATATTGTTAGGTACTTCCCTTGTAGTATACGTGTTATTCTGACTCTATCTCCCTACCTTCCTAACCCACTGGAGTCTGCACGCATATTTAAGGTGAGAGGCGAAAAATCACAAAAAATAAAACAATATAAACCCAAAATTATTTTACACCACCTTTTAAAATTAAAAGTTTTTAAACGTTAGAGTTAAAATATTCAGTAAAAACACATGCGATAAATTCCGCATTAAACTAATAAATGCAGGAAGAAGCGGTAGTGATATCAACGCCATAAAAGAAACGCACACTAATATTTACCAGGCTGAATGAACAAGATCTGAATATAAATTTGATATGGAGTTTGATAGACATTGAATGTCTTACGTTTTATATGTAAAAAACACTACCATTAGGTACTCCAAATTCAGACGGCTTTACAATTTGGGTGATCATAATGCAAAAAACAATCAAAGCTACTGTCATAACATCGAGGGTCAGGCTGGACAAGACGCACAGGAAGTGGGGTTCTCTCTTCTAAAATATAAATAGATAAAAATGCTTCTCTGTCTCTGACGATATATATAAAACCTTTTGTTGTCAGATTCGTATCAGGGGGCATAGAGGGTCAAAATTGCAATATTAATTATGACGAAAGCGGTGCTCAAAATGAAGCCGAACCTAGAATCTATTACACAGAATGTTAAAATCCAATGACTATTACAATACGACATTGAAAGAGCTTTGAAGTACAATCTAATGATTAATACGCCTAATATTTAGATTCGAATTAAGGCAATATGTTAAAAGAAAGATTATCTAATAACTTAACTTTAACTTGCCAGGTGTAAATTGATGATAAGTACTCGACCAAGACTCTAAAAAAGTAAAAAGGGAATTGAAAGAAAACGACAAAAAATGTCAAAGTTAATAGGACAAAAACAAGTGAATTAAAATAACAAAGGATGACCCATATCATATTTATATGAAGGTTGATTAAGCTTTCAATTGTTGATATTTTTCTTGTAAAATGTGATGGTGATTCTGACCTGAGAAGGTGTTTTTTTAGAGTCATTTATGTAACTTAAAGGCCAAATTAAAAGCCAATCACAATCCCATAAGCTATGCTTTCAGTAGTATTATATTGAAGACGACGTTTTTGATATTAGCACTGAGTTAGATTTTAAATAGAAAGATGTGGAATACGAGCGTACATTTTTATAATAAACATTTCTTATGCAGTTACAGAGTTTTCATTAAAATCTCTATTAATTACATTGATTAAATCACCTGAAAATGTTAGTTAAAGAAAACAACTTTTTAAAAAAAATCTAGACACAGCCAACTTACGTGGCTGGTTTATGATTTATTGATATTTCTTTTAAATATGCTATTAAGTACAAAACAGCCACGTCTAAAAACGCAATTACTAATATTAATAGCAACGGTTCGAAATACTACATAGAATAAAAAAAAATAGATTTTAGTACCTACATTTCTAATTTATTAAATAATCAGGAAGTCAATAAATAACCGAAGTGTAACCATCGACAGAAAAACGCTTATATCTCTGTTTATTCTTTTCCCCACATGGCCGCATTCTGCATAACATGATCCACTGGTGTAATGAAAGCACTCATGTCGTTTATTAATTAGGTACGTTTTGTTTGAGAAATAATATTTTTTTTTGTATGACGGGGATGCGCTTAGTCTTAATTTCACCTAGTTACAAGTTAAAATAAAGACGAAGGTGGAAGCGAACTTCCTCAACAGACTGTTGATCTTACCTCTAAATGCCGGAACAAAACATTTAGAATTGTAGATATGGCGACAGACTTAGGTAAGATGGTTGTAACTAGCCAGGCAGACTTAAACAAAGTCTTACCACTAACCAATCCATGCACAATATTGTACTACTCTGGAGATCCCTTATACCTAACTCCTAAGATACCTAACTCAAACCAGTACTTTTTTATTATTTTCAAATGCATAATGACCTGTAACTTGTGTTACTAATAAAGAATCTGAATCTGAATCTGAACCAGACATCACAAGATCTCAGTGCGGGGTGAACTACTAGTAATAATATTAACAAACTTATTCATAAGTGAACCTGCCTTAAAGGCAGGTTAACGTGACAATAGGGTCACGTGAACTCTACACCTCTCTGGAATGAGATAAAACAGATGCGACGTGAGTTAACGTGACCGTATTGTCACGTTAACCTGCCTATTAGGTAATAGACATTGGAAATCTTTAGAAATAATATGTCCGTAAAACTGTATTTCTTCTGTCTCAACAATATTTTCCTAAATAATGAGTAAATAACCAACCCAATCAATAGTTATGTTTGATGAAAAACAATTTCCTTAGCCCTTGGTAATGACGCGACGCGATGTGAAATCAAGGCAGGGTGCGCGGCGTGGGAGAAGGGCGAGCGCGCGCATCGCGTGCGCAGTTATTATCGATTTGTGTCGACAACCCCACGACTTCACATCACCATCCCCCGTTTAGGGACCTATTTTCCACTTAACAATAATACGTTTCCACGTATCCCTATTGTGGTTGCTTAAAGCTTTATATGTTTTCATATACCTGCATACTTTGAATGGGCATGTCCTGAACGTAATCTTAAGATTACGGAATGGACATACCACTGACTACCACCTCGTGACTCGTGATCTTGAAACAGTATTCTAGTACCTACCAGTATTTCACATTCGTAAATAAGCGTAAAGTGCCAATGAATTTGTGCCATAGAAACAACGACTATCCTACATTAATATAAGGCTTATCAAAATAGTTTGATATTCAAACGTAGATGAACATTGGAATAAGCTAAACATAAATCAATCAGTTGTTATAGTCTATGAAGATATGGAATCCAGCTGTCCTGTAGTCCTGCATCATTATTTTACACGATTCACAGCTCAGTTTATGTAGTTCTGCTTTCTGCGTTGTAGGTGATGAGTTCGATTCCCACCCAGGTCAAATTTGTGTGATGAATATAGATATTTGTTACCATATAGATGACCGGTTTTAGATCCAGAGGTTCCGGGTTCGATCCCCAGAGGAGGTCTGGATATAATTATATTATCTTACAGAAAAATATAATAATGATTTGCTTAGTTTGGGGCTAGATGGCGCTGTATGAAATTAATATTTTGTTATAAAAAAAAGTCTACGGC
Organism: Venusia cambrica; assembly: GCA_951394065.1. Lineage (NCBI taxonomy): Eukaryota > Metazoa > Arthropoda > Insecta > Lepidoptera > Geometridae > Venusia > Venusia cambrica. Next base: position 3,747,593 of record OX596036.1, read on the forward strand.
ACGGGCAGCGTAACCGCACATCTCTTTTGACTGAAAAAATGTTTCGAAATTGAGAAATACGTTTCTACACGCAGTCATGTCATTCGATCTCAAGCATCGCATTATCCAAACTTGCATTTAAATCAAGTGAGCTAGTGGTCGGATGTTTGATTGAGCATTACCTCAATAAAAAAACGGTATCCGCCTGACATCTTTATCAAATGCCAAGGTTTCGATAGTGAATAAATCTCATGAAGCTTTTCAGACTGAATTCTTAGAAATACAGCAATTTGCGCGTGAACAGGGTGGTGAAGGCTACAGGCGGTGCAGGGCGGGCGCCGACCGCCGCCGCGCCGATGGCGTCCGAGCACTCCCCTCGGAATATGACGCAGGCGCGTCGAGCGCCGGCGGCCATCGCGCCGCAGAGCGACGCTCACCCACTTGGATCGATAAGATACGCAACCCCGCTTTCCGAGTTAAATCAATAGCAATTCCATCGATTTTTGCAGCCGCAGCCGCCGCACACCGATTCCGAGGGTCGCAAGCGGTGGTTGCGCGCATTGTGATCACTTTCCCATATATTTGTAACCTAACAATATTTTCTAGTTATTACTGTACTAAACTCATTACATTAATACATATTTAGAAATAAATATAATGGAACCGGAGGAGCATCGATCTATCGATTATTAAGGTAAGTGAATCCTCATTTTTAATATTGATTAAAGTACAAGTATCTACCTATTGTGATATGTAGGTGCTTATACCTAATTATGGATATTACCTTATTGTTTAAAACTAAAAAAATCTCGTTAAATTGCATTAATGTTTCGATGTGCGTGCGAGTGTGAAAGCAGGTACCCATACCTACTTATCTCACAAGAAGCTTGTTTGACACCTACCATAGTAACATTTTTTGCTATGAAAATGTATTGTTGTACAAATACCTACGTAGTTTTGATTATGTACTCAAAATTTAGTTTAGGTGGATAGCAAAATGAGCTTCGTTATTCGTGCCTTCGATTAGTTACAAGTTGTGACTTACAACTCTTTGTGTGCATATGCACGTTCGCGTTTCATACGATTTGCGTAGGTATGAAGTTCGTAGTCAGTTTAGTAGTCAGGCAACCGTCTCACGTAAAACAAAGATTTATATTAAGTATTATTTTACTCAAGTGGGTACCTACTTGTAGCCTGTTTTACAATTAAATGTATTTACTACTTATTAAACTATAATTCCTACAAAAACGATGTACAGTAAGCGTCATAAATTGCTTACCTTAAACGTAGTTAGAGAATACCTTGTACCTACTAGTAATGGGGTAAACAATCAACATCGTATACTGTTAATAGTTTTTATTAAATTAAATACCTACTTACCTAAATATTCAAGTATTTTATTAGTAGTAAATGTTAAGTAGGTGTCTGCGTATTTAAAAAAGTATGAGACCGAAAGAGAGAAGTACAAAGAGGACTACTCTTTGTACCTATGACTAAATCGTAAATAATATCCAAATATTTTACAGGTAGGTTACGTTACAATACAATTTATCCATAGACTTCGTTCCGTGCGTCCGTCCAAGCGACCTTAAAGTTTCGACGCACGTCGACCTTAAAATATGGAAGCCTAAAGATAGCATTTTTGTCTATAAATATGGGTTGGAACCCTCGGTACGCATATCCAACTAGCACTTGGCCAGTTTATTTGTTAAATACGTAGTACGTAGGTGTTATTAGTTTCGCAAATTATTGGTACTGAACCACGTCTCAGTCTACGCGTGAGAGGGGTGATCGTGAAATAGGGTGAATAGCGGACACATGGACATGCGCAATCGATTTTTTGTCTCTATTTCTTTGTGATACGGTGTCTATATCGTATAGTTTAGTTCAGGAGTATTAGGTACGGGACGCTACCAAATAATTAAATGTACCGAACGATTTGATTGATGATTTATTTAAAGTAAATGAAGGTATATCTACTTACTTATAATAAAAAAATATCATTAAATATACACAATCATTAAAAAATATAGGTACCTACAATTAAAGTGACTATGTACATACAAATGAAGCAGTCGGATTACCTATGGACCATTGCAAACGGCCTATAGGTAGCTCAACTGTTCCACACCAGTACCAGCTGGAAGTGTGTCCAAGATGAGGCTGCATTGCCACGCTGAATAGTTATGCTAATTTGCTGGCCTAAATAAGAGCCAGCCGTCTAGGGTCACGTGTAGCCTCAATCAAAAGCACTGTAAGATTTTTGACAACCAGAGGGCACAGGCTTACTTATTATATATTTAGTAGTTTTTCCGTCATCTAGTTCCCATTTCACAGGCTTTGCTTAGTTTGGGCCAAGATGGGCGCTGTGTAAAATTAACGTCTTGTAATATATATTTTTTCAACAGTTTGAATTAATATATTCGTTGTAAGTAGGTATGTCCCAGATAAATTAAATATATAGGTAGTTATATTGAATGTCCCATCCCAGAAAAACGAAATAAATAGTCATTTGATGTTCATTGATTTGGTACCTATGTCTAAATCGACGTTTGGCAATATAGCTCAAATAATCAGAAATGTTTTAATTTAAGATAAACGTAAGCGTAATCAGGTACCTACTGCATAAATTATAAGGCTTTGCAGACTATTTTTACCTCTAGGTATTCATTACTTGAATACTAGCATAATACATTGAATGCCATTGCCAGATGTAATTACATAAGAGTTCTTGTAACGATTATTATTATACAAGCACTGGTACATGTATAGCAGCCCAAGGCAAACCGAACAGTCGGAATCTTCTCTAAAATTTTAGGGTTTTGCCATAATCACCACGCCTGGCAGGCGAATGGGTCATCGTAGTAAATAAATAAATATATTACAGGACATTAATTTCACACAGCGCCATCTAGCCCCAAACTAAGCATAGCTTGTAATATGGGAACTAGATTACGGATATAATACTTAAATACATTTTTTTTTTTTTGTAAATACATACTTATCATACAATACACACCCAAACACAGAACAAACATCAATATTCATCACACAAATGTTTGTCCTGGGTGGGAATCGAACCCACAACCTACAGCGCAGAAGGCAGAGTTACTACCAACTGAGCTATGAGGCTTGTTAGTAATAGTGCTGAGACGAAATATAAGCAATTGCCTATCTTCTGGTGAGATCCCTTATTCGTCTCTTAAGACATCCTCGGACTGAGTTGGAGGGATCAATTTAGTTAATGCAGACAATAGGTATGTCACGACAGCCACGGCAAGTTATGTAGGCAGGGCAGGCAGGCAGGCAGGGTAAATAATAATGCTGTATTTATGCCCCAAGCACTTTCGTATCACAGAATACGCACGAATATGTACGGAAATGCAAATTTTAAAATAACGGATAGTCAACCCTTCCCTAACCCAAAAATAAATCTGTCATTCTGCTGTCAATTTCATAAAAAAATAAAAGATTTGGTCACGTGACTGACAAACAAAAACAAACAAACGCAGGTGACGCTGCGCAAGCGCTCAGCAGCTTTGTAATAAAATAAATAAAAATGTCGTTTAGCATTTTCTAAATGAAGCCCTCTTGCGTTCGTCTAGGTGTGAAGGCGTACAATGCGGGCAGCATGACTTCGACGGATACGTACCAGTTGAAATGGCACTCGCACAGTGCTCATTTGAACGGTTCTGTGGCCGCTCTGCTCCGGTCAGAGCGGTTCACGGACGTGGTGCTCTGTACCATGGACGGGTCGCAGATCCCGGCTCACAAGTTCATACTAAGCTCCTGCAGCGTGTATCTGAGCAGTCTCTTCGACGGACAGCGGTCGGTCATACGGATGGGCGGTATGCTTTATGTGGTACTGCCATCGGAGATTTCTACGAAGGCGCTGAAGATTCTCGTCGAGTATATGTATAAAGGTTAGTACTTATCATCACTTTGTAACGTCCTTGCGTAGTTTAAGTAGTAGACTAAGCCGAATCTATCTATCAACTCCAAGTGACCACCAGTAACGACATCTTCCATCCAGTGCCTGGGAACTGAAGAGAGCTCACCAATTTCAAATAAATAAAGAAGTTTTCGTGCATGGGCCACTGAACCCTAATTTAGATATATACTGCAAAAATCTTGAAGAAACAACTGGAAGTTTTCCCATATTCATAATAGGTACCTATATATTTCAAGTGAACCCTCCAAACTCTTCCTCTCTAGGTACTCCTCCAAACTTTTCCAATTTTCTCTGTGTTCTTATCCAGAGTTTTCCGGCCACTCCTAAGATGTTGTCGCTCCACCTTTTGAGTGAGCATCCTCATCTACGCTTTTACCTCTAGGATTCCATTTTATTGTGATCTGAGACCATTAGTTTGGTTTGATCCTCTGAAGGTAAACAGCCCTCCATTTTAGTCCCAGTATTTGTGATGGATCTTTAGCCTTAGTTTGTTTCCTAATTTTAACATTTCCTGTTCAATCTTATTCCTAATTGGTCTTATTCCCATGTAGCCTCTCCCCATTTAAAAGATATTGTGCATTTAATATTAACAAAAATAAAATTAATAACTTGATGGATTTGGATGAAACTATGCATAGTTCTAACTTCAAATCCATCCAGTAATTACAGCGTGATGTGTGCTCAAGATACAGACAGACAGACAAAAATGAGAAAAGCTATTGTTTTGGTTTCCGTTTAGTTCATGGTGTCAAGTCCAATAAAACATTTAAAAATACAAAAAGTGTATCAACATTGACCCATATATATTTACATTCAGGTGAAACAACAGTATCCAATGACGTATTAGACACAGTATTAAAAGCTGGAGAAGTCCTCAAGATCCGAGGACTATGGCAGCAGACCAGCACTGACCCCAGCGAGGTAGACAAGCCAGATGGTCCTACACTACCTGCCAGCGTCAACAAGCAGCCGCTGGTGAAGAAACCTGAGGATTTGCTGCCAAAACTGGGAATGAAGAAAGATGACCAGAATAAGATCATTAAAATCAACCAGATGCAGACACCTGGCGGGGTTACTAGGTAAATATGAAGTTAATAATTTTTTACTTTAATTTCTATTTTATATTTACTTATTACAATATTGGTATAGTAGGGTAAGTTTATGTAAATATTTTATTGTAAGTATTCTAAGTATGCGTAGTATTAAGTATTCATGTACTTACCTATTTAAAATGGGTACTTATAATTTTTTTTAATTGTTATTACCTATATCTCCATTATGCAGCACCAGTTGGACTATACACATAGAACACCCTGATGATTGTTATCTGGAAAAGATCACTCTTAAGACCACCCATTATCACCCAGTTTATTGACAATAATGTTTATATATTATTTTGGTGTGCAATAAAAAAAACATGCTTTTATTTACACATTTGTAGCGACAGACACAGGTTTCGCTGTGGTAAGCCGATGAAAAGTAGCGTGAAGGCAGTCCCTGTCTAGTGTACCAATAGCACACACTCACACTGTTAAACTCTCCAAAAGTAATTAAATTACCAATTTACTTAGCATTTGAACATAATTCCAAATTATGAAGTTACCCAAACTCAATAATCTTCTCAATTAATATATTTATTTGGTAAAAATTCATGGTTCACCTGTTAGTACTTTCATCAACTATAAAAAAAAAAAAATGGTCTCTTAAAACCTATTTATTGGTCCTGGGTCTTCAGGGTGATATGAGCATAAACCTGAAAAATTTACCTTCAGCCATCCCACTCCCCTACAAGCTCAGAACACCTCTAACCAATTTACAAAACTACACAATAATTTGTGTAGCTTTGTTCCTAAGACTTCTCATATTCTACTAAATTTGAATGGACTATATTTATGATCAGCTAGATTAAAGAAATTCTAGGTTAATTCTAAGTTTCAACTTACTAAACTAACCCGGGGACTCACTTTTTGGCTTTTGAACATCTTACTAATGGAACTTCTGGCATGGGCTTTCATCAGTCAGTCATTCATTCACGTTATTGATAATTTCCAGACCAATGTTCATCGGCCCTCCGAAACTGGTATTCATCAAGACATCCGAAGGCACCACACAAGCCACCATTCGACCAGGCGCCCCCATCGGGTCCAAAGGCCAGACTATACTGGTGGCTCCAGCCCCTATCAACACAGAGGCTTCCTCCGTTTTGTCTGTAACCACACCAACTAGCACTATGACCGTGCCAACAATGGTGGTGAATGATTCTCCTGATGAGGCTACGCGGATTTCTCCCTTACCTCCAAGGTAAGTTTTACAGATTGTTGATAAATTTGTTGATCCGATCGCTACCAAACATCACAGGATCACTTGCTGGGCTAATCTGAAGCGAGACCTTAGAGAAGGGTAGAGACCCTTTAGTATTTATTTGTAATTGAATTGAACCGAATGCTGGAACTATTAAAAGAAAAAAAAAACAAAGTAATCTATAGGTACTGGAACAGCCTTGAATATGAAGTGATTTATTTATGTAAAAATTATACCATGCTACAAAAACGTGGTGTAGTTACTACCGGCTTTTATATTAACTTGTTAAAGATAAAAAGTACCTAGGTTATAGTGATATAACTATAATAGCTGGGCATATGGTATCGCGGACTTTTTTGTAGGTAAATAAATAAATATTACGGGACATTCATTTCACACAGCGCCATCTAGTCCCAAACTAAGCAAGGCTTGTAAAAGGGATCAAGATTATGGTTATATCAGACTTGTATACTTTATTTTTCTAAACATACTTTTCATACCTACAATACAATACTTAAACACAGAACAAACATCTATATTCATCACACACAAGTGTTTGACCTGGGTGGGAATCGAACCCACAACCTACAGCTACCACCATCTTACCTAATTCTGTCGTCATAACAACAATTCAAAAAAAAAATGTGTACCGGCATTTAGAGGTAATTTAGCCCCAGTTTCTCAGTTCGTTGAGGATTCCGGGTGGAGTGCGCCTCCACCTTCGGCCTTATCTCAACTTGTAACCAGGTGAGATGAAGGCCAAGCGCTTCCCCGTAGTGCAATAAAAAAAATCTAGTTAGGCTCTAATTTGTTACCATAAACCATGTTTCTAATTAAATTTCTAACAGGATATTGAGGCGGAATGCAGCGGAGAAGAAATATGGCAAGAAACAAAAGACTGATTCTACAGACGAAAAGGAAAAGGCCGACGCTGCGGCTAAAGATGATTCTAGCAAGAGTAAGTAGTCATTATTAAAAACGCGTAAATAATATATATTATTATAAAAATAACGTTTATTGTTCAAAAATATATCCTTGATTATAAAGGGGACAATATTATTTGATCCTCAACAATCTAATTGATGTAAATGTGCACTTTTTTAAATAAACTATATTACTATCTCAATTAATATTTGATCCCATTTTTTAATTATTGGTCTCTCAATTAGGCACAGCCTTATTATAGGGATTTCATGGCATATGTCAGTAGGTTGATACGTTTTTTTTTTCCATCTTTAAATACTTTGTGTTTTTCTTCCAATGAGTCAACACGGCACTGCATTGCGCCCGTCAACATAACGCATAAAGGTGTTGAGCCTCACGTGCCTGTAATTTCACTGGTGACCATACCCTTCAAACCGGAACACAGCATTACCGGCTAGGCTGCTGAAGTGGTAGTACTCCCCCGGACGAGCCCTTTCACTTGGGCTCTACTACTCGTGATATTAGCCATAGTGATAAAAGTAAAGTAATATAAAACAATAATGCTTTAAGAGGTCGATGTGACCCCCCCAGATCTTTTTTTATTGTGTTGTTTCTTACAGAGGTCGACGTGACCCCCAGTTCTTTATTTATTGTGTTGTTTCTTACAGAAAAGGCGAAGGAGCCCGCGAACCCCGCACCAAAGGAAACGGAGATCCAGATCAAAGACGAACCGGAGTGGGACGCTAGCAGCATTGAGGAGGAGGAACGGTCCATTGCCGAGATGCTGCAAGCGGAGATGAACGTCAAATCAGAGCCTAACGATGACATGGATATTGAAGAGGAGAGCCTTGTAAGATTTGTTTTCAATATTACATGACATTAATTTCACACAGCGCCATCTAGCCCCAAACTAAGCATAGTTTGTTATATGGGAATTATATTACGGATAGTAGATTGTAGATTAGCCCTCCATAAAAAAAGGGAATTAATCAAAGCCTCAATAGTAAGTTTTGCCAACTTTTTCTGTTTATGACAGAATCGATAAAACGGTTACACCCGTATCAAAGAAGTTGAAGTTGAAGTTAAAACTTTTTTTTTGTATATGCATACGTACTATAAAATCCAGCATCCGATATGTTTATATACACACATGTTTGTCTTGGGTGGGAATCGAACCCACAACCTACAGCGCAGAAGGCAGAACTACCAACTGAGCTATGAGGCTTGTAAGTACACATTATACTTAATATATTGTAACTAGTAACTGGCTCGGGACTTCATCCCGTAGGTATTTATTAGTGCATCCCTACATTATAAAATATTTTTTGTCTAAATAAAATATACATGTCATAATGTTGAATGTATCTCTAATAGGCTAAACAAAATGTATAAAAAAAGTGTTAAAAATATGATTAAAATATTATAAATACTTAAAAATATGAATAAAATATCGATGAAAATTGACTGTACAAAGCCATCATTACTCTGTTATTAAAAAAAATATAGAATTTTTCACCGCCTCTGGTCTAGTGGTTCAACCAAACCGATCCAAAGGTCCCAGATTCGATCCCCAGGGGAGTACAATATTGTGCGTGGTTTGATTGGCGGAAGGACTTCTGTAAGTCCGCTTCTAGCCAACCGGACTTACAGATGTCCTACCACCATCATACCTCATTCTGTCGCCATAACAACAATTCTAAAAAAAAATTGTGTTCTGGCATTCAGAGGTAAGATAGCCCGTTCCTCAGTTTGTTGAGGATTCCGGGTGAAGAGCGCCTCCACCTTCGGCCTTATGTCAACTTGTAACCAGGTGAGATGAAGGCCAAGTACTGCCACGACGTACAATAAAAAAAAAATACAGGACATTAATTTCACACAACGCCATCTAGCCCCAAACTAAGCATAGCTTGTAATATGGGAACTAGATTACGGATAGAATACACAAATACTTTTCGTAAATACATACGTAACATACGATAAAACACCCAAACACGGATTGGTTACAAGTTGAGAGATATATCTCAACTTGTAATGAGATGAAGGCCATGCGTTTCCCCGTCGTACAATAAAAAAAAATGACGCGAATATATTGTATTTTGTCAGATATACAGTCCCCTGGCGTGTGAGCTATGCGCGGAGGTGTTCACTGTGCCAGGCGCGTGGGTGCGCCACGTGGAGGGCCACGCGTTGAACACGCCGCATGCACGGAAACGGAAGAACAGGTCCGCGGTGAGTAACACTCGCACACGTCCTTGCACACGTCGACACACCATTGGTGTCCAGTCTCCTACTGCTGGCTCTGTCCAGCTGTCTTCCTCCTCCTAAGCTGGAGCGTTTCAGGCTGATTGGTAATACCGGTGAAGGAGGATACATACGATTGCATTACGTCGACATACCATTATATATATCCTATATACATTATATATCCTGTATTTAATCAGTTTTGCGAGTGCACGCGCACTAATGGCTATATGTGCCGTAAGTATTTGTTTGTTCGTTGCGCGGTCGCTCAATTCATGTATCTACCCATGTATATATATATTTCATATTATTAATAAATGTGTTGTATACTCGCTCGTAAGTTACATAATGTTATTGACTGACAATGAGGACCTAGTGTTTAGTCAAACCTTATTAGGTTTAAAAACACTACTGACAATTATATGTTAAAATTTTAAGTGAATAAATCTATCTATCTATCTATCTATCATTGGTGTCCAGCCTCCTCCAAAGCTGGGGGGTCAAAGTCAAAGTCAAAGTCAAATATTTTTATTAATTAAGATTTTTAGGATCATTTTGAAACGGCAAATCTACCGCCTGTTCGGAATCGCGACCAGCACACAAGCAGAAAGGCAAGAACCTCGGGGTTTTGTCATAATCACACCTTGGCAGGCTGAATGGTAATATGGTGACGGAGGAAGCTGGTTTCTTCTGATATTCTGATCGGGATAGTTTTTATCCATCTGTGGACTGTGGTTCGCCCACCGGTTTCAGATTCAGAGGTCCCGGGTTGTATCCCCAGGGGGAGTACAGTATTGTGCTTGGTTTGGTTGGTAGGACTTTGTTTAAGTCCGCCTGGTTAGCTGACACCGTTTTCTAATTCTGTCATTACAACAATTCTATAGTTGTTGCGTTCCGGAATTTAGAGGTAATAAGATAGCAAGTTTATCCATTTGTTGAGGATTCCGGGTGAAGTGCGATTCCTCCTTCGGCCTTATCATAACTTGAAAATCAGTTATACAAAAAAAATATACTTTTAAAGGTTGTATCACATAGTCCATCGTCCCTGTTAAGTTGTTGGCCTTCCTTACTAGTTGCTTACGTCCGAGGTGTAATTTCACACTTACACTTACACTTCTTACAACACTAGTGGTGGGACCAGAGTGCCTAGTGTGAGTTTTACACTTGCTCAATACCTGCTCGAACGCGTTTCGGTTTACAAGGATTTTATGAAAAATAATATCAATAAATAAATATTACAGGACATTCATTTTACACAGCGCCATCTAGCAAAACTAAGCAAAGCAAACTAAGCAAAGCTTGTAATATGGGAATGAGATTACGGATATAATACTTTTTTTTTTTTTAAATACATACTTATCATACAATACATTTATCTATTCACCATTCACGGTGAGCAAACGCGAATCGATTGCAACTCGCACTAGGCACTCTGTGCTCTGGGCTAGAGCTGGACAAGCCTTAAGATCAAGAGCTGACCAATCATATAAAAAAAACTAGGCAGCAAATACTCACTTATTTCAGAGCGATGACACTGAAGAAACGATGGCGCTGCTTCGATGCGATCTATGTCAGAAGCACTTCCCTAATCCGAGAGAATGGGTCAGACATATACAAAGCACGCACACGGAAACAGGTCAGTCTTGATTTTACTGTGATACACCTGTAGATCAATATTATATTTATATCAGATACAGAGTGAATTTTGGGGGTAACAAAGTGAAAATGTTCAAATGAGACCAGTATTATATTAGTATGATACCATTCAGAGTAAATTAAAAAAAAATTGAGGGCAGCAAAGCTGTGTGGAACCGTTCAAATTAGACTGTACTCGTTTTTTTTTACGGATATTTTTTTTTTGTAAATTAACTTATACCATAATTGTAGCCAATCAGAAAGGTCTAGAAACATCACATAGTTCAAGTAAGACAAAAATAACTTGTTGACAAAAATATATATGGTTGTTTATGGTCGTCGAGAACAATTGAATCCCAGATTACGTAATAGTTAACAACGCGATAAGTCCGCGCATACTAGAATAATCTATAGAGTTGGATATAAATATGTCGCGCGACTCTGAATGAGAACAGTATTGAGTTACGATACAGCGAGATAACATCAAATGATAACATTGCTTAGTGATTCAAAAGTATAACTTAGTAGTGTTTAACTGAGAGTAATTGGTTTGATGCTGAATAAACGTGTCCTATTCTTAATTTTACAAACCCCTGCCCCCTCAGCACGGGGCGGAGATAAAATTTTTGTCCTCTGTTTTTATCCACCTTGTCAGAGCATTTTGTCTCCCGATGGTGGATAAAATCGGAGGACAAACATTTTATCCCCGCCCCGTCCTAAGGGGGCAGCTCGTAACAATATACGAAAACCCGAATCACAGAAAATACATGTTCATAACGCAATAGTTTGTCTCGGGTGGGAATCAAGCATTTTTTTTTTTTATTATTGTAACACAATGAAGCACTTGGCCTTCACCTACAGCGCCGAAAGCAGAGCTACTACCGGTTGCTTTGAGGCCAGTTATTCAAAACCGGTAACCGTATTCGCGGTAACCAAAAAAAATGTATCGCAATCGATCCAGTTACTTGTAAGGATAAGATATCTCTAAAATAGCAATTTAGCTATTATAGAGTTGTGATAATATATGATTACTGACTAATTTATAATAAAATTTTTGATTAATTTAATTTATTTGACTTATCATAATTTGACTATTATTTTTGTTTCTTTTTCGTTTTAAATTAAATTTATAAATTAATCAAACTGACTGCTGCGTAAATTTAAAATTTATGTAAATTATATTTATTTATAATTATTATTGTGTTTTACTTTGTTTAAACTGATGTGTAACAATGTTATGAGTAAATGAACTATGAACTAACTACTAGAAACATTAGAAATTGTAGAAACGAGGGTTATTAATTATGAGGTATATCATCCGAAAACTTTGAATGCACATCTAAAAATCTCAAATAGGAATATGCAGTCTTTTTTGAACGTTTTTCTACAGCTAAAGCTGTAGAAAAAGCTCCGTCTGTGCTAAAGCACAGACGGAGACCTGCCCTAGGTGACCCTTGCTGCTTCCTCGCTTGCTTCATTTTAACAATTCACTCTGTACTTTACTTTATTGGGGAAGAATTACCCTGATTGGTTTAATATTGAAAATAATATTCCTTTTCTAAGTGGGCGTTGTTAAAAATAAAAATATTTTCTGAGTTGGTGTTGTAAAATCTCGTCAGCTATTATAGCAATTATTATACACAAACAGTGGGATCATAATGGAGTAAGCCAAAATCAGTTTTTAAGCAGAAATGCAGCTTTTGATGAAAATCTCCGTTCAAAATCACGTGACGGACTTTGTTCAGTACTTATCGCTATTTGTAATGGTGTACCTTATTAAACACGAGCCTTCTCCAAAAAGTAATGATTTCGCAATAACTACCGCACTTGGCAGGCGGATTGATAATTGACACAGTAAAGGCTACACATTCTTATTACTAACTAGTGGAGCACCCGTGATTTCGTATTATTTTTGTAAGATAAAAAGTAACCTAAAATACACCTTATAACATCAGCTATCTGCCAGTGAAAGTCCCGTCAAAATCGGTCCAGCCGTTTTGAAGTACTTAAGGAACATACTCACATACTAATTTACTATCTTATTTTATATATTAGATTTTAGTATATAGTGGCGCAGCGCCACCTACCGGGCTGTTTCTATATTTTTCACACACATTCAAAATATATAAAACTTTAAAGATATTATGTTAGTACATGTATAGGCTTTCTATGATATGATTATTACTATTTCCGCTCTACGGCCCATATTCTAAAACTACATCAGTAACGGGATTCCTTACTACGAATTGAGTTATTTTTTCGAAAATAACATCCTGTTATGTAACATTTGAAGCTGTCATTATGTTCAAAACAATTAATAATAGCTTCAAAACTGATTCAAACTGATTCGAGACTTGCCGACAGTCGCGACACACTTTTAAAAACTGTCAAGTAGTCGATATTCGAGTCTCGATTCATGTTTTATTTTATAAAACTATATTCATCGGCACATAGCTGAATGATTGTTGTGTATATGTGGCTTATTCTCGACAAACGAACATCAATATATACTTAAACCTTTGCCCTTACGATTGGTGCAATTACAGTATGATTTATCTACCAGCATTGGTTGTATTCAATCGTAGAAATATCTATCAAAAAAGAAAGGAGAAAAAAAAATCTCAATGAAAGCCAAATCTTGCGCGAGTGTTAATACATTGAATCGAAAAAAGTTTGGTGCCAATAACTTTATTATGAGTAAAACCCGTGTTCAAATATGTTTTTTTTTTATATGTTATCACTAATATTAATATTCTTTTAATATACTTTCAATAATGGCAGACGGGTCAGGACCGGTACAAACGCTCTAGGTATAGGTACTCTACTCAACTGAAACGGAATCAGAAAGATAAATCTCGATGAAAACAGCTGTTATATAATGAAATCATCTATATAATTATCATTTTAATTCATTAAATATGGTCGCGCGCAATGAACCTTACATCATGCCAAATTTCAAGTCTATAAGTTTAGCAGTCTGAATGATAAACGTGTGTGATAGACATTAGAGATTTGAGATTTATAAAAAAAAAAAAACATTCCATTTTACTTTACCGATTTCTTTAATAATATTTCAGTCCCTGTAATTCGAATATTTCCATCCATAGTGTAATTGCACCATAAAAAAAAATCACCCCACACTAACCCTACAATCATAATAATCACTTCAGTTATGTACCTTATTTCACAGCGTTTTGTAACTAAAGCCCTTAAACTCAATTTATTTAGGCTGTAGCTATGACATTCAGTCAAAGCGTTGTGAATATTCTCTCATTCGGCGATCAAATATATAAGTATATTATAATAAAAAGACGTACGGTGTTCGGTTGTCTAGAACTGGCCATGTCAAACAACAGAGCGCCACCAAAACGACACAATCGTTTCACAGAGGGCGAGCAAAGCAAGACGTGCTCGCAATGCCGGAAGTGCTTCCCTTCGCACGCCAGCATGCTTATTCACATGCGGACACACACTGGTAAGTGATCATTATAAGGACTTTATTACCAACTTCTTTTTTATAGGACGTGGGAAGCGCCTTCATCTACTTTTTTTTTACTATTATATTAACACACACAAAAACAAGAGAAATAAAAATTCTATAGCTTAAATAATCCACCAAAGTTTGAGCATAGCTACACATAATCTGCATCAGTTATATAATTTAAAAAAGTAAAAAAAAAAAAAGTTGCCAGCAAATACAGGTGGCAGCTCACTCCATCTTCAATGAATGAGGAACTGGCTATTTTATCTTACTATGCCGGTACATCAAAATTTTAGAATTGTTGCTATGGGGACAGAAATAGGAAAGATGGTGGTAGCTAGCCAGGCGGACTTAAACCAACTCCTACCACCAACCAAACCAAGCACAATATGGTTCTCCCACTGGGGATCGACCTGGGACCTCTGGATCTGACACCGTTTGGCGAACCACTACACCGAAAAAGCGATAAATGATATAGGAACATCGCATATATTTTTGCAATGGCAACGCCGACATCTAACACATGACTAACTTCAGCCCAAACACGCCACGTTGTTTTTCGCTCAGTTGAAAAAACCAGTTTCAAGTTCACGTGTACCATTGTAAATTGGGATTTTCTTAAAAGCTTTGGCTGCGTGTCCATTTTTGTTACTTTATCCTCCACGACCACGACTCAGAGCAAGTTGGGTGCCGAGAATGATCCCAGCGGCTCAGAAACAGCAGCGCGTCGAGTGTTATCGCGAGTTTTTGGGATCCCTGTAACAGAACAAGGACGAAATTTTGAACAGGATTGTTACTTTCGAAACTTGGGTTCATCATTATGATCCTGAATCAAAACAGCACATAGACAGTGGCAGAAAAAGGCGCAGCACTCTCTAAGAAATTCAAGGTGTCACAAACAGCTGGAAAGATCATGGCTTCGGTTTGTTGGGATTCAGAGGAGATTTTGTTAATCGACTACAAAAAAATGCATTTTAATATCATAGGGGGATACTATACCACTCTATTAGAAAAATGAAAAGAGATAGGGAAAATGAACTCCAGACACTCCTGCTTTTGCATTACAACGTCCCCTTTCAACAGAGCCATGTTTCAATGGCTGCCTTGCATAAGTGGCTACGAAACACTAAATAATCCTCCAAATAGTCCTAGCTCGCTCTGATTATGTTTCCAAAATTTAAAAAAGAACGTCGTGTTTTTTTTTTATTGAAAATGAAGAAGTTAATTCTTCAATTTCAGCTTATTTCGAAGGCTTTGACAAAACATGTTTTTTGAAGTTATACTTCTTTTGGCGTGTTTTGAAAAAAATATGAGAGCGTATTTTTTACGATGCGCGCGCACACCGACACCTAAGAGCGACACCATGACGTTGGTTCGTAACTGTCTCTTAAGTACCTATTCCTGAGAACTGTAAACTATATTCAAGCTAGTTTAAAGAGTATAACAGTAATGAGGTAGTTATTCAAATACATGTATATGAATCTACATTACGTGTTTCATATAAGTGGAGATAAAAATATAGATAGATACATAAATATACATGTGTATTTGTGTGTGATTTGGTGATTAATGATAATTTATCGAGAGTATTCGTGATAAAAGTGTTTTTTTATCTTTTAAATTCTTTTAAGTGGGCTTATACCTCTTTTGGTTAACTGTCCGTATGTATTCTTTTACTATTTTTTATCTCATGTTTATTATTTATTTACATAATATTTTGTATTATTTGATAAATTATTTATTTTGTTGTTGGACGGGAAAGCGCTTGGCCTTCATATCACCTGGTTACATGTTATGATAAGGCCGAAGGTTGAAGCGCACTTCACCCGAAATCCTGAACAATCTGAGGAGCTGGCTGTCTTACCTCTAAACACAACAATTTAGAATTGTTGTTATTGTGACAGACTTAGGTAAGATGGTGGTAGCTAGCCAGGCGGACTTGAACAAAGTCCTAACACCAACCAAGCCAAGCACAATATTGTACCCCCCTGAGATCGAACACGGGACCTCTGGATCTGATACTGGCGGGTAAACCACTAGACCACAGAGGCATCAATAGAAAATGGGGACATTTGCCCTGCAATAGTCGGGTCAAAAAATAGTGTAGGAAAATTTGTAAACTAAAATTATGTAGGTATCTTTGCCCCTAAAACTTTATCGGTCTTATTACAAAAAATACTTTAAACCAGGTTTAAACCTGAACTACTTAGTCTGGGTTTAAACCGGTTTAAAGTTGGCACCACGTCTAAACGGTGATCTTATTACAAATTATGGTTTAACGAAAGCCATAGATTATATGAAAATATCGGTACAAATAATTTATTAATTCGTTCATTTCGATCGTGGCTGGAAACGTCTAGGACAATTTTATGTCATCTGTCAATGAAAACAAAGAAATTAGAAAAAAGTGTATCGAAAGTTTGGGAGACAATAATGCACACCCAATAATGTACGACCCGATAATGCACGACCGTAATATAATCCGTGTCCACTTTTTTTTTATTGGACATCGTTGATGCCTTGCTTTCATGGGCAAGTGCAAGGAGAGTGTTGTTTTATTTCCCGTACGACCCGCTGACCTCCGTAGCGAACAAATGACAGAACCGATACGGCCAAACCCGACTCTACCTGGTCTTATGCGTGACATTGGGGTGTGTATATAAAAAAGGCGGAGCTAGAAGCTTTCTGGCGGGAGCTCGTCCCAGGAAACATGCATGCAAGTTTATTTTTGTATAGGCAACTATTCACTGCAAATGTATTGTATGAACTCGCGGAACTCGTACATTATCAGCACGTGTTGATAACCAATAATGTACAAACAATAATTGGAAGCCATGGTTTCAAAATATCGGGTGTGTCAAATTGTATTGAAATATTGAGATTCGAAAGTTTCTATCTTCTACATTCACAAAAAAATGGATAAACCTAGAAAAAACGAGCTGAATATATTTTCTAGATATAATGAGCTATCTGGAAAACTCCGAAATGAGGTAGAAATTAAACTAGTGTGGAAAATAATGAAATTGACTGCAAAGTCAAATATATCCAGACATCGCAGAGCAATTACAGACTGGTGGTAGGGAAAAGTGAAAAGCCACCTTCACTCTCATCCGAGGATTTAGCAATAATGGACAATACTCCTCACGACTTTATAGTCAAAGTCAATGACTATGATAGTGATGCACTGGTCATACTTGCTTTAGTATTTTATACCAAGTCTAAAAATGCCTACTTTGTTGTATATTCTAAATACTTAGTTTAGATTCCAACGCTAGCAACACCAAACTCCACAGCTACGGCAACTCATCCAATTTCTGGCCCTAGGGTTTACCATTGGGTTTACTGACCTAACTATCAAATATCCTATTGTTACAACAATCAAATTGGCTCTACAGAGCCAATTTTTAAATAATTCTTCTATTTAAAAAAAATGATGATTCAACAAGACTACGTCAGAAAGAGGGTGATAATTTTGGATTTCAACTTTTTTTATTTAATTATACCTTCTGCCGTCGCAATAAACATCAAAAATCCGAAGAAAATGTGAATAAAATACCACAAAGTTGAACCGAAATACCCTTTACATAATAGCTAAACGTGTAATTGTGTTTTGTTAGTCTGTCCATCTTTACTGCAAAAAAATACTTACGTTAAATTATTCGACGAGTAATAACTTTTGCCTTAACTTACCATAATAAATTGCTTGACGAGCTTGACTTTATTTTAAACATATTTTAAAACCTTTCTGGTAATTATGTTTAAAATAAAGCTTAAGAGATGGCTATTAATCATGTATTACTTATTCGTTACATGATTATTTTAATTACAGGGATATTCAATTATAGCGTATGACATTTGATATCACTCGTATTATATCTGATCATTATTATTGACATAACTGAAGTTAGGAAGATTTAGTACCTTATAGTACAAAATTGTTATTACTCACTTTATTTGTTTATTTGATCTCAATGAAATGTTGTGTTAAACATTTGCATGCCTGATCGGTAGGACATAAAGACATGTAATTATTTACCAACTTATCACATGTTCTGGCACATAAATTATCTTATCTAATCTCCTAGATTGGCATTTGGTATTGGGTATAGAGATATATATATGTCAGCGTTAGATTATAAGCACCGTCCGTTTGTAATATGCCGAGGCACGGGTGAGCAAAAATGGTGATCGATGATGAACCCGTCCGGACATGACCTCTCCATCCCGACAGAAGTCGTCCTGTGGTTTCAGTTAACTCTATTTCTGATGGAACTAGATCGAGAACGGGGGGCACCGCGTGGAGGATAACTACTAGGCTTGCCTTACAGGATTCGATTGTACATTTCAGTAAGGCTATTTGCTCATCTCACCCTCTTGAGGAGAGAGTGAGGCAGGTCTGTGTCTATGCTAAAGCAAGCAGCAGAACTAGAGAAGCTAGAAATAATGCGTAATTTAACAAACTGTAAAAGTATGCTTTCAATACACCTTACTTACCTTAAGTGTTCGAGGCTCTCTCTTGTTGCTAACTTTTTATAATATCCCTTCTAACATGAAACAAAGGTTGATGACGTTTAGAAAAGTGCTCTCAAAACCATTGCCTTAGTAGTCGTGGATCTACCCCTCCACAGCCTACGGATGTCGTAAAGTCAACCAAAAAGGCAGCAGCTTTTTTCTGTGTTGACAAAAATTTTACTGTGAGCATCAATATGTTATTATAGAGGAAGCTCTTTTTTGACATAGTAATGGACATTAATTAACTGTACTATATTTCATGTTTTCACTCATTTTCAAAACTTGAATCGTGTTTACCCTATTTGCAACCCGTAAATTACATTTAAATACAGGGGTGATTTCAGCAAATCTAAATAAAGTTAATTGTGAAGTCAAACCACTTTGACAGTCTATCCTACAAGACAAACCAAGCGTTTTTACCCCTAATTCACCCCTTTTTTAAATTAAGATATATATTTAATGAATTTGCAGCCGATTCTCTTTCAAATGACACCCCACAAGCCAAAATCTTCTCGTCGCACTCAACACCCCTATTTCTCTAAAACTACCATATTGTCAAAAAAATCCTCGTACAAATTAATGAGTATTAATATAATCACTGCATGTTCAAAATTTTGAATTGATTGGATCAGCCATTCAAAAGATAGGGTCGAATAACTTTATTTCTTTTCACCCTTGATCTATCTCAAAAACTACCACACTTATAGTAGGGGAGCCCAAGCGGGGATTTCGGGATTTACTGAAGCGCGGCAGATTAATATACAGGGGGATACCTTGTACCCGGTTAAGTACCTCCACAAAACATGAGGCCCATATATAAGGCCGCTCGTGAAGGATACAGGATCAGATTAGTAAAAAAAAATTGACTATCAGAAATTCTCGAGCGCGTCAGATTAAGGTAGGGTGAGTTAATTACATCCTAAAAAGTGTATATTCCACTAATCTGACAATTTGAGAGTGACGTAAAAAAAGGGGAGGGCAACAAAGTTGTAAAAAAAAAACGTCATCTCGACATTCTCGAGCGTAGCTAAATTTTTTTTTATTTTGAAGGAAATAATTCAAGAATAATGAAAAATATATAATCTGACGATTTCCGCAAGCCGAAATAACAAAAAATCGTCGATAAAGTTAAATGCGTGCAGCTGCGTGATGCCTACATTTCCTTCTCCGCGTTTCTATTCCTCTCTCACTCTTTCTCTATCTATTACTCTCTCACTCCGTCCCCACTCTGGTTTCTGTTGCCATGACCCATCACAGCTGATCATAAAGACTCGTTCGTGGCATACTGTTTACAACGTGTTTCCAACGTTTTGGTTTTTTTGCTATTTTAATATTATTTGTGTGAATTAATCCATTCAAAAGTTATTGCGGTTTGAAAATTCCAAAAATAGTGTTCTATGAAACTTCTATCAGACTTTCGAGCTGGGAGAGCTCAAATGCATAGAAATATTATTTCTTTGAACTCAGCGAGCTCAAAATATCACATAAATTATATTTTGAGCTCAAAAATGTCATAAGTACAATTTCAAGCGCCCAGGAATGGAATTAGCGGGAAGTTGCAGGGATGGCCTTTAAAGTGAACCGCTTTTCTAATATTTTTTTGTCAGATCAGGCGAATCCCTCTAGATAATCGTCAGATTATGAGACAGTACGTTAAGAACATAAAGATGAACCATATATATCTTAATCTGACGCGCTTGAGTATTTCAAAATGGCGATTTTTTTTTGCACATTATGAAAATGACCGCGAGTTTGCGTCCCATCGAAATCGTCAGATTAGTGAATGAGAGCTTTTTTTTGGTGTACTTAACACTCCCTTAGAAAATCTGACGCGCTCGATAATTTTTTTTTTTTTTTTCATTTTCAACCCTTAAATACAACCACCCGCATCATGCAAACGATCAGATTAACATACGTACATTATTAAAAATACGTAGGGCATTGATGCTATCAATATCTGATGCGCTCGAGGATGTCCATGCAACAGTTTTTTTTTACATATTTAAAAATCTATAGCCGCTTCCCCCACCGATGTAAAGGTATATATCATATAACATTTTTTTCTTCTTATTATCTAAGCTTTGCATCCCAATAGGTCTCTACGACGCTCGAGTAAATCCCCATTTAGCCTCGTGGGCTCCCCTACTATTATCAAAAATCCCCCGCGGCAATCGAATTATATTTACGTTATCTCTGTACAGATTAAATTTCATGAAAATTGAATAATCCGTTCGATAGTTATGCCGTCACAAACATTTCATACTTACGTTATGTGGAACTTTATTTATAAAGTGTGTAAAACTGTTTGTTCTCTGAATACACTACAAAAAAATATATATACATAAATACAGTGCCGGATTTCCCAACATAACTCTGAGATCTCGTTCGCTTCGCTCACTCGATCAATTAAAATAATGTATTACTATAATTTATACCTATAGTTTGTAAAGTTGTGTGGGTTAAATACATGTGTATTTCTTTCTTTCGTCTTGGATTCAGATAACCGCAAAGGTCGCGTCACTTAAACATATCTGGAGGGGATGAATTTGCGCATCGGGTACAGTTGCGTATTATTTGCTATTAACTTATTCAGGCGTAATTTTTTTTAAAGAAAATATATTTATATACTTTGAAATATATTGGAATTATAAAATAAACAATTTAGTCGAGTAATTTTTAGTTTAAGTAATAAAAAACAAAAAAAGACAAGGGAGAGACTTGCGTTCCAATTAATTATCCTGGGTCACATGGAAACCAGACCTCAAGCTCATATCATAAAATGGAGGTCCCATTTTATGATATGGTATAGCTATTCTCAAACTTTCGGAAAGCCTTATCGGATTGGATTCGGAAAACATCCGATGGAGATTCCGGGTATTCTTAATTCTATAAGCTAATATTATCATTTACTATTTCCATTTACATTATTTTCGATGTCACGACATGAAACACGATTTTACCCTTTTTCACTACTCTTCAAAATAGTATAATTGGTGAAGTAAAACTCCCCAAGTTTACATGGATGATGTTTTATAATATTGAAATAAGTAGACATATAGAAACACACTGGAAAACGTTGATATAGATATAAAATTAAAAGGTCACTGAGATTTGTCCTCGACGTCCTCGTACGTATTATTAAGAACGGTAAGGTAAGAGGGGCGGGGGTCCGGGGGACGGAGCGCCGCGCAGTGCGTTCGGTAGGCTGGTATTTGTTTCGTAAACAATAATTTATTACATAATTAATAACAAAAACGGGTTTTCATCGCGTACCTTTTTATATTCCCGACAGTCTACCCGTGACCAAGGCCGTTGTAGCACGGTCAAAACTGTCGGGAATATAAAAAGGTACGCGATGAAGACCCGTTTTTGTTATTAATTATGTATAATAATCGCGATAATTTAAAAAACGCTAACAATTTATTTTATGTGTAGCATTGCGAGGTAGAGTATATCGGGGAGAAATGGACAAGTCATTACCCTGAAAGATTTAGTGAACTATGCTTCGTCCATTGAGGAGAGACGTGTTGTGGTGACCTCATTGAGACCTTCAAAATACTTTCTCACGTGTGTAATCTGCCTTACCTCCTCTGTGGTTTGCCCACCGGTGTACCAGAGGTCCCGAGTTCCGTCCCCAGGGGGAGTACAATATTGTGCTTGGTTTGGTTGGTGGTAGGACTTTGTTTAAGTCCGCCTGGCTAGCTACCAACATCTTACCTAATTCTGTCGCCACAACATCAATTCTTAAATTGTTATGCTCCGGCTTTTAGAGGTAGGTAAGATAACCAGTTCCTTAGTATGTTGAGGATTCCGGGTGAAGTGCGCTTCCACCTTCATAAATATTTTCTGAGAAGCCCGTGGTCATGATTAAACCGTGAACCCATGATGCACAAGAGCGCTGCAACCATTTTAATACTATCTAATAAAAAAAAAATAACAAGAGTATTCGAGAACTCCACAGAATTTCCGAAATGATTTGAAAATAGCGTTGAAATCTATGGGATTCTAGACGTTTTTGATAGAAAAACTATCCGTGTGTTTGAGATCGCTTCAATGTAATGTAACTTAAGACTAAACTAGATTGATGAATGAAGTAATTTAATTAATTAATTAAGTCATTTAATTAATTAAGCTAATTAATTTATTCGTTTTATAAAGCTGTTGCTAATAAATAAAATAAAATAAAACTTGACAGGCGAGCGTCCATTCATCTGCGGGCTGTGCAACAAAGGTTTCAACGTGAAGTCCAACCTGCTCCGTCACCTGCGCACGCTGCACGACCAGTCGATCTCCCCCACTCAGCTGGAGGAGGAGGAGCCCCCGCCGCTCGAGGTCAAGCGGGAGACATGAGCCAGGGGAGGGGGGGCAGGTAACTCACTCACTACTTATCACTATTTTAAAGAGTTCAATACAACCGCAACCCATATTTTTTTTATGTTTTCATTTCACGGTACTCACTAACCACTTATCTCAATTTTAAAGAGTTTCAATATAACCGCAACCTCATATTCTGTTTGTGTTCATTTCAAGCTTAAGTTGCCTATCATTTTTACAATGCTACCCTCACTAACAATTTTTTTTTTTCATAAACAGTATACTAACTTTTTTTTAAAAATTTTTCTATTTTTGTATTTGGGGCAGGCGTACGTGGGCTGAAATGATGATGACGATTAATATTTGAATGTAAATTTATAAGTAGAAGTGTTGTCGTTTCTTGGTTTCGACAGGTCCATTCCAAGTTTTTCATGTAACGTGTTGTACTGACAGGTAGAGGGCGCCCGCGTCGCACACCGTACATGAGAGCTATGGTGGACGCGAACCGACGCGCCAACGAGGGTAAGCTCGAAGCCGCTAGCGCCAGCACTAGCGCCAGCACTAGCGCCAGCACTAGCGCCAACACTAGCGCCAACACTAGCGCCGGCGCGGCCACGGCGCGCAAGCAGAGCTACTCTCTCTTCCTGAAGCAACGGGCCGTTCTCTTTTCGGCCAAGAAGTGGAAACAGTGACGCGACGATACCTTCTGTTGGTGAGGAATCTCTTTGAAATACATTTTCAGACGTATTACCCTTTGAAAATATTCTTCCTAAATACGCTAGAAACCTTTACACATACTATCTCTTTGAAATACATTTTGCGTCAATGAACTTTTTCCACCTTTGTGGTATAGTGGTTCACCCACCAGTGTCAGATTCAGGGGATCCGGGTTGTGTCCCCAGGGGAGTAAAATATTGTGCTTTGTTTGGTTGTTGGTAGGACTTCGATTAAGTCCGTCTGGCTAGCTGCCACCATCTAACCTAAACAAGTCGCCATAAAAATTCTAAATTGTTATGTTCCGGCACTTAGAGGCAAGTTAGCCAGTTCCTCAGACTGTTGAGGATTCCGGGTGAAGTGCGTTTCCACCTTCGGTCTTATCATAACTAGAAACCAGGTGAGATGATGGCCAAGCGCTTCTCCGTCGTATAATAAAAAAAATTACTTACTAGAAATTCCATAATTTGTAGAAAACAAGTAACAGACAAGAAAAATAACAAAATGTTTATGGGTCTAGCGTATTTATATTGTAATCATAATTTATTTCAAAGACTTTCCTCGCCAGTCAACAGTAGTCTATATTTGTTATGAAATATAGCGTTCGCAAAGTCACTAACACTTGCCCCACCCTCCTTTAATTTTAAGTCGGATAATTTTGTATCAGGTATAAGTTTCCTTTGTTTTTTAAGACTTCTAGTCAATTTGCGGAAGAATCGCATAATATTTTTTTTCGTTTTAAATGTAAGTTTATTTATTGATTGATGAGTAGCTTGTGATTACTTTTAATAAGGAGCGTAAGCCTTAATTACTACTACCTTAATTTGTTGACATTGTTGACCCAACAATGGTTTGGTCAACAATGTCGCGAAAGTTTTGATGAACATGTTGACTGAACATTCTGTCTCCTGCAACTTTAGATGTCTGTGCGAGCATTAAACAGTTCAAAAAAACGCAGTTAAAAAGTTCAGCAACAAAAAGTTCAACAACATAAAATAATTTACCGCCCCCAAGCGCGGATGCTTTCATTCCACCGCGCCGTCGCGGCAAACAATGTTTGCTGGTTTTGTTAAATGCACTTTGTTGTATTTACAAATATTATAATGACACAAAAATTCACAACCCGCGCTCAAGCTGAGTATCACTATGACACAAAAAAATCTGAACCTGCGTCGGGACGCTCATAGCTCAGTTGGAGAGCGTTACCGGCTTTAGAAAAAGATGCTGGTTTGAGTCCTGTTGTGAATTTTTGTGTCATTCTAACATTCGTAAATGTTGTGACGAAGTGTGATCACTTGAAACACAAAAATTTGTTGTATTTGTCAAACCACGCCCACTTTTATGTTGTGACAACTTGCTGTAGTATTAAGGCAGCAGGAGACCCGTTTTAAGATGTGCTATTTTTAATGAATTCCTTGTTTTCATTGGTTATGTAATGATGTGCATCCGAGCTCATAATTGCATTCAATAACTTGTGATATATTACACATTCTACAATACATTTAATTATTTTGTGCCTGGGGTATCGTACTGCAGGGCAAAGTCCTTCCTTTTAAAAAATAACGTGACTTTCTACTAGCTAAGTGAGAGCAGTTATGCAGATGCTAGCATTATTTTTACTTTAGTCACAATGACCATACTTAAAAAGCTTAATCGCATAAATATTATTTATCCAATATAAAATGTGCAGTAAACGCCATCTAGAGTAGAAGTGAAATAACCAATAACGCTACTTTTGTACTTATTATTATATAGTTGTTAGTTTTTAAGATCTCATGAAAGATTAGTGTAACAGTAATGATTAGTGCTTTGGTTAGTACCCGCTTAATGAATTTTATTTATATTCAGGCACGTATTTGTGTTAGGATAAGTTATTTTATGATGTGGTGGTCTTTCTTGTACTGTTTTTGACATTCCAATTGTATTTTCAAATGATTTTAAACATTTCCAATAGTAAATAAGTGTAATGATGTCGTGTACATTTTCAAAATTCATGTAAAACATGATTATATTTTGGTGTGATTGTCATTTTGAAATTTGATGTCGAGATTTGTCTTGCTTTTGATTACATGAAGTATATGTAAATGCTTGATGCCTGGAGGCATTGAGGCTCGACCACGATCAGATTGAACGCGAGAGGGCGCCTGTGACTTTGACTAATTGCAAGAGAAAATAAAAGTGTCATTCTTGCCATGTTTATTATGACATTGATGCAGTGTTTCTTCTAAACCGCTTACTCGTCTCCAAGATGCTTATAACAGATAAAAAAAATATGCGGGCCAGTCTTTGCGGATTGCCGATAGAAGTGAAACCTGAGTAACTTGTGAGTTGTATCGTCGACCAATTTAAACTTGAATCCTTGAACACTTCTATAAAAACCAAAAATAATTCGAAATTAATAATGTAATAGTTCGGCGATACAATTCACAAGAGCGTGCGGTGGCGATGACGCGAGTTTTACGCTTTTTGTTTACCCAAAAAGTACACATATATACACAGTATACATAGCTAGATATAGCTCATAGCAAGCGTTCGGTGACGATGACGCGAGTTCCATGTTTTTTGTTCACCCAAAAAGTGCTCGACCCGCCTGAAGAAGTTTTCACTTCAAAAATATTCAAAAATATAAATATGGTGACCTTAGTGGACTGAAATCCCGCTGTGGAGTTTATCCACCATGGCTTTAACTAAACCAACCCCACTCAGCTCTGCGAATAGAACTACCGGAGAAGACTTGGTGACACTTATTGAGCGACTGATTTCGTGACGACCTCTCTGCCTGGGCCAAGTATTTCTACCAATATTTGTACAATGTTGATTTAATTAGCAACTTATCAAGTCGGCCGTTTTTATTGATATATAGTTTTTAAGTTTTAATTCATGTTTTGAGAGAATGGAACTAAAAAGGCTGGTTATATTTTCGTTATTGTGAATTTCGCACTATGCAGTTGGCGGATGCGATTTGTAATTTAAAAAAAGGACATATACTTAAAATAAAATTAATAATTGTATGAACAACGTCAGCGCAAGACAAATCTGTCCTATTTTACTACTCATAGTATGTAGGTACTGAATTATAAATGGAAAATAAAACAATATGAAAAAATACCTGTGCCTTTTCATTTTGTTGCTTCTATAGTTTTATCATAAGTTTTTAAACATGAATATGTAGTATGAATGTTATACGAAAAAGTAATCGTAACAGGTTTTAAATACAAAATTTTACAGCATTTCGTTACACGGAAAGCAATGAACTTATAACTACACATTCATACACACAAACTATTAAAATGCAAAAATAGAACATATATTAAAATAATATTCAGCGCTACAAAATTACAAAGTTTTGTGGGCGAATGTTTTTGCAAGTGATACGGGGTATAATGTAAGTCTCTTGATACTACCCTCGTTATAACGCACATTTTAACGGTTTTGCCGTTCGGATTTTGTTCGGTATTTGAAAAATTTATTTTAACAATTTAACAATTGCTAAGAATTATTGTCTTGATTATAATTCCTGTTGGTTCGTGTGAAATATTTAACGGTTTAGCCGTAGAATTCCGTACTTCTTGGTGATTTTATTTTTAGATATTTTATTGTATGTCGTTAATATAAAGGTTATACCTATTTATGTCTCGGATATTAACAGTTACATTTTTCAGTATCCTTTTCAGGACAAGCCTGTCCGGGCTGGCGCAGCTGGCCCGAGCACGAGTGCTTGTAAACGTGAGGATTACATACGCTGTTATAATATTTTGTCTTGAGCTAAAACACAAGTAGATATACTTGACCAGAGTAAAATAAAAAAGTAAGTTCTCTGATATCTTGCACTAGCTGCTGCGGCACTTATGCTGAAATCATGAAATACGCCCTCTACCGCTGAACAAATCAGTAACGCTAGAAAAGGCTTTTTGGCTCTTCTAAACGAGTAGGAAGATAGCCAGAACAACAACTTCTTTTCGCGGGGGCAGACCTCAGCCTAGTAAGCAGGTCCATCGAGTGGATCTACATACACATTTAGAGAACTCTGGTTCCCAATTATACGTGTGCATATGGTGATCATGCAGGTAAGCACGTAAGTAACCTACACTCGCGGGGTGAATAACAACTATTATGGAGGTCAACCCTCAAGTGACTTACTACGAGAGCCATTACTTTAGTGAGAAAGGCCTCATTTTCAACAGAGGCTCGCGGCCCAACCGTAAGGGGATATGGCGGAGGGCGCACAAGTGCTCCCTTTAGGCCTAATATTAATTAAAAATGATTCAAGGTCCGATAGTTTACCATTTCAATTGAAGAATTTCCATCTCAGGGAATCTCCTCTATCGAGTATTTGATATTGCATACACCTTTATCGAAACCCCCATTTAATTATCAAAAACAAAACGAATCTTCACTAATGCTCATCTGAGCAGACCCATGTGTGTCGGCGAGTGAATCAGCACGGCACGGAATTGTCGAAACCGCCGTTAGAAATAGTATAGCGCTGGCGTACTGTCCCTACGCTGAGAGCGTCTGCTAATTGAGAATATGCACAAGACTCTAGCTATATTGGAAGATTAAATCGCAAATCAGTCTGCTATGATATGAGGTAAGTGGGGAATTATACGAACAATATTGTTGTCTCTGCCCTGTCGGGCTTAATGAAAAACCGTTCACAATTTCACAGAATACCCATAGGTATCTATGTGTATTTTGATATGCCTATGGAGGCAAATCGAAAGGCTACTTAAGCTTCGTTACGGTAGTCTAATGGTTTTCTATTAATGCTACTTGATGACCAACGTGTAGTCATCATCGGTCGAAACATTATCAGAATAATGCAGATACTCAGAATTAGTTTTACTTCAGAGGCCCGATCACGAATATGCTATCGTACGGTAAGCGTATCGTTCACGTTAGCATTTTGTATGGGATTTCGCACAGCGCCTCTACAGTACGTAAACAGAACTAAATTTGCGATCACGAACCTTTTGACACATGTATCGTAATGTAAAGGTAACGTTAACGTATCATCACTCGACGTTTTCCTATCGTTGTTACGTGAGTGATACGCTAGTGCTTCGTGCTTCCAAGTAATGTAAAGGTCCGTAACCGAAACGTAAATACGTTACCTTTACATTACGATAACGTTAGACATTCGTGATCCAGCCACAGGTTTCATATATATGGAGACAAACAAAAGGGTAAAAATATATAACACCTTACGGCAATGCAATTATGTATAACCACTACATCGCTTAGACAAATTCTCATGTAGCTTATTATACCTAGTGTGAGCTAAAATAAAAAGAAACCCTCAAAAATGTTTTGCTATTATTCACAAACGAACAAACAAGGGGTCCTAGTAGCTCCCCTATCACAGAGTTTCGTACTTATACCTGGCCTCCATAAAGTACATGTGGGTGTATACCGGCTACCCTCATATTTCTGGTACCAACACCGAAATGTTAACATGTATTTTAGTCAATCTTGATGTGCTTGTGCTAAACGATTACGTAGTGACGAAACCTTTAAGTGTTTTATAATTGTTTGTTATTATTGAATCTCCTGCGACTGTAGAAATTACTGTTCAAGGTAACTTCTTCTTGAACCTTTAAAATATGAACTCATATATGAGTAATGTGAGATAATGTCTCACGGGCACTTTCTTTGTCTTATTTGAATGAGTTATGAGAGAAATAACAATTAGAGACGATAATGTCTTCGACTGAAGCGTTTGGACAAAACCCTTTTTTCTTTCAATGAATGGGTTGACCCTGTTATTGCGTTAACACTGCAACATGAGATTCAACTTCTTGAATTGAATGAACAGTACCTACCTAATTATTATTA
The DNA here is from genome assembly GCA_951394065.1 of Venusia cambrica. Taxonomy (NCBI): domain Eukaryota; kingdom Metazoa; phylum Arthropoda; class Insecta; order Lepidoptera; family Geometridae; genus Venusia; species Venusia cambrica. The sequence goes on from OX596036.1 coordinate 3,777,481, forward strand.
TAATAAATGTGTCTTCAAATCGATTGCTCGGTTTCATAGCTACCTTTTTGGGATGTTTGTACTCTGTTGTAGGTTCTTAATTTCAGTTTCTAATCAGTAATTGAACAAGCGACGTGTCATACTGCGAGTTTACACTCTGCTCGGGCAGATGCATCTTTGACAAACACTACTTAAAATAGGTCCATAGATAACCAATAGACCAACATCATGAGCGTGATGGTTAGATCAGGTCTAACAATCACGATCATGATGTTGGTACATCATGAACCAACGATTATATTTGGTTTGGCCAATATTTGGTCAGAACGTATAGTAGTTGTTTCAAATGCTAGTCGGCCTAACCAACCCCTTTCGCTGTGAGTATTGTAGAAACTACTTGCTAATATGCTACTAAAAGATATAGGTTCGTCGGCTAAATTGTGTTAATAATTTGTATGCCTAACATTTTGCATTAGAGTTGACTTCAATGGTTCAGCTGATTCATTACAGTTGACCAAAAACTTGAACCTAATTCATGCACCGTTGAGTGATGTGCCCTGTTGTCTATAAGCTAGCTGGAAAATCATCTTCTAGCTTAGGCTAGAATTATTCAGAACCCCTAAGGGTCCAGACAAAATTCTCAATAGGATAGTGGCCTAATGTTACAAGGGTAATATTACATTCAAAAGTTTTTCAGGTTCAAAATAATGAACAATACCATACATAATGTTCTGATAATTATTTGTATTAAAATCTTACAATGCGACCCAAATGTTAAATTATTATTGATAATATGATAAATTGAACTCATTCAATGAAATATTTCGATTTCTTGGTTAGTTTTCTAGTACTTGTAATTAATTTCTCAATGGTTTAATCTGATTGATATATAAATACTTTTGTCCATTCCAGTATTCGTCATTATGAATTATATTAAAAATTTACCATACGACTAGTATGTTGTTCAAATAGGTATATGGTATATTTAGTAATTGTTTTAGCCATAATGCGGCTTAGCTTTTCTATATTACGTTTAATAGATAAAAATGACATCACATTGGCGCTAGATTAACTTCCCTCATAAGTGGCGACAATAGGCGGTAATAAACAGGTCTTATTATAATTAGCTTCCAGTGACGGTCAAGTACTCTTAATAGCAGCGTTTTACCTGATATAAAACGCATATTAAAAAACTTACCTCACTGGAAGCTAATCTTTTATTACTACCTGGTGTAACTAAGCCAATGAACTTAAAATGGCGCTTACAGATTAACGAAACTAAGAGGCGCGCGGCCGCCAGGTGTCACCACTGTGCCGGAAATACGTACCGGCTTTACGAACTATTCAACGGAAACCGATATGCCTTCTCATTATTTTTTCAACACACTTGCTCATAAAGTGGCTCTATGGTCACCGCAATTAGGCACAGAATGACACCCATAAACAAACTGTGAATTTTTCATTTCAGATTTTTTTTTTATTTTATTGGTTGATTTCCTTTGTTCTTAAAAAAAAAAAAAAGATCGTGTTCAATAGAACAAATAAATTAATGTTCCTATTGCTTGCTAATATCAAGCAACTTCTTATTTAAATAGATAATTTTATTTAAAACTTTCACTCAAATATAACTTTTGTTTTCTCTAAAATAAAAGAAAACGTTAAATTCCTCGTTTTGTACGTGGCTGAATAGGCGCAAACCCTATGCGCGGAAAATAAAAAAAAACCTCATCCCTTTAGTCTGTGGCCGATCGCAATGCGCGCACATAGGAAAACTGATTATTTTTTCCCGCCATAGCGAAAAATTTTTCACAACTCGATTTCACTGTTGAAATTATAGTTTTTATTGTTATTTTATTCACAAGTGTGTTGAAAAACGTCGTATGATACACGTGTGTATTGATGATTACCGTCCTCGGCTCTCTCCATTTTGCTCAATGGCGCCTCGGCGGAAATCACCAATGTTAAACACTAGTACCAATATGCTATTATTATATGATGTAACTAAAAATGTATGCTTTTCGCAACTTTTCCTTTATCTGTGCTATATGATGTTGCTTCGTACCAAATTTAAAAATTCTGATTTCACGGGATATACCCGTAAGTTTTGATTCCCTTGCGAGTGTCGAAAATTTGCGGCATAAACGGCTGTATCTTTTGATTGCGTTGGCTTAGAAGTTTGATTTTTTCACAGCTGCAAGGGACAGTCTTGACAGACAGACAGACAGACAACAAAGTGATTCTATAAGGGTCCGTCTTTTCCTTTTGAGGTACGAAACCCAAAAAAACACTATTTTACCCCAAAAATTACAAAATACAGTTTTTTTTATTTTATTGTACTATGGGGAAGTTCTTAAAATAAAAACTTGTTATACTATACAACCTTTTAACCGCCTCTGTGATTAAGAAGTGGTTCAAGCCACCGATTTCAGATCCAGAGCTCCCGGGTTCGATCCACATGGGGAGTACAATATATTGTGCTTGGTTTGGTTGGTGGTAGGACTTTGTTTAAGTCCGCGTGGCTAGCTACCACCATCTTACCTAATTCTGGCGCCAAAATAACAATTCTTAAATTGTTGTGTTCCGGCATTCAGACGTAAAATAGCCAGTTCCTCAGTTTGTTGAGGATTCCGGGTGAAGTGCGCCTTATCTCAACATGAGTTATCGATAACTCTCACGGTTTCAGACTTCGCCTCAGTGGCCCTGGAAAAAATCTCAACCTGTATATATTTTTGAAATGTGCTAATAAAGCTATTTCATTTGATACCCAGCACGGCATCAATAAACATTTTTTTTAGTTCATGACTTTATGTCCTCTAGAGGCTAGAATATGGCGCCATATTCAATTTAATGTGACGTCCTTGGACAACCAAGACGCTTCTAACAATACCTCACTTGTTAAATTGTGACAAGTAGTTTAGAAGGTATGAGGAACATACTCGTACATACATACCGGTCAAACACATAACCTCCTTTTTGATTCGCCGTAGTCGAGTAAAAAGTAAGTAGAATAGGTAGGTGTAAATACAATTATGACGCAGTAGGACCTATTAGGTATACTTACCACGATTACCGATAAACGTTATGAACGCGAATGTACAAACAACATCTTCAGCTTAACATTGTAAAGTAAGAAGGTAATCAATATGTATGAATTCGTCGCTTTTTTGGGGTCATTCGAATTTGGTCGAATAACCTATTATGCAGGCTTGTTGCAGTTGTTTCAGTAATTCGTTTATATCTACCTTAATACGAGACGTGTAAAGCTGAAATTTTCAGGATATCATTTTCAATAACCGCTCTAATTCTAAGGTTGAAAAGGTTTCTTGCATTTTGACGTCAAACTTATGACATTAAAAGTTTTGATCTAAGCTATATTATTCAAAAACGCTTGTATGTGCGTTCCTGAAGTTTTATATGGTTGCATAGAATAACAACAAGAACCGAATACCGTTTAGATTGAACTTGTAAGTTTGCCCATTTAAGAGCTAGACACTTTTTAGGGTTTAAATAAAAAGCCAGATTACTTAAAAACGGTATATACTTTTGATAATATTAATATGTCACAAATACGCACAAATGAAGAGCTACTCATGTATGTATATCTTACGGGTGCACATCTAATGGTTTCCGAGAAACACGATTCTGCAAAACGTTCCCCCAGCAGGAAATCAAATATCTCAAAAACCTTAAGGCCCACAAATTCCATTTTTTCGCGCACTTTTATGCACAAATGTTAAGCTATCTGCCCATATATGTCACTTATGGCTAAGGTCATTCGTTTTTCAGCACGTTTTATTCCAAAACGGTAATATGCACTAATTTCATACTTGGCGCACTAATACAGCATATATATCGCTCTAAGTATGTGTTGAACTCAATTCGTTCTAGAAGATACTTTCCTGCTGGAGTAATTCACACGAGGGAATCGAACCCACAGTCTACAGCGCAGCAGGCAGAGCTACTACCAACTGAGCTTTGAGGCTGGTTAAATAGCTTTAACACTAACCATGTTACGGAGTTTAAATACTTAGGAAATAATTATTGCTGACAAAACCCGAAGTAAAAACTACACGATATTGATATTGATGTACAGTGTGTATCTATTTTACTACTCATGGTATGTAGGTAGGATGAATTCTAAATGGAAATGAATAGAAAATTTAAGAAAAAAAAATACCTTTATTGCTTTATCATTTTGTTGCTTCAATACTCTTCTTAATTCTTTACACATCGGTGTACTTACTTCAAACGTGATAGGAAAAAAGCACACTTAACAAGTTTTAAAATACAAAATGCTACAACATTCCGTTGCTGTTTTACACTGAAACATTGAACTTGTACACATACATACACAGAAACTTTAAAACACCTGCGTGTAAGGGAATTGATATAGCAGGCGGCTTTAACTAACAGCTAACAACAGATGGGAATGAGAAGATGGCCTGCACCCTGGCATACTCTCCTCAAAAATTACAATAACATGCCATTTTGTAGCTTATTATTTAGTTGTACTATTCATTTAGCAGGCTATAACAAGTTACACCAATATTAAATTATACAGAATAGGTTTTATCAGAAGGCACTAAGTAGGAATGACCACGTGACAGCTATCAACTGCTTTTTTTTTTTTAATTGTGTAACATATATCTCAATACGTATATAAATCAAGTTATAAGGAAAGGTGAAAGCGCACTTCACACATATTACTCCAGACTGAAGATCTGGCTTTAACTATATGTGTTCCATTGCCTTTACCCTGGACCCTATCATTCCAATTTCATTTCAAAAAATCACATCAAATTGAATTATATTCATAAGCCTGGAATGATAGGGTCCAGGGTAAAGGCAATGGAACACATATCTTTATAGCCAGATCAGTTTAATAACTCAATGCTTGTAATTACGAGATTTCAGAAGGATACAGTAAGCCAAGGTATGCTTAGCATAGTTGAGCTATAGATATTTTGTGAGGATAATAAATCTAAGGTTAAGGTAGAGCTTAGCTGTCTTCCTCCTCGATCTTAGGCGCCAGGTAGTAGCGGATGTGGCCGATGTCGGGGATGCGATATTCAACCACCAGAGGCACGTCCGCTGACATTGACAGTTGGACCTGGGAACAAATCGTTCTTATTTTAAACTAGAACAAACCAATAGTTGATTTAAGTTAGCACCAAGTTCCTAAGCTGTTTGAATAAATATTTCTATTATTTATACTTTATTGCACACATAAACAAAGGAAAACTTAAAAATTAAAATACATGGCAAGGGCTAGTTTAACCCTAAAAAGAGTTTTCTTCCAGCAAACCAGTGATGTGGAGAGAGAAAAGATAGATAAAAATCTATCTATCTATCATTTATTTATATGGATGATCCTCTATCGCAGGAGGTGGAGATGCTTCGTGAATTGGCTACTAGGTTTAACTTAAAGTAAGAAGTTACCATACTCATTATTTAATGAGGTGATGTGGTCGCTTAGCTTCGTCATTTTCTCTGAAAATATGATATATGATTATGAAGACCAACAAACAAGGGAAAAAGATATTTGTTGTTGATCGATAAAACTATTGATAATAATAATGTCCGAAAGTTACAATAAAGATAAACTACAAATTGGGATACAATGATTTTCAAGATGCCCTAAGTACTGCTGATTTTCACCTTCTAGTAAAAACGTAGTTTGTCGTTGATTTCTAAATAGAACGTCCAATTCAATAAAAATTTGGCAGGTTTAATTGGATTTTGATAATGTGTCTGTGGTGCTTTGCTTTTTATTAAAAAATCAAAATACTCTCCATACCTTATTTAAAAAAAAAGTATTCTATCCGTAATCTAGTTTCCTATACTTAGTTTGGGGCTAGATGGCGCTGTGGCGGTTAATGTCCAGTAATATTTATTTAGATACTTAATTCGTATTTTCAGAATACTCCACCTTTGTCAGCAAACACCATTTGTTAGCATATCCTTCATCAGCAGCATAAAAGCTGAAGCTCAATGTTTGGCATGGAAATTGTTTTTTTTTATCTGGGTACCATATGGACCAAAGCTAGTTCTCTATGTTTACCTGTGGACTGAGAGAGGTGGCTTTGGTGAAGTAGTTGAGGTACTGGCAGGCGAACGTGAGGGTCACGGGTTCTTCCATCTCAATGACCACGGCCTCCTCCTCTTTATCGATGGACGCGGTCTGCGCCAGTTTAATGTTCGCCGATCCGATGTCACCCGTCGCCGAGAACTTTACCCCTGCAAATAGTGATGTTACACTTCAGTTTCTGAGGGTTTCAGACTGCAGTGCGACCCCACACAATGTGGGGTTGTCCTGAGTGTACATTTTAGAGTTTTGCAGCGCCCACATGGTGCCCAGTACATCTATATAAATAAAATTGTTGTGCAGCTGAATGACAATCAAGGGAGAAACCAAAGTCAGAAGTACTACTCTCCCACCCAAACATAGTTTAACATTTACATCGAAATAGCACAGCATATTAATTTACAATAATTAATTAGTGACATTAATTAATTAGGGACAGGACCCATTGGAAGGAATTGGAGGCCTATGCCAAAAGGCACACCGAACTTAGGGACCTCTTGTGACCCTATGTTTAGGAATAAAAGGCTATTTTTATAATTAATTAGTAAGCTCAGTACAGCTCAGTTGGTAGTAGCTCTGCCTTCCGCGCTGTAGGTTGTTGAATAATAGATATCTGTTCTGTGCTTGGCTGGGGGTTGGGTGGGTAGAGCAGTAATGGTTTGCGGTTATGTTTTTTTTAATCGGAGGTAGATTGAATTTCGTAGTAAGTCTTACCTTCCTTGGTACATGAGATCACCATTGACTCCCCAAACTGTGACAAGTCGCGGCAGATTCGTGCAAACTCTCCACTCGGTAGCCGGATGGTGCAACTATACTCAGTCTCGGGTATACCTGTCACATACATTTTTTTTTTAATAACAGCCTAAGAGTGTGCTCTTCCTCTTTCCTAGATCTTAAAGGCACCTAGGGTGAACCTAAGATTATATTAATTTTTAAAAACAATAGTTTTTAGTTTTTATTTTTTCAGGACATGTATCATATACATGTCCTGTCCAGTTTCTCAGATTGATGAGGATTCCGGGTGAAGTGCGCCTCCACCTTCGGCCTTATCTACACTTGTTACCAGGTGAGATGAAGGCAAAGTGCTTACCCGTCATACAAAAAAAAAAAACATGTTTCATAACATGTCCTGGCTTTTTGGGACCAGCTGAAATAAAAGTTGAAATATTTTAGATTTATACTTATTAGACTTATTTGCTATGACGAAAAAAAAAAGGCTCTTTACAATATCTGTGTGGATTCATTTAAAACATATTGCATGTTATTGGCAAGAACTTGTTTGTCATAGCAAATAGTTTCCAGCCATGTAAAAGATTCCCATTTCCACACTCATTTTTTTTTTTATTATATGACGGGGTAGCACTTGGCCTTCATCTCACCTGGTAACAAGTTGAGATAAGTAAATAATTATGTGGTCTGTTGTGTGCGATTTGAAACCAGGACTTAGTGACTGATGAAAACATGTGGAGAGTGGAGTCTCTAAAACTACATCATTCAGTACGTACAGTGTAATTTGGTTTAGAAGTTATACATACCTAAATGTTCAAGATCCAAATTCATAAGCTTCATTTCGTAATCCGAGACTTTTTCCTGGTTGGGGCTCTCAAACACAAATGTGACCGTGTCCGCATTATCCTGTGCCTTCATGGTCACCGTGTCCTTGTCGCCCGCACATTTCAGGATCTTTGACATGCTAAGATAAACGAAAAGAGATAAACTATTAGGTACACTGTCAGAAAATGTATTTTGACCTGAATTTCAGATCAAAATCAAACCAAAGTATAGTTTAATTACGGAGTGATTTTTAAAACAGTTTTATGCATCAGATTGTTCACAAAAAAAATGTTTTTGTTATTGTACAATGGAGAAGCACTTAGCCTTCATCTCACCTGGTTTAAAAGTAATGACAAGGCCATAGGTGGATGCACTATATAAAGGAAATAGCTATAAACTACCAATAAATGCCATAATTTAGAAATTGTTGTGATAACTTATGATAGATGGTGGTAGCTAGCCAGGCAGACTCGGACCAACTGCTACTAGTGTTTTGAGGCTCACATCCATTATTTGGTCTTGGGTTGTGACAAAATGAAACATCATCAAAACAAAAAAAATATTCAATAGTTTTGGGTTGTGACAAAATAAAACATCTTGAGTAGTTAATAGTAGCCACATGTAGTTGCCCCAGATAATTATCTCACAAATCCAACTGCCAGGGGTGGTGATTATGATATAGCCCTCTGATTTTAAGGAGGCAGAAGTAGAAAATCATATATTTTTATTGTCTAGGATTTTTTTTTGCATCATTTTAAACTTCAAATCTACCACCTTTTTTTGATCATCCATGATGTAACATTTATTTCTGTATACACGGTGTAACAGAATATGTGTACTAAGCAGTGGGTGGGCTTTTCGGACCAGGAAAAGTATTTGTTGTGGTGGGGAGATAATAGTGAATTCCCATTTTCAGTTTCCCATACAAATCTTTTCATTTTCTCAATGACAATAGATAGTGACGACCCTATTCCTTTACCGCACTATGCATGTAGGTAGGTAGGTATCTAGGTATATATGTGCAATTGTCTGTGTCAAAGAATAGGTACAGATGAACCAATTTTAGTGAAGACGATGAACGAAGAGATTTAGAACTTGGAGTCATTTCGTGAAAGTAGGTTATTAGATAGAACATACACATTGATAAATTACATAGGCACCTACAGTTACAAAAAGACGATAAATGCGATATTGGACAAACAAAAGTACATTATAGGAACAATTTTTTTGTATTTTAGCTAACAGATAGATAAAATTCTTGATTTGACAAATTAAATCTTCTAGTAATGGATTGTCTCATTAGCAGCCCAGGCTTTTCGACGATTTTCCTCTGTTAGTGAAAGCTCTTTCCGTTCTTTGTGATTGTGACCTTCTGCTATGTTGCCATATCTGTCTAGAGCTGAGGTCATTGTCGTGAGTTAAGAAACAGCTGATTTTAGGGTAGTCTCAACTCAAAAAACCAGTGTTGGTATCAGAATTTTGATCCTGTTTTACCAAAAACTTTGAACCAAAATTTAAAGTCGTAAAACAAACGTTCCCCGAGTCGGGTCGAATAACCCCGTTTCGGCATAGTACACATATTCTGTTACAGGTTGTATAAAGACAAGTTTACCTTCCAAGATTCATTCCCATGGAGATATTCCTATCACATCTGTATTTGTCAAAGCCGTCTGCTCTTAATGTGAGTGATACCAGTGACACATGGGAGTTGTCCATTGCCTGAAATATTTCGAAAAAACACAACTATCAGTATATGGTCACTATCATATTGAATGGTATAATTACCACAAGTACTTAGCTTTTAACCATGCCTCAGCCCACTTTTTTATATTTAGGTATTTATGAAAAGCCATAGGTACAAGTGTGCGCCTGATGTACATACAATTTCACAGCATTATTAATTTTGATGATGTTGTGACTTTTAACTTGGTGCATTTATTAAACATGTTATTTTGCAATAGCTATATATATGGATAGCAGGTAAGTTTGATAGGTATACACAGTAGGGATAAATAGAACAGGCACTTATACCAGCATCCTTAGTGTGTAAGTCAACAGGTAATCAACAACAAATTCATGAATTCATTTGAAACCAAGCCTAAGCTTCAACTTTCGTCTATATTTTTGACATTCTGACTGGGTTTGACCTCTGGACTTGAAGTTCACTGGTAATGGATTTCAATTTACACAATTAGGCTACAGATTTTAGAGGGAGGGATTAAAGTTAGGTTAAATGGTTTTCTTGACCTGCAATTGGATCCCATTGTCATCGCAGTCGAACGTCGCCTGTGTAAGAAGATCTTTGATGGCTTCCAGCACCTTCTTTAGGATAGAGCTACGGAGGAGGCGTGCTTCAAACATATTCGGCTGTTATCTGTAACTAAAAGAAGTCAATTATTACAGAATATCGAGTAGGAGGACTTATATAAGAAATATATGTCTGAAAGCATGTTGCATTTACACAAAATACTACATTTATAAGAAGAATAAAACCTAGACAACAGAGAAACCGAAAACACTGATGACGCTCAGCTGAACGCAATGTAATGTGCCTTCCATCCAGTTCCAGGCAGGATTAACCAGTGTAAGCTTTTAGTAGTATTTCGAGATATGAAAACAATTGCTCAAATACACTTACATTTGTTCAAAAACGAATAAAATATAAACGAAAATTCAGCAAACACCACAAAGAACTGCAATAGCAAAGCAAAGCAAACTGACAGCTGCTATGTTTGCCGGTAGCGGGAAAATAAAACAGATTGAGCGCGAAATAATTTGTTACACTTCCCAAAGATCAGAAAGAGATAACATATCGAAATACCGCATCTCGTGCAGGAAGTTTATATTGTGCGAAAGAGAAACAACATTAAGCAAGTACACGCAATAATTTTGTTCCATAGCTATACTAATTTATTTAACAATCAATGTATTTGAAGGTTATTCCGTACCAAAGAGTATAACAGTATGTTCCGTATGATATTATTGATCTGTGATTTTACGTGTGTCACTGTAAAAAAATACGGAAATTGTCCGGTTTCATAGATCAATGCTCTGGGGTCTAGCTAGACAAAACCCGGGTGCGTGGTGCGTTCCGTTACTCGATCGTAAACTCAAAGGTAGTTAGTGGGCTTTGAGACTCAAAGCCCACTAACTACCCCTTTTGAGTAATAGTATTCTATGCACTACCCGCACAACGCCGCCGGCTGCGCCGCCGCCGCCGCGATGATTACTTTATTAATTTAGTTTCACTAGACTTTAATCTACAAATTTTAATTTAATTTATGGTAAGTAATAGAGTTACAGATTGTTGTTGTGTAATGTAGATAGTGTAGCAGTAGTATCGCCCAATCGAAAATATCAAGATGCTGTGATAGTATCGATAGTCAAAGTTAGCAATATTCTTGGAACTTTGAACTTGAAGTCTTTGCGCATAGATAGTCGTAATGGTTCCGTAACACTAGCTATCATTTATGTGAAGAATGATTCCAATCGTTTTTTTTTGTTCAATTAGCAAGAAAAAGTTCATCTGACGAATCTGGATTTTCTGTCTCCACTCCAGGCTTTTATCAAAGATACTCGTCGCGTTTTCTCATATTATGAGAAAGTATATTTCATGTTTGATGTATTTGAACTGTGCTTAAATACTTATATTTTGAGAATTAATTCAATAAATTAAACTAACTAAGTACAAAGAAATCAGTCAGATTACCTAAGGACCGTTACAAACGGCCTATAGGTAACTCAACTGTTCCAGACCAGTACCAGACGGAAGCGTGCCCAAGACACTGGCTGCATTGCCACGCTGAATAGCTATGCTAATTCGCTGGCCTAAATAAGAGCCAGCCCTTGGGTCACGTGTCGCCTCAATCAAAAGCCCCGCAATGTGTAATATCATACTACTAATCAAGTGCTTAAATTGTCCAGAACAATATTTACACATTCATTTTTCGTCACATAATTTATTAAAATGCAGCCACTTGGAAGATTTCATTTTAGATCTCTCCATTTTCATAAATCGTTTTAAAATTTCCAACCACACAACATAAACTTCAACAACAGTCTCGCACTTTATGGTAGGTGGATAATATGCCACTTTGTCACTACAATATTTCTAGTTACCCTCATGTAAAATGTTGCAGCCGAATATTGCTCGGTGGAGCGTGTCAATCTAATAAAGCAGCTTTAGGAATTAACTGCGAATGTAAAATATTTTTAATGATTACAACATTATTCAAACATTGAAATTGTCGCGGGGGATTTCCGATAAGAGAGGTAGTTCTTGAGATATCCCATATCTGATATTAAATATATTTTTTTGCCCATATCTTCTTGAGAAATAAGGGTAGGTATTAAGTGAGACAAGATTTTTGGCTTGTGGGATGTCATTTGAAAGAGTATCCACTGCACATTCATAAAATATATATTTTATTTTTAACTAGGGGTGGTTTTTGTAACATAGGGGCGCGTAAGCCTATGGAATCAGGCAATGTGCTTAAATTATAGCTTCATATTTATAAGGTCGAAAAAAAATTTATAGAGGTACCTACCTATCAAAATTGAACATTAAAACTAAATATAACGATACATTTAAATCTCAGCATTCGAAATATACAAGGCGTTCCTCAAGGAAGCGTTATAGGTTATATAATAATATTATTATTACAAATTAAGTAATGCAATAAAATGTTTGGTTATTAAAGAGCTGTGGCAAAGTGGGTATACGCCCGCCTTCCACTTCGGGGATGCAGACTTAATCCGGTTGGGTACCTAAGTACCTAGGTATGGATTATTCGGTTTTTCGTTAACGTTAACGTCATTAAGTGCCGAACATAAATTTGGGCGTGCCTCTGATTACCCCATGGTAGGTGATCCTCAAAAAGATCCACACCAATAGGTGGTGATCAGAGGTGAATCCTCATATGGAGAAAAAGTAACCAATCCATTTTTCAACCATTTATTAAAATTTATTATTATTTATAAACAAGTAGGTACCTACATAACAGACAAATAACTAGACCACTTTCCCAACTATATCTATTCAAAGCTAGCATGAAAGTAGAACCACTTGATCCTGCTCTGGATACTGTGGTAATGATAGATTGTATTTAGTAATTATTTCTGGTGGCAGAAATCGACCACCAAGGTAGTGCTTAGTATTATAAGCTATCAGTATTTCCGGTCTGGCACACAGTTTAGGTGCAGAGAGTGATACAAGCATAGCCGGTTTTAATCCTTTTTCAGATTCTGGCCCTTTTTCTACATGCCACCCACTTGGGATATCAACACTGAAAAAGAAAAAAGAAAATTTACTAACAAAATATTATTGATAATAAATAATAAGGCTAGTCATTCAATTTCACCATCTATTTCGGCTGCTCTTGGCAATATTAATGTAGACCTTTGGTGTGGGATGCTACATGCGTCAACACCTTTTCACCATCTGATCTGCCTGGGACATCAGTTAAGACTGGTGCAATAGCTGATTTGGCTGATCAAAACACATATATAGAGGTCTCAATAGAGTTTATCTATTTGAGCCTTTTGGTGTTGCGACCTTGGATCCATGGGGATCCAATGCCAATCAATTAAAAAAAAGATGGGGATTAAATTCCAGGTTTTCGAAAACCTTACAGGGATTTTGATCGTGCAACATTTGACCCAAGGGCTAGCTTGTATTTAGGCCAACAATAGCTATTCAGCGTGGCAATGCAGCCAGTGTCTTGGGCATGCTTATGTCTGGTACTGGTCTGAAAGAGTAGAGTTACCAATAGGCCGCCTGTTACAGTCCATAGGTAATCCAACTGCTTCATTTGTACATATTATTTTGATGTTTGTGAATAAGGCTAGTAATAGTAGCTAGGCCAGGTTGTCTTTAGTAGAATATAATACAAAAATGCTTTCCTTTCACTGTTGTAGTGGCAGTTTGTCAAGTCTAGATTCAATGGCCTCTGTAGATCAGTACCTTAATTAAATAATTACCTACAAACTGGAAGCCCTGAATCTATGAGGGCAGTCAATGCTGGCTTCAAATCATCTTTAACTGGAGGTTTGAAGCTAAACCCAAACAGTGCATCCACTAGCACACTATATTCATTCTTCAGGTCTGCAGGCTGTCTAGGCAAGTTTTCCACAATATTAACCCCAAATCTAGTGCATTGTGCTAGCAGGTTTTCATAAAGTGGTTTTGGTGTGCGTTTTGGGTAATAAACTGCCACATTGTAGCCAAATAATGCCATATGTCGGGCAGCAACCAACCCATCACCTCCATTGTTACCAGGTCCACATACTATTAATGCAGATTTATGTCTGAAATTAAAAACATCTTATAGTTTAATATAGAACTGATAACCCTACACAACTCTTTTTACTTCTTACAAATTAAAGCCAGGGATTGACTACAGACATGAAGGTAAGTGTTTATTCTATTCTGCTTACGTAGATGGTGGAAAAGACTTTGCCACAGCTGAAGCTACGCTAAGACCAGCTAGCTCCATTAGTTGATCAACACTAAATTTATATTCATTGAATAGATCTTGATCCAGATTTGCTGCCTCTGGTTGTGTCAGATATCGCAACCTTCGGCTGCTGCACTGTTTCCCACCTGTAGCCATTGCTCCGCCCGCCCAGACCTGAGCCACACGTAACTAAAACACAAAGGTCTTATCACTTTTTCAACCTATATTTGAAGGAAGTCGATCGAAATAATCCTACCAGTAAAGCACTGCCGATAAGTCTACAGAAAAACATGAAGATTTATGTTTTCTTCAGAAAATATAGACAATAAACTTGGTAGGTAGGTAGGTACCTAATCAAAATAAATAGGTAGGTAAGCATAGATTCATTAGAATATTTGTTGCGTTAAATTGGCAGCATCACCGGCGTTAAAACAAAATAGGCAAGGAAAAAAATACGAAATAGACAAAAACAAAGTGTTGTGCTTGTGTTTCAATTCAATCAATATCAAATCAATCAAGCAATATTTTCATCATAGAACGGAGAGATCATAGAATAGAATACTGTTACTGACATGGGAGAGATTCAATACTCTGATTTTCATGAATTTGAATTGATCAACGAAACGAATGACGACTGAGGGCCTACTCTTATTCTTCACATCAAATCGAAATTGAAAGTTTGATTTCTGTTCCGATTTGTTAGAACAGCTGTCTGTTGTTTTTCTTGTTCTATCATAACATGCACACTGTACTGAACTGTGCATCAATTAATCAATCGGGTGATCTGCAGCTTTTCAAACAGCTGCGGGTAAGGACTAGCTTGCAGTATATACAGGTGTGCCACGGCCATGCTACACATAGAGCAAGTACCTTAAATATTGTAGATAGAGCTGAAAGAAGACTTCATTTTGATTTTAAAAACAATTTAAACTGCATTCAATGATTTTTGAAAAATCGTCTTTCTGAACCGGGAATCGAACCCGATAAAATGGAAAAAAGAAACCACTGATTTCGATGTAAAGGCTCAATCGTATGTATTATTTTTTTCCAGGTAACATAGCATCTAAAATAAAAGGAAAGCCGTGAAATTTTACATTTTATTTAAAATAATTACGTTTTCCTTCCAGTTAGCAAATGCTCAAAAAGTGTTCCATTCTGTTGTATACAAATTCTCACTCTTTTAACAATTTCGCTACCTGTTGATTTATTTATCATTTCATGGTGAGTGTTTAAAATAATACGCCTGAGTTCAGTTTGTAACTCCTGCACATTTTCATACTGCTTCTTGTAAAGTAAATCTTTTAGGTACATAACCCCATAAAACTAATTGGTCCATGGGTACCGATCCAGGAAGGAAAATTTTCATTAAGATGAGAGAGAAGTCCTTGGTTCTTCGACTATTATGGGCCGGAGCCCTATCTTGCTGAAGAATGAGATTTCGTCGTACTGTATCAAGAAGATTATTAATCTCGCTTCTTAAAATGTCAAGTATCTCCAAATATATCTCCGTGTTCAGGCGCCCTTCATCAAAATGTATTAAGAGAACCCTGTTTTTTAGAATCCCACACCAACAGTTAAATGAAAAACGCACCCGATCTTTAGTCTCGCGGATTCGTAAGAGATTCTGTCTGGCCCAAAAACGGTAATAACGCCGGTTGTACATACCAAACCATGTGACCATGATCAAATAATGCTATTTAGATCCTATCTATTATCTTCAAGGATGAGCTTCTCCATATGCTCACAGAAAATAAGTCGTCTTTCGGCATCACCCGGACGTAACTTTTGGACTAATCGCCCTTCAACGTAACTTTAGAATTTGTATTTATTCAACACGCGGTGTATGCTACTCTTTGAAATTCCAATTTCTGCTTCACCTTCCCTCACTGAACTCTTCGGGTTCGCCTCAAAATAAATCAAAATGTCGAGTTCTTCATCATTAACGTGCATTTAGTTCGGCTCGGGTTGCCGTAACTGATGATCAAAACGACCTACATTTTTCAAATTATCCACCAACCTTTTCAATACGAATCGAGGTGTTTCTCTATCGGGATATATTTCGCACAGCTAATAATATGTTTTTCTGGTTTAAAAAGTAGTTAAGTATTAAATCCAAATTAGTTTGATATGACATGGTAAATTTTCACTCAACAATAGCAAAAACACATGAAACTCAATAAAAAACAAAAGCCGCCAAACGCCTATTGCGTTTGAAATTGGAACACATTTTCAGTTTTTTTTTTAATATGATTGTGAACTTACATAAGAGTTGCACGCACTACATTTAGGTAGGTCTTTAATTTATTAATTAACACATAATTATTTTATGATGCAATTTTAATAGTTTAAATTAATAAAAACAGTAACTGTGCTTATAACAACTGTTGTTATGAGCAAACGGCAAAGTCCTTTTACTTATAAGGGCTAAGTATTAATTTTCATGAAATTATGAATATAAAATTCATAATCTGTTCATTATTTTTATTTAAGATTCGGAAAAAAAAAATCCTTACGATTAAGCCTTTAGATCGGTATCGTAAAATTACGGGTTACGGGTACACTTTTTATCCCGATTTTATTTGGATAATAATAGGCCTATCTAGGTATAGTGCATGGTAAATTTACATAGCCTATAATATTTTCAGTCAAGTGTAAGTATTTTATCTGATAATTAACTATTGAAGGATATTTGATTGAGTTCGGAAGTGTATAACATCCATATACCTTAAATTATATCTTAGACTAACATATTGTTTACGATAGTTCTGTTATGTACACTTTTGTTAAATTCTTTTCATATCTGAGCGTTTACCTAGCAGCAGTCAGTGATACTGCATAAATTTTATGATACATTCTTGAAATCTCTTGTTATTGTTGGTAATATTCGCCTACGGTCTATTTTATATCGTACGCCTGAGGCGAATTTTGATGGGAAGCTAAAGCTTTAAATTTATGTAAGTTTAGTTCGCTAAGCCTAGATAATTCAATTGCTTGTGACAGTGGAGGAGCAATAACAAATAAACTAACTATATTTTATTGTTAGCATAAGTACTGTCTAATTATAATCATAACTTATATAGCTTGAAACGACTCTTGTTGGGCATGTGTCCTTCCCGGCCGCATCGCGGAACCGCCGATGCCGTTACAGACATGGCCGCCGTCGCCACCGCCGTCGTCGCCTCGCCACGCTGTATGTAGGTACTGGCGGCGCGGGGCTCGTGCCGCGGCGACGCGACGCAAGCCGTCGGGTGCGCTATCTGCACCGCCGAAGCTGCTACCGCCCGCCGCCGACAAGGCCGCGTGCCTGTCTGCCTCCAACGGTAGCGCGAGCTCGATGGCTCGTTTGTAGTTTAATTCACGTTCGGCAAAAAGCCTGGATCTCATATCCTCGGAGTGTAGACCAGATACAAATTGATCACGAATGTTCTCTTCTAATGTAGATACAAAGTTGCACGTTTTCGCTAAATGTTTGAAACATTGCAAGTAATCGCTTATGGTCTCCACCGCTTCTTGCTTTCGTTGCCAAAAAATATGACGTTCTGCGATCTCCGACCTTTGCGGCTCGAGATAATCTTGCACAATTTTCACGATACATCGAAGTCCTTATTTTCTGGCAATTCGGGTGCGCACAAGTCACACATCAACTCGTAACAAGCCACGCCGATATGGATTACCAACATCGCTACATGTAATTCATTCGCGATGTTATTTAACGTAATAAACTTTAACTCGCCGACAATACGCGTGCCACTTATGGGTACCTATCTCAAATGTTTCTATTTTACCAATAGGCATATTATATCGAACGAATTGAGAGTGACTCACACACAAACACAAACATTTATTCGTAGCTACTACCCTCATCTATATACTAAGAACACTACAATAACAAGCACGAAATCTCTACCGTGTTTTGAGGATCACTATAATAATTTATGCCATTTTTGCTAAGCTCACGATGCTGTACTGGTATCTTTGTAACTCATAAATAGTAGGACAAGAAACATAGTCAAGCAATGGATCAATCTCGCTAGCTCATAGAACTCTAATTATTCAATTATTCACTCAAACTCTGGTTATATTTATTTATCAAGCCAGTTATAATTTACTACATACACCCATCCGCTGAGGCATCAGGTTTTGGTGGCTTGGTAGGCGGGGGTCATTACAAAACGGATGCACAATTAACTAATAATGATTTGCAATCAGGCAACTCTGAAAATCAGGACTATCAAATAAAAAATGTCAAGTCAAGTGACGATTTACGATTCTTGAATTACCCCTCCGTGAAGTTTAGCAATGGGTTGAAAGATGCCGGTGCTGTTGCTGACAGGTGGACTGGCGTTCTAATTCTAATTATATTTGGGGGGGAAATGTTCTACACTGACGTCCCGCACTGGCGTTCTAGTTCCGGTCGTCTTGTGTCTGTACCGTACCATCTCGACAGCAAAGATCATCCAAGCAAAAAAATACCATTCTACCAATTATTCATAAAATTTTTCAAACTAGGTATGTAAAAAAAATAGTTAGTGCTTATTTACGTACCTACTACCTACTCACTCTTCTCACACTGTGCGATTCTTACAGTTAGAGTTTCACAGAAGTGACGGTGACGGCCAGTGATAGGTAAACTTTACGAACAAGTTAAGTAAGGTTTACGCCAACATTGTAACAGGCATTCGCATAGTGCTTGAAACAAACAATTATGAGCGATAGCGTCCTCACTCTAGTCTTGATTGTCGTTGCTCGATAGATATGCAGTAGAAATATTGCACTGGCGGATTGTGTGTTTCAAAATGACGTCTCTAGCTGATGGGGTGTTTACCACAATTTTTATGTACGTAAACGCAAACGCGTTCGAGTAGGTATGGATGCGCTGAGTGTGCTGTGCGGCTGTACTAACACCTTCCTGTCGCCCATTGTGGCATGGCGCGGCGCGCGGATCTAGGTACAGTTCCAAAATCACTGGTGCTGTGCATAAAGAAAGATCATGGAAGGACACAAGCGGGGACACCATCCTCGGGGACCACCAACGTGGTCGCTGATTGGCTCGCTGGGCTTTTCCCGGACACCAGGATCTCACCCGGCAGGTTCAAATCGCACCGGAACACGAGTTGTTCCTGAGAGGGACGACCTCCCTCTGACACCTCTACCAAACTGACACGCCTATATCATATCCATGGGCGCAGACTAGCCTTGGACAAGGGGCATAGCCCTGCAAGCCCAATCACCACCCCACAAGGAGTGAGAAGAAGAAACGACTACGACGATTACCAAATAGTGGCCAATGATTGCGATACTAAACAAAACACAACGTAGAGCATAACTTTTATTACGGCTCTCATAATGCACGCAAGCTTCCGTGCTTGCTTGCTCTAAGAAAAGAACCGTAATTACGCACTGGCAACTGGCAACATTATAGTTATGCGTCCGATAGCGTCAATATGTATCTACAGAACACCAAAGATTGGCCAAAAGGACTAGAATCCAGGCCGTACAAACAAAAAAAAAAGCGTCCGATAGCGTTAGGTTATTCGTGTTCTGTTCTGTGATAGTTAAACGTCACGTCACAGACTTACAAACATGGCTGCGTTTCGTGTGTTTAGTAGAAATTTACCGTATTTACGACAACAATTCTCAGCTTTATTGGGAAATACATCGCCTTCGGTCAAGTTTATATGTGTTGTGGTAGTGATAGGTTACATATTATCATTTTCCAACGATGTGGTGAACGTCCTAAGCGTTACCCCAGGGTATCTTTTACCTCCTTCCTTCCAACTCTGGTCCACTTTCACGTTCTGGTTTCTCGAGATACACTTGTGGGAGGTTGTGATTGATATAGTGACTGTGGGATTATGCGGGAAGCTAATAGAGCCACTATGGGGTCAAATGGAAATGATGAAGTTTTTCTTTCTGACGAACTTTGGTGTAGCTTTCCTGACGACTTTTTACTATTTAGTGATCTTTGCTTGTACTGGGCAGACATCGTACCTGTTCGATATTCACGTACATGGCCTGGCTGGGTACCTCGCTGCTGTGTGCGTGGCTGTGAAGCAAATCTTACCAGATCATCTGTTGATAAAAACACCTTTAGGTATGCATTGTTTACTATTTGTTTCTGACCTTGGTTAACATCTTAGATTCTAATTAACGTGAATTTGTCATGGTATTTGCCTACGTTCTTTATGTACCTACAGTTACTAGCCTTTAGCAAGTTTCTAATTAGATAAGAACACTACATTTGTATAACAAAGGTTCCATGTATGAAGTGTCTTTTGATTACACAGTTAATTTAAACATTGCAAGTTGTGCTGTAATAATTGGATCTTACCATATAAGAACAAAATATTTAACCTGCCCTGGCCAGCCCAGCTCCGCAAAGTAGTGGAGCAGGAATGAGTGTACTGAGAACACTAGTCTCCCAGGAGTCGGCATCTAAAGTTAAAGACATTTCTTATTGTTTATGTAACATTGTAGGTACTTGTGGTTTTTGATAAAAACTTGATACAAGGAATCCTGGAGCTGCACTCAAGTCAGACCTATTAACTCAATGGGTGCTGTCAAACACTCGCATTTTATCTGTTTATATAAACTAAAAACTAAAACAATCACATACAGTGCAGTAGTAAGAGAGTTAGCACAGGTATGAGAAAGTTTCCAGTCGACAGGTTAAGTAATTTTTATAGTCCTTTATGGTATCCTTAGGCTTCACCTCACCTTAACCCAGAAATATAAACAATAAGATAGCCAGTTCCTCAGTTTGTTGAGGATTCCGGGTGAAGTGCGCCTCCTTCAGCCTTATCTCAACTTGTGTAACCAGGTGAGATGAAGGCTAAGTGCTTACCCGTCTTACAAAAAATAATAATAATAATGGTCATACAACCTTTCAGGAAAGCTTACCAACCGTTCCCTGCCACTGCTGCTCCTTATAGCTGCCATTATTCTTTGGGCAGTGGGGGCCCTGGAGGGCACATACCCTTGCATGTGGGGCAGTGGCACTATCCTCTCATGGATCTACCTGAGGTTCTGGCAAAGGCACAGCAGCGGCACCCGAGGGGATATGGCTGATAATTTCAGCTTTGATAAGTATGAAAAAAAATTCTAACTGTAACCCATGCAAAGCATGCAACACTGTGTGGAAGATTGAGAGATGTTGATGATCTCAGCTCTATGCCATATACATTATTATTGATGTAATAAGTTGAATAAAACAAAGCTGGAATGTGTCCATAGAATGGTGTGGGTGAAAATTACTAAAATGTTTGTTTCTGTCACTTTTTTGTGTTGGAGTGAAATCACATTGGCTAAGAGTCAGAATCCTGATCGCAAAATGAAAATAGTAAATAAACAAATTTTAATTATTATGTGCTAACTTGGTTTTGCCAGTGGCTATGCCCATGTGGTATCCATGTCCTTTCCCACAGAATCTCGGGATCTATCTCCTGACCAAAATAATTAAGTTCAGTCATTCAGCTATATAATTGTAATAAACAGACACTATCAATTTTTTAATTAATAATATTAGTATGGATATTGATTTGTTAGTTTTTCAATGTAAACTTGTATGGATTTCAGTTTCTTCCCTACGGTTCTACAGCCAGTAGTGCGTGGTGTGTTAGGCCCCCCCCACCGATGTCTGGTGCGGATGGGGGTGTGTGCGCCGAGCGCGCGGCGCGTGCATCTCGCCCTCAGCCCCCGCGGCGTCACCATCTCCATGCCAGGTGTCGAGCCGCAGGATATGGAGAGACGACGGTTTGTTCCTCAATATTCCACTGTTTATTTGTAGTTACCAGCATGCACAATAACCTCTGAGTGAGGAATTTAGAGTCTTTTACATTTTCATTCAGATCAGCAGCCCATTAGTGTCCAGTGCTGGATGTTGCCTCCAAAGATGGAGGGTTTTGTCATAATCACCACGCTTAGTAGGCGGATTGGTGATCGCAGTAAAGGTGTAGATAATACATAGAAGAAAGCAGAAGGACAGCCTTCTTCGAGTGAGATCTCTTAGTCCGCTTTTACGATCCATCCATTGGCTGATTAACAGGGGTTGATTCTGAGACCGCAACTGCCATGGTATACATTTCCATTTACAAATTTATCGAAAATCCTTTTGAAATTCATTTTACAAAGCCAGTAGTCCGCATTAAAAAATTAACACCAAATTTGTAATTGGCTGGCCCATGTAATTCATTATGGATACATCCATTAGAATAAAACACCTAATGAAATATGTTCGCAATCTTGAATATTAAATAATATTCTCCATTATCATAATCAGCAGCTACAAAATAATGAAATGGACAGCAATAAATTTATGGAAAGGATAAACTATGTGTGCACAATTTTGGATTAAAAAATATATTATGAAGATCTTCTGCACAAGGCTCAAGTCCAAGGTTCAAGGCTGTTGTTGTGATAATGATGTCATAACTAATCTAGATTAATTATTTAACAGCCAAATCGCGCTGAAAGCTTTGAGCGAGCGCCTATCCAAAACCTCAGAACAGACGCGACAGAAGAACCAATCGACCAAAGTAAACATGGACTCGATCCGTAAGACGCAATCTCAGGTAACCCCTCAGTTCGCCGAAGCGGGTCCAAGTCAACCCGCATCACCACCCGAAGCGACATTAGTCGACTTGACTGAAGCGCCGCCGACAACCAAGGAGTCATGATTGTGGTCAAATTCAGAGTATGTATTATTTGCACCAATGATTTTATTGTTGCATGGATTTATGAAGATGTACTCATACATCAAAGCTCCTGTTACTCGATTTTTGCTAGAAAAGAACCGAGCTGCCGCCCACTGGCCACTTCTGGTTAAGTCAAATCTCTAGAGTAGCCATTGGCTTGTGGCACGGTCGCGCCCACTAACGCTCAGTTTTCGCAGTTGTCATACGAAATGTATGGCAAATCTTCAGACCAAGTGATCGCGTCTTGTGGCCCAGGAAGCGGTAGCTCGGATCCACGGAAATACAGGAAGGTAACTATTTCAAATAAAGAAAGTTTGATTTAGGTGTTAGAGCCTTCGCTTGATCCACTGAGAATCTTGAATTTTATAGAGCAGATTTGGTTTCGTTATGTACGAAACCAAATCTCAAAAAAAAATAGGAGTTAAAATGATTGAAACTTAAAATGATTTCTTAACCCTAATCTTATGAAGACATTTGTTCTGTCTATTTTTGTTGATATTCCAAATTTAGAATTAAAGTAACTAGTAGACTCGCGACTTTTTCCATTTTGAGGAATCACCTCTGATCACTACCTACTCAGTGTGGATCTTATGAGGATCACCTACTAGGGGGTAGTCGCGACACAAATCCAAATATACGCATATACGTTTGCAAGTAGCTAGTAAGTAAAATTGGAAACGGGTTGAATGTGGCTTTGGGTATTTAGTTCAACGTTTACTTGGATGACATCATCAGCAGACTCTGTTCGAAATGTCAACGACTGGCGCAGATTTGCTGATGAAGACTTCTGTAGTTATCAATCATCATATTCCTGTCCGTTATCCCCCACTAGATGGGGTCGGCACAACATGTCTTCTTCCTCCACTCTCCTCTTTCGATTGTCATCTCATCACACGCCTTTCTTGCCCATCATTGCCCTCACACAATCCATCATCTCTTCTTCGGCCTACCTCTACCCTTATCCCTAACCTAACCGCCTCTGTGGTCTAGTGGTTCAACCCACCGATTTCAGATCCAGAGGTCCCGGGTTCGATCCCTATGGGGAGTACAATATATTGTGCTTGGTTAGGTTGGTGGTAGGACTTTGTTTGGGTCCGCCTGGCTAGCTACAACCATCCTACCTAATTCTGTCGCCATAACAACAATTCTGAAATTGTTGTATTCCGGCATTCAGAGGTAAGATAGCCAGTTCCTCAGTTTGTTGAGGATTCCGGGTGAAGCGCGCCTCCACCTTCGGCCTTATCTCAACTTGTAACTAGGTGAGATGAAGGCCAAGCGCTTCCCCGTCGTACAATAAAAAATAAAAAAAAACCATCCATACTCATATTAAGCATATTTTTGTTACATGGCTTTCATCCTACCTATGACCATACTATGAAAACCATTTACTTTTCAACCTATCTGTGACTGGCGCCACAATTTCGCACCAAAATTCCGTTTGACGCTCAGATGCCCGCCACGTAGACTCGCTGAATTTAATATTTTAAATTCTTATAAAATAGTATTTTATTCCACAAATACGGCGTTTAATTTACGTGTTTCAGTCTGTGCGATATTATAACTACATACAGTTTCTCATTTGGAAAACTTTATAATAGGGCTGTGAAGGAAAAATGACAAAAATTGAAATGTCCTCTGGGCCTATTCCATCCTGCCCTGCCAGAAGTTCTATGATCTATCGACAGGGTAATACTTTTTATTTCACTATACTTGACTCACAAACTAATCAATAATACTGGAACATTACTTACTGTAGTTCTATTCGGAGCAAAACCGGCCGTATCCAAAATTACAGTCTAACAATTAGGAATATTTATGTCCTAACTGTTAAATCATATAATTTTTTGTAGGACAGGATGGAATAAACCGTCATTTGTGTTTAAATTGTTAAAACTAAAATGAATTTGTATATTCAATGTAGTTTAATAATTTTGTAATTTGGTTATTTTGTAGTTTGGTTAGTAATTTGGTATTCAATGTAGATCCCGTATTCTTTAATGGGGATAACTGAAAAAAAAAACATAGTAAAACTCAATTTTCAATAACCTATCCTACTGTTTTGATTAAATTATAAAACGACGGTAAGAAGTCTACCGTAATGATTTTAGCTGTGAAAATCTGATTTGGTTGAGTTTACCAAATTATTTATTTGTTAGACATTTGAATTGAAACTAAGCTGTTGTTTCTAAAAATAAAAACTGAATTTCTTACCTACGCTTAAAGGTTTAATTAATTGTTGCATTATTTTACAATTAATTGCTGTGTAAATAACGAATTATCATGTGTGAATTCAAAGAAAAATGTATTATTTTACTTTCAAAACTTGCGTTAGTATGATTATACATTTCGCAACAACCGTTTATCGTCCGGGAATCACACTCACACTGATGATGGTTCCCTGGGAGAATCGAAACAATTGGTGTCTTCGTCAACTATCGCATACGTGAGTAAAACCCGTGTTGTGTAAATTGTATTATAAGTATTTCATGGCAAGGTCAGGTACGTTATAATTAACGTAAGTAGTAACTAGTTGATCCTAGAACGCTAACAGAGTACTGGACGAAAGATTAATGAGGACGAAAGTAGCAAGAACGACTGTTACACGTCCATTGTAAATTAAAAAAATAAGGAAATTTACTGGTGACTCTAAATATTAGACTCATTGGCTGCTGCCTCACGTCACAGTCGCGCAGCAGTCAATGAGTTACGATATTGTTTTTTTTTGAAGAAATGCATTTGTTATTTGTGTCAAAGAGCGAAAGAATGTATTGTAAATATGATTATAGTGTTAATAATTTAAAATAAATATTATTCAATAACATTTGTTGGCATTTTATTGTAAAGCAAACTATGTAATGATACAGTGGTTCCGAAAACAGCATCTTTTTAATTTTTGACCGCCTAGACACCCCACAGTAAGATATATTTTGTTTATTCGGTTATTATTATTTTTTACAAGTATCTATGTTTTCGTGCATCAGATTTTATTATTTCGTTGACTAATTCATTATTTTTGTATTTGTCCTGTACACCTGTGTGACTGTTTTTATCAAATAAATTATTATTTTTACTCAGCGCCATCTAGCCCCAAACCAAGCATAGCTTATGGAACTAGATCGCGAAACAGATAACTTGACTTAAAAAAAAATACTTTTATAAAAAAAGATTTTACATACTTACATTTGTTTTTGTAAAACTATACTAAACGAACATCTTCATCACACAAATATTGTTCTGGGATGGGAATCAACCCACAACCTACATACAGTGCAGAGGCCTAGCTACTATCAACTGAGCTGTGACATTAGTAATGAAGTCCACGACAAACTTAAATACTTTCTTATAATGAAATACAAATATAGTCAAATAATGTATTGAATTTTATTATCAAATAAACAGACACATTTACGAAGTAAATCCTGCCATTTCACCGTAAACCTTACATACAAGTCCATATATTCGAAATGATGTAACCTTTAACTAAATTACCTACATAAAAGTTCACCAACGCACAAAGTGTCCATTTCTTAGAAGTATTATTATTCACTGTGTTATATAATTATCCACACACTGTCATTAACATTTGCATTAACTCTTCGATAGCTGTAATAACACTTCATTCTGTGAGTAGCCCGCAGCCGCATTACAAGCACTCAAAGAGCTAAGCGTAAAACCGCAGCAATAGCGGTTTTGTTGCAGGCTAATGATGGGTCAACCAGTCATCGCCAGAAAGCTCGGGGCTACCTGCAAAATTAAATAAAATACTTAATTGCTTATCAAGACTAGCTTATGCCTGTGGCTCGCGTGGTATCAATATATTCTTGTTCTTACCCATAGCTTACACTATACCTATGCTTTTTATGTTTTAGTTTTGAAGTGTAACAAACAAACAGCCAGTTTCAAATTAACAATTTAGTAAAAATATTGATAGTTAAGGATACAGATGAAAATAAAGCTTTGTAAATGGAGTTTTACGTTTTGATTACACTATAATATATATATAACAGAAATAAGGCCTGCCGGGGAAGCGCTTGACAATCAACTCACCTATGTCAAGTTATGACAAGGCCGAAGGTAGAAGCACACTTCACCCGGAATCCTCAACATACTGAGGAATTGACTATCTACCTATCTTGTAAATAGAACACAATCATTTTGTATAGAATTCCTACCAACGAAACCAATCGCATTATACCTCCCTGGTATCGAACCCGTAATCTCCGGTACTGATACTGGTGTAGAACCACTAGACCACGGAGTCGGCCTTTTTTTTTATTGTAGCGCTTGGCCTTCATCTCACCTGGTTAAAGTTAAGATAAGGCCGAAGGTGGAGGCGCACTACACCCGGAATCCTCAACAAACTGAGGAACTGGCTATCTTACCTCTGAATGCCGGAACACAACAATTTCAGAATTTTAATAAAAACATACATATGGTACACACAAAATGATAATGAAATTAACCTGTAGTAGTGTTGAGGCGGCCAGGCAGGCTGCGGCGCGGGGTAAGGCCAGCGGTCTATCGGAGCGGCCACCGGCGCAGGGATGGGGGCCACTGGCAATGCACCAGCCATGTTGTTACCTGCAATGTAACCAGAATCATCACCACAAAAAAAAAAACGAAATATTTTTTTTTTACAATAATTTCACACAACACCAAAGCATAGCTTGTAATATGGGAACTAGATTACGGATATAATACTTGTATATTTTGTATATACATACTTATCACACAATACAACACCCAAACACTGAACAAACATCTATATTCATCACACAAATGTTTAATTAATAACAAAAACAGGTCTTCGTCGCGTACCTTTTTATATAATAAGGTACGCGATGAAGACCCGTTTTTGTTATTAATTATGTATAATAATCGTTATAATTAAAAAAACACAAATGTTTTTTTTATTATAACTTGGTCGGAATCGAACCCACAACCTACAGCGTAGAAGGCAGAGCTACGATGTAATGTAATGCTCTGCATCTAAATTGTTGTCTGTTTTAACTTTTTTTTTAACTCTTGTGAAATAGTAAGTTACGAGGCGACTCCGAGGCGAGATCCTGTGACTGCTAAACAGGCTCAATAGAGACCTAGTGCGGAGAACAGGGCTCGACAAGGTACAATCGTCCTATCTGTTATGTCACTTCCATAGTTTTAAGGTTAATAAACTTATTATTATTTCTACCAACCACAGCTCAGTTGGTAGAAATAATTATAATAAGTTTATTAACCTTAGAACTTAGGATTTTTTTTTATTGTACGACGGGGAAGCGCTTGGCCTTCATCTCACCTAGTAACAAGTTGAGATAAGATCGAATATCGAGGCGCACTTCACCCTGAATCCTCAACCAACTGAGGAACTGGCTATCTTACCTCTAAACGCCGGAACACATGTTTTTAAAAAAGAGGCTTGTTAAAAAGAAGTATACCTGGTGTGTACGAGGCGGGGTACGCGTAGTAGGGCGGAGGGACCGACAGCGAGTGTGGGACCGACACGCTGACGGCCGGGGGCGGAGCGCTCACCGCGGCCGGGGGCTGCGCACGTCATGCAAACAGTCAAGTGGTATAGATACTTATAAAGAAATCGTCATCTGTCACCTGGCGGACTAGTTTCAATTTTACTTTATGAGAAAACCACCCGCAATTCATATAAAAACAGAACGAAAATATGTTATATAGCCAATAACGGGTTTTCCTAAATAATTACATTTCTCAAAATCCCTACATATCAGAATAATCTATGTAGGTACTACCTAATTTACTTCCTATACATATTCATCAAGTTTCAGAGGATACATAGGTACCTACTTAACTATAGGTGTCTTTTACACTTGTAAGAGATAAAAAAACTTGAATATATTTATTTCAGTTTTCACCATATATGAGGATAAGCGCCGTGGAAGTCGCGGCTCAAGAATCGACCCCTCCAGCGTTTTGATATCGTAAAAGCCGACTTAGGGATCCCACCAGAAGGGCAGCTGTTGCTCCTTCTGTGTATTATCACCAACCAGCAGGGTGATTGTGGCAAAAACCCTCCAACTTTGGAGGAGGCTCTGCCCAGCAGTGGGCATTAATGGGCTGTTGATGCGAAGAGGTTTAGTAAAAGAATGCTAGGTTAGTGTTACAAACGAAAATTAATCAGTAAATTATTTTATAATTACAACATAATTACAATAATCATCGATACAATTAAAATACATAATAATTATAATGTCAGAGTGAATAAACAAAATATGACGGGGAGATGATAGGTTTTTTTTTTTATATATAACTAGGAGACTTGCTTGTCCAGCAAGCAAGTAGGCCACCTGATGTTAAGTGCATCTCTTGCCTATAACAATGCCTTACTGCGTAGGTCACATCCACAAAGTTATAGCCTACACGGCACTGCATTGCGCCCGCCAACTTGAGGAATAAAAGTGTAAAACCTCGCTTGCCCATAATTTCACCGGCATCCATACCCAAACCGGAACACAGCAATGTTGCTTGGCGGCTGAAATAGGTATGGTGGTAGTACTGCCCTGAGGCCTCAGTATGAGTTTGTGACAGCTAACTGCAACTATTTTCGTTTTCTTACAGGGCGCTTATTTCCATACATTTGGTTAGCGGAATAGTAAAGCAACTGTAGTTCCTTTCAATGTCTGCTAACGAAATGTATGGAAATAAGTTGAAAAAAAGAAAATAGTTTCATTATCTGTCAGAAACTCATAGGGCCTCTGGAGCCCTTTCATAATTCTCTACTATTATAATGATACTTACAGGGTAATTGTAGTTGTAATAGTGTGAGTCGGTCTCTTGTATGGGCACGGTGATGAGATTGGTCCTCGCTCGCGGCCGCTCGTTGCCAGCCGTGGAGTTATGGCTCCCGTGGCCTCGGGGGTCGTTGGCACTGCAGGGCATCTGGGAACAATGTCATATGATACCGGCGATCTACATAACACGTTAGAAAAAAAAACAACAATGCAACAATGTGCGTGTGTATGCATATCTATGCAACGGGTATAACATACATTCCATTATGTACAGCAGTAGCTTATGTATATCTAAGTAATGGGTATACATTGCATTACAGCAATGGCTTTCGCATAAAAGCCAAGAAAAATCATCTTCAAATAAGTCAATTTAACAAGCCTCATTAGCGTTGTGGCTTCGATTCCCACCCAGGACAAACATTTGTGTGATGAATATTGATGTTTGTTCTGTGTTTGGGTGTTGGATTGTACGATAAGAATGTATTTACAAAAAAAAAAGTATTTAAGTATTATATCCATAATCTAGTTCCCATATTACAAGCTACACTTAGTTTGGGGTTAGATGGCGCTGTGTGAAACGAATGTCCTGTCATATTTATTTATCTATATATTAGCTATATTTGTGAAGTCTCATCAATAAGCCAGCTATTCAGTCTATGTTTTAAAACGGTGCAGTTTCGGACTTTGATGGACTCCGGTAGCATATCATACACATGGGCCCATAAGACACAGACATTCATTTATTTACTATAATAACACATACACACAAACATAACAGAATGAAATTGTCAAACAGAAAAACACGAGTAGGTAATAAGTGAACACAGTTTGTGCTGTGTGCTACAGCAGCAAATGGGACACGACTCAGCATTATACCTCACTGTAATAAGGTGAGTTAATCTCGATAATTTCTCGAAAATCCATAACGACACCTACTTCTACCGCAAGACGCGTATGAATCAAGGTATTTTTCTCACATATAGAGCCACTTGTGAGTTTGGTATGAAGCATAAAAATACCTTATCCTTTAGATAAATAAATATTACAGGACATTAATTTCACACAGCGCCATCTAGTCCCAAACCAAAGTTTGTAATATGGGAACTAGATTTCGCATTGTAGCGCAGAAGACAGAGCTACTACCAACAAGGTCTCACAGTAACTGTATAATCGAAAAGGTAACAATCGCCCGTAGGGCGCTACTCTGCATTTCTACACAGGCATGAGAAAGGGCAGGTTACCTTCCTAACTTCTGCCATAAAACCAACTCTAAAATAGTTATGTTCCGGCATTTAGATGTGAGATAGGCAGTTCAGTTTGTTGAGGGTTCCGGGTGAAGTTCTCTTCCACTTTCGGCCTTGTCATAACTTAAAATGATGAGATAAAGGCCAAGCGATTCCCCGTCGTAGAATAAAAAAAACAGTTTCACTCCGGCAGTGTCGACAGAAGTGAAAACTTGAAGTTTGTCGATCTTTTCCGAAGAGAACATCTGAGATTGTTGGTACTTGAATCTCAATTGTCGCGTTGGTCGCGATATTTAATAACGTTTTGGCAAAACAACCGATGAGTTCTTGGTACTGACGTTGATAGTTACCTGTCACGGCTGTCAATCGTCTGTCTATAGGTAGAGGCAGTCTTCGAACGGTCCTTACCCGTACCTCTTATGATCTTATGATCGTAAAGATAACGTGAAAATGTGTTTAAAGTGAAATGTGTCAAAAGTGGTGTCGGTAAGGTATCGCGAGTTCAATAGTTTTTTTTTCCATATCAAAAAATGCCTAACGTGCCTAAAGAAGTTTTCACAAAGGGCAGGTAGATTATGACGATGTAAACTCACGGTGATAGGCTTAACGGAGATGGTGGTGAGCGGCGGCGGCGGCGGCTCCCGCTCCTCTGGCTTGATGCTTTCGTTACAGGAGGACACGTGGCGGTGGTTTATGTGAGCTTGGAGGTCCCGCTAGAACGTTCAGTCAAAATCAAAACGCGTCTACTTTTAAGGTTTTTTGAATCATTTTAAAGGTAGGGGAGTGTGGGCACCGTTGTAAAGGCGGGCGGTCGTGAGGGGGGGACTGGATGTAGTCGTGAGGGGGGGACTGGATGTAAAGGCTTTGCCGGTGTCAGTCCACCCCTCACACAGACGATGCGGGAGTGCCGCTAGGTTGTTTAGTAGGTTAGGGTGTAGTGACACTAGAAGAATTGGGAAGCTCTTGGCCTAAAGGTCAAGAGCTAACTAAAAAAGGTTAAACCGCACTCTCCTTACCTGAGATAGGTATGTTCTTCTACAGCCAGTGTTGCCATACCTGGTCCCAGAGTGGGTGCACATGTAGACTGTCCCTAAGCCTGTCTGCTCTACTCTTACAACCTGAAAAATACAAAGGGGACTTCTTAGACTCCAGTTGATTAATAGTACCTCGACATAATATTTTGGTGGTGGTTAAATATGGCTTGTATTTTTTTGCAAGCAAGGAAAATCACCTAAAAAGTAATATTGACAAATAAATATATTGTCACACTTTGGTATTGTACAGCCTTATATGATGAATCTACTGACAGAGCATGTCAGTAGAATGGTCCAGAAAGATCATGCTTTTTGGCGTTGAATAATTGGGTTGTACATTATTGTTTGTTTAATTCACTTTCTTTGCTGACTAATACATTTTGGAGCTGACCAGAACTTCTTTAATTAGCTGACTGTTTAACAATGAAAGCCGTTTAATATTCACCTTTTCTCTACATCTTGGGCAGTGTGTATGATCAGATCTTGCACAGGATAGGCAAAAGACATGTTTGCATGGAATCTGAAATGCAACACACATTGACAATAGATTATTCTTCAAAAAGTTTTACATGGGCAGTAAAGTGTTGCCCTTATACTTAAACTAGGCTAAGCCTGTATATAGGTTATTAGTTTCTGCCTATGTTACATATAACATAAAAGATAAGTAGCTTGCATTTAATAATTGTATGAAGAACCACCTATTTTTGATTGCAAAATGTTGATGAGCCTACTAACAATATACAAGGATATATTAAATTTGTGAAGATATATTTTTCTGACATCACCTTTTTACTAAATTATGACAAATTAACTATGTATGTAAATGTAAATTTGACTCATGTAATGATTTTTAGTTTCCAAAAACTAGCAGAAAGCAGAAATTATTGACAGTAGCCTTGGCTGGCAGCTCGACACTCAATACCAGGATAAAAAGTAGACTTTGTCCAGTTTACATGGAGTACACAATATTAATTTCAAATTATATTTTTTGCTTTTTTTTTTGCTGATTGCATCAGCTGTTTAGTTGTGTAAGGGTAACAAACAGACACCATCAAATTTTTAACATTAGTATGGGTCACAAGCCCTACCATTCGTCCATAAATGAGTATGGGCTTCAAGCAGGTATCACAGCAGTAGATCATGGGGTTGAGGACTTTCTCTCCAATGAGGGTAGCTCGGTGGCTCCAGTCCAGTCGTAACATGGGCTCGGGAGGGCCTCGTGTGAGAGTTGTGAAAACCGGGGCTTCAAGCTTTGAGATGTCTGCAGGTACTTCCACTGTAACAATTCAAAAATGAGTAATTATACCTACCTTACCTTCAGTACTAAGTGACAACATTCAAATAAAATGTTCACAAATTATTTACAAATAATAAATTGATTTAATTTTTTTTAAGGATAATTATAGTGTCATGAAACACTTACTTTCAACACTTGCATTTCTATTTAGATTTTTCTAGTCTCATAATGATGTTATGCATATAAATGTCTGTGTAATCTCACATGATAAATCAAGAGGTAGTATATCAAAGTATGGTGATATCAACAATCTGCAATGTAAGAATGAACTAAATTCAAGACACCTACACAAACCAAAATAAAATGTTATCCGTATAGTTTAACTAGTAGGCCTAGGTAGATAATTTGGCTGATCTTTATTTTATTTCTGAACCAAGTAATAGATGTCGAAAGCATTTTTGAACAAGTAAATCTAGTACCTACTTACGATAAAAGTAGGTACCTACCTACTAAGTAGGTGTATAGGATTTTCAGACGATAACTTACATTTGGCGGGTTCCGCAGACTCGGGGCGCTCTTCTTTCGGTTCTTCAGCAGCGGGTTCTTCCGGTTCCTGCAAACTTTCTTCCAGCGCGCAATCTTCTTCATCACTAGACATCACTTTGGGTACTTTTTTGCCTCTCCCTCGCCCGCGGCCGCGACCTCGGCCACGGCCCCGGCCTCTACCCCTTCCCCGGGTGGTCCGTTTCTCAGAATTCATCGCAAATACTCGATATATTGATTACACAGAAATTAGAATCTGATATACCACTACTGACATGAATGAAATGAACGTTTGTAAACTAAATAACCCCAAAGAGTATATCAATCAGTAATAGACTAGCCCTATCGTCATCTAAAAATACAAACAAAAAGATGAAGTATTTTATTTCGATCTTAGAATGAATTGAGGATAACAATAAGATTAATTTATATGCATTTTAAATCGAGAAATATTATTGTTGCAAATGCAAAAGACGAGACAAATAAAATAAAAGATGTCTATTTATTTTCGTTCCAAACAGTGAATAGAAGCGTTAGCTTCCTATGAGTCTGTCATAGAATCTGGAGACAATAATGCACAGCCAATAATTTATGACCCGATAATGCACAGATAAGATAGATATTACCATTTTTATGTCCGAGTATAATAACAATTTATGAAAATGTTCCTTGTATGAGGACCCCGTTTTATTTTATTTTTTATTTTCATTTAATGATTATATTTTGGGTTATTTGGTGTGATAAAACATATTCTCTAAAAATTACAACCTGCTACCTATGATTCTAAAGCTTCTCTCATGGTTCTTGGTGCATTTTCTGATATGTTAAAGGCTGTAAACTCACAATCGCGAAAATCATCACAGTCATATTTTTTTATGCTGGTCTTCGTCTAGTTCTTTTCTCAACAGCTGGTACATATTCTTCTCCTGATTTTGTAATGTTTCAACTTGAGGCACCAATTCAATAAACCAACAAGGGTATCTCTTACAACTGCCACTTGCATTGATAATATTAGGTCCTTACATATGAAATTGGCGTTTTGTCGTACTGGCCACTTTGATCTTAAATATCTCCTCTTTGGTTAGGAATTCCAAATTCAAATTTAAACAGCTATTTACTCATGCATTTGTGTTTCGAAAACCGTAATTCATTTGTTTTTTTCTCTTTTGCTTTTTTTTTCTGCGTCACTCATTTCACAAAATGGAAAACTTAAAATATCACATTATTTACGAGTACGAGTTCCACCGTGGCACCAGTGCTGCAGAAACGGTTCGAAGGATTAATGATGTGTATGGTCGTGGTGTCGCAAAAGAAAACACGGTGCGTTTTTGGTTTCAACGCTTTCGTTCTGGAAATTTCGACCTGCAGAACAAGCCCCGTGGACGGCCGGAGACCAAGGTCGATAATGATGAATTGAAGGCTATTGTGGAAGCAGATCCATCGCAAACCACATCACAGTTAGCTGCAGGCTGCGG
This sequence comes from Venusia cambrica, assembly GCA_951394065.1. Taxonomy (NCBI): domain Eukaryota; kingdom Metazoa; phylum Arthropoda; class Insecta; order Lepidoptera; family Geometridae; genus Venusia; species Venusia cambrica. The sequence continues at coordinate 3,812,538 of OX596036.1, forward strand.
TGTTAGTGACAAAACTGTTTTAATCCACTTGAAGCAAATTGGGAAGGTGAAAAAGCTTGAAAGGTGGGTACCTCATGAATTGAGTGAAGCAAACCGACAAACGCGCGTCGACTGCTGCGTTACATTACTCAACCGGCACAATAATGAAGGAATTTTAAATCGGATCATTACATGTGATGAAAAGTGGATCCTGTACGATAATCGTAAACGCTCATCGCAATGGCTGAACCCTGGTGAACCAGCAAAATCTTGCCCCAAGCGAAAATTGACTCAAAAAAAGTTACTTGTAAGCGTTTGGTGGACTAGTGCCGGTGTCGTACACTATAGCTTTCTTAAATCTGGTCAGACGATTACGGCTGATGTCTATTGTCAGCAACTGCAAACCGTGATGGAAAAGCTCGCTGTTAAACAACCGAGACTTTTCAATCGCTCTACGCCACTGCTGCTTCAAGACAATGCTAGACCACACACGGCCCAACAGACGACTACCAAATTAGAGGAGCTTCAATTGGAATATCTAAGACATCCACCGTACTCTCCGGACCTTACTCCAACAGATTACCATTTTTTTCGAAATTTGGATAACTTCTTGCAAGGAAAAAAATTCAATTCCGATGAGGCAGTCCAAACCGCTTTCAAAGATTTCATTGATTCCCATCCGAATGGTTTTTTTAGTAAAGGGATCAATGAACTACCTATAAGATGGCAAAAGTGTATAGATAGCAATGGTACATACTTTGATTAATAAAATATATTTTAATATGAAAAAATTGCCTTTATGTTCCTCCTATACAAAACGCCAATTTCATATGTAAGGACCTAATATATATTGTAGTGATACTCTCCTTCAAAAAGATATGTTAAAAAAAATTTTATCAGACCATTATGGTCAGTGTTATTTTTGATTGCAATTCGAAACAGGAGCTTCCGGAAATCACTTACAGGCCAATCACCGAATTTCGTATCATGAAAATTCAATTGGTAAAATGATTACCCTTATTCCATGCTTAAATGATCCGAACGAACTTTATAACATATTGTCTAACATAATATATACAGAACACAACGATATTTTCCCACTACAAACGTGTAAAGGTAAATCTGGCTCTGTGTTTGCAGACTGGGCTACAGTCGGTATCTATAAGAGTAGGAATAGATTATATGAACTCTACGCAGAGAGATAGAGAGAGATTTAAGGCTACATGATCTACCATTTATTAGTTTCGTCAAAAAATACTAGACTTTAAAAAGGTATGTCATCCAGCAAAATCTTTGCAAATAACAAGGAAAATAGAGAACTCAACAAATAAAATAAAGGCTACTTGGAAAATGATTAATAATAAAACCGGTAAAACAAAACCAAAGTGTTGAAAAGTGTCATGTTTCCTTTAGTTTTAGACACGTCAACGATGACTGTATTGTAAAAGCATTTAAGTCAATAAATATAAAAAAATCCGAAGTCCTTTGGGGGATTTCCGTAAAGATATTAAGTACGATAGTAATTGATATTGCGCCATGTCTGGCATACATATTCAATAGAAGCATCGACGAAGGAATCTTTCCTGATCTCATGAAACATAGCAAACTGATACCTTTATTCAAGTCTGGAAATGAAAAGGATCCAGCAATCTATCGACCAATATCGATTCTGCCTGCATGTAGTAAAATATTTGAAAAACTGATTCTTAATCAGTTACAGTCACATTTTAACTGCAACAGGCTTTTGCATGAAAAACAATCTGGGTTTACTAAAGGCCGTTCAACGACCGACGCTGGTGCTATGCTGTTGAAGTACGTCTTTGAAGCTTGGGAGGGAAAACAGGATGTCATTGGAGTATTCTATGATCTATCTAAGGCTTTTGACTGCGTAGATCATGACACCCTGATCTCAAAGCTTAAACACTACTGCATCCAGAATCAGGCAATAAACCTCATGCATAGTTGCATGAGGTTTATTGCATGCACCTATCGAGTCGCATTCAAAAAGTTGATATTAGCGGTAGCAGATCTTCGGGAACCTCCACTAACATAGGTGTACCGTACCACAAGGATCGATCTTAGGGCCTTTTCTGTTACTAGTCTATGTCAATGATCTACCATCCTGTGTAGGGGACCTATGTGTCATTGTATTGTTTACTGACGATACTTCATTAATATTTAGAGTCGATATCGCTAAAGATAACTATGATTGTGTAAATGCTTCTCTAGCTAAAGTTCTTGATTGGTTTACAGTAAATAACCTCCTACTAAATGAGAAAAAAACAAAATGCATCCAATTCTTCTTGCCTAATGTTCAAGTCAGCAATGCTAACATTATCTTAAATGGGGAAACACTTAACTTTATCGAAGCAACTACTTTCTTAGGTTTAAATATTGATGCAAAGTTGCAATGTGGTATTCATATTGAGTCATTAGCTAGCAGATTAAGCTCGGCTGCATACGCTGTATGTACAATAAGGCATCTTACTGATGAAGCTAAGGCAAGGTAAGTTTATTTTAGTTACTTTCACAGTATTATGTCTTATGGCATATTATGTTATAATCAATGTTATGTAATAATCAATGTTTTAAGATAATATAACATATAGTCAGTGTTCAGGAATGACACCTGTCACAATATTGACTCATTCACTGTCATTTGACAGTTTGAAGAGTTTTGCCGTTCAATTTTGATCATGAATGACACTTTGAATTCTGTATTGAACTGAACAAGTACCTAAGTTAACTAATTACTTTTCCCTTGGTGTATACATGTTACATTTTCCTCATGAACAATAAAGATCTCTAATATCTACACTACATAAAATCCATGTGTTGTGTTGTGGAGTGATTTCGGCTGGGCTTCGCGAACTGAAGGTGTGCTTGCTGGGAGAAACATCTGGGTAACCCGGCTGCTATAAGGTTTGAATTTTAGTAAGGTCCGAGCTGATTCTCAGCCTAAAGTAGACCTCGTTCTATCTAGATCTCTTCCCGTGGCGGCAACAGCTTTAAAGGTACGTGAAGTTCTAGCTTTTTGAAACACTCTTTCAGCACGACAGAACACATATTATTGCAAAATTTGCATTATCTTGTAGCCTCTTTTAATATAATAAAATTCATAATTTACAGTCCACTGCCTAAACAGTCAGAGATAAACCATGTCATTGAAAATTTAGCAGAATACCAAAATTACAACAATCTTAATGGTCAACCAATATCATGGTGCCACTATGATTATTTCCTAAAAAATAGCAGAATTGCCCACCAGATGTAATCCAATCTGCTGCTCTCCGTCAAATGAATTTAAACTGTTTAGAATTCGTAATTTTGGAGGTAGTGCTAACAAGTAGGTAGTAGTATTTTAGTAGTACCTACCTAGCGGTAGTTTTGTTGGGTTATTTTTGGACATTTCGTTCTTGTGTTAGGGATTTTGGATTCTGAGAGCCACATGCCGCCACTGCATAATAATTTCCGATGGGGGGTATGATTTCAAAATAAATAAGTGATTATGCTAATTCGAAGGATCTCAGCGGACGAAGTCGCGGGTATCAGCTAGTAGGTACCTACCTAATTAATAAAAACAGAAGTTGAACAGAGCGTCATCTTGGATATTAGTGTTCTGTGGATATTAGTGTTCTGTGGATATTAGTGTTCTGTGGATATTAGTGTTCTGTGGATATTAGTGTTCTGTGGATATTAGTGTTCTGTGGATATTAGTGTTCTGTGGATATTAGTGTTCTGTGGATATTGCTAGGTACAAAGTTTGCAGTGGGAACTTGATAAATGTCTGATAATATTTATGTTTGCTTACTTTACCTAATTGTGTAGCCATGTAAGATTAAATAATGTAGGTATTTTTTATTATTATAGCAATGAATTGCTGTTAACAAAAAAAAACTTTCACAAAGAAGATGTCTATTGCTAGGCAAACTACCAGAACCATTTATTTAAAATTAGTGACAGGGATGAGTACGTATAGTAAGGGAAACGATGTAGGTAGGTCCTACCTATCGTAAGAAACATGTTACCAAGCTATATAACAAGTATAGGTACCTATATACCTAGGTGGATAGTATGTATACTATCCACCTAGGTATATAGGTACCTACTTCTACTTATTATATATATATCTATTCCATACTACAGCGTACATACCATAAAAACTCTTTGCAGCGTACCTACTTGTAGGTATCATAATAATACGTGGGTACCTAGGTATATTTGTATTGAGAATCGCGGTCACGGTCGGTTGTCGCTCTGCGCTTTGCAGTGATGCGAGTGTGAGTGTGAGGTACCTTAGTTAGGTCTACCTACTATGAACAAAAGTAGGTAGTATCTCTACCTAGTTTGTGATACACAAGGGCTTGGTACTGGCGCCCTTCCCGGAATCCGTATATGACCACCTCATCATAATGACCGTATAGTCTATTGTCTAAGACTGGCAATGGACGTCCCCGTCACAAAATGTTGTAACGGGGACGTGCATGACCTTCATCTCAACTGATCAAGTTACGAGAAGGCCGAAGGTGGAGGCGCACTTCACCCGAAGTCCTCAAAAAACTGAGGAACTGGCTGTTACCTCTACAATTTAAGAATTGTTGTCATGGTGAATTGGCGACTGAGTTAGGTAAGATGGTGGAAACTAGCCAGGCGGACAAAATCCTACCACCAACCAAACCAATCACAATATTTTACTCCCCCTGGGAATTGAACCCAAGACTTCTTGATCTGACACCGGTGGGCGAATCACTAGACCACGGAGGTGGCTAAAGCTCTCACTCCAACTGGCCACGGATCCGAAAGGTTTCCTGCAAATGAAGGGATACCTCATAGACCCAATGCGGGGCGCGCCGCCGCCGCCGAACAGAAGAGAAAAAAAAATCTCGGTGTTCAAATTACGTTACGAGTTATAGTTATACGAGTAGACCATAATGCAAAACGAATTGATTATCATGCGAATTGATGTCGCCGGTTTTTTTTTTTTTTTTTACTACAGGTAAACACTTGTCCTTCATCTCACTTACAAGTTGAGATAAGTCCGAAGGTGGAGGCGCACTTCACCCGGAATCCTCAACAAACTGAGGAACTGGCTATCTTACCTCTGAACTGAATGCCGGAGCACAATTATTTTAGAATTGTTATTATGGTTTACCCTCTCATCGGACCCTTTTTCGAGAGCGGGTCACCCTCTCTCGATCCCGCGCCGCCTCTTTCTGGACCTTAGCAGTCTCGCCGAAAGAAGGCACCGCCATCTATTTACCAGCATGGCCTCGACTACGCTTGGTAGAGAAGTGCATGACAGATACCAACTTCTAGGTTAGTTATTTATTGTTACTACATCTTACGTCTACCTGTTCAAAGTTCATAATATTTATTTAGAAATATAACCTAATGATCATCTGATTACATTTCTAAATTTCCTTTTGCCTTTTTTACGATTTAATTTTATTATGACAGTATAGTTGACTTTACTGTCATAATAAAATTAAATGGTTAGGCACATCTTAAAAAAAAACCATAGCTACTTATACCTACCAACACCAAAAACATAGATATCTGAAAATACAAACCTGTGTAGATAGGTACACGAAGTACAGCTTTACAATAAGCTACCCTCGGCAAACGTCTACTTGTCTTACAGTACTTATATTTATGTGCTACCTACCTGTTAGAACGACCTACTATTAATCTGTTAAGATAAAATTGTTCTCATGTACCTAATAAGTGAATTGTATGTCTTTTTGAGAATAAATGAACTTAAACCATAAATACCTAATGTTTAGGAGTAGGCGTGAAGTGTAATAGGAAGATGTGGATTGATTTTCTATTCCTAGTAGCGGAAGGAAGATCGCAAATCCTGCGAGACTCCCATCGCATGATAATATCCAGAAATAGCAATAAATATGTACATAGAACTAGGTACACACCTACCTAGTATCAGTAGTCTTTTTACCTCGGTCACTATTTTCTTAAATATGTAATTTGGTCTTCACTTTTGTTAAATTAATTAGTAAAAGCGAACATGTTCGCTCAACACTGCTAGTTATGGGTATTGTATACATGGGGAAATACTTAACTTTATGGAAGCAACTACTTTCTTGGGTTTAAATATCGATGCAAAGTTGCAATGGGGTATTCATATCAATACATTAGCTAGCCGGCTAAGCTCGGCAGCTTACGCAGTACGTACCATAAGGCATCTTACTGATGAAACCACGGCGAGGTTAGTTTATTTTAGTTACTTTCACAGCGTTATGTCCTATGGCATATTTTTATGGGGAAATGCAGCAGATATTGAAAGCATTTTTATCCTGCAAAAGAGAGCTGTACGGGCAATTTATAAATTGAAAACTCGTGACTCTCTCAGGGAACGTTTTAAAGAGATAGGTATTATGACAGTCAGCTCCCAATATATTTATGAAAACCTAATGCACGCTCACAGGAACATTGATGAGTTTGGTAAAAGAAGTGATGTACACAGTGTTAATACTAGAAATAAAAATAAACTTGACATACCTAGGTATCGCTTAGGAAAAGTAAATAATTCATTCTTAGGAAACTGTGTACGATTCTATAATAAGCTTCCTCAAAGCGCCACCAAACTCTCTGCTCGTAAATTCAATTTGTATATAAATAATAATTTAATTAAAAGAGCCTACTACAAAATAAGTGAATATATCGACGATAAAAACGCGTGGCCCGATGTTGCTATACTTACCAGTTGACAGTTAAATGGTGATTTCTCAATGTCAAGAAACTGCCCATTAGATAGTTATGTAGTAATCAATGTTTTAAGATAATATTAAGTTTTTAGTTTTATGATGTAGGTAACACTTGTAATGTTATTAAATTATTATAAACACTGTACCTAAATGTTAAATGGATCATCAAAAAATTAATCAGCCCGAGGTTCTTGCCTTTCTCCTTGTGTGCTGGTCGCGATTCCGAACAGGCGGTAGATTTGACGTTTCAAAATGATCCTAAAAATCTTAATGAATAAAAATATTTGACTTTGACTTTGACTTTGTTTTGATGTGCGCTCAAAGATTGATGTTTCAAACCAGACAAAAATTCCATATTATATAATATGTATATTTTTGTTTTTGTTTGGAATGTGTATTGTGCGTACTAAATAAATCAACAAAAGTTGTCCTATGTACCTACCTAGGACAAACGTGACATTGTACGATTTGATAAAAAATACTGGCAAAGATTCAACTCTTCCCTGAACCGCATTTTTTGCAAATACGTAAGCAAAATTCGTTTTCCTCGAATTGTATAAGTAATTGAGAAAAATTTTAGACACAAATACAAGAGATGGGTAGTTTTGTTTGAATAGTTTATAGTTAGGTAACTAGAAACGAAGTACCTACTACCTACCTACTTAGTTATTTAGTTAATTTCTCGTATTAGAAACCATGGGTTATTTGGACTTTGAACATTACACATCAAAATCCTATTAGTGTCCACTGCTGGACCGAGCCTCTTCCAAAGCCGGAGGGTCTGTACCATAATCACCATGCTTGGCAGACGGATTGGTAAAAAGCTGCTGCCCTTATTCAGGTGAGATCCATAGTCGGGTTTTACGGTTATTTTCATGGTTTTGCACACTATTCATAATTTCAAAGGAATATTTTAGGTAAATTAGTTACCAACCATGATTTACGAAATATTTGAGAATGAGTTAGTTGAGTGAATGAGTCACCATCAAATCGTGGTATCACGAAGATATTGCTTACAGTAAAACCTTGGGTTGCTTACCAGCCTGCTCAATACAAAATGCAGTCAGACACTTTCGTAAGGAACTAGGAGTATTTATCTCCTAACCTAGTAGGTACCTACTTACTTAGGTCCAGTTCAAATCAAACTGGTCAAAAGCACGACCACTCTACAAATAATTACGTTTTAAAAACTAAAAAAGAAAACCGACTTCAATGAAGAATATGATACAATTTCATTCACCTGGATGACGTATTTATTCCAATTATTTTGATGACAGATGGACGAACAGACAGACAGACGCGTGATCCGGTTCTATGGGGTCCGTTTTGTCCGGTTAAAAATTACGACCACGCTACAAAAAGTATTCTAAATGAGGATCAGGTCAGTTACAAGTATAGAGATGCTAATGCCAGTCAACCAGTATCAGTAATGTAGTGCAGTGCCCTCATTTCGCCTTCAGTTCAGATGACGCATTCCATCTAACTAATCCATTCCAATCCCTACCAGCGGAACTGTAAAACCCTGAACTTTGTGAACTGGGCTCGCTGTATAGGTAAGGTAGGTTCACCTCGTTCACGAATTCGTGATACGAATCCTAGTACCTACCTTTACCTTCCTACTGCTTCGAGTCGCGTGTGACAAGTGCTTCTGGATTCATTGAGATTTCTAAATAGATACCCATATCGTCGTTTCTCAGACATTTCCTGGACGCAAATCCACCTCCAACATGCGTTATGTGTGGTATCGTTTTATTTATTTCATCTAACTAAAGAATACTATAATACTATAAAAAACTATAAAGAAAACCGACTTCAATCAAGAATATGATACAATTTCGTTTATCTGGATGACGTATTTTTTCCAATTATTATTTTGATGACAGATGGACAGACAGACAGACATACGCTTGATCCTATATGGGGTCCGTTTTTACCTTACTTTTGAGGTTAATATACCCAAATCGCCAAGTGTGCCTATAATATTTGAAGAGTTCCCTCGGTATCTCCAGGATTCCATCATCAGATCCTGACCTGATGACAGTGGGACCTGTGAACCCTTTCAAACAAAATAAGATTTTTCCAAATCGGTCCAGGCGTCATCGAGTAATCGAGGAACATAGGTACATAAAAAAATAAGATTTCGACATTTTATTGACGACCTCCTTTTTTTTAAGTTGGTTCAAAATACTAACACTCTATGCTTTGAAGGAATGTTCAAGGCATCCTCGAAGGCTCGTGTCGAGAACTTTTCCGAGGAGTAGTCTGATTATTATTATATTATTTGTTTTATTGTTATAGCGGTACTGCAGTGTCCTGCACCTACCTGTGGTATCTACCTCATCAGCCCGCGTCATAAAAGTCGACCCAGGGAACTAAGCAAACTCTAACCGTGAACACCAATCTGTCTTCCAAGCGTGGTGATTATGACCAAACCTTACAGTATTGGAAAAAGTTAATTCTACATTATGGTGAACAATAATAGGTAGTTATTTTGCGATGTGCGCAGTCAACCCCTGGCATGACATCCAAAAAGTAATTCTTGGATCTTATTGACACCCTTGGCTTGGTTGACACCCTGTTGAGTGAAAGAAACAAAAGATATATAGACCAGTTTTAATTTAAATAAATCTGCTCTCGACCTCGAAACTTGCGTTGTCATAAAACCACTATAGGTACCGCCTAGTACCTACTAATATCTCCGTAGACCAGAAAATGGGTGCAATTGTCTGCGCAAAATCTCACATCTCTCTTGGTAGGTAGGTTAGTGTAGCTCTGCCTAGGAGAAACATTTGTATGATGCATACAGATGTTTGTTCTGTGATGATGGCTGTTTGAATATGGATGTTATATGTTCCTACGTATGTTATTTCATTAAAAAGAATATATAAACTACCAACCTGACCTGGAGCAGTTACACTTGCGCCAAGGTTCATCATTGGTTCATTTGGTTGGTGGTAGGACTTTATTTAAGTCCGCTTGGCTAGCTACTACCATCTTACTTAATTCCATACGCTGTTCTGTTCCTCAGTTTGTTGAGGATTCTGAGTGAAGTGCGCCTCCTTCGGGCAGGTGAGATGAAGGCTAAGCGCTTCCCCGTCGTACAATAAAATAAACAAAAAAATCGTTTCTGGCCATATAAGACCACTGCTGAACAAAGCATTTTCTCGGAAGGATCGCTCCATAGTAGACCTCGAGATCCAGGCGGATCCTACGTGAAAAATTATAAGCCGCCTCTATCCATCATCTTCACGTGACCGCCGGTCTCAACACAGCCCCCGGGGGTTTTCCCAAATTCATAATACAAGTATATTTCAAGTCAACCCAAATAGGTACCTATTTATTTGTAATTGAATTGAATTTAATGTTTGGAAAGAGCATCCACGTGAGAATGACCCCTCGTGCGTAGTAAACTCTTTTTAGCTGTGAGCAGAGAGGATGTGTTTTTTCTAATTATGAGATTTTAAAAAACCATTGGTAGTTGCTTTTTTTTAATTATCCTCTTTCTAACCTAACCAGACAATAACGAACAACCAAAAAAGAACTATCTAAACTTTGGTGCAGACGTTCGGAAGTTATGCGCGTACATAGGTACATTTCGGCGATTCATTTTTATTTATTAGACATGTTCACATCTATTGATGATTTTTGTCTGTAATCTAGCTCCCATAAATAGGTTTGTCTTATTGGGGCTGTGATAAATTTCTAGTAGGTAATACATATCTACCATGACGAGAATGGTACCTACCCTACAGTTGGGAGGGGAAGACTGGCGAAAGTTGGTTGGATTGTTCTCGTGAATAGTGAAATACCTCAAATTTTGCTCTGCCTTTGCTCGTCACAAAATCCCCGACAGAGGACGATGGAGTCAAGCTTATGTGGAACCTTGTGAAATAGGTAGGTACTTTATCAACATAAAATGATTGCTTATGCAAGATGACGTGATGCTTGTCTGGATCTGCAATGACCTGAAAACAAGCAGGGCAATGTCAACATTGCATCTGTCAATTTATTGTGATCAAACATGGAGAATCAACAGTGATCTCAGCATCTGGTACCTAAAGGTATGCGTACCTATATGTACATACAAACAATGGTGGTAAGCAGGTGCATTATCATAATAACGAGGAACCTTGTCGCTTTACCTAATACCTCTTTGTATAGGTATACTATACAGAACCATGAGAAGAGCAAGCAGTGCTATGGTGGTTAGCCTTTTTTCTAGGTTGGTTTGACCAAGAGTTATGTGGCCAAGTGGTTGGCCTGGATGGGAATCGACCCACCTACATCGACCTACAGCTCGGAAGGCAAAGTTACTACCACCAACTGAGCTGTAGACCACTGAGAGGAATATCACACCTAACCTACCTATCTGGACAGTGGAACACCATCTTTATAAGCAACCGTTGATCTTATCCCTGTACTACTGCGAACATAGCTACACAGGATGCTATGATACCAGCCGTGCAGCGGCCACTAAAGTGTAGATAGCCAAGGTTATCTACATAACACACAGAAAAAATATACCTACCTAACCTTTCTATGAAGTAGAATATTATGTTTAAGAATCATTGAATTGTTATGATAGATAGCGAGATAAGCAGTACCTAGGAACTTTTGGTACCTAGGTATATTTATTTGTAAAGCCGAGTGTCAATGCTTTATCGGCCTGCGATCTGATTTACAGCGCACCAAGTAGGTACGTAAGTACCTACTCCTTGAATAAAATATAATATTAAGTTCATCTTATTACAAGTAGGTACATTATGACTAGTAGGTAAAAATTGGCTCGATGGGTGCTGAAAAACACTCACGGTGTGTGCTAAAGCGTGACGCGCAGCACCCAACGAGGTAGATCCTTACCAAATGGTAAGGACCAAATAATATGATTGAGTTTTGTCAGTGCAATATTGCCTTGTATTAAAAGGCTTCGTGGACGTCCCAAGCGCAGGACAGACAACCTGAAGATCCTGGTCATCAAGTCTCTTCATGGCACAAAACAAGACAGAAACTGATAAGACATTGAACACTGCAACAAAGGAGTCACACTCCTTAGCCGTGAGCGACGCGACGGAGCCAGTTCCTCAGACTGTGGAGGATTCCAAAGTGCGCTTCCACCTTCGGCCTTATCATAACTTGAGCACCTGGTTTCATGTACCACAAAACCCACAAGTCCCAACGTACAACAAAAAGTAAGTAAGGAATATACCTACTTACGGTTTTAATAAATATTCGTACACAAGAAGTAAGGTTACATCAATTTGGTCCTTCCAGCTTACCTACTAGAAATTATGAAATTTTGAACATTTAAAGAAACTCACATACTTAGGTACGTCATTCTGTCCATTATATGGAAGAAATGACTAATGTGTATGTAGCGTAGGTACCTACTTTACGTTCAATGGCTTTCTTTCTTTCAGAGAGCATGAATAGGAACCCTCCGTAATCTATTCATAAATAACTTAGGGGTTACTCACAGGGGAATAATTGTTTCACACGTGAGACATTTAGGGGATGAAGAATAATAATTATAATATTTGACAATGGCTAACCCGTATTGCCGCTAGACTAAGAGTAAGAATTACTCCTCTTTTATGCAGAGGTTTTCTAGGGTTACGTACCCAAAGGGTGCCAACAGAACCCTACTAAGCCTCCATTGTCCATCCGTAGTCCGTCCTTCCGCGGGCTGTAATCATGAACCGTATCAGTATTCATAAACACAGAAGTTTTATAGTGAACCAAAAGTTGTCTTGATTAAAGAATAGTACCTATATTTTATTTCAGACAACAATATACAAGTAACAGATCTTATTTAACTTACTCCATGGACCAAAGCAATATTTACCCCAAAACTAGCACAATGACATAAACTTAATTACTTTATAAGTAGGTACACAATTAGCATTAGGCGGCGGCGGCGATTAACTACCGAACACTTTTGTTGCTGACTGTATTTGTCGTCAACTAAGGCTTAAATTGCATACAAAAAGAAAATGGAACAAGATAACCATAAAAATAATTTAAATGAATGCATTGTGGTGACTCGTCCCAAATGGGCCGTCAGCCAGTGGGACGAGTCACCCGCTTACTTTTTATAAGAAAACATTTTAAATTTCCATAGAATGTGAAAACAATAAGGGGGCTCCAACAAAAAATCGTGATTTTTGCCTCAAAATGTTTGTCGTCGGCACCCTCGGTACTCATACTTGGCCGTTTTTTATTTCAAATATCCAGGGCAGGATATGTTTCAAGATATACAACGATATTATGCGAGTGGCCCTTGATGTGGGTCTTTACTGGTTTCTTGAATCAATTGAAAAGTTCGTTCACCTATGCCCAGCTTAAGGGCACACAAATAAGGGCGAGATGTGCATTCTCGAACGAATTCGTAAGAATTTAGAAACATGCGTGTAAAGTATAATTTACCAAGGAAAAAGATAAGAGATATTTCCCAGTCCACAAATACTGGGAACTACGAGAGAGAGAGAGAGAGAGAGAGCTGAGAGTAAGGAATGAAAAGAGTATATACCCTTTGCTGAAAGCATAGGCAGCTAATTGATCCAGGCGCTACTTTGCGGAAATACATTGTTCAATATTAACCTGAAAACTGAAAAATATTTAGAAAAAAAGGAATCTAAAGAATTCAGCGTATTTGTATCAATTTTTTCTGTTTTCAGTTGAAGGCTTTAAAAAAAACTAGGTATACTAAGGTACCAATATCAACACAACATTATGTAGTGTCTGTCTTTGGTATGGTATGAATAGTGTTTTTTCATAGTTTATTCATGTGTGTTGAGGTATGTAATATAAGTATGTAGGTACATTAACTAACTGGCTTCTCTGATAACCTAGATTAGATGGATTAAGTAATTTGATAAATAATGTAATAATAAGTTATTAAGTTTTATAAAGCTAGGTCTTCCTTATAATTAATAAATAAAGTATGCAATTTAATTCAAACATGATATTGTTCCATATTTGGTATCCACATTTTTCATCTTATACCATTAACTATATACCATAAACTAATTTAGCTACCGACCTCCAACGAAATCCAATTTGTGCGATTGTCGTGGATATGGAGAAGGTTGGAACCTAGCATTAGTAATGGTACCTTACCTATACCTATCTACAAAATCCCATTTTGTGTAGGTTTCCCATTTTGCTATTTTAGTATTGGTATGGGTACCATAGCCGCTTACATACCTACCGATAACCATTGGGGAATAACACATCTTGCATGGCGACCACGATTAAACGCGAAGTGGAGTGTGGGAGGATCCATCACTCGATGAACCGATGACATTATGGCGGTCGCGGGGAGTGGAAATGGCGGTGAGCGGGATAGTTCCTTTTTTTTATTGTACGACGGGGAGGTGACTTATTTCACCAGATTTTCATACTATGATAAGGCCGGAGGTGGAAGCGCACTTCACCCGGTAGTCTCAACCAACTGAGGAACTGGCTATCTTACTAATGCTGGAACACAAAAAAGTAAGAATTGTTTTATGGCGACAGAATTAGGTAAGATGGTGATAGCGTTGTACGTATTTCTACGTCGGCGCTTGGACTGGAAGGCGATGGGCTGGTCTTTAATCAGGTCTGCCATACCTTCCCCGCAATGGGTTTTGTATCCTTTGAGGAGTAGAGGGGTTTTCGGCTCCGTGGTCAGTGGTCAGTTGTGGTGAGGACTCTGGCTGACTACAAGCGGATCCCGGGATGGTGACTGCGCATGGTAGCGGCACTGGAAGTAGTTTCAACAAACATCCCAGGGCTCTCCCATGCATCGAGACCGGCCACGTGATTCCCAACAACACCACATACATAACCTCATCGCACCCTCAATGTGATGAGATATCTTCTAGGAGATTTCCCCCTAGGAAAAAAGTAAAATTAAACACTTACAGGTCGCGTCATGTAAAATAAGGCTGGCGGTCAAACATGTTTTTAACTCTGGTTATTGATATTCTATATTTTTAAATGCATCTAGGTAGGTATCAATAACCAATATATCCGCGAGAGAATGGCTTAGTTAAAAAATAAAACAATATGCCTTTTCCTGCGCGATATACCCACGCGCAAACACTTTCTTCCAGTATGCTAATAACATGACGCGTACCAGTAAGTACTACGAACCTACCTTCTTAGTAAAATATTTATTTACTCACAAAGTTTTTTTACGGTTCAATAGCAAAGGAATCAGGTTAGAGAGATAAAAGGCAATTAACCGGTAATTTACTTAGCCGAGGCGCCTGACCTGACGTGGTACTAGATTGTGCAATGACGCAGTTAATAAGCTGATGCAATACTTTCAACAATTTCCATTATTGTTAAAAAACCTGGTTTGTTTCACGGCAATGAAAAATGCTATAAATAGTGTGTATTTACCTTCTCGATTTTATTTTTTAAATCTGATCTGATTATCATTAATAACAATGAAACACAATTTAAGTTAGGTATGCGTTGAGGTAGATCAGCTATCCACTAACTAAAGTGTCACTACAGCCATAGCATAGCAGCTGCTATCCATTATTGTATGAAATCTTTTTTTATTTTCCAACTTTATTCAATAAAATGTACCTTTAAACTATGTACAAAGGAATCTGTCAGATTACATAATGACCGTTACAAACGACCTATAGGTAACTCAACTGTGAAACTGATATCCGTGACAAGACACAGATACAGAACACGCCATAAGAAGAACTGAATGAGCTGTATGGCCAAATGGGCCCGCCTTTCGATCTGCAGGTTGTGATTTCAAATCCAGTCGTGCACCAATAGACTTGAGTGGTGATCAGAGGTTCCTCAAATGGGAAAAAGTCGTGAGTCTTTATGCCTTTATTTTTGAAATTATACTTCTTTTGGCGCGTTTGGAAAAAGAATATGGAATTGTGTGTATTTTATCATACTATAAAAAGTAGTGAATTATATCATAATATTGTAGGTTTAAGTAAGTATAATTTATTTGATATTTTATTTATACTCCTTGGCTCCTTCATTAAGGTAGGTATAAGAAATTTTCTTAAATGTACACTTCCACCTGTAACATAAGCCTCAGCGTAGCCTGTCCCATATCAAAGGTTTGCTGGAAGAAAACACTTTACAGGGTTAAGCTCGTCTCTGTAATACCTTTAATAATGCTTTTTTTTGTGTATTTTTTTATGTGTACAATAAATAATTACAGAAGTGTGGAGAAAGGGGTTCTCAGTAGTACGTGTAGTATCAGACTTGGTTTGCATGACTAAGCTACCCATACAAATATAAAATATCTATTCTACATATACACATACCTACTTTGTATCTGGCGCTATTCAATTCAATTCAATTCATTTATTCGTAAGTAAGTTTATAATTGTATATTATAATCACAATTTTTACGATGTCAATATTTTTAGATAGTACAATGTCACAAAAAAGAATAATAATAAGAACAACAGTTCAATAATTTTCTAAATGTCAATAATATCAAAACATATCAAGTCAAGTGTAGAAAAATAATGTCATACTTAAAAGTACCTACTACTACAATACAATATGAGTCAAGTTATGTGCCAAGCTCCCAGACCTCTTTGTCCTTGAGATAGTCTCTAGTGTAAGTACACTTTTTCTGTTTTTTTTTAAACTTATTTTCAGTCAGACTAAGAATGGCATCCGGTATTTTGTTGTAAAATCTAGTGCCCTGTCCCACGAATGATTTGCTGACCTTAGCTAGTCTAGTTTTTGAACTTGCAATCTTATTTCGGTTTCTGATATTGTAACTATGACCATCTCCAGTTAATGATCAGTCAATTATCTTTTTGTTTATAGTTAAGTTTGCCTGATTTGAAGGTTGACATAGAGAGAACTTTACACATTTCATCTTTTTTGCGTTTAGCATAAGATTATTTGCACTAAACTATACAAGAACATCTGTGAGTACATCATTTATTTGCGATAGAGTATTTATCGTAACGGATAAGGGGCGTTTGTTCAAACAATACTTGCATAGACAGACTATGTACCTACGAGCGAGTAACAGTATAGGTAGGTATTTTTTTTATTGTACGACGGGTAAGCGCTTGGCCTTCATATCACTTGGTTACAAGTTGAGATAAGGCCGAATGTGGAGGCGCACTTCAATTAAATGACGAGGGAGACTTCCTCTTACTTGGTTTCAAGTTATGATAATGCTGAAAGTGGAACCGCACTTCACCCGGAATCCTCAATCAATCCTCCAATAGACTGAGGAACTGGCTATCATACCTCTTAATGCTGGAACACAACAATTTAGAATTTTGTATGTTTTTGTTGTTTATCAAATAAATGTATTTCTTTCTTTCTTTCTATGTAAAATGGTAGCAATCCAGGAACTAAAACAAAGTCCTTCCACCAACCAAACCAAGATCGTATTACAATTAAACGGTCAAGTGTTTCGCTTGTCGGTGTCAGATCTAGTAGTCCCGGGTACGATCCCCAAGGGGAGTACAATATTGTGCATGGTTTGGTTGGTGGTAGGACTTTGTTTAAGTCTGCTTGGCTACTAATGACCACCATCTTACCTAAATCTGTCGCCATAACAACAATTCTTTAATTGTAGTGTTCCGGCTTCCGGCATACAGATGTAGTAAGACAACCAGTTCCTCAGTTTATTGAGGATTCCAAGGGAAGTGCGCTTATGTGAATTTTATGAACTGTATTGTCCCAGTGGATCAGAGCCTCAACAAATCCAAAAGCCTCAAGATTGAATTGATACTAAACCGATTCACTTTTCGCGACGCTTGCCGTTTATCAGGTTTCTGCGCCTTGGCCTAGATTCAAAATGGTATTCCTCTGATTTAAATGGCGTTACTGTGCGATAGTTTGAAAGTCATACCGAAAAGACTTTTAACACACATGTGCAATACATAAATAAATATATATTACAGGACATTAATTTCGCAGAGCGCCATCTCGCCCTAAACTAAGCAGAGCTTGTAATATGGGAACTAGATTACGGATATTTGCATATTTAAAAAACAATAGATACATATCATACAATACGACACCCAAATATGAACAAACATCAATATTCATCACACAAAAGTTTGTCCTGGTAATCGAACCCACAACCTACAGCGCGGAAGGCAGAGCTTCTACCAACTGAGCTGTTAGGCTTGTTATATATACAATAATATATAAATCTTAAAGAGGTATATAAATATGGAGCTATATACTCCATAGTATAGAACCGAACTTATCGTAGGTTCATGTTTTAAAAAGAGAACTGTTGTAAGTTTGAGGCTGGTGACACTACTGTGCTCTTTCATCACTTGCCCTAAAATAATATGGCAATAATTTTTGTTTCCTGCTTTTTTATACAACTAGGAGACACAACAAAGCAAGTAGTCCACCTCTTTACTATTACAATGCCATACTATATAAGTACTACATAGGTAACATCCACAAAGAACATATCCTACACGGCACTGCATTGCGTCCGTCAACTTGAGGCATAAAGTTGCCAAGCGTTGCGTGCCCGTAATTTCACCTTCAAACCAGAACACAGCAATGCTGCTTGGCGGCTGCAATAGGATTAAAAAAAAAATCTGATCAGCCGACAGATTTAGTCATATTTTTATAACATATTCTGAGCGTATAATCTCATAGGCTCTAACGTCAACATGTGTTTTTTTTAACAAAAGTAATCCAAATCGCTTCAAATCTATAAATATAATAGAATAATATAGGCTGTAATCAACATTTAATCAGAAAATCTGAACAGAACTGAGGTATGATACTAGGCAAAAGTAAACAATTAATGGCACTTTTAAATACATCATATAACTATGTTTAACCGTGTTTTCCATTTATCTGGTGGTCTTCTTTTTTCAAGGTATCATACCTTGAAACTAGGTAGAGATACTGATCATACCGGAATGCTAATTTCTATACCAGTATTTGTAGAAATTAGCATTCCAGGGTGCTGTGCATGCTGGCCTGAATTGAAAAGCTGTTTCCCCAAGTTAATTATTTTGTGGTAGGTAAGCTAGACTTAATTAAATATTCAAAAGTCAAGTAGGTACCTAAATTGCCACTAGTTTCAGAGAGATCTATTTTGAGCTCAAACGTCGCAGTTTCTGATGTATTTTTCCTCAACACTAGGTATGTGTTATTTGAGTTATTTGATCTACTAGGGTACCTCGGGTTTAAGGTACCTCGTTTACTTACTTACCTACATCGTAAAACTATCGGTTTGGATTGTCCATTTGTGTCGCAGTCACAACAATGAAGCTATTTATGTAGGATATGTATTGCTGGACAACTTAGCTATGCAACATCTAGTTAAAATCTCTGTCTATTATTTAACATATTTGTTGCCTAAATATCGTGCAATAAATAATAGTAGCTAGGAATATATACCTATACCTACTTGTAAAAGAAGTACCTGCTACCTAGGTATACCGATTTTTAGGTAGGTAAGTATTATTTTCCTTCGTTCATCACATTAGGTAAGGTACCTAGCAATCCAAAGCTTCAAAATATAAGAGCAAGCCTTATATGTATTGTTAACACTCTTGAGTTTACCTACCTAATAATGTTAGTAGTCAGCTGTAGCGGGGAAGTAAACTATATTTGATAACTAAGGTCAAAATTGCTTACTAATTGTATGGGACGAGAAAACCGATAAAAATAAAATAAATAAATGTTTGTGGTGAATCGTCCCAAATGGGCCGTAAGCCTGCGGGACGACTTCACTTGCTCAACATTATAGCTCCAAGGGGACGAAGTCAGGGACAGTAACTAGCTGCTTTGATTTTAAATTCATCGGATTCTCATACATTTTTATTGGAACCTTGGATAGTTTGAATGGTTATGTTTATTTTGTATAAAAGTACTGCATTTATTATGTTTAAAAACGCTGCAGCTAAGTACTTAGTTTCAATTTTTATTAATATAAATTCTGGCTACAGTTCAGCCAACTCAAACGCCACCATAATGTACCTAACTTACCCTAATCTAATTATGATTCGATTTATAAGAGTTATTCATCCTGAGAGAGAGAACTTTGCTCCTAAATCGTAACATAATTAGAATATGTTCTTAACCTAGGTAGATAAGTATTGTTTTTACGAGTAGCTATAAACGCATTGAAGTCGACCGTCTAGTTACAGAGCTACGATGCCACAGACGGACATACAGATAGACAGACTGTTTGAGACAGATAGACTGGCCTCAAACAAGAGTCCTCATACAAACTGTTTCTGAGGAGTGAGAAAATACATTTTGTTGACCTTATTTTATTGAGTACGGGTCAGCTCCCGACCTTTTCCCCTAGTGTTCCTAAAACGTCACCGTGATAAATCGCACATGAAGATCATTCATACAGATTGAACTGATATATCACCTTGAAAACTAGTCGTTATTCCACGGTAATAAAGTCCATGTTTTAAACCCACAGTCGTGTTTGTACTCCAAACCTTGACCCAAAAGAACGGCACCTACTCATTTTATAAAGTTTAATAGCTATTGGCGTGCTTGCCGGCGGAAAATAAATTCTTCACTACATTTTTATAAATAACTAGGTTTCGCCCATGGCTTTGCCCACTAGGTACCCGGATGAATAGTAAATATTCTCCTGATTTAGGATCCAGGAGTTATAATATCACTAATTCTTTTGCATTTATAATATCGTTACGGAGGTATGGACTCTATTTTCGTAAAAACATTTTTAGGATGCGTTAACTCTTCTACGCGGTCTTCTCTGTAGGTCTCTATGTGGCTATAATAGTGGTATACTGGTCTATGGTGGAGCGAGCACTGGCTCTCCACCTGTGCTGAGAACACAGCACAGGTCTCCTGTAGTTGCAGCACAGCGTTCGGAGCGGCATTGCGGCAACACGTCGGCAGAGGGCTCGTCAGCTTAGCAGCAAGACTATATTTCCTGAGGATGCCTCGTGTAGAGGCGCGTGTCGATTTGTTATTTTTTTCGGTATTTAGCGGATTTGTTAGCACGCAATATTTTTCTGTTTTCAGGTTTGTATTAGAACCCACCTCAGTCGCTAGCCAGATGACCTATTACAAGTTCTACCACTTAGGTCTTCAACAGCCAGCAAGTTGCCCGAGGTCACTCACACTTCCTCTTTGTTGCATTTGCACTGCATTTTTTCGATATCAGTTGCATTGCACGAAGCTGCCCTGCCCCAAGGCACTACCTACTTACTTAGTCATTATTGTATTGAAAATCGTCATCGGATCGTTTTGTTACGTTTTACGTAGTAGGCCTCCTGTGTCACCACAAACAACACAAGTGATACAGCTACAGGTTACAAATTATGTGACTCTTTGCGTTATTTTGTGTACGTGGTAGGTAAGGTAGGCTACCAAGGTAGGGCTAGGCAGTGGCGATTCCAGGATAATTGGGCTGCTTTTGTTAGTGCCAGATCCAGTTTCCAAATAATATTTTGTAAATTAAATATCGAAAATACAGTTCGTCATACATATATATAGTAGATACACTAGGAGTACCTACATTAAAGATACAGTCTTCTGGTGAATAAAGACAAGTGGATGACGTGTTTCGTAGGTAGGTAGGTAAAAACAAAACGACAACGAAGGCCAGTTAATGTTTACTGAAATGTAACCGATTAAAAAGTAACCTGCATGAAATACTTACCTCAGCTATAACATTTTATTTTGCCATTTGGTAAAGCGACGCCTCCACTCGCTCTCTTTAGGGCCGACGATATTGCATACAAGCGCCCTAAAATCCTATGTTGATCAAAACGACAGGTTTCTTTTTGAATAGACCTAGCTTAGCAATACTCGCTTAGTTAGATAATACCCGGTATCAGCATTTAGGTAAAAGATACAAGACTAATGTAATATGTGTGCATTATTATGTAATATCCTGAGCATATCTATAACTAAACACCGACTTATCTTTCAGTTATGAAGTCGGTTGTTCTTATCGCAAAAATTAGGCGCAATAGCGAAGTGCTGTGGATGGAGGCCCAATCAAGGATTACCTGTGAATTCAGATGATGTGCGATTGCAAAATATTATCATTTAAGTAGTTATGTACACAAGGTACTCTTGGTATCAATCTTACCTACACTACTTAGGTACCTATAGCAATAGGTATCTATGTTTTTTGGATTCTTCAATTTAGAAGACTATTTTGACTGTTTTGATTGGGATGCCACAAGAAAAAAGTGTTCATAAAACTAATCTCAACTTGGTCTGCAATTCAACATTCACATTGGACTCGACACACAAATTGTATCTGATCTCATATATTAAATATATCAATTATATCATCTCATCTGCCTGGGACATCAGTTAGGGTTGGTGCGGCGGCTGATTCGGCCGAGGATCACAAAAGGCGCAAATATAGTGGTCTCGACAGAGCTTACCTATTTGAGCCTTTTGGGGTGGAGACCTTGCGTCCGTGGGGAGCCGGTGCCCTCCGGGTTTTCAAAAATCTTGCTGGGCTTTTGATTGAGGCGACACGTGACCCAAGGGCTGGCTCTTATTTAGGCCAGCGAATTAGCATAGCTATTCAGCGTGGCAATACAGCCAGTGTCTTGGGCACGCTTCCGTCTGGTACTGGTCTGGAACAGTGGAGTTACCTATAGGCCGTTTATAACGGTCCTTAGGTAATCTAACTGATTCCTTTGTACATAGTTAGTTTAATTGTACTTTTTATTGAATAAATGTATCATATTATCATCCATATACTTAAATAAATATATATAGTTCGCGTTGACGAGACTTTCTCGGATTGGTGTAACATATCTGCAGGTGTACCTCAGGGGGGTGTCCTTTCTCCTCTTCTATTTTCAGTTTTTATCAACTCAATCACTAAAACTATTTCTTCTAGCTACCATCTTTATGCTGACGACTTGCAAATTTACTGCCATATCAATGCTAATCGAATCTTTGAAGGTATTAACCAAATTAACTCTGAACTTAGCAACATAGACGTCTGGGCGAAAGCCTACGGTCTCTTGGTTAATCCCTTGAAGTCTCAAGCTTTGATCATTGGTAGTCCCTACATGCTAAACTCCATTGTCGATATTTCTCTCCCACCGGTACTTCTTGCCGATAATCCTATCCCATTTTTAGTGAAAGCCAAAAATCTGGGTATCATCTTTGATAACAGACTGTCTTGGGCTTCTCACATTAATGAAATTAGCAAAAAAGTGTTTTTCACCTTCCATTCTCTCAAGCGCCTTCAGCGGTTTTTACCTTTTAAAACCAAAGTCCTTCTTGCTCAATCACTTATTCTTCCTCTCCTGGACTATGCAGATGTATGTTTTTTAGATGCCACGGAGGAACTCTGGAACAAACTTGAGAGGCTGCAAAACTTGGGCATTCGTTTTATTTTTGGTTTGCGCAAGTTTGACCATGTCTCAGAGTTCAGATCTCAGCTTAAATGGCTTCCCATTCGCCGTCGACGCGACCTCCATATTCTTTCTTTTCTTTATTTTATCCTTTACAACCCAATTTCTCCAGCATACCTCCGTGAGCGATTTAAATTTCTTATTCCTCGCGGTGTGCCATGCAGGTCGATAGTCTCTCTCCGTCTTGCAACTCCTTCTCACTCTTCCACGTGTTACAGTGACTCGTTCACTTTACAAGCTGTCAGGCTGTGGAATTCTATTCCACATATGATCCGTGCATCTAAATCTTTAAATATTTTTAAGATTAAAGTAAAAGAGTATTATCTGTCTTTGTAGATTGTTATCCATAGCTTAATATAATTTATGTATTCATCTTTATATGTATATATTTATCATTATTGTATTTATTTATATGTGTATGTATAAAACATGTAAAGATATATTTTTATGTATTTAGTAGGTATTAAATATATTTGTGTAGGTATACTTTTGATATCTGTATGTATATTTAATTTGTCTATTAACATTGTATTTTAATTCAAGTACACTTTTCTACCTTTTCAGTGTAGCAACTCTCACTCTCTCAAAGGTTTGCTGGTAGAAAACTCTTTAAGGGTTAAGCTCGCCTCTGTACATATGTTTTCTTATGACATGTTATAATCTTATTTATGTGTACAATAAAGAATTACAAAAAATATGTATTTGTGTACTATATTGGTATCGTATAGTATGTAAGTACATAGTGTATAATATGTAGGTATTTATATTATATTAGAGTGTGTATATTTGTAGCATAGCTTGACTTATAATGTATGATATACATATAGTTAATTTAGCTAGACCCCTAATTAATATGTGCACCACCAAGCACCTCTTTAGCCATGAAATCATCTCCATCCAAAGGTTGTCTGGAAGAAATAGCTTCTAGCGATAAAACCGCCCATTGTATATAATTTTTTTTTTAATTATCTAGTTCTATTTCTAAGATGTGCAAAAAGTATTTTCATTCATTCATTCATTCAGATTAAAATAAGTAATTTTTATTTTATTTTATTTTATTGTACGACGTGGAAGCTTTTGGCCTTCATCTCACCTAGTTACAAGTTGAGTGAGATAAGACCGAAGGAGGCGCACTTCACCCGGAATCCTCTACTGAGGAACTGGCTATCTTACCTCTGAATGCCGGAACACAAATTTTTTTTTAAGAATTGTTATTATGGCGACAGAATTAGGTAAGATAGTTGTAGCTAGCCAGGCGGACTTAAACAAATCCTACCACCAACCAAACCAAGCACTATATTGCTCCCCCTGGGGATCGAACCCGGGACCTCTGGATCTGAAATCGGTGGGTTGAACCACTTGATCACAGAGGCGGTTAAAATCGCTTTCCTAAAATCCACTACATGTTCCGCTGGGTATAGAGACCCCGGACCAGCCTTCGCAGCCTCCGCCCTCCACGTAAGAGGTCGGTAAGCATACTAGCAACAAATGACGCAAAAATATCTACTTCACTCACGTGGTCAAAACAAGATATGAATAAAATATAAACCTGTTTTTAATTCGGCAACAGCCGGCCGGCGAAACGGCCATTGGTTATTTATTTCCGGTACGCCCGACTTTTTATTAACAAAATGGCGAATGTAAATGCGTAGTTTAATTAGTGCGCGATGTCCGCAGCAACGGTTAAAAAGAACCCAATGTGTTTTCCCCTGTCGTCGTACACTATATTTTTAAAATCCTGTTCAGGACTAGCATTTTCACAATAAACCAAGTATATACGCGTGGTAGATTTTGAGATGGGTTGCTGGCCTATAACCGTCTGTTTCATTTGGGTTTCAATGGGTGTCAATCGGAAAAGCAGGCATTTTAATTATAACACAATGTTAAGGCCAGGCAGCACGACTGGATAACGATAGCGCGCGACATGAAAAATGTCTTAGTTCGGAAACCGATAATATTTGGTTAGTATATTGGTATTCCATACTATGGAATCTATAATAGTAATACCATTTTTTATCTTTAAAATACTAGTACCTACCCATAGATTTCATAGAAATTGGATCGATAGTTATGCCTTGGCAAAGATTGCCAACATATACATATCTACATACATTACTGGATTTCACTTTATACTTAATACCCTTTAAACCCAGATAATTCATTTGATGTTTTTCTATTGAACTACCTACCTACTTAATAATCTATAAGTTAGCTTCTTGTTCATATTTAATTGTTTATGAATAAATACATATCCTGTATATGCCTTGCCATCAGCTGCGTTACCACAAAAGGCGAACGATTTTTAATCCGACGACGATTCAATTTAAGCTCATCAAGAACAAAAAATACAGCAAAAGAGGATTTAATAGCTTAGCTTACGCATAGTCTGAACCTACACCCTTTACTAAATGCAAAAAGTTGAAAAGCGTTCCAACAACTTTGGGCACATAGCCATCATACATTATTTTTTTTATCATCAAACAAAGAACTCATAATTGAATTTTTTTTTTCAAAAACTCCCTTAAAAAAAAAACTTGAAAAACCTGTAAAAGAATATTGATTTTCTTTAATGCAGAACTTTTTTTTTTTTAATCGAGCACGTAACTCCTAACATGACTTTTCGATAACTCTCACGGTTTCAGACTTGGCCTCAGTGGCCCTGGAAAAAAACTCACCCTGTAATATAACTAATACAAATAAATATACTTACAACAAAAAATATTGCGGAACAGAGATTTGATATAACTCAGGGGCTATTTGGGTACCAGTCGACTTACTCACAGTGATATGTATCACTGGCCCACTGCCTCAAGGGCAGATCAATATTGCAAACAATTTAGAGATGTCACAAAGTCCGCAATTACCTACCAACGAAAATATTAGCGTCTAGACTAGACAGCTTTACAATGCGGAATTCAATTCCAGAAGCTACCTATATGTTTTTATGACTATAATTTATTGTAATCGTTATGATAATTATGTACCTAAGTATCATATAGCAACTCAAATACAAAATACTATTAATTCAATAAAATGTATAATTAAACTAACTATGCTCAAAGGAATCAGTCATTACCTAAGGACCGTTACAAACGGCCTTTATGTAACTCAACTGTTCCAGACCAGTACTAGATGGAAGCGTGCCCAAGACACTGGCTGCATTGCCACGCTGAATAGCTATGATAATTCGCTGGCCTAAATAAGAGCCAGACCTTGTGTCACGTACGTGTCGCTTTCGAATTCAGGGGAAATACAAGAATGTAGAAAACGTCAACCTTACGTCCTAATCCTACCTATCACCCGGAATCCTCAACAAACTGTGGAACTGGCTATCTTACCTCTAAATGCCGGAACAAAGAATTGTTGTTATGGCGACAGAATTATGTAAGATGGTGGCACCTAGCCAGAAGTACTTAAAGAAAGTCCTACCAACAACCATACTAAGCACCATATTGTACTCCCACTGAAGATTGAACCCGGACCCTCTGGATCTGACACCTGTAGGCGAACTACAGACCACAGAGGTGGTTCTGATGACGGTACAGGCCATCCGGCATTTAGAGGAACATATATTAGCCAGTTCCTCAGTTTGTGCATTCCGGGTGAAGTACGAGTACACTTCCACCTATGACCTGTCATAACTTGAAAATCAGGTGAGATGAAGGCCAAGCATAATTATCTCCATAAGCGTTTTCACTGAATAATATTTTATTATGCATACTGATAGGTATCCGATACATAGATCTAGATACGTCTGGATATATCTAGACTAAACCGGACCAGACTGAAACATAGTACTTATTTGAATTTTATAAGACATAAACAATCGAGAATACAACACCCAAACATAGAACAAACATCAATATACATCACACAAATGTTTGTCATGGGTGGGAATCGAACCAACAACCTACAGCGCAGAAGGCCGAGCTACTACCAACTGAGCTGTGAGGCTAGTTAGGAGGTAGTAGGTAACAATCGTGAGGAAAACGGCATGTCCCTGGACCAACAATCTGAACGGCATGTGTTCCGTTAAGAGTCTATGATATGTGAAATGGCTTAGCTTAAGCGATCATATCTTCCACAATACTGTAGCATTTACTTTGAAATCAATATATGTTATAGTTCAGGATAGATGCGAGAACGCTTGTGTTTCGAAAACACGATTATATAAAATTTCCCCAATAGAAAAAAAAACCAAAGTTGACTCTAAATTGTACCAAAAATATTCGCCATTCAATAAATACGCCCAATTAGGGCTTGAAGCTTTGTACAGTAAATAAACACAGTATACAGTAGACGGTATATGTTTTCGATTTTCAAACTTCATTTTTGTTTTACCGTAAAAAAAACAAAACGTAGAAATACGCGCATATTTCTGTCATCTGGTGGTCATAAGCGCCGTGGTTGAGCGCACAGCAATGTCACCTTTATTATAACTATATCTTAAGTCGAATCTAGAATAAAGTTGCGTTGAGTTGCTAATCTGAGGTAATATAGCCATGGACTTGCAAACCGTCACGTATTGAATGCTAGCTGCTAGCAAACCGCGGGCATGTGCGTGCCTCTGACTACCCTCTAGGTGATCGTCATAAGATTCTCTGACATCTGATCAGAGGTGAAAAGTCGTGAGTTAGTTACTTTTTTTAGCGAATAAGAAAGATATGAATATCATGGTTTCTATTATACTAATAAGTATATGTGTATATACAAAAAAAAAGTACCTATCCTATCCGTAATTTAGCTTCCATATCACAAGCTATGCTTAGTTTGGGTGTGGTTTGGGGCTAAATGGCGCTGTGTGAAATTAATGTCCTGTAATATTAATTTACTTATAAATAAAACTAATACTGTTTAGGATTATCTTTTTACACTTATACCTACTAGCCACGAACTACTTATTCTACCAAAGAGAAACGAATAACGCACAACTCAAGATATTTGATAAAAAAAGTTCGGGAAGAAATTACCATGGAAAAAGTATTTAAACGATTCAACCAAGGCCTGATCAGGTCACTGTGCCCAACAATACGTTGAGTTGACATTGAGGCAGTCTTCCGTATACAGTACCAGTACCTACCTGATCAATCGATGAACCGTTACGCCAAACGGATATATAGACTTTAGAACCACGATACCCGGGTCGATCAGCACAATTTTTTATCACACGACGGGGAATAGTCTTTTTAACTGGCTATCTTACCTCTGAATGCCTAAACCGGAACACAACAATTTAGAATTGTCGTTATGGTGACAGACTGGTAAGATGGTGGTAGCTACTAGCAAATTTTAATACCACCAACCAAACCAAGCATAAATTTGTACCCCCTGGGTATCGAGCCCGGGGCCTCTGAGTCTGATACTCGGTGGGCGAACTACTAGGCTACAGAGGACCGCTGAGTCAAATATATTATTACCTCATTATGTACCACTTACATAATAAAAGGAAGTCACCATATAGGTACCTATTATCTAGCCATCGCGCGATGTTCAAAAAGGTAAAGTAACTACTACCCACAACAGCCTTTGACAGGACTACGTACGACGAATACGCCCACGTGATAGCCTTGAAGGCAAGATAAGTAACCGTCTTTGAATATAATTACTTGAAGCTTATTATTGAATTGTCGTAATAGTGTCTTTCAAACGTGGCCGGCCAGTCACGAAACGAAACAAAATTTGGTATGTAGAAATGGTGCCTGCACGACCTTGAGATAATATTGTTAAACACGAAAGATAAAATGAAACAAGAGTTTATCTCTGGCGTCTTTTTCCATGATGCCCGAAGATTTTTAATATATCACTCGGAAATGCCGTGCCCAAATTAAAGTCGATTTATTTATTCGCTATCAAAGCAATGGGCAATTTCTTGTTTCAACGCGGAAGGCAGCATGCTTCCTGGCAAAATAATATGGGGAAGAAATTCCATTAAATTACTCACAGAATGTATTTAAAACTTGCCGGCTAGCAATCATTGTCTGTGTTTATATAAAATTGATGGGATAATTTATTTATTTTGTTCATCGTAACTACACATTGTAAGCGACAAAGATCGTTTTGGGCAAATATCTCAGAGAGGTACCTAAAATTTTCAAGCATAATATTTTTGTTTAACTTTGTTTTAGTTACATTTATCACGATTACTACGATCACCAATCCATTTACCAAGAGTGGTGATTATGGAAAAACCCTATAATATTGGGGGAGGCTCTGTCCAGCAGTAACATTAATGAATATTTAATGGAATTTGAACATTGTTGGATACTAGAAATGGTGAAATGGACAGAGTGTTCATGATGTCCAATTCCAGTGGTTCTTTTTGCTTTCGAACCAGAACGGCTTAGCAAACTAACCACGCGGTAGGTAACACGAGAGGAATCGCATTTTTGACACAGTAAACAGATCCGACCTAGTTTCCATTGTTTGAGATAGTGCGCACGCACGCGGCGCCTAGCCAAGTCTATTTTGATGATTATCTGCGCGGCCGCTCGCTGTCTGCGCGATTTTTGCAATGTTTAGTTACACTACAACACAAGTCTACACTCAAATCTACAAACATGACAAAAACATGATATTGTTTTGCTTGTTATCGCAGATTGATTGGTTGGATGAAGCGGGAACGAGACACCTAGCACATGAGCACAATTTTAAAACGAAAACAATACTGCGTCACAACTTGGTGATAAAAGGCTTGCTCTTGCCATTTTTATCAACGGAATCGACAATTTATTAGAACCAAATTATAAAGCATAATGTTGAACTAAAATTACCTAGATATATTCGAATGATCTAGAACGAGCCTATAATTAAATACAGTAAGCAGCGCGAGGAAAGCAATATCCGTCGATCTAGAATTCATCTTCGTATAATTTACAGCTGTAATTTCAACACACCGCACACACATGCTGGGCCCCTGCAATGGCATAAGGTCTTTGTCATTCAGCAAAAGTGACATTCTATTTAACTGACATAACGGCATGTCATAAACTGTAGGACCTATAAAGGTCTACCTGGCTACCCTTTTTTTATTCAAATAATCAGGACCATCATTCAATTTGCTAACCGATGCGGGCCTTACCTTTTCGTTACTCAAAGTACTAGCCTTACCTGTAAGGCTATAACTTTGAGGTGGCATACATTCTATGAAATCAAGACCACACGCTTCTATATGTATCTTACTAACTAATCTGTATCAGTACAGTAGCAATTCTGGCGCCCAACGTGGGACTGACCTGCAGTCATGTGATATGTTGACCGCCATTTTAAAATCTTACGGACTATCAGTTCTGCTATTATAGAACAGATAAAGTATATTTGGAAATACCCAGGATACTGCATCGAAAAACTAAGTCCCCGGTATCTATATCGGTATCTTCGGTATGCCATAGCAGCGTCTAGTCATGTACTGCAAGTTGACTGTTATCCAATAATCAAATATGAATGATCAAGCTGAAGTGAGGTAGGTAGTAATTGCTTGCAAATTGCACCTCGCCTCGGGTCAGGAACAGGAAATGTGAAAACGATCTGTTATAGAAATTGCATTCAAAATGGATGTTGCTGTCTGTTTGTTATTTAGCTCACACAATTTCTATCACAGAGTATAAACACAGATTACATAGTAGGCACAGATTTTGAGATAGTATTTGGTCGTTTACCGACGCTTGGAAAGATGCCCAATTCATTTAAAATGTACGTCAAGTAAAATCCATTTGCGTCTGCTCCCGTTTGGTCATAAAAACAAATACCACAGATAACAGTATACTAAGTGACACTTTGTATTCTAACAAACTATTCTAATAAACGAAAATAATACTTAGTGTACTTAGTATAAATCGGGTCAATAGAAAATAATTCTTAGCATACCAAGAATTATTTTGTATCGACCCGATTTATTGACTGACTGACTTACTATTAACGTACCTACAGGTCCTTAGAGACATAACATTTTTAGGGTAGCTTCCTATCATAGTATAGGGTGCACCAAGAAAAGATTTTAAGAAATTCCCATGGGTTGGCGGGAGCCAGGCATCCCACTGGTAGGTTTACTGGTAGGTAGGCTTTTTAATACCTATCATATTAAAAACCGTTAAAGCTGCCTGGTGATTTCCCTATCCAAATCAGGGGGGCAAGAAAAATACAAGGGATGTTGCCCGGAGAACGCAAAAAATGCATTCCAAGGGGTAGCTAAGTTTTACAATTAGCTTATGAACTTTGGATTTAGGTGGCAAGCCCCGAAAGGGGGAGCAAATAACAGACCGCTATTTTTGTAACTATTATGTAGTCATCTTTTGTCGAATATTTTTACTTTCTTTCAGACAAACCTGAATGTTTTTAAGAAAGCTAAAATAAACCGAATTTCTCCTACAAAGAATCATTACAGATTATCTCCTGCAAAGGTGTGAGCTGCCAATGTTTTAGTTTCGAAGCCAAAAATACTTTTACGAGCGAGTGAGGGCACACTGCTTTCTTGTATATGGACTTGAAAGACAGAAAGAACATTCTTACCAGCTTTGTTTTCAAATGGTTCTCCGCAAAGTGACGCCTGACCTGAATCAATTAACTGCCTATAGTAAATGTGTTCGCTCGTGATCTGTACAGATGCTTCAAATCTAAGTCTATTAACCGCCTCTGTGGTCTAGTGGTTCGTTGCCCGGTGACTGATCCTAAGGTCCCGGGTACTATCTCCAGGGGCTATCAATATTGTGCTTGGTTTGGTTGGTGGTAGGATTTTGTTTAATTTCGCCCGGTTAGCTACCACCATCTTACCTAATTCTGTCGCCATAACAACTATTCTAAAACTGTTGTGTTCCGGCATTTAGAGGTAAGATAGCCAGTTGCTCAGTTTGTTGAGGATTCCGGGTGAAGTGCGATACCAACTTCGGCCTTATCAAACCTTAAAAATCAGGTGAGATGAAGGACAAGCATCTCCCCTTGTCATACAACAAAAAAAAGATGTATCATTTGATGTCTGACAAGTTTCTTCCAAATATCCACGTTAACGTGCTGTATATCATGAACCGTAATAGGTACATAGATGGTCGACATTTTCATAGTGTGTATCTATTGCCGATAAAACCACAAAATATTAAAAAATAATTGATAAATAGGGGCGATTCTTGTTTGGGGAACAAAAGTAACTCGATTTTATTGCCTTGAAATGTGGGGTGGAACTCTATTTGTGCGTGTCCGCACTTTTTGGTTTATTTCTATGAATCTGACAGCTGTCAAAACTGATTCCATAAATTGGGAAGCCTGTAATTATAGGAGAGTCTACAATCTACGGTTTGCGGGTAAAATATGCTATTTCAGGCAGGATCATTGACGCACAAGCGGTCAAACACCGGTTGATGTTGATCTGGCCTGACGGACATTGAGTGCAGAGTATTTCTGAACACAAACTTCCGCTAGAATATTGGTTTTTATCAGTTATTGAACTTCAGCGTGGGTTCTAGTTGTAGCCGAGTAGTTATTCCAATTATTTTATAATGAGCTATACAAAACACTAACTACCTACTAAGTTATTGTTGAGGATCGCGTCTCCTTTGTAGCAGGTTATTCAGGGACTTGTCTCTGTTGCGTTCTTGAGTTTCAGCGTCAAATTTTACATGCAATGTTTATTGGAAATCTCTCCAATAAACATTGCATGTAAAATTTGACGTTTCTTATAATAGACCCTTTCGATTCGATCGGTATCACTTTATTGTCTACATTCGACAGCATCGATTCCCGGCTCTGGCAAGTGACTTTAAAAAAATATTTGAATGTAGTTATTTTCATTTCGAGCTGGCTAGCTACAACAATCTTACTTGCCTAATTCTGTCGCCATAATAACAACTCTAAAAAATGGTTGTGTTCCGGCATTTAGTTTTTTTGTTACCGCCTCTGTGGTCTAGTGGTTCAACCCACCGATTTCAAATCCAGAGGTCCCGGGTTCGATCCCCATGGGGCGTACAATATATTGTGCTTGGTTTGGTTGGTGGTAGGACTTTGTTTAAGTATGCCTAGCTACCACCATCTTACCTAATTCTGTCGCCATAGTAACAACTCAAAAAAAAATTATGTGTTCCGGCATTTAGAGGTAAGATAGCCAGTTTCTCAGTTTGTTAAGGATTCCGGGTGAAGTACGCCTCCACTTTCGGCCTTATCTTAACTTGTAGCTAGGTGAGATAAAGGTCAAGCGCTAACCCGTCGTACAAAAAAAATCTGAAATCTTCTTTGTATGTACACTTTAGCCAGAGTGGTTGTGCTAATCATTCCTTGCTGTTGGAGCTTGTAGCCAGCTGCCAACCCAGACATATGTTTCTAATGGCTGATTTTCTATCGCACTAAGAAATATCTATTGCTATGAAATCTGCCTCGACTGGGCGCTGTAGTAGGTAAAAGTGTAATTCGTGAAAGTCTATAGTAACATGAATACCGTTAGTAAGTTATTATAACGTATTAACGTACGCGATGCCCTTTTCACCATTCACCCTCACTCAGTCCTCTCCTTGTGAAGTTAAACTGAGCAAAGAGCAAATAACCTAGGAATATGGCTGGACAGCAAACTCTTATGGAACAAAAATTAGAACATGCTACTACAAAAGCCACAAACGCGCTATGACAATGCGACCGGGGTCTCTCAAAAGCAAAGAGCACCCCATCAGCAGCATTGGACACCATTCTAAGACTGACCCCGCTGTATGTGCATATATATACAGAAGCCATAGCGGCAGCCCTAAGAATTAGATCCACAAGGCAGTGGAAAGGTCATAACAGGACAACTCATTGCACAATACTAGACAGCGCCACCAATATTATTCCGGAAGCCAAGTATGGCACGGACAGGGTGGCCACAACTTATATGATAAATAAAAACTACACAGTCGCAATCGCAACATAAGAACGGAAACTCCCAAGCCCGGTATTTGGGACAACATATAACATTTACACAGACGGGGCGAGAAACTCAAGTGGAGCAGGCTGCGGGTACCACTGCCCCGAAGCAGGACTCTCGTCTCAGCCTCTCAACGACACGACTACGGCTCTTCAAGCAGAGATCATAGGGCTTGCACTAGCAGCAAAAGACACACAGGAATTAATTGAGTCTGCACCGACTACTTCAAACTCTAACTCAAACTTGAGAAAATAATTATTGATTTTCACAACAGACAGTGAGGCCGGACACAAGGTCGGCAACGGTTGTAGAGTGACACTCAGCGCTGCAGAAACTCGCTGCAGAGCATAAGGTCACCATCTATTGGACTAGGCCCCGGCAATTACCCAGGAAATAATAAAGC
Organism: Venusia cambrica; assembly: GCA_951394065.1. Classification (NCBI taxonomy): domain Eukaryota; kingdom Metazoa; phylum Arthropoda; class Insecta; order Lepidoptera; family Geometridae; genus Venusia; species Venusia cambrica. Next base: position 3,846,879 of record OX596036.1, read on the forward strand.
TTATAAGTAAGCCGGAGCAGGAGTAAATCTTGCACCAAGCTACCGCGACCGCGACCTCAGACTAACAAGACCATCAACGTTGAAAATAAATAAACGACTTAAACAACACTCTGATATGGTGTCACGCGTCAGTTTCCTTATTCGACAATTTTACTGATTCACCAGTTTACTCATTAGTCAATGACATGGTTTGTCCTAGCAGGTCCAATCTCAATAATTGCAAAGGCACTTGCATAGGCGAGTATGAGGTCTACGATGGAGATTAGCCAGAGGGCACTGGCTCTCTCGCGTATCAACGGAACACAGCAAACAGCTGTCGTTGGACTTGGCTGGAGCCTTTGCAAGTCCTTAGTAAGGTTTAAAAAAAAATTACATATTTACTTTTTTTTATATTGTCGTGGGGATGGGCTTTGCCACCTCACCTGATTTTATCAGTCAAGCTATGATAAGGCCGAAGGTGACAGGTACACTTTTAACTTCGATAGCCTGTATAAGTGTACCTACGCGTGCATCGCAATGTCGCATTATTTAGATCTCCTCGATTAGACTCTGTTAGACAAAGAAGCCCCTGTGGACGTGGAAAATTGAATTATTATGTATATTTCATTTTATATCATCGACCCCACGCGTGGCAAGTACTGGGGCCCAACCACAACGTCTTATAGCGTTCTCGTTTTGATCTTGGTAACTAAAAACATGTTTAGTTAGTTATAACAAGGTAAGCACTTATACTTAGCACATAAAATACTGCGAAAAAGGTAAGCTGTCAAAAGGTTAAACATAATCGTTAGGGTGTTCAATAGACCGAAAGAAAATTATGCGCTTGAGCACATACTGTTTGCACTTTTACTTTTACGATACGTGTGTTGGCAACGGCAACAAGGTATTATACCACAGCAGAATAAATAGCCGTAGGTACTTTCAATGACGTGAACGTCAGCGTTCTTCAGGATCCTTAATTATGGGCGTACCGCAGGGTATAATCTTAGGGCCTTTCTTATTTTTAGTATATATTAATGATCTGCCCCAAGTAGTTAAAGATGACCTTGATATTGTACTGTTTGCAGATGACACGACGTTTCTATTGAGATTGAAGTGACAGATAACTTTTACCAAATGTATTCGATTTATTTTACCAAATGTAACTGAAGTTGAAGCTATTGTAAAAGTTAAAGAGGAAAACATAGTCAGTACCACTATATTTTTGGGATTTATCTTGGATAATAAACTCTAAAGGGGCCCACACATAGAAAGACTGGCGAAGAGACTTAAATATATCTTCAACATAGCCTTCCAGATACAATTAATTTACGAAGGTCGGCTCAGTATTCGTCCCCTTATTCGAAAGTAACAAATTGTAGAATATTATCCCCTTGTTGGAATGCCATGCCCTTTTCAACTGTATAAGTTATTAGGATTCCGTACCCAGAGGGCCAACAAAAAGGATGCTGTTAATAAGACTTCGTTGTACGTTTATCTGCCCGTCTGTCTGTCCAACCCACAGGTTGGAGAGACAGAAGAATATAAATATAATATATCTTTTGTATATACATATCGTAATTTTGGCTTCATTTCGTATTTTTTGGTTTTGAAAAAGTAAAGCAATACAATCCTAGACTATCCCTATCTTAATAAACCTGAAAAATGTATATTGATTCGGGCATACCATTTCGAAATAAATGATTAAAAGAAATAGAGCTCCTTATGAAAGAGCTTGTCTGGGGAAGTACTACCACCATACCTAATTCAGCCACCACGCAGCATTGCTGTGTTTCGGTTCGAAGGGTATAATTGCCGTTGCCGGTAAAATTACGAGCACAGGGGGCTTCGAATTGCTGGGCGCAATGCAGTGCAGCGTAGGTCATGTTCTTTGTGGATATCAACTAAGCAGTAAGGCTAGAGTTCCACTAGACTGCTTGCTTCTTCATGTCGTATAAAGACAGCGAAAATCAGCGGGGTTGAGTTTTATGACCTCAACCCTGATTACTTACTGTCCTGTAATATTTATTTATTATTATTTATTATTACTTACTGCTACGGCGCAGCGACCCAAAGTCGATCTTGCCCTCCTATACCAGCGATCGCCAGGTTGCTCGGTCCATGGCCACTTCAGTCCAATCGACGGCAGCGTGAAGTTCCAGCAGGTCCTTCTCTACCTCGTCTGAGCTTCGGATGACCGCCGGGCTTTCGGCCGCTAGGACGACCTACGTATGCTCGCCTGACTTCACAATCCTATCCTTACCCATTCGGACCACGAGACCGAGCCAAGGACTCTTGCTGTTTTGGTTTCTCCTAAGACATTTGGCTCGACATTTTAAAACTTTGGTTTTTAAGGTCTCTCCTGCTTATACTGACCCAGAATTATACTGAAGATCTTCCTTTCCGCCACTAATGTTTGCTCTTCTTTTTGCCTCATACCAATGTTTCACATTAACAAGCCTCACAGCTCAGTTGGTAGTAGCTCTGCCTTCTGCGCTGTAGGTTGTGGGTTCGATTCCCACACAGGACAAACATTTATGTGATGAATATAGATGTTTGTTCTGTGTTTGGGTGTTGTATTGTATGATAAGTATGTATTTACAAAAAAAAAAGTATTTATGTATTCTATCCGTAATCTAGTTCCCATATTACAAGTTATGCTTAGTTTGGGACTAGATTGCGCTGTGTGAAATTAGTGTCCTGTAATATTTTATTTTTTATTCGTAACATGAATCCTCGTATTAGATGATTTTTCTTATATCTCGTACAGAGTTCAAATTCTCGCGTCCTACTCGTACTTGCCTTGCAGACAGGAAACAAGCTACATGGGTATGGTAAGTATGACATGGAAGGGCTCACAGCCACAGAGTAACTATTAGTTAGGTACTTGTGTTGTGGGAGGGAGCAGGTGCAACGTGCAAGCCAGGATCCACTTTGTCAAGTGTTTCCAGTCTCAACGGAAGCCTTGGAATTGCTCGCATAAAATTAATAATATACATGCGTAGGTTAGGTACCTGCCTTAATAATAACTTTCTTTAGGAGAACTTGTATTTTATTGGCAGGATTTCTGTTGTAAGAAGTATGATTTGAACAGACTATTAAATCATTTATGAATATGTAGGTAGTAAGTACCTATAGACCGTTAGTAACGCTCCTTAGGTAATCCGACAACTCGCCTGCATAGTGACTTTTTGTACATATTATTTTTAATTGTTTGTGAATATATGTTGGTACATGGTATTATCATTGATAAGGTACGTACCGTTACTGTTAGTAAATAACAATTAATCTTGTAACGTGACCCAATAGGTACCTAAGTCGGAACTCAAAATGACTATCAATTTCTTTATTTTTTTGGTCTTCGATAGCTTAATATTTTCAACATTTTTGAAAAGATTATTTGACAAGACAAGACACATCAATTTCACACATCACTATTACGGTAACAGTGATGTGTGAAATTGATGTGTCTTATCAAATAATGGACTGTTAGTTACCCCATCGTATTACAAACAGTCCATTCCATCCATAGTCAAACTTTGCATGATGTTTAGAACTTTTAGTAATACCAGTCGGTAGAGATATAAAAAGCTATCTATATCTATCGCCTATTACAATAGGCGATAAGACCGCCCATTGTAACAATTTTTTTATTGTTTCTTAAACTGTTAAAAAATCTTTTATCATTTGATAACTTGTCATAAAAGCTTGTTGTGGAACAGCGAGTGTATTCACATTTCTAGTATTATAATTTTGTTTATTACAGTTTCAAATTTGACGTGTGAACGTCAAATTTGAAACTTTATTACATCATATTTTCATAAATATATCGGCATCGTCAAATTTTCCTGAAAGATGATCTTCTACTTGAATCATCCTCACAACTTCAGCGTGGGGAAATGTAGAAGTCAATTTATTGCCGAGTGTAGTGAAGACCTTCGAATGAGGTTTTGTGGTAGGGTAGGTGTGATCTTAGTAGACCTACCCTACCGAACGGAATCCTTTGGATTACGGCTGAATGATGGCATCACTAATGGTAGGACCAGTCCCTCTGCCTAGTAACCACCATCCTGCTCAAGTCCGGCGCTAACCGGTTGCCCGTGCTCCGACTGATTTATGGGATAAATACTTTTACTTCTTTTTATCCCATAGAAGCAACATAATGTGCAAGTTTCAGCTGCATGATTTTGGCGTGAAGGAGGAAAAAACATCCATCCATACATACATTAAAATTTCGCTTGTACAATATTAGTGTGATTCTATCCTTTTAATGTTTTAAAGAGAGAGAGAGAAAAAATATTTATTTTGCCAAAATACATAGCTAAAACAATAGAAGAAAAACACAGAAAAAAAAACCATAAAATAATTGACAAAAAATAAAGCTATTTATATAGCCAGTGTCAATGTTTGCGAAAGATGTGCCAATTATCCCATGACTCCATAGCTCCATACCATTTCCTTACCGAGGTAGACATTCTAACCAGTCACAAGAATTCGCCAGGCAAGGCATTAGAATTCGCTGTTTCCAATGAAAGGATGTATGCTTTAAATTAAATGTTGTTTTGCCTGCAACTATGATAGGACTGTGGTTATTCAAGTTCTTACGATAAAAATCAAAACTCGCTTTAAGTAAGGTGCTTTGTGCTTGTAGACTGAAAAAATCTACATCTTAATCTTTTGAACCGACTTTTAAAAAAAAGAGGAGGCTCTCAATTCGTCGGAATCTTTTTTTTTATTTTGTATGTATGTTGACCGATTACTCGCGAAGACGCCTGGACCGATTTAGAAAATTATTTTTTTGTTTGAAAGGGTATACTTCACAGGTCGTCCCATTGACATCAGGTCAGGATCTGATGATGGGATTCTGGAGAAATCGAGGGAACTCTTCAAATATTATATGCACACTTGAAGTGATTTGGGTGTATTACTCACCTCAAAAGTCAAGAAAACACGGATACCATATAGGATCACGCGTCTGTCTGTTTGTCTGTCCGTCCATCTGTCACCAAAATAATTGGAAAAAATACGTCATCGAGGTAAATTAAATTGTATTCTTCATTATGAAATCGGTTTTTCTTTTTAGTTTTTAAAACGTAATTATCATATTGTTATATGATGGGTCAGCGCTTGACCTCTAGGTTTGGTCTACGATTAAAAGAGCTGTTCCAGTACCAGAAGGTACCACCTCTCCCGACACGGAAATCCGCGGTCGTCAGCCAGGTGGAACGTAGGTAGAGAGTAGGTACTTGTAAGTAAGTAGGTGATGTGATTTAGTTGAGTTTCTGGGAAGAACATTTGTAAACATTGCGCAGATAGGTAAGCAGAGTAATTAGGTAGTTACATAAGTTAGGTATTTACCAAGACAGTAACATTGTGCCAGTAAATAATACATACTTAACAATAAATTAATTAATATTATAGGACATTCATTTCACACAGCGCTATAGTAGCCCCAAACGAAGTATAGCTTGTAGCTTAATGGGAAATAGATTACGGATAGAAAACTAAAATACTTTTTTTTGTACATACTTACTATACAGCTTATACTATAGCTATTAGTATAGCTTTGTTATATGGGAACTAGATTACGGATAGAATACTTAAAATACTTTTGTAAATACATACATACTAAATGATTCAACACCCTAACACAGAACAAACATCAATATTCATCACTCAAATGTTTGGCAGGGGTGGGAATCGAACCCACAACCTACAGCGCAGAAAGCAGAGCTACTACCAACTGAGCTGTGAGGCTTGTTATACAACAATAGTTGTCAGAGACATTAAAAAGACATTGGTTGGTGGTAGGATTTTGTTTAAGTCCGCCTGGCTATATAGCTACCACCATCTTACCTAATTCTGTCGCCATAATAACATTACTTAAAAAAATGTTGTGTTCCGGCATTTAGAGGTAAGATAGCCAGTTCCTCAGTTTGTTGAGGATTCCGGGTGAAATGAGATGAAGGCCAAGCGCTTCCCCGTCGTACAATAAAAAAAAAGAATTGTTGTAGGCAACAAAGTAACAAATTATCTATCAGCGGTCCTATAGTAGGTACAAGTAAGGTGTGGTTTCAAACTGGACAGATCTGGTTGTACTAGTCCTACCGGGAACAGAGGAGCCCACTATCAATTTAGGTACCTTAACAGCTGTCAATTTGTTCAAGTGGAGGTGCTATTTTTGTACATTGGCCCGGTTCAAAACAGAGCAGTGTATTTTGGCGTTCGGTTTATTATAATTCGACTGATTATAAGCAAGGCTCGGGCCTTCGGGGTCAAGTTAGTCATTCTTATTATTTTAAATAAGTATATTGGATTTGAATTATTATTTGATTATTTGATTCTATTACCAGCATCGCAAACCTCACCTGGATGAGAGTGGCACAAGACCGTTGGTCGTGGCATATGCATAGGGAGGCCTATACCCAGCAGTGGGTGAAATCAGGCTGCGGATGATGATGATGATGATGATATTGGATTTGTGATGTCAATTCATGATCCTACAGAAAAAACATTTTGTATTACTTTGCCCCGAAGACTGAGTACGCTTGACTGCAAAATTAATTTCATTCCATTTTAAACTTCATGGTTTACGAAAACACAGCCTTGAAGTGTATTACAAATTTATACAAATAGGATCCGCATCGTATTAGCTTTAATTTGATGCACATATTGTCAAATAACAGATTTTTTTTGTATTCCCCTTTCATATTGAAATAATATACTTAGGTAAGTACTTAGTTATTCTATGTCATTGCACAATTTAGACAAACTAAACGACATAATAATATGTCACGTCAATAATCATCGATTCGTTTAGGCTAGGGCTTAGAGTTCAGAGCGAGCCAATAAAATCTACTTAGGTTGGCACCTGGTTAAAAGTTGAGATAAGGCCGAAGGTGGAGGTGCACTTCACCCGGAATCCTCAACAAACCGAGAAACTGGCTATCTTACCTCTAAATGCCGAAACACAACAATTTTAGAATTGCTGATAAGGCGACAGAATTAGGTAAGATTGTGGTAGCTTGCCAGGCGGACTTAAACAAAGTCCTACCACCAACCAAACCAAGCACAATATATTGTACTCCCCATGGGGATCGAACCCGGGACCTCTGGATCTGAAATCGGTGGGTTGAACTATTAGGCCACAGAGGCGGTTTATATGTATATATAATTTTTTTATATGTTTATATGTAAATATAAACATATAAAATATAAATAAAATATATATATATATATATATATAGATTTTACTTTTATTTAAATAATAATGTTGCAAAGAGACACTACAGAAACTAGTATAGATATAATAACATACGCACATACGTACTTACGTAAACGGGTAAAAATAAAACGCGTAATGGTGTTTGCTGCTGTTGTTCTCATACCTAATATACTTAATTCTCATATAATTTGTTACGTAAGCTCCTGATCTATTTATGTAGGCGTAGGCACATTATAAAGCTGAGAATGCTGAGATGCAAGTTAGATAACTAACTTACCAATCTGCTTTTAAATCGCAGATTATAGCACCGGTTAAAGTGGATGTGCCAGGGTAGAAAGGTACAAAATATACGCGTGTAGCGACATTGTACCTATACGTTAACAGCGTTTCACTGCTGTAAGCAAATATCGTGTAGGAGGGGGCCAGTCGTCGGCTCACGTCCCATCCGAACACACACGGTTACAGGCGTAGATTCTTAGCCTTTAATTAATTGTAATTCCTTCATGTAACGCTCTCCAAAAAGTAATAAACTACCGATATAAATAACTTGGACTTTGAACTTTATTCCACAAAGTGAGGTACCAGAACTGTGCAGTAATAATCATAGATAGTACCTCCAGGTACGTCAAGGTTCCCAGTCATAACATATATTAACGGTAAACGCGTAAAGAATTTATAATTAGACTAAATTGTAGCAACAATTTACATCGTGAAATAACTGCAGTAAATTTTGAACAATAGCTAATAGACTATTAATTAAAATCTTTTCACATCATGTAATTATGGAATAAACTAGCGCATAATACGAGTTTTTTTTTCAGAATTTAGTAAAAAAAATATGTAATTGATTCAGGCGTTTTTACGGAGATCCATCTCAATTTTTTTTTGCTTTATATTTTTTTTTATTTCAGGTAAGTACTAAATAACTAGGTATCTTATGTAGGTCAAGCAGAGCAATCATAACTAGACTATATTTTTAGGCATGGGTTTTACTCACGTATACGGTAATTGAAACGAGCATATACGTGAGTAAAACCCGTGTTTAAAATAGTACTCAAGTTTATAAAGTTACATAACTAGACTACTTACATCAGCTAATAACAACAACATTTTCGATATTTAATGGTTAGTTCCTACATCGGTTTTCTTATTCTCATCTAGTTTTGGAAACAACATAGTATATACTATATCACTGCCGAAAATAAAAAGTATATAATATGCTGTTTCAATTAAAATGTCAGGAGTTCCACTTTCGAAACTCATGGTGTGTTTTGATAGTTACTAGGTATAATTTACCTACCAAAAACGATTTCATGCGTAGCTATCCCAGCACATCCACCTTAAATGCCGGTCGTAAAGCGATCAGGATTGATAAACGCACGTTAAGTTGATAAAACTGTTTAGTAAATTAATACTACCGGCGATTTTATCGCTACGATAAAACTTGAAGCATATCACATCTTACATGTAGAAAATAATTCAAATACTTTATTCAGGAACATTCAGGGTAGCTGGAGGCTATAACGCTATTCTCCCCAACACTACGATTGAACTTGGATAGTACCTATAAAAACAATAATACGGTTTTAGACTATAAAGAAAACCGACTTCAATGAAGAATATGATACAAATTATTAACAAAGATTTTATAAGCTTTTAAATCAACCCCACGATGAGAAAGCTTTAACAAAAATGACACGGCTACGTCATCTTTCCAACAACTAGATGGTTTTCTTTAAGAATTGGTTTAGATGTTAAAGTCCCCGAATGCTAAAGAAATCGAACTCACAACGAGCTCGATTTCCTTAGCATTGGGGGAGGCCCATGTCCTGCGTGGACTTTTGTGGGCTGTGATTTTGATGATAAATTGTTTTATTACGGAGTTTTTGTGAATTGCCTACCTTCTGGCTTCATCATCAGACGATGATGATGATGATGATGACACTGGAAGGTAAACAGTTCAATAGGACAACTCTAGTGATCGTACACACGACAGAAAAGGCGAATACGCAATTTCGTTTACTTGTACGATATATTTTTACAGTAATTTTGATATTAAACCAAACTACTATACTTACCGATTTTGATTAAATTTCTAAGGGACCACCTCGGTAGTATGACCTACCAAACATAACAATCAAAAACAATTTTGAATTGGCGGAGTAATCGAGCAAACAAAAAAAACGAAACATACAGCCGAATTGAGAACCTCCTCCTTTTATGAAACTAAAAAAGAAAACCGACTTCAATGAATATATAGAATAATAATAGAATATAATACAATTTCGTTTACCTGGATGACGTATTTTTTCCAACTATTTTGATGACAGATGGGGACGGACAGACAAACAGACAGACAGACGCGTGATCCTATATGTGGTCTGTTTTTTCTTATATTTGAGGTAATACACCCAAATCGCTTCTAGTGTGCCTTTAATATTTGAAGAGTTCCCTCGATTTTTTCAGGATCCTATCATCAGATGACATGATGACGATGGGATCACCTGGGAAGTATATCGACCCTGAAAATACCCAAATCACTTCAAATTTTAACCGCCTCTGGTTCAACCCACTGATTTCAGATCCAGAGGTCCCGAGTTCGATCCCTATGGCGAGTACAATATATTGTGCTTGCTTTGGTTGGTGGTAGGATTTTGTTTAAGTCCGCCTGGCTAGCTATCACCATCTCACCTAATTCTGTCGCCATAATAACATTTCTTAAAAAAAATATTGTGTTCCGGCATTCAGAGGTAAGATAGCCAGTTCCTCGTTTTGTTGAGGATTCCGGGTGAAGTGCGCCTCCACCTTCGGCCTTACCTCAACTTGTAACCAGGTGAGATGAAGCTTCCCCGTCGTTCAATAAAAAATAAAAATAAATGTGCTTATAATATTCAAAGAGTTCCCTCGATTTCTCCAGGATTCTAGCACCAAATCCTGACCGGATAACAATGGGACCACCTGTGAAGTAACCCTTTCAAACAAAATAAGATTTTCCCAAATCGAAGTAATTGGGGAAAATCCATAAAAAAAAAGATTCCGACGAATTGAGAATCTCCTCCTTTTTTAGACCTCGGTTTTGAAGTCTGTTCAAAATAAAAAATATTCCACATTCTAAACTTCAAATCACATCCTAAAGTCGCACGTTATGTTATGGAACTTACCTGTAACTTGTTCTCAATTCAAATTCAAATACGACATCAAAACTGAAACAAAATGACATCAAGGTGGTAAACTTATCAACTGAAGAGTTTTTATGGATTCGAATGTGAAAATATTGTTTCTAGTCTAGTCCAACTCAAATGCTCAGGTTCGTGTTAACATAATGAGTCGCTCGTCAGCATTTTTGATGACCTGGTAATGTGATGAGTCATCGAGCAATAACTGCTTATCAACTAGATTATCTGCTGAGGCAGAAGTGAGTCACACTACATCATCGTTGAGATGATAGATTAGGAAGATGTTCATTGGAATATAATAAGTCTGGATATTTGATTTATGCAAAACGTAGGTAGGTATTATCCATGCTGAGGCTGTGTTTTTTCTGTTTACTTATTATAAATCACCAAGTCAGCTAATTGAAGAGGTTTTGGTCAGCTCCAAAAGTAATTTATTAGCAAACAGAGTGAATTTAAAAGCAAGGTGTATCTGGGTGATAACGAGAAACCTAACATCTTCTGATGGCTACATCTGAAAACCAGCGCTGTTTCACTTAGGTGGATCAGCACATTGCTGAGATGGTGCCATTTGGCTAGGTACGCGTATACTTACTACCTACCTTACTTGTATACCAATTATTCATGTAGGTAGGTACCTATTATTGTGCCAAATACATGTTTTTTCTTTCATATCCACTCAGGCGCCTAAAGCGCTGCTGAGAGCGCGGTAGCAATTTACCAACCGCAAATAGCGCGGTATGGGTTTGCACTTTTAGAGTTATTTAAAAAAATGTTTGCAATGTTTTTCACTTTAAAAACTAGTTTTATAAAATAAATTAGTTAGGCGTTATACGAACATGCATTGTTGAATAAAAATCACGTGAAATCGCGTATAAGTAAATCACGTAATGAAAAACTTTGTGTAAATATTTCATTCACTTGTTCTTGTTTTTTTTTCTGATATTTAAGACCGTAGATAATCAACGTAATCAAATAATGATACAAAACTAGCTGTCCAGTAGACAAACAGATTAAATATCTTCCTAGAATAGAACCCAGTCCACGCGTACACAACAAACATACCTACTCAAAACTTTACGACACTGGTGTGGCTGGTTCCTCTTTTATGACCATAGAGTTTTTGCTTCTCAGCAATAGAGATGTACAACAAAAATCAATTTCAATTGAATGAAAGCTAGTGTCACGTCATTAAATCGAATGAATGATGCCACTAGTAACCGAATCAGCAGCACGGATCCGAGCCCGCATCGCTTTGGCACATGCGTCGGGTATCAAAGTGCAGCCCGCAACGCCTGAGTGGATAGGAAAACATATACAAAAACAGTATACCTGTACTGTTACTATTCTTATACTTTACTTTAAATAAACTTAATGTTATTACTTTATTTTTTACCTACTTATACTTTATTTATTAGTGCTTGCCAAGCGTTTGACCACCAGCTGACTTGAAAAACATGTGAAGATGTGGCCTAAGATGGAGCACGCATGTCTAAATTTAACCTCCTTTTTATCCACTCTGGGACTCCACGATAAATTAGGTGTTTGATTTTTTGTCTCAAAATCGTAACGTGCATAACTCCAATGACCGACATCCATTCGGTAGCTTGATATCATTGATCGATCCCAGATGGTTCCCTCTTGACCTCCAGCTGCCGGCAATGTCAAGGGATAATGGAAGCTAAAACAGAGCTATAAAAACTCTTGACGCATGTCAAACAATGATTGCCTTAAAATAATCAAAGCTTTTGCAGATGTATTTGATAACGCATTGACTTATGGCCATTTTTTTACGGCCGATACATACTCAGATTAGCTAGGTGTACTCGACGCAACTTTGTGTATGGTAAATATTCATAACACAGGTGGCATTGCTTCTCAGCCACGCTTATGACCACCAGATGATAGAACTACGCGCGAATTTCTACTACTCTGTTTTTTTTTTTTACGGTAACGAATATTTCAAAATCTGAAACACAGAGGCATTTGCTATTTAGGTACTTAATGTTTTTATTTACTGTACATAGCTTCAAGGCCTATTTGGGCGTATTTATTGAGTGTGCGTTCTCCCAGCGGAAAAATGACGAATTTCATGAGTTTGCTTTGCTAAATAATTAGTTAGTGACGCCGTGTCAATGTATATGGCACTTTTAAATTTGTGCATCCACCCGTTGTTGAGATATTTGAAAAAAACAGAGAACGTTTTCACGCGTTCTTCCAGCGGCATTATTTTTTCAAAATTGACTTACATTAAAAAAAATATGTCATAAGTAAGAGTACGATGCGAGATAAATGTGTATGCTAAAATAACATTTGTGCAAACTCATGAAATTCGTCATTTTTCCGCTGGGAAAATGCACACATTTATTGAAGGGCTTTTTGCATTTGCAGGACAGCAACTCGTAGGTATACGGTTGGAGGGACGCGCTGATATCTTGCTGTTGCTCACAACTCCTGACATCGTGATGATGCATTCTACTACTAACTAGGACTGCATTGCATCTGCATCATGCTTTGAAGGTTTTAACTACGGTTCTCATTTCGCTGGCGCTCCAAAACTAAATGATTTGGTTGATTCAAACCCTTTTTTTTTATTGTTCGACGGGGATGTACTTGGCATTCATCTCACCTGGTGTCAAGATATGATAAGGCTGAAGGTGGAAGCGCATTACAGCCGAAATCCTCAACAGACTGAAGAACTGGCTATCTTCCTCTACATGCCGGAAAACAACGATTTCGAATTGTTGTTACAGTAACAGACTCAGGTAAGATGGTGGTAGCTAGTCAGGCGGATTTATACAAAGTCCGACCCTCATCTCAATTCTACCTTCATCGATACCTGGATAAACGAGAACTGCGTTAAATAGAAATTTAAAAGCTGCTGGCAACTCGATATTATACTATTTCATTTGTATTGTTTTATTTAGGTATATTGAACACGTAATAAGACGCAAGTCATTTTCAGGGCCGAATAAAATAAGCCCTTCCAAATTGCCATTATTCAAGACCACCTATCTTCACTCTAAACAACAAGATCAGTTTGAGAAAAGGAAATGAAAAAAACGAGCAAATGACTACGGAGATTCGGTTGCCATGTGACAGCTGTTCCTTGGACGAAAATAACCAACTGCGCGGCGAACGGATTGGATACGGTAGCGTCGAATTATACATATTTAACTCAATAAATATAGGTGTTCATGTTAAATATAAACCATTCCACGACAATAAGTAATAAAATCGTAAGTGAAACCAGGTGAGTTGAAGGCCAAGCGCTTCCCCATCGTACAATAATAAAAAACGATGGCGCTGTGTAAAATCAATGTCAAAAAAGAAGCTAATGGAAAAGGTTGTACCTCTATATAATACCAGCGACGCAGCAAATATAAACTCGACACTAAAAGCAATCCTGAACATAGGTACCAGGTATATACTAGAACATTCTACATTTTAAAACTATTTTCAATCCTTTCTTTACTCAAGTAGTTGATAAGAAAAGTACACTTACCGTCAACTTTGCATTAAAACAATAGGTTTATAAATTAACCGCGATATAATCACACAAATAAAAATATAAATGAATTGTTTTCCTTCCCCCGTTACACGAATACTGCGCAGTTCTTGTTGATTAACTAAGTAGCTATGCTAATTAATGACAAATTGATTATAGCCGTGGCTAGACGGCGTTTATCAGTTTATTTAATTCTACATAATACAGCTATTGTTATTGAGAGTTTTGAATAATAGTCATAAATAGATTGAAGGTTATTGCTGATAAGGATTCCATAGACAAGACACCAAGACAGTAACTGTGACATACCTACGGAACACTGCGTTTATCTTACGATCTCTGAGTAGCCTTGTCTACCAGACATCAAAAATATACCTTTCTTTTAAAAAATACCACCTTACTTTTTCAATTCACTTTGTATTTTAGCTGACCAAACATTTATTTAGCTGACTAAGTATATTAACATATGAAAAAATATTTCTATCATAAATGATAAGGATCACATTATCTAGGAAATTCATTTATTTGTTCCAGTTAGGAATTCGTAAATCAATCTCATTGGTGCTTCAGTTTTTTTTATTGGATATAGCGTTTGATTGACCATAATAATTGCAAATTAACCGCGATACTTGATATGTTCAATTCGATTATCGATCTTAGATATGTTCAACCGCTATTTAATAAAATATTATCTCTACTCTCAACTCAACTCACTTCTCCGCCATCTTTTACTACGCCAATCTCAGACTTCTCCGTGCGTGAAAGGAGTCCGAAGTTTTAATTATTTGAGGGTTTTTACCATGGATTTAGAATATACTAACATTAGATTGACAATAGTGTGATTAGGACTAAACCATGTCTGAAGTCTACGATGGCGCGAGCTTTCCTAGAAGGCACTGTCTCTCCCCACCGCCGGAACACGTTTGAAGATGCTGGCAGCGTGTGTTTCGTTTCACAGAAAGTAGTTTGTTGTCAGGTACAGCGACGCGGGTCAAAAGAGTCGATAGTGTCATCATCATCGGACAGCTCGTTGGGCGAAGAGGAGGTGGAGGGGGGCGTGGGGGAGGGGTTCGCGGGGGGGTGCTGGACTAGACCAAAAACAAAATACATCGGGGTTCGTGTGTAATGTGAATGAGTGCGGGGCAAATAGTGCTGCGCCATGCACCACCTGATACTTCATTTATCGTTAATATCTGATTTGACGCAGATATACCTTAAAGTGATTATATTTATGTAGGAAATGAAACAATAAAATAAAATTATTTTAGACGTTTTGCAACAATGTAGGTATATTCTCTCTTGTAGGTTGGACAAGAAAAGATTAATACTTTGCCATTCATTCCGTAATATTTCAGTTTGAAAATCAATGTTTCGTAATTTACGCAGTCGAATGCCTTGGAAAGTTCACAGAATATACCAATAGCATCCATACTACACAAAACATGTTGGATTTTTATTTTCCTCCAAAGAGAACTAATTTATAGAAGAATGTCGCAAGGTTTCCTTAAAAGTATTTTGCACTTTTGCTGTAAAAATAAAAATCTAAGAATTTATCGAAGTTGCAGGCTGTATAGAAATTAACAAAATATCGATAAGTGTCATCGATAGTAGGACTAAGTTTCTATTTGCCAAAAG
Source organism: Venusia cambrica (assembly GCA_951394065.1). Classification (NCBI taxonomy): domain Eukaryota; kingdom Metazoa; phylum Arthropoda; class Insecta; order Lepidoptera; family Geometridae; genus Venusia; species Venusia cambrica. Next base: position 3,862,399 of record OX596036.1, read on the forward strand.
TGAGGTTAATATTATCAGTATTTCACGTATTTGAGATTATTTTAAATTTAATACCAATACACTCAGAGTATTATTGGGATAAAAGACTACAATTTTTCCAATCCCCACAATCTGCACATACATGCAAAACTTTTATTGCAGTTGTAAAACACTGCATTTAGAGAGCTGAACATTTCAATCTTAGGTTTACTTACATGTGAAACGTATAATTCTGTGGGTTATTCATAAATGCATTACATCCTGGTTACTTAACCATAATAACTCACGTTTATTTAACACTAATTTACAACCTAAAACCTAGCATTTTAATAAAATAAAGGGGATTTGTTCCGGTCACAATTGACGACAGTCCGGTACAGGCCGGTAGCGTGATCGTGAATGATTTCGTCTATCTCACTCTAACCTAAGCTTAAAATATTTTCTTTCTCTTTTGCATTGCCAATCTACGTAGGTATACTAAATCTATGGTTTTTATGGGCTTCCCATTTTTATTTTTACACACTTTTTCTACCACTAGAAATGAGTATTATGTGTATTATATAGAAACATTCGTATAGAAACATTCAACTGGGAATCCCTTTCTCTACCTACGCCTTCTGAAAGTAAGTAGGTTTATCTCTTTGGTAACGTCAAAAAATATAATACGTAAAAACATATGTACCACCTAGATAATTTGACACAAGTCAGTAGGTAGACCATTAGGATAGTTAAATACTTCTTCGAGTGCCAAGTACTTCCCACATTTGAGGTAATCGTTTCCAAGAGCATTGTTCTTAAAACAAGAGTTTATCACTATTATTTTTACGTGCTCATCACCTTCCCAGTTCTGAGTAAAACCACGCGGTCAATTACGTGTGTTGCAGTACATTTTGAAATTCAGGCAGTTTACCATTTACTTTTTCAGCTGTTAGCTTCCGTTTTTTCAATAACTTACTAAAACGGGCCTAAACTAAAATTAAGGAGTTCAATGGCATGTTCTGGTAAAGCTCGCTTCATAAAAAATCTAAGTAGGTTTATAGGTGAAGATAGGTAGGTACCTACTTAAAAAGATGCTTCAACAATAAAACAAATCTAAATAAAGCATATACTTACTCACCATTTTTTTTTTAATTTTAACGGCACAAGGTTTTTCTTACGTAAATCTTGTAAGTAATGTAATATATTTCACTTTAGCGAGTTTGCACAAGATATCTTTGATCTAATCCCTTCTATAATATAACTAACTATAAGTAACTAATATTACTTTTTTTTCTTTTCTTATCATTATACATTCCTAAAGTCTGCAACAGTTGAGTTACCTATAGGCAGTTTGTAACGGTCCGAATAATCCGACTGATTCCTTTGTACACATTTAGTTTAATTCTACATATTATTTTTAATGTTTGTAAATATAATACATTCTTATCATACAATAGGGGAAGGGCGGGCAGGATGGATATGAAGAAGAGACGGATGTAAATATAGATAATCTTTGTATTTGGCCTCAACATTTAACTAAGAACAAACAACAATCAGATCAATCAAGACTAAAACAAAAATGTGAAACTCTTACAATCATAAAAAAGTGGCGATTCTCCATCTTGCCCGACCAGGATGGGTAAGATGGATAGCCTAGTAGGGCGAGATGGATCATAACTTATACCTACAACAATAAGCATGTCGTAAAACAAGCAAAACGTAAAGTTCCCCGACTTCAATCTTGCGCAGTAGCCCTCACACTAGACAGCGAGCGTCATTGCTTCGCTCGCGAATGACCCAGGGAAAGCTGCTGGCATCACTCCAGTGGTATACGTATATATATCTATACCCACGATCACAATTACCACGTGGTCAAATTGAAAACTCCGTTGAAGAATTGATGGCTGAACATATTCTCATTTAACTAGCTAAATTTGATTAAAGTTGAAGGAACGATTATAGACCATTATTCTCCTACCCTAATCCCATGCTAGGTGGGGTCGGCACGGGTTCTCCTTTTCACTAACTTCTTTCAAACTATTATTCCAACCAAGTCCAACCAAGTTCATATTCATAGCCCTTTTGGTCAAATGACTATCATCTTTCATTACATGCCCATGCCATGCCAACCTTCTACTTCTAGGTACTGGTGCCACTCTCAAACTTCCCTATAATACTAATTTATTATCTTACCTCATAGTAGCATGCCTATCTCTTTTTTTAACAATGGGGATATCGCCTTGTTCGAACGATCAATAAAGATTTACAGAGGAAATAGGTAGGTAATTAGGTTCATAAAAAAAAAACAATTCCAAACCAAGTTGAGTTGAGACCAGTTACTGGTGTTCTCTTACAAATTATAAAACAATTTTGTACAACATAAAAACCGGATTACAAAAATTAGATACCTACATTTTAAAATGCGGCGTCACTAAACCCTTTCAAAAGCAATCATAGTCAAATCAAAAGTTCTATGGTAAAAGTTAGTTATCGTAACCAATGTGGCATATAAAAAAAATCTACAAACTAAATTAAATAGGTAACCTACTTAAATAATAATGCAGGGAAAACTAAAAGTCTAAAGAAACGTCAGTCTACTATTCCTAACTATCAAACCAAAGAGAATGTTCCAGAAGTTTCGATTCAAAGTTTGTTTTGACGTGAAATTACGTGCGGGTATTAATATTTAGGACGCATCTGAGAATATTATTTCCTGAATACGTCTGTGATACGGTTTTTACTGAAGACATTTGTTGATTTTGCTGATACAGATAAACGTTTATTGCAAGACACTTATTTATTGAGAATGTGGAATCACCAAAGCAGATAAAAGCTTTATTGACAGGACCATAGACTTATCTAGGTATGTCATATTGTGAAATCTTGCTGCAGAGGATAGAACGATCAAATAATTTCAATCAGCACATATATATAAATTTTAGAAAAATATAATTATTGGGAAGCAAAATGTTCTTGGTAATCTAAAAGTTAGGCAAATAAAAACTAATTCATACATTTTTAGGTAGGATAGGTGGAGGGGGTTACAATTGGGTGCCGTGGTAACCAGGATTCTCAGGTTCTATCCTTTTACAAGGACTAGCTATTTTTAGAATAAGTCGGGGTTCTAGGTTCGGTACTTGTACAACTTTTAAGTAGGGTAGGATTGGGGGATATAACAAGTTGTTATATGTAGAAATAACTGTCGGTTTTTTCCTGACTAATTTAAACATACGCATGTTACATTTTATGATGAATTATTCATAATCATTGTGAAATTCGTAAACTGAAAATGTAGACTACTTAGTTAGTAGGTATGAATGGATACCGTCGAACTGTTGCCAGAAACTAGACTATTTTGGGATTGCACATATACCTACTTTACTTACCTACATTCTCCTATAATCAAATAATCTGAATCAGATTTGCGGAACACTTTTAAAATAACGAATTTTCATTTTTTCTCCCGAAGGTGACGCTACCGATGACGTTTCTACTTTGAGTCGGGCAAGGTGAGTCACTACACTATACTGTGAACCTAGGTGACTTCTGAACGTACCTACCTAATGATTTCATTTGCATTTCATATGAATGAGTCAAGTTTATAACGCTGAAAGAAATTATAAAGGCAGCATAGCAGTCATAACATACCCAACTTAAGGCGAATTCCAGATTAATGGCGTTTGAAAAAGCCGTAAGTAGGTACTTGTTTTTTTCACGAAAATTAAACTCTATTTTTGTGACAAGTCCCTCACCTACCAAGGCCTAGTATGAGTTTCTGACGGCTAACTGATACTATTTACGTTTTCGTATAGGGCGCGCTTATTTCCATACATTTGGTTAGCGGACATTGAAAGGAACTACAGTTGCTATACTTACTCGTAACATTTTTTAACATATGCGTTCAAACTTATGCGAAACATATCCATAACTCTGTGTTGTAAACCGCCAAATCTCTGTATGTATTCGCCCCGAATTTATATTTGTATTATTATTTTATTTGTAATTTAGAATTTGTATTCATTGCAGTGTGGTTAAGTCCGTCTGGCAGCTACCATCATATACGTAAGTATGACGCAATACCAACAATTAATGTTGTTTTAGGTAAGCTAGCTGCTCTTTAGTCTATTGAGGATTCCAGCTGTAGTGCTTCCACCTTCGGTCTTATCATAACTTGACACTAGCGCCCCGATACTGCTCAACAATCGCTTCACTGTGACAATGGTATAATCGCAGAATGGCCTTAGTGTGGGTGCCTTTTGGTATTCTAGTGGCCATTCTGTACTACAAATTTCATTCAGTTCATTGTGAAGATAGATATAGAAGAATCGGGGCCCAGGTGTGTGCAGGCCAAGCGATTCAACTTTGTATAATAAAAAACAAGAAACGCGCAACAGGTTAATTCAACTGCAAGGCTGATGCAATGTGTTCCACTCAGGAAGTAAGTTCCTGCCCAAAGCTGATGTAACTACCGACATGTTAGTGCAACTCCAGCTGATAGTGATGCATGCACAATGGTGAGTAAACGGGGCGTAGCTCATGATGAAGAGTTTTTTTTATTGCACACCGAGGAAGCGCTTGGCCTTCATCTCAGCTGATGGCCTATTATAAAAGTCTGTTTCATTTTGGTTTCAATCAAAAAGGCTGCTTCTTTTCTAAACAATTTTTCAGTTTTATTGAGCAGTAAAAAAAAGCCGCCTGGTTTTTTATCAAAATGGCGGCTTTTCTTCTAAACAAATTTTCAGTTTTATTGAGCAGTCAAAAAAAGCCGCCTGGTTTCTGATCAAAATGGCGGCTTTTCTTCTAAACAAATTTTCAGTTATATTGAGCAGTCAAAAAAAAAGGTGCCATTTTTATTGAAACCGATTGAAACCGAGTATGACAATAGGTCAGATGGTGACGTGACAAGTTATGGCTGAGTACATTTACAATCGTATGTTATAAGACCTAATGTACACACTATCATATGTATTCTCGCAAATAAATGATTTGATGATGTAAGGCGAAGTTGGAAGCGCACAGCACCCGGAACAATAATTTAAAATTGTTATTATGGCGACCGATTTAGATAAGATGGTAATAGCTAGCCAGGCAGACTTAAACAAAGTCCTACCACCACTCAAACCCAGCCAAAATTGTACCCCTGAGGATCGAACCCGGGACACCTGGGTCTGAAACCGGTGAGAGAACCTTTTGACTACAGGCGGTAAAATTAATCAAATTTATCTTTACACATCAACTCTAATATATTAAATCTAAGAGTAGTAGAAGCCCCTAGTGAAAGGGCTCGTCCGGAGAATTATTACCACCATACTTATTTCAGCCGCCAAGCAGCATTGTTGTGTTTCGGTTTGAAGGGTATGGTTGCCGGTGAAATTACGGGTACGTGAGGCTTTACACCTTTATGGCTCAAGTTGACGGGCGCAATGCAGTGCCGTGTAGGCTATGTTCTTTGTGGATGTGACCTATACAGTAAGGCTTTGTCAAAAAAAAAAAGTGTTGGTGCGCTACTTGCTTGTCCCGTCCCTCTTCCTATAAAAAAGAAAAACTAAGTTTGTTGAAGAGTTATCTTAATATATAGTTATCTAAGTATATTGTGATTTTACTGACTGCCAATAAACGTAAATACGTTAGTATTTTATTATCTGTGGTAGAGCCTAAACGGCTTGAAATTTTAAGGCCTAGTTTCCTTTGGTAGTGTAGGAAGAGAGGCACTAACCGGACGAAAATATGTCTAAACAGAGAAGCTGCAAAGATGTAATTACAAAATACCCATAACCGCCGAGTCCACATGTGCAGTGCAGTGCTAGCTATAAAACAGTTTATAAACAGTCTCCACTCCACACATGCGCCAACGCAGGCGCCGTCGCTATTCAACTGATGTGAGAACTGACAAGTAGATATTTTCTGTCATTAAAATGATTGAATTGATTGAATTGAAACCTTAATGATAATAATGCGGCTTACTTAAAATTCATTTATAACGGGAAACCGGAAACATCTCATATAATACCTTAGAGTTCAGTGATTGCAGTCATGATTGCAATAGATCAATTTCATAGCGTAAATAGGTACACTAAATACGAGTATAGTTGTCTCGACAGAGCTTACCTATTTGAGCGTTTTGGGGTCGAGACCTTGGGTCCGTGGGGCTTTTCAAAGATCTTGCGGGGCTTTCATTGAGGCGACACGTGACTCAAGTGGACCACGTGGCTCTTATTTAGGCCAGCAAATTCAGCGAGGCAATGCAGCCAGGGTCTTGGGCAAGTTTCCGTCTGGTACTGGTCTGGAACAGTTGAGTTACCTATAGGCCGTTTGTGACGTTCCTTGATCTCTATAACATATGATCTCTTATTCGTAAACTGACGCCAGAATTAATTAACTAGCACAAAGTAGGTATAGTTGCTGAAAATAGCCCGTTAGTAACTTTAGGGCTAAAACACAACTAGCAAGCCTCTCATAGCTCAGTTGGTAGTAGGTAACTCTGCCTTCTGCGCTGTAGGTTGTGGGTTCGATTCCCAACCAGGACAAACATTTGTGTGAGAAATATAGATGTTTGTTCTGTATTAGGTATGTATTTACAAAAAATAAAAGTATTTAAAATAAAATCTGAAAACAGAAAAAATATTAAGTAACAAATCCGCCAAATCTCTGTGAAAAAATCATATCGACACGTGTTTCGCCTCTACACGAGGCATCCTCTGGAAAAAATAATCTTGCTGCTTAGCTGACAAGCCCTCTGTGGACTTGCTGCCGCTCCGAGGTCTGCGCTGCAAGTTAAAGTGTTCAAGTATTACATTCGTAATCTAGTTCCCATATCACAAGCTGTGCTTAGTTTAGAACGATGAGATGGCGCTGTGTGCAATTAATGTGCTGTAATAGTTATTATTTATTTTATTTAATTATTATTTAGTTCCGCTGTTAAACCATAAGCCCTATATTACTATTTTCAAAAACCTCGCAAAACAGAAGGAATTACACACAGAATATAATCACTTAGATTCTATTATTTACGAACAGCGTGTATAAATTAATCATGAGTAGTAGGTATTCACCGTTTCTGGCCCAAGGGGGTCGAAAAATTTTTTGGAAATTGGGCACCCTGGATTGGTCTGTCGCATGATTCAACGTACCTGCCTCAGGGGGTGCGAAAAGAAAAAATAAAATAATAATTTGAAAATTGGGCACCCTGGATCGGTCTACCCAATTCTTTTTAGGCTTTCTCAACGCTTAACCGAGATAGGAATTTTAATTGCATGCTCCTAGTATGTCTCATTAAGTCATTACTAATGACATACTCGGCACTAATCATCGTCGCTCTAATTATATTCATACCAATGAAACCACACTTTCTATTTTCACATTATTTTATTTCAACCAAAATAACATCTAAACATATTATATACCAATATATCATTTAAAATACTATTGCTCCTGAATAATCTCACAAATTCTGTTAAGGATAAACCATTGAATTTGTGGTAGATATACATCAGACTGTACTCGCCGCATACTGAGGTCCAATCATTTTGCAGTCGACATCTATTGTAATCCCATTTTCTTGCGTTTCTTTTTAAAAACCTTAGGTGATGGCCGGTAGGCGGTCTACCGTAAGAATCAAAGTATTCCCCGACGCTATTATCGTCAATGTGTATAGCAACCCAATGAGATCCAGGTTTTGTATCAGGGTCCAAATTACTTATTAGGTATATTGGGGGTTCAATGCGTATCGGTAATCGGTTTGCGGCATATACGTTGTATTGTAAGCATGGATGAACATTATTTAAATGTTGCTGTATTTCCAAAGTATCCATCTTATATCGTATCGATTGCAAGTGTCAGATACAAGTGACAAAATATTGATACTTACATTCTTTAAAAGTAGGATAAGATGGGTTTGATCAACGTAGAGGTAAATTATAAATGCATTTTTTGTAATTTTTAACTTTATTTCAATGTCTTATCTTTAACAAGAAATTATTAGCTAGATACAATCGATCTTAAAACTAATCATTATTAACTACTGTAATCTACATTTACATTACGGTTTTTATCAATTTCTATAACATTATCAAACTCTGCATACACAATACAGTTGATGGTTTGTGAAAGTGCTGATTCAAAACGAACTTCTAGTCTTACGCTACCATGTTTAATAAGATTCCAATGTGTCGAAGAATGAGCTGACAAATCAGATGTAAGATCAAACGCTAGTAGGCAAAAACCGTTAGCATAGTGTTCTCTAGATATCCCATTACCTTCATTAAGAAAATGTATACCTGTTCCAGAGAACAACGTGTGATAAGCTGAAGTATAAACATTATTTTGAAATGATGGTTGTAAAGCTTTTGAAGGTATTTGATGTCCGTCAATATACAAACAAAATGTATTTATATCATAATTTTCAAAGTTAAATGGATTTTTAGTGAGGCTACCATTGAATGCGGTATTATTAACAAAACCAACTATAACTCTCTTAGGCACTTGTCCCAAAAATATGTTATCCAACGTTTTTCCCTGTACCCCCGATGGAATCGTTAAAACTTTAACTTCAGCTCTAGTTATAGGGTATTTAGCTGTAGTAGAGGCTAACACTTTCTGATGTGCAAGTAAAACTGATGGATTGATTCGTGCTTTGCGAACAATAAGTGTGGCGTCTGTAATGCATGCTTTAAACTTTATATCATTCGAGGAAGCCATCAAATTAAATGATTCTCTAGAACGCACTAGTTTAACAGACATTTCAACACCGTTGATTAAAAATTTTTCTTGATTATAAATATCACCATGTAAATGTCCAATCATTTCTATTTCTTTACTCTCAAAAGCAAATTCTTGTCGTTTAGTGAACCCTCCATTTTTGTCATCTGTAGCATTCATTTTTCCAGCGGTATCTTCATACCAAAGACCACAAGTCAAATGAGATTTCTTAGCTGCTGAACCATAGTTCAATAGAGTTTCCAAATATGCGCGATAAGGGTAAGTGTTGTTCGGTGGTGATACAAGCTTTTGGTTCAAGTAAACATCAAGTTGGGAAAACAGAGAATGTAACCAATTATTAACAGGAGCTACTACTGTTGTAGAAGCAAGTTTCGTTGAGTCCTGGTTTAGTACTTTAGCTTTTATATGAAGCAAAGTGTGCGATAGATCAATATAATCCTCTCCAGTTCCTGGTACTTGAAATTCGATGGGGCCATCGTCAGCTAAAGATGAAATAGGTTTGTAATGTATCCACAATCCATTTTCTATACTTGTTTGTGTTGAGGGTAAGGCAAATAAGTCTAATTCTGATTTAATACACTCACACGAATGGCTATGTAAGAAAGACATTTTTAATTTAATATTATTTTTGTTATGAAAATATATCTTTGATATTATTACGATTCAATTTTTTTTTCTTATTTGTAGCTTTTACTTTAGCAGCTAATTGTGGAATGAACGAAGCTAGTTGTTTCCGTTTAGTTATATATCCTGATCCAGACATATTGATTCTATCAATTTTATCATCAGCTTTTCGCTTTAAATTTGCACCAACTTCTTTCAGCCGGTTTTTAATTGATTCTTCCATAGGTCGCGCGCTAACTAAATCCGACAGCAACCCCACACCAGCATTTAAAGCCTCTTTACCAATCACTCGCGCTCCACTGGAGAATAGAGGTAAAACTGATCGAAACAGCCCTCCTAAAAAGCTACCAATTCCATGCCCCCGTTGATATGGTGCACCTCTGTAGATTACTCCAATACCTGAACCCGCTTGGTGAGAGTAATAGTTTTCATAAGGACAAGATATTTTATTTTGTAAAGATTGCATTATATTTTTTTGAAATGTAGTTTAACACAGACTGTTCCAAACTGGAATGGTATTTTTTCACCTGTGTTTGATCTTATATCTATTTCAATAGTATCAAACTCTCTACGCATGACACGTAGGTAGTGAGGTGGTGAGAATACATGCATTTTATTAGCTCCATAAATATATTTTGAAGGGTCTAATGGTATGATTCTAAGTAAAGGTGTCATCACATCACCAACTATTTGTGGATCAATTACATCACAGTAAACTAATAATTGAGATGGTAGCCCTAAATGCAAATTCGCTGGACATTTCCCTATGCCCTTAGTTACCAAGTTTCTAGAAGGTTCAAACCCGAGTTGTAGACACAGCTTAGGTGATAACGTTATTGATGTTATTGATTCATCCATTACAGAAACGGAGACGAACTTTGATAACTCATCATAACGGAATTTGACATGTTCTTTTATGTTGTTTAATGCTGATAAGATATGATTGATATCATCATAGTTGGTGGCTGGTATGTGCGTTTTGTAGTACACTTTTGATGGTTTCTGTTCGTTAGGCATCAGCATCCACTTTGTTACATAAACTATGTTTTCATGTTCTTGAACAGTAAACATTGTGCTTGGATATTGAAATTCAACAATACCAACGGTCCATGATCCTTCCAAAATGATTGATTTTGGTAGTTTAGTAGAAAAAAGAGATGTAGTGTTTTGTGGAAAGTATTCCATAGAGCTGTTGCTTAGTAGAGTAATATAAAAACTTTCTTTCATTTTGTAGTTATTTTATGCTAGAAGCCAAAATCCAACTGTTAAATTTATTTGGATAACCTTTCCACTTCACAAACAATTGCTTTCTGTTCCCAGAGTAGCGCGTGCTTATGATTTTATCTATTTTGTAACTTGCAGTGGGGTTGTAATTTACTTTCTGTAGTTCTTTTTCATAAAATGTACCTGTTATTGGTTCATTTTGCAAATCATTCAATGTGTATACTACCCATGGTGTCCTCTCTATGATCGAAGATATAATAAAAATTTCATCACTCCAATTCGATTCATATCCTTTTTGAAATATATGTTTATATTTAGTTATTCGTACATGGTCACCAATATGAAATTTCGGTAAGGTGGTATCTGAGATTCTTGACTGATAATTTTTTCTTTCATAAAGGTTATTCCAGACAGTCATTATGTTGTTAAAATTTACATCACAAGGACACATTTTTATGCTGGAATGATAGCTGTGATTATATGCATAAACTAAATCTTGTAAAATATCTACATATCTGTGAGTATTTTTATGTGAAAAATAACGCCACATTTTCATCTTAAGTGTTCTTTGAAACCTTTCAACAATGCTAGCTTTAATATCGGGATTGTTTGTTGTGTAATAGTTGATATTTTTATTTCTTAAAAATGTTTGCACCTCCTTTGAAACAAACTCTGTTCCCTTATCTGATTGAATGTGTGTTGGAGTGATTTTAGCTTCATTAAAAATACTTTCAAAACATTGTTTAACTGTTTCAGAGTTTTTATTTTTCATAGGTCTAACAAACGCATATTTTGAAAACACATCGATCACACACAAAATGTAATTAAAACCATCATTTAGTTTAGAATACGTTCTCATATCACTTAAATCCGCTTGCCAAAGTTCATTTAGGTTTGATAATATATACTTATTACGAGGAAATTTCTTATGAACAGGTTTGTGGAGTGTGTATGCCTCTTGGTCCTGTAACCATTTTTTAATTTCTTTTATACTCATTTTACCTTTCATAGCTTTAGTTAATTTATGAATGCTTCCATATCCAGCAGGATGTGCAGGATCATAATATATTCTATTTATTTCTAATAAGGGGTCCATTTTTCCCAATCGATCTTCTTGCGTAGTTTATTCGCATAATTACTAGTGGGTGTTGAATACGATTCCTCGACTTTTGAAATGTTACTGTTATCTTTAAGCCGCAGTTCACTGATGTACTGACTCCTCTTAGGATTCCCAATGTATGTAAGTGGTATTTTTATATCTTTCAATCCTTGAGAGAACTCTTTCCAGCCTATTGGATCACATTTCTTTAATGGTCTTAGTATATCGTTCACTAGATCTATAATATTGCTTCCAGGAATTGCTTTATTATCAATCACAACTGTGCCATCATTTCTCCAATGAACTTTGTTTCTATTTTTACTCAGAGATAGCGAACTTAACAATAACTCACCCTTTTTGTTATAAGTTTTAGGTATTAAACTTAATATTTGTTTTATTGAGTATGGAGTCTTCAAAGGGGATGGAACGCTTTCGTTGGGAGACTCAAATGAGGTGAGGAGACTTTCTTGATGATTACCTTCCTCGCTCGAAGTCGGAGAGTCAACTACGTGCTCGTTTTTTATGGTATTATTTATATTTGAATCTTTACTTATTACAGGTGAATGATTTGATGTTATTATCGGTAATTCAACAGGTCGACGATCTTCTTCAGTGAAATGTAGAAATCTTTGCAAAATTTGTAAGTACAGGATACATTTCTTTCTATCATCTATATTACTATTTAAAATATTCTGCATTTCTGTGTCCAATCGTGTTCTTGGATTGTCAACCCCATGTTGAGTGTTAATTCGGTTTAATTTATCAATCAAGCTGGGTTCCACGAGCACCATTTTTTTGGCATGTTCCATTTTTAAACAAGTGAACTTATCAATCCACTTAAAATAGAACCTAAAATGATTGGGAGGAAAGCTCCACCTTTTTGAATTAAAATTTTCTTTCTTTCTTTTTTTGATCCTTTTCTAACCAATTTCCGCAGTAAATATTTGAATTTATTCAATTTACTCTTTTGTTTTTTGTCGAGTGGAACTTTTCCCTGAAGAACGTTGTGAATACACTCACAGATACAATTTATTTCATCATCATCACATACCTTTAATATAACTTGTTGATATTTTGGTTTAAGTGTATTTAGTGCGTTTAATAAATTCTGATGCGTCTTGAGACTACGAGTCATTATTTAAAAGTGATCGGGATTTGTTGAGTCTTCGAATATTTAAAGTCCTTTGTTGGGACGTACACTATGCAATAACCATCTTCAGGGAATATTTTAGTTTTAATTCGACAAATATCATCTGTTCCTTGCTTAAGATCTATCATTATATATCCATGTGCTTCTGTGGTTGCATCCTTATAAGCATCTTGAATAAATTTGGTATTTTCTGGTGATACCTGACGAGCTAGGTATCGAATTTGTGTCTTATCACGTGGATTTTTAAAATAGATGATGTAGCTTGAATTTAATGAAATATCTCGTTGACCCCTTCCTTGATGAAACAAATTTTGCGTGATGTAAAAAACACTCAAGTTTCTATGATGACTTCCTTTGGTAAATATATCAACCACTCTACCATCAGATTCTCTCATAAGATCATCAATAATTACCAGGTTAGCATCCTTGCCATCAAACATACTTAAATCTGGTATCCCGTGAACGTAGTTTACATTTGGTAAGTTATACAAAGGTTGCATTTCATCAAAACACCAAGTTATTTGACTAAATTGCTTGTCACATATCTCTGTAATGTATTTTATAAAGTTTGTAACAAATTTTGATTTTCCACAACCACTTGGACCAGCAACAATTGCGGTAAATGGATGAAGAAATTGATTCATTTTATCTCTGTTTGACGTGTAGATTCTATGAGGGTATTGTAACAAATAACACATTCTCTGATAAAAATCATTTTTTATTTACACTCATTAAACATATTTATATAAAACTAATTAAACCATTCAACATTTATTACATATTACAACATGAATTTACAATACTAAAACTACCGTATTTACATAATTATTTATACACATTTTAGAAATACAACAACATTTAAATAATGTTCATACACGCTTACAATACAACGTATATGCTGCTAACAGATTGCCAATACGCGTACAAGCCCCTACATACCTTATAAGCAATTTAGATCCTGACTCAAAACCTGGATCTCATTGGGTTGCTATACACATTGACGATAATAGCGTCGGGGAATACTTTGATTCTTACGGTAGACCGCCTACCGGCCATCACCTAAGGTTTTTAAAAAGAAACGCAAGAAAATGGGATTACAATAGATGTCGACTGCAAAATGATTGGACCTCAGTATGCGGCGAGTACAGTCTGATGTATATCTACCACAAATTCAATGGTTTATCCTTAACAGAATTTGTGAGATTATTCAGGAGCAATAGTATTTTAAATGATATATTGGTATATAATATGTTTAGATGTTATTTTGGTTGAAATAAAATAATGTGAAAATAGAAAGTGTGGTTTCATTGGTATGAATATAATTAGAGCGACGATGATTAGTGCCGAGTATGTCATTAGTAATGACTTAATGAGACATACTAGGAGCATGCAATTAAAATTCCTATCTCGGTTAAGCGTTGAGAAAGCCTAAAAAGAATTGGGTAGACCGATCCAGGGTGCCCAATTTTCAAATTATTATTTTATTTTTTCTTTTCGCACCCCCTGAGGCAGGTACGTTGAATCATGCGACAGACCAATCCAGGGTGCCCAATTTCCAAAAAATTTTTCGACCCCCTTGGGCCAGAAACGGTGAATACCTACTACTATCATGGTCCTCAGTTTTCAGTGATTTAAATCGTTGTTGTTTTCGGTTTGCGATGCCAAACGCAAGAAAGTATTGACTAAATTAAGCCGCAAAATGCTTATGGCGACGATGATTAATGTAACTTGGACACAAATTATGCTAAAATTGGGATAAAATTGCCAAGGGTTGATACCAAGGGTGTCGATAAGATCCAAGAATTACTTTATGGGATGTCATGAAAGGGCTTTGACTGCGCACATTCCACATCAACAGGCCATCATTGTCCACCACAATGTAGAAAGAACTGTCTCCAAAACTGTAAGGTACCCCCTCTGTGGTCTAGTGGTTCTACCCACCGATTTCAGATCCAGAGTTCCCGGGTTCGATCCCCAGGGGAGTACAAAATTGTGCTTGGTTTGGTTGGTGGTAGGACTTTGTGTAAGCCCGCTTGGCTATCTACCACCATCTTACCTAATTCTGTCGCCATAACAACAATTTTAAAATTCTTGTGTTTCGGCATTTAGAGGTAAGATAGCCAGTTCCTCAGTTGGTTGAGGATTCCGGTTGAAGTGCGCTTCCACCTTCGGCCTTACAATAACTTGAAAACCTGGTGAGATGAATGCCAAGCACTTCCCCGGCGTCGTAAAGTAAAAAAAACGTAATCTCTGACTCTGAATCACTGACTGCTTTCGTTGTAAACCACACATTATTTCGCCTTCTTTTCGTGGAACTATGAGTGTTCTCCGTTTCTAGAGCTTTCTGGATAACCCGATGGCAATAAATAATGCCAAGAGGAATGTCTAAAGTTTTTCCAAGCATTGTTGTATCAAAGGTTATGTTTCTTTTTCGAAAATAATCTCAAATTAACTATTGTATGACGCATCATTTTATCTTTATTTAATAATCGTATTTACAGGACAGGACATTAATTTTCACACAGCGCAATCTAGCCCCAAACTAAGCATAGCTTGTAACATGGGAACTAGATTACGGATAAAATACTTAAATACTTTTTGTAAATACATACTATACGATACAACACCCAAACACAGAACAAACATCTATTCATCACACAAATGTTTGTCCTGGGTGGGAATCGAACCCACAGTCTACAGCGCAGAAAGCAGAGTATTTGAAATGCAATAGCGTGTGCACTGTCGTTGTTATTGATAGTGTAACTCGCTAACCAATATGCGAACATGCGGATGAGCGAACGGTCCCCTGAAATTATCGAACGCATCGATTTGTCTCACATTTACGAGAATGTTCCATAGAGCATGAATATAAATATGCCGCGCGACTCGGAAGTGAGACAGTATTCATTTATGACTCTGCGAGTGATCATCTAGTCATGTGAGTGCGAATACTAAGTATGTTTAGTGATTCGGAAGTATTATGTAGTGTTTAAGAGAAATTAGTTTGGTGTTGAATTAAAGCACAAATTTGTACTCGGTTGGAATCGAACCCGGGACCTCTGGGTTTGATACCGGTGGGCGAACAACTAGACACAGAAGCGGCAAGGTTAAATTATAAGCCGTAAGAAGCAGCAAGAGCTGTTGAGTGACGCTAATTACTATTACATAAATAGAGTTGTTTTATCAACCTCTAGTCTGTTTGTCCCATTTGAAGGTCGTTGCTGTAGAAAACGTGTAAGGCGAGCTGAAAAACACTTCGATTAACACCTGGCTGCTGCGAATTTTGACACATTTCTATTTGAATTAAACGTTTTAGTCTTGTTAGTTGTCTAAGGTGATCTCATGGAAAACTATGCTGCCATTGCATTTTCTCGACAACTCCAGCAGTTCTATTTGAACGGTAGGACATTCCTTATGGTATTCCGCAAACACTATTTTTTATTGTACGACTATAGAGCGCGTGGCCTTCATCCCACCTGGTTTCATATAGGTATGATAAGGCCGAAGGTGGACGCGCACTTCACCCGGACTACTCAACAGTCTGAGGAACTGGTTATCTTATCTCTAAATGCTAGAACACAGTAATAAAGCAATGTTGTGGTGAAAGACTCCGGTAAGATGGTGGTAGCTAGCCAGGTGGACATAAACAAATTCTACAACCAATCAAATCAAGCACAATATTGTACTCCCCTGGGGATCAAACCCGGCACCTTTGAACATACTTTTGAACGGCAGTTTTGACAGTTTTGAGATGTACTTATAGTGTTTATGGTGAATGTGCAAGATCTCACCCATTTCTTATGAAACACACCAGCTATATACACCAAAAACAACTGAGGGTTTTCCCAAATTCATATTATATTTCAAGTCAACCTCAGAGGAGTACTTATGTGTAATTGAATCGAATTGTATGTATGGAAAAGAGCATCCAGGTAAGAACCCGCGCAGTTTGGTACAGAGAACTCATATTAAGTAGGTTAGTTTCTTTTATATATTGTTTTAATAGGTTCTATAACGATGAATATCATAAACTCGTATAACAAATGTTTGATAATTTACTTTGACTTAGTCTTAGAAATGTTATAATGACACACCATTTTACAACTTTTCAAGTCATTTTCAAGTCCCTCAATATATTCAATACATTAAAAAAACATTGCACCCCTACAGTACTCCAACGGTGTAGATTTTGACGTTTCGATCTTGTTTCAGCAACATTTTGTCAGTTTCCTTTAAATTGTGTATGTATGAGCTATCAGTGAATGCCCAATTAGTTCGTCAATCGATCTATTCAATCAACAAGCCATAAGTATGTTATGATTTCCTAAAATTTTCTCAAGCAAGGTCTGTGCCCACGTGATCACCAACTCGCTTGTTCACCTGGCCTTGTTCATTTAAGCCAATGATAACGCTGTTTACTATATCCTTGCTGCGGATAAGCTGTTTGTTATGTCATTGGGTAATTAAGCCGAACTCATTAGCCGGGGCTGGGAGAGGTGACCCAATTTTTTATGAGTTTTTGAATGTTTCTGCGCATTTTTGATATATGAATCGAGATATTGTTAGCAACACCGGTTTCGGCGCCGAATACTGTAGTTTTTTGAGTTACTTTACTCATAAAATATATAAAATATTCGTATATATAAATAATGAACACTATCCATTAAAACATTGCCCCCCATCCACAATTATTTATCCAAACATGAAACAAAGACAAAGAATGGAAATCTATTGGGTAAGTTAAATAATGAAGTTTCAAGCATTTGAATTAATCGGAATTAGTACTTAGGTACTATATCGATCAATTTTACATTATCAAATAGGTATAGGTGCTTAAATAGTTACAAGGTTTTCAAATTTTCTTTCTTTTTGTAAACTTGGATCGGTATGGTGCCACCGAATTTACGCTATAGATGTAAGTAGGTAAACTAACCAGCACATGAAGTATGATGTTTCTTTGATGTCTTTAGGTCATATCAAAAGGACCCCAAACGAGATGCCGCCCCAAATCCATTCACTGTGCGAAACTGTGCCAGGGGTGTGGCTGGGGTTGATGACCTCCTTACAGCCGGGGCATTGACCTCGCACGTCAGCTGTTCCACACATATACAGTAGGACTGACCTAGTTTGCACACAAACCGAAGTCGATGTGGATAATGTCATCTATTATGCAATGCTAACTTTTCGCTCGTTATCTGCACTTAGCGTATTTTTGTATCAGGAAATGCGCCAAAATATACTATACCTAGCTGACAAATTTACCTCCGTCTGGTTTATTTGCGGGGCACAATTGTTCATAACGGGTCGTGAACAATGTTATATAGCGATATAGCGACCGAAAGGTTTTGGTTGAAAGTCTCACAGATAGCTTAAGTACACTAAGATTAAGTGTAGGTACTTTTTATCCTGGTATAATGTTCCATTAGACACATCTATACCAAATTTCAAGTGGATACGGCCTTGTCCATTAGTTTGTTATCGGATTGATCCCACAGGCAGACAGACTAAATTAAACAAATCCATATATAAAATCGTTTTACCACTGACGTTATAGGTAGGTAAGGGTAGGTAGGTAGGTAGTCACCACGCTAGAGCCGAAATTGTAGGACCTACGGACTTGAAATTTTGCCAGGGTGTTTATTGTGACATGTAGGTGCTCACTAAGAACGGATTTTAGGAAGTTCCTCCCCTAAGGGGGTGAAATGGGGTGAAACAGTTTGTATGCAAAATCTTTATTTATAATCCGATTGAGGTGAAAACAGTACGTGTATTTGTAATTATTTAGAGATGCATATTATGAAAAAAAAAAAACATAGAGATTGTTCCTCTAAAAGGGTGAAGAACTTTTTGTATGGAGATATCTTTATATTTGAACCGATCGAGTTGAAATTTTGTATGTGTGTTGATTTTAGCTTAAAAATGTGTATTATAAAATCTTATTTTTTAATATTATAAAAAAAAACTAAAAGTCTTACTATTAAAGGGTGAAATGGGGCAAAACGGTATGTATGAAAAATCTTAATTTATGAATCGATTGAGTTGAAATTTGTATGTGTATTTCTAATAACTTTTAAATGCTAATTATTTTTAAAACTTGGAAATTCTTCCTCTAAAAGGGTGAAACTGGGAAAAACTTTTTGTATGGAGATGTACGTATATATATTTGATCCGATCATAATATATAAAACAGAGAGTTAACGCAATAAATAAATTACTTTTTCGTTTTGTCTATGTTACCATGTCTGTTATGATGTTAGTATTAATTTTATTTGAAAATACCTATAAATGATCATAACATTTCGATGGTGTGTGGCCTCACAAACCAATGTCGGTTTATAGGGCTCAATCAAAAATAATATACATATTTTTTAACCCATATAAAAGCCCCTTTGGCCCCATTTATTACCTATGTGATGGAAAAGACACTTATCATTTCCGCTGATCACCGTTTGACTTCATCGCCACTCAATATGAATTGAATTATTACCTTCCGAGACATTTTGTTTATTTTAGCAATACCTATCTCATGTAGCCACAAGAATTTGTCACTCTGTGAATTACTTCGGGATCTAAACTTGCCTTCCCTCAGCGAATTTCAAAGCTCATTCGAGTCACAAGATTTCAGCCATTACTTTGTAACACCTAAAGCTATAAAGTCTACGGGGAAATGGCTAGTTTAATGATATAGGAAGTTTATTCCCGAGTATAGATTTACGACGCGCAAAAATCAATAAAGTCTAGGGCATGGTATCTGTTTGTATTTCCTTATCTGCGTTTCAATACCGGTTGATGATAGGTATTTAAAGTGGATTTGATGTGGTGAACGTTAAGCAGAGTAAAAAGCAAATTAAGCAGACAAAACCACATACTATCACTCCGGTCTGGTTGCACAAGCATAACTTTTTTTTGAATGCTGAACCATCTCTTGGAATCGAACCTGACACGGGCAAGAATGATATCTACCATGGAGCGAGCCTACCCAGATGGCGCCTACACCTTTCTTGAAGACTTAGGGTCGTAACTCGTAACACAGCGGAAAAACAGACGCTGGGAGCAAGGTGCGAACAATCCCCGGTGTGATCAAACGTAGATCTCGACACTAAACCTTTGTTTTAATATAGCTGTAGTGATGTTAAGCATTGATCATTTCCTATACTAGCTTGCCTACTTAACATACCAATTTCTTCTGCTATTCTTTATACACATCAAGGGCATAAGAGAAGGTATGTACATATGCGCGCTCTTGTTAACGGGGTACCTCAGATTAGTAACTCAACGCAACTTTATTCTAGTTTTGAACTAAGATACAGTAATAATAAAGATGATATTGCTGTGCGCTCAACCACGGCGCTTATGACCACCAGATGACAGAAATATGCGCATATTTCTACGTTTTGTTTTATGACGGTAAAACAAACATGAATTTTGAAAATCGAAAACACAGACCGTCTGCTGTATACTGTGTTTATTTACTGTACAAAGTTTCATTGGGCGTATTCATTGAATGGCGAACATTTTTGGTACAAATTAGAGTCAACTTTGGATTTTTTTTCTATAGAGAAAATTTTATGTAATCGTGTTTTCGAAACACAAGAGTTCTAGCATCTATCCTGAACTATAATAACATATATTAATTTCAAAGTTAATGCTACAGTATTGTGGAAGATATGATCGCTGAAACTAAGCCATTTCACATATCACAGACTCTTAAGAGTTTTCTACCATAAACCTTTGAGAGAGAGAGAGGTGACGCTCGTTATAGTTAGAAAAGTTTATTTGAATCTAGAATCTTGAACGCTTCTTGTCTATAGTAATAATGAAAGCGGGTATAATTAGGCTTTTGATGTTAAAATAATAAATAAATTAGTTTGAATAATACCCTTTTCATTTGTTACTTATTCGTTTTTATATGAATTTAGTCTAATCGAAATAATAAGAGTAAGTAGACTTTTTTTTTCTTGGATACCGGGGAAGCGTTTGCTCCTTCGCTCTCACCTGGTTTCAAGTAATGATAAGGCTGAATGTGACTGCGCACTTCACCCGGAATCCTCAACAAGAGGTACTGGCCATCTAGCCTCTAAATGCCGGAACACAATCATTTAGATCACAGGTATTTAGAGCGAGATGCAGGTCATTCCTTACGAATAGTACGAACAGCACAGAATACCACAATGAATCGCGAATCGCGGCGAATCACGATAGTGTGAACAACCTGTAATCGTGGAAAATGTATGTAACGCGGACAAGACAAGAAAACCTATGGTCATCCATAGCAAGTGCCTTTGCAGCTAGTGATTTTGACGCTCGTTTTCAATTATGGTCCGTCGAAAGGTTTCTGACTCAACAGGATGGACTCTAGACACATCGCAGCAAGCGGATCTTGGTGCTGGATGGATGTCGTGTCGTGTTACCGTCTATTCCCACTAGTTCAGTTGTCTCGTTCAGTTGACTTACTAGGCTGGCCGGTAATGGTGACAACTTGTAGTTTAATTACCTAAGGTACCTAATAAATGATGCTAGGTGACGCTGGAGTTTGCGTGGCGGTCGCGGCTTAAGAATCGACCCCTCCAACTCAGACCATGGATGTCGTAAAAGCCGACTAGTGATCTCAATAGAAGACGGACAGCAGCTTCCTTCTGTGTATCATCTGCACCTTTAAAGATTATGAATCCGCCTGCCAAGCGTGGTGATTATGGCAAAAACCCTCCAGCTTTGGAGGAGGCTCTGTATAGCAGTGGACACTAATGGGCTGTTTATGTGAAGGCTGTGAGTGGAGATATATGGGAGAAACGATGACTTTCTGAAAAGGGACCATGCACAATATCTATTGGGGACAAATCTATTACTACTGGTACCTAACCGATATACCCTACAAATAGTACGTAGGTAAATTATGTATTTTTTTTACCGGTAATATGCAAGCATTTAGCCACCAGCGCATTTAAAAAATAAGTAGAGATGTGGCCTCTTATGTGGCCTCTTAGGCCACATCTCTACTTATTTTTTAAATACTTATTTTTTAAATGGCCGGACTAGAAGACTCCAAGATTGTTGAAAAGTTAAACCGGTTACTAATAATACTAAACTATAGTACCTACCTACCTCAGGTTTTTAAAGAAAATTTTGACGGCCCTAATGTAAACCTCACAAATACCATTGCAAATACTCAGTTCCCTTCTCTAGGTCAGAAGTTAAACCAAACCGGTTACTAATAATATCTTACTAAATTATAGCACCTACCTCAGGTTTTTGAAGAAATTTTTGACGGCCCCAATATATACCTCACAAATACTCAGTTCCCTTCTCTATAGGTAAAGTTTTGGCTTTAGGTCTATCCGTTCAGTAGATCCGGCAGAGTTCACCAATAGAAGTTTCTACTTGCAGCTACGCCTGCGTGGACCGCGAGAGAAGGAAGACTAGTTAGTATGTGATTCCTGATTATAGAGCAATATCTGTGCGAAATGGCAGCGAAACTGCGAAATGGCGGTTAGTTCAGTAGTTTTAGTAGTTGCTACTACTAGTAGTTTGAAATAGTAACAAAAACCTTCACAATTATAAAAGTACCTGGAAAGATATGCAATTGACGGTTTTTAAACATGCATTTGGGTATCGTACAAAACATTAAAACTAAATAAAATTAATAAATCACTGAAATTACATTAGTAGGGTATATATAATATATCAATACAGAACTACAAACAGTGGAATCCCTTTTCGAATCTCGCAATCGCAAGTATATCCTCGAACGAAACTAAATGTTATATACATGCTTAACTTGTCTATAACGCCTTACTGCGTAGATGACATCCACAAAGAATATGACCACGTGGCACTGCATTGCACCCGTCAACTTGAGGCATAAAGGTGTCCTAGCGTGTCCGTAATTCCACCAGCAACGATACCCTTCAAACCGGAACTCAAATACTGCTTGGCAGCCGATATTATGTAGATGTATTATGATGGTAGGTACCTAGTACCTACTTCCGCGGATAAGCCCTTTCACAAGGAGCTCAACTACTCTTACAAGGTGAATGAGTGAATGAATTAATTAATGAAAAATCTTTTTTGTACACTAAAAACATATAGAACAATTGACAATTTGAAAACTTAAGTTAACAGTACAATGGGCGGTCTTATCGCTAAATATACTCGTTGTTTTTTTTGTTGTAAAAAACGTAACCATTCTGAGGCAGTCGCTATGTAAATGAAGTAAAGATAAAAATGGCTTCCTTTTTCTGTCATGTTACGTTTTCATCAGTACACATATAAGTCTTCTCTGACATCTAGACTAGTTTACGAATATATTATTAGCTTACTGCGGAATATGATAAGTAGGTACAGTACCTACCTATATCTTATCAATATCAAGTGCTAAAATATGGCGGCTGTGTTTGCTATTTACAGTTTTTTCCTCGTGTTCGGTCGCTTTACTGAATTTGTTTCGGTCAAGGTCACAAAACACTAAAAAATGCATTAAAATAAGCTTTTCATGTTCTAGTATGTTTGAAGAGAGTTCTAGATCTAAGAATAGCTTTATGTGCCTTATCAGTATTTACAACGTTTTGCCAAGTCTCAACATACATATTTTTGACATGACTTTAATTTCACACAGCGCCATCTAGCCCCAAAATAAGCATAGCTTGTAATATGGGAACTAGATTACGGATAGAATACATATAGTTTTTTTTTGTCAATACATACTTATCATACAATTAGTAGGTACCTATACTGTAAGTACCTAGTTATTGAGTTATGTAAGAAATATCGTGAAAAGCCGGGCTTGCACCATTAGCGTTTCGTACCTATTAGAAATTTGACAATATGTTCCTACCACCTATAGCAATGGCGTAAGTTTGTTCGTCCGTTCATCGGCAAACCCGAACACTATGTTTGTCATTTTCAGGTGGTATGGTTTTTATGATCGACGCAAAGTGTTTACTTATTAGTTATCTTATAATCTGTTTGTTTGAAATGAAATTGTTAACAAAAAAGTTATCTTAGTTCCCAAGTCATTGTTTTCAATTTTGCATGCTTTGTTATGCAATAGCACAACCAACCCAGTATCAACAAGACATATACGTGAGATAGTTATATGAAGTAGGTATATTGCCCTTATCAGCTTCGAACTTCTTAGTCAATATTGATAATGTCTGACCTTAATGTAGGTAAAGTACCTTTAATTACTTAGTAGATATAGGTAACGCTGGGGTAGGTACTCTTATTCAATAATACCTACCTACATTAGTATTTTATAAACTTTCACGATTAGAACGCATTAGTTAGGTAAGTAGATAGAAGATAGAAAATTATTTTTCTTTTTTGATTGTTCACCAATAATAACACAAAAAACAAACAAGGAGAACGATAAAAAAGAGTAACAATGGGCGGTCTTATCGCTTATAAAGCGATCCCTACCAGACGATATTTGGGTGAAATGGACATGGATGTTATAATGGATTGGATGAAATAAATTAGATTAGGTAGGTAGGTATTTGTTCTCCTGCGACAATACGCGAGTCATAATAATCTTTCCCAGTAGGCTCACCCGTGCGCTTTTTTTTATAACGAGACGGTTTTCGTACAGGGCAGCGCGTTAAAAATAAATGTGTATACAATGGGCGGTCTTATCGCTAAGAAGCGATTTCTTCCAGACAAACTTTGGATGGAGTGGATTTCATGGCTAAAGAGGTGGTTGGTGGTGCACTTATTAATTAGGGGTCTAACTTAATTAACTATAAGTATATCATACATTATAAGTAAAGCTATGCTACAAATATACACACTACTTATATAAATATAAATACCTACATATTATATACTATGCACTTACATACTATACTATACAAATATAATACACAAATATAAATATATATTTATATATATATATACTTAGATGGTTGATAATATCAAAATATTACTTTACTTTTGTCACTATCTATCCAGTGTAGAAGAAACGAGACAAAAGTAATGTAATATCAAAACGAGAACGTTATAAGATGTTGTGGTTAGGCTCCAGGGACCCTACCGGCGACGGCGTAGCCGATCTCCATTGGCTTAAAATTAGCTTCATGAGAACTAGAAACGATTTTTACTACCGGGTATGTGTCATATCCAAAATGGCGTTTCCCATCACAAAAATGTACACATTTTATGAAACCTATCCGTTCAGTACATTTGACGGTAAAAATCGTTTCTAGTTCTCATGAAGCTAATTTTAAGCCAATGGAGATCGGCTTCGCCGTCGGCGGTAGCGTCCCAGGTGCCGTATAAAACCTGGCAAGCCATTTTGTAAATAGCATCTCATATAGTCTACTTAGTTAGAACGTAGAAGCGCACTTGAATTGGAATCATTTTAACAAGCCTCATAGCTCAGTTGGTAGTAACTCTGCCATCTGCGCTGTAGGCTGTGGGTTCTATTCCCAACCAGGTAGAACATTTGTGTGATGAATATAGATGTTTGTTTTGTGTTTGGGTGTTGTGTCATACAGTACGTATGTGTATTTACAAAGTATTATCTTCTATCCGTAGTCTAGATCTGAATTACAAACTATGCTTAGTTTGGGGCTAGATGACCTATAAAGTTAAATCCGCAACAGTCTAAGGAACTGGATAGGTATCCAACGAGATGATGATATTTCGAGAATTAGTAGGAAAAGAAAATCACGTTATTAGTAACTTCAGCATGTCATGTCATAGTTTTAAATATACCGAAACAAAGTGAAGGTTGTGATTGTGAGTATTTCGGACACCGTTCCCGAGGCCTGCGAAGTCGTCGACCTTTCAAAGTTGCACGCAAACGATACCAAATGGGACATGACGTCTAAATCCTGGGATGTTTTATGTGGCAACACGAAGCGACTCCACTCACGCGATTTTACTATGTACATTAAATACTCATGCTTCTTACAGGGTATTTATTTGAGTTGGGGTCTGTCCACGGAAAATAACGTTAAAGATAAGCAACTAAATGGGCTTTGTTTTAAATATATGGTCAGCAAGAAAAATCTGTTCAAATGTATTTAAACAACATATCACTAGTTAATACATATCACACGTGACCCAAGGGCTGGCTCTTATTTAGGCCAGCGAATTAGCATAGCTATTCAGCGTGGCAATGCAGCCAGTGTCTTGGGCACGCTTCCGTCTGGTACTGGTCTGGAACAGTTGAGTTACCTATAGGCCGTTTGTAACGGTCCTTAGGTAATCTGACTGATTCCTTTATACATAGTTAGTTTAATTGTACTTTTTATTGAATAAATACTTTTTGCTAATAAATATATAAATATAAATAGCCGTATGAATGAGAGCCTTTTTTAACACAGACGTTATCGTTCTGTCTGTTGCCTGTGATGATCTATGCGTAACCGGCAATCTGACAAATCTATGCAAAATAGAATATCTGAATTATTATACATATTGCTGGTAACTATGCATATGCCTACACGCAATTAATGATAAACTTTTGCACCAATGGTTTCCATTCTATCATTTTCCACTATGTATTACATACCTGCTAGTTACATAATTCGATCCCCAGGGGGCCAGGGGGAGTACTTTATTGTGCTTGGTTTGGATGGTGGTAGGACTTTGTTTAAGTCCTGGCTAGCTACCTCCACCTTACCTAATTCTGTCGCCATAACAACAATTCTAAATATTGTTGTGTTCCGGCATCCAGAGGTAAGATAGATACAAAATACTTTATTGCACTAATAAATAAAAGTACATGGGCGAACTTAATGCTACGAAGCACTTTCTTCCAGATGAATTTTGTTTTTCTAAAAAAAGATGGAAAACTTTGGATTTGAAAATGCCTAAAGAAGGAGCAGTGCGAATATACAGACAGTGATAAGATAGCCAGTTCCTCAATTTGTTGAGGATTCCGGGTGAAGTGCGTCTCCACCTTCGGCCTTATCTTAACTTGTAACCAGGTGAGATGAAAGCCAAGCGATTCCCAGTCCTTCAATTAAAAAAAATAATATAATAGTTGCTAGGTACCCCTTGTCTTGCTGACAAAATACATTTTGGAGCTTACTAAAATCTCTACAATTAGCTGACCGTTTAAAATATAGGTATATGATAGCCAAAGTCAATATCGAAAGCCGCGACCTGAAACACTCGACAATCATCTGATTAGATCAGATGAGGGCGAAGGATAAGCGGGTCATGGATGGCGAACATAAAGCATGTTGCGCATCTCTCAGCAACATTGTTGCGCATCTCTCAGCAACATTGTTGCGCATCTCTCAGCAACATTGTTGCGCATCTCTCAGCAACATTGTTGCGCATCTCTCAGCAACATTGTTGCGCATCTCTCAGCAACATTGTTGCGCATCTCTCAGCAACATTGTTGCGCCGACAAAGTTGCGGTTTATATATTGTACGACACTCACAATCACAATCACAACACGCAAATTGAGTTTATCAACGTGACTTGGAAGTCACGTAAATTAGAATAAGATATATTAGAAAATATGATACCCAACGGCGTTTAAAATGTTAACCCATTATGAATGAATTTTAGCGAACTTTAAGCGAACCACAGATCTTCATCCTGCGAGATGAAGGCCCAGCGCTTCCCGTCGTACAATAAAAAAAAACATTAATTTCATACTTAAACACACCGTAATGATATGTATATGAAGATACCTATAAATAACTTACAAATGTCACACATTGTTTTTTAACCGACTTTCAAAAAAAGGAGGAGGTTCTCAATTCGTATGTTCCCCGATTACTCGTAGACGCCTCGGCCGATTTAGAAAATTACTTTTCTGTTTGAAAGGGTATACTTCACAGGTGGTCCCATTGACATCAGGTCAGGATCTGATGATGGGATCCAGTAAACATCAAGGGAACTCTTCAAATATTATGAGCACGCTTGAAGCGATTTGGGTGTATTACCTCAAAAGGAAAAAACTGACCGGAAATACGTCATCCAGGTAAACGAAATTGCATCATATTCTTCATTGAAGTCGGTTTTCTTTATAGTTTTTAAAACGTAATTATTGTTATTTTAGTTGAGCTAGCTGTGCACCAAACTAACATGTCGAGAGGTACTCTTAGTGGGTAAAGGTCAGGTGCTTACCAAGATTGGTGCTATTTTTGGAAATACCTCATTCTATTCATAAATACTAACAGTAACGGATCGATTCTGATCAGACTGATACAGATAGCGGCATGCCACGATACGATGCTATATGAGACATTTATCAAACGATACGAGAAGTGGACGCGTGGGCGTAGCAATTACTTTGAAACAAAAGGTTAGCGGCTATCTATAGGCTTTGTGGGGATTGGACCACAATGGGTTTTATTTTAGGTTACCGAGTGTTGACAATTAAATTTTTAGCGGCCGTTTATGATCGGGAGAAATGGCCGTTTTTTTTTGTTTTTTTTATTGTACGACGGGGAAGCGCTTGGCATCATCACTTGGTTACGTTCAGATAAGGCTGAAGGTGAAGGCGCACTTCTGGAATCCTCAACAATCCGAGGAACTGGGTAACTTACCTCTAAATGCCGGAACACAACAGCTTTAGAATTGTTGTTATGGCGACAGAATAAGGTAATATGGTGGAAGCCAGCCAGGCTATGTATTATATTATATCTATGGAAAGAGGGGCACTACCAAAATATAATGAAAATACCGAGGTGTTATTTTTTCTTATAGTACGACGGGGAAGGGCTTGGCTTTCATCTCACCTGGTTACAATTTAAGATAAGGCCGAAGGTGGAGGCGCACTTCACCCGGAATCCTCAACAAACTGAGGAACTGGCTATCTTACTTCTATATAAATGCCGAAACACTTTTTTTAGGATTGTTATTATGGCGACAGAATTAGGTAAGATGGTGGTAGCTAGTCAGGCAGACTTAAACAACATCCTACCACCAACCAAACCAAGCACAATATTGCGCCCCAAAGTCAAAGTCAAAGTCAAAGTCAAATATTTTTATTCTGTAAGATTTTTTAGGATCACTTTGAAACGTCAAATCTACCGCCTGTTCGGAATCGCGACCAGCACACAAGGAGAAAGGCAAGAACCTCGGGCTAGTTTTAGCCCCCCTGAGGATCGAGCTCCAATTTCAGATCTAGAGGTCCCGACCTCTGAAATCGGTGGGTTGGACCACTAGACCGCAGAGGCGGTTTAAAATTAGTAGGTAAGTTGGATTATTTTTATTCGGAATAAATATTTACCCTGACGTAACGCTATTATTGGTAGGTTAGGTATAATAGGTACAGTCGTCTGCACTGATTATGTACTAAATTTCAAAATGATTTTATTTTGGTAAGTTGTTAATTTGGTTTTCAAGTGGATATATATAATATGAGACCTATATAAATAAAAATATAAAGCCAGAATTTACCAGTAATAGCTTCACTTGGAAAATTTAGAAATGTATACGTACATTATAGTGCAGGTGACTTAAATACAAAAGTTTGCTTCTTTACATAGTCTTATTTTTTTTACGATTTCATGTAGGTACCTAATTATATTGATTTCCTAAGTTTTTATTTTCTTTATAGTTCGTATTGGTACCTAGTTTTTTTTAATATTGTGTGCATTAGTAAATAAATACATTCTGATTCTGATTGATTCTGAATAGTAATGACAGAATTCGCAGCTCGTGAATATAAATCTCGTGTGATGGCATCATTTTGAGTGTTAAGAAGTGTCGCCTGCACATGTAGGTAGATACCTACATGTGCAGGCGACATTACCAACATATAACTCGTTATAAGTTTATTTATTTTTTGTAAAAATAATGATAGTAAAGATATATCTTTATTACCTATACCTACCTACTTTAATGTATTTACACTTTGCTCTTTAACTTATCACCTATGTTGTAGAGATCGTCCGCAAATGTTCAGCGCATGAGCTACACAACTGGTTTGTGCTAGTTATATCTGATTCAATTTATTTTGTACCGACATAAGTTCCATTTTTTTTACGGCGGGAATCTTTTCACAGACACCTTACCGCACCGATGGATGCGAATGGGTAGTGTGAGGATGATGGACTCGTCTACAACCACCCCGGTGGACGGCCTCGATGCATGTCGAGGGGTTCCGACAACTCTTTATAGAACATTTCGGTGCCCCCCTCGCATATCGCCTTCAAAAGTACGTCCCGGGAGCGACACCCAATGTCGCCACCAGCACTCGTGCTACGGCTGCACATCCACAACGTGCCGGCCCTCCCAGGGTCATATAATCATATATCGACATACCTAACCTAACCTATCTAGCTAAACAAAACACCGAAAGCTTCGCTGATACATAATAAAACACGGGTTTTACACACGTCTCAGATTAGCAACTCACTCTTACTCACTTTACTCTAGTTTCGAACTAGGATATGGTAATAATAAAGGTGACATTGCTGTGCGCTCAACCACGGCGCTTATGACCACCAGATGACAGAAATATGCGCGTATTTCTACGTTTTTTTTTTTTTTACGGTAAAACAATTACAAATTTTGAAAATCTAAAACACAGACCGTCTGCTGTATACTGTGTTTATTTACTGTACAAAGTTTCGAGGCCTAATTGGACGTATTTATTGAATGGCGAACAGGTTCAAATTAGACTCAACTTTGGATTTTTTTTCTTACGAGAAATTTTTATGTAATCGTGTTCTCGAAACACAGGCGTTCTATCATAAATCCTGAACAATAACATATATTGATTTCAAAGTAAATGCTACAGTATTGTGGAAGATATAATCGCTGTAGTTAAGCCATTTCACGTATCGTAGACTGCAGGCAAAAACAGTTCACACAACGTATATAGGTGTAGGTTAGGTATACGTGTGTAAAACCCGTGTTTTCAAATGCAAAGTTCAACACACGCAAGTTTTGAAAGTAGGTAGGTATATACTCTACGTAGCATTTTTAAAGTTTTCGCGATTAGTACAAATAGTACTCACAATTAATGTTACTAACTTTAAGAAAACACTACCAAGGGGCAAATAATAATGTTACATAAATAAATTGGAGAAGCCCTGCATCGCGAGATACTGACAATAATAAACAGTTATCAAATAACCAAACCATGATGGCAACTTAAAAATCAAGAGAATTAAGTAGGTAACTGAATCAGCGTGGCAATGCAGCCAGTGTCTTGGGTACGCTTCCGTCTGGTACTGGTCTGGAATAGTTGAGCTACCTATTGTATGGTCACCGGTGAAATTATGTGCTCGTCTTTGCCTTAAGTTGACAAGCCCAATGCAGTGCTGCGTAGGTAATATTATGTGAGGATGTGACCTACGCAGTAAGGCTTTTATAGACAAAATTGCACATAACAGCATATTTAACGGCTTGCTTGTTCTGTCTCCAAACTGTATAAAAAAGAAACTAATACACTTATATACACTTCATATATTTTAAAATGAAGTCTTATAAAACACGAACCAGATTGCCGGTTAAGAAAAGTATATCTTTTCTTAACCGGCAACCTGGTTCGTTCTAAACTCTTTTCAGAAATTATTTTTTTGTGCCGGAACATTTGTAGATGTTGTGGTTTGGGTTTGACCAAGTGCAATCACTTGAAATACAAACATATTATAAAAGTTATATACTATCATAATATTGCTAGGACAGCCTGATTTGTTGGTTGGTAACTAATAGACGATTACTTACATAATGTATTCACGGTAGATTCTGTCATCACTTTTATTTACTTAACTTATTAGACAGAGATATATCAAAGTTGATTCTACAGATGTGTACAAAGCCATTTTGAATATTATGTATCTAGTAAAAAATTCACCTCGGTTACTACTCAGAGCGAGGATCTTGGATTACTTGCTCGGGGGCAGTCAGAGGCACGTCCAAACTACGTTCGGCACATACCCATGGTTTGAAAGTTGATAGAAATCAATTCCTGACGGGTTGCAAGCCCATCGGCGCTTACCATAAGAGCCACACATGTCATTCGGATTGTTGGTCCTAGGGACAGGTCTAGGGACGGTTTCCTCACGAATGCGAAAATGCTCTGACGGTGAAAGTCACACCATCACCGTCAGAGCATTTGCGAAGTCATGAGCATGTGTCATATATGTCAAACCGTAAAGACCACAACCTCCGGATCGGAAGGCGGGCATACACCCACTTGGCCTCATAAGCTCTTTGATATAACCGCCTCTGTGGTCTTGTGGCTCACTCACCAGCTCATCCAGAGGTCCAAGGTTCGATTCCTAGAGGAGTATAATATTGTGCTAACTTTAGTTGGCGGTTGGACTTGCTTTAAGTCCGCCTGACTAGCTAAAAACATTTTTTTTTTTTTTATTGTGTGACGGGAAAGCGATTAGCCTTCATCTCACCTGGTTACAAGTTGAGATAAGGCCGAAGGTGGAGGCGCGCTTCACCCGGAATCCTCAACCAACTGAGGAACTGGCTATACTCTAAATTATGGCGACAGAATTAGGTAAGATGGTGGTAGCTAGCCAGGCGGACTAAACAAAGTCCTACCACCAACCAAACCAAGCACAATATATTGTACTTCCCTAATCCATCTTACTTAAAGGAGCAGTTCAACATTTGTGTATTCCGGCATTTAGAGGCTGGATAGGATAGACAGTTCCTCAAACTGTTGAGGATTCCTGGTAAAGTGCCACACCTTCGGCCTTATCTTAACTTGTAACCAGGTGAGATGAAGGCAAAGCGCTCCCCGCCGTACAATAGAAAAAAAATATACTTGACACTTCGTTTATGCCACGAATAGTTCAGCACTTAAGTTACGAAATACAAACATACGAAGGAACCAGACACAAGTAGTTAGAAAAGTACATATTATACAAAGTACACAATAGATACCTATACCTACCTACGTACATAACATAGGTACAGTTGTTGACAAGTCGTGCTCTCGACATAGATTGCAAAAGTGTGACCTATTAGCTATTACAGTATGGAAGCAGGAATAAGGAACATAGATAACCTAGTAGGTACCTACATTGTCATAATAAATATCTAATGGCAGGAAATAAATAATTAATAAAAAATAAATATTACAAGACATTAACTTTACACAGCGCCATCTAGCCTTGCTTGTAATATGGGAACTAGATTACGGATAGAATACTTAAAATACTTTTTATTACATAGGTACTATGTGACACAACACCCTAACACTGAACAAACATCTATATTCATCACACAAATGTTTGTCAAGGGTGGGTATTGAACCCAAAGCATACAGCGCAGAAGGCAGAGTTACTACCAACTGAGCCATGAGGCTTGTTGATAAATACGTAGGTACCTATTTAAAAAAATATATATATATTACTAGACATTTCACACAACGCCATAACATATAGCCTCAAATTATATAAAGCTTCCGACTTCCCGAAACTTCCCGTTTTTTGATTTGATTTGTCATAGTGAATAGGGGGGCTAGTGCAAACCTTGCCGAAAATTCGGTTTAGATACCCGTTATTTCCTTTCGAAATAATACCTACTTACATACTTTCATTTACAAGTAAAACATTTATGTACGTGGTAAGCATTTCAGTTTGTTTTGCATATATTTTATCAATGTTTTCTTTCTCATATCGTTTAAATGATTCGATAAACTATCTTGTACGTAATGTATGTTTTCGATTTGCACTAAGTTTTGCTAAGGTTTATCTGAGGGTTCTTGTGCGTGAGCTCAGGTTATCGGCTCCTATCGCAGACGTGTTATTCTGATTTTGTTAAATGTCTACAGAACTTTAATATGGTACGGTTATGTAATACAGCTGTTTGATTTCATCATCTTTTAGTGTAGGTCAACCTTAAAATAAAACTATTTTAAGATATTTATAGATATTTAAACGCCTCTGTGGTCTTGTGGTTCGCCTACCGGTGTCAGATTCAGAGATCCCAGGTTCGATCCCCAGGGGAGAACTATATTGTTCATGGTTTGGTTGGTGGAAGGACTTTGTTTAGTCCGCCTGGCTAGCTACCACCATCTTACCTAATTCTGTCGCCATAACCACAATTCTTAAATTGTTGTGTTCTGGCATTTAGAGGTTATTTAGCCTCGTCTTGTCGGAAATATGTCGGAAATGTATATTGGAAATGTGTCGGGTATTTGTCGGGAAAGGTCCCCCCCTTTCCCGACAAATACCCGACACATTTCCAACATTTCCGACAGTATAAAAGGTGAGAATATGAGCTACAATAAATTGCAGGGAAAATATGGACAAGGATAAGAGACAGAGAGGAGTAGAAGAGGCCTTTGCTAAATCAAAAAGAGCAAACGGATTAAAGTGTCGATGTCGTGTCAATAAAAGGTTTATAAATAATAATATTTTTTTAAAGTTTTTGAAATTAAACTGAAATTATAAATATTACAGGACGCTTATTTTACACAGTGCCATCTAACCCCAATATAAATATGGAGATATTGTTTGAACCATCAGCATGTCCAAGCTACGTTTTCAAGAGCCTTATACAGTAGGTACCTACTGTATAAATATAGCTGTATGTTATACGTACGACTACAATATTGTTATATGGACTTATTCAGTAATGAACTCTCCACAAATCGACAAAAGATCCGGATCATCCAGTCCAGTGTCCGCAAGAGGAAACACGTTTAGTTTCCTACCAATGAGTTATAAGTAAATGAAGTAGATACCTTAATTCTTATAAATTATATAAGAATTAAGGTACCTACTTCAAAGTGAGTTATTAAACACCAGCTGATCCCACTCAGTTACACTTGCGCAAAGGTTCTGAGATCATCATTGTCATTTCGGGCCATAAAACCACCAGGCCAACTACTATCTATATAAATAATCTGCAAGGTTATGGGGAGAGTTCTAAACCAATAAGAACCGTAAGTTGCTAACGTACCTTACAGCTGCCATCAACCGACCATCAATACGGTTTTCGCAGAGGAAGGTCCACTGGCGATCTTCTTGTGAACGCCACGCGTTTGTGGGGAGAAGTCATCGAGAAACATGGGGAAGCAATAACTGTTTCTCTTGACATCTCAAAGGCATTTGCCAGGATTTGGCAAGCGAGCCTGCTGAATATACTTCCTGCATACGGTGTAGGTACCTCCTGAATTTTGTGCCTGGATATCCAACTTCTTGAGTGTACGGTCTATCAGAGTGGTAATTGATGGCTGCTCCTAGGACTATATTGCCATCAACACCGGTGTTCCTCAGGGGTCTGTTCTCTCCGCGGCTCTATTCCTGCTGCACATTAATAACTTGATTCAGCTAGGCATTTTTGGGTATGCAGATGACAGTAGCAGAGATACATATCTAGCGCACGATCCACTTTGAGGTTTGTTCTCTGAGAGAGGCCGGTTGGCTCTTAGTCTTGTTTTCCAACGGGAAGACGTTAAATGAGTCTGGAGTTTAATCTGTAATTTTCCTTCACCTTGTGTTACATTGTAAGTTTTCGTAACCCCTTATATTACCGGATAAGAAATATACTCTATCAGTGATACTTTAGCATTCTAACTGGTAAAAATAAAGAATTGTATAAATCGGTCCAGTAGTTATTGAGTTTAATCACTGTATATAGAATAATATGAAAAAAAAAACATATATAGGTATTCAAAGTCTTCTTCATTAGTAGATTTTGTTTTACTATAGTATGAAATGTTAAGTATACCTTTACATATACTTTATAATGTATTTCTAATTATATGTTTGTAATCATATCATTATATGTAATGTGTGCACACACATTATATATAATTAAGGAAAGTAAAGAGACAAAAATCTGACAAAATAAAAAAATTGCATCTATACAAAAGACTTTAACGCGCTCTAATCGTTTGTTAATGCTTCACATGATCGATTCACAAATTTTTAATGATATTTGAATGATAATCGTTTATGAAACAAGCTATCTTGAAAAAATCTCTTTACATGTAGCCTGTAAGAATAAACGAGGATCTTATGGGGATTAGGTGATCCTTAAAGGGTGATTCATGAAGTAGTCAGAGGCACGTCGAAACTTACGTTCGGCACATTGCCACGATTTGCAAGTAGCTATATAATACGTGACAGGTTGCAAGCCCATTAACCGCTTAGCGGAATTCAAGCCATACACATGCCATTCGGATTTTTGGTCCTGGGGAAATGAGCATGTGTGATGTGACAAATGCGCACATAAACTTAAGAAAAACCGAAGACTTTATTGGATGCACGATTGGATTTGAACCCACAACCTCTGGGTCGTGAGGCGGCCCCATACCCACTTGGCCATAGCCTGCATGTTGATATTAAAACATATAATATAACCGCCTCTGTGGTCTAGTGGTTCAACCCACCGATCCCCAGGGGAGTACTATGTGCACGGTTTGGTTGGTGGTAGGACTTTGTTTAAGTCTGCCTGGCTAGCTACCACCATCTTACTTAATTCTGTCGCTATAATAACAATTCTAAAAATTGTTGTGCTTCGGCATTCAGAGGTAAGATAGCCAGTTCCTCAGCTTGTTGAGGGTTCCGGTTGAAGTGCGCCTCCACATTCGGCCTTATCTTAACTTGTTACCAGGTGAGATCAAGGCCAAGCGCTTCCTCGTCCTACAATAAAACAAAAAAAAAAATACAGGCTACATGAAATATAAGTATTTTCACTGGAAAATACTTCCGTTTTTACATCCTCGTGGTTCTGTCTATACAATACATATTTAGCGACAAGACCACCCATTGTTAGGTACTCATATTTTTATTTTTATATTAATTGGTTCATCAGTATAATCTTTTAGTGTATAGTAAAGAATACTGTATGTTATTGTACATCGGCTACAGAACATTATTAAGTTTTTGCTCAAATATCCTTGACCGACTACCAAATAAAGGATCAAGCCCACATTGTGAGTAGTTTTTATTACGTTTTCAACTTGTTTTTCTGAAAAAAACATACATAGGTAGGTACTTCTATGTCTCACTTCGACGTGAAGTAGGTACCTACCTATACCTTCAATAGCCAGTGAACCATGATTAACGTTTTGTGATTAATGTACGACGGGAAAGAACTTGTCTTTCATCTCACATGTGCCAAGTATACCTAAGGCCGAAGATGGAAGCGCACTTCACCCGGAATCCCGGAACCACCTCTGTGGTCTATTGGTTCAACCATTTCAGATTCAGAGGTCCCGGGTGCGATCCCCATGGGGAGTACAATATATTGCGCTTGGTTTGGTTGGTGGTAGGCCTTTGTTGAAATCCGCCTGGCCACCATCTTACCTAATTCTGTCGCCATAATAACCATGCTAAAATTGTTTTGTTACGGCATTCAGAGGTAAGATAGCCATTTCCTCAGTTTGTTGAGGATTCCGGTTGAAGTGCGCCTCCATCTTCGACCTTATCTTAACTTGTTACATGGTGATGAAGATTGAGTCCAGTAAAAAAAAAAAAATCCTCAACAGTCTGAGGAACTGGCTATCTTACCTCTAAATGCCGGACAACATTTTAAGAAATGTTATGGCGCGGCGACGGACTTATGTAAGATGGTGGTAGCTAGCCTATACACCAAAACTGTTTTCGTGTTGTAGGTATTTAGCATACGTATTGCTATGTCAGCGTTCTTATTTAAAAAAAAAATTGACAGCATGTACGTTTCGGCGCTATTTTCAACCCCTATATTGTAACAAAATGTTTTATTATAGATGTCAATCGCTTGAACAGAATGTTTTAATTTTTCGATTAAGGTATTCATTTTGGAAAAATAAAGACTAAAGACTTTTAAAAACATGGCTGGTTTAGATGCTTGTACGTATAAAGTGATAAAAAAAACTGGCAATAATAAGACGTTTAAACCTAGGTCATAATATGTTGTAATACATTGAAAATTTTAAATCGGACAATATTTAGAGCTTTTCATTTTTGTATTAACTTCTACAAGCAAACAATATACTTTAGGTACTCGTAACCATGGAACTTTCCTATCGTGCAGCTGAGAGCCGCCTGTACCTCACATGAAGACAATATTTGACGATGACATCATTGAAAAACCATATAGGTATCTAAACCTACTGAAAGAATACGATATATTAATCATGCGAACGTATTATGCAAAGTAAACCTTTTCAAATAAACCGGCCAAGCACGCACAGCAAGGGTTCCGATTTCGACCCACATTTCAAGACAACTCACTTATCTTGTATATTTTTTATCGTATTCGTATGACGGGGAAGCGCCTTCGTATCATCTGATGTCAAGTGATGATAAGGTCGAAGGTGGAAGCGCACTTCACCCTCAATCCTCAACGGACTGAGGAACTGACATATGCTACTATACTTTCTTACTATACTTAACAATACTTTAGAATCGTTGTTATGGTGACTGACCAATCTGGGTAAGATGGTGGCAGCTAGCGGTCTACCAAGCACAAATTTGTACCCCCCTGATCGAACCCGGGGCCTGCGGGTCTGACACCGGACGAACCACTAGACACACGCGACTCATAATTAATAATGTATCCCTCTTATTTTTTTTTAAATTTGTTTAAGCGGCGATATTAAATACACACTGTGCATATCGGTTCATGAGATACACACCACTGACAGAGAGACAGCCGAACAGCGGAGGCTTAGTGATAGGGTCCCGATGGTCAATTGGGTACGGAACTCCAAAAACGTTTAAAATCGTACCAAAAAACGTTATTATAAGATGGATGAGGGGATGAGGGCATTAGATTGTTGTTGACCAGAGGTCAACGATCATCTCTCCTTGCTTCCGTTCCTCTCATTTTACTTAAATGTCCTATACTATTGATATAAGCTGTTATAAGAGCAGGTGTGGCCAAGTGGGTATGAGCCCGCCTGTGAGATATACCTACGGACTCACATCTTATCGGGCTCGTCCGGAGAATTACTACCACCATACTTATTTCGGCCGCCAAGTATCAATGCTGTGTTTCGGTTTGAAGGGTATGGATTTTTGAACGATTTTTGTCATATTGATATAATTTCACCGGCAAGGTGAAATTATATCAATATGACAAAAATCGGAATCTGTGGCAGGACCCTCGTGGCTCGTGGTTAGAGCGTTTCCGGTTTTAGGAAAAGATGCGGTTTCGAGTCCCGTCATGGGTTGTGAATGTTTGTGTCATTACATTTGTAAAAAAGTGTTCAAAGTTTTCGGTTAAAGCTTAAACAATATTTACTGGTTTGGCAAAAGGAGCAGGAGTTTCTCAGTCATGACACGAGCGCTATTTAACTACCTTCACATATATTTATATTTATATTGATATTATATTTATTTTCTCTAAAGTGTGATATATCTAAATACATGTGTTTTTAAATATATTAAATTGGATCATATTTAAGATTTGAATTGTAATACTTATAATAAATTGTCATTGGTATATTTATAAATTGGATGTTTCGATTTAATTTAAATTTTTTGAACTGTAATTTCAATGCTAACCTAGTCAATATTAATTCAATGTTTTATTACTATTTTCTTTTGTTTAATTTCTATTTTTTTTTGTTCTGTATGTGTATAATTTATTAAGTCTAAGCACGTCCAACCGGGTTCTCACAGGCCCCAACGGAAGACCAGCGCAGGCTTCACAGCCTGCATTAATGCTGAGTTGGGACCTTTCTGGGATTACCCGCCTTTAAATTTTTTATTGTACCTACCTATTTTGTGTTTTTTAATATCCCAAATAAATAATTTTGATTTTTTTTTTTAATATTGTGACCAATCACTTGAAATACAAAAAATTGACGGAATTAAGATAGTTTAATATAACATACCACGAAATACGAAATATCAACAAGAACACTGATTCGAATGAAAACGCAACCTATCATAAAAACAATTCGATGCAATTGCAACTGAAAGAAAGGGGAGAGAGCGGTATTGCCCGAGTAGGCTTTGCCTAATCGGATTTAGTATCAGATAGATAAAATGACAGCGTTGGAAAGTGATATTTTATGGGGCGCTAAAGAACCTCTATTGATGTCTGAATTGGAACTGGATGCTTGCTAAATAAGCATAAGCGTATAAGTAGGTACCTACCAGTTAATTTAAAATTTAAAAACGGCTGTGGGTGTGGGCCCGCCTTTCGATCCGCAGGTAGTGGGTTCAAATCCAGTCGTGCGCATATGTACGGAAAATGCTCAGACGGTGAAGGTCACATAGTGAGGAAACCGGCATGTCCAAAAATACGAATGGCATGTGTCACTCACTGGCTTGTGTTCCGCTACGCGGGGATGGGCTTGCAACCTGTCACGTATTGAGTGCTAGCTACTTGCAAACCGTGGACATGTGCTGAACGTAAGAGGACGTGCCTCAGACTACCACCGTGTCATAGTCAGAGGTGAATCCTCAAAAAGGAAAAAACCGTGAATCTGTTACTGTTTTACAGTTGATACAAAAAAGTCGTCAAGAAAATTTCTGGGTACATTTCGTCTACAATGGAGACATCTAACTATTTAAACCGTAGGTAAATTACTGCCAAATTACGTTGACCACAACCACAACAGCTCGTAGTTTATCATTGTCACCCACGCACGCTCCAACACTCCAAGCCAGCTATGTCATGTAATGTTGTGGTAAGCCGCTGCAAACCCGACCTGATTAGTTTAACATACATAAAACGTACTGACGATTTGCATACCTTTATTCAAGGTCTTACAAAACCAGGTGATAGGCGGCTGTTTTTTATAATTGATGAGCTTCTAGGCTTGTCTAGCTCTGGCGCGGGCTCTTCTGTGCACCGACATCGGCAAATGGATTGGAGGCAGGACTTCGGCAGAAGGGTGGTCGCTAGCCAGTTGGACTTTACAGGTACCACCAGCATTGTGATCATTCAGCGGTAACTCGAGCAAAAGCCTGCGACTCTGTCACCCGTGGTAGACCACTAGGAGGCTTTTAACTTCGGTGGTCTAGTGGTTCGCCCACCGGAGACAGATCCAGAGGACCTGGGACTCCCGGGTTCGATCTCCAGGGAGTACAATATTGTGCTTGGTTTAGTTGGTTAGACTATGTTCAAGTCCGCCTGGCTAGCTATTTAGACTGTTGAGGATTCCGCGTGAAATGCGCTTCCACCTCCGGCCTTATGTACCTGTAAACCAGGTTAGTTAAAAAAGTAATAAAGAGGTAGTGTCACAGGACACAGGCACACAGAGTCTTCAATCTCAATCTCAAGCCCAAGGTGTGAATAGTAATAAACTTGTATCTCGCCTGATGTAATAAGCTCTAATTTGCATGTTAAAACACGTATATTGGTTCGAACGTACTCTTGTTTCACAAAAAATATAAAATAAGATCATGCAAATAACGTAAAGTATCTTACCTGTACCACAGAATAACTACTACCGGAATATACACCCAATATGCACGAATCATCATTCAAAAATGTTAGACACTTGTATTGACTTCTGATGAAAGATGGCATCTTTACTTATTCGGTTTTTTATATCGTACTATTAACGACATGAGTACATTGTAAGAGGCATAGGTTCTCAAATGATAGGGATGGCGCTATACATACTCGAACGTAGCTGAGTGAAACGGATGTGCGGGATTTCATTGTAAAGTAAAACGTGTTTCCGTGATAACTAAAAAGTTATCGAAATAAAAATGATCCAATCAAAGCATTGCACCATCACCACCTCTCGTTTGTTGAGGATTCCGGGTGAAGTGCGCCTCCACCTTCGGCCTTATCTCAACTTGTAACCAGATGAAATTTTTTGCAGCTATAAACCTGCAAAAAATGTTTTAAATCAGACAAGCTGTCATTTCGATTTGAAAAACATTTACGTTTGCATAGTTGAGCGAAAACCAGCGGTAGCACTACGGGGCTAGCTGAGTATTGAACAAATCACAAATCAAATAGACGCCATTACAAAGAATAACCTAGCTAGCACAAAGTCATACTAATAAAGATAACAAACACAACAATACACCCAGTACATAACTCTACAAATAGGTATTGAATTACA
Organism: Venusia cambrica; assembly: GCA_951394065.1. Classification (NCBI taxonomy): domain Eukaryota; kingdom Metazoa; phylum Arthropoda; class Insecta; order Lepidoptera; family Geometridae; genus Venusia; species Venusia cambrica. The sequence goes on from OX596036.1 coordinate 3,904,076, forward strand.
TAAACAAGTGAATATTGTATGAGAGCCAGCATTTTAAAATTCAAATCCCATGGCGACATAAAAGTTCGAGAACGAATGCGAAGGAACGAACAAAACGGATACTTTTGAACTCTATGTACCAGTAACTAAAGTTGAAAAGAGCGGTGGATTCAGATGGCAGTAATGAGGTGATCGACACTGGCACACCGCAGGAGCCTCATATGTTTAAAACATAAGAGAACTGCGCAAAAGTCTAAATCAGACATAACATTTTCTGCAACCTTGGACTGAGAGACCCCTTAATAACAATAGGCAAAGATTTACATATATATTTTTATTTGTAAGAGTATTTTGGTATAGAGCAAAAAAGGGCCCGAAAGCTGTGAAAGGGCTCGACATGGGAAGTGCTACTATCATACCTATTTCAGCCGCCAAGCAGCATTGCTGTGTTCCGGTTCTTGTTGTTCAGCATTGCTGTGCACGCGAGGCTTAACACCTTTATGCCTCAAGTTGATGGGCGCAATGCAGTGCTGTGTAGTGTATTTTCTTTGTGGATGTGTAACGCAGTAAGGCATTGCTATAGGCAAGAGATGCACATAGGTACGTAGGTACTATACTAATATATAAAGTAAACTAAAAAATAAATACAAGATACAGATTAAAGTTGTTTGATGCTAAAAGTAAACATAAGAACATGATGAAACTTGGAAAACTAAAACCCGACTGCAATATTTCTAACATCATGGTTTACAAAAACACGGCCTAGTTAATCAATAAGCTTTGACAACGCGTGCATTTTTTTTCTGGCGCGACATCTAGTTTTAAAATAAAACGAGTACACACTAGTGGTGTAAGAACAGTAGACCTCACGAGGCCTTATAACAATGCATGCCGATGCTTTCCTCTTTCACTTTCCCTTTTAGACTTTTGAGCAAATAGAGGTACAAGCTTTAGTGATTACTCATCCCTGGTCCTCGGAGGTCAAATCTGAAGTCTACGAGTTTGTCTCGCAAAGGCGGAGAGGACTGCGTGTGTCCGTTATGGTAGCAAATACATAATCGAATTCACGTTCGTGGTTATGCTTTAAAAACTCTGCGTAAATAGAGCATAATTAGTGAAAAAAAAGAAACTGTTTTGGTTTTTTTTTTTTTTTTTTACACAACATCTTGTGGAGAATTAAATCCTCATGTCCTCGCCTACAGGTCGCAGTTATCAACCGATTATGATGAAAATAGGCACACATGTTCCTTGATGTATTCCAAAATTTTATCGACCGCGATTTTTGATTGGGAGGAAAATAGGGGGGGAAAGGGGGGAAGTTTGCTGTAGCGTTATTTATCAACGGATTTCAATTAAATTTGAAAACCACTCTAAGAATTTAATTCTACAGAAGATTTTGTGAAAAAAATAAACAAAAAGGTGAGTCGAGGGGAAAAATTGGGAAAAGTTTACTGTTGGATTTTTTTTTTCGGATAATTAATAGCTACGTTTACTTATCAGACTACGCAGTCCTTGTTTTATATTTGCAAGACAAATCCGTAGACACTAGGTTCGATCTCCTCAGACCAAGGGAACGCGAGTAATCGCTAAAACTTATACCCCTATTTGCTCTGATAGGTATAGAGTGAAAGAGGAAAGCATTGGTTATTGCATGGTTATAAGGGCTAGCGGTGTCTACTGTTCTTACAGAACCAACTAGTTATAATTATGATTATATGCTATAAAATGTCAGTAAATAAGCACATGTTTACATTTCTATGAAAACAGATGTTCAATATTATCAAAATCACCGGCTTACACAGACTATAACTTTAACAATAGATTCAAGGTACGAGTGACATACCTACTTTAAACTTAATTTGTGACTATGTCGTTAGGATCTAGCTTTCAGTTGATATCCATATTGATCATTCATCATTTAATGTGTCAGCAAAGAACGGTCAGATAGATAGAAGATAACATCGTACATTATTTAGAACATAGGTACCTAGGTCTATTATAATTCACCAACAGGTTATCGATTACCAGATTTGACTCGATCAACTTTAACAAAATTTGACTTTACCAAAATCCTACCACCAACCAAACCAAGCACATGCTCCCCTGGGGATCGAACCCGGGACCTCTGGATCTGAAATCGTTGGGGTGTAGAGGTGTAGATGTGGAGTACGATATTGTGCTCGGTTTGGTTGGTGGTAGGACTTAATTACCACCATCTTACCTAATTCTGTCGCCATAATAACAATACTAAAATGTTTGTGTTCCATCATTAGATAGCCAGTTCCTCAGTTTGTTGAGGATTTCGAGTGAAGTGCGCCTCCACCTTCGACCTTATTTTAACTTGTTACCAGGCGAGATGAGGTCAAGCGCTTCCCGGTCGTACAATAAAATATATATTTATAAATCCTGAACAATCCATCAGATCAGGATCCGAAGAAGCATTCATTACAGGCAAGTCATGCCTGCCATGTATGATTTGCAGGATGATGTTGGTAAATTTATATTTTCTTATTTATACTTCGTGTTTTAAGTAAATAGGTACTTGTGGTATTACACTATGTTAACGACTACTTTAGTGATTTAGATTTATCAGTCATATCGTTTCAATTTGTATAAAGTAGGTTTATACTTGATCCGAAGCCAAGCCCACTTAGTCACAGTACCTGTACTACCTACTTTATTTTTTAGATTTGGTATTTTAGGAAGAATCGAAGTAAACATTTGGTAAATTCCACTACTTAACTTAGTTTATTTATTCATTTATTTGGTACACAAAACAAAACACAATCGATACATGATAAAACTATGGAATACAACAATAATTATGAGCTAGATCGTGTTTCAAAACATGTGTTTACAACGTGATCCAAAAATTTGCAGCATTTGCGAAATAGTATATGAATAAAACTAACGTAAATAAATAAATGTATAAATTTAAAAAGAATAGAAGAAAGGCATAATCAAAATTACTCTGATCCATTAAACTAAAATTATTATTCTCCAGCACACTCTGCTGTAAGAGTGGCTAAAGCTACCTTTCTAAATTTAGAAAGAGCTTAGCCAAGTCTTCTTCCTTTATTCAGGATCATACTAATGTACCTACCTAAGCTCAATGTGTACCTATAATAAACCGTACCTACCTATAATAAATAACATGCCGTACAAACATTATAACATATTATGTAATAATGTTTGTGCAACACGTAACAATATGTACCTATGTTTACTTCGTGAATCGTGTTCAAGTAGGCCCGCATTTTAAGGCAGAAATCTTTCAAAGCAATATATAATCACGGCATATTCAACAAAGAGCACGTCGAAATTCTTTGTGGAAGTGTCAGGTGTTCAATGAATACATGTGTGTGATCCCCGCAATCCCTGGGTTCACTAGCTCTTGCATGCAGCTTCATTCTCGTTGTACACGGATAAAAAGGCCTAATGTTATTTCTTGCTCTGTTCCATTTCCATCTCAATTATTTCAGTAGTTTTTGCGTGGAGGAGCAACAAAAAACGAATCTTAACTTAGTCTGTCGCCATAGTAACAATACTAAATTGTTGTTTCTGATTTGTAAGGTAAGATAGCCATTTCCTCAGACCGTTGATGATTCCGGGTGAAGTGCGCTTCCATCTTCGGTCTTATGATAGCTCGACAGGTGAGATAAAAGCCAAGCGCTTCCCCATAATAGGTACAAAAATAAATCTGTTTTGTAGGCGATATCGCATCAAATTCCTTTTCTATGGAAACTGATTTATAGAATGAAAAGCAGTCTGTCTCATTCCTGGTCAAAAGCAACAAATAAGTAAGTAAGTACCGATCTACCTATATGCAAAGTTTTAGGTCAATCCGTTAAGTAGTTTTGGAACAAACATCAAAATGTCAAACAAACGTTCTTTTATAATACACAAATTTAACAAAGGACCAAAAAATGTGTCCACGGGAATGCCCGGGTGCAGGACTCCATACCTAATGTGTTTGGGTTCCCGAGTCGAGCTTTCAGTTGTCACATCAAATTATACTTTAATGAGCAGCAACTCGGTCGTTTTTCGACTGAGAGGCCATTTAGGGGATCAACTAATAAATTCCCTACGAATAGATTTACAGCTAGCTATAAACGTTCCCTTTGGGAAGTGTTTCGTTCGTTATTTTGTGAGTGCGTAGCTGAGGCTTAGCATTATTACTGGTGTGGTTAAATTACAAACAAAAACAAACGCACGATACAAATACAATTATGTAAAAAAGAGTAGTAAGTAAAAAAAGAGAACAAAACGGGTTTATAGTTGATTCAGTTGAATGCCATTAAAATTGACTAGAATTTTATAGTAATTGGGTCTTTGTAATTTAGAAAGATAATGAAAAAAAAACAAAAGACTTATCACCCGCCAAAGACTCTTTGTGTGGGGTGTATAAGTTCTCATAGGATAGTTAGTACGATGCGATGCGCGAAGATGCGACAGTCGATACATATTCAAAATGCAAACTCTTTTTTCTTTTTTTAATAAGAAATGTGTAAGCTCATGACTTGGAGGCTTTCCGGAGCAACACCTGAGCGAGGATGAGGTCAACAGCGAGCTGCTTTGTGCTAGCTTACGGTAAGAGCCAGGAAGACCTTATATTTTTTTTTTCATATATTATCCAAGATGACAACCACGTGGATGAGGTACAATCCCACCTAACCCTATATCTATTAAGAAAGCTCAGGGCTTAAATAAATAGAGAAATGTACATTTTCAAACCTGATATTATAGTTGTGTGGTTTGTAGGTTTTTTTGTTTAAATAATTCAAATCAAACTCGATCATTCGATCTTAACAAATAATGTATTAATTAATTATTGTATAACTTCATACCGTTTGCTAGAAAAATAGAATATAATATGTATATTAAAAAAAAAACATTTTATTTGTAGTATCTTGCAAAACAATGACCAGTAAAATAAATCAATAGCAGTCAATCTATTACTTACCTTTCGCACGTGATATGCCACAAATTGGTGTTCATGTTTTGTGTTACTTTATATTATAGAGTCTACAACATCTGATTTTATTTTTAAATCATTCCCAAATATACTTAATTTATGTTTGAACATTTTCACAAGTCTTTTGTAATAATTACATTTCTTCCTAAGACTTATATTTTGTCTTCGCATAATCTTAATGTTTTCGGTTAGTTTCTTTCTCTCCGCAGATTCCTTTCGTAATTTATTTTTGAGTTCAATTTCTTTCTGAGTACTACAAATTGAATTTAAACTGTTAACCAAATGAGACACCTGTTCTGATACTTCCGGTTCACCACATATTTTTGGCTGAAAATAGATGCACTTATTATAATCAGCTTTAAAATTCAGGAAGGAAATAAAAAGGTTATTTATCGAATCGAAACCAGTCCCGTAAAAACACGTTTTTTTTTCAGTAAGTTCTTACATTATCGCATGGTACTGCAGATTTCTTTAGGTATACTCTTCCTGTCTTTGTGGTGTACTTTTCGTCTTCTATGAAATGTACAGAACATATGCGTGAAAATTGAGTCGGCAACCACGTATCCTCGCTACGATTCTTTTGAACAAATTGTATCCATGTTTCCCTTTTTTCATGGCGTGGTTGAGGAAACCTTTAAAGCAAATAAAATAAGAAGTAGGTACCAAGCCTTGTATTTTAACCGCCTCTGTGCTCTAGTGGTTCGCCTACCGGTGTCAGATCCAGAGGTCTCGGGTTCGATCCCCAGGGGAGTACAATATCGTGCTAGGTTTGGCTGGTGGTAGGACTTTGTTTAAGTCCGCCTGGCTTACCACCATCTTACCTGCGTTTGTCACCTTAACAACAATTATAAAATGTTATTGAGGATTTCGGCTGAAGTGCGCTTCCTCCGGCCTTATCTATTCTAAGATATTAGGTACTATTTCAATAATTGAAATTATATTAACATAACTCCAAAATATTACGTCTGCGCCTGAAAATATTAATACTTATTACTCTTTGACTTTCATCAAAAGATGGCCGCCATCGCGGATTCACGACGACACCACAGCTATTCACAATGGATAAGAAATATCGTAATAAGAATGTTCTAAGGATAATTAATTCAACTTACTGGTGAAAAGTCACTCCCTGACTTTTACTTTTGTTCCTCGAGTTGTTTAAACAGTATCTTAATGCACATGAAGGCATATTTACGTCAGAAAACTAAGCATTAAAAGACGTAACGTTGTGGCAAGGTCCTGGCACAGACTGAGTAGGTTAGAGTGTAAGCGCTCTAAACCGTTGTGCTACATCTACACGCTCGATCAATGATGTGTGGTGTGGGAAGAATGTAGCGAGGGGAAAGGGCCACGACGCGGCGGGCGAAGTTTCATGGCGATTTATGTACCTACATATATGTGTAACTGTCGAATTTTTTTGTGCACGAGCTAAGAGGGTTCCGGAAGACCGAATTGGCATGTTCTTCAAAGAAACTTTGCACGTCTTATCGGATAGGTAATCCCTTTGTCATTTAAATCTCAAAATATAGGAACCTACTGAAATGTAATCTGAAAAAATAAGCGGACACGCAAATTCGAAATGTACTGAAATATCTGCAATGCAGGCATAGGTATTAATTTAGTATTAGTATAGGTTACGTTCTTACTTACCTAGAGTCTACGTTTGCATGGAATATAAATTGCAAAGGACCCTCATTAAGGACCGGCACTATAATAGTAAGCATAGCATGAGCAGCTGGCCACACACTATACTAGGTAGGTAATGTACTCGGCAGCGTTGCCAGTTCGGGTATTTTACCCGATTTCGGGTAAAGTTGACGTCTGGGAATAGAATGTCCGGGTAACCATGCCGGCCGGGTATTTGCGACAAAAAATGAAGTAAAACCAAACTGAATTTTAATACAGTAGGTACTTATATTTTTTATTATTCTGTATCTTTTGTTACTAAAGTCTATGTTCGTTTTATGTTACGTTAGTATTTTATTATCTGTGCTAAAGTATATACAATTATGTAATCTGTAAGGAATAAGTACCTAGGTAAGTATTTAAAGTTATTTTACTTTAACAGCATTTGACGAGTACCTAGATTATTTATATTTAGGTACTCAAGTGTTGGTATTGGTTTTTAAATATTATTTATATTATATATTATTTTATCATTATATGTTAACAATATTTCAAATTATTTGAATACTAGAATACTGGTTTTAATAATCATCTCTTTTTAGGATAACGTGTATAAAGGACGAAAAATAGGTACAGTGTTATTACGATGGACAATTCATAAAAAATACAATTATTTGTTTGATTACCTGGGAATTATGGAAGTACCAACCCTAAAAATACCCAAATCCAACCAACTTCAACATTTTTTGAAGTCGGTTAAAAACAAATCGAATATTATAATAATGTTATTTTAGTTTTAGTAGAAATATTTTATTACCTACCTATTCGAATATTGGATGGAATTTAATATTCGAAAATTCGTTTGCAAGCCCATACCTACCTAAATCGTACGCACTGTCGAAAAATATGACACTCTTTCTGAGGCAGGGTAACAATATAAATAGCATTTAGCCAAAAGTGGTTAATTTCTTATTTCATTTTGGACTTTTTCGTAGTTCATTGCTGGCAATACTGGTACTCAGAGTAACGCTCGCGCGAAACCTCGTTCTTTGCGATGAATCGATGTTTTCCACCGTTTCCGTTGGCTAGGACGAGGAAATTTCCATTTACTATGTAAATCTAATGTTCTCAATGTTATCATCCATTGTCGTGAAGCAAAAGCCGGACGCGGAGCATGGTGATAAGCAGCGTGAGTACTACCCTATACCTACCTAAAGCCGAGTTACTACGTGCCGCGTGCAATATCACGGTGGCAATGCAAAAAGCAGAGCAGGTAGTACCTAGCAGATGTGGCTGATGTGAATCAATTGAATTGAGGCACGATCTCGACTCTACACCCGAAGATGCCTCAATAGACACGGGCAAGGGGCGCGATGGCAGGCGGCGGCGGCGGCAGCGGCGCAGCAACCGCAACGTTCGAAAATCGTACGTGTATATGTATAGGTGGTACCTACAATACAACTACAATATTCATAACCACGCTTACATCCAATCCAAAATAACAAGGTGGTTTATAGGTATGTAAGTGGGTATGTAAGCCAGTGTCTTGGGCACGCTTCCGTCTGGTACTGGTCTGGAACAGTTGAGTTACCTATAGGCCGTTTGTAACGGTCCTTAGGTAATCTGACTGATTCCTTTGTACATAGTTAGTTTAATTGTACTTTTTATTGAATGAATGTAATTATATGTAAGTGGGTTATTCTTTATAAAAAACTTGATTGAATCAAATATCGAGCAATAATTATTATAATTCACTAGATTTACATGGAATGAAACGCATACTTACTACGGTTTACTACTTATTCTTATTGGATTTTAGATTGTTATGATTCCTCGAAACTGAATGTTTTGCTTCACTCTAATTTGGCCTACAGGACATGAATCTAAAGGAAATCGACAAATTTAAGTGTACCTATGTATTACTTACGCGACTGTGTCAAAACAAAAGGGTGAAGTCACTCACACTCACAGAAGACCATCACTTACACATCCTTTCGGTTTAAGTCCCTACCTACCTAGGTACATACTACCGTTATAGGTATATAACTTACTGCGCAGTTTGGTATCAGGTCATATTGTTCTGAGAAGATTTAGATCATTCCGACATGTTTTTGGAGATAAGCCTTAGCACGAAAACAACCAACTCCATCATCTGATTAGAATCTAACGTACCTACTAGGCAGGTAAGTACCTACCTATGTAGACACGCAGAATCATAAAAGATTATACAAACAGCCAGCTTCTAAAACAGTAGGTACCTAGGTACATAGTTAATTATAACACCTAGAATGTAGCTAGGTATCTACCTCGTGCCTAGATCGCAGATAGATGTTTAGAAGTTCGATTCGAATTACGATTGCGACGCTAAAAGCTTGCGGTAATACTTTGCGGGGTTATGTTTTTGTTATTGTACGGTCATGTCACGTCACGTAGGCCTTAGAGCAGGAGGTCCGACTAGGGCGAGAGCGTGCTCAGAGAGAGTTCTACGTTGGAGCGAGATAGAGCGATGGCGTGACAATAAAATAAACATGGCGGTTCGCTATCCGCCGTCGCCGCTGCCTGCTGTCGGTTGCCTTTCGGACCGGTTCGGCTAAAGCAAAAGCACGTGCGTTTAGCCGAGCTATTCCCGCAGCTTGTTTATCAACAAATAGGTACCCTATGAAGGTCATCCATGGGAGGGAGGGTTAGTAACAAAGGATGCGTACCTTGCGTAACCATCGAATAAACAGGTTATACAGAAAAAATACTAGGTATAACCTATAAGTTAAGTAAGCAAGACTTTCAGACGATATTTTGGGAAGATGATGTAATAATATACTTAATGTTACGTACCTACCTACCTTGGACTACCTACCTAGCGATCAAATTTGTTCAATTCAGTCTTCAATCCTTTGTTGCTGTGCAAAGGCTCAGGGTAGCCTAAATTTGAAAATTCAGATATTTGATTAGGTACCTACCTACCAACTAGGTAGATAGGTAAGTAATTAGGTAGTACCTATCTAGGTAAGTAAGTACACTTATCATTACTGCCGGCCCGGAGCTGATTAACGTTGATTTAGAGCCAACAGTTAGAATTACCAAACCCTTTTTTCTAATATTACTCATATTTTGTATTAAGGTTTTGGTAATTGGGACAACATTGTAGATAGGTACTTAATGGTATTATTTATAGATATATTATAGTTTAGTATTTATTAACACATTGAAAAAAACTTACTCAATAATTATTACCTAGAACCTTCCATAACAATGTACCTACCTATCTACGTAGGTACGTTATATTATTGATATTGACGCAAACTCCCTTCTTTGAATGCATACTTAATCTAGACAACATTAAACTACTTAAGCGACTTTCGTTAATTTTAAAACTTCTGGTAAGTAGATTCCTTTCCAACTACTTAGGTAGGTAGGTACTTGTATAATACTATCATGTTTTTAGATGTCTAACACCGGCTGATAAACCGCTCTGTTGGCGTTGGCTGCTATAGAACATGAAGATTTTTTTGCCGTGCGTGAACAACAAAAAATATAAACACGTCAGCACCAGCACAGCAGGAGTGCGAGTGAGTAGGTACGCGTCTACGCGTGCGCGAAAGAGGCCACAATAACGACGCACAAGCTGCGGGGCCTACCTAACCTACTACAGGGCCGGCGAAGGTGCAGGGGTACGGGCGGCAGGGGTTGAGGCGCGGCGTACGTGAGGCCGGCATCGCGTTCCCTTCCCTCGACTCTTCAGTTGGATTTCAGAACATCGAAAGGACGGGCGTGTGTAGAATGGATCGCTAAAGACATCAGCAGTTTTTTTTTTAATTCCACCTTCTAACAGTGTTTGTTTTTAACCTTCCGGCGTAATTCCCGAAAATCCTTCTCGACGGTGGTGCTTCAATTTCTAAGGCGTTTTTATTTTTTTAATTATTTAAACGTCGTTCCGATTTCACGTCGAGAAGGCGGCCGCCACAAGTTTGAAAGCGGCTTTTCAAGAGTAGAACATCTACTCGTCAAAATTATCAATATCGCTGCATCAACGCAACAAGCAATCAGAATGGTGAAGAAGGTTTCAGAAGAGAGTGTAGATAGCGGTAAGTAATAGCCACCCGCTCACCCACCCCATCCGCATCGCCCAATTTATGGTAGGTACCTATAGCTTTACCGAGCCTAACCCACTTTCATTGATACTCTTGAGCATTTGACTCATTAGTTTTGTAGTGTTGTCTTAACACAATATTTTTATATAAAACTGCAAAATTATTTTAAAGAGCACCGCATTATTACGCGAACATAAAAAGTGCACGTAACTAGTTGTCGTCTGTTGCGGTTTCAAACGCAACTTTAAATTTGAATTCTCCGATACCACTGGTCAACATTTGAAGATAATGAGGGTAGTTTTCAATTATTTATCTAAAAGTTAATGTCTTGATATTTAATATTATAGCTTGTTTGAATTCATTTAGAGGTTTTAATGTGGTTTAAGCAGCACAAAATCCTTCTCGTTACTTATAATATTATTCTCGTGATACTTATGGCCGATTAAAATGGCTGGAGTCTGTATTGGAGCGAATTATCTGCTCAGAATATGGGCTCTGCATTTTTAATAGCATATTTGAAATTATCGATTCCCTCGAATAAGTTTAGCGCATATGCGCAGTAGTTTTTCCTAAAATAGTTCCATTAAAAGCTGACACTGACCACACTCAATAATGCAATGTGCAAGTTTACGACCGGCGCGGCGGTGACGCGACTGTTATTGCTGTTGCACTCCACACAATAGTGGTTGAGTTGGTCTAGTCTAGAACATTTTCAGGGTCTATGTCATAAATCCCAGTTTCTATAGTTGAGGTTAGCGCATGATGCAGTGCGAAATGTCTAGAGTTCAAAAGGCAAGAGAACGTTGACCGGCCAGTTGACCAGTAGCTTATTTCGCAATTCATACAGTTTCGTAATCAGCCATTTTAGGAAAGTATCCATGTAGGTTTTGCGAATGTTAAATAAACTTGAACAGTTCATGCGATTAAGTGACTGCTTATAAGATGGATAACTAAAAGTTAAATATAATTGCAAATTCTACGATTTACAAACGCAATTTTTGGTTTTTGACCATCGTTCAAATTTCGAAATTCAACGATAAAAAACTATAATTTACCCGGCTAAATTGAATCTGTGATTGAAGTATGAACAACCTAGATGCCTACTGTAAAATTGTTATCATAAGAGCCAGCGAATTTATCGCATTCTCAATTGTCAACGGCTGTAAAGCCACGGCTTCTATTGTTGCGAATAAAGGTTTACGAGCGTGTATTTAAAAATGAAATTGGAAAGGAATGCGTTGATAAGTCCAATGCAATTTCATTAGTCTACCTACACAGTTCCATTACAGCATGGTCGTCGGAGCGCGACGCCCCAGCGTTCACGGCCAAGGTCACTCACTAAAACCAAACTGCGCACAAATCTGGGATTATCAAGGTTTCGTTATTTTCTTTTGAATAAGTAACTAGCTAATACCTAATAGACATTGACCGGTTATCGTGTTTGTTATCAGCTTGCCAAATTGAAGTTGTTTTTCTCAGTTTATTTAAGATTCTAGTTTTTGTAATTTAATAGGTATTATGACACATCCATGTTTTGTTATCTACTGCTTCTATGCTTGTTATTGCATCATCTCCGATTTACAATACTGTCTGAAGTAGAACACAGAAATCTTGGGACACAAACTCATTAAATTGTTTTCATTATTTATTGATGCTTTGTGATTCAAAGTATCAATCAATGGATATTGCCGGTAATTCAAGCCATCGACGTAACCTTGACCATGACTGCTATCATTCCACATATAACTCTCACCCTCTTCCTCACGCTATCCTAACTGAGTGCGAATGCGAACTGCGCGTCACTTTTCCGAATCGATATTCTGTTAACAGATGCAACGAATATATAGAATTGATTCAACTGAAACTGGTGGTATATAGATGCATTACTGAGAGCTGGAAAGTACAACGTATTCCTACATTGATATTAACTATGCTATAGATTACTACCCACCCAAATAACTTACAGTAATGCCATTTAAGTAATTTAGGTTAGTATTTTTCGAGTGAGCAGATGAGCGAACGAGATCTCCGAGTTAAGTTAGGATTATGTTGCCAAGCCAAGCCTAGGGTACCAACAAGATCCAACCATTATTTTTGGGATTTTGGGAACAATGTGGACAACAAAGAACTTTGTCCAAAACTGTAAGGTTTTGCTATAATTTCAGTTCGGGGCGAACTATGAGTATTCTTTTTAAACACACTGATTATACTGCGAGCGTCCATATTTTGTTAACCGACCTGCTTGAGTAGATGACACTACAAGGGAGTTCTCGAGTCATTTACATTTCAAGTATCTCAGAACGATAGTCTCGCATATGTATGAGCGTTTACAACACCGGTTTCGTTTCAACCAAATATGGAGTGGCGAGTTGCGTGATCAGTTTCATTTACTTCATAATATGCGTTACCTTCATTAGGCACCGCAGCTAAACAGTGAAAGTTCCCTAGCCACACTTCAGTTTAAGTTTCACAAAGATATATACCTATGTTCCTAAATCTGGTTGAGTCGACATTGCCAGGCCGACTTGGCAATTAGTTCGGCTGTTCAACCTGGGCTAGTTATCGACTTTGATCTCAGATGATTGTGATTATGATATGAGTTAGCAAGTAGGACCGATTTAGAAATGGCAGCACAACACGCACTTTTACATCACGTTTTGTATAGTTGCTGACAATGTAATTCGTCCTATTTTGCAATTAGTAACTCAATTGGTCTGTTGTTGATGCATACATTCTAAGTTTCATTACGTAGCTTTTACAATAATTGTAATGCAATTTATTCTGAATCATGAAATACGAACTGGCCGATAAATTATGCAGGTACTGTCATGGTCGGTAAATTCAGCGCAATTGCATTGTAATGAGAAAGTGATTGCTCTAACAGCCTATGGGCATAGAACAAAAGTATAATAGGCTTACGATCAGCGAACTAGAGAGATTCATGTCCAAGTAGAGATTAGAAAGTAGAAACCTTCGTTGAGGGCGAAAAAATGTGGAGGGATCGATCTTTTAAACAAAAAAATAATAGAAGGTAACTAATGCAATTTAGCAAACCACTTAGTACCTATAACGCGAACAAAACATTCATACATAAGCATACGATCGAGTACCTATACTTTACAAAGCCATACATATAGATACAAACATTATAACATACCTACACACACCGATAGTGTGTTTATTAACTGAATGAGTCAGTAACAAAATTATTGTATTCTATTAGATATTGAATTCTATATTGCATTGTTTACTTGTGTATCCTTCAGAGTTAAATGGTTATACAATAACCATAATTTAGTTGTCTTTTGTTGCTATTTGGGTCATCCATTGTTTTCTTCTCGACCTTGATTGAGCGTGCTCGTACAACTTCTGTACTGGCTGATTTGCCGAGTTTCGGGCAAATGTAATTTTGTATTTGTACGGATTCTCAACCAATGAAGATACTCGTAGTTAACATAACTGGCCACGTTGCCAGCCAAGTGCTGTGCCACGTGGAGTTACGCTGGCGACCGTGACACGCTACAGACATGCGATATTTTAAGACATGTGCTCCATTGCATTGCTTTTCGAACTAACCACATCTGATCGAATTTATTTATCAATAGGTCCTACTTCTTCAGCTTTTCTTCTACGGCCTTTATCTCTTAATTTAACACACTACTTTATAGTGTCAAGTTTTGATAAGGCGGAAGGAATGTATTTTTTGTCATGTTGCATTTCGATCTGTTACGGTAAAGTTTCCGTTCAATTTCCACAAATTAGAGTAAAATTTTGTTGAGGCATCGTGACTGGCGCATTTTATTTTGGTGAACGAGACAGCGTGTGAGGCATTTTTGTGACACATCAAATTTAGGTTTATGTCAGTCTTATTATATCAGCTGACAGATTACTAAGATCGGTTGTAGCCGTTGTTGTAGGCTCCATGGCGATGATAGATTCTTTGTTTTGCACCAGCGGTCATTAATTTTGTTATGTTTACAAATATAAGCACGTTGTTATTGCGGTCGTAACTTTGATTTCTATGAGTCTAATTCAGAGCATAAACAGGAAGCTCGTAGGTATGTTGAATTGAAACGGGCGATTGTATGAGTGGGCGTGGCTCCGATTGTAGCACTATTGTGGCTATTGCGCATTTACTCATTTAGTCTGTTGTCGGCTGATGTACCTACGTCCCACTCTGAGGTCATAGCAATTAACCAGTTTCACTTGTATCGCTGCAATAATGGTAAATTAAACAACATGAATTCAAAGCACACGCAATATAGACACGCTTTGGTAGATGGTTGTAACGCTATCGATACACAAGGAAGAAGCGATTAACAGTCAGGTCACGCACGATTCCCGCGTCAACATCCTCTTTTTTTGTTTTTTTCTTGTTCGTAATCTCAGCAAATGATTATTAATATTATAGGTATCTAGTTAGTTATCTATAGGACTAGAGGATTAATGTCAGTAAAAGATAAACCTGGCAGTCCGTTAATCTTCTTAGGCGGAATTCTGTTTCGGTTCGCGTCTAAGGTAATTGAACAATTAGCTGCGCGCTGCGCGATTCCTCCGATTATGTGGCGTGGCGAGTGGACTGGCAAGTTGAGTAAATGATTCGGATGTTGTTGAATAGATTCGTCGAGGGCAGTGGGAGTGATCGCGTAATGTGGGCGCGCGCGCAGCGATGCTGGCTGGCTGGGTGCGGCCGTGTACGATGCAGGTCGTTGAACCGGCTTTGTTTGCCAACTCAGCCAGCACAGCATGCACGGCTCGAGAACTAGAATAATATTATTGATGACAAGCGACACGCTCTCCCCTACTGCCAACACACCTTTACATCTGAGCTTTGGTCATCACAAATCAACTCGTGTTGATATCTGTGCACATTAGGTATAGCTTTAGACTGGTCTATCGATTCGATAGGTATTCGGTATATAGTTTGAAAGTTTCAGAACCGTAAACACGTTAATTTACCAAGGAAACTCAATGATAATGGCAAACAATGTAAACGATGGCTCGGCGCTTTGGCACAGACCGAACACGAAGAGAGAGCGCCTGGTTATATGGAGATATTTATTCTTTCTGCCTACGTTTACAAATGTAAACGTTTCAACATACCTATGCGTAGTGATAAACAAAGACTTCGTCGTCGTTGCTTCCTGAATCATCGAAATGTTCGTTAACTTGTAAATGCAGCTGTTTCGTGATGGACAACATTTGTTTTTTGAAGTCAAATTCAATCAGCGTATTACCCAATTCATATGAAGCGGGCAGCGGCATCGGAGACTCGAACTCTTTGCAACCGGTTGCTGTCCGCTCCATTACGGAGGTCAACTCTGCCAACGACAACAGCGCTTCATTTACTATATCTATACTATAGGTTTCGTTTCCTTATTACTTGTACCTACTAAGCATGCGTCATGAACGGGCAAATCATACTTCTTTATTTTAAGCGCCATTTGGTGTTAAACAGGGTAGGGTTGGGTAGGCATATAAAAAAAACACAACCGAAGCTTTTCCTTCGACTCTGAGCATTATTTTATTTTAGATCGAAGTAGCCCAAATTGTAAATTAAACTATCTCAGCATCAAGTTCTTGTAACAAGTTTTCGGTTGGTAGCTCTGACTTATAGACTAGCCTAGCAAGAGTCTAGTACTATTTTTCTTTACTTTCCCAAAAGGCACTGGCTCTGTCACGCGTCGACAGAACACGGCGAAGCGCTTAATCTGATGTGATTGTTCTTTTGTCTCCAGGAGTCGGCCGTTGCAGCAGCCAGTCGGGCAGCGAGCGGGAGTCGGACGAGAGTCCTCACGCGGAATCGGCTCCCGTGCCCATCCCTGACAGCGAGGATCTGCAGCGGCGCAAGGAAGAGGCGCGCAGGAAGCGCAGGAGGAAAAAGCGCTCCGGCAGCTCCGTGGTCACCTCGTGTTTCCAAGGTACGGTACCATCACCATTCGCCATTCATACAATATCTTAACTAGTAAGGTTTGGTATGGCTTGGTTGATGGTAGGACTTTGATTAAGTCTGCCTGGCTACCACCATCTTACCTAATTCTGTCGCCATAATGACAATTCTAAAATTGTTATGACCCGGCATTTAGAGGTAAGATAGCCAGTTCCTCAGTTTGTTGAGGATTCCGGGTGAAGTGCGCCTCCACCTTCGGTCTTATATCAACTTGTGTAACCAGGTGAGATGAAGGCCAAGTGCTTACCCGTCGTACAATAATAAAAATTAAAGAAAAAACCAGGTGAGATGAAGGCCAAGCGATTACCCGTCGTACAGTAAAAAGAAAATGGGTAAGTAAGCTCTTGACCTCAAAACGTGGATAGGACCTTGTGGCAAAAATCCTTTGCCACAAGGTCAAGGTTTTTGGCAAGGATAAGGTCTGCGATGGAGCGAGCTTACCCAGAGGGCACTAGCTCTTTCGCGCACCAACGGAACACAGTAAACTGCTTAGCTCTGGACGTCGGCAGGGGGTGGTCGCTAGCCAAGCGGGTCTTTGCTGGTCCTACCACCAGAGTGAGCCTTCGCTTTTGTTGCCGGGGTACACCACATGACACGTTTTACTTGGTCTTGGTTTATTCTTGACTGCCCATTATCAATCCCTTGCCCTATACCAGGTTGAGCTTGGCAACTCAACATGCTTTCCTTCTTTCACTCACACTCGATATCGAGTCAGCTATCAAGCATCTTATCGTAATTGTTATCTACGAAGCGAATCTAACAATCACACATTGACTCCGTAGTCAAAAAACCTAGAGATAACAAGATTGCAATTACCTTTATGCGTTATTGAGAATATCTCACATAGTTATGGCAAAATTGTCTTTAAAATATTAGTGTAGATCTCTCGGATCTTTCTCCATTATCACTTCCTTTCTTTATCTTATCTGTTCTGTGTACGCTGTAACTGTTACTATTTCAGGACAGAACAGCCCCATTTTTATTTATATTTCTTTCTTTTCCTTTCATGAGTGCTATAAATGGTGTAATAAGATACGTGTAGGTATATGTAATAGGCATAGTAAGCGGCCCGACGCGACGGTGTGACTCTTGTCCCTTAGGAAATGGGTAAGCCTTAGGTGTGAGACGCTACCTGCGTCGACACCCTAGCGCCATCTCATCTACCTGGGACATCAGTTAGGGCTGGTGCGGTGGCTGATTCGGCCGAGGATCACAAAAGGCGCTTGGGTCCGTGAGGAGCCGGTGCCCTCCGGGTTTTCAAAAATCTTGCGGGGCTTTTGATTGAGGTGACATGTGACCCAAGGGCTGGCTCTCATATATAATTAGCATAGCTATTCAGCGTGGCAATGCAGCCAGTGTCTTGGGCACGCTTCCGTCAGGTACTGGTCTTGAACAGTTGAGTTACCTATAGGCCGTTTGTAACGGTCCTTAGGTAATCTGACTGATTCCTTTGTACATAGTTAGTTTAATAGTACATTTTAAGTAATAGGCATATATGTTTGTTGCAGACTTATATAAGTTGACGGGCGAGGTGCTGGGTGAGGGTGCATACGCGTCGGTACAGACGTGTGTCAACATTTACACGGGGCAGGAGTACGCAGTGAAGATAATCGACAAGGTACCGGGGCACGCCCGCGCCCGGGTGTTCCGTGAGGTGGAGACCTTCCACTACTGCCAGGGACACCCTAATATAATCCAGCTCATCGAGTTCTTTGAGGACACAGACAAGTTCTATCTTGTCTTCGAAAAGGTGAGTCATCGGAAGTTTTTGAAATGGGACGCTGTTGCTCGACTGGAGATTACCTAGGTGAGGATACCTCCGGGACACCGTCGGAACACAGCGAAAAACTTAGCGCACTTCAGCAGGACGGAGGTCACATGCCAGGCGGTCAACAGTTCCAGTAACCGTTGACTATATAGGTAATGACCAACGATTCCGTTGCCCGAGTCTCGGAAGTCAGAAGATTTGCATGTACGGCCGTGCTGGTCTCCTATGAAGAAAACCCCTCCAATTTGACTTTTGATTTTGGCTTTGACTATGGTTAAAATTATGGCAGACCCAGTTTAGCAGCAGGTTTGTCTGTATGTATCTATGATATGGGTCAGTTCTTGGAAACGTGCACATGATGGGTGACGAATTCCAGTATTAAAGGATCAGTAGAAAAAAAAGCTACTTTTTCCTGTAATAGGTATATTTTATACTGATCAAGTGATGGCAATAAGCCCTCTTGATCAGTATAAAAAGACACACACGTAAAATTTTTACCTTACATAAATAATATACTCTTGGGCCTAGGGCCTATAAACACTGGTAGTAAAACGGTTAAAATATTATTTAGCCGCGAGACAAATTAATCTCGGGATTGCTGAATATTCATAGAAAAATGCAAAATAATATCATTCAGAGAATTCGATCCACGGTCACGCTCGTTGATTTAATAATGCTGTTGTATCAAGTGTTGGAATGTTCATGATTCACAGAACGCCATATGTACCTACGTACAGCTCATATTTTGTAATATTTCGGTGATATACCTACGCCACTACGCCACACTACGATTCCGCCACCACCATTCCATAATATAAATTTCAAACGCACTAACTATTTCACATTTGTTTGAAATTCCCTACTCCCCCTACCCATATTTTGTAATATTATCCTTCATCTCTCTTGGTTTCAAGTTATGATAAGGCCGAAAGCGTTTTCCACCCAGAATCCTCAACAGTCTGAGGAACTGGCTATCTTATCTCCAAATTCCAGAGGGAGAATTCTAAATTGCTATAATTTAAAATTGGTGTTATGTTGATATAGCCAGTAGGACTTGAACAAAGTCCTATTACAAACCAAACCGTGCAATTGTGCTTGGTTTGGTTGGTGATAGTAGGTGATTGTACCTACTCCCTTGGGGATCGAACCCCCTGGATCCGGTGGGCGAACCACATATTAAAAGAAAGTCGTGTTAGTTACACTATTTATAACTCAAGAACGGCTTTACCGCCAGGAGACGGACATAGGATACTATTTATTCCGTTCGACAGCGTTCCCGTGTGATTAAAGCCAGGAGACGGACATAGGATACTATTTATTCCGTTCGACAGCGTTCCCGTGTGATAAGAGCCAGGAGACGGACATAGGATACTATTTATTCCGTTCGACAGCGTTCCCGTGTGATTAGAGCCAGGAGACGGACATAGGATACTATTTATTCCGTTCGACAGCGTTCCCGTGTGGTTAGAGCCAGGAGACGGACATAGGATACTATTTATTCCGTTCGACAGCGTTCCCGTGTGATAAGAGCCAGGAGACGGACATAGGATACTATTTATTCCGTTCGACAGCGTTCCCGTGTGATTAGAGCCAGGAGACGGACATAGGATACTATTTATTCCGTTCGACAGCGTTCCCGTGTGATAAGAGCCAGGAGACGGACATAGGATACTATTTATTCCGTTCGACAGCGTTCCCGTGTGATTAGAGCCAGGAGACGGACATAGGATACTATTTATTCCGTTCGACAGCGTTCCCGTGTGATAAGAGCCAGGAGACGGACATAGGATACTATTTATTCCGTTCGACAGCGTTCCCGTGTGATTAGAGCCAGGAGACGGACATAGGATACTATTTATTCCGTTCGACAGCGTTCCCGTGTGATAAGAGCCAGGAGACGGACATAGGATACTATTTATTCCGTTCGACAGCGTTCCCGTGTGATTAGAGCCAGGAGACGGACATAGGATACTATTTATTCCGTTCGACAGCGTTCCCGTGTGATTAGAGCCAGGAGACGGACATAGGATACTATTTATTCCGTTCGACAGCGTTCCCGTGTGATAAGAGCCAGGAGACGGACATAGGATACTATTTATTCCGTTCGACAGCGTTCCCGTGTGATTAGAGCCAGGAGACGGACATAGGATACTATTTATTCCGTTCGACAGCGTTCCCGTGTGATTAGAGCCAGGAGACGGACATAGGATACTATTTATTCCGTTCGACAGCGTTCCCGTGTGATAAGAGCCAGGAGACGGACATAGGATACTATTTATTCCGTTCGACAGCGTTCCCGTGTGATTAGAGCCAGGAGACGGACATAGGATACTATTTATTCCGTTCGACAGCGTTCCCGTTTGATAAGAGCCAGGAGACGGACATAGGATACTATTTATTCCGTTCGACAGCGTTCCCGTGTGATTAGAGCCAGGAGACGGACATAGGATACTATTTATTCCGTTCGACAGCGTTCCCGTGTGATTAGAGCCAGGAGACGGACATAGGATACTATTTATTCCGTTCGACAGCGTTCCCGTGTGATTAGAGCCAGGAGACGGACATAGGATACTATTTATTCCGTTCGACAGCGTTCCCGTGTGATAAGAGCCAGGAGACGGACATAGGATACTATTTATTCCGTTCGACAGCGTTCCCGTGTGATTAGAGCCAGGAGACGGACATAGGATACTATTTATTCCGTTCGACAGCGTTCCCGTGTGATTAGAGCCAGGAGACGGACATAGGATACTATTTATTCCGTTCGACAGCGTTCCCGTGTGATTAGAGCCAGGAGACGGACATAGGATACTATTTATTCCGTTCGACAGCGTTCCCGTTTGATAAGAGCCAGGAGACGGACATAGGATACTATTTATTCCGTTCGACAGCGTTCCCGTGTGATTAGAGCCAGGAGACGGACATAGGATACTATTTATTCCGTTCGACAGCGTTCCCGTGTGATTAGAGCCAGGAGACGGACATAGGATACTATTTATTCCGTTCGACAGCGTTCCCGTGTGATTAGAGCCAGGAGACGGACATAGGATACTATTTATTCCGTTCGACAGCGTTCCCGTGTGATTAGAGCCAGGAGACGGACATAGGATACTATTTATTCCGTTCGACAGCGTTCCCGTGTGATAAGAGCCAGGAGACGGACATAGGATACTATTTATTCCGTTCGACAGCGTTCCCGTGTGATTAGAGCCAGGAGACGGACATAGGATACTATTTATTCCGTTCGACAGCGTTCCCGTGTGATTAGAGCCAGGAGACGGACATAGGATACTATTTATTCCGTTCGACAGCGTTCCCGTGTGATAAGAGCCAGGAGACGGACATAGGATACTATTTATTCCGTTCGACAGCGTTCCCGTGTGATTAGAGCCAGGAGACGGACATAGGATACTATTTATTCCGTTCGACAGCGTTCCCGTGTGATTAGAGCCAGGAGACGGACATAGGATACTATTTATTCCGTTCGACAGCGTTCCCGTGTTTCTTGACATAAAACATCAGTCACTATAAAACGAGGTATAACAAAAAATAATCAGACTTGGAATAACAAAACACAAATGAAAATTTTATTTTTGTAAGAAATCAATATTAAACCTATTTCTATTACTCAAAAAGCTAAGTAGTTTTGTCTATGAATGGGGTGAAGTGAAGTGAAGTTTAATTACTAATGCCGCGACTTTGCGCCTGATAAGAAAAAAAATGTCGTGTATCACAAGGTACTTAAGTGAAGAGCAACCTATGTAATGAAATGCAGAAACAATAATAAATGATTAATGTATCATTTATTGATTCATTTTTTTTTTCTAATAAAAAAAATAACTTAATAAATTCGAAAATCGGCTTATTTATTGCCTTTAAGGCGGAACAGAGTTCGCCGGGTCAGCTAGTAAATAATAAATAGCACGTCCGTCATTCCAGTTGAATACGAAAAATTAATAGGCATTTTCTTAAGGCTCGCTCCATCGTAAGTCATCCTTGCCCAGGCAAGCCGCGAGGTCAAGAGCTGACCCAACTGTCTACCTATTACGGTTCATGATATACAGCCCGCTGACAGACAGACGGATGGGCAGATAATGAAGGCTTAGTAATGTTGGCACCCTTTGGGTACAGAACCCTAAAAATTGAGAAGTTTAGGTATCTATTTAAAGCCAGTCTCACATGTTTCGTGCTACTGTTACAAGAAGCGTAGGTATATATTTAAACACGCTGCGAGAATTTAGTCATTCCATATGTTTTTAGGTCATTGTATTGATATTGAACGGATATAAAATGTATGCCATTTATCATGTGTTGTATGTAAGGTCACCAATTTATTGTCTGTGAGATAATATTCGCAATAACAAATTAGTAATATCGTGTATTCGAAAGGCTATTGCTTGAATATTTGAGATTAAATCTTTATGACTTTATTATTCATGAAATAATACAAAATATCTTCGAGAAATTCATATAATCCCGGCAAGTTGGCAGACTTATGATGATAAACAGCGTAATAACGCTTCAATTACTTTTATATTGGTGCAATTTCTCATATCGTCAGCAGATACATCGAATGGCCTGATATTAGATACAGCATTGTTTACACAGACAGTATCGTGTTGTGTCTGTTTCTGTGGCAATTTATCTGCATACGTTACAGACATTCATGATAAACTTTTGCACCAATTGTATTCATTTTATCATCGCCTTTTTTTATTTTACAACGGGGAAGCGCTTGGCATTCATCTCTGGTGCCAAGTTATAAGGCCGAAGGTGGAAAAGCACGTCTCCCGGAATCCTCAATAGACTGAGGAACTAATACATACACTAGGTATATAATAACGATACTACTTAAATCGACACCTATCGGCTGTCTTACTAAATAAACCCACATTATGTTCATTTTAAATAGAAGCGTTTGAAGACCAAACATACCAAGTTTATCTAGAGGACTTTTAGCGTTCGATATTTCTTTATTGTTTGTAGGTTCGTGTTTGCCCTACACGAGTCTTTGACAGTTATTCAAGAAACAAGTTATTTGTTTTTACTTATCTACACATCATACATTTAAGTAGGATAACCCGGAGAAATGCATAGGTAGGTACATTGTACTAGGTAGGTATAATTATGAATACAAAACTAAAAACTCAGTACCTATACGCTCTAGGTACAGACTCAGTAGTAGTTCTCTCCCATACAATAAATTGTGTTGATGTGCCTATTTCACAGTGTTGCTTTTAATTAAAGATAAAGATAATTTTATATATCAAAATTACAGGGTCATCAAACTAAAACTATGAATGTGTTTATATTTATTACAGTTTTGTTACAAAACCCTTACCTTCCGTGCTAGTTTTCAATTTAATTTGTCACTACATATTGTTATTCATTGTAGGAAATAGTTTATTACCTTGTAACCGGCTGTCCAGTTTATTTTTAAAGTTGTTTATAGGAGGCAGTAACAACTTCTTCAGGTAGACTGTTCCAGTTTCATTTTACCCCGGTCTGATCTATGAGTCTCTTTCAATGTGTGAATGGAATACGAGAGCCAAAATTGATACTCCGCTCTGCCTTCTTTGAATGCATCGTTACGTCAATCTGCTCACTAACAGGCCCTGGGTACTCGAAGAGAATTCTAAATTGTGTCGTCCATTGTTCCAGATCAATGGCGGCCAACTCCTGTCACGCATACAGGAGCATCAATACTTCTCCGAGCCGCAAGCGGCAGAGATCGTGCGAGAGATAGCGAACGCTTTACACTTCTTGCATGGCAAGGGCGTCGCTCATCGCGATCTTAAGCCGGAGAACATTCTATGCGTACACCGCGACAGGCTCTGCCCGGTGAAGATCTGTGACTTCGATCTCGGTAGCGGGATCAGCTTCACCTCCAGCTTGGCTAGCCCGCTCGCTACACCGCAACTAATGACACCGGTAAGACATTCAGCCCTACATATGTATTTTTATTTAAAATGTCTATTATAGACCTCGAAACTTACGAAGGTAAGGATGAGGTCTATCTATGATGGAACGAGCTTTCTTCGGAAGGAATTAATCTTTTTAAAGATGCATAAGGTACCTACTTGGGTATGACCGTGAATATAATATAGACACTCGCAGCCGATCCGAGTTTTAGTATAATAATTTTGGATAGTTTTTCTTTCACAGATAAATGGTATTAATTCAGAAGTAACTATACTTAAAGACATATCCATATTAGTATGCGATAGATCCAAGTTTAAGCATCTAATAATATTAGATTGATATATTTTTTCCGTGTCTAGTGCGTGTTTTCTACTTGATTTTCCTACTCGAACACGTTTGCGTTTACCAATATGTATGAAATATATATTTCTATTCTATTCACCATCAACGCAAATCGAGTAAACTTTAATTGCAACTCGCACTAGGCACTCTGATGATTTCTTCAAGATAGGTAAAAGTACTCGTATCATTAGATATTGGCAGTCTGCACATTATTATGTCCGATTGCCTTTCTGTTATTTCATCATTTGATGTTAAGATAATTATGTCTATATTTATCTTTATCA
The DNA here is from genome assembly GCA_951394065.1 of Venusia cambrica. Classification (NCBI taxonomy): domain Eukaryota; kingdom Metazoa; phylum Arthropoda; class Insecta; order Lepidoptera; family Geometridae; genus Venusia; species Venusia cambrica. The sequence continues at coordinate 3,929,010 of OX596036.1, forward strand.
GATGGATAGCGAAATACTATCTCTGTCCACATATTTTTTCAATCTATCATCTACTTACTCCTAGTTAATTATGAAAACAGAAAAATATTTATATAAACACGTGTCGATTTCATTTTTTCAAAGGGACTGACCGGATTTGTTACTTAATATTTTTCCGTTTACATATTTAAATGAATGTCCGTAAGGTGACGCCTGAATCAATAAGCTAGTTGCACTAAATTGCACTTGCTTCATTTAATATGTGGTTTGAGCAATTGGAGTTGATTTGCCGTAACTTAAACAATTTAAATTTTGCGCTCAAAAGGTTTGACCACAACCTCAACCGCAGATCTTGTGTTGATACTGTGTTAGTCGAACTATTTCAGCAATGTAGACCGTTTCAAAAAAAACAATTGAATTATTATAGCTTATAAACAAGCCGATTCTCTGACCTTAATCGGGATGGTGGGTGGGTGGCTTGCGTGCACAAATTACTTACCTATTAGGTAGGTACTTATCGATATATATATTGCCTTTCTTAGTAGGAAGGTAATCAGTTTAACGCAAATTGGACCAACAAATATTTGGAGGTGATAGTAAATTGATAATTACTCAAATATACTTAGTGAAGAGGTAGAAGATAGATTTTAAAATCACAGATAGTTCTCGGTGTTTACCATAAATGTCTACCTATTCACAAAGTTACAAATCAGAAGCAATTGAGTTTTCATTATTATTTGCATCGACTTTAGAATTGTTTATCGGCGTTCTTAGTACTATCATTCTATCGCGTCGCGTTGTATCGCTTTTGATACAATTCATTTCCTTTGTTGCTAGAAGCTATTTTACTTCTTACAATCACCGTGACCAATAATGCCGGTTCCAACCGCTGGTAACCATTATACGTTACACTAACTATGTCTTATTCAAGGCCGTAGGTAATGCATTCAAAGCATGCTTTTACCGATTCGAATTTCATCATTATAATAACCGTAGGTGCACTGTGGGTATATATTGACATATCGTCATTTCCCATGAATGCGTTTACGTTACGCTACGTGAATATAAAAGTCTCATAAGCCCTGGTTTATTATGTTCCTTTGCAACAAAGAAACCTACTTGTTCAACGGTAGCACGTTTATTTCGATATCCTTATTGAATTTGAATGAGCTTCTTATAATCATGTCCTGTGTTTGTGTCATTCATTGAACTACAGTTGCAAAGAATCGTGATCTACGTAGAGGTACGTAGGTGCTATACTCTTTTCTTGGGAATGACTTCGACAGGATGATCGCAGGCCAGGCGGACATTTACAGGTCCTAAGAGGTCTGCAATCATATAATTGAATGCTGGTCCAATCCGAGCTCTTTGTATCTTAATTCTTGTTGATAACACCTCCAAGTTGTCAAGACTAAATTTTCCAACACTGACATTATATCGTAAGAAGAATTAGATAGATTAGGAACGCGTTCGGCAATGAGGCAAGAGGATTTTTTTAAGAAAATCTTATTTCTTAAGTTTCTGCATAAAGTTGCAGGACCATGGGAGGATGATGGGTACCTAAATATCAGGGTCCTAACAGCTGACTCATTGTTCTCAGGTGGGAAGTGCAGAATTCATGGCACCGGAGGTGGTGTCCCTATTCGCGGGCTCGGCTGCCAACCACTACGACAAGCGTTGTGACCTATGGTCGCTGGGCGTCATCGCCTACATCCTTCTGTGCGGATACCCACCGTTCAGAGCTGACTGCGGCGCCGATTGCGGGTGGGAGCGCGGCGAGAACTGTCGCGCCTGTCAGGACCTCCTGTTTACTTCTATACAGGTGAGACATTGACTTTTATATCATCAGTGTGTCTAGTGCGAGTTTTCTACGTGCTTCATACCGTTTGCGTTTACCACGATTTGTATGAAAATGTATACCTATTCACCATTCGCGGTGAGCAAACGGGAATCGAGTGAACGTCGATTTGCACTAGGCACTCTGGAGTCAAGCTATGATGACGCAGAATGTGTAAGAAGTGGAAGCGTACTTTACCTGGAGTCTTAAATAAACTGAGGAACTGGGTATCTTACTTCTAAATGCCAGAGCCCCGGAACACAACCATTTTAATTGTTGTTATGGCGTCATACTCAAGTAAGATGGTGGTAGCTAGCCAGGCGGACTTTAAACCAATCTTCGCCAAATTCTACTCTAGATACCGGAATTTCAGAAGAGCTATAATGATACATTAAATGTTTTCATTTTAGCAACGAAATTCCACTCAAAGTGACTTTGACTTTGACTTTGACTTTGGCAGCCATGTCAGCAAAACACTCCTATTCCTTATTTTATATTCCCGTTGCATCAACCATGGTCGCGGGCGACTGGAACGCAAGAGCTACCGTCGAAGCGAAAGCGATTATAGAACTACCCCCGATATCAATATCCAAAAAAGTTAATTCACATTAGGCCGACACACAACACTGATACATCAACACAAGACCTCGCGAATTACATCTATCTATCACTGGATTACAAAATAATGAGTTCTGATCACAGAACAATGAATCTAATGTGTTCTGTTGTTCTGATCATGAAAGTTTAAAAAATACCACTACTATTCCTTATCATGTGTTCTGTGGTTCTGATCATGAAAGTTTAAAAAATACCACTACTATTCCTTTTTTTATTTCTTCACCCTCAAGAGCGAACATATTGAGAGAGAGTGGTATTTTGTCCACAGGAGGGTAGATACACGTTCCCCGAAGAGGAATGGGCGCACATTTCGCACGACGCCAAGGACCTGATCCGTCAGCTGCTGGTACGCGAGGCCTCTCACCGGCTGAGTGCCGAGCGCGTGTTGTCGCACCCGTGGCTGCGGCGCGCCGACGCGACGGCGCAGGCCCGCCATCGCCCGCTGCAAACCCCCATCAATATCAAACGGTGAGTTCCCACTTCTCATTGCCAAGGTAATCTTCTATGCTCGTTTTTCAAGTCCCGGTCCTATGGCGGTTACAGTGCCAATGAGGGATGCGCGATGTTAAACCGCGCGTGTGTGAGTGAAATGAAAGCGCATCATTTCGAAGGAACTCTTTATATACACTAACGAACTAGACCAAGTAAAAATCCTACTCCATATAAAGGTCTAGTTTTTTTATATTTTAGCTCATTTATTATGTTGTTCGATGACGTTTTTGAAGTCCCAAACTGGGACTTATTTTTAGACCTTTTAGAATAACTCGTTGATTTCCTACTATTATACGAGTAGTAGGTAAACCAAGATAAAACGTAGGTTAGGTAACATTTTGATCACGATTTTTATTGAATCGTCGATTAGAATACTTAAAATGTGACCGTTTCGGCTGGCCGTATACTTCTATAATGTTACTAATAGTATAGTTAAGTTACTAATAATGGTACTAATAATAAAAAGAAAGCTTCACCTTGCATACGACCGACACAATTATAGATGAGCATACAAAAGCATCTTTATCAGCCATTAGCATTAAACTCGTTATCGCGTCTGTTACAGAAACATGTCCGCCCGCAATTTATCTAACTTCGCGGAGTCGGCGATGGCAGTGAACCGTGTGATCGCGCAGCACTTCTCTATGAACTACTCGTACATGGAGCGTCCGGCGGGCGCGCTCCGGCACAGCAAGTCCTGCCACCCCGCGGGACGGCAGTGCGCCATGGCCGAGGAGGAGACGCCGCTGGGCCTGTCGCCGCCCACCGAGTCCGGCCTGATGCGCCGCCGCCAGGCCGAAGCCCCCGCCCCGCCGCCGCTGCCCGTCCACTAACGAGGACACGCGACAGGCCGCGGCAGGCACACGTACCACCGAGCGCGACGCAGCTCTCCGTGCCAACAGATTCCACCAGTGATAGCTGTAGCATCCGCGACGGTGACACCCGGCGACGGTTTTATTTGAGCCTTTTATATATTTTATATGAGTAAACGAAAACGACTGAATAGTTTTTATCGATAGAGTATTTTGTGAGTTTATGTTGGAGCGGTCGCCGCTCGGACCGACCGCGGTCGATAAATAACGTATTAAATGGAGATAGTTGTGCCGACCCAACCATCCATTGTATTGATTTATGAATATGAGTAGTTTTCTTTTGGATTTGAAAAATCCGTTTTGAAATTTTTGAGCTTATTGTATTTGTGTATTGAGCCTTTCGGTTTTGGCCTATCCGTTTGCAATAAATAGAAATTATGTAATTTTTCGATAGAGTTTTCGGATTATACTAGTCTGCTAATGTGATTGTATTTGCATTTTACCAACGATGGATTAATCTACGTCTCGCTAATTAAGAATGAATTGATCTAATGTATGAGAATAACAGTTGATAAGGGCAATATGTGACATTTTGCTGAGAGGTGCAATGCAAGGACGTCGCGTGGATGTGTACATACAATACTTTCATTGCTAGTACATAGAGTAGGTATGTATGGATTGTAAAATAGACTTTGCTTTGTAAACTAACGAGAGTAGGCACTTTTGTACTGAAATGTCATATATGACTCGGCTATGTTGGTACATAATAATTATGTAAGTTGCAAGGAGTTCCATGGAGCTGCCATAACGATGTGATCCGTTTGAATACTTTTTATATTGCTGAGAAAATGAAGAGCTAAAGTAGTGTAAGTTAGACCAGCTAGACTGTACCTGCGAAGGAACAAGATTGGAGAAAGAGGAAAAATCTGTCGGTCGTTATAGTTTCCTTATTCAAATAATTTATATTTTGCTGGTTGTAAAGTTTATTTACGTTATACGATCCGATGAACTTTATCCAATCTATTCTTTACTATGTTTACGCAGATTGTTAAAATTTTGTTTCGACTTAATAAATAATTGATTTTACTATCATTTTGAATTACAGATGTTTGGATTTTTATTTTGTTTTTTTTTTTATGTAAGTATCTCTATGTATTTGAAAGACCCTAAACACATGTTAGGTAGGTTTTGCATGCTAGGTATCAACCTTGAAAGTTTCATATCAGTACAACCTTTAGGATTGGTTGTATTCTTGCCTTGAATAAAAACAGATTATACGTAGGTAGTTATAGTTAGATAACTACCTATGATCTGTTTTTATTTTATTAAATAGATAATAAAAATAACACACAATAAGTAGGTAACCTCCCCATTTGCTTATTAAAGTGACCATAGTTAAGATAAGGAGGTATTGGTACTCCTATTATTGTACCTGTCAAAATAAAGGAAGTGATATATGTAGGTACTTAACAAGTTTATCACTGTGACAATAATCTAGCAGCCTTATTATATCAAAGGACAATAACATTTTGGTTGGAACCTATAATATCTGGGAAGTGAAATACCTACATTAAAAGCAGCTTTAAAAGTTGGATTTAAGGTATCACATAAAAAAGTATAATAGCATATTCACTTACTTAATATGTATCTAATAAGATAGATAATTATAATATAATTTATATCTAATAAAAAATAAAAACTCATACCTACTCAATATGAAGGTAGGGGTACCTACCTGTGCATTTCAAAATGTACCTACCTACCTAGAAGTAGGAAGGAACCTACACCTAGGTAAATTCAATTTTGACCCTAGGTACTTTTAGTCGGTAAACCTTTATAACATGTAGTAGGTAGGTACCTAAGCCATAACCATAAGCAAGTAATTGGTCAGGTAGGAACAACTACCTATAGCTGAAGAGCATGAATAAAACTGCAACGGAGCGGGTCCGGCAAGCTGGTAGGTATTTTGCCAAGCCATGAGACCTAGGTAGGTACCTAGATAAGATAATAATATTGGCAGTATAGATTAATAGGCAATTAAATTAGTTAAGTAGGTACTCACGTTACTTCTTTCAAGGTGGAAACGCCTGGCTGGAAACAAACCAAAAAGGTCTTCACTTCACATCTACAGCCCATGCATGGCGTGCCAAGTGCCAAAACATGTGTGTCAGCAGGAAAATATCTTCTAGAACGAATTGAGAGCGATATATGCTGTATTTGTGTGCAAGTATGAAATTTGTGCATGTTACCGTTTTGGAATAAAACTCGTAAAACGTTTCTTGCTGGAGCAACGTTCTTCCAGCAGGAAAATTGTAAACGAATGACCGTAGCCATTAGTGACATATATGGGCAGATAGCTTATATTTGTGCATAAAAGTGAGCGAAAAATAGAATTAGTGGGCCTTAAGGTTATTGAGATATTTCATTTCCTGCTGGGGGAACGTTTTGAAGAATCGTGTTTCTCGTAAAACATTAGATGTGCTCCCGTAAGATAAACATACGTGAGTAGCTCTTCATTTGTGCGTATTTGTGACATAGTAATATTATCAAAAATATATACCGTTTTTAAGTAATCTAGCTTTTTTTAAACCCTAAAAAGTGTCTAGCTCTTAAATGGGCAAACATACAAGTTCATTGTAAACGGTATTCGATTTTTGTTGTTATTCTATGCAATCATAAAAAACGTCAGGAATGTATATGTACCTATACAAGCGTTTTTGAATAATATAGATTAGATCAAAACTTTAAATGTTGCTTGCTGCCGATACGGCTGCGAGCGATATCTCACTTCAGCTTACCCCCTTCTCTCCGGACGAAATAGTACTGATCGTTCATAAGTATATCGCCCCTAAAAATAGTACAGACATTTACGGAATATCCTCCAACATGCTATGAACCATCGCATTAGCGCTCGCCCAAATCATAGAGTACCTATTTAAAATCTGCATTCAGGAAGGCATATACCCGGCCGCCCTCAAAAGAGTTAAAATATCCGCCCTCTACAAAGGGAAGGGTAAAAAGTCGGATATGAAATCCTACCGGCCGATTTCGTTAGTCCCCGCAATTAGTAAGATCTTCGAGGTAGGACTAAATAAACGACTTTTAACCTTCATAGGAGAGGGCAATATTATTTATAAACAGACAGTATCACAGGGCCGGGTGCGCCACAACGGACCTGGTGCGGGAGGTGGTGGTCCGCAGTGTCAAACGCGCGCGCGAAGTCGGCCTCTGCGTGGCATTGTTGTGCTGCGACCTCTCGCGCGCGTTTGACACTGCGGACCACCACCTTATCGGCAAAAAGCTGAATTTCTATGGCATTCCCGGCCCTTTACTGTCTTTGCTGACCTCGTTCATGGCCAATCGCACGCAAAGCGTGGCAGGGGACGGTGGAGGAGTCAAGTCGTCAGAGATAGGTAATGACATGGGAGTGCCACAAGGTTCGTGTCTCTCAAAACACTGTTCAGCCTATTGCTGAACGACCTACCCAGTGCTGTCAGTGACACGGAGATCTACATGTACGCAGATGATGTGGCCGCCATAGTCAACGCGCCGACAGTACTCGAACTGGAGCAAAGGTTGAACGGTGTGGTCCAGAGACTAGAAAAGTAGTTCCAATCAAACGGTCTAGCTTTGAATAGGGAGAAGATATTTTTCATGACATTTCTCCTAAACGGTTCAGCACCGCCTCCCATGTCAGAGACCGCCGGAAACACCCCACTGTAGATGGTCCAAACAACAAAGTTGATGGGCTTTCAAATCGATAGCGGGCTTACTTGGGAATCTCACATCGACGGTGTTTGTGCCAGGCAGTTTTTATGAGCTGCCAGTCAATTAAAATAAAATTAAAAATTGGACATAATATTCAAATTGTATCATAATTAATTTTAATGACAAATATTATCTGTAATTTATGAAATGTGTACTTAATGTACCTAATATTATTATAAATTAGAATTATACCTACCTAGGTACCTGCTATATTTGACTTGTAACTTGGCGTTATGAATAAATGTATTGTATTGTATTGCAGATTTTTTTTTTCAATCTAGTACGTAGCTCCTAGCATGAGTTTTCGATAACTCTCACGGTTTCAGACTTAGCCTCAGTGGCCCTGGAAAAAAAAACATCCTGTATATATTTTTGAAATGTGCTAATAAAGCCATTTCCTTTGATACCCAACACGGTATCAATAAACATAGTTTTTTTTAGTTTATGACTTTATGTCCTCTAGAGAGCGCCTCCTTTTTGATTCGCCGTAGTCGAGTAAAATGACGTTGACGTCAAAATGCAAGAAACCGTTTCAAACCACGATTGTGAGTTTATACCTTAGAATTAGAGCGGTTATTGAAAATTATATCATGAAATTTTCAGCTTCACACGTCTCGTATTAAGGTTGTTATTCTATGGAACCCATAGAATAACAACAAAAACCAAATACCATTTACAATGAACTTGTATGTTTGCCCGTTTAAGAGCTAGACACTTTTGAGGGTTTAAATAAAAAGCTAGATTACTTAAAAACGGTACAGATTTTTTATAATATTAATATGTCACAAATACGCACAAATGAAGAGCTACTCATGTATGTATATCCTACAGGTGCACATCTAATGGTTTCCGAGAAACACGATTCTGCAAAACGTTCCCTGAGCAGGAAATGATATATCTCAAAAACCTTAAGGCTCACAATTCTATTTTCCGCACACTTTTATGCGAAAATGTAAGCTATCTGCCCATATATGTCACTTATGGCTACGGTCATTCGTTTAGAATCTTCCTGCTGGAAGAACGTTGCTCCAGCAGGAAATGTTTTTCACGTTTTATTCCAAAACGGTCACATGCCCTAATTTCATACTTAGTACGCACTAATACTGCATAATATCGCATAAGCCTTTGTTGAACTCAATTCGTTCTAGAATATACTTTCCTGCTAGAGTAATGCACACAAAACCCCGAGAGGAGAGTACCTATGCCGTTTTAGCTGCCACATTCTGTATGGGACACAGTATTTTTTTTCTATGATCATGCCTCATGCGTTTAAGTTATGTAGGTACCGAATAGAGCAGGCAGTAGCGATAGCTTGTAAGTAGATACGCATTTCTATAAAATCAAATCGTATATGTAGCTTCTCAAGAGATTCTCAATATCAATAGTCATATATTAATTGTTTCTTAGGTTCACGTTTACGGTTACGGTTTACGGTTTGATTTCAAATGTTCGCACAATTTATGAATGATTTAACATGACAGTCCATTTCGTGTTCGTGGCGTTATTATAAACATGACAGTGACATTGACATTGACATCATATGTCGCGTTCATGGTCTAGCCAGAGAAACTATTTTCCTCGCTAGGATGCACTTACTGGAACATTTTATAGTGAAGCATTATACATAATTGTACATGTCGGTGTTTCACCAACATTTATTATTGAATGATACACCGATCTTCGTAGAACTGCAAACTACAGGAACGTTTAACTTTTTTTTCTCTATGGGTGTGTGGATTGTCAAATTTTGATAAACATTTATATGTTGCCAAGTTAAAAATTCTCCTCAAATCATGCCATTATGAAAGCAAGTTAAGAAATATATTATTTTTTTCTCATTCGAGCAGAATAAGGGTCATAACTGTCTATATTTTAGTGTCTTGTAGGTAGGTAATGTAATGTTATGAATTGTGAATAAAATATATGAATTATCATAAATATGAGTCTTAGTCGACCATCCTGTACCATCTTCATATTCTTCTTTCATTCCTAGCACAATCATGCTGTAACATTGAGCTAGGTGTCTTGTATATCAACTTGTATACTAGACGTACAACATGGCTGTAATAAGAGGAGCTATAGTGGATAGGCTTCATTTTTGTTATTCTCATACAATACATAGGTAACATTTACATGTTTATGAATACTTTAAGACTCAAACAGACAAAATTGTGTACCTACCTTCTAATGTAATAAATACTTTTACTTTTGTATTTGTTGACGTATACAATTAAGTACTTATTCATAAATGAGTTTTATGAGCTTATGAGTAATACCATTCTTGAAAATGGCAGCGAGTCTAATCCTTTAAAGTTATCTCTTCCATCAAAGCCTAAATGGACAGAGAAACAAGATTTAACAGTAGGAAATAGTATACAACGACAGTAGAAAATGCCATTAACAATACCAATCTATAACCTGGACCTAAAGAACAGATTGAGAGACGTACGTACCGTGCGTACCTTCAGAAAAATATGAATTAAAGATTGGGTGATCTGGTAACATTCAAACGTCAAAAAAATCAATCCAGAGGGCGCTTTTTAGAGCTCGGCCACGTAAGTCAGGGTCGTATTTTCATCCTAGATTTATTCTAATTACGCTATACGCTATAGAACATTCTTAGACATTAAATTATGTGAGGATGGTATAGTGTTATTCAAGTGCTAGTGAAGCGAATTCTGCCCTAACATTATAAAAACTGCGGTAAGTCGCATCAGAGTTGACTCAATCCCATTTCGCCCTTCCGTCATATTTGAAGTGAATTAGCATGTTTTAATTAAATCCTAGTCGATATCATCCCTGCTATTGCAAATCAAACACAAAACAATGAAAAGCACGTGATAGGTTTTGGCTTGCGGAGGTAACTTGCGATTTTAATGATATTCTGATATTCGCTTTCAGGTTTCCAGATTGACCAGCCATGTCCAATTTACCACAAAACCCGTACAGTAACGCGCAGGCTCCGCTAGCAAATGCCAACCCGGCTGCAGTTAATCCTAGCCCGTTTGCTCAAGTGCCATCAAGCCAGCTACCACCAGGATATGTGGGAACAAAGCAAGATGTTAACTCAAACAGCCCCCATCATTTTATGTCAGTCCAGAACCATGGCCTACAGAATATTAACCACTACAATCAGAGTGCTAACAGTTCTCCAGCCTTCAATCAATCAGGAATACTGCCACCAAGTTTTACAAGCCAATCATCACCAATCAAACCACCCTTAGGCCCGACTAAGACCTCTATCCCATCAAATGTTTCATCCACATCAGGGAGTCCTAGCCCTTTCAATGCTAATCCTTCCCCAACCCCCTACCAAACCATACAACAACATCAGATTAATGACAATGCCCCACCTCTTGTTTCATCTAGTCAGTTCAACCAACCATTGGTAAATGGCCCTCCCACATCTATATACCAAGGTACATCTTCAGACCAGTTCCCAGTTACTTCAACTCCTGTAAACTCTCCACTTGTCAAAATACAGGGAGGGAATGTTCCTTTAACCCAGGCATTTGGACCACCAGTATCTAAGACAGCTGGTACCATAACTAGCCAACCCAATCCTCCATTTTCCAATCATATGGAGGGTCCTAGAAATAGTCCTTTGATGCAAGGGTCTCAAATTAATGGCCCAGCTGGACCAATGTCACTAAATGGGTCATCATTACCGCCTGTTTCTTCTTTTGGGCATCCAAAACCACTAGCAAGTGGGCTGCCACAAGCTTCTAAGCCAGGGCCTTTTATCAATGGGCCCACAATGAGTGGCCCTCCAAGTAGACCTATGGCTGAACCAATGAGAGGATCTTCTATAAGTGGGCAACCTACAAGTCTGCCACCTAGTATTGGACAGTCAGTGAATAGACAACCAATGCCTGGACCTCAGACCATTGGGCCTCCTATGTCGGGACCACAATCAAGTGGGCTTCCTGTGTCAGGATCTCTAACAAGTGGGCCTAATCTGTCAGGACCCCAATTAACTGGGCCTTATCCGTCAGGACCACTGATGACAAGTGGACCTATAATATCAGGCCCTCAAACAACTGCATCTCCTTTGTCTGGACCAACAAGGACTGGGCCTATAATGTCTGGACCGCCAATGACTGGGCCAACAATGGGACCTCCTGGTGGGAACCCTATGAGTGGACCTGTCAATGCACCTCTTATGAGTGAACCAATGAGACAAGCTTATCCTGGTCCCCCAAGAAATGGACCCCCTGGTTTTATGGGACCACCTGGCCCGCAAAGTTTGCCGCCAAAGTTTCCACCTGGCCCACAAAGCTTACCCACCCAGTATCCTCAACAACCACCTATGAATCATATGAGCTCCCCAGGGCCTAATCAGGTTCTGCCAAGTGGACCTCAAGTCTTACCAAGTGGACCTCAAGTCTTACCAAGTGGACCTCAAGGCTTGCCAAGTGGGCCTCAAGGCTTGCCAAGTGGACATCAAGGCTTACCAAGTGGACTTCAAGGCTTACCAAGTGGACCTCAAGGTTTGCCAAGCGGCCCGAGTCAGCAATCTCAGAATGGGCCAAAGTCTAACATGCTGAGCCGATACCCTCAAATGCCACCACAACCCATGGGTCAGTACCCACAGCAATACACCACTCAGAACATGACCCAGCAAATGGGGAATCTGAGCATCACCAAACAAGGGTTTGACCAGCTGTGGGGCCATCAAACAGTAGACCTGATGTCGTGTAAGCATATCCTGCCCGAATACCCTGAGGAGGTACCGGAGGTTAAACTTGGGCCAGGGTTCCCCGACGCTGTTAACTGCAGTCCAGAGTAAGTCGATTTTTACTACTACTATCAAGTGTCAAGCTCTAAATTTAGATGGATAAGAATCCTGGGTCTCCTTGTGAGTTTCTAGATTGCCTAAAACATTGTTTAAGCCTGATTGTCTGACTGATTGTCATTATTAAGTACTGCTTACTTGTTAGATGACCAATCCGACATAAGGTGTGTAACAGCTAACATGACAAAAAAGGCTGCTTGAATGAATGAATGAAAATTCTTTGTTGTACACCAAAAACATGTAGGACAATTGACAATTTTAACACAAAAGTTGGCAACCACTTGTTTCTAACTGCTTGTTAGTATCTTATATTAACTGAAGAATCTAGGTAGGTAAATATGCTATTAGCCCGAGTCCTAAGTAAAACTTTTGGTAGGTATACATAATAGGTACCTATTTTTGTAATATTTACCTGCTCTTGTTCTTATCTCATGCAATGGCTGACAAATGTATTATTAATATTTGTTATGAAAATACTGGACAATGAACTGGTTTTCATCTAAACAACTTTGTACTGATTTGTTTCTATTGTGTTACTACAATTGCAGTAATTGTCCAGGGAAACTGTTCTGTCTGTTCATGTTAAATGTAAACAATTAACAGATTTTTTTGCGGTTTTCACTTGGAGGGATACCAAAGGCAATTTGAATAACCTCTTGTCACAAATTACCTTTTCTAGCTTTTGTAGTTATTAATGTAGGTTATAAGAAACAGTTATCACATACTAACTATAATGACTGCTAGTGAGGAATAAAATACTAATAGAGTTTGTCCTCTTTGCAATTACGAGTTGGCCTTCTATTTTTATTAAATACCTACTAGTGGTACACATGGGACATTGTTGACAAAAATCCTTTCTTATTACACCCATACCACGATAGGAACTTACTCTAAAAAATTCCTTATTTTTTGCGGAATATTGAAGTAAAAGTGTACTAAAATTACTGCTTTTAACGTCAGCTATCTGTTAGTGAATGCCCCGCTTAAACCGTTTTAGAGTCCATAGGTAACATTATACACATAATATAATCAACTTTAATATTAAGATCTTTAGTCATTATTGGTTTATACTTGTGGGAATACCTCCCTCACATAAAATTATATTTAAAGGTTGTGCAGCTGATTCCTATCCAACCTATCTGACTATCAACACTGCACAAATTACGTAGATCTTATTCATGGCATAGACATCGCTTTATTGTGTTGCACTTTTGTTCTGCTAGTGTAAGAATTGATAGAAATTCCCTTGTGATAACGAAAAGCACGGTTTCTATGACCATGGCGGGTTAGAGACAGCATTAAAACGATATAAAAAGAGGTCGGCAACAAGCATCATATGGATTGAATGCTCATTTGCCAACTTTGTTGTATGACACAAATAATGAAATAAATGCTGCTACTCATTTGCAGGTAGGCATTTAGCTAGAACTGTGCTGTAAAGCACTCACGGTGTGTGTTACATAGAGAGCGGGACTCGGAGCACTCATCGAGTCAATATGTTAGTCGCCCTTTACTATAATTGTGAGGGCAAACGACATTCGGCTTAGACCGCTGTCAGTCAGAAGTGTACCTATCGGTGAACTTAATTTGGTTGCTATAACCGTGTTACAAACTGTACGTAATTCTACATAGATACTAGACGGTTCTGTTATCAAAATTGAGATAAGTATCCTCTGTCGCTCATAGAGTCAGGTACATGAGATAAGTAATCTTTGATTTCACTGCCATATTTGCAAGGCTTACATTTACTGTGAAACCTAACAAATTGATTAATATTACACGCACAGTCACCAATGCAATTCAGTGAACGAAGACACCTCGGTAGCATCAGCTGGTCGCTATTCAAATCCATTTTCCAGTTGACATAAAAATAAATAAAATACTTGTGTGGCCAAGGGTATGGGCCTGCCATCCGATACGGAGGCTGTAGACTTTTCGGTTTATGTGCGCACTTGACACATGCTCTGATGGTGTAGGTCACATCGTGAGGAAACCGGCATGTCGATATAGGACCAATAATCCGAATGGCATCTGTTACTGGCTAGTACTCCGCTAAGCGGCGATGAGTTTGCAACCTGTCACGTATTGAGAACTAGCTATAGCAAACCGTGGGTTTTGGTTGGTATAGTTGGTGGTAGGATGACAACAATTCTAAATTGTTGTGCTCCGCCATTTAGAGGTAAGATAGGCAGTTCCTCAGACTGTTGAGTTCAGAGAAATACACTTCTACGCCTTATCATAACTTAAAACCAGGTTAGATGAAGGCCAATCGCTTCTCCATCGTATAAAAAGAAAAACGGAGATCGAGATATTGATACGACAATGACGACGCAGTTTATTCATCAGCTTACAGTATTTAGCGTTTCATGGTTATCTACTTATATAGGTTCTAGTGGTGAAAAACTGGTTCCTTATCAGCTAGTAATTAATTACACTGATTATACACTTATTCATACTAACATCGTTTGCATGAGAAACATGGGTTGGCTTGACTTAACATATCATACACTAGCAAACGGGCGGGACTTCTTTCTGTCATCCGGTGGGAAAATTCTTTCGTATCGCACTCCTGTATACCACGAAAAGGCTACTCCAATCCGATCAAATAAAAATCCGATATTTGACATCATGGGTTTATTGTTATTGCGGCTTATTTTTTTTTCTAAAATAAAAGTAACCCAGTGAAAGTTTTTTTTTTACTAGTACCGCTTATCCTCAAGCATTTAGTAAAAACCTGTTATTTTGACAAACACACATTTATATGTAGTAATGTGAATTGAGAACCTTATGCCTTGTGATGCTATTTAAATGGAAAATTACATCCTAAATTACGCAGGCGCCGCCGCCGCTGGTACCAATTGAACAGTTGACATTGGCTTTGGTTTGGCATGTAAGACCATGACCTGAATTTTAAAGACCGCTAAAGCTTTCTCATGCTCAAGATTCGTAAATTATACAGTAGTCAGAACAACCGCGCTTTATGTGTGCATGTAAAACTAGCCAGAGGTAGCTCCTTTTACTTATTTGTGAAAACCAAAATGAAAATGTTTTTTTTTTTTATCATTTATTGAAAGGCTTTTAAACATAATGTTTATGTCAGCCTCATAGGGTCCGACACCAAGTAAACAATCAACAATATAATCTTAAACACAAAACAAAATAGAAGATTTAGCAAATCTACCTTCTCAAAATCATGCATGTGCGACATGGTACGTAAGTAGGTACCTGAGCCAAGCATTAAAATGGTTATTACCTTCCTTTCCTAAATTGGTTTAGACTTTTATTTATATTTACTTGAAATTATGACAATATAATCGAGATCCGCGAGCAAAGAATATTTCTCTCTTTTATTTATTCCAATTTGGAAAAACAACAGCTATATATAATGTCCTTAAAATCATAAATAGAAATACTTAACAGGTATTCACTAAGTAACATTGTAATTTAATAAAAAAATAACATCAAAGCAGAAGAGCTTAAAAATACAAGGTATACAAACGATTTGAGACTTCCTCGCAAGTCTAGGCAAGTCTTCACTTTTCTATAACTTGAAAGAGCTATCGCTGCAACTCGATCGATAGTTTGTGAAACAGGGTGCAAAGACCTGTTGTACTGACATTGCTTAGAATGTCCGATTGTGGGAAAGGTCACTCTTGAGGTTACTGAACTGAACACATATTTAGTTTTAGCAGATTGAGAAACATAATGTTTGCAATTGGGATATTACAATACTGTTTATTTTGTAGACTGATTACATTCTTGTGCAAGCCACCAAACCTATTTTTATTCTGTATCTACAAATAAATTGTCGCACTGACACGCAATACAATAACGCGTTATTCTGCGCCACAGATAAGCAACCCCTACAGTTGTAATAGGAGCAATAAAAACATTTACCGACCTGCACACGTCGCTATCTCCAACAATTTAGTGCGTATTTCTAGTTATCACTGACACCAGCATTCAACGTCAGTCTTGCTTTATGGAAAGTGACGACGCTGGCGCGATAGCCACCCCCTTCGCGAAGTCGGTATTCTGCAAGCCGTTATTATCATAGAGTACGTTATTCCGCCGTCACCTATCTATAAAAAAATACCTAATTAATTAATTAGCTAATTATCAACCACATTTGATTGATATGTAATTTATTAGGATCAGGATCAAAAAGCGCTGCGCATAAATCATTTATGATTCGCACTGCAAACATTTTTAATAAGCTACGTTCGTATTTCCTGAACGTTCGACCTCAACCTTCAGGCATTTTGTAGGAAGGCTCGCGCCATCATAGGTTTAATCTTTCCCTAGGTAAGCTTTGAGGTCAAGTGTTGACCCATCGTATATGAATTAAGGCTATAGCGCACGCACTTGTCTAGAAGAAATATATTAAGCCAACAGAAACAGCAAGGAAACCGTTTTCAGTAACGATTTTAATCGCATCATCGGTGTTGTGGTTTTCCCACAGGTGTCAGATCCAGAGGTTTCGGGTTCGATCCCCAGGGGAGTACAATATTGTGCTTGGTTTGGTTGGTGGTAGGACTTTGTTTAAGTCCGCCTGGCTAGCTACCACCATTTAACTGAATCTGTCGCCATAACAATAATTATAAATTGTTGTGTTCCGCATTGAGAGGTAAGATAGCCAGTTCCTCAGACAGTTGAACATTCCGGGTGCCTTATCATAACTTGCCATCAGGTGAGATAAAGGCCAAGCTCTTACAGTACAGTAAAAATATTTGCAAATTAAATTAACCAAATATACCATGGAAAAGCAGAAAAACTGATATCGTTATATTGTTCACAGAATTTTCAGATGCACCATCAATCGAATACCAGAAACGAATAGTCTACTTCAGAAGTCGAGGCTGCCTCTGGGTATTCTAATTCACCCGTTCAAGGATCTCAATGTAAGTCAAGGGTTTCACTTCATCATCTCCCTGCCCTGTATCCTGCACTAAATGGTGTTGAGACATCATGGTTTTCCTTCTAGTCTTCTTCATCAGTCAGAATTCATCTCAGCGCTCACAAGACGCAATAATAGTCATAAAACCATTAAGTGGGTACATATCCGGCAGCATTGCTGTGTTTCGGTTTGAAGGGTATGGTTGCCGGAGAAATTACGGGCACACGAGGCTTCTTGTCTCCATAGTTTTTTTTTTATTTCTATAGTACGACGGGGAAGCGCTTGGCCTCACCTGGTTACAAGTTGAAATAAGGTCGAAGGTGGAAGCATACTTCACCCGGAATCCTCAACAAACTGAGGAACTGCCTATCTTTCCTCTATATGCCGGAACACAACAATTTTAGAATTGTTATTATGGCGACAGAATTAGGTAAGATGGTGGTAGCTAGCCAGGCGGACTAAACAAAGTCCTACCACCAACCAAACCAAGCACAATATATTGTACTCCCCATGGGGATCGAACCCGGGACTTCTGGATCTGAAATCGGTGGGTTGAACCACTAGACCGGTTAAGGTGGAGGCGGTTAAGAAAAGAGTATAAACAGTGTAAAAAAAAAGGTCTTCAAATCCGATTTCATCAATTGATTGAAATATGCAAATAATGCGTGTACAGGAAATACCGGAAGTAATACCGGTGTCCAATCTGTTCAGTACTTCATGAGATAAGCAAAACAAATATGTCGCTTATACAATGAATTATTAGCACATATACATAATAGTAATTTGGAGGTATTTAACAATAAATTAGTAAAATTTAAGAACGACATCTTAGCCATTCTTATTGAAGAGTGCGCTACAAATCAGTAAATATGACATTATTTGCATTTTTCACCAATTTTATTTTTATCAATGGTCTTATATTATTTTATATGTTATTATTTTGTGTCTAATTTGTTAATATTAATCTTTTTCTTCCCTTTTTATTGCGTAACACAGAACTGCTGTGTACACATTCTTGGATCTAGTTATAAAATCTAAATCTAAATAAAAAAAGCTAAATCAGCTGCCTACCTGTCTGCCCAATGAGTGTATTTGTAAGAGATATTATGTAAGTGAAAGTATGATAGCCCCACATAATCAGTTTTACCTCACTGAAGTTAATGGCTTGCGTGGATTACATTCAAAACATTATCGCTCTGCAGTCACAACTGTTCAAATATACAATGAACTGGCCTCGCGTACTGAGTTTCAAAGTGTTACATCATTGAGTTTTTACGAGGACACAACTTAAACATACATCACATATCAAATGAATACTCCTTCAATAGTACATTAATGTCCACAGCTGGAGAGAGCATCCTCCAACATTGGGCTTTGTCATCACCACACTTGGCAGTAGGATCGGTAATCGCAATAAAGGCGTTCGATAATATAAAATACTAGTGAAACCAGCGGGAATTCGTTCAAACTCCTTTCTTAGTGCCCCTAAACTACACAAGGAAGCTACCCTGCAAATTTCAAGTAGGACATATAACTCCTATTAGGCTTGATATTTTTTTTTTTTTTGTTTTCAGCATTTGCCGGTGATACAGTGCAACACAATAGTGCGGTGTCGGTCGTGTCGGACGTACATCAATCCGTTTGTATACTTCGTCGACGCTAAACGATGGAAGTGCAATCTATGCTTCAGAGTTAACGACTGTGAGTTTTGTTTTACTGTACACTTGAAAGCGATGCAACTTTTTAGTACACTGTTTTTTTGTATCAAAGCAAATTTGCTTTGGTACAAAAAAACAGTGTACTAAAAAGTTGCATAAAAAAAAAACAAAAAAAAACCCGTCGCGCTTTTTATATGGGCTTACATACATATTACGTCCATACTTAAATTACAAGTAGGTATAATTATGTGTTTAGTGATTCTTCGCATTGGCATGGTATATTTTATGTTTGCTGGGATTTAAATCCGAACCAGATTGAATATTGAAAAAAAATGAAAAAATGAAAATGAAAAAACGTTTATTTGACAGGCATCATTATTACAAATATTATTACCTATGGTCTTTTTGTAATAATGATGCCTGTCAAATAAACGTTTTTTCATTTTCATTTTTTCATTTTTTTTCAATATTCAATCTGGTTCGGATTTAAATCCCAGCAAGCATAAAATGTATTGTGTATTGCGTATTGAGTATTGAGAAACATAACAAAATATATGTACGTTTTTCAGTACCGGAAGAGTTCCTATTCGACCCGGTCAGCAAGTCTTACGGCGATCCGTCGCGCAGACCGGAAATCAAGTCGGCGACTATAGAGTTCATTGCCCCCGGAGAGTACATGCTGCGGCCGCCGCAGCCGGCCGTCTACCTGTTCCTGATGGACGTCTCTCAGATCGCGAGGGAATCCGGGTACCTGCAGGTAACCGCCTCTGGGGTCTAGTGGTCCACTGATATCAGATCCAAAGATCCCGGGTTCAATCACCACGGGGAGTACAATATATTGTGCTTGGTTCGGTTGGTGGTAAGACTTTGTTTAAGTCCGCCTGGCTAGCTACCACCATCTCACCTAATTCTGTCGCCTTAATAACAATTGTAAAATTGTTGTGTTCCGGCATTCAGAGGTAAGATAGCCAGTTCCTCAGTTTTTTTAGGATTCCGGGTGAAGTGCGCCTCCAGCTTCGGCCTTATCGCAACTTGTTACCAGGTGCGATGAAGGCCAAGTGCTTACCCGTCGTACAATAAAAAAAAAAAAAAATTGGTTAGCAACATTTATCGAGATAGCTAAGATTCAGGCGTTATTTTGCGGAAATCCATTGTTCAATATAAATAAACCTAAAAACAGAAAGACATTTAGTAACAAATCCGCTAAATCTGTTTGAAAAAAGAAACAAATCGACCCGTGTTTCGCCTCTATACGAGGCATCCTCAGGATATATAGTCTTGCTGCTAAGTTGACAAGCTCTCTGTAGACGTGTTTTTTCATCTCACCTGGTTTCAAGTCGATGAGGCCGAAGGTGGAAACGCACTTCACCCGGAATCCTCAACAGACTGAGGAACTGGCTATCTTACCTTTAAATGCAGGAACACAACAATTTAGAATTGTTGCTATGGTGACAGAATTAGGTAAGATGGTGGTGGCTAGCCAAAACAAAGTCCTACCACCAACCGTGTCAAGCACAATATTGTACTCCCCCGGTGACCGAACCCGGGACCTATAGATCTGACATCGATTGTCAAACCACTAGAACACAGTATAATGTTATTTTAATTCGAGAAACGGGTATTTATCGCGTATTTTACCTATATTTATCCCGTCATCGGCGGGGTTACACCAGCTGTGGTCGCGGGCAGACTCTCAGACTCACAGTATAATGTTTAAAATTATTTTGCATACATATTTGCATATGTTGCACGCCGTTGTACGGTAGAATACATTGTGATAAATGATAAATGATAAATAAATGATAAATGATTTATTGGTCTGTTGAATCATGGTAGGTATAAGTACTAAGGTCTAATGTAGTAATAGTATCACAGATTCTACCTAGTAGGTATACAGACACTTCAACTAAGTTCTAAAGCATGCATTATACAAAGTGTTTCATTAAATTAAATCTGAGAATGATCAATTAACAAATAGTAAGTAATAAAAACAAATAATTCCAAAAACCAATTACATCTCAATGATATGAGTAAGATTTAAATTGTGTCAATTAATAAGTAGTCGATAGGTTGTGGATAGTGTGCCTGACCTGACATTACTACCACCTATGTTAAACATGTATATCGAGCAATAAATAATACTTTACTTTACTTTATTTTTGTCTATGATTTACGTGGGTTTTTTTTTATAACAGGTGGTATGCGACACGCTAAAGGCGTGTTTAGACGAGTTGCCCGGCGATGCGCGCACGCAAATCGGATTCATCTGTTACGATTCGCACGTGCATTACTACCTGATGAGTGAAGGTCTATCGCGGCCCAAGGAGATGACTGTGCTGGATATTGAAGGTAAAACAATTTACTAGCGACTTTTTCTCCGCGAGTTTTTGAAGAGAAAACTTCATTTTTCATCAAACGGCATTTTTTGAGATGGGAAAAAACCATTGAACTCGCGACACAATACCTTACCGACACCACTTTTGACACATTTGACATATTTGACATTAAACACATTGTCACGTTATCTTTACAATCTTGAGGTACGGGTAAGGACCGTTCGGCATTTATTGTGATTGGTAAAAAACGTTGAACTCGCGACATTATACACCTTTCACACTAAAAATATTACAGGACATTATTTACATTTACCAAGCCTCATAGCTCAGTTGGTAGTAACGCTGCCTTCTGCGCTGTAGGCTGTGGGTTCGATTCCCACCCAGGACAAACATTTGTGTGATGAATATTGATGTTTGTTCTGTGTTTGGGTGTTGTATCATATAGTACGTATGTATTTACAAAATAATTTAAGTATTCTGCCCGTAATCTAGTTCCCATATTACAAGCTATGCTTAGTTTGAGGCTATAGATGGCGCTGTGTAAAAATAATGTAATATTTATTTATTTGTACATTTACATACATTTGTGTTCCATTGGTACGCGGGAGAGGCCCGCTGGATAAGCTCGCTGCATTCTATACCGCATCCTTGCCTGTGTATAAATTGCAAATATACATAAATTGCATTAAAAGTTTCCGTGCAAGTTTTGAGGCTAAGAGCTTATTTCATGTGAAAAACACAGCACCATCTAGCCACAACCTAAGCATATTCATAGCACACCGCAGAAAGCAGAACTAATACCAAGCAATAAGGCTTGTCAAAAGTACATGTCACTGTCGTTATTTTTTATTTTATTATTTTTTTTATACTACGAGAAGACGGGACAAGCAAGCTGGTGTTAAGTGTACTCTTGCCTATGACACAGCCTTACTGCATAGGTCACATCCACAAAGAACATAGCCTACACGGCACTGCACTTGCATCTTGAGGCATAAAGGTGTGAAGCCTCACGTACCCGTAATTCATATGTTTTATCATCATCAATATCCCCTTTTAAATTTAAATTAAGCCCTATTATTATTCAGCCAATTAATTGTTATTACTTGTCCAGTAAATGTGTGATTAGATAACAGTAATAATTGATTGCCTCTCGAATTGCTTGCATGAATTTTTTGCTTACTTCGAACATTTTAAACACCTTTACACAGCTTTTTTTTTTGTAAATACCTAACAAACATCTATATATATATTCATCTCACAAATGTTTGTTCTGGGTGGGAATGGAACCTACAGCGCAGAAGGCAGAGTCACTACCAACTGAGCTATGTGGCTTGTTATGATGTTGTATGACCGGCTCCCTGCCTGACGTCAACCCTCCTTGGGAATATTAGTTTGTAATGTGTGTGTATGATAAGGAAATAAGGATAAGGAGTGGGAGATACCATGGTGAGTGTGACAGTAGCAGCTAGAGCTGTCCGGGGTTCCCGGAATGATTCCGGATAGATTACAGCCTCCAGAGGTAAGAGAACAATATTGTGCTTGGTTTGGTTGATGGTAGGAGTTTGTTTAAGTCCGCCTGGTTCGCGACCACCGTCTTACCTGTCTGTCGCCATAACGAATATTCTAAAAATTGTTGTGTACCGGCATTTAATAGGGATAGCCAGTTCCTCAGTTCGTCGAGGATTCCGGGTGATGTGCGCTTCCACCTTCGGTCGTATCATAACTTGGAACCAGGTGATATGAAGGCCAAGCGCTTTCCGGTCATACAAAAATAATATCCGTAATCTAGTTCCCATATTACAAGCTATGCCTAGTTTGGGGCTAGATGGCGCTGTGTGAAATGAATGTCTTGTAATGTTTATTCACTTATTTTTTATTTATTAACACTTTGGATATATTCTTCTATAAGCTACTATATGTAAAAGAGACAAATTAAGAAATAAAGAAACAAATTAAGCCTTATACAATTAAGGCTTATATTTGTTTCTTTATGTTTTGGCGTAAAATGTTAGATGTTAGCATTTTTGTCTTAGACTTAATTTGTTACTTTACGTTTTGGGGTAAAATGTTAGCTGTAATCTTTTTGTTTCTATGTGGATTAAGCTAATTTATGTAAAAGAGACAAATAAAGAAACAAATTAAGCCCTATAAAATTAAGGCTTAATTTGTTTCTTTATGTTTTGCGGTTAAATGTTAGATGCATTTTTGTCTTAGACTTAATTTGTTTCTGTATGTTTTGGGGTAAAATGTTAGCTGTAATATTTTTGTTTTCCATGTGAAAAAAAAACGGATATTTTTTTTGTATTTAATATTTTACCCGTTTTTACCCGTGTTGAATCTTGTCTCCCGTTTTCCAGATATATTCCTGCCATCGCCGGAGTCGCTCCTGGCAAATCTCGGCGAGAGGCGAGAGTTGATCAATGAACTACTGACAGTGCTGCCTCAGAGGTACTCTTCTCCTGGAGTGCCTACTTCGGCGTTAGGCGCTGCCTTGCAAGCCGCGTACAAACTTATGGTAAGTGCATGGAGGCTTTTTTTATTTTATTGTTTGACTAGGAAGCGCTTGGCCTTCATCTCACCTGGTTGCAAGCTGAGGCCGAAGGTGGAGGCGCACTTCACCCGGAATCCTCAACAAACTGAGGAACTGGCCTGGACTGGAGATATGATACAGAAATTCGGAATCTGCGTCGGTAACCCCGTAGCTCAGTTGGTTAGAGTGTTTCCGGCTTTAGGAAAAGATGCGGGTTCGAGTCCCGTCGCGGGTGGTGAATTTTTGTGTCATTATAACATATGTAAATGTTGTGACCACGTGCAAACACTTGAAAAACAAAAAAAAAGTTTTAGAATTGTTATTATGGCAACAGATTTATTTAAGATGGTGGTAGCTAGCCAGGCGGACTCAAACAAAGTCCTCCCACCAACCAAACCAAGCACAATATTGTGTTCCCCATGGGGAAATAACCAAAATAACCCAACCACTAGACCACAATTTAGAGGTATGCCTGAGATTTTTGACATTTCCGTGTGAAGTGCGCCTCCAATATCGGCCTTAATTTGTAACCAGGTGAAATGAAGGCCGAGCGCTTTCCCGTCAAACAATCGAACAATATATTTTACCTAAGTCACTTCTCACCCAAATCTGTCGCCATAACAACAGTTCTAAAAATTGTGGTGTTCCGGCATCTAAAGGTAAGGTAGCCAGCTCCCCACACTGTTGAGGATTCCGGGTGAAGTGCGCCTCCACCTTCGGCCTCATCTTAACTAGTAATCAGGGAAGATGAAGGCCAAGCGCTTACCCGTCGTACAATTAAAAAAAAGTATCTTACAATTCAATTCAATTTAATTCAATTCATTTATTGTTTGTGAACCTAGGTATAATATATGTTATAACTTAATTGAGAAACGACTAGGTCCTACTAAGGAGCAATACAAACATTACAAAGTTACATAATTATACAGAACAATTAATATAAATGTAATATGTACTGTCAGATATGTTATAAAAATTTCAATCGTAATTAATAATTATTCCAAGATAAAACTGTAATAAAAATGACAAATTAGATTAATGAATGAAAGTCATACTTAACAAAATAAACATAGTCATACATAGTTTTAACAAGCCTCATAGCTCAGTTGGTAGTAACTCTGCCTTCTGCGCTGTAGGCTGTGGGTTCGATTCCCACCCAGGACAAACATTTGTGTGATGAATATAGATGTTTGTTCTGTGTTTGGGTGTTGTATCATATAGTAAGTATGTATTAAAAAAAAAAAGTAGTCAAGTATTCTATCCATAATCTAGTTCCCATATTACAAGCTATGCTTAGTTTGGGGCTAGATGGCGCTGTGTAAAAATTAATGTCCTATAATATTTATTTATTTAGTTACTAAACGTATGTTTTTTTTTATCCTCAGGCACCAACGGGAGGGAGGGTCACGGTATTCCAAACGTGCTTGCCGAATGTTGGACCAGGAGCTTTACAATCAAGGTAAATTAGTATTAGTTACTTAGTTACTGACTTGTTTGCTCGCGATATCCTATGCTATGCAATCTCCTTACCAAACTTTATCAAGCTTAAACCGTTCAGCCGTGAAAATGTAACATACAAGTGTTCTCTAAGCTTTTATTAAGCTTCTTTATGTAAGAACTGTATTAGGCTTTATATGTTTCTTAATATTTTGGGGTAAAATGTTAGCTGTAAGCTTTTTGTTTTCCATTCAAAAAAATAACAGAAGGAAATATTATTATAATTAGTGTTAGTTACTGACTTGTTTGCCCGCGATGTCCTATCCTATGCAATCTCCATGCCAAACTTTATCACGCTTAAACCGTTCAGCTGTGAAAATGTAACATACAAAAACTGTAGTAGGCTTTATTTGTTTTTTTTTATGTTTTGGTGTAAAATGTTAGCTGTAAGCTTTTTGTTTTCCATGCAAAAAAAAATAACAGAAGTTAATAATATTATAATCAGTATTAGTTACTGACTTGTTTGCCCGAGATGTCCTATCCTATGCAATCTCCTTGCCAATCTTTATCAAGCTTAAACCGTTCTGCCGTGAAAATGTTACATTTTACATACAAGTGTTCTTAAAGCTTTTTTATCTGAAAACTGTAGTAGGCTTTATTTGTTTCTTAATATTTTGGGGTAAAATGTTAGCTGTAAGCTTTTAGTTTTACCTGTAAAAAAAAATAGAAGGACATATTATTATAATCAGTATTAGTTACTGACTTGTTTACCCGCGATTTCCTATCCTATGCAATCTCCTTGCCAAGCTTTTATCAAGCTTAAACCGTTCAGCCGTAAAAATGTAACAAACGAATACGATGGTGAGATGAAGGGTAGAATAGAAAAACAACTTTCTAGGCCACGTTGTATTTTAAAATGGCATGTCCAATTCAGAAGTAGTTATCATCCAAGTGCTACTTATTTTTTTCTTAAAACACAAATTTTAAATATATCAAATACTTACTATTCGTATGGCTTGATTTTTTTGTACATCTTGACTATGTTTTTAGTGAAAAAACATGAAGACCGTCGATGCCATAAAATGCGATTTTGGGATTTTCACCCGTAAATCCTGTTTATAGTCTAATTTAGAGTTCATTTTAGTTTGTTACGTGCTCAAAAACACGCAAGCTCACGCACCCAATCAGTTAGTGTTTGGTTCAATTGCTCTCGTACAAAAGAACCACAGTAAAATACGTACGTACGAATTAAAAAAACGCGCCGGATAAAAAAAAACGTCATGCCAACACTACCCACATAATAACCGGTTTAAGAGGATGATACCGAAACTGTTTTCGCGTTGTAGGTATTTAGCAAACGTATGGCTATCTCGGCTTTCGCTGAAGCCGCGCTATGCGCCCGACAGAGACAGTTGCTGCTCGTGAGATTACTAGGTACATTTTTTACGGGATTTACGTTTCGGGGCATAGCTCTTTTCACCCCCTAAATTGTAACAAAACGTTTTGTTATTGGTGTCAATCGCTTGAATATAATGTATTTCGTTCATGGTTAATGGTTCAAACGTTTTATTGTTTTCGAAAAAAAAAAATGGTTTTGGAAAGACATCGAATTTTAATATTTAATTAGCCATAGTTTAAGTGCAAAAACATGACTGGTTAAGATGTTTGTACCTATGATTGTGATTTAAAAAACTGGCAAAAATAAGACGTTTAAAATTAGGTCATAATGTGTTGATAGCATGTTTGTTTTTTTACTGAAATCGGACAATATTAAGTGGTCGAAAAGAGTTATGTATCTTTGTATATAGGTACGCGATATATGATGCTCTTAATAAGAGTAAGCAGAAAAGAAGAAGGATTGAAAAGTATCGTCATCATTTTCTTACTCTTATATCCTAGTTTACTATTTAAAATTTGATTTTAGAGAAGACCCGAACGCCCGTTCGAGTAAAGACGTGGCCCATTTGAACCCGTCTACTGATTTCTACAAGCGACTCGCACTCGACTGCAGCGGCGCGCAAGTGGCCGTCGATCTGTTCCTACTCAACTCGCAGTACTCAGACCTCGCGACACTAAGTGAGTATTATTCTAGTTTATGGAGTGAATTGTATCATTGAATAAAACATAGAAAATTCAATGAAACTGAATCAAACAATTGAAACTTGCTGCCAGTATCTTGGTATGTTGATTGGGTGAATTCTATTGAGTAATGATAAAATAACACTAAAATACTACAGAATATTGTATAGATTTAAATTTCACATTCATTGTTCCTGCAATGTCTACTCGTGAAAATCTATTATTAGCTCACTGTAATCTTAATTAGTTTTAATACTGTATTTTTAGCTGTTGGTTTTCCAAAAATAAATAAATAAGTAATGTGACCCAATTGTTATTGCATTTGTGAGGACTTCTGAGCCACTTCGTAGTATATCATTATATAATATATATTTTATGCTGCGTACTGCAAACACTCAATCAGCTGTGTCAAATCTATGAATGTTTTATTTTGCCGTTTGCTTCGAAATAGCACGTCCGATTCAAAGTTAATTATGAGGGTGTAATCGGATTAGGGGTAATTTAGGTTTGCATCGCTTTACTTTTTCTAAAAACACAATTTCAGAACCGTCTTTGTGGTCTACACTGGTGTCAGATCCAATGGCTCCAGGTTCAATCCGGGCTACACAATATTGTGCTTGGTTTGATTGGTGGTAGGACTTTGTTTAAGTCCGCCTGACTAGCTAACACCATCAAACCTTAGTGTCGCCATAATTAGTTCTAAATTGTTGTTTCGTCATTTAGAGGTAATATAGCCAGTTCCTCAGTTTGTTGAGGATTCCGGATGAAGTGCGGTAGCGCACTTCATCACCTTCGGCCTTATCATACCTTGAAAAAAATCAGTTGAGATGAAGGCCAAGCTACCCTTAGTACAATAAAAAAAAGTGGGTTTCCACCTTCGGCCTTATTATAACTTGAAACCAGGTGAGATGAAGGCCAAGCTTCCCTTAGTTCAATAAAAAAAAAGTGGGTTTCCACCTTCGGCCTTATCATAACTTGAAACCATGTGAGATGAAGGCCAAGCTACCCTTAGTACAATAAAAAAAAGTGGGTTTCCACCTTCAGCCTTATCATAACTTGAAACCATGTGAGATGAAGGCCAAGCTACCCTTAGTACAATAAAAAAAAGTGGGTTTCCACCTTCGGCCTTATCATAACTTGAAACCATGTGAGATGAAGGCCAAGCTACCCTTAGTACAATAAAAAAAAGTGGGTTTCCACCTTCGGCCTTATCATAACTTGAAACCATGTGAGATGAAGGCCAAGCTACCCTTAGTACAATAAAAAAAAGTGGGTTTCCACCTTCGGCCTTATCATAACTTGAAACCATGTGAGATGAAGGCCAAGCTACCCTTAGTACAATAAAAAAAAGTGGGTTTCCACCTTCGGCCTTATCATAACTTGAAACCATGTGAGATGAAGGCCAAGCTACCTTTAGAACAATAAAAAAAAAGTAGGTTTCTACCTTCGGCCACAACTTGAAACCAGATGAACCGCCTCTGTGGTCTAATGGTTCAACCCACCTCTGGATCTGATCCAGAGGTCCCGGGTTCGATCCCCATGGGGAGTACAATATATTGTGCTTGGTTTGGTTGGTGGTAGGACTTTGTTGAAGTCCGCCTGGCTAGCTACCACCATCTTACCTAATTCTGTCGCCATAATAACAATTGTAAAATTGTTGTGTTCCGGCATTCCGAGGTAAGATAGCCAGTTCCTCAGTTTGTTGAGGATTCCGGGTGAAGTGCGCCTCCACCTTCGGCCTTATCTTAACTTGTTACCAGGTGAGATGAAGACCAAGCGCTTCTCCGTCGTACAATAAAAAAAAAAAAGATGAGATGAAGGCCAAGCGCTTCTCCGTCGTACAATTAAAAAAAAAAGATGAGATGAAGGCCAAGCGCTTCTCCGTCGTACAAAAAAAAAAAGATGAGATGAAGGCCAAGCGCTTCTCCGTCGTACAATAAAAAAAAAAAGATGAGATGAAGGCCAAGCGCTTCTCTGTCGTACAATAAAAAAAAAAAGATGAGATGAAGGCCAAGCGCTTCTCCGTCGTACAATAAAAAAAAAAAGATGAGATGTACAATAAGTACCCCATCGTACAATAAGGTCAGGAAGATGTTATAGATACCGTGTTGTTTGTTGCAGGTGGTATGAGTAAATTCAGCGGGGGCTCCGTGAATCACATTCCGCTTTACAAGACGTCGCGAGGGTGGCAGGCCGACCTGCTGCATCGTATGCTCAGCAGGTACCTCACGAGGAAGATAGGCTTCGAAGCTGTCATGAGGGTGCGGGCGACTAGGTGAGCGTAAACCTAACATTATTATATTTTTGACGTAATGCTCATGATATTTCCTTTTCTGACATTTATAATTCCTATCTTTGACATTGAATTAATGAATGAATGAACGAATGACTGAATGAATGAATGAATGCATGAGTGAACATTATTTATTGTACACCGTCAATTTAAATCTAAAGTAAACAGTACAATGGGCGGTCGTATCGCTTAAAAGAAATCTCTTCCAGACAACCTTAGGATGGAAAGGATAGTACAAATACGGTTGATGGTAGTATGTAGGTGTACCTACATAATAAAAGAGAATGAGTAAATATTGATATTTACAATACAAAACATATCTAAATAAATACGTTATAATAATTTGACTATGTTAGAATATGTACCTACCTACTTATATATATAGATATATATATACATATATGTACCTACCTACTTATATTATGAATAAACTTTGACATTGTTAGCGAGTAAAATTTATTTGGGCATAGTTATTTAATTTGGCACGTGACTACATACTTACAGAGATTTCGCTGGAATCCAATATACTTATATATGTGCATGCGATTTTATTTTGTTTTGTTTATTGTGTTATGCCTACTTATGTTAATTGTGTATAAATATGATTCCTTGTTGATTGAAATAAATGAATGACTAATTAACGTGGTTTCTCAAACCAAATAGCATATGGAGATCTCCTTTTTGACGTGTCAAAGCCTTTATAGGTCATTGAGTTTTGTTATCTAAATTTTAGTATATTGATACCAGGGCCCGTATTCACTATGATATATCGTGTCTTAACCGAGGGCAAGTACCTTAAATATTGTAGATTTAGCATTTTACTAAAAGATATTTTTAAAATAATTTAAACTGCATTTAAAGTTTTTTGAAAAATCGCCTGTCTCAACCGGGAATCTAACCCGAAAAATTGAAAAAAAAATCCCTATCACAAATTATATATATGTCGGGATCTGAAATTACTATGCAATGGTGTATCCAGTGTTGCCAGTCAACTGGCAACACTGGACGCAAGCGCCATCTGCAGGCGCTACGCGGAGTCTACGAACGTATTACAATGGTCGAGCTACAAGGTCGTAGGTACTGTCTCGCATTCCGTAATCTTGGCTACCATATAACAGTAAACTGGGAATACAGTTTAGTTTTTCTTTTTGTTTTCTTATGATTCGTACCGACACCACACGCTCAATGCCCACAAACTTTGGCCGACGAAGATGAAAATAGTGTCCAGTCGTTATATACTTGTTTGATAAAATACGTGGTTCTGTTCTGACTTTATGGCACCAGTACGATCTTGGAGTTTTCAAATCCATAGTGATTAGGTTCATTTTAGACAAGCGGGCTCTATCTTAGGCCACATCTTTACCTGTGTAAAGTGAGTGGTTTTGACACGTCAAATATTAGATAAGACTCCATTTATGACCATTTGGCTTTTAGACGTCAAAGGAGATAACACTTCATATAATTACCATTTGGCTTTGACGTGCCAAAACTCCATTAAAAAAAACGACTCCGTGGGGTCTAAAGGTCAAAATGTCCAAGCTGTTAAAATGTCTAGACGACTAGCCAAAAAAGTAAAAATGCAGAAATGTCCGAGGTGTTATAATGTCCAGATTCTACAAAGATGACTAGCCAAAATGTAAAAATGACGGTATTCCAATCGTTAAAATGTCCAGATGCTTCTATGACAACTATAAGTGCAGAATTTCAGAAGGTTCATTCATAAAGGGTGTACAAATTTTGGGTCTCATCGAATTTACTGTGGCAAGGTATATGGTTATTTTTATTTTTCACTCTGTTCGAAATTCTGCAATGCTGCATCAAGCTGCGAAAACAGTGTAACCTCCAATTTAAAGTTTTTTTTAATGAAAGAGTTACATTTCAAAAATATACGTTGGTATTTAATATTTACGTTACAGTTTATGGTTGTGTTGTGACCTTATAAACTAAACTAAACATGCTCTAAATTGGAGGTTACACTGTTTTTCCAGGGTACCACGAGTGGACTTAATATAAAAAGTGAAGGGGTAAGTGCGCCTCCACCTTCGGCCTTATCTTAACTTGATACCAGGTGAGATGAAGGCCAAGCGCTTCTCCGTCGTACAATAAAAAAAAAATATATATATATAACATAGCAACAACAAGATATTTTGGCTATACTTGGCATTTAAAAGTATTGACCATTAGACTTTTTGTTTATTTGTCGTTTTAGCAACTGGAAGATTTGGCAAGCTATCCTTTTAACAACTGGTTGTTTTGATAACTGGACATTTTGGTATTTTATACTTCTTGGTATTTTATGCTGGACATTTTAACACCTTGACATTTTGACCTTTGGACTAATACCCCCCAGGAGTCATGTAAAAAACCTTGTTGATTTCGGTAAATTTTAAATAAATACTTGTTTAATGCTACGTGGTTCTGTTCTTACTTAGCGTTATCTGTGCACAGGGGTGTCACAATCCACACATTCCACGGCAACTTCTTCGTGCGCTCGACGGATCTGCTGTCGCTACCGAACGTGTCTCCCGACGCGGCCTTCGGGATGCAGCTCAGCATCGAAGAGTCGCTGACTGACTTACAGCACGTCTGCTTCCAGGCGGCGCTGCTCTACACCAGCAGTAAAGGTGGGTCTCACGGGTAGCAAGGTCCGAGTACTTTGATTATAATGATGCAACCTTTTTTTGTTTATTGTAGTCATAGTCACAGTAATAAGTTACAGGTCATAAAATTGTGTACAGTAAAAAATAATATAACAAAATAATAATTATAATTATACACACATTATTCTCAATATGAAGTGTTTATAAAGTCTTCTACCTTTATATTTGTAAATTACACTGTTTACAAGTGTTGTTTTTACTTTAGTTTTGAAGGATTGCGTCGTTCTGCCGCATTTTACGCTATTTGAAAGGGCGTTGTAAACCTTAGGGGCCGTCACATGAACTAGTTTTGTCGTCTTGCTTAGACGTGTGGGCACAGACGTCAGCTTGTCTCTATTACGTGTATTACTTGTAGGACTGGGAAGTTCCTTGTCTTTCATTTCACTTGATTTTCAAATTATGATGAGGTGGAAGCGCACTTCACCTGGATTCCTCAACAATCTGAGGAATAATAATAGTTTTGACATTCACAAACTTACATACAACTCCAAAAGGCTGTCATCTTAAACACTTGCCGCTATGTCCGAGAGCTCTTATCCCCGAACCAATAAATTATTCTACTTATCAACGATTGCTCGTTTGGTCAAAAGCCCGCGAAATATCGAAAATTCCTCATTGTTAGAGGCTGTAAAACAAACAACATAAATATTAATAATATTTTATTTATTTTGTAGCCAACAATTAATTAATATGACATTTTATTTAACCTTAAAACAAACATGCGTGCAATACCTATCTACGGAGGTAAATTTAAATAAAATTGTACGACGAGGAAGCGCTTGGCCTTCATCTCACCAGGTTACAAGTTGAGATAAGGCCGAATGTGGAGGCGCACTTCAATCCTCCGGATTGAAGAAATTGAAGGAACCGGAATCCTCAACAAACTGAGGAACTGGCTATCTTACCTCTGAATGCCGGAACACAACAATTTTAGAATTGTTATTATCCGATCGTAGTATCTCGGTCGACTGCGGACGACTGCACCCATTGTTTTGACGAGCTCACTTGCCTACGACCGCTATTGTCTTAGCTCAACATTTGTTCATTCAAATTTTAACATTATGTTTTGGTTTTTTAACCTCATCTTGTTTTGCCATCCAAATACATGACATGTACTTACTTAGTAATTATTTCTTACTTGTCATGCCTTTCAAATGTAAAGCTAAACGAAAGCTTACATAAATTGTTTATTATTATTTTTCTCATATGAATAGCTAATTAAATGTCCTCTATGTTTCGTAATTCGTATATAATAAGTATGCCACACGTTTTAGAAAAGCTTATATTTATAAGCTTTGTAAATGTGTTATATTTTATGTTAGATACCTTTAAGGATTTTTTGCAATGAAGATTGTATCACCTTACTTATTATATTTAATATAGATCTTTTTAAATTGAAATTGATTGTAACCAGGTGGGATGGCGGCCAAGTGTTTCCCCGAAGGACATTAAAAAGAAACTACTAATGTTTGTTTGTTGGTTTGTTTGCAGGTGAAAGGCGGATACGAGTGCACACGATGTCCCTACCAGTCGCGAACACGCTACCAGACGTGTTGCATGCGGCGGACACGCAATGTATCATAGGACTACTCAGTAAAATGGGTGAGTGGAGTGCAAATATATTTAAAATGTAATAAGCACATTCAATTCCATAAATTTAAATGTGATATATACATTGGAATTCAATGTTTAGGTAGGGACTCCTCCAGGGGACGATATGTATGTGGGGAACCACTTAACATATTATAATATAAGTATAATAAGTATCTATCTAGTTATAAATAGTTAACATATACTTTACATATTTACACGAACTCATTGGGTTGGAATTTATTTCATCTTATCATCAAATGCACATTGAAATTCATTGTCAAGATGGGGGCTATCGTAGGGGACGTTATGTACATTGGAATTCATAGTCAAGTTAGGGGCACTCGCAGGGGACGATTTGTACATTGGAACAAGCCCCACAGCTCACGAATATTTTTCTGTGTCTGTGGGTGCACCCAAACATCAATATTCACCACATAAATGTTTGTCCTGGGTGGGAATCGAACCCACAGCCTACAGCGCAGAAGGCAGAATTACCAGCAACTGAGCTGTGAGGTTTGACATGTCACGTATCTTACATTTTCTATTTAAGGAGAGACTCTTTATTGAAAGATAGATAGATATATCAAATATTTATTTGACAGAGAAGAAACACACATAATAATAAAGACACAGGATATATAAAACTAACAGCACGAGATAGATTTAAACTGGAATATACTATTAGAACTAAACCTAAATGTAACAAAACATATACAGTAGATACCTAAAAGTAAGCTATGTGTGTTGCAGCACGCCAAAAAGGTTAGTCGCTCAGTGTTTAACATTGCACGGGGAAGCGTTTGGCCTTAATCTCACCTGGTCACAAGTTAAGGCCGAAGGTGGAAGCGCACTTCACCCGGAATCCTCAACAAGCTGAGGCACTGGCTATCTTACCTCGTAATGTCAAAACAACAATTTTTAGAATTGCTATTATGGCGACAGAATTAGCTAAGATGGTGGTAGCTATGCGGAATTAAACAAACTCCTACCACCAAACCAAGCACAATATGCACTCCCCATGGTGATCGAACGGCCTCTGGATCTGAAATCGGTTGGTTGAACCACTAGATGAATGATTTACTGAAAGAATTTAGTCAAATTGACATCTTTGTTCGCAACTTAAGCCAATTCAGTAAACAATTAAAATCTATTTTATATACCAATTCCTCATTTGTCAACCGGTAGAACTCTGTAATGTTAATTGTTGTCATGTTTTTGTTCACATTTTTTTTTAGTCTCCGCTCGTTACCAAATGTATCTACTCAGTTGTAAGCACACGTTTTTTTACCTTACAATCTAGATTTGTGCCTTGGTTTTATTTTTTTTAGTTGCATTTTTAATTGGTCGTAAAGTGTATTGTGTTAAATAAATAAATAAATAAACTAGACCACAACAAAGTCCTACCACCAAACCAAGCACAATATGCACTCCCCATGGTGATCGAACGGCCTCTGGGTCTGAAATCGGTGGGCTGCACCACTAGACCACAGTACTAGACCACGGTTGTAGTAGTATATATGTTGTGGTGTGTTTCCAGCGGTGGATCGCGCGCAGAGTGCGTCGCTGTCCGAGGCGAGGGAGGCTCTAATGCACGTCGCGGTGGAGGCGCTGAGCGCGCACCGACTCGCCAGTAACCTCCCCGCGGCCGCCACGGGGACCGCACTGCACGCGCCGCACTCGCTGCGGCTGATACCGCTGTACTTGCTCGCGCTACTCAAACGGGTGAGCGCTTGCTGTTTTTTAATCGACTTTCGAAAGAAGCAGATATCAATGTTTCATGTCGTCGGTTTTTTTTATATATATACATCATACATTTTTTTTTTAAATTATCAAACAAGGAACTCAAAAAAACAAAAATTAAATATTCAAAAACTCACTTTTCCAGAAAATCTACAAAAAACTA
Organism: Venusia cambrica; assembly: GCA_951394065.1. NCBI lineage: Eukaryota > Metazoa > Arthropoda > Insecta > Lepidoptera > Geometridae > Venusia > Venusia cambrica. The sequence goes on from OX596036.1 coordinate 3,964,697, forward strand.
GATTTTGTTTTAATGCAGAACTTATTTTTTTTTTTATTCGAGCACGTAACTCCTAACATGACATTTCGATAACTCTCACGGTTTCAGACTTGGCCTCAGTGGCCCTGAAAAAAAAACTCAACCTGTATATATATGTATGGTCCTCGATTACTCGGAAGACGGCTGGACCGATTTGGAAAATTCTTTTTTTGTTTGAAAGGGTATACTTCACAGTTGGTCCCATCGTCATCAGGTCGGGATCTGATGATGGGATCCTAGAGAAATCGAGGGAACTCTTCACATTATTATAGGCACACTTGAAACGATTTGGGCGTATTACCTCAAAAGTAAGGAAATACAGACCCCATATAGGATAATGCGTCTGTCTGTCTGTCCGTCCATCTGTCATCAAAATAATTGAAAAAAACACGTAATCCAGGTAAACGAAATCCTATCATATTACATGTACTTCAATGAAGACATTGAAGTCGGTTTTCTTTTTAGTCTTTAAAATGTTATTATTATATTGTTATAACCGCCTCTGATTAAACTCAGAGGGAAGCGATACATTGATCGCTTGAAATTCCATGTTAACCCACTCGTAAGAGCGCGAGTAGAGATTCTAACACATTAACACATCTGCTTATACTCGTAGTACGCCAACTGATCACAGAAAGTAACATAAATAAAAAACCCGCCAACGTGGTTTAGTGGTTAGCCACCGGTGATCCAGAGGACCCGGGTTCGATCCCCGGGGGGAGTAAAATATTGTGTTTGGTTTGGATGGTGGTAGGACTTTGTTTAGCCCGCCTGGATAGCTACCACCATCCTACCTAATTCTGTCGCCATAACAACAATTCTAAAATGGTTGTGTTCCGGCATTTAGGGGTAACATAGCCAGTTCCTCAGTTTGTTGAGGATTCCGGGTGACGTGCGCCTCCACCTTCAGCCATATCTTAACTTGTAACCAGGTGAGATGAAGGCCAAGCGCTTGTACAATATCGTTCCGTACCCAAAGGGTGCCAAAGGGACCCTACTACTAAGCATAGCCACTATGTGACAGAAGGGAATGTTATAGGCAAGAGTTGCACATAATATCAGGTTGGCTGCTTGTCTTTCTGCATCTGTCTCCATGTCGTATAAAAAAAAGAAGCTATACGGAAGCGTGCGTGATAATCTATATCTATGAACTAGTTTAAATTTGTTTTACTGGAAATAAATCGTCCCGAGGTTCGCTTACAAATGCATCAATAAAATATCTTAATAAATGAATATTGACTTGATTTGCAGAAAGCGTTCAGAACGGGCACGTCCACGCGCCTCGACGACCGAGTGGCGGATATGTGCGAGCTGAAGTCGGCGCCCTTATTCCACCTTTTACGAGGCGTGTACCCCTCTCTGTACCCGATACACTCACTGCGCGAGCACACGACCAGGGACGAGGATGACGAGCTGGTGGTGGACCCGCCGCGGTTACAACTCACTGCTGAAAGGTAACACGTTGTATGATAAGAGTGGAACACTCAGCAGGCCTATTACCGAACTCTGTTTCATTTGGGTTTCAATGGGTTTCAATTAAAATGCCTGCATTTCTGATTGAAACCGATCGAAACCCAAATGAAACAGAGTTACGTAATAGGCCTGCATGTACTGGGGATGGTAAGCGCAGCGCCACCTATCGGCTCCTGGAGTTATCAATCTAAACCATCAAGGGACCCTTGAGTAGGCCCATGAAAAACGAATGAAAAACACTTAATTGCACACCTTAAAAATGAAAACTGGATAACTTAAAAATAAATGTACATACAATGGGCGGTCTTATCGCTAAGAAGCGATTTCTTCCAGACAACCTTTGGATGGAGATGATTTCATGGCTAAAGAGGTGGTTGGTGGTGCACATATGAATTGATTAGGGTCTAGCTAAATTACCTATACGTATATCATACATTATAATGACATGCGCTTGTATTACTTTAATACACGACGTAATTCCACAAGCCCACTCATATTTGAAGTGAAACGATTTATTTCACTCACAAGCAATGAATCCAAATGTCAAAGTAATAAATAATGCGGGAGGAATGTTCGTTCCAGAGTGAACTCAAACGGCTGCTACCTGCTGGACGACGGCGAGAGTATGATCATATACGTGGGGCGCAACGCGAGCCCCGCCTTCCTCTCGGAGACGTTCGCGGTGACCGCCTTCAGCCAGGTGCAGGACGAGGCGCGGAGCATCCCGCGCGTCGAGTCGCCCGCGAGCGCGGCGCTGCACGCCTTCGTGGAGCGGCTCAACGAGGACCGCCCGTACGCGTCCTCGCTGCTCGTGCTGAGGTCAGTCGCTCGCTGAGATACCAATTGTTACCGTCTGCCCCCACGTGGGAGGATGGATACAGGGGAGTTTTTTTTTTTTTTTTTTCTCTGATAAAAATGCATTACGCATTATATCCCCGGTTGCGACCCAGCGGCACTCCTGCATCGTCTGGTTGAGGGGACATCCAGTCCCCCCCGGGAGGGATACCACAACCTCTTAGCATTCTTGTTTTGATGTTACTTTACTTTTGTCACTATCTGTCCAGTGTAGAAAAAACGAGACAAAAGTAATGAATAAAAATTCTTGATTGTACACTGAAAACATATAAAACATTATAATATAAAACAATTTTAAAACTAAAGTTAACAGTACAATGGGTGGTTTTATCGCTTAAAATCTCTTCCAGACAACCTTAGAATGGAGAGGATATAATAAGTACGTAAGATAAGATCAAAAAGAGAACGCTATAAAACGTTGTGGTTAGATACAGATAGTTTATTGGCAACTCCTAGTTACAAGTCTATTTCGGTAAACTACCTCATAATTAAATTAAATATATTTCACAATTCTTACAATAATTCATCATTCTGATCAGTACACATGTAACGCTGTAAAGACAAACCACCGCGGTCACGGTCACAAAGGAGTATATCAATTTAACGACATTTATTTCTCAAAAGAACATAGTTCACTTAAATGATAATAAACTTATTGGTTCTTATAACTAAATAAACTAATAATAAGCTAGTAAGTGAAGAATTAAGCGGGTACCGGGATTCGCGAAATGATAAACTATGCTTTGTCATTGGGCGGTCATTTTTAGAATGGTAAACTATGCTTTGTCATTGGGCGGTAATTTTTACAAGCTTTTATTCAACTTGTAATGTATATATGTAATAAGTTTGTTCGGGTGCAACGCAATTTTTAAGCAGATTTCCTCAAACAATTGAGCTGAAATTTTGTATACACATTCGGTTTGGATGACAATACATGGTTTACTGTGTGACGTCATTCTAAATCCAACATGGCGGCACATACAAGATGGTGGTCTAATTATATTTAATGCACTACTACAATACGGGTATCAAATGAAAGGGCTTGCTAAGAGTAACTCGAAAAGAATAAAGTGACGTCACTCTAAATCCAATATGGCGCACCTCTAAAGCTTGAAACGTTTGTGATATTATATAGGTAGTAGGTATTTCTATTGAACTAAATATTCTTTATTCTTATTCATCTTTACTTGCTTTTCATGCGAGTTGATGGTTAAAAACGCTTGATTATTTTCAATAAAAAAAAAATTCAAATATGTTTTGTTATTTGCAGGGATAACTCTCCATCACGACAGCTGTTCACCGATCGATTGGTTGACGACCGAGTCGAGTCCGCGTTCTCATACTACGAGTTCTTACAGCACGTGAAGACTCAGGTCAAGTGAGACGGGAATACTCGCGTGACGTGGACTTACTTGAGTGAAAACAGACTTGTGTGACGTGAAAAGACTTGTGTGACGTGAAAAGACTTACAACGCGTTCCTATATCGTCAAAACGATTCGTTTCGCCAGTGGGAACTATGAGTAATGATATATTTATTTACAGTTATTTTTCTGTTGTGCTCCGACATTTAGAGGTAAGATAGCCAGTTCCTCAATTTGTTGAGGATTCCAGGGGAAGTGCGCCTCCACCTTCGGCCTTATCCCAACTTGTAACCAGGTGAGATGTAGGCCAAGCGCTTTCCCACTGTACAATAAAAAAAAAGTTGCAAATTACATCGACTTACACTTTCGAATTACCTATCTTATTATATCGATTCGTTATCTGGCTGATAGACTGTGGCTAGTCCTAGGGACAATGAAAGGATTTAGGAATATTCCCACGGTAATTAGTCCCGTTTCATTAGTTTTTATGAAACGCATACAATTTTATAAATATGATTTTTAAGCTGTATCGTTGTAAAAGCAATAAAGTCTCAAGTGTACCTGCCGGTAAGAATTTCCGTGTGTGAATAAAGGCTTATAAATAATATACACACACACAATAATACACACAATAGTACAGTCGCAATAATATGCATACATTTCATAATTTTCAAAACGGTTTTGTATTATTTGGTAGATTTGTTACGAATGGGGTATATTTAAGGCCACTTTATCACAAAAGTAATTACAGAATTTACCAGACGTGAATATAGAAGTAAATTTTGAAAGTTATAAAGTGTCTTACCTAATTCTGTCGCCATAACAACAATTCTATAATTGTTGTGTTCCGGTATTTAGAGGTAAGATAGCCAGTTCCTCAGTTTGTTGAGGACTCCGTGTGAAGTGCGCCTCCACCTTCGGCCTTATCTCAACTTGTTACCAGGTGAGATGAAGGCTAAGCGCTTCCCCGTCGTACAATAAAAAAAGTGTCTTATTGGTTGTTGGTAGGAATATAAGTCCGCCTGGCTAGCTACCACCATCTTTCATAGGTCTGTCGCCATTTAAAAAATTCTAAATTGTTGTGTTCCGGCCAGTTCCTCAGACTGTTGATGATGCCTCCACCTTCGCCTATAACTTGACACCAGGTGATGGCCAAGCGCTGACAAGAAAAATATATATTGCACATGCAAGCACTAAAAGTATATTCAAAACAATTTGTGATATCAAAGTGCAGGTTATTTTTTACTGGTTGACGTTCAGTTGTCTCGGGCTTTGGCGAGTCAAACATACGCCATATATATAGTTTGTTGATAAAGCGATTTGTTTGTAATATAGGAATGCTATAGTCATGACGTGAGAGAAAGTATATAATGTTATGTGACACAACACTGCCCTAGGTAAGTACCCGAGTACTTTATTCCTTAAGATCGTTAATGTAGCACTTAAATACTTCCGTACTGAAAATAGATGGATCATAATTTGAAAAATCTTTTCTTAAAATACAAACTTAGTATTATATAAAAATTTACTCAAGATGGGCCCTAGTTTCGGTTTTATTAATTCCGAGTGAAGTGCGCTTCCACTTTTGGCCTGAATTAAAATAAAAAAAAAAACCTTTATTACCTAAACTTTGCAAGTCTTTGAACTTTGAAAGAGTCAAATGTGAGGCCAAAAACCAAGTGCTAAGTAAGAAACTTGTCTTAGGCCTCTGCTGATCAAAAATTCATTGCATAAGGGTTAAATTATCACATTTGGAGTTGTTTTTTTTTTGACAAGCTCATTTTTTATTCAAAAGGCAGATTTTGCGAGAATTCGCATCTATTTCACGCGCTGTCTTTCACGCAAGCTTGGCCAGTGTAAGCGCCTTGAACCGTTTGTTAATTTGTCAGATAAATTATGACGATGTTGTCAAAAACCTGATAGGCCAAACGCCAGTTTCGCTATTGACGATAATTGTCAAAAACGTGATTAGGCCAAACGCCGGCTTCGCCCGCGGACCTATTGAAACGAACTTACTTCTTACGAAAGGTTTGCAAAAAGCGTAAACCTCGCGATGATCGCTATCAAACATCACTAGGTGGGTATCAGTGGCTACAGAGGAGGCGGCAAAGGTTTCGGAAAGGTTTCCCTGATATGGCCACGATGTATATATTTACTATCGCGGTCGCTCCTGCAAAGATTTACGTAATACGGGTGCCGGTTTCAGTCTATATAAGGCATCAGGGGCCCCTATTAAACCAATCGCTTCACAATGACAATGGTAGCAAGCTAAATGGCCACTAGAATACCAAAGGAAAAAAAACGCACCAGTGGCAATTATGCGACGTTATCAAAGTGATGCGATTGGTTCAGTAGAAGGGCTCTGGGGGTATCGCAACCTCTTAGAGCACTTTCTTACCTTGTTTTGATATTACTTACTTTTGTCACTATCTATCCAGTGTAGAAAAAACGAGACAAAAGTAATTTAATATCAAAACGAGAACGCTATAAGAAGTTGTGGTTAGGCCCCTGATCAACGTGGTTTAGGCTGTCATTAGTTACTCTCAATCGCAATGATTTTAGACACTGTAACCAGACTCAAATCAATCACCAGTGGAAAGTAAGTGGAAATAAGTCAACGCGACACCAAATTAGAGAGTAGGTAAATTATTTATTAAATTGTACAAATATCAAGATTTATTAGAAGAGCAACAAAACAACATATTAAAACCACCAATGAAACTTCTTTAAACTTGGCTTGATGCAGCTGTGTCTATGCTTGGTTATCTTATATTCAAAATTATACAATGGCGACTGGTGGCTGAAGTTGAAATGGCCTCATAATCTTCAATAACTTCATATACAAAGCAATATTTAATATACAATGCAATTTATGTGTAGCCACTAAAAAAAATGGCTCTACCAAGCATTTGCTAAAAATTTGTGGTGAAAACCGCCTCATCCGGCTTCAAAAAAAAAAACTTTCAATGTAACTCGCGCAAGTTTTGAAAGTGATTTTAATTTTATTTATTTATTTGTACATAAATTGGCTGATAAAATAAAAAAAAAACAAATTTAATTGTATAAAAAGCACATACTGACGTTCCGCGCGAGTGATATTATCATAAACATGATCAAAGTTTGTTTGTTGTAATGAATGTACGTTTGTAGGGCGTGTCATGTATTTGCATCTATCATTTCCAATAGTGATAATAGGTTTTGTGTTAGTGTGGTGGGGCCAAGCTTAAGTCCAGACTAGTATCCAGAGTGTAAACAAAAACTACAGACAAAACATATTTTGTCAAATACAATGCCTTTGGCCGGCCTAGGCTTGACGCTATCTCACTTTCTCGCACTGCATCCCAGTCTAGCAATATAATATGCAACGTGAGAAAGTGAGACAAAAAAACTGGACCTAGCGGCCTAGAGGATTATTATGTCCCCTCTATCTCTTACAGGTGGTCCAAAAACTTAAGCGTTTCTGATTGGCTGTGATTGGTCAATTTATTTGTGATGCTTATTTGGTTATGTGCTAGTGGCGCCATAGTTTTCTCACGTTTTACTATTCAGTCTAGAGTGAGTTTGGTTCTAATTTGTTATTATCGTTGGTCCAACCATTTGTTTTACTTTTGACAGTTTGGGTACAAATCAATTATGATATATAAGTGCGTTACCGATTTGATTTCTTACAACAATCGAATATATTTACGAAGAAGTTTTAATAGAGCACATTGTATTTGCTCAAAATGTATTATTATAAAAACAAATCCAGGCGATCAAAATACTATGTTTTATGGAATAGAACAAACTTACTACACATACGTCAGAATACGTATGTAATATGTACCTTAACAAAATGAAAATATTTAAATATTCAATAAAAATCAACTTGAATAATCAGTGGGCTCAATAAATATCGATATCGATAAATATCGGAGCTAAATAACACGTCGCTTCACTATCTAGAAATTACAGCAACTTCCATGAAGTATAGAATTTTTTGTCTATGGCTGCCTGTCTATAATAATTATGGAACTTCATATGCGTGCTTATGTCAAAAGTAAAAAAAAACTGGTTAGACGGACAATAGCTGTACATACAGTAACCATATTGTTTTGTAATAATGTACATGTATTAATTTGGTTATCTTTTGCTTGTTCGGGTCAATGTACTGTATATTTTATTTTGTAATCGCTGTAAATGTATTAATTGGCTATTTTAATTTGACTGTAAATTAAACTAAAGTTATTTATCAAATTCTAGGTAGGATATTTTATACAGAAAGAGTTCGGTTCGGCTTGGGCTGGCACAAAAAAATAAGTTTGTTGCACATCGGTAATGAAGTTGTAGGGATGTTTTGCGATGAGCAAAGAAACATTTTATGATAATGCAACATTATCTTGTAGGTACGTTTGTAATGTGTTTCAAAATATGATTTTACTATACATACTACACTGATTTGATCGATTGTATATTGGTTCTCGAGGCTTGTAAATGTCGAACCGAAATAGCCAGTTGTTGGATTGTTAAAGGAATATAAAATCACATCATAATTCTGTGTTTCAATAAGATAAAAAGGTACTCGAACTTCATTTTGGTGGTAGGTTAGTTTATATTTATATAAAACCTACCACCAATTTATTAATACATAGTCATTCTTAATTACACAACATTTTGTATTTATTTCTAAAAATACCATTTAAAAAACATATGAATTTTCAAAATACCACATAAGAATCTTCATAAATAAGTAATAAATAAACTAGGTAAGTGATATAAAAATGAGCTACATAAAAACAGTAAATACGTTTAAACAACAATCAATACCTACGATATGCTAATGCTGAACTTTTTCGTGTCGATATCCGTCTCACGAGAGTCCCAAAGATTTTGGCGGAATTAACTTATTTATTTCAATATTCAATGCAATAACGCTGTAGTTGGGTCTTCATACATACATAGTATTGCGTGAGACTTTTACACATTTGGTCCAACTTTCAGGGTTGCTATTCTTTGTTCAACAATAGGTAATACACAAAGCGTGGTACATATTCGCGTCGCGTTTCTTTCATACGTTTAACGTATTTCTTAAAATGACTTCTAGATATGAAGAGTAAGTGTTCGTCCACTTTTTGACATAGGTAGCCTGTTCTAGATGACCAATTCTGGATATGACCACTGGTACGCAAAGTAGGTATGCAAGGTAGGTTCGTCTCTCGAGTTTCAATAACAAGATCTTAGATAAAAAAATAAAGGATTTTGACCATCCGCCCGAATATCTTAAAACTACACTAAAACACGGTGCGTTTTCAAGCAGCAGTTGAAAACGAGGGTTGTTCAAAAGTTATAGGGCCTTTTTATGTCTGTAGCATCGTAGCTTCGGAATTAGAGTCGTTTTTTTTTCATACAAGAGCTTAGGTAGGTAGGTACTGTTTTGTATCTAGATTAGTTCTAAGGCATGATTGTTCGTAATTAATGCAGCCGTTTGCATGTTATTACGGTATTCATCGCCCTGTTTTAAAGTTATCTCGGGGATTATTGCATTTTGAAATATTAGGTAAGTATTTCAAATTATTTGGTACATTTGTTGAACAGGATCAGAGAGGCACTCGTGGAACTATATTGAAGTACGAGTAATTACATGAATTATCATCGGGAGTTTTTAAATTTACTATTATGCAGAAGTAGTGAAGTAGGGTTTTTCCCAGTGGTCAGATTGATAGCCAGACTAGTCTGGCCAACAGGAATATTTTTTCCCGTTGGCCAGATCACCTCGTGATTTAGTAAAGTACAGTTGAATACGAGATTAAGAAGAGGTCATATCTCTAATATTTTTGTTTTTTTTGTGTGACATTATGGAGCTTGTTAATACTGGTTGAAACTCTGGAAGTTGTTTCATGGTTGTACAACAAAATTTTCTAAAAACTTTTTCCTGTGTGTCATGAAATGTCAATCATATAATTTTTATCAAGAAATTGAGTAATGTACTTTGACTTAATGGATCTTGATTTTATAGAAAGGCTTTGCGGTCAGCAAACTTTGTTTGTTTTTGGGCAGAGGCACAGAAGTACTAACTGTTTAGAAAGTTGGCAAAAAAACTAAATAAAAAAAAAATAAAAGAAAAAATTTAATTACCTGGGTTAATCAACCTACTGAGAATTTTACTGAAAAATAATTTTACTAAAATTTCAAATAAACGGACAAAAGAAAATGTAATGAGAGATGAATTCATTATGTATAGGAAAATTAACTCAAAAAATATCCCATCAACGGGATTTTTTTCCCATTGGTCAATTAAAAAAAGTACAATCAAAGTAAAAACTATTTTGCATTTTATTATTTTACAATTTTATCCTAGGTGTTCCAAAAAATGACCAACATTAAAATCTCCATTAGTAAGCATCATTTGTGAATACATTATGAATTCATCTCTCATTACATTTTCTTCATTCTTTGTCCGTTTATTTGTAATTTTAGTAAAACTATTTTGTAGTTAAATTCTCAGTAGGTTGATTATCCCAGGTAATTTAATTTCTTCTTGTAATTTTTTTATTCAGTTTAATGCCAATTTTCTAAACAGTTTGTAGTTCTGTGCCTCTGCCCAAAAACAGACCAAGTTTGCTGACCGCAAAGCCAAAATTCGTTTATAAAATTAACTTTAAACAAAGCGGTAAAACCGAATACCTTGGTATAGGTACCTATCACGTCTGGTCAAAAAGTGCCCGAATGTGTTCGTTATCCTTTTAGAAACACTATCAAACTATTGCCTGTCCTTGGACGCTAAAATATTACAGCAATTCTTGCAATCCATGCAATCCGCGAAGCTGTTAATTGCCAATTGCTCAGGCCAGTACTCCTGCGGTCCGTATTTGTTCCTCATGAACAGCTGTTTCTCGAGAACTGCCCATAGCCAGAGGAAGGTGCGGGCTCGTTTGAACTTGGCCGAGGACTCTATGACGGCGTTGATAGCGCGTTGGCAGACCGGGTCCAGGAGGTAGGAGGTGTTGAAGCGGAGATTCTGGATATTGCAGCGAAACACCTGCCAAATTGAGGTAGGTATGTGCCTTAATTTTATTTATAATATGTTTTTTATTGTACGACGGGTACCCTTCCGGCATGATTGAAAAAACCAGGTGACACTAAGGTCAAGTGCTTCCCCGTCGTACCGTTTATTTTTAATAAATAAAAAAGTAGGTACCTACTGTATATCAATAATTTTGGTTTTGCTGGTTGTATTTTATTTTAAATACCCAGGTACTTCAAGATAATTATTAGCTAGTTGATGTTTACGTGTGAGATTAAACGCGTAGTTTTTAATTTTTAGTTATTATTGACGCTGTAAAAATCTGTAGGTATTTAATTAAAACGGCTTACTACTAGACGAAAAGATATTGGGACACCGTATTGTCCAAGACTAGAGATAGTGAAACATTGCTGCAGATACCAAGCTGTTAGATTATTTGACTGCTTACCAATTAATCTGAAGACAATAGACATTCCGAATTTGTTCACTTCTGAAAAAACTTTTGCTCGAAGGGTGTTTTTACTCTATTGATGAAAATTGTTATGATGACGCATGAATAATATTAATATTAATTAATTTAATTGTATATTTCTATGTTTAATTTATATTTATGTACATTTTTGTTTTTAGTTTTAGAGTTAATTTCAGACACGATTGTATAATTGTTAATGAATAAATAAATATGAATATGAATATAAATTCATACGTTCTGTAGGAATACTTTTTGGGCAAAGCGTAGCAAGCGAGTCAGTAATTGTAGTGTTGGTATCTCTATGACAACCGTGGAGGCAGATTTTTTTTATGAACCATGATCTTGACCTCTAGAATTGCACAGACAAGAATATGGTCTATGATTGTGTGATGGGTTCACACAATCATAGACCATATTCTTGTCTGTGATCCTGATAACCTACCTATTTGAGTGTTGCTACCACTTATCTCTCAACTCTCAAGTCTCAACGAGTGTGACTAGGGGATTAGCCTTAACCACCACGCTTGACAGGCGAGTTGATGATGGCAGTATTTGTGTTTAGTACTACAAATAATGTTGCCCATCTCCCAACAAGAATAACGGGGCGATTTGCCATTATCACAACGCTTGACAGGTGATTTGGTGATCACAGTATAGGTGTCAGGTATGTTTTTAGATGGATGGAAGCTGCTGCTCGCCCATTGCCTGCTAAAATCCCTTAGTCGAATCTAATGAAAAACATCCACGGACGGGTCAACAAGTGCCTCTGCTAGGGACTTACCGCGATACTGCCACCGTGAACTAGAAACTTTGCATTATATAAGTACTGATGACATAATATTTAATGTTAGTGATGTAAAATCTCACTTCGTTTTTCTGTAGAGTAGACAGGAGAGATCCAAGTCTATATGTAAAACATGAATTGACGACGTCCTATGTTAAATAAAATTCTGATACATTTTTTCTGCATAATAAATAGCTGAAGATTACTTTCACTCCAAATGATAGGCGCGTAGTTTAGCCATGCATATGCGTATGCGTAATATGTTGACGCAGTGTCATAGTTTGAGTTAACTTTTAAATTAGTAATTAGTTTTATTTTTGGATTTGTGGTTTCCACGACAGATTTGTGTCAAGGGTTGTATGTAGAAGAGTGAATTTATTAGAAACGTAATTTTTTAGGCTTTTTACAAGTAAATCAAGATTCAAAGCGGCTCTGATATGTTCTAAATTGGGGAATTTTCGGAGCCATTTTATGCAACTATGAAAGGTATTCGTTATTTTAATCTATGTCAATGTTTATGGAACTTTTAAATAGTATTGAAATATAATATCGTCTGCAAACATAGCACAATTTGTGCTAATTATTTTAGTGTTTTTAACATTTGAAGTTGCGTTTTGAATTTGCTGCGTTTTTTCGTCTAAATATTCAACTTGGACAAATTGTTGCCTGTCCCTAATGTATGCCTGTTGGGCCTCTAATTCCACACCCGTAAAGTTGGATTTCTTTCCGTTTGGATATTAGTGTTCTGTGCTGTAGCACACAGCAGTACAGTAGCAAAAAAGTCCCAGCTCAGCATTAATGCCCCCTGTATGTACAGTTCCTCAAACAGTTGAGGATTCCGGGTTACGTGCGTTTTGTCGTAAAAGGTAGTTAATAGCGAACATGAAAAATTCTCTGATTTTTTCATGTTCGCTATGTCACTGTCGCTATGTCAATGTTTATGGAACTTTTAAATAGTATTGAAATATAATATCGTCTGCAAACATAGCACAATTTGTGGTAATTATTTTAGTGTTTTTAACATTTGAAGTTGCGTTTTGAATTTGCTGCGTTTTTTCGTCTAAATATTCAACTTGGACAAACTGTTGCCTGACCTTAATGTATGCCTGCTGGGCCTCTAATTCCACACCCGTAAAGTTTACTCAGCAGGATTTTACGACTAACTTTGCCATAAGCTTTAGACATATCTGGGAAGAGGCCGATAACACTTTCTTTCGTTAATAGTTTTATATATTTACGAACGTTATATATATTATAATAAAATATTAAATTAATATATTCAAACAAATAATGGGGCTAGGGATAGTATACCTCGTACCCACACATGTCCAGCACGCAATAGTTTACGAACTCTACAGGATAGAGGTCCACCCGGAATCCCAGCTTCTGAAGTCGATCTGAAATTAAAATAACTAGGTAAGTAGATAGGTCGTCGAGTAGCTGACTATCAACGCACAGCCTAGGAGCTAGAAACTTTACCACCAGAGATCAGTAGCCTGATTACGTAACTTGAAATCCATTACCAGTGAACTTCAAGTCCATTACCAGTGAACTTCAAGTCCATTACCAGTGTACTTCAAGTCCATTACCAGTGAACTTCAAGTCCACTAGAGATTAAACTCAGTCAGAATTTGACTAAAACAAAGACGAAAGTCTAGGCTAGGTTTCAAATGTCAAAAATTAAGTCGGTGTTGATTATCAATTGACTTATACAATAAGGGGAAGGGGGAAGCTTTCTCTTGTAATTTAGGGAATAGTTATTTAGGGTGCCTGTTTGACGAAGGAAATGGTACTTAACTGCATCATCTAGTCTCATCCTTTGTCGCCATCAGTATTTGCTTACTTTAAATAGAATGCTAGAGTATAACTGAGTAATATTTGATTATTTTTTTATAGGGATATTTCTCTTGGGGGACGCAAACGAATAATGTAACCCAAGGTTTCAAATTGACCGATACAATTCCTTATACATCGCGTGCGCTGCGAACTATTTGATGTTAGAACACAGTAATATTCTACAGTTTTAGAAAACCTTTCAAGAACTACAAAAAGTCCATACCATACATACATACGCCAACTTATATATTTTATGTCACTAAAGTACCCACTTTTTTGATGTTTCAATAGTTAGTATAAACCCCGGTAGAAACTGCACTACACCATGTTATTTGTTCTTTTTTCCTTATCTTTAGTCCTTAGCAAAATAAATTCATCAGTATTCAAGGCAGTTTCAGGAACTGTAGATTACTTTTTTAATTATTCAAATCGGATATTCCATTCAATAGATGTCGGGAATTAAAAATATAATAAAAAAAATTAAATTACCTACTGGTACTGGATGGATTTGAATGAGACTTTTACATAATTATTACTGATATCTTTGCCTAGAATAATGTAAACTTTTTATCTCCCCCCAAAATAGCGTGAAAAGGGTTTAAAACTTGTTTGCTTGTAACTTTTTACTGGAAAGGATTTGTAATATGAAAGTTAGTGTAACATAACATAACCCACAATCAATTTATTTAAACATTTTTTCTTTATTTCTTTAAAAAGGTTTTTTTTTATTGTACGACTTGGAAGCGCTTGGCCTTCATTACAGCATTAAAGCAGTCCGTATTTTACTCCGCAAACATTCCTGATGCGCTGCAGAAGCGAGGCAGTCTCAACATCAACCTAAATACATTGTTATATTGGATGCGCAGGGTATTTAACGAGTTTTTGGCATGGCTGACCCACAGATTTCCCGTGTAGATACTTTGACAGTAAGCTTTAAAAAGCGTTATTTTAGCTGATTCGCTGCAACGGAAAAATCTGCGAGCCAGCATATTACCTCGAACTGCCAGAGCCCTACGCTCTCTCTCAATGTCAATATCGTCTTTGAGGTCGTCGGTAATAATATGTCCTAAGTATTTAAACTCCGAAACACGGTTAACGCTCAAGCCATTTATTATTTTGGTCGAGTTTTCGGGACATTTACCGGCGGCCTTAAAAACCATATGTTATGTTTTCATAGCATTGTATATAAGTCCATGTAAAGCAGCATACGTCTCACAAACCCTCAACATCTCAGCTAGGCCACCCACCGTCGGACTGAGTAGCACCATATCATCCGCGTAGCCGATATTATTAATGCTTATACCATCTATACGACAACCGACTCGCATGCTACTCAGTTCAACGATGAGATAATTAACGTAAATGTTGAAGAGTTTAGGAGACGTTAGCCCTCCCTGTCTCACTCCGCACTCTCATACATACACATCCGAAAATGAATCAGCCCACTTTACATAATTTGTTTGGTTTGCATAATTTAAACAAATTAAGCACTTCTCACTCCTCTGCTCTCCAACTTTCCACAGAGAACATCATAAGACACGAGGTCAAATTCCTTGGAGAGATCCAGGAAGCAGGCGTATACCGGCGTCTTACGATCAGTATAGTATTGGACAGTATGCTTTAAACTTGCGATCGAACTTTCAGTCGAGAGTCCGGATCGGAATGCTAACTGTGCGTCATGTAACGTTGAGTACTTTTCTATACAAGAGTTAAGCATACTGTCCAACGCTTTAGCAATTGTTGTTGCCAGTGAACTAGGGCGGTAATTCCCCTTATCCGATACATCCCCCTTTCTGTCCTTCACAATGGGCACTACGATGGTTTTCATTACGTCATGTGGTAAGTAAGAGTGACTAATGCACATTGTGAAGAACAGAGCCAGTACTCTCGGTAGATGAGCATCTGTGTGTCTCAGGTGTTCAACACTGATACTGTCATGGCCAGGAGACTTGCCACCAGTCATCATTTTTAGAGTTTCTGTTATCTGCTTAGCAGTAAAGCGCACTAGCGGCAAGTTCACCCCGACATCAACGCTGTGACTAGAAAGAGAGGATCCTAGCGGCGAATGTACTTTGAAATGTTCCATGAACATATTTGAAATTTCCACGGGTTCACTCTTTCCACCTACGCACACAGGGAGGCCCGGTCTGACTTCAAGCTTTTTTGTAGCCTTCCAAAAGCTTCCTAAATCTTTAGCTGCCCTATGTTTAGCTAGTGCTTATATCTTTAGTTGGTCTTGATTTCGTCGACACCACTTTAAACGACTCTTCAAAACTTTGCGTGACTCGTTCATCTGTTCATAAGTGTTACCAGATGATGGACGGTTATGCGACAAACACAACTCGAAGTCAAGCCTGGCTACCCGATGAGCCTCATGTACATGCTTATTCCAGCCACAAAGATGTTTGCTTCTGTTTGTCTTCATTCTAATTATCAACGTTACGTATCGAGGGGGGAATATGATTGTATATGATTGGTGCCATACAGAACACACTATTCCGTAATAAATTTGTGTGTGAGGCATGGTTATGTAGTGTGCCCTACCTCCGACTGCCAACTGGTAACGGGTTAAAACGTTGCCAATTTGAACGTTCAAATGTGGCAACGTCATAAATATGTAATGAAGAGAGGGTTAAGATTCTCCATTGTCTGAAAACACCTTTGCATGTGTCAACCTGACTCAGACCAAACATCGCTCTGATGCATCTCTTCTGTGCTTTGAACTCTTTGGTTTTATTAGTAGAGTTGCCCCAGAATATGATTCCATATCTTAGTAAAGATGCAGTATGCCCATAATAAGCTGCAAGTAAGGCCGCAGTGTTGGCAATTCTAAGTTTGTAGAGTGCATACGAGTACTGGTTAAGCCGCTGGCATGATACGTCCGTGTGCTGCTTACAATTTAATTTACTGTCTATTTGAAAGCCCAGAAATCTTGTGCATTCAATAAAACTTATTTTAATGTCTGAGTGCATTATATTCAAATTTGGTAATGTATTTAGAGTCTGTTTAAAGTCCATTAAATACGTTTTTGACAAGTTAATATTCAAGTTATTATATTCCAGCCATTTGACTCAACCAACTCCTGACTGGGTGGTAATATCAAAGTATTATTAATGTCAAATTACGTTAATGGATTGTTGTAAATAATATTGTTGACTTGAAAAGTTGCTATATAAATACTAACCAAAAGGAAATCATTACACATTTGTTTTACTAGTCATTGATAATCATCGTTTATAAGGCTTTAAAAAACAGCTTATAAAAGAAACCAACCTCTGTACTAAGAGTTTACTACGCACGAAGTCTTACCTCGATGCTCGTTCGATAGGTACGTTCAATACAATTACAAATAAAACGGGTTGACTTGAATATTGAATTTGAAGAAGGAAGAAGTTCCTTGGCGCAATTTTTTAGTCGATCGCGATTCTTGATCGGGGTGAAAATAGAGGGGAAAAAGGGGGAAGTTGGCTGTAGCGTTATTTATTGACGGATTTAAATTAAATTGAAATTGAAAGACACACTAAAGATTTAATTCTACACAAAATGTAGTAAAAAAAAGGGGTAGTAGAGGGGGGAAAAGGGGAGATGATTTAAATTTTTGTTTCTTTTTCGGAAAATGTATACCTACGTTTACTAATCAGACTACGCAGTCCTCTCCGCCTTTGCAAGACGAATGCGTAGACACCAGGTTCGATCTTCTCAGACCAAGGGAACGCGAGTAGGTAATCGCTAAAACTTCTACCCCTATTTGATCAAAAGTCTAAAAAGATAAATGAAAGAGGAAAGCATCGGTTATTGCGTGGTTTTTGCATAAATTAATGTTTACAATGTTTTAGCATAGGTAGTTGTTTGTTGTTCCAAGTAAATAAATAAACGGGCTCGCGAGGTCTACTGTTCTTACAGTAAACCACTAGTAAAATTGTGTCACAACAGCAGAAAGAGCCTCGAGTAAACTTTTCATTGGCTTCAGCTGAACTCACCAACAAGTCCGCGAAGCTTCTGGGGCTTGTGTGATCGGGTGCTGTATGACTCGCATGGGCCGTAATGTATTTTCACAG
Organism: Venusia cambrica; assembly: GCA_951394065.1. Taxonomy (NCBI): domain Eukaryota; kingdom Metazoa; phylum Arthropoda; class Insecta; order Lepidoptera; family Geometridae; genus Venusia; species Venusia cambrica. Next base: position 3,982,558 of record OX596036.1, read on the forward strand.
TATTAATAGACATTTTTTACGGAATGTTCAACTTCAACGTGAACGGTATTGTTGTTTTTTTAAAAGAAAACTGTAAACATGATGTTATGATGACATTTTTATGATTGGCTCCACAGATCAATTACTTTATTCTATTGGCTCAAAGAGTATAGATTTTAGTTCAAATCAGTTTTTTAGTTCAAAATGTTGCACAGACATAGAGGGCGCCAAAGAGTTTAACAGGAGGGTGGCGCCTCCTAACTAATTCCGCTTCAAAGTGTAGGTACAACCAGTAATGCTGTAAGTAGTACGCTTGGCCTTCAACTCACCTGGGGCCTGACCACAACGTCATAAAGCATTCTTGTTTTGATATTACATTACTTTTGTCTCGTTTTTTCTACACTGGATAAATAGTGACAAAAGTAAAGTAACATCAAAACAAGAAAGCTATAAGAGGACGTGATACACCCCAAGATTTCATGTCTTTACGTAATATATATATGTTATTGTTAACGTAAAATTTTTACGTCATACTTATTTCGCTTACTGATACATCATTAAGAAACGAAATACCAACAGAAACTTGGCTTTAATTAAATGGAGGACAGCAAAGAAATAACAATAGATTGACAGACATTCGTATGGCAAATTCATACGTCAAACCATAGACTAACTTAGACGATAGCATAGGAAGGCACAAAGGAGATTATATGTCATTCTCTCCCGCTATCAAATCAATCAAATCAAATATTTATTTATTTTCTCATACAAAAAGGTCAGTAACATAGTAGGTTTAGCTAAAATTATAGATTAGAATAACCTGTTTTGTGTGAGACTGGTGCCTATGGTAGGTTTGAAACAAACCTGTAATACAGGTCACCAGTGCCCGCACTCCGCTGATTGAGCTTGACGACATAATTTCAACTTATTAGAACAATATGATTTGGGCTCGTGACCATATAACTACAACTAGTTGAAAATGTATACAGTGGTGGATGTGGATGGATAGGTGTATGTGTGGGTGAGGTACGAGTGTATTGGTATGTGGAGAGTAGTTTGTGTAGTTTAGTGGATGGAAATGTAAATGTAGGTGAGTGTAAATTCATGAATTATGTTAGTAGTGAGTGTGTGAATGGGGAAAAGGATCTCGTTTGAGGGTAGTTGGGGAGAGTGCAATATAATAGGCTTCACTTAGTGACTTCATTCAAGCCACACTAGAGGACAGTTGTTGTAGTGGTCTAAGGAGTGTAAACAAGTGTTAGTTATTACTCAGGAGGAAGGTAACATTACAGCTTCTGTTTCGTCATAATTTAGTGATTTTAGCCAATCACTTATCGACTTTTTACATTTGTATTTTGGAAGAGAATATATTGAGAGAGAGGCATTGAGCATGTTGTAAATAAAGGGGCCTAGGAAGCAGAAGAAGTTCTGAGCAAACCTAGTTCTAAATGGGGTAGTACGACAAACCGCACCTCTTCTACGCCTGCCTTTGTTAGTCTGTGGGTCGAAAACAAGTTGCCCGTGTTGTTTAAGCAAGACGTGTAATAGGAAAGTTTGCCTGACAGTCAGTACGTCCCACTCTCTGTACAGGTCTACCGTGGGGAACTGAAAGGGGTATCTAGCGCTAACTTTAAGAATAGCTCGTTGGGCTCTCTCGAGCAGGAGGAGATGTGTCTTGGCTGCGCCACCCCAAGAAGAGACACAGTAGTCCACAATTGATTGACAGAGAGCTAGGTAGACAAGTTTAATAATTCTGCGGTCGGCAACATGTCTAAGGGTTTTAAAGACAAAAATTAGTTTACTAATTTACTATCGTTTCTTCACCGAAGATTTAGTCGTTAAGAGGTTGCGGAATCCTTCTAGACCTCGTAGATCTCCGAAGAACCTGCGAAGGCCGAGCGTCTTGCGGCGGAGATTCACCGACTGGTGTCCTCCGAGGGAAATTGAATAGCTTCTCGTGAGGTGTAGTAATTATTGAAGTGCATAAAAGTGATCGCACACAGTGAAGATAGAGTTTCAATACTTGTTCCAAGTTCACAATAGGCAGGTATTTTGATTTCAGAGACAGCTGTATAGTCCTCCAGAGCGTGCCATTAAGCTTTTCCACTTTTCCGCTTTAATCAAAGTACCATTAGCTTTAGCAAAGCGTGGTTTGATTTCTGCACAGACGCGACACGAAGCGGTCATCTGTTTGACATCGTTTATAGAATAAGGGAGATTCTTCAGCTTGATCTATTTATTTGATTTGATTTTTTCTTGATTAACAAGCCTCATAGCTCAGTTGGTAGTAACTCTGCCTTCTGCGCTGTAGGCTGTGGGTTCGATTCCCACCCAGGACAAACATTTGTGTGATGAATATAGATGTTTGTTCTGTGTTTGGGTGTTGTATCATATAGTACGTATGTATTTACAAAAAGTATTTAAGTATTTTATCCGTAATCTAGTTCCCATATTACAAGCTATGCTTAGTTTGGGTCTAGATGGCGCTGTGTAAAATGAATGTCCTGTAATATTTATTTATTTGATCCAGTGATACATTCTAATAATCCCAGGATGAGAAAGAGCATCGAGCAGTTCGTATAATTTACTGTTGCTCATAAATGCATGAACCCTTGAGAGAGAATCCGCAGTAGTATTCTCAATCCTTGGTCTGTAAATAATATCGTATTTATAATAAGACAGTTCTAACCTCCATCTTTCGATTTTGTCATTTTTAATTTGACTTGTATGATTCTGATTGAAAATATAGCTAACGGATTTCTGATCAGTGATTAGTAAAAAAGTGTCTGTGAATGAGGTAATGGCGCCATTTGTGTTTGAGAGCCTTAGCTCTCAACGATAGCGTAAGCTTCTTTTTCAACGGAAGCATGTCTGCGTTCGCTGTCTGACAAAGTTCTTGAGAAGAATGCAACCGGGCGACCATTTTGGGATAATGTTGCAGCTACATCGAAATCCGAAGCGTCAGTCTCTACTTTCAAGGTTTCTTTGTCATCAATAGCAACCAATGTTGCCTCTTCGATGTTAGATTTCAAAAGTTGATAACTAAGCTGTCCATTTTCGTTAATGGGAAAGCTGTTGTTGTTGATTAACGGTTGAACTTTTGTAGAAAAGTTGTGGACCCATTCAGCATGATGCGCGAATAAACCAAGCGCTCGCTTCAATTCGGCAGTGTTGCGCGGTAGCGGTAATTTTATAAGCGGCTCAAGGTGGTCTTTGTCAGATTCGATAACGTTGTTGTTGACAGTGTATCCAAGGAGGCTGATAGATTTTTTGCTGAAATTGCACTTTTGTTCGTTTAATGTCAGCTTGTATTTTTCCGCAGCAGACATGAATTTCTCTAAGTTTTTATCGTGTTGTTCGTCTTTACCGCAGACTGTAACGTTATTGAGATATGCAAGGTTCCATGTAAATGTTCTTTTTCGATAATATGTTCGAGAGTAGGTACGTTGAAAGGCGGCAACTCCGTTTGTAATACCGAAAGGGATACGTCTGAACTGCCATAGCTTACCACTAGCTTGATGATATTGGTGCTTCTTGTGGAACTGGCATTGGTAAAGCATTTAAAGTAGTATGGACGTTCACGCCCATTGTTTCAGCGTCCTTTTCGGAGGTTTCAAGGACGGCTTGGTTATAAGCTTCGTCCATCGACATAGCTAACTTTTCTAATACCTAGGCGTTCTCGAAATTTAGGTCGCCGATACGAAGCGCCTTTATTGCTGGTATACTGTACCAGCAATAAAGGCGCTTCGTATCGGCTGTTCTCTATGTTCGTCAGCTGAGACGGACTTGAAGCTGCACTTTTGTCTGAGAAGATGCAAAGCACGGCAATAATCCGGAATAGTTTCGTCTAGCTTTTGTATTCGTGTCCCAAGGACATGGCGGGCTAATATTTCATTTTGGGGTTTGACGAACGTGATGGCGGCATCATAGCTTTGACAGTCCATGATAATCATGAAAATGCTAGTTGTCAAAAAATTACATAAATAACACTATACAGATACACCGACTCCGCCGGCGGAGTCGATGAACCTTTCTGCCTCAAAGCGTTACCCTCGGTATCGCCTTCGGCCATTCCTATCCTCCCCATCATATGGCAACAGCCCAAGCCGAGGTCCGTACCTAAGTGGTGCCCTTGCGCTTGTTGCCTCAAAAATCAATTCTTGGGCTCGCGCCTTCAGCGCCAGCCAGGTCAGCGCAAAGCTGTCGCCCTCCAGGTTCAGAACCAGGCCAGCGTATTGTCCTTTCATAAAAAAAAAATAAAATCGGTGGACACTCGTGTTTTGAGAATTGGAAAAGTAGGTCGTTACGCTGCCGATGTAAAACGGAAGTGCATTTGGCATACTTTTGTATAACTAAAGGTACTTGTGTTTCTGACTGGTGGTTTAGGTATCTGGTCTAAACTTGGCATGGGGGTTTGCAGTTCATAAATTATTTCCATGAATTTGTGAATTTTGTTCACTCTTATTGCTAAACTACCACCAACAGTTTTGGCGGCAAACTTAATTAATTATTTCTATAAATTTAATGCTGATGAATTGTCTTTGGGAACATTGATGCTTAAGCATGTGAGCATTTTTAGCTTTGAGGTTTGAGAATTTATCAGTGTAAAAAAAATATTTTGATTTTTATGGAGATTAATGACACTACCTCTTGGGTACTTTAAATTCAGTAAACTCAGGGTGTGCTCAATAAAATATTCGGTGCATTTAATTATCAAAATTAGCAAATCGAGTCTTACTAGCTCGTTCTTACTAGCAGCTTAGGAATTCAGCATTGCACTGAGTTGAACTGTTTAGCCATTACAAAACACCATGCTATTACTGATAGATGTGGAGATGTTTATCCTAGTTTATAACAAAGACATTAGGTCTTTGTTATCTCAAAAGCTAGTAAGCTTGACTTAATCCTTTATATGGATTTCATTTTATTATAATGGAGGATTGATCAATGCATCATAATCCCTCATAACAATCAATTAAGTATATTGAATATGTTTATCTTTTACTCTTTGTAAAAGGGTAAAATACTTGTTTTTCTCTATCAAGGGTTAAAATTTGTAAGATTAATTCTTTTACTGCTGAAAAGCATATGATAAAAACTTAAGTTTATAGTTTCGTTTAGATGTCCATAATTAAGTATTGACAGATATATGTATATGTAAATATAAACAATAGTGGCAAGATATGGATATATATACTAAGTATAGATAGGCAGGGTAAACTCTTATAGAACATATCTGTGTATGTAGGTATTACCTAGGGTTAAATAGCATGTAGGAATATTTGATTGCCTAGAACTCTTATAGAGTCTGGGAAGCTACAAAACACAACGTGGTGTCCTAACTATACCACTAGATTGATCACTGGCCCTTTTAAAATATACAATCAGCAAATATAGTAGGTAATCAGATAAAGTAGGTAGGTAACCTATTAAAAGTAGATAGGCTTTAGTTGTAGGTAGATGTGTTAAAATTATTAAGGGGTTTCGAAGGAGGGTGTTACAAGAAGGCACAAAGGAGATTATATGTCACTTACCCAGATATCAATCAGGTCTTTGGCTGCAAGCACATGCAATTTTTAATACCGGTAGGTAATCATCGGGATCCCGTGCATAGGCACGGGATATAATGAAAGCATTATTGCCACTAATTTTGGTTGGGTGGGAGTTGCTGCGCCTCCTCGGAGGTGTAGATCAACAGACCCTAGTACATGAAAGTCCGTGTATACCATACACGGACTTTCATGTACTAGGGTCTGCTGACAGGAATTCGCGCCACGCAACCGTTAACGACATTATACGTCGAGCTTTTACCAGTGTCAATGTTTTAGCTGTTCCTCGAGGATAGCTAGCTATAAGGACAGCTAACCGGCATGGCAATGTGGCCAGAGTCATGGGCACGCTTCCGTCCGCTACCTACTGGTCTGGAACAGTTGAGTTACCACTAGAACTTTTGAAATGGTCCTTAGGTAGCCTGACTGATACCTTGGACAAATTTTAATTGTACATACTTAATTTCTTTGTCAATTAAACTAAAAAAAAAAAACAAAAACAAATGACATAAAACCATAATTTTATACATACTAAAACAATTAAGTATCCAGTCCAGATAGTAAATAACAAGGTACATTTTACAATAGGTATTGATTGTACAATAAATTATCAGTATTAGTATGGACCCGAAATAGACAGGGACATAACCTTCGTAATGAATTTAGTAAATTATATTTGAATCTAATATAATAAATAATAATTTATTTTATAAATTAGTGTTCTAAGTACTAAAATAAGATTAGTTACGTCAATTCATTATTTTATATTGAAGCTGAAACCTTACGTAAGATAGTCATATTTTTATATTTGCAAACGGATGGTATTTAAATAATTTTAAATAAGTAGTATTAATAGTTTAAGTTTTAACTAAAAGTATTTAAGCATTTAAATGGTTGTTTTGGAGGGCTTTATATAAGTGTAAATGTGTAGACCTACTTTCATTTGAACGTCATTTATATGTCCCATTATAGTCAAACATCAATGTTTACCACGGTAAACTAAGCTATATAAACAGGTTCGGAAACAACGGTATCGCATGTGTCAGTCCAAAGTCTACCCAGCCCGTTCACTATAATCACGCTCGCAGAATTCTACGCATCAGTCAAGTTAGCGGCACACGCACAGAATGTTCTATGTTATATTATTTCTCGCTTTGGTGGCGTTTTACTTCTACGGCACAAGACGACATAACTACTGGGCATCGAGAAACGTGAAACACAACCCTCCGATACCGATCTTCGGGAACCATTTCCGCAATGCTTTTACTTTGAAAAGCATTGTGCAAGTCGCGAGCGAGCTTTACCAACAGTATCCCCAGGAGAAAGTGGTCGGGTACTACAGGGGAACGACCCCAGAGCTAGTGATCCGTGACCTGGATTTGGTGAGGACGATTTTAAACGTGGACTTTGGATACTTTTATCCGCGAGGACTCGGTAGAGATCCGATAAAGGAGCCGCTGCTCGGAAACGTGTTCCACGCGGATGGGGACTTGTGGAAGCTACTGCGGCAGCGTACGACGGCGGCCTTCACCACCGCCAAGCTGAAGGCCATGTTCCCGCTCATAGTGCAGTGCACGAAGAAGCTGCACGTCGTCAGTGAGGGCATCGTCGAGCGCGGAGGCGACTGCGACATCCGAGAACTCATGGCTCGCTTCACCACCGAGTTCATCGGCGCGTGCGGCTTCGGCGTTGAAGTCGACTCCATCAACAACGAAAACTCGCTGTTCAGAGACCTCGGTAGAAATATATTCAAACGCACAAAGAAAGCTATATTCCTCATCGGCCTAATAGACTTATTCCCCGAACTGAGGATGCTGCTGAGTCCGATGGACGATCGCATCGAGAAAAGCATCTCCCAAATTGTCAGGAACATCTGCGAGCAGAGGAATTTCAAACCTTCTAGACGCAACGATTTCATCGATCTGCTATTGGAATTGAAAACCAAAGGAGTGATTGAAGGGGAATCGATCGAGAAGCGAAACGCGGACGGAACGCCTATTAATGTCCAGATGGAGATGGACTTCAAGTGTATGGTAGCTCAGGTGTTCGTGTTTTTCGCGGCTGGTTTCGAAACCTCCTCCTCGGCTTCCAGTTTCATGATGCACCAGCTCGCCTACCATCCGGAGATTCAGCGGAACATACAAAATGAAATAGACCAAGTGCTAGTGAAATATAACAACGAATTGTGCTACGATTCGATTTCAGAGATGTCTTATCTAAGCATGGCTTTCAAAGAAGCAATGAGAATGTTTCCATCGTTGGGTAACTTACACAGAGTGTGTGCCAAGAGGTATACGATCCCCGGCTTGGACATAACCTTAGATCCTGGTGTGAAGATTATTGTCCCTATTCATGCAATACACAACGATGAGAAGTACTTTGATAATCCGATGGAATTCAGACCGGAGCGGTTTGACGACCTAGATATGGGACGAAATAACTTTTCTTACCTGCCGTTTGGAGCTGGCCCTAGAGCGTGCATTGGTAAGTGACAACCTAGATAACTACAGGATACAATATGATAACTACAGGATACAGGATAGGTACAAATCATTCGTTGTATATCACAGATATCAGAATGATAAAGTTCTAATAATAATTTGTTTCAGTCCGCCTAATTCCGTCGCCATAATAACATTGTTGTGTTAAGGTAAGATAGCCAGTTCCTCAGTTCATTGAGGATTCCGGGTGTAGAGCGCTTCCACCTTCGGCCTTATCATAACTTGAAAAATCAGGTGAGATGAAGGCCAAGCACATCCCGGTAGTATGATAAAAAAAAACTGTTGGCGAAAGTGGTCTCTCGTTTGAAAAAGGCTGTTTCGAAAATATTAAACAAACATCGATTTGACGACTTACTGATAAAGAGACTAGAATAGGATAGATCCTACTTCATCTAGCTGTCTGAAAGAAAGGTATAATGTTTTATTATCTCGGTAAACTGGCCCGATTCGGGTGCAATGACTGTCTCAACATAACATCCTTGCAATCATTGTTATTTTCTTATCAGGTCTAGATAACGCGTTTTGTTACTCTGCATTATGACACCGAAACGATATCTAATATATTTTTTTATTGTACGACGGAGAAGCGCTTGACCTTAATTTTACCTGGATCATTGGTTTGGAAGGTGGAGGCGCACTTCACCCAGAATCCTCAACAAACTGAGGAACTGCTATTTTACCTTTTAAACGCCGTAAGACAACAATTAAGAATAGTTATAGGTATACAGGTCTTTCAAACTATAGTTACCTACTACCGACTAATTAATATTGCCACGAATATGCTTTTCAGTCAGTTAGCTACACGACGCCATTATCAGCATGCTTTGAGCCGCAAACGATAAAATACCCAATGATGTTTCGTTACTAAAAACTTAAAAAGTTACTCTGTGCCCCCGCTTATTAATTTATTTAAAAAGTTATCAACGTTGTTAACATTATAAACGATGAGTACGTAATTACGTTTTAAAAACTAAAAAGAAAACTTCTATGAACCAAAAATTTTCTATGTTACTTTAAATACCATCACTTACAATACAAATACTTATTATAAGTTTTCCTGTAATCCATACTTGGTAATGAACTATTTTCTGTATTTTAATTAACGTTACACGTCCGTGTTTGGGTCACCGACTTTCATAATGTATACTAAAATGTGTAAAAACGAAATCGGTCCAGCAGTTTCGAAGTACATAGTCTGTGACGGATGGACGGAAGGTCAGGATTTGATGATGAGTACTGGAGAAATCGAGGGAACTCTTAAAATGTTATAGGCACACTAAGCGATTTGGATATTTTTAGGATACCTCAAAAGTAAGAAAAAAACGGAAAACGCGCCTGGCTGTCTGTCCGTCCATCTGTCATCAAATAATTCGGTTTAAAGAAATTTCGTACTGAAACTATTTGCCATAACTAATTAGAGTTAAGTTATGCAGAAGTATGAATTTAATTGCTCCAGAGGTCTTAGGGTTTTCTAATATTTTATGATAAATATTTTATTAATGAGACACCTATATATTCTTGTAGTTGGAAAAAGTACGAAACTGTATCACTTCATTGAAGTCGGTTTTCTTTTTAGTTTTTAAAACGTAATTATGTTAACATGCGATTCAAAGGAAGTAAAAAAAAATTCTTCGATACGCTGGAATAAGTTTGTAATTTTGAAATTTGAAATTTGAAATTTATACCAATAAATGTCACTAAATCTTTTACTTTTTCTTATCGTCATCATCGCGAAATAGTAAAAGCAGTTCATTGATTTTCTAGGAGCTCGTCTGGGTGAAATGCAGTCACTTGCTGGTATCGCAGCCTTGCTCCAAAAGTTCTCCGTGGAGCCTGCCGCAGTCACCCGCCGCATCCCTGTGGTAGACCCGAGCAGCAACATCGTGCAGGGAGTCAAGGGAGGCCTACCCTTGAAACTCACCTTGAGGAAGAAGGACTCGTCTGTGCCCAGTTCTTTTGAGTAGTTCTGTTGTCTGTGTGAGTATGTTGAGGCCTGTTGCAAAAAAATCTCACGCTAGGAAATTATTTTTGATCTATGAGTCCTATGCAGCCTTTACCTTTACATCATTGGTAAATGCTTAATGCGAATGTTGTATACTACCTAACATTATGGGGCTCCTTACACCCCTTAAATGAATAGGAAAGATGCCTATCAAGTTGCCAAAATAGCGGACCAAAGTTGTGGATAGACAGAACTATAACTATTGACCACAGCTCAGTTGGTAGTAGTTTAACTACTAGAAATAAGAAATAGAAATAGAAACACTTATTTGATTACGATAAGAACGAGGAAGCATTAAACTAGTGAGGATAGGCTGCATAGTACTAGTTCACCTTGAACTGAGATCTCGATATGTCTGGTTTGTGTCAGTATTCAATCACGGAGTTTATCACACGAGAGCTATTAACACTAAGATAAAAGTGTGCTTGCATTACACCTTTCTCTGAGCACACATAATTATCAATCTCTCTTTATTCACGAGTGTTCGAGGCTCTCTCTCGTTGCTAACTCGCATTCTATGCAAAGCCAGAATGAGAGCAAAACACTGACCGTATGTCATAGTGGGTGGACACAAAATAAATGATAAATGTTTAGTTTCTATTTATTTTATTTTGAGGAAGGATTAAATATTTTGTACCTACCGTATTTTATATGTTGTTGTTATTAATATAACAATACAATCTTGGAGTCTTCAAGTCCAGAGTGAACAGATTCCTTTCAGACACGCGTGCTCCATCTTAGGCCACATCTTTACTTGTTTTTAAGTGAGTTGGTGCTTAAACACTTGTCTATCATCAATAAAAAAAAAATGTATATATAAATAAGTTATCTATACATTATTATATTTTAGTTCGTTAGTACACCACTTTGTCTGCTCTTAGCTATCCTTTCCATCCAAAGGTTGCCTGAAAGAGATTTTAGTGATAATGCCGCCCATTGTACCTAGTTTAAGTGGTTTTCTTTGATTGTCTGTTTTTTTTGGTGTACAATAACGAGTTTATCTATTTATCTAGGTATCAATATATTAAGTCGCCCCTTACTAAGTAATCTGTTTTATGAAAAGTGTTCTCAGAGATGTTGCCGTGGTGGATATTAATGGGCAATTGTTGTGGTATGTGCGTAGTAAACATTCCAATGGTCACCGATATCCTTGGCTTGCCAACCCTATGGAATTAAAAATATGTCAATAGTTATCCCAGTTTTAATTTAAATATGAATCCAAATACCCTCACGTCATTATCTTGCAAGACCTGATGATCCTTTAAAACACTTAATGATTTTTTTTTACTCTACGACGGGGAAGCGCTTGGCTTTCATCTCACCAGGTTTCAAATTATGTTAAGGATCATTAAACATTTTATCCTACAAGATAAACAAAGCGCTATTAGGTACCCTACTAACGTGATCCTATGTTTCAATAACCACCCCTAACCTTTCTCAAAAACTACTTAATAAAATCATTCACGGATGAATGTACAAGTGATGCATCTGCAAATTATTGTTTTTGTTGGGATCAACCATTCTAAAGATGTGGGCGAAATAGAGTCGTTATTTTCACCCGAATCACTCAAAAACCACCAAAGTTATCATAAATCCCCTACGACATACAATTTATATTTTATGTTATCTCTTTACATTTTCAATTTCATCAAAATCGGATAAACCATTCGAGAGTTGCCGAATTTCCGAACTAAACATGAAGGAACTACCAGGCACCATAGATTATAATTATATAATCTGTGGTACCTGGTAATTCTGTCTTCTGCGCAGTTGGTTGTGAGTTTGATTTCCACCCAGGACAAACGTTTGTGATGAATATAGGTGTTTGTTCTGTGTTTGGTTGGGTGTTAGGTAAATTGCATAGGTATTATGTAAAATATTGGTATACATTTATTCAATAAATTAAACTAACTAAGTACAAAGGAATCAGTCAGATTACCTAAGGACCGTTACAAACGGCCTATAGGTAACTCAACTGTTCCAGACCAGTACCAGACGGAAGCGTGCCCAAGACACTGGCTGCATTGCCACGCTGAATAGCTATGCTAATTCGCTGGCCTAAATAAGAGCCAGCCCTTGGGTCACGTGTCGCCTCAATCAAAAGCCCCGCAATATTTTTGAAAACCCGGAGGGCACCGGCTCCCCACGGACCCAAGGTCTCCACCCCAAAAGGCTCAAATAGGTAAGCTCTGTCGAGACCACTATATTTGCGCCTTTTGTGATCCTCGGCCGAATCAGCCGCCGCACCAGCCCTAACTGATGTCCCAGGCAGATGAGATGGCGCTAGGGTGTCGACGCAGGTAGCGTCCCACACCAAAGGCCTACCCATTTCCCAAGGGACAAGAGTCATACCGTCGGGCCGCTTACCATCATCACGTAACAGACCATTCGGTTCAAGAACGGCTGGCACATTGACACTGGTAAACGCTCGACGGATAATGTCATTAAGACTAGCGTGGCGCGAAATCCTGCCGGCAGACCTTGCGCACGAAAGTCTGTGAAAACCAAATTGATCTAAGGCCGCACCGCACCGGCACTGGTGAGAGGCGCAGCATCTTGCACCCAACCGAATACAAGTGGCAATACGGAAAGTTACAGGATCCATAAGTGTACCGGTATTGTAGGATGGATGTGCTTGCAGCCAAAGACCTGATTCCCATTTTGAAACAGCTAAGAGACGAGCACGATCTGTGGAGGTTGAGCACGTATGTAATAGATAATTCCGTGTCAACTCGCACAGAGGCCCGTCCCACTGCCGTTGTGCCGAAAGGTGTTTTGGGGGATCGGTATTAGGGCAAGCACTATGCCAAGCATTTCGAGCCTCGTCAAGATAAGAAATTTGGAGTATATTGCCTGGAACAGCCGAAATTGATGGTGTTAGAATTTTCTCAACCAAAGAATGTGTACTATAGACGGAAGACAAGAACGCTGGCAAAGCAACACTAGAAATGTTGCGTATACCTAAGCCGCCCAATCGAATAGGCAATGAGGCCTGCGACCATGCTCTGTCATCCAACTCAATATTCAAAACCGTGGAAAGGGTGTTCTTTATTATGTTGTCTAAGCCTTCCACCAGCTCACTGTGTTTCCACAGTTGACAACATCGTATTATGTATGTATTTTCAGAAAAAATATTAATGAATTCATTTTCTCCGGAATCTTGTCCCCATATTACAAACATATCACAAGGAATGTGTGTAAAATGTGAAGCAATATTTATATATTTTGATGATTCATGATTAATTAATAATTATTCCTACGAGATAATCAAGTCTAAGTAGGTACGTGGGTATCTAAGTATGCCTAAGTATATATCTAAATATGTCTGAGTAAACATAATTAATTTCACTAATATTGGTTTTCATGCATGTCAATATTGTGTTTTTTGATTAAACTTTATTTGACTTGCTTCTATATTTATTCTGTAAATAGTGACCATTTTAGTTGGTAGGTAAACAAATATTTTTTTAAATGTACCTTAACTACCTAACTGTGCGATACGGTTACGGTTCGAAATAGACGAATGGTAAACGAAGTTTAATAAGAACCGTTGCCACCGTTTAGATACGGAACCCTAAATTTGAATGAAAGGATAGGTTAAGTGAACATTTATTTCATGGAGAACTTGTTGGCAGCACTAAATGACGTTTAGCTTGTGACTATAAGACAGTTTAAAATGTTTTCAAAGCTTTCATCGAAAGAACGTGTGTCAAATGATGATTAACAAAGACATTGTATGCAATGTCACATAATAATAATTTAATCCATCTGATTGATTCTAACAATTGTGTTAGTAATAATGTTTATTTGGCAGTGTGTCTATAGTGCCATTGATTTGTACCATCAATGGTACAAGTGCTACTACTATGTATGACCCGAGGTAGTTACTACCTACCAAAATTTTACAAACGACAGGTAGCTGTGTCGTTATCTTATTTTTTTATTACAACAGCCATTTATTTTTTTATCATAACAGACAAGATATTCATATAATGGAAAATATTCCAAGTAATTTAAATTTGTTAATAAGACAATAGAGGAAATCTCTAGCATAAATGAGCCACCAAATATGTCAAGTAAAAATAGCTTAGTAAGCAAGTCAAAAATGTGTATAAATAACTTGCCCAAATAAAATAAGTCAAATAGGTGTAATACTGTACTGGTAAATAGTAAGAAAATATGCCCCAAACCCAAAAAATCTATAAAATTGTTAAATCAGAACATTGAAGGCTTAGAAAATAAGGTGATTGAACTGGAATTATTCATGAACTCTGATCATATTGACATCATTTGCATAACTGAACATTGGCTAAAACAACATGAGATCATGTTTAATTTCAGTAATCACCAAAATGGCAGATCTTTCTGCAGAGTGAATCACATCCGAGGTGGCTCACTAATATTGTTAAACAAACAAATAAAATTTAAAGATCGGACTGACATTAATAACCATTCAGTTGAAAAGGAAATCGAAATAGCTTGTGTAGAGCTGGAGCAATTCATTATCATAAGTGTATACAGCCCACCTTGTGCCAAATATTACATTTTTGAAAATTTTATGGAACAAATATTATTTAAATTGTCAGAATAAAAAAAACCGAACAACGGATCAAGATACGGGCACGAAGGTACATCGTGGTAGGGAAATGTGCGATCCGTCACACGTTACTGCGGGCTTTGGTTTTCAAAGTAGACCTCCAGGCACGGCAAAGAAATCGATCGTCATTACTCATACCCGTCGAATAGTGTAGGAATGTCAGTCTACAGTAACATGATCCTCAAGGTACGTGTCGACAACGCCTGCAAGAGCTGCTGGTCTATGAAAGCGTACATGAAGAAAAACCTGCGTCTGACACATAAACACAAACTCATCGCCGATCAGACTGTTGTTACCTACGGCGCCCCGACTTAGTCAATGACCAAGCACAAGATTTGTCAGAGGGCTTTCCCTCCACCTTCCCATGGTCCTTCCTTACGGTTATACGGATTGAATCGAAGAGGTGTAAAGTACAAGTGCAGTATTATCCTCAAATTATACCTGAGCACTATCCTGCCACTCTCTACCTTCTGAGGCTGGCACATCACCGATACGTACTTCATTGCTGGGCTGCCCTGCTCCGTACCGTTCCGATTTATATTCCCCCTCACCCAGTTATACCAGCACCTCCTCCGCTAATCTCCTGCAGTGCTAGCTTCGTGCGAACTGTGCAAACTGCCTGAAGTTTTAATTTATCAGAGGGACGAAGTAGAGTACTATACGTTGATTGCCGCTGGCATACTGGCATTGCCGATGTAGGCCAAAAGACTGCGAGACTGGAGTGGGATTGGGCAGGCCATGTAAGCCGAATGTCTACGCTGCAACTCTTTGGATACCTCAGGATTGAAGGTGAAGTCAAGCCGGTGACGCAAACCCATAAGTCGTGCCTAGCAAAAATCTCTCAAAGCGGCTAAAGAACTTTACAAAAATAAATATTATAATTGTCCTGTAATATTTATGTTTTATTTATTAAATTCATGCACAGGAAGCGCGATTTTTGGCATTGATGTTTGTGGGTGGCCGTTTTATTTACCAATAACATAACTGAAAATTGCTTGATCGGCACTCAAAATAAACCTAGCTATGTTAGTACCTAGGTGCCCAAACCTAGACGTAGCGCCTACGCGTGGTCTACGCCGTAGAGGCACCGCTACGCCGCCGTATACAATAATGTTAATTGTTTCAGGGTGAGGTTTATTCACACCACTACGCAAAGTGATTCACACAAACATAACAAGTTAGAATTGTTGTTATGGTGACAGCCTTAGGTAAGATGGTGGTAGCTAGCCAGGTGCACTTAAGCGAAGTACTAACACCAACCAAACCCAGGACAACATTGTACTCCCGCGGGGATCGAACCCGGAACCTCTGGGTCTGACACCGGTGGGCGAACCACTAGGTCACGAGGACTAATAATTAATTAATTAATGTTATGAATAATAGTTGATTATAATTTTATGTTGAATGCATGAGTTTTAAACAGATAATCATGCAATCTAGCAGGCACAAAATTAAATAAAGTGGAAAACTACAGCGTAGTTAAATATTGGAGGCGTGAGTAAATCTTCTTAATTTTATAAAGATACACACAGGTATAATGCAAAAACCCCAATATACATTCAAAACACATTCCAAAGTAGAAAAGCAAAATGTGTCATACCTTGTCTCAAGGCGGGCGGAAGCCACGCCACCTCAGATTTATGAGACACAATAATAGAAACACTTTAGAAATGCTTTGTCCTATTAATATGATCAATGTGAAAGTTTTTTATGTTTGTTATCCCAATCACGCAAAAATGGATATACAGATTCTGAGAGGTCTGGGTCTCTAATGTCTTATGTTTAAATTTTATCATTATTTGATTGTTTTGTGTATTAGTTTTGATTATTTGATTATTGTGTTAATAATGTAATTTAATTTGATTGTATTCCCAGTATGAGCCTGAGATAAAATAAACATTTTTTATTTTTTTATTTATACAGTAATATAGCAAATAAGTATATCAGAATTATGACACAAGAGTAGCAGAGCCCCTTGTGATAGGACTTGTCCGGGGAAGTACAACCACGATACCTATTTCAGCCACCAAGCATTTCTGTGCTGTGTGTTAATTTGAAGGCATTACTGCCTTCCAAAGAGTCTAAGCCGACTACAAAGTCATTACATTGAACAGTTCTCTACACATAAATATGCTATCACATCTTAGATTTATAAATCTCATAATAAATCTTGCTAAAACCAGCAATTGACTGAAATCCTCCAAAAACCCTTCACGCCCACTGCGCACGCGCACGCGATGTAAACAAAGTGAGCGTCACTGCGCGACGGGAATAACATTGGAATGCCGGATATTGCAGAACCACCGCAGATTAACAAATAGTCTCTACGTACGCACTACAGAATAACCAGCAGTTTCTACGTCTCCGCCACAGCATACCAGTTTGTAAGACACATCCACAGAATAAACTGTAGTAAGTATCATAGCGACTTGGCTGTGGATCATACAGGTGCCCAGCTCAGACCGGGATGATTTCAGTTCAGTACGCGTCCAGACGCCTGCGTGAGCGCATGTGCCTTGTAAATTCAGAAATTACCGCGAGAATCGATATCATACACGACAATTGTAAGTTTTTTCAACTCCTGCACGGAACCAAGTTTACACTAAATTTGAACATATCTTTTAATACTCAACATTTGAGAGTCTTCCTATTCAAATTAGAAAAAAGTCTGAAAAATAAAATACTATTTGATAACATCACGAGTGTAGAAAAAAAGGTGAAGTGAAAAGTTATAAAGTTTGCGAAGTTGCCATGAAAGTTTTAACAGCAGCAGAGAAGGTAGCGATTGTGGGCTATCAAAACGAACCGATAGTGTTGTTGGACTCAAAGAAACTCACTCAAGAGGAACTAAACAGGTATGTTGATCATCGTATAAGACAATTCTACCTTCGGCCTTATCATAACTTGAAAAATCAGGTGAGATGAAGGCCAAGCATATCCCCGTCGTACGATAAAAAAAACCATGTCGAAAATTTTTAAACTTAAACTTCATGAGTTGGAACTGTTGCAGCCAGGTTTTAGTTTTTATTTTACGATAACACGGCCTCAAAAGTATTTCAATATGTAATCAGCATGCTCAATCAGCACCTTTCATTAGATACCCATGCTGTTGTAACATCTTATTGTATCTTCCCCCAATATTTTTTTATTCGTACCCCCATATAGCATATCCCACAATTTAGAGGGTCCAAACGACAACTCACATGTCACAATTCAACAAGCAGTTGTTTCGGCTGCCGAGCGTTACAATTAAATAGACAGGTAGATACATACACACTGAAAAACAATACTTTCCTTCTGAGGCAATCGGATAAAAATAAAATACAAAGATTCTCATTCTATAAAAGATGCTAATTTTCACCTTACGGCGTTGGTATCTCAACCAACGATTCAAACATTGTTCTTGCCCTAATACTACCCTATAATACTAACCCTAGACAAATACCTAGGGTTAGCATTATGATAGCTGTGATCTAGGTATCTAAGCAATAGTTAAAAATACCTACATTGAATATGCACAGGAATTCCAGACCTACATATCAGAATGAAACCAGTGCGCACCAGTCAAGGTCAAAAAACGTATGCGTAAAAATACCGCCGCTAATACGTCTCAGTTTGAACTTGAGTTTGAATATGGTCATAGCCACAGGTCATAGTCTCCATAAGTTGACAGGTGGGGAGTGACATAGCGGGAAAGAGACGTAGCGGGTATTATTATTATCATCTATAGGTACTTCTTGAAGCAGGAAGGTAGGTATAATAAGTTGAAATTGCAATGTGTTTTTGCCACACAATCGAGAAATCATTATAATTTACTTTCCTATCATTATTATTAAAGCAACCGCGTTTATTTATACTAGGTGCCATCCAAATTGCAATAACAATTACAAAATCAGTTGAAAACTGTAAAAAAGGATTATTAGCTTTCTTTACTAGGTAGGTACTTCGCCACAGAATCTTGAACTATGCCAAATTGACACGCCTCGTACGCGAATCAGGTGATCCAGACGTTTCTCTGGATTCCCGCTCTCTGAAAGCCCTGAGTCCATTTTATACCAAGGTTTTTAGAAGAGGTTTCCGTGTGAGCTCTGTCTGCGTGAAAAGCGGGACGGGGACTGTAGTACATGTGAATCGGAAGGCAGATAAGGCGATAGCCCGGCTAGGTCAGCTCGCTGGCGACCTGCCAGAGTGACACAACCGCGAGGAATGTTTAGTTTACGCGCCGCTTGTTGACGCCACCAGGAATGCCGTGGTGTTATGATTTTTCAATTGTTTTTAGTTCAGCTGGCCTGTATGAGGTCAAATGTCACGATTCAGCCGGTATCTTTGGTTCTTTTATAATTTTCGTGTATTGCTAAGCCCAGCTGATAAAGGCAGGTCGACAAAATGATCGAGAAGTGACGCCTCGGTTCTCCATTCAGGCAGTAGATCAAGTGTATCAAGTTCTGGTCCTTCCATCCTTCTTCTTGCAGATCCGTAGGTCAGTCTGTACACTTTCTTCTATTAAACTGTATTTCCTTCCACAGAGGATGTCCTCTTGGAGTATCCCGGATTACCAACCAGCTATATGTATGCGGGGCGCACGCTCTTCCCGGAGCGGTGAGGGTGCTCCACCCGGGACTCATCGTCAGCGCAGCCCCCGAGTTGGGCCCGCCACCGGAGGACTACGTTCCCAGGCATTTCGTCCCGCTGCTTGATACTCCCAACTCAGATATGCACCCGTACATGGAGAGAACTGCTGACCTGATCAACGAGGTACACACATTTATCTCTCACTCACCATCTTACCTGTCAAAGAACTGTTATGGGATATTACTGTCAAAACAATTGGAAAAACAATAAGGGTCCTATTATGAGGGAAGCGAAAAACCTGTTAACTACCTCAGTGGTTTAGTGGTTCGCCCACCGGTATCAGATCCAGAAGTCCCGAGTTTAATCCCCAGGGGGTACCAATTTGTGATTGGCTTGGTTCGTGGTGATACTTGTCTAAGTCCGCATTGTTAGTTACCACCATTTTACTTAAGTCCGTCGCTATAAAAACATAACTACTATTCTAAATTGTTGTGTTCCGGCATTTAGAGGTAAGATAGCATGTTCCTCAGTCTGTTAAGGATTGGTTGTGCACTTCCACTTTATCATAACTTGAAACTAGGTGAGATGAAGGCTAAGCGACTCCCCGTTGTCCAATAAAATAATTATCATTTATCATGAAAGAATAAAGAAAAAAAAAAAAGGAAGGCAGAACAAGCTGTATAATGCTGTCTCAAGTTTCAAGGATATCTAAATTTATATAATATAATAACGTTTTCTTGTCAACAGGTGGTCGCATCTGGACAGGTGGTATTGGTCCACTGCGTAGCTGGTGTGTCGCGATCCGTCACTCTCTGCCTGGCATATCTCGTCAAGTGGCAGAAGATGACCCTGTGGGATGCCTACCATCACATGAAACAACGAAGGTAAGAGAAACTACAAATATGACATGATGAAAAAGCTTTATTTCAACTTCATCTGATTCATTTTGGGTTTTGGTTACCGATGGTAGCGCCTGTGACGGAGAGAATGCGGAGTAGGTTAGCGTGGTATTGACATGTCATGCGGAGGGAAGAGCGTAACGAATGTTAGTGGGATAAGGGCAGGAAGAAGAAAATACGTAAGCTTCCCAAAGGTGGGTAGTGTACTGAAGTCACCCGAACTAAGTGAATAGGCTCTACAATACTCTATGGTGTACGCATGGTGGATTTTAATTAAAACACATGTATTTGACAATTCCTACGATCCATAACAAAACGAGAAACCACTCTGAAACTACAATGAACAAGATCTCACCTGTTATTTAATCTATATTGCGTCTGTTTACTGCTTCTAGTGCATTCGCCTTGGCATTAATGGTTCTCTAAACCATTTTTTTTTCTTATTTATGCTCTTGTTGCAGGCCCCAGATCCGACCGAACACGGGTTTCTTCAAACAGCTGATCAAGTACGAGGAGCGCCTCTTTAGAGAAGCGTCCGTCAAGATGGTTTACTGCGAGGCCATCGACAAAGAAATACCAGATGTCTATGAACCGGATTACATCGCCATGACGCGATTCAGGCAACGATATGGGCCTATTGAGTCACGCTAGATATTACAAACTGCATATTCAGAGTGCCAAGTGCGAGTTGCACTCGATTCGCGTTTCACATCACCAGCCCATTAGTGTCCACTGCTGGATAGAGTCTCCTCTAAAGCGAAAGGGTTTTGCCATAATCACCACGCTTGGCAGGCGGATACACAGAAGGAAGCTGCTGCCGTTCTTCTGGTGAGATCCCTTAGTCGGCTTTTACGACATCCATGGGCTGAGTTGGAGGCGTCGATTCTTATGTCGCGACCGCCACGGCAAGTCGATTCGCGTTTGCTCACCGTGAATGATGAATAGGTATTGTTTTTCATACAAATCGTAGTAAACGCAAATTCGTTGGAGTATGTATGGAGCAAGTAGAAAACTCGCACTATACACACAGGGCCTACGTTCGCAAGCGATGTCTTATTAAGGTGTTTTCTCTGAGTTATGTACAAACGAGATGGATTTTGGTAAATTGTAGTATCTTAACCCATCGTGGATTCAAAAAGGTGAAATTTGCCATACCTACAGGGTCTGTTTATTTGACTATACTATTAAAAAATAAATATAATTATTATTCTAAAATGTATTTTGAAGCTAAAATTTACCAAAATCTGTCTCATGCATACCCCCAAGGTTCCACCATAAATACAATTCAGTATTTGAAATCAATTATTCTACTTTTGCGCCCTTCCGATGTATGAACTATATTGTTTATGATGAAATCGCAGAAAATAAAGCGCAAAGTATTTAGTTGAGCTGTCATCTTCATACACCGCAATATTCTGGAAGCCCCATGTGATTCCATATTTTGTACTAAAATAAGTAATTGATCAATGGGTATTTTTTTTTTCTAAATGTGATAACCATTTTTGTTTTATAATGAAAATTACAGGAAACTTACAGCTGAGTACACAAAACATGATTAACTAAAATAAAATTTAACTAAATTATATAAACTTACTATAGGTACGAAATTACAAGTAAAAATATCAAATGGATTATCTACAAAATTAATATCTTATAGATAACCCAAACGATCGTTGGTGACGGCGAAAAATAAAACGTGGGTTATATTAAGCTTAACTGTGATTATAGTGTGAAAGATAAAGAATGGTGATGCTTGAAAGCTATAAGACTGATGGATTGATTGAGTTTGAAATGAAGTTTGTCGTATTTAGGAGTTTGTCAGTGCACGATATTGTTAAATATCAAATTTTGTGTGTGTAAAAATTCAATTCAAAAATATGTTTACATAAAATAATTGTGATAAGCTAAACGTAACTAGATTTTAAGATGAGTAATATAATTTACCTATCATAAAATAATGACTAAGAAGTAGATATTTTAATATTTATGTTATTTGAATATTTAATTCTATGTCTATTGGGACCAAAATAAATATCATAAGATTTTATATGATTGGTTTTTCTTTATTTAAGTTCCCAGTTTCCATTATAGTGCCTTTCCGTTTCCTTACAATATTGATCAAGTTATGTTTTGGCACAAGGTTTTATTCATCCGAAAATAAACTTTGTAAACGATAAACAGATCAGTTAAAAAAAAATACAAAATTTATTAGGTATCATAATGCTACAGAAATAGAGAGATAAAAATATCTACCTGCTACTATTAAAATTACTGTAGCCCGATTTATTTAATTTATTTTACTTTAATTAAAACGGCCAGAACCAATAACAATAATTAAAGATAAACACATTATAATAATGAAATACTAAATATAAATTAATAATAATAATCATATAAAAAGCACAAAATACATAATATCAGACAGCACAAAAACATAAGTAAATTAATGGAACCCAAATACCATTTAATAGGATACACATTTGTAGTATGAATATTGATGTATATTCTATGATTGGCTGTTATGTGTTTGATAAGTATGTATTTCCAAAAAGAAAGAGTAGGTGTATAAGTAATATTTCCGTAATAAAGTTCCCATATTACAAGTTATGCTAGTCTTGGGCTAGATGGCGTTGTGTAAAATTAATGTCCTGTAATATTTTTATTTATATTTAATAAGTATAGACATAACTCATGAATCAATAAAATATAACTGCAAGGCTCATATCCACCTGACTGAGCTCTTGACTACTTGTCAAATTGCCAGAAAGGACGAAGCTTACGTGGAGAAGCTCAAAACATTGCATTTGGCAATGTTTTTTTTTCATGTACGACGGGGAAGCGCTTGGCCTTCATATCACCTGGTAACAAATTGAGATAAGGCCGAAGGTGGAGGCGCACTTCACCGCCGAAGAGGAACTGACTATCTTACCTCTAAATTCCGGAACACATATTTATGGCGTTATTATGGCGACAGAATGGTAGCTAGCCAGGCGGACTTAAACAAAATCCTACCACCAACGAAACCTAAATATTACAATAAAAATAAATAAATAAATAAAATAAATATTACAGGACATTAATTTTACACAGCGCCATCTAGCCCCAAACTAAGCATAGCTTGTAATATGGGAACTAGATTACGGATAAAATAATTAAATACTTTTTGTAAATACATACGTACTATATGATACAACACCCAAACACAGAACAAACATCTATATTCATCACACAAATGTTTGTCCTGGGTGGGAATCGAACCCACAGCCTACAGCGCCGAAGGCAGAGTTACTACCAACTGAGCTATGAGGCTTGTCATATATAAACCTAGCACAATATTGCTTCCCTAGGGATCGAACTCGGGACCTCTGGATCTGAAATCGGTGGGTTGAACCACTAGACCACAGAGGCGGTCAAAACCACAGAGATGGATGAGAACAGATCGTAAGGCTGTACCCCTATGCGGTGGTCCAATCAGCAGCAGGAGTTTGTGAAAGGGGAAGTCCGGGGATTGCTGTGTTCTGGTTTGAAGGGTATGGTTGCTGGTGAAATTACGGCATTCAAGGCGTAATTCACCTTAATGCGGCTTATTATCATAATACCCACTAAGCTACACACCAGCGGGGATTATGGCAATGTTCAAAAAAGTTTTGTCGTTTTCCCACCAACATTTGAAATCCTGGTCGGTGGGGATTATGACAATAAAATAATAGTTACCTACCTATAAGTTTATTTTATATGACTGTATGTTCGGAGCCTTGCAACAAGTTGACGCAATGCAGTGCCGCGTAAGTCATGTTCTTCGTGGATGTGACCTACGCAGGAAGGCTTTGTTATAGGCAAATGATACACTTAACATCAGTTGAGCTGCTTCCTTGCTTAAAAAAAAGTTCGATTGTGCGCTATCACCAAGAATATTTTATCCTATACGGGATATCAGTTCTGTGTTCCGATGCAAGGAGGTATAGTTAGGTATTATTATTTACTTCAACCAGTCTCAATTACCTTTGTTAGTGAAAACAATCACTTAACGGAGCTCTGCACAAAATGTTTGAGAACAAACATCTGCACTGATGTTTTTGGCAAATTGCTTAAACATAAATAAATTCACGTTCTCCGCGGAGACAAAGGAATCCTTTTATAAGTAGGTACACAATTTTTGGCACAATACTGCTCATTATACCATGCAGGTGTACCGCCAAGATTTTGGCATTTATATCGCAGATGTAAGGGCAAAATAACATCTGGGAGAGAATCCAAATGTCATACAGAAATATCTGGCAGCGACCAAGTACAAATTTGCTAATAACTAATGCCAGTGACTGCTCACTCCATCGTAGATATTACATCATCCAGGGAATGCCTGAGCAAACCAAAATCAAACCAGGGATGTAGCTTCATCATCAACAGCCCATTAGTGTCCACTGAGCCTCTTCCAAGACTGGAGAGCTTTGCCATCAGCACCATACATGACAGGCGGATTGGTGATAAAGTAAAGGTGACCTTATTTTTTATCTTTAGACTGGCCTCATCTCAACTTGTTACCGGGGGATATGAAGGCCAAGCGCTTCACAACCAAACAAAAAAAAAAAGCTGAAAGCGCCACAACAACAAATTTAATCGGTATTAAGGCAAAAAACCGATCAGTCGTAATATGAACAAAAACGTGTAGGTACTACATATTGTAAAATGTTGAAGCTGCTGCTCTTCTGCGTATTATCAAGAGCTTACACATAAAAAAAAATCATAATAAACAAATAAATAATAGCTTTTCAGCGTGGCAATGCAGCCAGTGTCTTGGGCACGCTTCCGTCTGGTACTGGTCTGGAACAGTTGAGTTACCTATAGGCCGTTTATAACGGTCCTTAGGTAATCTGACTGATTCCTTTTGTACATAGTTAGTAAGTTTAATTGTAGATTTTACTGAATAATTAAATAATAAATATTAAAGGACATTATACACGTTAATACAGCGCCATTCTAGCACCAAACTACTAGCGGTTGAGGCTGCAAGTTCTATGTCAGTCAGTCAGACAACAGTCAGTGACACACGCCTTGTTATTTTATATAGTAGGTACTAGTGGAACACTGCCACTAATGGAACGGACTTGTTTTATCATCCCGTGGGAATTCCAATGTTTTTTCTTACAACACCTTATAGTTACGCACTGTCCAAATTTCAAGGCGCTAGTCTTACGACCATGTAACGGAACAGAAAGCTATTTTTAAAGTTTCATTTAAAAAATGGCTCGTGTTTTCAAAAGTCTGAAAATATAACTCTCCTTCAAGATTTAAGATTCAAAAGATTTCAAGCCGTCTTCATGCGAGTCCTCGCAACTCAACGTTCCATCGAGTGGAAGAACTATCTCAACTAAGTTTAACGTTTGTGGTGGTATCTATTGCCATCCAAGAAACTATCCTCACCAACAGTTCCCGACCCTACGAGCTTTAATGTGTGGACATTATAGCTCGTAGGGTCGTAACTGTATCCTGTATCCTTGTATCCTGGTTAGCGATCCACCAATTTATGACCCGGATAATATATAGGTACTTACTCGATATCCTTTCCCAGGATACAATCTTTCATCTTGCTGATCATTTCAGCTATTTAGCTATGGAAGCGTTACAAATAGACAGAGAACCTTTCGAATGAATATGGATTATATGGATTGATTACTCTGGATAGGGTACCTAGGCAGTGCCCTAAAAGCAAGTGCCACACTCTGTAAGGTTTACTAGACTGAATAGCCAGATCCACATCGGGTCACTGAGCCAGAGAAGTAAGTAAAAGTAACATACTCACGACTTTTTCCCCAGAGGACCTTTGAGGACCTCACTACTTAGAGCATGAATCCTACAAGGATCACTTTTTAGGAGATAGTAAGTAATTAAGCAGGTAGTTTTTTCCTATGTATGCGAATCAAACGAGACGTGTAGGTAAATAGCGGAGTACCATAAAGATATCTAAACCTTTTAAAATAGTACGTAAGTACCTCATGTAATTAGCCAGTCACGTTATCTTTACTTTGGCCGTACCCACGTACCTACCACGATTCTAGAACATGATTTTCTAATTACGTTCGTGTAGGCAGACAGGTAATTAAGAAAATATTGAACTTGTACCATGAAACATTGCCAAAAATAATCCAGCATTCACTCATCTGGAGACTTC
Organism: Venusia cambrica; assembly: GCA_951394065.1. NCBI lineage: Eukaryota > Metazoa > Arthropoda > Insecta > Lepidoptera > Geometridae > Venusia > Venusia cambrica. The sequence continues at coordinate 4,008,826 of OX596036.1, forward strand.
TGAAGCTGTAGGTATAGTGCGACGCAATAAACGATTTAAAAAAACAAATTAAGACGACACAAAACCAGTCAACAACATCATTAGTTTAATAACATATTATTTAGATATCTACCTACCAAAATAAATTACTTTCTAGTGAACCTATATCTACTTACTTTGTTTGTACTTCAAACCAAATAGGTATGTCTGAGAAACATAATTTGTAATATGGCCCTGCGCCAAAACGTCCCTCCAATGTACATAAGAATGTCGACTCTACATTGTTGCTTGTCCTGTCTGTCTGTCTCCTCAACTATTTCTAACTGCAAATTAATAATCTGAGCGAATTCGATCCCCAGGGGAGTAACTACAATATTGTACTGGGTTTGACTGGTGATAGAATTTTGTTTAGCTCGGCTAGCTACCACGGTCGTACCTAATTCTGTCACCATGAAGACAATTCTAAATTGTTCCGGCATTTAGCGGCTTCTAGGTTGTTGAGGATTCTGGGTGATGTGCACTTCCACATTCGGCCTTAACGTGCTGTACTACCACAATAGGTACCATAACTAGTACCGACGTTGTGTTCATAAACCTTTCCTACCTCCATCAATAAATTAATGTTTGTTTTGTCATCTGCAGCATTTTGAAAAAGGAATATTATATTCTTCGTATGTTTCAAAATTTAATGGCCAGTAACATTTTGCAAACATTTTTTTTTTAAAAAAAAACAAGCGTTTGAACACTAGCTTGAAAACATGTGGCCTAAATTAAGCAGACTAGGTCTACGAGTTTCATTCCTTGCATTGGTAAGGAATGGATCTAGTTGCCCTCGATTCGCCTCTATCTGTACCATTAGTACTGACTTAGGATATAGATATAGTCGAATCGATGTGTTCGGCTCATGGAACATCTACAAGGTACGGGTTGTAACGTCGTAGCGTCTGCTTGAGCTTAGTGTTTGGTTTAAAAATAGTTTCTATACTTACAACAAAAAAAATACAGTACCTACCCTAACAGACTTTCATGCACTTTTCCTACCCGTATAATTTGTCTGTTATAATTACTAGAAGCCATGCATGTCGAAAGTGGTCAAAATCCCGTGACCGTAAACATTTATTATGCTATGGAAATTAAAATCTGCACTTCTATGCCAATTCTCCGAGAGTGGTTCGATATTATGGTATGTTTTGTAGGTTCCTTTAAAATCTTTAAAACATTTTATTTAAATTTACCCGCTAAATTGAGTAACTTTAAAAAAACTCTAGAAGAACATGATATTATAAAAAACATACCTAATACCTACTTATAATCTATTAACATATTGTAAGCGTGGTATGGACAAGTACTGGAGCAGTGAATGATATGCATCTGAGAAGAGTAATGGCGGATGAGCTGGCCAGGGGGGAGTGAAAGAGAACGACCTGCACCCGCCCACAGGGAAGGAAGAAGAAGAAATGATTGTGGCTTTCTATTAAAATAAATAAATAGACTCACAACTTTTTCTCCCTTCAAGGATTAACCTCTGATCTCTACTCAGAGCGTGGACCTTATGAGGATCACCTATTAGGAAGGTAGTCAAAGGCACGACCAAATTGACCAAATTGTATTCGATACGTAACGGACACATGTCTTATGGACTTTTGGACTTTTGGACCTACGGACATGCCTGGTTATCCTCATGATGGACCTTCACCGTCAAATGTCGTGTCGTCATGTGCATGCATGAGTCAAATATGCGAACATAACATTTGTATCCTAATTTATTTTAATGACCATTTGTAATTTAATGGATTATGTTATGGTCTTTAATAAATAAAAACCGAAAAATCCATTGGTGCACGACTAAACCCGTAACCTTCGTATCAGAAGGCCATTTGTTTTTTTTTTTTTTTTTTTTTTTTTTTTTTTTTTTTTTTTTTTTTTTTTTTTATTTCATTGACTATTAATCTACAAAGTAAACACTTACAAACAAAAGCTACGTACAATAAACCAAAGAAAAAACTAACATGCATCACGAGATCTATCGTAAACTTCTAGAAAATTCATTAAGTATATTTTTCAGCCTAGAAAAGTTACATCACACACGCGGAAGCATTGTTCGTTGATTATCTGCGCGCGCGCCTATTTCCGAGCCAATGCCACGGGGCCAACAACTCTCCTCAATGAAATGTACCTACGGCTAATACCACTAGGTACACTCACTGGAATGTTGAAACGATATTCTAGTCCTCGGCCATTTTAGTTGTGGTGATAGACTTGGTCGCGGGTTGAGAATCGACCCCTCTAACTCAGGCCATGGATGTCGTAAAGCCCGACAAAGGTATGTCACCAGAAGAAGGACAGCAGATTCCATCTGTGTATTATCTTCACCTTTACGGCGATCACCGATCCGCTTGCCAAGTGTGGTGATTACGGCAAAATCCTCCAGTTTTGGTAGATAGATAGATAGATAGATAGATAGATTTATTCACTTAAAATTTTAACATATAATTGTCAGTAGTGTTTTTAAACCTATTAAGGTTTGACTAAACACTAGGTTCTGGACATTTCAGGTAAGACAAATGAAGGCAATCATGACTATGAGCTACTATTTTAACATTTTCTTTACCTGGATAATAATTGTGACTAGATCGGACGTGGATAAGTTTAGTTTTGTCAGCATTGAGCACCAATCCTGAGTCATGCGACCACTTGCATATTGCGTTGAAATCAGCTTGTAACATATTTTGCACAATGGTTGGATCATGACCAGCTGATAGTAAACATGTATCATCAGCAAATTGGTAGACTGTGCAATATTTAATAATATTGTTAAGGTCATTTACATATGTAAGATAATGCAAAGGTCCAAGTACTGAACCTTGCGCTGTTCCTTCAGTAACATTTACGCTATCACTAAACATGTTACCTATTTTAACCTGGTAACTGCGGTTATTCAGGTAGTCTTTACACCAATCTAATAAATTACCTCTCACACCACTACTCTCTAACCGTTCAATTAACAGGTCATGCCGTAACGTATCAAACGCCTTCCCGTAGTCTATAAAGACTAATACAACATGTTTCTTGGCGTTTAAATGGCTGTTAACTTCATCTGTAAAGCGAGACAACAGCGACGTTGTACTTTTATTTGGCTGAAAGCCATATTGCTGTGAAGACAAAATGCTATTATCTGAAAAGAAATTCTGTATCCTACCACAAATATGTTTTTCAACAACTTTATCCAGAACTGGTAAAATAGTGATCGGTCGATATTTACCATAATCTTTCGTACTGCCTCCTTTGTGAATTGGTCGAACTATACCAGTTTTCAGTTGTTTGGGATAGCATCCAGTAGCAATGCTGATATTAACGAACCGCGAAATCGCTCCTACTATTCTATCAGACATATTTACCACATCAATTGCTCGAATGCCATCAACACCTGGCGCTTTATATGGATTAGTGTGTTTTAAAATTTTAAGTATTTCAGAGTTTGTAGCTTTAGGGAAAAATATTGACTTATCTATATATCTCGAATATTCATCTTTATTTAGTAAATTAGTTCTGCAATTAGGAATTATTGATTTAACATTATATTGAAACTGCCTTGCAAAGTTATTTGCAATTTTTTTTTGACATTTTTCATCACTAAACGCTTTAGTTATTAAATTATCAATTGAGTTTGTTATTTTACCTGATATATTATTTATTATTTTCCATAACTTCTTAGTATCATGTTTACATCTATTAATTTCTGATCGAATGTAATTATTTTTACACTTGTATATTAGTTTATTCGTTTTATTTCTTAATTTATTATATTTTAATCGGAGTTTTTTATTACTAGTATCCCTGGTCCAATCTAAAAATAGCTGGTCTCTAGTTTGTGATAGATTTATAATTTTTTTATTTACCCATTTATGTATATTACGTTTTGAATTATTAACTTTTTGAGTATATTTAGACTCATTATAGCAATTATTAAAGCTTTTATTAATAAATTGATATATCTTTTCTGGACAATTCATGGTTAGAGTGCAGTCCCAATCTACTTTGTCTAGTAAGCTACTCACCTTTTTATTATTAAGTCGTGATTCATAAATAGGAGCATCCTGTACGTAAGAACTATTTATAAGTGTTGCTACAGTTACCCTGTGGTCTGCCAGTACAGTGCAAAGAGCGGCGGTGTAAACATCGCTCATACGCGATCGAACAAAAATATGGTCAATACAGCTTTTTGTTATTAAATCATTTAATTTTTCTATCCTAGTGTAATCAGTGATACCGCATGCTAGACCGTGCCCACTCATGATGTCCATGTATTTTTTTTTTTTTTTTTTGATATTTTTACGATAGCCGCGGATAAAACAATAGAAGTATCATGTTACTGTGACTGTGGCTTTTACACAAGGCTGAGTTTGAACAAATACCACATATGATACGATATAGGGCCAGCCTGCTGCGAGAATGAGTAAAACCCAACAACTAGCTAGGCCAGAGCGTTTTTAGGTTAAACATTATTACATCACCTAACCTTCTCACGCTTTCAGTTGGTGGAAGCTCTGTTTTCGGTGCGGTGGTCGATTCCCACGACCGGCCTTTACACCAAGAGAATACCACGTACAGGCTTAGCCTGCTGAGGGAAAGAGGAGGTTGAGAACAGGGCCAGGCGTCGATTACCAACCGGGACAAAGATTTGTGTGATGATATGATAGATAGATAAAAAAATTTCACTTAATATAGCACACTACACAACATCACAAAACGATGAAAACATAGTAGGTGCAAACATATTTTATGGTAAAAAACAAAAATATTCTAAGCAACAGGAAGTGAAGAAGGTAGGTAGGTACTTAAAAATAAACGAAACACATAACGGTAACAGGTGTGTGTGTACAGTAGCAAAAAAGTCTCAGCTCAGCATTAATGCCCGCTGTACACAGAGGGCGCTGTTTTTCAGCCTGGACTCAAAACGGTCCTAAGACTGTGAGAACTTAAAATTGTTCTGTGTTCAGATGTTACATTGTATATCATGTACCTGGGGCATCAGTCAGGGCTGAGCCGCGGCTGATTCGGAAAGGCTTAAATAAGCAATATAATATTAAGTCTCGACAGAGCTTAATTATTTGAGCCTTGTAGCGTCGAGAACTTGGGCCCGTAAGGAGCCAGTGCCCTCCGGGCTTAAAAAAAATTGCTGGCTTTGAGGCGGCACGTTGTCAGCGAATTAAAAAATATACTTTTCGTGGCTATGCCACCAGTGTGTTGTGACATTGCTACACTGATCACGCTTCCTTCTGGTACTGTAGCGTTTAAGGCTTCAGTTATTAGCTAGCACTGGTTATAAGCTTATCGTTACAGCGGAATACGGCACATGTCTCACGAATAGAACAATTACTAATGATAGTTCTATTACAGCTACATTGCAAATTCATATTTATTTAGTTACAAATTGCAGCGAACAAGCAGTCAAATTAAACACACGCACGTCTAATAAAATTACCCAACACACACAAACTAATAAAGTAATTGAAATAAATCGGCGTTAGAACATCAAAGTGCATCATTACTGCCGATGATACAGGAAATTCACCCTTAACTCAATCGGAAAAAGCTGCGTTTTATTTGACAAGTGGTAAATAAAGCCAAGTCTACATTTGCATACTGTTCTTACATTATATAGGCTCTTTTAATGCCGGAGCAAACGAGGCCAGTGCATGTGACAAATAGAGCGAGACAAGAATTTCGTTGGTCAGTATTGACTGTGACGGCGGCGGTATGAGGAATCGCTTGTAAGAGCTGTATCAAGCTTATGTTTGGACAGCCAATCAGATCAATAGCATCTCGAAGTTTGCCTGGGCAAGAGATCTACGATGGAACAATCCTTCTCAGAAGAATGTCTGTTTAATTAACTATTTTTTTGAAGGTGGCTGCTGATTTAAAGTTTTGTTGATTCAATTTCCAGATTCAAAATTACAGTAAAGTGTACTCTGTTTACTGTGTGGTCTAGTGGTTTGCCAGTGTTTGACCCAGAGATCCCGTTTGGTTGGTGGTAAGACTTTGAAGCTACCACCATCTTACCTAAGTCTGTCGCAATTACAATAATTCTAAATTGTTTTGTTCCCATATTTAAAGGTAAGCATCCAGTTCCTCAGTCTATTGAGGATTCCGGGTGACAATTCACCCCGGAATCCACAAATCTGGTGTTAAGCTATGATGTGGTCGAATGTGGCACATCATAACTTGACACCAGGTGAAGGCCAAGAGCGTCTCCGTGATACAATAAAAAAAAACCACGGTGATGGTGAAAAAAGTCTTCAAACATTCCGAAGCACCTACCTAGGCACATCATGGAGAACACCAACAAACACCTGAACACGAAGGTGTGGTGGAACAAAACTAGTCTGGCTTGGGCAAAGAAAAGTCCTTGCCCAAGTCAAGTATTACCTTTGTACTAGCGGATTTGCTTCTATTGATCTGTTTTCAAGATTTTTTTTTATTGTACGACGGGTAAGCACTTAGCCTTCATCTGGTAACAAGTTGAGATAAGGCCCGGAATCCTCAAGAAACTGGAGGAACTGGGTATCTTACCTCTGAATGCCGGCACACAACAATTTTAGAATTGTTATTATGGCGACAGAATTAGGTAAGATGGTGGTAGCTAGCCAGACGGCCTTATAGAAAGTCCTACCACTAATCAAACCAAGCACAATATATTGTATAAGCATAGGTCATCTGCGCAATTAAATTCTACCGCAAAAAGTGGAGACACTTGAGCTGATACACTCACTCACAAGTAACTTAAGACTATACAATTACCACAAAGGCTGGTGTAATATGTGATGAAGGCGTAGCAAGCACAAATTGGTAGATATTCTAGAGAAGATATATCTATATACGTTATTACATATGAGTAATTACATTAATTTAAAAAAATGTACAATTAAACTAACTTTGTACAAAGGAATCAGTCAGATTAGGGACCGTCACAAACGGACTATAGGTAACTCAACTGTTCATTTATACATTATTATCAGAGTTAATATTATCCGCCTCTGTGGTCTAGTGGTTCAAGCCACAGATTTCAGATCCACAGGTCCCGGGTTCGATCCCCATGGGAGCACAATATTGTGCTTTGTTTGGTTTAGTAGGACTTTGTTTAAGTCCGCCTAGCTAGCTACCACCATCTTACCTAACTCTGTTGCCATAATAACAGTTCCACAATTGTTGTGTTTCAGCATTTAGAGTCAAGATAGCCAGTTCCTCAGTTTGTTGAGGATTCCGGGTGAAGTGCGACTCCACCTTCAGCTTTATCTTAACTTGAACCAGGTATGATGTTTACCCGTCGTACAAAAAAACAACTTGTTCTATATGTTCCCAAATACATGTAAATAAAGTAATAAAAATATGAATAAAGTCATAAAACGAGGCCAGACCAATCATATATCTTTTACCACCTCATTATTTCTATAAGTGGACGTGTATTAAGTAGACGTACGAAGTGCCGGTTTTATGATGCTGTAAATATATTATTTTAGTGTCCTTTAACCTCTCATTGGCGATTTGTTTCAGAGATGACAGACACCTTTTATGAAAGCGATGAAAACTATGTACATAAGCTGAAGAGTATCTCAACATTCCTGTGCCCTTGGATAGTGAACCAACCAAACCAAGCACAATAATGTACTTCCCTGGGGCTCGAACCTGGAACCTCTGGACCTGATACCGGTAGGCAAACTACTAGACCTAAGAGGCGATTAAACATACATGGTTATGTGAATGTGAAATATTCTAAAATTGTTAAGTACTATAAGACATTTAACCGCCTTAGTTGTCTAGTAATGCGCCAACAGGGGTCAGATCCAGAGGTCCCGGATTCGATACCCAGGGGTGAAAAAAATGTGCTTAGTTTGGTTTGTGGGACTTAATCCACCTGGCTAGCTACCACCATCTTACCTGAGTCTGTCACCATAATATCAATTCTAAATTGCTGTGTTCCGGCATTTACAGGTAAGATAGCCAGTTCCTCCAAAGGATTCCGGGTGAAATGCGCTTCAACCTCATAAAATATAACAAGCTTATCTACGAATACCAATGTGAGCTCAGTATTGCATACCCAGAGTTCATCCATCTATTTGTACCTATGGTTAAACTTCTCGCTGTGGTCCAGGGTACATGATAATCTGCTGGTGCAGTCTAACTTAGCATGGCCACTAGGTAATTTTTTTAAATTTAATTTTCATTGTACTACGGGTATGTGCTTGGCCTTCATCTCACCTGATTTTTCAAGTTACGATGAGGCCAAAGGTGGAAGCGCACTTTACCCGGAATGCTCAACAAACTGAGAAACTGGCTTTACATCTAAATGCCGGAACACAGAATTGTTATTATGGCGACCAAATCAGGTAAGATGGTGGTAGCTAGCCAGGCGGACTTAAACAAAGTCCTACCACCAACCAAGAACTAGGTAGGTACTCTGATTCCCTTCCTTCTAAAGCTGAGTACACCTGTGAACAGTCGTTGGCTACGCGCCAACCGACAGTACGGTATGCGGTGATACTCCATCGCTCACAAATCGCAACGAAATGTTAATGGCTATGTCGAAATAGAACGAATTCCTGGGACCTTTCAGAAGGGAAAGGTAGATTCGTTTTTGCAGCATTGTGCTAGCTCATGCGCAGTCGACTGCACGTATGTGTATTCACTTCTTAATTTCAACATTCTGTATTTTTTTTTGTATTCAAGCTTGCCTAATTCTTAATGCGACTACCTCGTGATTGGTCTAGGCATAACGCGATATAGTCAGACTACGTTTTAGGCACACCCGGACAGAAGGATAGATTATCACAAATGAATACTAAATATATAACATATCAACGAGTTGTGGATATGAAACTATTTTGAAAATTATAAAGTGTCATCTGTTTTCAAATTGAAGAATAATAGCAAATTTACGTTTGTTAAATTCTGTATCTACACCTTTACCGCGATCACCAATCTGCCAAGCGTGGTGATTATGGCAAAACCTTCCAGCTTTAGAGGAGGCTCTATCCAGCAGTGGATACTAATGGGCTGTTGATGTGTGATACCTACCTATATGATCACTGAGTTTTGATTCGTAAGTTCGTCTCAGCTTTGATACCTACATCATTTAAAGCCAGGTGCAAAGTTGTTGATAGTTGAAAGAATGTTCGTGCCTACGTGATAACATGCTAGATCTATTTATTCTCCCGTCACAAAGTAGTAAATTTATAGCAGTAAATAGACAGTACGTTGTGTCATTGACCTCAGCTATTTCGAGCACATTCTCAGGCATCATACTGGAGCTGGTGAATCAGCTTTTATAGTTATCGAATCATATCTAATCTATGAATCATCGTGGAGTTTTAATCAGAATATTTGTTACCGGTATCTAGGTATAGCACTTGCATTATGCACTGTACTTGATTAGCTATCAGATCTCTTTAACAAGAGAACCAAAACCACAATTCGCAGTTGTATTTTTTTCATTGTAGGTTGTACGCTTTCATATTTCGACTATGGCTTAGAGTTTTTTTATTAATGAAGGGCTGGCTCTACTACTTACTATACTTCTAAGGCTTGTCTAGATCTAGGCCAGAGCAAGGATGGAGCTAGTTTTACCAGAAAACACGCACCGACGGCACACGGACACACGTACAAACTATATGGTGCCGGACTTCGGTAGGAGGTTGGTGACAAGACAGATAGACCTTTATCAGGTTACTACTGTTGTTGCTGTGATCATTCAGCCATATCCCAATATCTAATAAATAATTTTTATATGTATAAATCCAATTCTAGCGATTTAGTACTGAAAAACCTCACGAAAACATTTCACGAAGGATGAAGGACAAAAACTTCGTAAACCAATTTAAAGTACATATACAAAGCCCTTGATCTAGTCAAGTAGAATACAAGATCTAGAGCGAATAAAGGTTTATTTTTGGCAGTAATTGCGATGTTAGCGAGGCATTGTGTGGGCGCTGCTAAAACATTCCAAATTGAATGAACATTTCAAAGGGGGCTGGATCGTTTCAATTTCGGCAGCTCTGTTTGAGAAAACATGCGTAAACACGTCGAGTGATAGCTTTCCAAACATGTTTACCGCAACCAAGGTCGACACGAACCGACGTGACGATGTTACCTCAGCTCAACCCATATCACAGGGTTATGCTAACTATATACAGTCGCTATTTAGCTATAAAATCATCATAGCAATGTTTATGAGACTATCGTCAAACCACCAAAAGGTAAGAATTACCTAAGTAAGAGTTTTGCTACAAAATGTAAAGAAATGCGGGCCGGATATCTCAGAAGACTAGATAGCTCTTGGTTGGACAAAGCGAAAAAAAAAGGTACATAGAAGACCGAAAATGCTATGGAAAGAGTCTTTACAAAGCAATTGGGCTCGGACTGGATGCGGAAGGCGAGGGAAAAGGACGTAAGTACCTATGTATGGGATTCAGGGGAGGGCTTCGCCGTAGAGGTGACTCAGACCAAAGATAATAAACTGCAACAGTAATTTTATAAGTATACATCTAAGTCTGTCGCCATAATAACAATTCTAAATTGTTGAGTTCCGGCATTTAGAGGTAAGATAGCCAGCTTCCCTGTCTGTTGAGGATTCCAGGTGAATTGCGTTCCTCCTTCTACTTCGGCCTTATCATAACTTGAAACCACGTGGATGAAGACCAAGCGCTTCCCCGGCATACAATAATAAAAAAAGGATACATTTCTAGATATGAAATATGTTAATTTTAGTCAATAAAATCAAATACTAAAGTAGAATATTTGTCTAATTTCATCAACAAGCCTCATAGCTCAGTTGGTAGTAACTCTGCCTTCTGCGCTGTAGGCTGTGGGTTCGATTCCCACCCAGGACAAACATTTGTGTGATGAATATAGATGTTTGTTCTGTGTTTGGGTGTTGTATCATATAGTACGTATGTATTTACAAAAAGTATTTAAGTATTCTATCCGTAATCTAGTTCCCATATTACAAGCTATGCTTAGTTTGGGGCTAAATGGCGCTGTGTAAAATTAATGTCCTGTAATGTCCTGTAATATTTATTTGATTATTAAACCTCCTTGTCTTATGCGATGAATGGACCAAATAAAAGCAGCATTGGATCTACCTCCTCCTGCACGATTGCACTCAAAACAACCATCAGAGAAAAATGGTTGCAGGGTGTCAAGCTACAATACAATACAATGACAAAGAAAATTATAAGCAGGAGTTATTACGAATGCGTTAAGGACAAGGATGAACGAGGAATTCAGTTAAAGAGGAAGAGGGTTTAACTGGAATCCTCAACAGGATCTGATTATCCTACGTATAGAAGTGAAGATGAGAACTTGAGAATGTATTCCGCAAAAACATAAACATTTGAGTCGAAACAAAAGTAATTCAATCGCAGTTTCATTTATTTTACGAAGTTTAGATAAATACGAATTATTATTCGATGAATACTGAAATTAACGCAGTGTTCATTCATACAACAAACTGCTTTATATTCAATACTCATACGCAACAACTAGCAGATTCCTGGTGGTGTATGATTTGTTTTTAGAATTAGGTATACTTACATCAACAAACGGAGTCGTTACGATAACTAGCATGAATGGATTTTTTCATAAATATCTGCAGTAAGCAGTTGAAGATCAAACGTAACAACAGCCTTACTGTATTTTACTGTAGTTTGTCTTCTCTGTGGTCTAGTGGTTTGCCCAATGGTATCAGTCCCAGAGGTCACGATTCGATCTCTAGAGGTACAGATTTGTGCTCGGTTTGGTGGGTGGATCTGGCTAGCTACCACCATTATAAATTTAACGCCGTATGTATTCCGGTATTTGGAGGTAAGATAGCCTGTTCCTCATCATGAGATGAAAGGCAAGAGCTTCTTCATCATAGAAATATATGACCAATAGTAGACACACACCCTCGGTTTCGACCAGGGTTCAAGTAGTTCAAGGGAAAAAATCAAGTTTTTTAATATATTTATTTTTGACGGGGAAGCGCTTGGCCTTCATATCACCTGGTTACAATTAAGTTAAGATATGGCCGAAGATGTTGGCGAGCTTCACCCGGAATCCTCAACAATGTGAAAAACTGGCCATCCCACCTCTCAATGCCGGAACACAACAATTTAGAATTGTTGCTATGACGACAGACTTAAGCAAGATGGTGGTAGCTAGCCAGGCGGACTTAAACAAAGTCCTACCACCAACCTAGATAGTTAAATCTTGTATTGGGACCTCCTTAATTTAATTTAACATTACAATGTGTTTTTATAGTGGCAATAGAAATACACACTGCTAAAATTTCAGTCTATCTGTTACAACTCATGATATACAGCCCGCTAACAGACAGTAAGACAGTGTAGGGTTAGTAATAGGGTCATTTTGGCACCCTTTGGGTTAGGAACCCTAAACCAGTGAGGAGGTTGGTCTAATCAATGTATTCCCATATTACAAGCTATGCTTAGTTTAGGCCTAGATGGCTCTGTGTGAAATTCATAGATAAAAAATAGACTAATATTTTTTCTTGCCCGTTCAAGTTTTATGAGCCACGACTATAATTCCGCTTCAAACATTGAGGTTAGGTACCTATAGTACCTATATATTCGAAACATAATTCAAGATGAATCTCTCTGTAATAAGGTTGAACATTAATTGGATCAAACACTTTCTCAAACGGACGTGTGGTATGGTATGTTTTGCGGACTTTTATAAAGAACCAGATAAATTATTCTGTCTATTTGTGTTTGACCTAAAATTCAAAAATGTTGTGCGAGTTTATATATATATTGTAAGTATTTAACTCATACCATGGACGAAGTATTTTATCCATGCTCATATTAAAACTAACTTTCGAGATTAATTGGCATAATGTAGGTACCTTTATTTACAGCTTCATCAGGCTTGCTCCTTGCGTAAGCAGTAGTTAAAATTCGTCCGAGATTTGGAAGTTTGCTTTACTCAGGTGAATGAGTGAATTAATCAATAAACATTCTTTATTGTTTAGGCACCAAAATAATAAAGTAAACCCTCTAGCTATGGAGAAGTTTTGTCCAGCAGTGGACACTAATGGGCTGTTGATGTGATACCAAAATAATAAAGGGGAATTGATCACGAAAGAAACGATAGGTATATAGTACGATGGGCGGTCTTTTTGCTTAAGATCGCCCATTCCAGACGACCTTTTGATGGAGAGTATACTAAAAGTTTGGTTGATGGTAGGAGGAGATATATCATTAATTCAATTTCACAATATGAACCCCATCTAATGGTTTTCTTTTTGTCATATTATACGACGGAGAAGCGCTTGCCCATCATCTCATCTGGTTTCAAATCCAAAAGTCCGAAGACACTTCGCCCGGAATCCTCAACATGAGAGGAACTGGTTATCTTACCTCGAAAAGCCGGGACGTTATTATTTAAAATTGTTGTATGGTGACAGACTTAGGTAAGATGGTAGCTAGCCAGGGGAACAAAGTCCAACCACCATACACAATATTATACTCCCCTAGGGATCGAACCCGGGACCTCTGGATCTAACCGGTGGGCGAACCACGTAGACCACAGAGGCGGTGCTTTGCATAAAAAAAAACAGGGTAAATAAAATCATAGGTTCTTATTGAGTAGGTACCTACTTAGTATCTTATCTAGTCGCTTATCGTATTTTAACAAGCCACACAGCTCAGTTGGTAGTAGCAGATGAAGGCAAAGCGCTTCATCTCACTAAAAAAGGTTTCTATCTTGGCACCTATAATACAATGTCCTACGAAACCCGTCGTCTAAAAAATCTCACTGTAACAGTGTCACCCCGAAGCTGTCATCAAAGTGAGTGGTCTGATCATCTCGCATTCCTCAGACTTTATCCAAATATTATGATAGTAAAGGAACACCAACGCTGTCAAATATTCAGGTCATCACAACGTTTTAAAACATATCACCAAGAATATCATCAAACGATGTTTATTTCTCATGGCGCCATCTCGGTATGAAATGCATCAAAGAGAGAGTAGGGATTAGAGAGTTAGCTATGGATTTATCACCATCATCATCATAATTTCAGCTCAAATACTGTTGATCAGGCCTCTTCCAATCGTTATCACAAATAGTAAAGAGCCGCCTCCATCAACTGACTCCCCACGACCGCCACAAAGTCGTCGGTACTTGAAAATCAGATGAAATAACGGTCAAACCGGTCAAACAATAATAAAATTTAAAAAAAAACATTCTTTATTCGAAAATCCTGAGACGTCAATGACGCAACTCACATTACAACGACCCAATAATAATGAACTCAATTCTTCAATATTTTTATTTTTTTGTATCGACTGTTTTCGATAAGTAATTAAAATACAGGTACTTATTGTTACTCTGTTTCTTTTCTAGATACTGATACAAGAGTAGGTATGTCATCCACCGAGTCATCGAGAGCTAAATCCGTAAGGAATGTGCTCCAGCATGCTTTGGAAGCAGGAACCTTGTTCTGTTTGCGAAATACTTTGGAATGCTGAGATGAACCGTTACACCAACGATTTGGTGACAGAAATATTTTATTTTCTAAACAAATGAATATTGAGAAAAATGTTAAATTATATCGAAGTAGCCGCCTCTGTGGTCTAGTGGTTCGTCTCCGGTATCAGACCCAGAGATCCTAGGCTCGATCACCAGGTAGGTACAAATGAGTAAATAACCAACTTGGATGCGGTGATACTATGTTTCAGGAAAATGTTAAAAACCACCCTTAGCCAATAAATGATTAGTTAGAAGAATTTATGAACGACTGGAATTTTCTTTGAAATTGGATTTGACTTGTTTTGTGTTTGATGAGTTTTTATTCCATTTAAATTTGGTACATGCATAAGTACTTTTATTTTATTTTATTTTCTGAATAATTACTTGAAATATGGTAGAATAGATTGTGACATATCAGACATTACTACTATCTAGATGAAATTAATAGTAAATGATTTATTTGTTTGTTGAAATCATGGTATATATTTTTTTTATTGTCTCAATGATTTCACCATTATGCAAAAATCTAAGTATGCATATAATATAATAATGATGCATGGTATGCAGATATTTTCAATTAAATCAGATCAGAATTTCAATCAGATCCAGGTCAATATATTTACCTAAATTTAATCATCTATGAACACTTTCAGATACCTACAGTAACATTACAAAACAGGTAAAATAAACAAAAAGCAGCAAACAAAACAAAACCATCCAATCGATTACAGACACAAACATCACAAATACAATCCAACAGCGATGGCTTTTTAGAAGACAGAAACAAAACAGATTTATAAATCACGTTCTAAACAGTTTCTACATTTAAATACAACACAAGTATATATCAAGCAATAAGTATTACTTTACAAGCTATACTTTAGTAGCGTTATAACAAGACTACCAGAATATCTCATTGAAGTATTTCAGTGTGTGATGCAAACAGGTCAGAACTGTCAAAGGATGCCAGATGCAGGGCATACGCCTGGGCGGCGCCTGCCGGTAAATAAACAAGCATACTTCGCGGTAATAAGCCTTTGTATGCATTCCAGAATAAGCATACATAAGGCTTAAAACAGCCAAGTGGTAGCGTCCTAATCACTTCCACGTGTGAGAGGGACAACGTGTAAGCGAGTGAGATGGATGTGTACAAATTCTCGCAAGAATCATTCATATTTGAATCTCACGAAAACTAAATCAAGTAAATAAAAATCATGAGTACAAATTTGAGGTCTAGTCTTTCTTGTTTGTTTATATCAAAAATAATGCTCAAACATTCCAAGCAGGTACCTACCTATAGTAATGTGAGAGGGACAACGTGGAAGCGAGTGAGACGGATGTGTACAAATTCTCGCAAGAATAATTCTTATTTGAATCTCACGAAAACTAGACCAAGTAAAGACAAATCATTGTGGTCTAGTCTTTCTTGTTTGTTTAGTTCTTAAATATTCCATGTACCTATAGTATTAAGATGATACTTATTAATTATTGAAGACTAGTAGTATCCGTGTTCCAAGTGGGAACAGGGCCGATATATTTTTCTAATTTTTCACTTGTTTTTTTTATAGGCAATTTATTGAGGATTCCTCTGTGAAGTGCGCTTTCACCTTCGGCTTTATCGTAACATGAAAATCAGTAATGAAGGCCAAGCACATTCCCGTAGCACAATGAAGAAAAAGATGATGCAGCCAATTACTCGTGACAAGACTACCAGGTTAAAATTATTGGAAAACGAATACTCTGGCAACTTTATAACTTCTCTTTACGGACATAGGATCTCACATTGTATTTTGTGGGACGGGTGCATCATAAAACAATGTAGACTAAGCTAGTCATGAGCTATTTGCCATTACAGTGCGGCAAATCATTTTATGCAAAATACAGCTGAATGGCCTTGGGTGAGCTGGAAACATTCTGGAGCTTTATGTGAGTGTTGCCAGATTATTTGTTAAACGTGCCAGGTTTATGGCCGCGGGTGGCACTTCACCTTCAGAGTTTTGACACAAACATGAACTTGTATGACGAAGCAAGAATCGGTCGTCGATTTGGCTCAATGCTACTTGTTTTTCCAAGACTGAAGACTTTAATAAATAGTTACATTAATTTACGATGAGCCCTGACATAAAAAATCTGCGAGCAGTTGTCCTAAATACGTTCATTCGTAAGGAATGAAAGTAATAAACAATCATGACACTAACGATTTTAGAATCAATTTTGAGTAAAAATACTTACTTTTTGCAACATTATTATTTTCTGTGACATTGTGAACCAAACTCGAACAAATACAATGAACACAAACACAACGATACTATAATTTTGACATCGCTTTATAGTCTTTAGAATTTCACTGATCACTATAAAACTTACTTCTAGTAACAACCGCGTATTGTAAAATATATCTGGATAGCTAATTGATTCAGGCGTTATTTTGCGGAAATCCATATTTCAAAATAAAATCTGAAAACAGAAAAAATATTGTTTTCAGATTTTATTTTGATATATCTGAATAATTATTACTTAATTCTCGTATAATATGTATTAGTTTTTCGTTTGATAATTTATGTGAGTACCTATGTATGTGTTATTTTTAGTTAATATAATTTATAGGTAGGATAATAATGATAAATTAAATATTTTTCCCTAATTTTGTAAAGAAATCGCTAATATTAGTGGGTTAAGGCCGCCCACTGTGTAAATGTTTGTAGTACCTAGTCGATGTAATTTTGTGAAAAATAAGCGTTATTAAATTATATTCAAGTAAATTCCAGTAAGGTCGAGGATTCCTATCGTTACGGTTTCTCTTGACCTCAAGGTTACTGTCCACGATGTTATCTCTGTGAGTTCCAATTACCTTCTAGCGCCATCATGAGAATAGCGATTGACAAGTAACAAAGGTACTTGTAGCAAATTTCAGCTCCATCGGATACCAATGCTTGAAAAATGTATAACTTGAACCGGAAATACAAATAAACAGACATTCAAAACAAGTACAAGTAATCACTTTAATATTACCCCCATTGCCTGTTGCATATGGGTAAAAAAAATGCTGTAATTTAGAAAAGTACGGACACTTGAGAAAATTATAAAACGGCAGCTATTTCAGTACATCTACCGTTTCCATGGGCAGCGACAATTCAGATTGAACTCGATATTTTTGTGCGTGTATTTCGGGCAAGCGATAAATTTTGTCGCGTTACAAGGACTTTATACACACTTGGCGACAATGCGCGAGATAAATAAATGTTTTCTTTGTAGGTTAACAGCGAAATTAGCTTTCTAGTTCCTCGGGCCCGTTTTAAATCCGCCTCTATGGTAGGACTTAGTTTAAGTCCGCTTGCCACTATTTAACCTAAGTCTGTCACGATAACAACAATTATGAATTGTTGTGTTCCGGCATTTTTAGCCAGTTCCTCATTCTGGTGAGGATTCCAGGTGAAGTGCGCTTCCACCTTCCACCTTTTGCCTTATCTTATCCTTATGAAGGCCAAGCGCTTTCCCGTCAAATAGTGTTTAGTGAAACCATAATTAGGCTTAAAACACTGCTGATAATAAGGTATTTATGTTCAACATTTTAAATTAATACTTTTATATATTTATATCTATTTATTTAAATAAAAATAAAAACAAAACTGTATCTTTCTTTTATTCATAGGGTAGGCAGTCATCTGATCACCTGCTAGTTTATGGGGACTTGGTTTTACTACGTTATTATTCGAAGCGTTGTGATTCTATTTACAAAGAGTCAATTGTCTTGTTGCAATTTCCAAGAACAGTAATTGAAGTAGGTTTAAGAGACGATGCTGTCATACCTCTTGCTGAGATTATCTCGAGTGGCTCTCGGCCCGAGCTAACTGCCCCAGAAGAAGTGAATGTCGGTCGACATTCACTCGATATTAGTCATCCGCGAGCTTTTCGACGCACTACTCTGAAATTGTCAGGCTTTGGACACAACATTCTGCTCAGAAATTCAAACTGAGCGCGGATTTCACGTTATCTGAGTAGCGTTACCAGTTTAAAAATATAACCGTCTTTGCCCCTATTTCACGATGTCTGAGTACTATTTGACAATTCAAAATTATACTCTCACTTTCTGTTTACGTGTCATAAAGAAAGAAGGGTATATTTTTTATCTACCAGGTAACGCTTCTCAGAGTTCGTGAAATAAGCACTTAGTGACATGGAAACTGTGAGAGTATGATTTGTAATTGTAAAATAGTACTCAGACATCGAGAACCTAACTGATAGACATTAATATGATTTTTTATAAAATTATATTAAGTAGGTAGAATCAAGAGGTGGGTGATCTACTTTCTAGTTTCTTTATCCCAGGCTACGGCATCGTTGACCTTTAGTAAAAAAAATGAATGAAATCCATTTATTCCTACCACGACCAAATTAAATTAACTTATTGAGTAATAAAATATAAAGTCTGTGATGGTGAAACTGGTCCCAGCCCAGCATAATGCCACAGCATGTCGCCACGCCGCCCGTAGCGCTGGTCTTCCGCTAGAGCCAAGTTGGCATTGCGAATACCTATCGCTGGTGGTACCTGCAAGCAAGAGTAAAGATTTGGCATGACTTACTGGAATCAGCAAATGACAAAAACAAATAGCTAGACGTTGTGAAGACTTCACCAGGGTTATATGACTAGACAGTTAAACCATGTCATGAATATTATGATCTTTCCTCTCGCTTTCCATTTATCTGTGGGAATTATTCCGTGAATAGGGACGGAAGTGTGTAACGAAAAGCCGGGGAAGCGCACGCTTTTGATTTGACCAATGAGCGCGCGCGTTAAGAGTTGCCCGTCAAATGGTCCAACCCATTTTTCGAGAGGTTGGTACTAACTAGCCAGCAGGTGCGTGTGACAAATCTAAAGTGTTAAGTGTTAAATCTAATCTGTGGCTGTCCCGAGCCACAGATTGTGTTCAGGAGATAATATTAATGTTGCATAATGCCAAGGTGAGACGTCAAATGTTACACAGCAAAAGCGGCTACTGTAAGTGTCACTCGTTTTTTTAATTGGTTTTTGTACATACATTCTGCGTTTAGTTTCGAAATAACGTTCCGAACAACAAGAGTTCTGAATTTTTTTTCTGAATTTTCGACACAGAATTTTAGAGAAATGCAAAAAACACATCTATTATTTTTCCCACCGTCGCATGTTAACTTATTAACCGCGGGTAACATCGGGCGCAGCTAGTGATATAGTATACACCCAAACACAGAAAATACCTCTATGTATATTCAACACAATATGTAGGTACCTATGTCCGAGAAGCGAATCGAACCTTCAGCTCAGAAAGCAGAGTGACTGTTGAATCAATCAAATCAAATCAAATTATTTATTTGCAAGAATACATACCTACGATTGTGTATACATAACGTCTTAAACATACGACTGTGAAAGTACTCAGCCTGCATGCAGGCGTGCAAATATTACAAATGTCATGCTAATGTCAATTATTACAATTATTGTTATATGATAAATATTCGTCATGACTATGAAAACAATTACACATTAACCATTTGTTTATTTTTTTCTTAAATACAATTCCATTTAACCCTTTAATTTTGTCCGGCAATTTATTATACATTTTTATACAAATATTATAAACATTTTTCTTATAAATGTCTTTACAGTAAAAAGGGTTGATACATAACATTAACAAACCTGGCCCTTTTTTGCCTTGTTATTGCATCATTGCGTTATTACATCAGTCTGGGAAAGTGTTATAAAAATACATAATTCTCTAATATACATAGATAGTAAGGGTAAAATATTTCATTTTATAAAAAGGGTATATAAACTGTAGTAAGGCCAGTTGTACCTCTCTACAAACAGGCCTTACATCACAGTTACTCTCTGAGAACGTTCACAGTAGCCTAGTAGCCTGGCGAGAAGCCAGCGCAAAGACCGGCGATCAGGTGTTTAAGTGTTATTTGCCATTTGGATGCGCGATTAATGTCCGCAGACTACTAGATTATAAAAAGAAGGAATTCGGGCGTGGCTTGTTTACTGGCGATATTGATATGAATGTCTTAATTTGTTTGAATCTGGGAGCAATGTATAACTTGCATGGTATTATAATACTAAAATAAAAAACAACATTTGATTGATTAAAATAACGAACATAACTTAATGCAATCTTTGGAAATTACTACACAAAATAACAAACGAAATTAGCGCAATCTGGGTCTATCTGACAGCAGGGTTTTAGCCTTCTCTACCCTTTCTCTCTCTATGCATCTTATCCACCGGATATGCTATACCCTGAGAGCAAAGAGAGTTCGTAGAGGGTCGCGATCTCATTGCATGATCTTTTTTCTCTAATGATCCTCATCCGGTTTGAAAGGTATCATTAAGTTGGGTGTCCAGTGCGTTGCGGATTTAATCCGTCCAGCGAATAGTACGAAGATAATCTTCTCTCCTGTCTTCAAATTTACCGGTGATGGTTAGCTTTACAAGGTTTACAGGATTTTCCTGGTACTGTGTTCGAAGTATTCTATAGTAAGTCCTAGTTGTAAAGGTGGAAGCGCACTTTACAGGAAATCAGTGACAGGATTTTGTTTATGTCCAGGCGGACTTAAACAAAGCCCTGCCACTAACCAAACCATGCACACATTTGTACCCACCTGATGATCAAATCCGGGATCTCTGGGTCAAATGCCGGAGGGCGAACCACTAGATTACAGAAACGGTTAGGTTTAGGTATATAATAATAATTTTATAGAGCAAAGTCCGTACCTATTAGTTGGAGCAGGATGGTACCTAACAAAGGAAACGATGACATCATTTTGCTCGTTCTAACAAACCGTGTGTGCATGTGTCAGTACGTTGCTTTAATTTGGGACGGGCAATTCTGTTCTTAATTGACTTTACGAGTCCAAGGTTGAATTGTAACAATTTTCATTGTTACATTAAAATTTTGCTTTTAAACCGTTACTAAATTAAAAATAGTAATAGGTTTATCTATCTGTATTAAAACTAGGCTATGTCCGCGAAAATGCTAGGCGTAGGAACATGCATTAGTATATATTTACATTAGATACGTTGGCGCGCTTGGGTCGGTATAATTATTATTTATACGAGTAGATACTTGGATACTAAGTGAATTCAATATAATTCACAATGGTACGGTCTTCGTTCTTGCCATGTCGTGGCGATACCTATAGCGCTACCTTATGGGTCCAATTGTGAAAGAAACTATCAAGGGACTCAGTCAATCACACACAAAAAAATCATCAATCAGTCCAAACGTTACTGACGAAAGGAGTTACTGACACAAACACTGTACAAACGTGTGTTTGTACACACGTAGAAAAAAACTATAAAGGCATAGAAAAATAATTGATAGAATAGAATTATCTATATTAATTATTAACTGACATTTGCCAAGGTTTCAGTTCATCACAATAATTTCGGGTCACATAAGCATACTGCCGTACAAATGATTTGAACAATACCTACCTTGTTCAACCGTCAATAGATTTCGCGGATCACGCGTTAGGATTTTTTCTCAAACATACTTGGAAATTTATGCATTATTTTGACAACCAACCTTCTTCGAGATAAATCGAAATTGCTGTACTGGCCAAATAAGATGCGAGCAGCGGCCGGCAAACGTATGAAAATCCATGTCTGTCGAGTTTTAGCGGCTACATAAATTACATAGTAAACTCTGTCGTGTAGGTAATTATAAAATGGAACGATCTTTTATTCCGAAACATGGCAACGAAGTTCGAAATTTAAATAAAATATTTGATAAATTACCTTCTTGGACAACATATTAAAGGTTTTATTTAAATTTCGAACTGGCTCGCAAAACTCGGGAAAAATGTTATTGTTCGTTGTTCGTCATTGATTTTAAAAATAGTAATTGCATTTGCCAAAATGAGTTCAAGTGAACACAATGAGTGTGATTAACGCCTCCTAAAATTTAAGAGGCGGCAAGAGCCGTACCTACTTAATAGAAAACTCGTTACCGCCAAATCGAAAGAAAAGTTATTAAATATTTAATCCAAATATATTTATCCAACAAAGTAAGTACCTAGTACGTACCTTCCTAGGCAGAACGTTTTTTTTAAATACTCAAATAAAAAGTTATTTGAAAAAAGTACTAAACAAACCTTAGCCACAACTTGGCATTGATGGACTTACGTATGAGTGTCTTGGCTTTGCCTCTGCTTACATTTACACGTTCATGCCTTTTTTGCTAGCCGCTGCAGTAGCTAATGTACCATCGGTAATTTTCAATCAAATAAAAAAAAATCAAAAAGACATTTATTTGCAACTCTTACACAAAAATCAACATAAAAATAATAATAAGTCTCAACTCAGCGTTAATGCAGGTTCGGGGAACCTGCGCTGATCTTCCGTCACCTTGGGTTACATAGTTAGAGTATATGTAAAGATCCTTATTACAACCTAATAAAAATATACTTACTACTTCTTATGGTAATTTTTTTAATCGGTCCAGCATTAGTTTTTGGGTTGGGATGTATGAAAACGTATACAGCGCCTTTAGCGTTTAGAAGCTATTTAATTTGGCAGATCAAAGTCTGTGAAGTGAACTATCCTACGTCACGCGTGCTTACTGTACTGTGATACTGATCATCATCATCATCATCATCATCATCAGCCCATCAACGTCCACTGTTGGTTATGGTCTCCTCCGAAAAAGCTGGAGTGGTTTGCCATAATACAGCACGTTTATCAGACCGATTGGTGACCGATCATGCGCGGAAAGATCGTGTAAGCTGCTGTCTTTATTCTGGTGAGTTCCCTCAGTTGAGTTTTATGATATAAGTTGGCGATGTTGGCATACAGAAGAGCTGAATCTAAAACGATTGAACTTCAGAATGTTTGAACGCTGACTCATGATGCGTCAGAATGCGCTTTAAATTTAGCATCGAATTGTACAGGTTATATATAACTCGTCTATTTAGGTAACAAAGGTTTGGCTCATGAACAATCATCTGCCATTTGTGATGCAAAGGATTGTGTGCTTCCTAATAACTAATGAAGCTGAAGGCACGAGTAAATGAGAATATGATATATTCTTCAGGAAGAGACAAGAAACAAATTTGAAATGTCTTGAAATCTTGTATAGGCAAGTGACTATGAAAAACACATACCATTTACAAATATTGCAAGGCTTTTCATTGAGGTAACGCGGAACCCTGAGGGACCATAAGGGCTGGCTCTTATTAAAGCCAGCGAATTTGCATATCTGTTCAGCGTGGCAATACAGCACTAATAATAATTAATAATAATATATCATCTCATCTGGCCAGCAATGATGTGATGATGATGAGATGATGACGATGACCAGATGAGAGTATTCTCATCTGATTTTCGACTGGATAAGTTGAGTTTCCGTATGTGAAGACTTCTCTTGTCAATAGTTAGTTTCAAAATACTCGTAACATTATAAAACTAACTATTTACAAGAGAAGGCATTGTACTTACAACCGTTACAAGCGGCCTATAGGTAACTTAACTGTTCCAGACCAGTACCAGACAAAAAGTGCCTGAAAGACACGGCTCCATTGCCACGCTGAATAGCTATGCTGATTTGTTGGCCTACATAAGAGCCAGCTTTTGGGTCACGTGTCGTTAGTTAAATTGTACATGTTGTTTGAATAAATAATATCATAAATACTTATGTATGTTACGTATTATAAAAGACTAGCTGCGTCCCGCGGTTACGCCTGCGTATAAATGTATGTGTCATATGTGGAACAATGTAGATATATTGGATAGATATTCATTATATCCACATTGTTCCACATTTGACACATACATTTTCAAGCAGGCGAAGCCGCGTGACATACATAAACATTTATGATATTATTTATTCATTTAACATGTACAATTTAACTAACAACACGTCACCCAAAAGATGGCTCTTATTT
Organism: Venusia cambrica; assembly: GCA_951394065.1. Classification (NCBI taxonomy): domain Eukaryota; kingdom Metazoa; phylum Arthropoda; class Insecta; order Lepidoptera; family Geometridae; genus Venusia; species Venusia cambrica. The sequence goes on from OX596036.1 coordinate 4,033,252, forward strand.
AGGCCAGCGAATCCGCATAGCTATTCAGCGTGGCAATGCAGTTTGTTTTGTATAGTCAAGCTATAATCCATACATGTTTCATCATTTACTTTAACGTGTATTCAATTAACCGACTTTTGAGTGAATCAAACTAGAGAATATTTTTTTCCCATACAAATTTCAGAAATTTATTGCACACTTCCTAGGGGTAGTTTTGTAAAAATAAAGAACTTCATTTTTACTTTTTTTCCGTTTACTTAGTTTATTTAAACCGATTTTTAAGTGAATCGAACCAAGGATTTTTTTTCCATACATATTTCAGATCGCTATTGCACGCTTCCTAGGGGTAGTTTTGTAAAATTAAAAAATATAGTTTTCATAGCTTACTTCATAGTTTAACTAAACCGAGTTATGAGTGAATCGAATCAAGGTTTTTTTTCCATAGAAACTTTACCAACCTGTATAACCCCTTAATTTAATAAAATATAAAATAACCCCTTGATTTTAAAAAAATAGATAAGCCTATGTGTTATTCTAAAACATAAACTACCAAACTTCATCTAAATCGGTTAAGTAGTAACAACATTCACACAAACTTTCGCATTTATAATATAAGTGAGATTTGTTCAGATTTTGAAAATTTTACAATCATCATTCTCTTGTCCTAGTCCCACGTTAGGTAAGGTTGGAACATGTTTTCTTCTTCTACTCACCTCTATCAGCCGCTTACTCTGTATCCACTCCTTTCATACCCATATCCTATCTCACACAATCCATCTATCTCCTCTTTGGCCTCTCCCCTTCTCCACTCGCGTGTCCATTCACATTCATACGTGAAAATTTTACTAGACACAGACAAGATCGTTCAAGTGCGAGTTGGACCTATAAAGAGACAAAATATTACGGAGTTAGAAACATTACTAAATACTGAGAAAGTGTGGTATCCATTCTAAGATGCCACAGTTTCATAGCAGTTAAAAACCTTATTGAGCCCATTTGATAATACGTGATCCAACTTCGTGGCTCAGTCAGTAACAGCAATATCAAAAATTGGAAAGGTTCCAGAGCAAAATGATAAGAAACATGTTGTACATTCCTCAACATATCAGAATATGTTTATGGATATATATTTAACATTAGAACACTAAAACAGCAAATAGAGCGATTCAGCAGGAACTTTCAAACAAGGAATTGTATATTTCATTTGTCCATTAAAATTTTACAAGTCATTTACAATTCAAGTATTTGTATTTTGTATTTATATTTGTATTTTGTATTTATATTTGTATTTTGTATTCAAGTATTTTACAATTCAAAATTTACAATTCAAGTAGGTATACTTTTCTACCTTTTCAGAGTATCACCTCTCTCTCTCTTTCAAATGTTTGCTGGTAGAAAACTCTTTAAGGGTTGAGCTCGCCTCTGTACATATGTTTTCCTATGACACGTTTAAATCATATTTATGTGTACAATGAAGAATTACAAGGCTGAAGAAGCATAAAAGAATTAGCCAGTTAGCCGCAGGGAACTGGGAGCCCAAAATTCTCAAGACTAAGATGACACAAAATCAAGGGTCTCGCAATGAGATTTGCTGACAGAGAGTGAGAGAAAAGTCTCTGAACTGGTCTCTTATACAGTGCAAAACACTTAACCAGATTGGATTATTGACAATATTTAAAGATAGCCAATAAGCAGATTATAAAAGGATATAAAAATGAGCCTCGTCTGTAAGCTTGCGATTGCCAATATTGTAAGCTCTTGGCTGTTGAGTAAAATTTGTTCAATTTGTGGCGTAAAATTCTAGCCTTTCAGAAGAAATTCAACGACCTCCGAATTCCACTAAGTTTTCATCACGAAACCATCAACTGTTTCAAAACAACGTGAAAATAGCCGACATGCGACGCGCAACACATTTCTCACATTCTTGTCTCCGACCTAGAAAGGTGCCATGGAAAGTGCGTAGATTCGAGAAATATTGGAAATATCCAACTTTTTCCAGCATTCTATTAATTATGTGATTCAATATTCTATCTTATCTATACCTATATCATACGAATAGAACATAGAAAGCGGAGAATACTCCACATACGCGGGGTTAGCTAATTACCGATACCTTTGACCTAATCCCCCCATCCCAAGTGGTGGAAAGGGGTTTCCACCACCGGACTTGTACACGTAGGTACGGCAGGTTTCACCTCTACCTTTATCATTAATACTGGTTAAGTCCGTTTGGGTAGCTACCACCATCTTCCTTAATTCTGTCGCCATAATTACAATTCTAAAATTGTTGTGTTCCGACATTTAGAGGTAAGATAGTCAGTTCCTCAGTTTGTTGAGGATTCCGGGTGAAGTGCGCCTCCACCGTCGGCCTTATCTCAACTTATAACCAGGTGAGATGGAGGCCAAGTACAATAAAAAAAAAGAGGATGAAATTTCTTGCCCTCGTCGGTTTTTCCGCCCGAGTACAATCTTGGAGTCTTCAAGTCCAGAGTAAATAGTTTTTTTTAGGAAAGCGTGCTCTATCTTATTATTTTCAAGTAAGCTGGTGGTCAGACGCTTCGTCTCACCAAAAAAGGTACGCACCTACCTTTTTTGGTGAGACGAAGCGTCCCTAATAAGTGCGATGACCCTCGAACAGGGTCAAAGTCAAAACATTGGTATTTTGCTATGATATTTAAAGAATCGTTTCTCATTAACTTCCAAACCATTACATCATTACTGGCTGAATGCTATTGTAGGTACCTACATAATACAGTAATTTGTATGTCCTTGTTCCCGGGCCAAATACCAGTCTGGTGTGCTGTCATCTCATACCTACCACTTAATATTTAGCACCTACACATATCATCTGAGCTTGTTGTGGGATATCGAAATAGCCGGTGTCAGGACTGGAATGTAGAATAGAAAGTGCGTTTGGAAAACCTCTACGTATGGCAAAGGGTATTTTTGAAAATCGTGATAGAATTATTACGTTTTAATAGCTGCAGGTGCAAAATGGATTTCCATCTGGAGCATTTGTATAGCGCTCGACTCACGTTTTTTTCGACACGCGGTTTTTGGTTATTATTGTCATAGGTACTTCAGGATTACAAAAATAATCACACTAAGATTGAACTTTGTAGGTGGTACTGTTTACGATAAAGCTAAAATAACAATAAAAACTACGGTATGAAACCGTTTATCAGAAAATTATAACCAGCTGCCAATTACATAAGATACAGACAGGCAGCGTATAGGCTCAGTAGGTGTTATTAGGGTCCCTTTGGGTACGCAGTAGGTAACCATAAAAAGAAACAGCTTTTAACTAATACAATGAATATGTTTAGGTATGAAGCTAGTGACCGTATCAAAGTCAAATGCCGATGACTACTCATATAAGAATGGCGAGTGTTTACAAATCGCACTCAATTTATCTTACTTTTACAAAGTGCAAATCGCTATTACACGTGTTTCCTCGTAAATCCTCCTTGTTGACTTCTCGACCTCACTATGACCGCATTTTGTCTTTCGATGTTTACATTCAGAAATGCATTGCTTGCTACACGAATCTATGTCTTTTACCCATAGTTATACAGGCTAGCTGAATCCGATCTGTGCGGAGGAGAGGCGTTAATTGCTCTTTAAGATACCTAACCCATGCAGGGTTATTTTAGTCAAGATCAAGGCAAGACCACCCAATGTCAACGTAGTTAAATATAGCATACATTTTTAATGAAACTTGTATTCTACTGTGGTTGAAAATATACCGTTTTTACTTTAATTAAAGAAAGAACCTAATATATATTTCTCTTATTCACCTGAGAAAGTATATCGACATTGTTAATTTCTAGACAAATTGTACTAAACAAATCTAAAGTTTGTGGATTTTTTATAGGTGTAGTTCAAAACAACTGGAGTTACGATTTCACCGATTACACATTTCGGTTTCACATCCCGCAATTCATAGCAATATAAGCATGGATACCTAAAGGGTTCCATTGCCATAGATAACAACTTTCTAAGCATTTCAATTTTATAGTTTCTTAACAATCAACCATGGACTTAGCTTCCGCATCCGCGGCCGGTTTATTTTCATTCGCGAAAAATCTTCGTGAAAACTTAATTTTAGTAGTACTAAACGTCTGTTTAATTTATTCTATTACCGAATAAATTGCGTTGTATAGTTTTGTCATTCTAAAATTGTTTTTATTGCTTAGTCTAATCCTCCAGACCACTTAAGTTTTCTAAAGCAAGGCTCGTGGTGATAAAATTACAAAGTTTAATCAAAGCTCTGCAACAAAAAGCTACGTACACAATTTAACAGGTGGTAGGACTTTGTTTAAGTCCACCTGACTAGCTACTACCATCTTACCTAAGTCTATAGCATAATAATAATTCTGAACTGTTGTGTTGTGGCATTTAGAGGTATGATAGCCAGGTTCTCAGACTGTTGAGGATTCCGGGTGAAGCGCGCTTCAACCTTCGGCTTTGTCATAATTTTAAACTTAGTGAGATGAAGGTCCGCGTCGTACAAAAAAAAATATGTATAACGAAGTACAAGTTGATAACAATCATCTATTAAAGCTATGCAAGATTACTAATGATTTTGAAAATTTTCTACTAAAATAAAACACAAACGATCACAGGTTATGCATGGAACTGATCAACTCGATTTGCGTATCGATACGTCACTGGCTTTAAAAAAAGCCTCCCACCTCGTCACATGATGGCTGACAATGTAAAAGACTTTTTACATCGTGACTACGATGAAAATGATTCATGTTGAAAATCGTAAAGTAGACTAGTGTAGAGAGCGTTTTCAAAAAAAATATGTCTGAACTGCCATACCCATAAGAATCATAGATACACGTATAGACTTACATTGTAGACGGTTAAATCAAAATAAGTTGTCGTAAGAATAACCTACTCTTTCTTGAATGCGGTATCTTTCAGACTACTACCTATTGAAGTGCTTATTGAGCAGCAAAGTCTGTGCCTTAAAAATGCCAGTAGGCAGTCTTTACAGTAAGTAAACTGGGCGATGGTGGGAAATACAGTCACAGTTTCACCGCCGTGCCGTTGCCGTTGAGTGGAAAACCTTACATTAATTAGTCTTGGAAATCGACAGAACTATATACATCAACCTAGAAAAATGTTTCGAGTTGTGACTTATATATACACCATAAGAATTCTGTGGAAATTTCAATTGATCTACTAAGGTAATGGTGCATCAATTGTATTTTACTGAATTGTCATAAAGTGGAAATCCTAAAATTTATAATTTCCTAAAATGTTGATTTATCTATCCATTTCTTTGCAGCCTGATCCAAATGATCCTGAAGCAACACGATCACGGCTTCGCTGAAAGAAAACACTACTGAGCTCGCCTATGTACCTACCAATTTTTTATCTGAATGATTTGTGTTCAATAAATAAACAAGTACAACCTACCTGAGGCTGTCAATATTCCAATTTACATCAATTTTAATGTGTTCAGATTGTACCCAACATTTTTAACCTCCATTTATATGGAGGTATTCTTTTCAAATATTATTACGATCAATCCTTAATTGTTCATAGATTTTTATTTCAAATAAAGAACAATTTTTACAGTGTTGATGATGATGTTCACGTTTATGGTTATTATGTGTAATCTCCTTTAAATCGTCATCTCTGGGGCTCGGCTGAAAAAAAATTGGCAGAATACGAACACAGACCGCTGTCTAAACAGAATTAAAAATAAAGTAGTTCTGGCGGCAAACAGGTGCTTGTTTGTGATGAAGATAGCTTGTTTTTGGGATGTCGTAGGTGGTTTCCATTGGCAGACGATTGTTCTGAGATTTGTGCAATTTGCGCATGTCACAAATAATAGTGAAATATCCTAGGGTTACTAGGAACATTTCAGTTTCAGGTGCCGTTATAGGTACACATGAGGAAGGTGTGGACTAGGTCACAACTCTAGTGGTAGAACCTGTTAGGTCTACCTGACTAGCGACCTGCCTAAATCCTAGTCCGGAGCCATACGGTTTGCCGTGTTCCGTTGTTGCGTGGGAGAGCCAGTTCTGGGAAAGCTCGCTCCAATAACGTAGATCTCACGCTTTTACACTGGAGCTTAACAAGCCTAAAGGGGCTATCATTGCAACAGCCTCTGTGGTCTCGTGGTCCGCCCACCGGTGTCAGATCCAAAACTCCCGGGTCTGATCCCCAAGGGAAGTACAAAATTGTGCTTGGTTTGGTTGGCGGTAGAACTTTGTTTAAGTCCGCCTGGCTTACTTCCACCATCTTACCCTTTGTCGCCATAACAACAATACTTAAATTGTTGTGTCCCAGCATTCAGAGGTACGGTAGCCAGGTCCTCAGTTTATCGAGGATTACGGGTGAAGTGCGCTTCCACCTTCATTCAGCCTTATCGTAGCTTTTAAATATCAGGTGAGATGAAGGCCAAACACCACACCGTAGTAAAAAATAAAAAAAACATTAATTAAGTCCTTAGACAGATGTTTTTTAGTGAAATTTTCTGGGTTATGCGGGATTCGACCGATTTTTTTCATCCGATTTGGTCAAATCACCGTATTAGGAAAACTCGCTGACACCATTGTGCAACTTAAAACGAAACACAAAAAAAGTTTGATGGGTAAGAATAAATTCCAAATAAGAAAACACCTACGCACTAGTACTGTCTGTACCTAGGTGGGTACAGATACTTACCTACCATTTAGGTCTTACCCAGCAAAGGGTTTGCGTGGACCGATGTCCACAGTATGATCCCAACCAGGGTTGGGACTGATAATATAAGGATGACCAGTTATACCTAGTGATCCTATCAAATTACTGTTCTATGGACACGCGCTGCCAAGAATGCCTCTCCATTCATGTGTTACGAGCGCTGACGCGAAGTTTTATTTTCGCAACACAAAACATCTACATGAATGAACATCACAACACACTGTGTCATAGTTTTATTATAACTTGCCGTAACTTGCGTCTGCTAAAAATTTCCATAGTTGCTCCGCATCATCAATGGTAATAATATTGTTGACGGAATATGGCTTGTGCGCTAGTATTTTATACTAAACTAGTAGTACGACCAGGGTCTTTGTTCCCATCCCGTGTGAATTCCCAAAAATACTTTATTAGTTACTCTACACACCCTCCAAAGTTCGAATCGCCAGGAGTAACGGATGTTATATGTCAGTCAGTCGCACTCGGTTACCCATACCATGCCCATAAAAAGCTATTTAATTTCTTCAAGTTCTTCCCCATTAATATCCACTGCTGGACAAAGCCTCCTCCAAAACTGGGGGATAATTCATGAATTGTTCCGACTTCGTTTATTTCCCACTCCGTTGGTCTTGTTCTGAAACTCCTGTTGTTATGTCCACTACGTCGCTCCACGCTTATCTCTTAGTTCCTTAACACTGCTCCTCATTCAGATGCTTTACCGGTATTTATGTCATACATACTATAACTTTATTATTATTATGATACCAGACTGTTTGTTTAGTTAGTAGGTTTAGGTTCCACTACATGTTTGTGGTTCTTATTAAAAGTCCTAAGTCACTAAAGACACTCTAAAATTCCTAGAACTGTCCTCTCGTTATTACATGGTTAAATATGTACCTCCGTGGTCCAGTGGTTCGACCACCGGTGTCAGATCCAGAGGCTCCGCGTTCGATCCCCTTGATCCCCCCAGGACTTTGCTTAAGTCCGCCTGGCTAGCTACCACCATCTTACTTGTCGCCATAACAATAATTCTTAATTGTTGTGTTCCGGCATTTAGATGTAAGATAGCCAGTTCATCAGTTTGTTGAGGATTCCGGGTGAAGTGCGCTTCCACCTTCGGCCTTATAATAACTTGAAAAATCAGATGAAATGAAGGCACCACCCCTTCGTACTATAAAAAAACGACTTTTATTTTATTCTGTGCTTGCATTGAAAGTTCACCAACTGGTTGCTAACTGGTTTTCCAGCTGTAATCAGCTTATGGTGCAGGTGCAGTACAAACGTTGGTCTCTCTGTGATGGTAACACCGTAAAGTAAGTCAGTTCATTCAATTGTTTATCATTCGTTCTTTCGCATGCTTTTGGCTCCGTCTTTTATCATAATTTTACGATAGTTTGTGATAGACATTCACAGCATTATGTCGGATGTTCACGTTTGAGATGAAATATGCGACAGGAAGTATTGGGTTGGTGTGCTCACATTATTTACAACAATAGGTTTGTGGGTGAAGGCCGACAAAATATTTCGCTATTATTTTGCATGAATTTGCACACGCTCTTGATCTCAAAACATGCAAAAATCCTTGTCTGTGGAAAACAGAGGATAGAAGATTTTTTTTTATACAACTATAGGAGACGGAACAAGTAGCCCACCTGATGTTATGAATTGTTACCGTCTGCCTCCACGAACGACCCCTGCGCTGCATCTCTTGCCTATAACAGTGCCTTACTGCGTAGGTCAAATCCACAAAGAACATAGCCTACACGGCACTGCATTGCGCACGTCACCTTGAGGTATACAGGTGTTAAGCCTCGAGTGCCCGTAATTTCACCGGCAACCACACCCTTCAAACCAGAACACAGCTGATTGGCGGCTGAAAAAGGTATGGTGGTAGTACTTCCCCGGACGAGTCGTTTCACGTCGGTCTACGATGGAGCGATCTTGCTCAGGGCAGGGAGGCACCAATGAGACACAGGGAACTGCTTGATCCTGGAGAAAGAAGGTAGTCCCTAGGCCTACTACGAGATTTGGAATCATGCAGTCGTGACCGCTTGCCGCGGCACCGTGGCCCGGGGCAGACCAGGAACTAGATCGAACCTATTCTTATTTATTTTTATTTTTATTGTACGACATATGAAGAAAAACTCGCAGGTTCTGATACGATCTCACCACTTTATTAATAATTAACTTTCATATAAAATATAGTTATTTACAGACAAGTATTAGTTCAGTACTTCAGCAGTTTTGCCTTGATATCATATGATTACCCTTCAAAATTCAAGGAAGAAGTGAAGGTCTCCTCGCTTGCTTTACGAGCTCGCCTCGAGACCCGCCCATTTTATCGCGGCAAAAATAAAAGCCTCCCATTGGTCGTGAGTCCAAGTTAGGCAACCAAAGAAAACGAACAAAACTGTTGACGTTTGTGATTAATGTTGCCACATTTCAACATATTATTCCTTATAGATGATACAATATTAATTAAAGTAATTAGAAAACGTAGGTAACAATTGAAAATCATGACATTCGGCCATCTGACTGGGTGCTACCTCCTGGTGCACGTCCACAAACATGCCTAAATTTTAATACAATCTAATAACTAAATATTTAGAAGTCATGAGAAGTATCATAATCATTCTTAATGTTAAAATCTTACCAAAACTAAATACAATTACATTTACTTCTTAAACTAAGCATAAGAATCGAACTAAACCCTCTAAGTTTAGCAAGAATTAAGTGTAGATAATAAGAACATTAGATTAAATATACATATATTTCTACATTTTTTTTTTTTCATTAATATAATTCAAGCTTGCCAGAGTACCTACTATTGATGACGCAACAGAATCATGACATTCGATTCAGGTCCTTTAATTTAACTAGAGCTAAGCCTATAAAATATACCTAGTTATTTAAAGATTAACACACTACGATAATCATGACATTTGGTCTTAAATTGATCATAGAAACTGAAACGTATCTCTTTAAATATGTACACCTATACATAATATGTATTAAATATATTCAATTTGAATCATGGTCTTTATTTATTATACATATGTATATTATACATACATGTATGTATGTATATTTTTATTCTGTTTCTCCACTTGATGAACTTTCATCAGAACCGTGCACTTCTAACGATTTAATATGGATCCACGGTCTCATCCTATCAGCAGAAATTACAGTTTTGTAGGGTTTTCCTTTTTTATTGAAACCTGGTATTTCGGCTATCCTATATCGATCATTTTCCAAAACCTCTGTTATTTTGTAAGGGCCTATGAACTTTGACAAGAGTTTAGTGCTTTTACCATTATTATCAAAATTATTTCTCAAAATTTTGATTAAATCACCCGTGTCGTATTTGACCGCGGATGTTCGCTTTGAATCATATCGTTCTTTCTCTTTTGTCTGTTGTTTTTGTATGTTGACGCTTATATTTTCCCTTAGTTGCTGAAAATCGGTGTTACTAGTCTCGTTTGCATTAACATTGAGTTTGTTTGTCAGAGCATCTCTCATTTTAGCTCCGAACATAGCTTCAGTGGCGGTTTTTTTTGTAGATGCGTTTACAGTGTTATTAATTCCCCATTGAACCTTACCCAGACACTTGTCCCAGTCACGTTCATGACCAAGAGAGTTTTGAGACGCCAGTGAGTTAAGAATAGTCTGATTAAACCTTTCAGCCTGTCCATTCGCCCTAGGGCAAGCTACTGCGTTCAATACATGTTTGATGCCATTTTTGTCACAGAAAAGCTTAAACCCTGCAGAAGTGAAACTAGTACCGCGATCAGATATTATTCTAGCCGGGACTCCGAAGTCATAAAATATCTTTTCGAGTACTTTAATAGTACTTATAGTTTTGAGGTCTCTAACCGGTCTTACAAACACGTATTTGGTAAACGCTTCAACTACAGTGAGAATGTGTGTATTACCCTCTTTACTCCTAACAAAAGGCCCGAGATGATCCATGTGAACAGTATGGAAAGGTATGTTAATCTTTTCTATAGGGTACAAGTATCCTGACTTTTGTTTGCTAGAGTTGTCTTTATTAAAAGCACACTCTAAACACGCCGCAACATACTTCTTGACAAATTTGTTTAATTTAGGAAACCAATATTGATGTTGTATCCTTTCGAGTGTTTTCGCGTATCCTAGATGACCTATATCATCGTGATTAGCTCTACATATTTGCCAACGAGCACTTTTCGGTACAACAAGACATATTCTATCATCTACCTTCCTATAAACTACATGGTTTTTCACCACATAATTTTGACGAATGTCTTTGCATTCCTGACTATCTTCTGGCTTAAGAATTTCATAGATGCGGGATATATCTGGGTCAGCTGTTTGCAGAGTTAACAGCCAGTTCTCTTTTTCAATACTATAAACATTGACCGATGGATTGTGGTCGGGTTCATTTTTTTGATTAGTGTTCCGACTAAGAGCATCAACATGACTCATATGAACTCCCGGTCGATATTCAATTTCGAATGTGTATTCACTGATTTGAAGCCACCACCTAGCTATTCTTGGGATCAAGTCTCTTTTTGTAAGAGTCGTTCGAAGGGCAGCACAATCAGTATATACCTTAAATTGAATTCCTAACAAGTAAATTCGAAATTTCTTTAGCGAGCAGACGACAGTCAGAGTCTCCAATTCATAGGAGTGTAAATGCCTTTCCTCTGGGGTCGTTTGGCGGCTAAAATATGCTACTGGTTTGAGAACCCGTTCATGTTTTTGCCACTGCATGAGTATACCTCCTACACCTAAAGAACTTGCATCTGTATGCAATTCTGTTTCTAGGGAGGGGTCATAAAGAGCTAAAATAGGTCTACTTACCAGTCTGTCTTCTAAAACTAAAAAAGCTTGTTTTTCAGTTTCAGACCATTGCCAGACGGCCTCCTTCCTCAACAATGACGTTAAAGGACGAGCAATTTCTCCATAGCCGCTGATGAATTTGCGGAAATAACTAGTCAGACCAAGAAATTGCCGAACTTCGTGAATGTTTTTTGGAACGGGAAAACCCTTGACAGCCAGAATTTTGGTTTCACTGGGCTGGATGCCCTTGGCAGAAATATCGTAGCCTAAATAACAAACATTGATATCGAAAAATCGGCACTTAGCTAATTTTAAGGTTAAACCGTTTTGTCGCATGAGTTTTAGTATATCCTCTAAACGTTGAAACATTTCTGCAACGCTACGAGACGGTATGAGTAGATCATCGAGATATGCTAAAGCATATTCAAACCGCTTATTCCCTAAAATTTTGTTTATCATTCGTTGGAATACTGCTGGTGCATTCGCCAGACCAAATGGCATTCTCTTAAATTCATAGTGTCCATCGGGTGTGACAAATCCAGTAAGGGGTCTACTTTCTGTAGCCATTGGAATTTGGTAATACCCTGACGCAAGATCGAGAGTAGTGAAATAAACATTGCCACTTAAGTTAGTTATTTGATCCTCTATTAGTGGAAGAGGGAAACGATCTTTAATAGTTTTATTGTTGAGGGCCCTGAAATCCACGCATAGCCTTTGCTCTCCTGTCTTCTTCTTAACCATCAAAATTGGACTGGCATAATCAGATATTGACTCTTGTATTATGTCGTTTCGCAATAAATCGTCGATTGTCTCTCGGACCTGTTCACGCTCGAAGTGTGACAGACGATATGGCCGGTAAACAACTGGTTTACCGTCCATAAGATCTATCTTCATTTCTGCGCTTTCCGAGCAGCCAATCTCTCCTAAATTCATTGCAAAACAATCACGATAATTTTGTAACAGCTTGTAAAGTTCTTCTAAATGTTGACTATCGAGTCCCGGTCCAGTTTTGATGTCTAATCTATTTAGAGGTTCCATAGCAGATATGTCTGTACTTATTTTATTTACTGTGCAAACCTTATTTTCAGTGAACGGAATTGACCTAGCAATTAAAGTTTTTTCATTGAGCGTTACAGCGCGTGGTGACAGATTCGATATAACCACGTTTCCTTTGCCATCTATCATACCGTATGCACCGGGGAACAGTCTGTATTCATTTCCCGGTTCCATCGCACTGTAACCTTCTATATATATATCTCCAGTAAAGTTGGAGTCTACATGAACAGGGACTACGCTAATCTTTGCAACTGTTATATTGCTTGTTACGTAAAGCTTTAAAGTTTCATCGTCATTGTTAGTGAACAGGTTTTGCTCCGGGACCTTGTAAAAAATGAGTTGGTTACTATCTTTTAGAACTGTAACTGATGGGGATTCTGTAAAATTTTGACCAATTATCAATGCGGTTTGCATGTTCACATCTTCAACGATCAAAGTTTCTATTTTAAGTTCAACTTCGTCGACCTGGACACGTATATATGATTTGTATAACGGAATTACTGATGATTGGCCAAATCCTCTAACTATTGGTAAGTGATCAAAATTTGGAATCAGTTTAAGAGTCTCAGCATCCGATTTTCGTAGCAAGGTACACTCACTACCAAAATCTACATATGCCTTAAATGGTTGACTATTTATACTTACATCTTTAAAGAACTTGTCATTAGCTTTATTATTTGAATCTATTTTTAGAGTTGTTTTTTCGTTATCGTTTACAATCTGATGCGGTTTATGCCTACCAAGGTTAAGATTCACTTTGCAGTTATTACTTTCGTGCCCTAACAACTTACATCGAGTACATTTTATCACAGGTTTTGTGCATCTATGGTGTGTGTGTCCCCTAGTGTGGCAATTGTAACACAAAGGATTTTTGTTATCCCTAGAATTCCCATTATCATTATTTGTTGGTCTCTGAGGGTTACGGTCCCGAAATTTGTTGTTGGTGGAGGATGTCTGTTTTTGTGAACACAGAAAATTAAGTAAATCCTCAGGCTCCGCACAACTAAGTGCTTGTGCCCCAGTCCTAATAGACTTGTCAAAAATCCCATGTATGATGCAGTCAACTGCGTTTTTACCGACAATTTGACACCTGTTTAGAAGACTCAATTTATCATAAAAGTATTCGCGAAAGTTTTCATCAATTCGCGTGGTCCGATTTAACATGTCTTGCAACAGCTGCCCATAGTTTTCATCAGCAGGAAAAGCTTTCCTCAGCTTTATCTGCCACTCCTCCCAGCTATATGCAACTGTCGGTAAGGCCTCAAACCATTTTTTTTGCTAACCCCTTCAGTTTCTGTAGTGAAAAGTGAACTATCTGTTTTTCATTCCAGTCGTAAATTATTGCACATTCATTAACCTTTCGTAGCCAACAATCAATGGTTTGAGCTCTATTCGACGTGTCGAATTCTGGTACAACATTGTTAAAACTACTATTATTAAAGCTAAGCGCAGCTCCTCCGGTGGAATTGCTTTTATAATTTTTCAACAATTCTATTACGGCTTTAGTAGATATTTTACTAGAGGACTTGCGCTTCTTACTTGATAAAGCTTCATCGTTGGTGGTGGTGAATGAAGAAGATCGACGTCTCTTCCTGGATTTCTTTTTGCGGCGAGGTTTAAGTGGTGGTGGTGGTCCCAGCGGAGTACCGGCGCTACCAGATGAGTTGCCCGGATCATTCTGAACATCCTCGCCACTGGAGTCAGGAATAGGACGTCTTTTCTTCTTGAACTTCCTTCGTCTAGTTGCCTTTGCTGGCCGAGCACCTTCATCATCAGTCGTCATTAGCTCGTTTTCACTAAAACAAAACATTGTCTCGACATAATTCTGTATAACAAACACACCATATTTAATGAATTAGATGAATAGATGGGGAAATAAGAAAACATGTTATGATTTTAACAACATTGACTACGGTTGGTTAATGGAAACCCTACGGTTTGCACCAATATATCGATTTTTTTTTTTTTTGTAATGTTTATCTTTATTCTATATATATAAAAAAAAGAAGTTAATAAAAATAATATGTAGTCAACAATTATTTAATTTAAGTCATAAGCCATCTTTAAGTCATCAATCATTTAAAAGACATGAATTATATATTTCAATTGTTAAGACATAGGTTAACGATCCATTAATTCATGATATTGTAACATACTACTGTATCGTACTGTATTGTATTATTTGTATTTGGGCCTCGGCTGCAATAAAGATTTATTATTATTGTTATTATAAATCATAAATTGTTTATTTCAATATAAAGGTCACCATATATTGTGACTCGAACCAGTGATCTATCTTGCATTTTAGTACTTACCATTACTGGCAGTCACCAAATATGTGACTCAAACCAATGATATCATTTTTTTTTTCTTGTACCTACATAAACGGCAGTCACCAATGAATGTGACTCAAACCAGAGGTACCTACTATTATCGGTACAAAAACTGGCAGCTACCGAGTATGTAACTCAAACCAGTTGGTATTTGTACCCTCAATTTTAGTCAGTCCGTATCAGTACCCAAACTAGTAGTTACCAAGTAAGTAACTCAAACCAGTGGTACCATAATCTCACAACGAACAAGTAAGTATCCTAAGACGAGCATAAAATATAAATTTATTATACCGGCTTTTCTTTTTAACAGTAAAATAACGTATGGTTTCTATAGATTTTAGATATAATCACCACAGATATAATAAATGAATAGTGAATAATAATTTCAAGTTGATTATATAAATCATGATCGCTTCAACCGAGATTTTACCTACCAACTAGATTTATGGACTATCCATTGAAAATGAGGGTACCTAGATCTGATTGCCTCGGCAGAACGACAAACAATCTTTATCCATTCCATCCATTATTTTCGTAATTCTGAGCGCATTCACATGATCGAATTATATCTTCTCAGTGCCGTACACGGATAGCAATAATAATGCGTTATACTAGGTACTTAGAAAGCATTAGCAGAAAAATGTTATTTTGGGCGTAAAGTTTGGTATGATGAATAAAGAAAAATGAACTACATACCTCTTTGGTTCATCCCACTTCTGAAATATGAAGAAAAACTCGCAGGTTCTGATACGATCTCACCACTTTATTAATAATTAACTTTCATATAAAATATAGTTATTTACAGACAAGTATTAGTTCAGTACTTCAGCAGTTTTGCCTTGATATCATATGATTACCCTTCAAAATTCAAGGAAGAAGTGAAGGTCTCCTCGCTTGCTTTACGAGCTCGCCTCGAGACCCGCCCATTTTATCGCGGCAAAAATAAAAGCCTCCCATTGGTCGTGAGTCCAAGTTAGGCAACCAAAGAAAACGAACAAAACTGTTGACGTTTGTGATTAATGTTGCCACATTTCAACATATTATTCCTTATAGATGATACAATATTAATTAAAGTAATTAGAAAACGTAGGTAACAATTGAAAATCATGACAGACAAGAATCTGCTTGGCCTTCATCTCACCTGATTTTCAAGTTACGATAAGGCCGAAAGTTCACCCGAAATCCTCAACAAACTGAGAAACTGGTTATCTTAGGTACCTCTAAATGCCGGAATACAACAATTACTACCTAAAAATAAGCTATCCTAAAGTAATAAACAAGCCACATAGCTCAGTTGGAAGGTAAGTAGTTCTGCCTTCTCCGCTATAGGTTGTGGATTCGATTCCCACCTAAGCATTTGTGTGATGGCAATTAATAAATAAATTTTACAGGACATTACTTTTACACAGCGCTATCTAGCCCCAAACTAAAGCATAGCTTGTAATATGGGTACTCGATTACGGATAGCTTACTTAAATACTTTTTGTTAATACATACGTACTTTAATTGATACAACACCCAGTCACAGAACACAATATTCATAACACACAAAACATTTTGTCCTGGATGGGAATCGAACCAAAAGCCTACAGAGCAGTAGGCAGAGTTACTACCAACTGAGCTAGCAAAAGTATGTATTGTCAAAAAAAAGTTTTAAACTATTCTGGAAAAATCGAGAGAGCTTTTTAAACTTTATAGGCACACTTGAAGCGATTCGGGTATTTTTAGGGTGTATTTACCTCAAAAGTAAAGAAAAAACATACCCCTTATGTATGCGTCTGTCTGTCTGCCTGTCCGTAGATCTGACATCAAAATAATTGGAAAAAAAACTTCATCCATGTAAACGAAATGGTATCATATTCTTTATTGAAGTTTCTTTTTAGTTTTTAAACCAAAATTATGTGCAATCAGATTTTCGGTGATTGATGAGAGGTTATAGAGCTTTAGGTTATAAACATAAAACCTGTTATCAAAAACCGAGGACATGAAAGAAAACTGTAGCACCTATCTCGCGCCATCTACACCGTGCATATGACAACAGTTTGAAAAGCTTTTAGCATGAACATAGACGCTTGAAAATCTTTGTCAGAGCTTTCAAATTCCTACTGTCTGATCGCTCTGCTTCTAGATGGCGCTCAATGTTGCGGAAAAAGTTTTGCTTTTGCGAATACCTAAAGCTGAGTAGCTAAAACTAAACGAGCTATAATAAGTGCTATTTTTGTTACTTGACTAATGTACTTATTCACCAAGCTAAGTTGTCCCTTCACTTTAAATTTTATAAGATAGGTATCTAATTAAATGGAAAAGTCGGTCTTGTGTGAAGTTAAGCGTCAGAGAATGTGCACGTGTGAAATGTGCACATAAACTTCCGAGAAACAGAAAAGTCCAGTGGTGCACTGGATCTGAACCCACAACCTCCGGATCGGAAGGAATACCCACTTGACCACACAATTCTTTTAATAATACCTTCTCCTAAAATCTTTTATTTTGTACGGAAAGGAAGCGCTTGGCCTTCATCAAGTTATGACAAGGCCCTAATGAAGGCACAGAGACAATATATTTTAAGAAATCAACCAGGATACATTTGGTTGCTCATAATAAATATACCTAACAAGAGTGACAAGAGCGAAAAAGTCTTCGAACGCAACTGATGACACAGCTCCGCCTTCGTACACGGCCAAAGGCAATAAGTAAATAGAGAACTATTAAAATATTTCACGGAAGAAAAAATATAAAGTTTATCTTCCTCGTTTTCTTGTACCACTGTACCATTTCAACAATTAAAACAAATTTATGCTGAGTTTGCATTTAACTTTGTAACGAGGTGAATTTCCACTGATGACTTGGACGAATTTAGCATTAAACTCCTCTTTGGCTCTCATTTACCAGTATTCCTCCAAGTCCATTATTGAATTACGTCGACACAGCCGTACTCTGAATTTTGCGATGAACAAGTACGTCTTCGAACTAAAACAGAACTAACAATTATAATTTAAATAAGTTTAGTACCAACTTACTACGCAGTCAGTTATTACGCCGCACAAATAGTAATAAGTACTTTATGCTTTCGTAGTGTACCTAAATACCATCAAAGAGTACTCAGTAGCATCTATCATTAGGTAAACTAAAAGTAAGGAAAACCAAAAGGACTGGAAGGTCTTTGTTTTTTTTATTATTGTACGACGGGGAAGCGCGTCGGGTGAAACTCACTTCACCCGGAATCCTCGACAGACTGAGGAACTGGCTATTTTATCTCTAAATGCCGGAACAACAATTTAAAATTACTGTTATGGAGATAGTGGTAGCTAGCCAGGCGGACTGAAAAAAAGTCATACCACCAACCAAAGCAATTTCCATGGGATCTGGATTAAAGTTTTGGGCCACTAATCTGCTTCGACACTAACTTGGTATTAAACATTTTTTCATTTATTTTTCTCTAATTTAGGTCTAAAGTATTAATTGTGCAATGAAACTGTAACCTCCCCATTATATCTACAAAACATTTTGTATCAATGGCAAGTCAAATACACAAAATTTTAAAAAATATATAATTAAAATGAAGTATTTACAAAAAATAAAGCATCAAAAATTAAATGGCGCAGTGTCAAATGAATGTCATATAGCTTATTTATTTATTAAAAAAGAAACGAATTTATTAAATTATGTGTAGGTCCTACTTATGGTATTATAACAATTCCGTTGCGCCGTTTTATTACATTTTTTGTCCATAAAAACGGTAATATTAGCCGGAATCGTTGAACTATAACTCACGAGGTGCAAACAGTTTTCCATTTTTAATTCAAGTATTTCCCGGAATCCCCATAATAGGGACATAACTCAAAACGGAGCGGAGCGCAAAAAATCTGCATAATCGCGAGTCCCGTGGGAATTCATTATGTTGTATGCATAAATAAATATTTTGGATAACCCCGACCTAACAATGGACAATTTATTATTTAGATTCGGCCTTTTCTTTGCGTGAATTTTTCATTTAAGGCCGTGGTTAGACGGACCTGTGAATGTCGTATTATTGGGTGCCGATTCTACTATACCAAGCGCTTCCTTATGACAATAATGGCGTCGCACTTCACCATGGCTATTCTACGATGATACAGTTGTCATAGTGAAGCAACTAGTTTATTAGAATCGGGGCCCTGTTCAACATTTATCTAAATATTACTACTGAAACTACGCGTTGTCACTAATATTTCCATAAAAAAATGCCTATTTTTATGTGTGAAGTCTCATTTGAAAGGTTTCACAAGAATAGTATCTATATGCTCACTGCACGTACATTATGCCCACAGTATGTATAAGTTAGGCGCTTACATGGGTCAAATGGTCATCTATGGATGCAAACTACTTTTTGTATAGTTCTTATCTATTTTTTTATGGGAAACCTCTTTTAAATATATTAAAAGAACAATCCTAGATTATTCCTGTTATTACATTTCGACCAACTGAACGGATCAGCTGAAACGGATCAACTAATTTCCTTCCTCAACGAACCAAACATTTAGTTGGTTCGTAATACGTAGATTTAAAAAAAATCAAAAATTGAAATTGAAATAGCTCAAAGGGCTCTTCCAAAGGTGATCGTTAAAAAACCTTTTCGCTTTCCCACCAATGAACTCTACCACATATCTCAAGGTTCTTTTTTAATTTACAGACAGTTCTTCGCAAACACTCACAGCTATACTTCAATCCCAAACTTAACAAATCAAAGCGCAGGCAGGATAACGTCTGTGCAACAGAGCCATGTCGCACACAACACGCAAGCCGCCACTTTCTCTACATTAGTTCTACACTATACAATGAATGTCCTGTAATATTTATATTCTCTCCAAATGCAAACAGAAATGTAATTAGTGACTATTGCCGCTATCATACGAAGACACGAATAACCTGTTAGAAGTTATCACTTAACAGTATAATAATCAAATTGCCAAAAAACCCTCGTTCCCTGAATTAACACACAACCTCATATACACCTACATGCACAACACACTACCTTATATATTCACACAACACACTTACCTAATGTAGGTACATTACAATCATAATTATATTTGGCCCTTTATTTACTTCAATCACCTCACTATTTACATTATTATTATTTTGTATCCCCCGATTTGAAATTCAGAACTAGCTTATTTGAGTAAGTACATAGTTCACTCAAATAATTTTCATAATAATTATGTAATACTAAGCTTATATTTTGTAACTTCATCAATTTATTTGGAACTCTGTTTTCACTAATTTGGAGGATTATTATTTATATTAGATTTATTTTCACGTTGTCAGCTGAGACACAGTTGTATACTTCTGCATCTGGCATCATTTCTTTAATTTTAAAATGTACTTGTGTTTTTGTTTCAAATCAATAAATTATTATTATTAATTATTAAATTATTAATTATTGTTTGCTAAGTTTCTTTTAAATCAGACATCCCATTTCGAAATGAGCGACAAACTATGTTTGTATGGAAGAGCTAAAATCACAGGTACATACCTATACACCATGATTTTCTTATGGCGCTAACACCGGTAAAGCACGATTCAAATCGACGATGAGCGAATGAAACGGATGCGTACGAATTCTCGTAATAATCATCCTTATCTTTAATTACACGAAAACTAGACTTAGTGTACATTTAAAAATAACACTTCAAAGTGTGTGAAAAGTCATTTTGTATTTTATCTAATTAAATACAAACTGACTTAAAAACTTTTGAAACTTGACTTTTAAAAATATATACCCAGTTCCTCAGACTATTGAGGATTCCGGGTGATGTGCGCTTCCACCTTCGGCCTTATCATAACTTGAAACCAAGTGAGATGAAGGCTAATGCGCTTCCCCGTCGTCCAATAAAATTATGATGTTCTTGTGCCAACTCTTTAGCAGTCCGTGTGCGTTCGGCCTAAGTGTCGACGTTACATTTTTTGTGGCCACCTCTCCGGTGATTATGGCTTTGAACCTTAGATAAATAATTGCTGGGAAATTTGTGGATTTGTCCGGAATTTCCTTGTGGAAGTTTTACAGCTTATTTTATATCAAACGGTAGGACGACTCCTTTTTTAATATCAATGAAAATAATTTTGGTTATGAAATTAGGTTCACCATATTAAAATTTGCATAGTGTCAAAAAATAGTCAAATTTATTATGAATGTAACAATTTTGAAGACTATTAAATAGTCTTCAAAATTGAGTTATTTGATTGTAATATGCAGTTGTATGTACATTATGCAAATTTTGTATAAATTGTAACATGTAGTTGTGTGTACATTATTTGCATAATGTACATACAACTGTATATTACAATCAAATTATTCTTTCAATACCGATACCTCCCAAGAACCTAGTTTCGTTATTAAAACCATTTATTATAATTAATAGTGTAATTAACCAAATTAGGGATTATATTTTAAGACTATACTATAACACTGAGGGTGTTGTATTATATAGTACGTATGTATTTACAAAAGTATTTAAGTATTCTATCCGTAATCTAGTTCCCATATTACAAGCAATGCTTAGTTCGGGACTAGATGGCGCTGTGTAAAATGAATGTCCTGTAAGATTTATTATTATTATTATTATACAATACCTACTACAATACTAAATATTGCTTAGGCCCTTGCATTGATATTTCTGGTTTTCTTGAACCGAGCTGATCTGAAACAAACAAACAACTTTAGTAATACTTAATAACCTTTATTGACAATCTATAAATAACTAAAATAAATATTAACGGGATATTTACCATTATTTATTATTGAATGAGTTACATATTTCGACGCAGTTGCATGCGCCATGATGGCGGATACACTGCAGTAATAACAATTAGGAATGACTCTTCAATAGGTACCTACTACTTTTTTGAGATTGTCTTGAAACATAAACATCTCCAAAAGCTGTCGGTTCAGGTCCTGTACCACTCTCTTCCAGGTCAATCATACAGTTTGTTTTATTACTTTCATTTAAATTGGCAAAATAAAACAAAACACGACTGCAAATCAAATGTAAATCCAATAGTGGCCTTTACAATTCACAGACAACATTGACAAGGAACTTTAATTAAACGGATCGCATCGTAGTTAGCAGGGTTTTATTGGATGCTCCTGTTTCTTGGGTAGCTATGGACAGCTAGTCCACTTGATTCAAAGACGACATTGTCTTATTATTAACAAGCCTCATAGCTCAGTTGGTAGTAACTCTGCCTTCTGCGCTGTAGGTTGTGCTTTCGATTCCCACCCAGGACAAACATTTGTGTGATGAATATAGATGTTTGTTCTGTGTTTGGGTGTTGTATTGTATGATAAGTATGTATTTACAAATAAAAAGTACCTATTTAAGCATTCTATCCGTAATCTAGTTCACACATTACAAGCTATACTTAGTTTGGGGCTAGATGGCGTTGTGTGAAATTAATGTCCAGTAATATTTATTTATTTATTTATCTTTAGATAATGTGATCGAAGCAAAAGAAAAGATAAACCAATACATACAACCGTACATCGTTACATCCCGTAGAAGTTTCTTTAAATTCTTTCTATGTGCGTGGCCCTACGCATGGAAGATGCCCTATAAATTTCATTCCTGGAAATCTGGGCCGCGATCACCTTATTTTTAAAGCGAGATTAACGAGAATTGTTTGAGGTGCTGTTAGTAACATACATCGCCATCTATTCCTAAAGTTAACAAGTAAGCTTGTTTAATGAGAAATAGATTACAGATATAATACTTAGATACTCTTTTCAATACATCAATATTCATAGCACAAATGGTTGTCATGGGTGGAAATCGAACCCACAACCTGCAACGCAGAAGGCAGGGCTACTACCAACTGAGCTGTGAGGCTTGTTAAACGTAATGTATATGTATAACTTCTACGGATCTAACGCTTTTTGATGGTCGCCTAAGTTATTGGGAAATCGAACGCTGGCAACTGATCCATGATTGTGGGCATTATATTATGTTTGAGGGTTTAAATACATAAATACAATATTGTGAGCTCGCAAAAACCAACATCGGTTTTTAACCTAAAAAAATGGAATATCAACCAGATGCGCCAGCTCAGATTTTGGCTTCAACGACTAATGGGGCCTAACCACAACGTCTTATAACGTTCTCGTTTTGATATTACATTACTTTTGTCTCGTTTTTTTTTACACTGGATAGATAGTGACAAACAAGTTAAGTAGTATCAAAACAAGAATGCTCTAAGAGGTCGATATACCTCTGGGAATAAGGCTGGGGCAGACCTTACTTTCTCGAAGATATAAGTAGTTATAGGAAGTGATTTATCTGCATTCACGCTAGGTTCGGGTCTCAACAATGACTTCCTGTTTTGTCTCAGTCGATCGCACGATTAGTTTTAATTATTCTCTCGTTACTGGTCGGGACAAACGCACTTTATTATGTTGGTAGAAATGTAATCCACTTATATACTGAAAGCCAAAACAGTTAGGGAGAGCGGGGTTCAAAGTGCCAGGGGTACGTTGTTCCAAACACATTGCAAAGAAAAAATATATCGAAATGGTTGAAGATTGTTGTTCAAAATCATAGGTAAGTACCTAGTGCTGTTGCGTCAGTCATTTCTGGTGACGACGCCTTGAAGGCGAGCAAATGTGGTAGTCGATCATGAATGTAAGTGAATATTTTCGTGTTGAATCTTTTTGGTCTAAGTATTTCGAACAATTGTATATGCATACTATAAACGAGTGATTTGCATTCACTTATTGTAAATCGACTGAGATTGTTTTTTCTAATATATATAATTTATCTAATATAATTGACGTTATGATACATATTTAAGAATAATTTTAGATACTTAACCTTGAAAATGAAATTTAATCAAAGTACGTCACTAAAGTTGGCGATGTGTAAAAATTAATGTCGAACGAACCTAATCTTTATAAAACATAAATATTAGTAAACTGTATAAACGCAATTTGTGTACTAATAAAAAATATAACTACAAATTCAATTAAAACCAAATAACTCCAAATTTCTTATCTTGACGAGGCTCGAAATCGCTTGGCATAGTGCTTGTCCTAATACCGATCCCCCAAAACATCTTTCGGCACAACGGCAGTGGGATATGACACGGAATTATCTATTACATACGTGATCAACCTCCACAGATCGTGCTCGTCTCTTAACTGTTTCAAAATGGGAATCAGGTCTTTGGATGCAAGCACATCCATCTTACAATACCGGTACACTTATGGATCCTGTAACTTTCCGTATCGCCACTTGCCTTCGGTTGGGTGCAAGATGCTGCGCGCGGTGAGAGCACCAGTGCCGGTGCGGTGCGGCCGTAGATCAATTTGGTTTTCACGGACTTTCGTGCACAAGGTCTGCCGGCAGGATTTCGCGCCACGCAAGTCATATTTAATGATCCGTCGAGCTTTTACCAGTGTCAATGTGCCAGCCGTTCTTGAACCGAATGGTCTGTTACTGATGTATGTGTGATGATGGAAAGCAAAAATAGTGGTCTCGACAGAGCTTACCTATTTGAGCCTTTTGGGGTGGAGACCTTGGGTCCGTGGGGAGCCGGTGCCCTCCGGGTTTTCAAAAATCTTGCGGGGCTTTTGATTGAGGCGACACGTGACCCAAGGGCTGGCTCTTATTTAGGCCAGCGAATTAGCATAGCTATTCAGCGTGGCAATGCAGCCAGTGTCTTGGGCACGCTTCCGTCTGGTACTGGTCTGGAACAGTTGAGTTACCTATAGGCCGTATGTAACGGTCCTTAGTAATTTGACTGATTCCTTTGTACTTAGTTAGTTTAATTTACTTTTTATTGAATAGTAATTCCTACATCAAACTACATAAAAAAAAAAATAACAAAGTTGAAGAAATGCAAATAATCTTTACTATGACAAAGTACCTACAGCTTCAGAAAAATGCGTCTGAGGGTAGCTTTGCAGTTATTACGTATATTATTGCAGCGTATTACAATACTCGCGGCTTTTGTTTAATTTCAAATGAGTTCCATTCAGCTTGCCGTGGCCAGCTCGATTTTAGAAAAAGTTCGATTTTCAAATGAGTTCGACGCGGCGCCAGCCCCGGCCTTCGAGTATTAGTCTGTTGATCTATTATTACGAAATTAGACTTTAAGGCTATTGCAATAAGAACTATGAAAAGTAAAAATATTAAAATTATGAGATTCAGTCCAACATTACATGCCCCGGCTATGGCTTTAATGACATGCTTTACGTAAGGTTGGTATGATATGTAATTTGGCATTGTCGAGCAGGTGGTGTGAAAACAATATATATATATATTTTTTGAAGGAGTAAAAATATATAACAGTCTACTTAATGACTTCAAAGATAACAAAGATTTGTTCAAGATAAAGCTTAGAAAATACCTACTGAACATCTAAAACTATTTATGATATATGTAGTACCTATAACCTAGACCTTTAATATGAAACTAAGTATTTTTATGTGTATTAAACGATATTAGTCAATACAAGCAACAGTCCAGAGGCATAATATGAGTTGAGAAATTACAAAATAAAAATTCAACCCGGACCATGAGAAGGTAACCATTTCAAGCCATGACTATGAAAATGGTGGTTGAACACCTGTCTCGAACCCGACACATGAGTTGATCTGAAGTCTCGCCCCGTTTAGTTTTTATGAAATGTTTGTCGATTTATTTGGGTCTGCTATCAGAAGTGAAAAAGTTGGCATACACGTGGGCTGTAAAATTTGTTATAAGGCAATGTGGGGAAGTCCGTAAGTCCGTCTAGCAGCAATAACATCCGTTTTGGAATAACTAGGGCCTTATGGCTCGATTGGTAAAACAGTATAATGGAGCTAGTTCGAACTGTGAATCATAGATGTCGCTAATACCATTACGATGGAAGAAATTTGACAGGCATTTTTTCCTCGTTTTGAACATAAACATTTTTAATAAAAAGAGGAAAATCAATTGAGTTTTTGGAGTTTCTGTGATTACGTAAGTCATTTGATGATCCTAATTATGATTTCTGTTATTAAATATATAATGAACGCTTGAATTTAGTTATTATTATCCACAACAAATTCCTAACATTAAAATGTTTAAGTTTGAAAGACCGTCTAGCATAATAAGGCAAGTTCGTCACATGACGGTCTTGCCTCAAAGGCAGATATTATCAAGAAGACTTCATGTAGGTTTACGATAAACATACTTACCTACACATTATACCTATTATTACCACTTGCTGGCTGACGAATCAGTATTTGTCCCGGAAAAACATGTTTGTAGGTAGCAATTTTCTTTCGGAATTCATTGGGGGAGTCCAAATTTTGTTTTACGTGGTACTCGATGCGCGCGTCATCCGCCATCTTGATTTTAAGGGTTAATTTTTGTTTATTGAATAATTCGTTTCTTTTCAATTTCACACGAAAAATAGTCATGCCAAAAGTTGTTTAGAAAAAAAAGTGAACACCAATATTGTAGGAATTTTAAATTCCTACAATTTTGGTGTTCACTTTTTTTTCCTAGGATCGATATTTTCCGATATGTCTACCCCAAAATATGTTATGGAGGTTAGGCCAATGTGCTAAAGTTAATTTTCGCTTTTGTTACGGAATACTCCACATTTGAAATGAAATGCATATAATGCATAGTCAATGTCATGCATTTTACAATGTTAAAGGAAATGCGGGTATTATTTTATAAGAATTGAGACGACAAATCGCACCTCCAGTCGTAAACTGGCTCAATCCAAAATTTTGGTGAATTGAGTTAGGTATACAGAACGTCTCAAAAAAGCGCGCTCTATCACCTAGTAAATCAGAAACTGCCCTAATAAGGCTAGAAAAGGAGAAACGCAATCTTGTGTCCCTTTCTTAATCACGATTCCGGCGCCTTTCGTCATTACGATAGTGACGTATTTATTGTTGCGTCACAAGTGGTTGGAGTCAGACGCTGCGCAAATAGTGAGAAAGTGTCATAAGCCTCAATGTGACACTATAGTACAAAACTTGGGGTAAGTTTACTTTGTTAAAAGCAATCATAAAGCGACCGAAATTGGTTTTAAGTCACTTTACAACTATAAGCTGAGCTATTTTTATGACTTAAACCGAGTTGGGTCATGTTTGTACTGAATATTTTATAGAAACTATGGATTTTTCATAGTTTAAGTCTGTATTTGACTAATTAATTTTAATTCTTTTTGGACTTATGGTGCTTAGGTCCATTTCCGACTAAATATGTAAAAAACAATCTGATGTTGCACTTCGTTATGTGTCAGTTTATTTTATTTTTTTAGCAACAAAATATTGATATCGTTTGTTTTAGATTTATCACACAATGAAAAATAATACAATGAGAGAAAAGCCGATCATATTCAATGGTGACCATGTGATAAAGGGGTACCGACTATGTAACAATTTAATATTTATGTTTTTAAAACAAAATACCGAGGCACCTTGTGGTGTCATTATACCAGTATCCTTATAGGTATACTTCTTTATATACTACTAATAAATTGGTGCCCCAAGTCCTTCCTGTTTAGTTCAAAAACTAAAATAATTTAAACTATTTCGCAGAATTACGCAAGAGATAAAAGTCCATCAATCACCGAAGATATACCAGAAAAAGAAATACAGGGTTGAGGTTAAAACCACTATTTTTTATTATTTTTTTATTGTCAAGCGTTTGACCACCAGCTTACATGTAAAACAAGTAAAGATGGAGCACGCTTGCCTAAAAGGAACTTTTTTAGTCTGGACATAAAGACTACAAGATTGTACTCGTGCGGAAAAACAGACGAAGGCAAGGAATTCCATTCCTTACCAGTATTAATGCTAAAGGTAGAGGCGAAATGGTGTGTCCGGCACAATATAACAATTACAAGGTACGGATTGTAGCCTGCCGTATGTCTGCTAGTCCGGTGGTGGAAATGGGATGGAGGGATTAGGTCAAAGATATCGTGCGCACACTCGCTGAAGTGGAATTTATAGTACACAGACAGCTTGACAATCCGCCGTCTATGTTTTAGGCTTTGCAAATTGACTTTAACAAGTAAATCATCACCTTTGAGCCTTGCAGCACGACGCTCAATCGAATCCAGGGATTCAAACTGATACTTGGCTGAGCCATCCCAGAGATTGCAACAGTACTCCATACAAGATCGGACCTGAGCTTTGTACAAACTTAAAAACAATCCCAGTGTGAAGTACCGCTGAACCTTAGCAAGAATACCCAGCTATGAAGGTGGGTATTCTTGCTAAGGTTCAGCGGTAGCAGCAGTGAATTTATCCATAGACTCAAAAACTTATTTTATTCTTACCTACGATTATTATTAGTATCATAAATTTTAGTTGTGAAGATTACTGAAAGACTCTATTATTGAAAATACGGCAGAGAGAGACATGCGAGACTAAGGTGAGAATCCAATTGACACAGACGTCTGAGATACTTAATAACTTTTACATTCTTATTTTAGAGAAATAATAATGTAAAAGTAAGTAATATAAAGATCGAAGAGTTTTATGAATTATATTATCTTACTTTTAGATTTTAGAGAAAAAATACAGAAAGGAACATGAACCAAAAACATCTGACTCAAGAGTGGAAGCATTCATCCGATCAAGCTCCACTAGTTCCGTCTTTATCCACTTCTTCCTCAGGTCTTCCTCATTTTGTTCTATGAGTTCGTCAAGTTGTCGTCTTTGAAGAAAGTAACTTAGACTTTAGTGACTCGAATATAACATATCCAAGTAATACACAAAGTGGTGTTCTAAATATCCACCGTCAAGCTCCTAGTCATTCCCAACACAGCCTCGTCATTGATCGTCAGATACTCTCGAACAGTCCAGAAAATGTAAAAGGAACTTTGAAAATTGGATACAAACCAGGATGAAAATACTGAGCAGCAGCGGGATATCTTATGTGTCCTTATCACAATGACTAAAAAAGGTACCTGCTTTCATCATTAAAGCAGCGTGTGATTGCAGGATCAAATGCCCGGATAATATACAAAACGCAGACAGAATAAATGAAATGATATTCACCTACAGCGTGCTTACATCCGATCTTGTATTATTTCAGTCGCACCCAAATATAAATACTCAAATGCAGCATCCAAGAAAACCGAATAAAAGAAGTCTTAGAGGAATTGATAAAAAAAACAATTGATTACGAAGGATTTTAGATTAATCTATAGTTTGTTAAGTATTGTTAGTAGGTACTCCTTGAAGATGTTTGATGAAGACGTATTTTATATAGAATCCTAGTAGAGTTGTTAAGTAAGTCATTACGCAAGTTAAACCGGTGACTAATAATAATGTGTGACACTTACGGTTTTCAAACAAAAATACTTAGTAAAAATAATTATTGTGTTAAGTACTATTTCATTTAATATTTATTTTTGTTGTTTAAAATAGGCACAGTAAGTGGCATTGAAAGCCTATGTTGTTTAGTAAATAAATAGCAACGTTTCGAAATTATTACCGTAGTACAATGTGCGTCATGATCATGATAGCAAATAATACTACGTAAGTTGATTTAAGAGGTTTAATCAAGAGATAATAAAAGAACGAAATACCAATTTATGTTTAATTTCGCATACTATACGATTATTTTAGTTCATAATTTCTTGCATCTTTGAATATTAGACCGCGAAAAAATCTTGAAGTTAAGAATTAAAGAGAACTATTTATAAATAAGTCATCCAATCAAATGTGTTGCTAGGAATTAAAGAGACCTTTTTGTATAAAAGTCAAAAGTTTATAAGTTTTTTTAGTACTACAGTGACTCTTTATTGGAAGTTTTTTTTCAGCGTTGATTTACTCCTATAGTTTTGAATGTTTTTAATGAAAGTTTTATTTAAATCGGTAGTCCTTAGACCAAATAACCTATAGATATTTTAATTTTATAAATAACTTTTTATTTAATAATGTTATTGTGTGATTTACTAAAAATTGTCGAGGATCGAAACACGTTTTCTTCATTTCCCAAAAAACATGAATTTTGGATTAAGCCAGTTTACGACTGGAGGTGCGAAATAATTATGATTAAGGAACAAATGCCAATATTTTTGTAGACAATTTTGAGACGAAAAGTATAGTTATGGGTGATTTTCTGATATGAAAATTTGTAGTAAGTATTAATAATATTAACTCATTACTTGAATACCTACTAAATGTAAACGTATTAGACTGATCTCTTTAGTTTTAATTATTTTTATAGTTGTACCTTACCTGAACCAGTTTTATTTCTTTTTTTTATCTCATAATGATCTCGCACTTTGACATTAAACATGTATTATGTAATTATAAATATATATTTATTATGCATATTTTGCGCCGCCATGTTGAGCAAAAATAAGGAAATTGACAGTTAGGTCAGCTTACGAACAAAAACATTTTAACCCCGTTAATGATAATTGAGGAAAGTTATTTGTTTATTTTGCAGTCACTTCTTTTAATTTGTAATAAGTAATAAATATTCATGTTTTTTAATTTGTGCTTTAATTTACCAAATAATATTTACTTATTTTTTTAAAATGTTTACAACCACTGTCACTAAAGATATTCCGGTCTTACCTTAAAATAAAATTCATTTTCTTTGAAATGTAAACCTTCAGGTCCGCGCAAAGCTGCCGCCCAGGTTCAGAACCAGGCCAGCGTATTGTCCTTTCATAAAAAAAAAAAAAAAAATGAAATGTAAACCTTATGCAAATATTTAGAACACATATTTCAACGACAGTTTTGCATCACCGTTAGAAACTGTTTCCATACATATTGTCTCAGGAATTATGGTTTTATTGCTACTAGACGGACTTACCTCAAACTGCACGGGAAGTCCGTCTACACGCCGAGTTTAAAAAAATGCTATAAATCTGAAGATCATTGCAAATAATCTTATTTTTAGATCAGTATAGGTAAATGAATATATTATATTACACATATTTTCCGATTATTCAAGTTACTTAAAAAAGCATATCTAGATGCATTAAGTTGAATTAAACTTCAATTTTAGAAAGGTATGCAGTGTTTATGATCAAGGATGAAAGCTTAAATTGGTTACTAAAACTTCTTTACACACCAAAAATAATTCCAAAATAGATAAATAATCAATCAATGACAAATATTACAGGACTAATTTCACGCGCCATCTTGCCCCAAACTAAGCATAGGTTGTAATTTGGGAACTAGATTACGGATAGAATACTTAAATACTTTTCTTTTTTTTTGTAAATAGGAACAAACATCTATATTCATCACACAAATGTTTTTCCTGGGTGGGAATCGAACCCACAACCCAATAAACAGCTCGACGATACAATTCACAAGTTACTTTGTTTTCACTTCTATCAGCAGTCCCCAAAACTGCTACGCATGTTTATTTTTTTAAAACGGCACTTAAATCCTCGCTCTCTCCCTTATTACTGTCTTTTTATGCATTGACTAAGCTACATATGATATACTAACTATACATTCATAGATAAACATATATTTTAATACAAACTCTCCTGTTTCCCAGATGTGTGGGATAGACAACAAATATTCAGCTGGGTAATTACGTACCTCCAGTAAAATACCAAGGTAACTTAGGTACCTATCATTTATTTTAAATAAATAAATAACTAAAACTAACTAACCCATTGTCTTGGGTATTCTAGATACCCAAGTATAGGTACCTGTTTTAAAAATATTTAGCATGACCTATATGCGAAATAGGTCAGTAATTGACCTCAAATTTGTGTATGCATGGATGAGGTCTACGAAAAAGCCAGCTTACCCTGAATATTTAAAAGCGGAATAACAGCCGCAGGTCCAAGGTTCTCGGTTCTACATGCTCTAGTTTCATGAATGTATTGCTTTGTACGAGAAAACAAAACGAAATGTGACCCGAAACATACAAAACGGGTTATAACACAATTACCTTGTAAGGTTGTAATGTAAGCACCTAAAGAGATCAGATTTCTCTTATGTTCCTTACCCACAGAGTTACAATAAAATTTGCGTAGAGGTTGAGTTTTAGTGTACCTATCAATGACATGACAAATGTAGGGACCTTATAGACACAGAAGAATACAGACTTTGCGTGCTCAAAAGGTATAAAGATGAACGGGTAAATTATCAAACCTAGCTATGAATTTCTCCTATAATGTCTTCCTCGTATTAAATATCTGAGCCCTGACCGCGAAATATGCTCCTTGCTCTTGTCTGTCTTTCCGGAATAGTAATCTTGAAGTCCAAAGTGTATAAGCTCCTTTTAAACAAGCGTGATCCATGTTAGGCGACATCTTTGATTTTTGAAAAACACGCCACTACCGTTTCATCATCAGATTTCACCCACTGCTGAGTGAAATCTGGTGATAAAAGCCTCTCTATCTCTAGTATGAGTCACACTTCCAGTCATGAGATAATGAATGTATTAAAAAAAAAATACAGCACATTCATTTCACACAACGCCATCTAGCCTCAAACTAAGTGTAGAACTTAGATTACGGATAAAATAATTAAATACTTTTTTTGTAAATGCACAACACCCAAACACAGAACAAACATCTATATCCATCACACAAAGGTTTGTCCTGGGTGGGAATCGAACCCACAAGCTACAGCGCAATAAAATACCCTGCACTTATACCGACTTAGATTGAATGTAAATTTTTTACACGAATTTATTATATTTTTAAGCATTATAAAATATGTCTGCCCACGACCACGGCTGGTGCAACACTGCCGAAACGTCGGGATAAATATAGGTAAAATACGCGATAAATACCCGTTTCTCGAATTAAAATTATTGAATATTTATTTTATTTCCGAACCTTTTCGTGATGTTAAGATGAATAGAAATGTTTAGTCAAGCTATCAACTCTATACATCTCAATGCCTTGCCTCAAATTCAAAGCAGAAGGTAGATTTTTACGTGACCTTGGATTTAGAGACCTTGGTTTCTATAAAAGGTTACGAAATTAAAAGTTGTTTAGATGACTTGACATGAAATTTAATGCAAATGGAATTCGCTTTAGGTCAAACTTTGTCTTCTTCACCTTATAACTGCCTTGGCGAGATAGATTTTCAAAATTTGCCTGTGTAAATGGGGGACGAGGCCAGATCATTGAGCATTAGAGGTTTCAGTCGTGTAGCTGCCGTTAGCTCCATCACGGCTCGAAGGAAACTTTCGTCGATTTATTGCCCAAGTTGAGTTAACGCCTCGTTTTTATGAGATATACGAAAGATAATGAAGCTTTATGACAGCTATCAGCATCTTAAAAGTCCAATGTAAGATACCGGCCTTTAATAAGCAGCTTACATAATCCTCGTCCAGGTAATGCCCAGGCAGGCTTTGAGGTTAAGAGCATATCCAAAGTTCAGATGAATCAAAAAGAGAAAAAAGAGGCCTCCCTTTGCACATCCCAAAGAAAACCACGAGGGGATTTTCCATACCCCGATCTTGGTGGGTTGCTGCTCACGGTAGGTATTGGGTAAAGTACATACTGCTGTTCAACTGCTCCCCAACCCTAAGTCGCCTTTTACAACATCCACTTTTGCAAATTGTCAAAATGCAAAATAACAAACAAAAACGAAAAATTATGAAATAGAAAAACTTAATTTTAAATTTTAAATAACATACATAATTAAAATGAAATTTTAATTCACAACATAATTCAGGAGGGCGCTTAAAACTTTAAGCTTTAAAACTGTTTAGCGATAGAGAGAATAGTCAATGTCGGAGACTACGAATAAATACATTTGAAACATAGTTAACATAGTTAGTACGCGCTGATGATTACAGCAAATCACCCGACTGGATTCATATTGGAAAGCCCATCCTGTAGTGGACTAATCTGGCTGTGAAGATGTGATACTAACAGTCTCCGCGCACGGTTTTGCTCCCCTTAAAAAATAGCATTGGTACACAATTACAGCTTTACCACATCCAAAACGAGAACTTCTAAAGCAAATCTGTGAAACCCAAGCGTCGTTTATGTAAGTTGCTAATTACTTGATCAACATCCGTCTCAAAGGCACGCCGCTCTTTGAGCTGATGCCGCATTACTTTGGCGGTAATTGTCGCGTAATTACGTGTAATTAATACGAAGCTGTCGTAAGTTTACTTGAGGTTTGTGGGATACCTGCGGGCTTTAGAGGCCTTTTAGAAAGAGGTACCTGTCAGAGGACAGAGGACTAATTCACCATCATGGTTCATTTAAGAATTATTAAATTAATATAATACAATTATACATTCTGTGGCTGACTATGGTAATGTGTAGATCTTAAAAACACCGATAAATCTCGGTATTTGTAATTCTAGTCACAAACAAAGGAAAGCTTGTGATATGGGAACTGGATGACGGATATAATAGGATAGATACATGAAACTACGGTGTTTTATCTTTAACTGGAGTTTTTAGAAAAACCATTGGTGCGAAATTTCTCGATGGAAAAAAAAACAGTGATGCACACATTTCTTTGATATGTCGCGATACTTTTGAGTATCTTTTTGTTATTTAGGTATCTATCATGTGTATTTAATTCTGGCCTTTAAAGTATGAGTAGTTTTATTTAGTTATTAGATACGTAATTAGCAATAGCTGTTTTTGCAATAAAAAAACCGCTAATTCGCTCACATGTGGGTAGGTATGTACTACAGCGCCGTCACTCTCAATGTCTACTTACCACTTAATGTAGCCTCCTATCTTAGCCCTAGTATGAGAACGGTAAAAATCGAAAATCTAGAGGTAATGATGATAATCTTAACGTTTGTTTGGTGGCTACAAAATCGATAAAAAGTACACACAACAGCAACACTGTCATATTGGATACCCGCGAATATTAAAATTGAAATGGAGTGACCATTTTAGTTGTGCCTGATCCGACCATACAGAGTATGGATGAAATACCAATATTTTTTTATTCATTCACCGGATATTATGGTAAAGGTTAACCGATAGTTTTATCACTATTTTATGAGAATGTCATTAATATCGGGTTCAATAACCCACGAAATAAAAGGTTTACCCTCAAGGGGTTCGCACTGGAATGCCGCAAGCCACCTCAGGCCCGCAAAAGAGTACCCACGCAATATTCCGTACCTATGGGACAACCGTGTCTCAGAGACACAGAAAATACAAGTTCAGAAGCCTCTATAATAAATTTAATACCTCTATAATAAATTTAATACCTACTATAATATTATTACTTACTTTTACTCACTTGTCAAGAATTTTTAGAAGTAATTAGAGAAATAACTAGAAAGTTTTATTTTATGAAAATTAAGGCAGAAATACAGTCAAGCTAGAATACAGTTATAGTTTTTTATTCAGATATTGCAGGATAAAAAAAATAGTTTGTAAGATGCCCCCATGAACTCCCCAAAAGTAGGTTAAAGTAGTGGGACCACGATAAAGCCTCGTCATGATGATTCATGAGGTTGAGTGACTGGGCTGGGTCACAATAGAATATCAGCCATAATAACAATTCTTAAAAAAAAAATATGTTCCGGCATTTAGAGGTAAGATAGCCAGTTCCTCAGTTTGTTGAGGATTCCAGGTGAAGTGCGCTTCCACCTTATCTCAACTTGTAACCAGGTGAAATGAAGGCCAAGCGCTTCCCTGTACAGAAAAAAAAACTGCGCTGAACTGTGTTGCAGTGAAGCATAGTGCTGAGTTGTGGTACATTTGCTGCTGTACTCAGTACTCTGCACTAGCACTCTGTTTGTCAATTTTGTTCTGCTATGTTTGTGTATGTGTGTTATATAATTAAGTTTTAAAAACTAAAAATAAAACCGTCAATGAAGACTATGATACAATTTCGTTTACCTGGATGACATATTTTTTTGATGTGACGGATGGACGGACAGACAGACAGACAGACGCGTGATCCTATATGGGGTCCGTTTTTTCCTTACTTTTGAGGAGTATTTGTAGTAGTATTTGTGTGTAGTATAATAGTGTAAGATTTGAAGAGTTCCCTCGATTTCTCCAGGATCCCATCACCAGACCTGTGAAGTTTACTCTTTCAAACAAAAAAAAAACATTTTCCAAATCGGTCAAGGCATCTTCAAGTAATCGGGGAACATACATAAAGAAATATAAAAAAGATTCCGACGAATTGAGAACCTCCTCTTATTTTTGATGGTCGGTTAATAAGTAAATAAATGAATGTCTATGTCTATGTCGACTGTGCAAGTTTGTCTATTGACTAGCCGTTACGCTGTGACCCACCTGCGGGCGACACTACCCATAAATCGCAGCTACCTCGCGACTGTCGAACGTCCAATATACGAGAGTTATAGTACAGGAAATTAATTCTGTCGACACAAGTAGGGTTACCGGCACGCGCTCCTCTGGGACTTATTTATAAGTTTTGCTTTCTTTCTTAATATTAAATACAGATTTATGTTCTAGTAATGCCACAGAATCCTTATATAATTAATTGTGAAAATTTGTTTGGATGCGACCAAAATCTATACTTATATTTTTGGATGGATATTTGTTATCCTTCACAAAACTACTGACCGGAGCTTAAATTTGGCATAGATATTATTTTAGGCTAGGCGCACCTTCATATGTACCTACACTGCATAGGTATATTAACAAGTCTCATAGCTCAGTTGGTAGTAACTCTGCCTTCTGCGCTGTAGATTGTGGGTTCGATTCCCACCCAGAACAAACATTTAATGTGATGAATCTAGACCTCACTCAACAGAACGTCTCTTTCCAAAGAGTTGAACGCGTTGTATCAAGTTTACGCAAAATAGAGTCTTCGTTCTCCGGATTCATGAAAAACGTTCGCGTGGCGTGGATGGCGGCTGCCATCGCAACTACATAACTACAACGTAGAGAGGCCAAAGTACTGGCTCTATTTACATAAGCAAATAGAGTCTATCTTAAAATATCGATTATTAAATTAAGATAAGACTTTCGGTTTGAAGGGTATGGTTGTCGTTAAATATAGTGCACGCGAGGCTATACACTTTTATGCCTCAAGTTGACGGGCGCACTGCAGTTCCGTGAAGGCTATGTTCTTTGTGGATGTGACCTATGCAGTAAGGCATTGTTATAACCAAGAGGTAAACTTAACATCAGGCGGGCTACTTGCTTGTCCCGTCTCCTAGATGTATAAAAAAAATACTAATCTCCTTGCACACCTCTTTTCCCTCATTCACTCTTATCATGTTCTTCATACATGCTCGTCGGTTTAGGGTACTTCTGACTTGGTCTTTCTCAAGAGTATCTCCAATTTGATATGAGAACGTCCGTCGAGGTCTCCCCTTCCCAACACACTCGAAATATATACCTACTTGCTTCATCAACCTGCTTTCATCAATCCTCTCTATATGACCAAACCATCTCAGCATTCCTTTCTCAATCTTCGTCTCAATCTCACGACACTAGGTATAGGTAGAGGTAGTATTGGATCCCATTTGCACCTTTTGGGTACGGTACCCTAAAAACAATCAGTCACTTATTGTTGAAGATTATAATCAAATCAGCTGACACTAATTGTTGAAGAATATAATCTTCATCAGTATCAACTGATTGGGCTGGCAACTTAATACAACTGACCCTCACAAAATATATTTTTCTATAAACCGCTTAGATGCCCACTAATAGCTAACCCAAATAACGTCTTGATGGTTATGCGAACCAATGCGTCATCCCAAATACCTTTGTTAATGACAGGTAACAATGGAACCTATTTTATGGGTTTGGGGTGGATGGCGGTACGGTTTCTTTCTTTTATATATCTTGTAATTGGATACATTATTTGAAGAGATTATTGCTTTTATTCGTAGATAAATGTGTTATTCATACATTTACTTATGGATATATGCGATATTCGGATTCTTAATAGTTTTGTTGTGACATCGTTTGCAACTAGAAAATAAATTGGTTCAATCAGGAGAAAAAAAACTTATACTTATTATAGTAACACGTTTGAGTATTGCATAGAAGAAATAATATCCAGGTGGTCAGATGCGATTCACTTAACAGGTGTTAAGTGAATTGCCTCTCTCATATCAAAGGTTTTTCTGGAAGAAAACTCTTCACAGGGTTAAGTTCGCCTCAGTACATGCATTGTATAATACTTTTTTTGTATTAATGTTTCATGTATACAATAAAAAAATACCTACAGAATTACAGAAGACAAAACTTATTATTGTAACACGTTTGAGTATTGCATTTTCGTCTAAGAGTTTCTTTAGGTAAACTTTTCTATGAAGTATCAAGCCTCTACCTCGATGCCTCTACCTCCGGCTAAGATGAAATGCAGGTTCCATCTTTGTCAATCTTGACATCTTCACGATTTAGACTCTAATTCCGAAATGTCTGAAATTCTTTATGTTAGTATTTTTATTTTTTTTACTACATAGTTTGATATATCTGTTTAATTAGTCATTAAATCATGTACACTAACGTATGCCGTGGCTGGTCGATGTCGCAAAAGCTGACTAAGGGATCTCACCAGAAGAAGGGCAGCAGCTTCCTTCTGTGTATTATCTACACCTTTACTGCAATCAACAATCCGCCTATGAAGCTTGGTGATTATGGCAAAGCCCTCAAGCTCTGTCCAGCAGTGGACACTAATAGGCTGTTGATATGCTGTGAATGTACTCTGCATATATCAGTTGCGTGTATTGCCTCTCTTCACTCGCTTCCTTACATGCCTAATGCTATGTTCTGCATAAGATTAGGCATGTACATAATAATTACAGAATTACAGAAGCATTGAATAAATGTAAAAATTTTTTGAAGCCTTTTTTTTATACTACTAGGAGATTTTATACAAGCAAGTAGCGCACCTGATGTTAAGTGTACTCTTGCCGTATTGTATTGCTAGTAAGGCTTTGTTATGACAAAGCCTGCATAGGTCACATCCACAAAGAACATAGCCTACACGGCACTGCATTGCGCACGTCAACTTGAGTCATAAAGGTCCTCGCGTGCCCGTAATTTCACCGGCAACCATACCCTTCAAACCGAAACACAGCAATGCTGCTTGACGGCTGAAATAAGTATGGTGGTAGTAATTATCGGGACGAGCCCTTTCACTAAGGGCTTCTACTACTCTTGTATACCCCATGTGTATATATATATACATATATATATATATATATATATATATACACATCAACATTGTCTAGGGATATTCCATTTCGAAATGATTTGCTTACAAACTATTTGTTTTTTAGAAAAAGTTTATACATGGAATTAAACCTCTTTTGTTCCCTTTTCAAAATTTAGTAAAAAATAAAAATAGAACGCAATAAACAAAAGATAGGATGGGGACTCCGATTTAAATTAAACAACGTTAATTTTGCCTAAGATAAATTAACTTTTATTTAATTATCAATTAGTGCTATCTAAGTAATTTTTAATTTTAACGGATCTTGTGATATTCGTAATGTCATGGAACGTCGACATTTAAGCAGAGAAGAAATGATAAGAGCGATAGGCATGTTACAAGCCGGTGCTATCCAACGCGTGGTTGCCAATACCCTAAACACCAATCAAAAAGTAATTTCTCGATTGTGGTCACGTTATCGTATTACTGGGGATGTAAGAGAGCGCCACACTGGAAAAAAACTAGTAACCACCCCTAAACAAGATCGTTTTCTCCGAAATTCCGCCAGGAGGGAACCCAATCTCACAGCAAAGCAGCTAGTGCAAAGTCTTCAGTCAGACCATCAGCTGTCAGTCAGCGACCAAACCGTCAGAAGAAGGCTACATGAAGTCGATCTTCATTCTCGTAGGCCGCTTCGTGTGCCAGCTCTACGACGAGGCAATCGCGGAAGGCGACTTCTTTGGGCTCAAGAACATTTGTTATGGAACAATGGCCAATGGACAATGGTTCTCTTTACTGATGAGTCTCGATTTGGATTCCACCCCGATTCACGAAGAACACGTGTTTGGAGAGTTCCAGGCAGAGAAAGTCGCCTCCAGCCACAAGAGGTCCATTCATACCGAGGTGGGACAATCATGGTTTGGGCGGGAATTCGTATTGGCGCGCGAACCGAGCTCATTTGGATAAGAGGCAGCATGAATGCACTAAAATACCGGAACGAGCTCATAGAACCTGTGATCATCCCTCACAGAGTTCAAATTAGCCAGGAACTTCAGCTCATGCATGATAATGCCCCTCCACACACGGCGCGTTTGGTATGAGCTGCCTTCAGGAACATGATGTCACGGTTTTGGACTGTCCTGCACAGTCACCCGACTTAAACCATTGAACACGCTTGGGACATGTTACAGCATAGGGCTTTCAGCAATTTGCCATCAAATTTGACCACAGAAGACCAACTTTATTGCCATTTAAAAAGAACATGGGTTCGCATACCCCAGCGAGACTTTGACACCCTAATTTTGAGTATGAATAACCGGTGCAGATGTGTTATCAACGTCAGGGGAGGCAACACCGATTATTAAATTGTAAAAAGGTAATTTTATAAAGACATGGCAACGTAAAAATAGTTTTAACACAATTTACCGAACCTTGTAAATTTTTTGATTTTTCGAGATTTTGTTCCTAATTTAATGTTTATTAAAAAACTGTTGTTTTTATTATTATTAATAAACAACACAAAATAAAGATTCTTGCCATGCCTAGTTTTGTTAAGAAATTATTTTCAGTTTTTGTAAAAATCAACATTATGTTGAATATCCCTAGACAATGTTGATGTGTGTATGTATTGTACATGTATTGTGTAGTGGCGATGTATACGTGTCTTAATATGATACAGATATGGCATATTCAGGGGGAGTTATCTTACCAGAGTTACACAAGGACGTATTTGCTTGCGAAACGCACTGCCATGCCGTCTGGACGTGGCATGTCAATAACTCTGTATAGTCGAAGATCTGCTTACGACAATCACATTTCTCCTATATATTATCAATCGATTTAAAATTTTATCTACTGAGTAATAAAGCAGCAATTCAATCGGAGGGGATCAACAATAGATAGGGAAGCAGTGATTCAGAGTAATGCATCATTAGATAACTTGTGAGGTTGGCATTCAAGGTCCCAGGAGGGCGCAATTCGGAGCGATTGATATTTCCTTCCGATGCCTTCCGATGTTTGCCTAACGACAGTGCTGGGGTGCTTTGTCATTCTGTCATAGCTTTATGCACAGGAATATTCATAGTTGCTAGAGTGCCTACCACTGATCACAAAACTTGTTTGTGATGTTTTCAAAACTGGAATTGTTCAAATAATCTAACTCAATCACTAACAAGTTACAGTACATTAAAAAATACCAAAGTACCTACCTTATTAGCAGTACCTTCTAAATGAAAACATAGCATGCAAATGAAAAACATTATACATTAACTACTTTCTAAATATATACAAGACAAAATAATAAATAAAATGTAAAAACAAAAAAAAACAATACTAACGAAGAAAATTACATTCATTTTACTCTAAATTGGTAAAATATCTTTAGAGAAGAAACAGGTATGGAAGATGTCAACATTATTAGAGATATAACGAAGTACGAAGAACATATTCTATAAGGTGGTGAGTTTAGACCTTTACTTTAATTTACTGACTTTGCACTGTCTGAGTTAGTAGTATTCATTACGAAAGAGGCGCTGTTTTAGTTTTTATACATCTGTACAGTACTCTGCACTATAGTTGGTAACTAACCTGTGGTATACACAGTGGTGTACATGCCGTGGTTTCAACTGTTCTACCATACCACATCAAATCAACTACTGGATAGAGCCTTCTCCAAAGATGGAGGGTATTGCTATAATCTAAGATAAGTATAGATAATACTCAGAAGCTGCTGCCCTTCTTCTGGTGAAATACCCTTATCGGCTTTTACTACATCCATGGGCTGAGTTGGAGGGTAGCGAACGCTCACCAATTCTTAAGCTAGACCATTGAGGTGCAAATGCAAGTTACCTAATAATGTAAGTACCTCGTGTAGCAGCAGGGTATCTTCCTCCTTATATCTAATAAATTTACACACTGCGAAGACTAATCTCCTGCAAGCGAGGTGGTTATGCTTAAACTTTAAGTTGTATCTCTTATATGATTATTATTAGAAAAATTGTTAGCTTCCCCTGGGCATCGGAAACGTTGATCTTTAGTCAAAGGTAACGGCTAAATGATCGCATCTCTATGAATCCCTATAAAGGTTCATCCAGTCTTGGAACAAGGACCCGACCGACGGAATTGCGCGGAAAATTCAAGTGTAAACTCCGAGGAAATTTTGGAAAATGTGTTCCGGCTGCGCCACTTAAGGAACGTTGTTGTTTTTAAAAGAAAAAATAAAGTTAAATTTGAAGGATCCTTCCGAAGTCCAGCACCAAGCAGTTCGCTACTATGCGAGAGTACCAGTGCATTTCTGACCTCATTCTCACACGGACATCCCTCAAGGCTAACCATATCAATAAAAAAATGAGGTTAGTACTTCTTAAAAAAGATAATAAATGCTCCACTGAACACTGAATATAGTTAAGATTCAGCTGAGCATTTGCGATATTGTCTTTCGGTATTAAATTACCATATAGTGCGGACCGATGATCTCAACAGAGTGATCACAACACTCATCAGAGTGTGCAACATCGACTTCATGTACCGAAGACGACATCGTAGCTATCTCGGTGTGTCGGTTGATCGAAAAAGCTCAAGTTTTCTATATATTTTTGATTGTACCACGGGGAAGCGCTTGGCCTTCATCTTACCTGGCTACACATTAAGATAAGGTCGAAGGTGGAGGCGCACTTCACCCGGAATAAGTACTCAACAAACTGAGGAACTGGGTAATTTACCTCTAAATGCCAGAACACAATTTTAGAATTGTTATTATGGCGACAGAACTAAGTAAGATGGTAATAACTAGCCAGGCGGAGCTAAAATCGCGGCAGAAACGATTATGAGAGTTGACAATGGCAAGCTGTAGGTGGCGCATGCGTATCATAAATAAAACCTTTTGATAATTCTTATTCTGAGATCGCGTTGCTGGTATGTACGTAGGTAATGTGACCATATGATGGTACCTTTACTGGCACAGAACAAATAACTTATTTACATTCATCCTAATATTTATTCTGAGTCTAGGTGTTGTCTGACCGCTGCGAGGACGACAAGCACACGTCTGACGTCGACAATGGTCACACAGGTACTGATTGAAAGGCGGACGCGCGGTGCGCCTGTAGTTTTTCGAATAATTCATGATTAAAATTAAATTTGCATTGGTATCAAAAAACTACTAGCTTACCTTTAATGTAGATAAACATGTAACCTATCATTTAAAATAAATCGTAAGTCAATATTCACTGTAGGTATATTTCTCAATTTTTGTCTTGTAAATTTTGAAACGTACCATTTTCAATCAATATTTTTATCGAGATTTTTTTCAGCTATTATGTTACCTTTAAAGTAGGTAAGGTACCTGAAGTAATACATATAAATAATAGACTCGTGACTTGTTCAGAAGTACTATAATTTTCCATTGGAAAAAGAGGAAACGTCTAATGACAGGGCCTTAGTCATTGTAAAAAAACATTGTACTCCTTTGATTGAACCCGGTTCCTCTGGATCTGAAATCAGTGGGTTGAACCACTAGACCACATCAGAGGCGGTTACGTCGTTTGGGAGGAACCCTTTGTTACGCTGTGGATGTTTGTACGTTGAAATCACGCTGAAATGATGATGACGCTTGTATCGCGTTCAATTTGCATAGTGGAGTAGATTTCGTGAATATATTCCAAGAACCTGGCTGCTGGCCCGCCTTAGCCATGTTCAGGTAGCGCACACGTAGATTGTGTTTGACTGTGCGTGTTATGTCATTTATCAAAGTGGTAAGTACGAAGGTAGGCACTAGTCATCGATATACACAGGGAAATAATAGAGGAACTCAACAAAAAGGTGTTGATTCCACTCTTCTTCCAGTGCACTTTGAGATGCTATCGTAACGTTTGACGATACCGGCAGATTGGGTGAGTACACAAAACGTGTAGGCCAAGGTCGCAAGAAAGTCGGGACGATCGTT
The DNA here is from genome assembly GCA_951394065.1 of Venusia cambrica. Taxonomy (NCBI): domain Eukaryota; kingdom Metazoa; phylum Arthropoda; class Insecta; order Lepidoptera; family Geometridae; genus Venusia; species Venusia cambrica. The sequence continues at coordinate 4,077,122 of OX596036.1, forward strand.
TTATGGAAAGCAGTGAAAACGCACTTTGACTTCCACAGAGGTCAGAACTACGCTTCAGGAAGATTGGTAAGTGACAGTTAGCACTAAAAAGAAGAAGACTCAAAGGGGGTCAGTTTCTGTTGCGTTGCTCTATCCATGAGTGTAGTTTCTCGTAACTTTCAAAATATACGCAAAAATCATCTACAAATTTTATGTTAGGTAGATCTAATATCGCACAGAAATTGGCAACACGCGTCTGAAGGCCTGCTATGAACGTACATTGGAATGACGTAGGTAATAACGGATTGCACGTTTTCAATACAATGATGACAGAAGTTCGAATCCGATGGTGGTTCGCCCACCGGTTTCATGTCCAGAAGTCACGGGTTCGATCCATAGTGGTAACAATTTACCACCACCACCATCTAACCTCTACCGCCATTACATCAAATCGCATTGCTAGCAAACATTGTGAATTATCTTGCTCACACACACCCCTTTTCACTGTCATACTCAGTAATTCTGTTTTTTGTTTTTAATTTAATTTGGTTTTGCCCTGTTAGTAGCACAAGTCTTTTGGTAATTCTTTAAATAGACTCCCGCGGCACAGGCTAACCCTAGTGTGGGGTCCTCTAGTAATTTTATAATTAATTTAAACTTATTGGCAATAAATGAATTTGATTGTGTTCCGGCATTTTGTGATATTATAGCTAGTTCTTTGGACTGTTGAGGAGTCCAGGTGAAGTGCGCTTCTACATAAGACCTTATCGTGACTTTAAACCAGGTGAGATAAAGGCCAAGCGCTTCCCTATCATACAATAAAAAAAAGTTCGATTTTCGTAGAAGGACTCGAACCTGCATCTTTTTTCTAAATTACTATATATTTTTAAAATGACAGCGCAACGCAAAACGCAACGTATGTACATTTACAATTCAAATTCAAAATATTGTTTATTCAGTAATATTTTTTAGGTTCAGTTGAATCGTCAAATCTACCGCCTCTTCGCAATCGGGATAAGTGCACATGGAAAAAGGCAAGATACTTGGCTTCAGTTAATTTTAATAAATCGATAATTGATTTAGAGTTAGTCATCCCATTCATAATGGGATGACTAACTCTAAATCAAGTAAGAAAATTTCCATATAAAGTTTATTTAAATACAAGCGGTTTGTCTCCGCCTACATTTTATTATGTTTTTTTTTCAATTCAAATTTTTCTGCATAGTTTCTATAATTCAAAGTGACGTAGCTTAAATCCAAGCAAGTGTGAGTATGTGTCTAGATCTAGATAGCCTAGGAGTGTCTGTCTCCGGCTAAGTACCCGTTTTAATGACCACAGCTCTTTACACCAGCCACGCTGTAAGGCACACTTGTTCTGCTCTACACGGGTGATTAAAGTTGAGCAATGTTTTGCAATTTATTTCACTTGGACCGATTAAATTGAGCAATGTACCTAATTGGTAATTTACCGATTTGCTTTAGTAAGTGTTAAGCGAAATTATAATTGCGTCCTAATAAGTGCATATTCCCAATGTTTTGAAATATTTCATGTAAGTGTAATAAGTTTTGGAATATAATATGATTATTGTATACTCTTTCTCCTTCGAATAACAGTAAGAGGTTTCAAAGTCCTTTTTTCAACAATTTATTTTTAACTTTCACTAAAAATTTAAACAAATATGGATTATGAACAGATCAAAATTATAACTACATACAGGTGAGTTTAAAGATTGGTCAGTCCGCGTAACCAAGAAAATATATTTGTATTTCAAAGTTGTTTGGTGGTAAACAACTTTACAATGGAACAATTGCAATTCCATAGTACCTACTACTTTTGTTTATGTGTAAATACGTAGGTACGTAATTTTTTTATAATGACCGTAATGTATGTATAATACTTAAAAAAATCATGATAAGATTGTTTTAACCTGATTTCAGTGTAAGTCCATGAGCGCCAGTAGCTCCGTATCGCCAAACAAGATCACTTGTACACAAGTAACTGTTATATAAGCGGTGTCTTTCGAAGAAATATAAGTTTATATTGTATTCGTTGCATACCACACCGCACATAAGGAACAGTGCAAGTAACCAACAAAGACTAACATAATACATTTACCTACATAACCCGTTATTTATTTTGAATTGCCCGTCTGCCACAACCGACATGTTTTCACATAGGCGGAAGGATTCCTATCCAAGTCGTGGAGACGTCGCAGTTGCCTCGAGCACCCTCGTTCTAAATGGGACAGGAGAAGGATGTACAGAATGTATTTGTACCTAGGTACTATACAGAATATCTTTGTACCAAATCATACGGTGCTTAGTTCAGATTCTGAGCTATATTTAGAGCGGAGTGACCAAGTTACTTGCTTACCGTGAGCTGAACGTAAGTTTTGACATTCCGATAGGTGATCCTCGAAAAGATTCACACTCTGAACAGTGGTCAGAAGATCCTCAAAGGGGATCATCAACTATCTATTCTTCATTATTACTGACTTCGTTTTTTTTTCATTTAATTTAGTTAAAAACACTAGATTTTCCCCGTTATTTTGATTTCACATGCTTGTATTTTGGTTTCAAATGTCTCGCGTGAATTTATTTTATTGAACTATTTTTTTTTTATTGTACGACAGGTAAGCCCTTGGCCGTCATCTCACCTGTTGACAAGTTGAGATAAGGCCGAAGGTGGAGGCGCACTTCACACGGAGTCCTCAACAAACTGAGGAACTGGCTTCCTTACCTCTGAATGCCGGAACACAACAACTTTTGAATTGTTATTATGGCGACAGAATTAGGTAAGATGGTGGTAGCTAGCCAGGCGGACTTAAACAAAGTCCTACCACCAACCAAACCAAGCACAATATGTTGTACTCCCCATGGGGATCGCACCCGGGATCTCTGGATCTGAAATCGGTGGCTTGAACCACTAGACCACAGAGGCTTGTAATATGGGAACAATATAATAGATAACATACAAACAGTAATTGTAATACTTAGTATTGAGAAGATTAATTTTATTCAATAAATGTTTATATTGATTTAAGGATGCATTTTGGTTCATTATCCCCTTATTTTAGCGATTAGAATGTCTACTCTCGTAATATTTTTTTTACATAAAGAAAATCAAAAGAAAAAAGGAGAGCCCATTTATTCTAAAGCTAAAACATACAGTTTTAAAATCGGATATAAAATTTAAGCTCTAGTTTTTTGGCAGTGACATTTGACCGCAGGCGCACGAATGTAATTATATGTGCTACTAACCTCCATGGATCTAAGTTGTTTAAAAATAAAAATGAATTTGAATTAGAGTAGTTAATTTATTTGCTCTCTGTAACATTAGGTTTTAACCTATCCCTATGACCCTCACTCATGAATTACGAAGCGCGCAAACCCACACTTAGATACCTACTTACCCAGAGAAGGTAGTAAACGATAAACTAAGCACTTTACTACCGAAGAGCCTCCTTTAGTGCCTGCGTGAATAATTGAGAGAAGCTTTTGATTACTAGTGGCCCTTCGCCACCTACCTTCTTAATATTTACCAGATAGGCTAGATTGGTGAATGCAAGATTTTGAAAGATACATTTGTTAATAATATTCTCACATAATTTATACACTCTTGACTTGTCTAGCTCAAGGTCAGAGCATGAGGTCTTCAATGAAACTAGCTTTCCAACAAGGCACTGGCTCTCCCGCGCACCGAAGACGGAACAAGGGAATCCGGGATTAGATAGATACACGTAGGTAGCCTGAGAAGGTTACATTTATCATTATTAGTCTAAGAAATAAATCGTGAAATCGGTCTTGAAACTAGAGTATGATCTCCTTGGTATCAAATAAGGAGAACGTACCTATTTTTTATTTTTTATTGTACGACGGGGAAGAGCTTGGCCTTAATCTCACCTGGTTTCAGTAAAGGAAGGTGGAAGCGCACTTCACCCGCCAACCAAACCGAGCACTATATTGTACTCCCCTAGATCGAGCCCAGGAATTCTGGATCTGACTCCGGTAGGCGAACCAATAGACCACAGAAGCGGTGAATTATAATGTCATTTGACCGCTTCTGTGGTCTAGTTGTCATTCACCGGTGTCATATCCAGAGGTCCCGCGATCGATCCCCATGGGGAGTACAATATTGCTACCACCATCTTACCTAATTCTGTCGCCATAGTAACAATTCTAAAATTATTGTGTTCCGGCATTCAGAGGGAAGATAGCCAGTTCTTTCACACTGCTGAGGCCTTATCATAACTTGAAAAAACCAGGTGAGATTAAGGTCAAGCGTTTCTACGTCGTGCAATAAGAAAATAAAATAATCATAATGCAATGATAATGTTTTTAGCATTCCCACATACCTAAGAAACGAAACCTGTAACACAATACTTAGTATGGACAAAGTATGCATACACTTGATGATACCAGTGTATTCCTCCATATTTACAGAGGAGCAGTTATTCCCTGGAAACTTTGTCACAAAACTGCCTTCAAAGGGTCACCCGTGGTCACCATTTAACAGGAATGCGGTCCCTGCGTGCATTCCAGCAAGGGCTGGAAGCGACAAACATCATCAAAGGGAAACGGAACAATTTGTCGTTCCTTGATTGGCCACGTCCTCTGAACACACCTGCGTCTCCCGGCTAAGTGCCAACCCTAAACAAAGGGCTGCGGTGGCACACATTACAAGCTGAAGCGAGTTTCGTAAAATTTTGTTTTTAGCAATGGGAATAAAGTGTCGATTAATATGGTCATATCAAAATATGTGATGAGCTGCATCAACCGAGTTTACCAAGTCGCTTAACTGACGTGGTGATTACGCAAAGTCCCCCATTGCATTCATATGGACGCTTTGTCATGCAAGCCATGAGCTGCAGTGAACTTGTAATGATGATTGCCAACAAGCAACTATGAAGTATTGGACGTCTAGAGAAGTTATGCATATCGATTAAATCAAATCAAATGAATAATCGGTAATTCAGTTAGAATTTTATCATTCAGAAACGTAAAATCTACCACCGATTTGGAATCGCGCCCAGCGTCCAAAAATAAGACAAAAACCTCGTGCATTTTTTTGTAATCCATTCTCCGTCTTACATTTAGTACTACCAAGTTTAAAATTTAAAATACCATCTCCGGCTGCGTGGATTAGTTTCTGTTACTTTTCTCTTACCTTAAGATGATTTATTTTCCAAATTACAGGGTTATCATACTTTTTGACCAAAATTGAACGTGCTTCTATTTATTAGTTAAAATAGGTATTACAGCTTTGTTACAAAAACCTTACCCTCTGTCGTAACATGTAGCTTACCTAAATAACATTCTACAAAAAGTGGGAAATGGTCAGTCCACTGCACCCCATGCTCTAACCATACGCGACAGACAGAGGTTAGTGCAGCGCCAGTCACTACCACCTCGCACACCCGTGAACCTCGCTAACAAAAGTATAGAAACCAGATTCAGTACCTAACAGATTCATGTCTGCACACGTCCAATTTTGCTCTGCACGAAAGTCTAGTAATTCATTACAAAACAGTTCTCTGGGGTGAGCATTAAAATCGCCCAATTTATAGATAGCGTCCGTATCCCTAGCATCATCAATGATTGACCTTATTTTATCTAAACATTATGTAAAGTCGGGTAAGTTTTACTATCAATCAACAAAATAATAAAGGAAAGAGTAGTTCATTATTATTAAATTACATATTTAACCCCAATTATTAACCCTAAGATTTAAGCCTATATTTATTGTGTAAATTGTGTTTTAATAACTAGTTTATAAGTACTTACAGTATGAGTTTATTTATGACACATGACATAATTGATTTATGTGCAAAGTGTACTGTGTACTATGAACTTGACGATGGACAGAACTTGAATAATGAATGAGTCATAAGGATGATTACCTCATTTACATTTTAATGTCAGTCATAGTCAAAATGTTAAACTTTAAAAAATCAGCTATCGATAATAAAATTCACTTCATAAAAGTTACCCGTTGAGTAGGCATAGACGTAAAGAGAATAGCAGGCCTCAACGGGTTGATCAAAGTTAGCAGTGGCAAAATTTTTCGAACTTTTGAAAACAGCCATCAGACTGCGAATAATTTCAAAAAACCTAAAATGTAAGACCACATTATGGTAGTATAGTTGGGACACATTCTACAACTATGGGAAGTGCCAGTGTGTGGTAGGTGTGCAGAGTCCCTGCCCTTTTTCTCACAGTAAGTAGTGCTTTTGGCACACCAATCTTCTTGCTTGATTCTATATCAGACGTTTTACAGTGCACGCTTCAGCTTATCGCTTAAATCCATGATAAAGGCGACAGGTGCGCGCGATTGTCAGCACCACTTGAATGCCTGATGCAAGCATCGAGTTTGAGCTTTTACTGACGACTCTGACTCTCCGACTAGCTTAGGATTAGGTGCCGTTCACTCGAATATATTAAAAAACGTCACCAGTCTAGATTTGAAGTTATGGTTATGAGTTAAAATTTTTAGATCGTTGACCGAGGTTGCAAAGGAATAGAAAAGACCGTAAACGGCTACTAATGGCTCATTAAATAAATTCTGCAATAAGGTACCACACCAACCCTGTTTGTTACCAATAAATTGGGCTACTACCATACGGACAAATAATGCCTGGATGAGCTATTCGTCCACGGAAGACTCCTCTCCCAATGTCACAACGGAAACTTGTGAACAATGTGTATCGTCCCTATTGCATATGGATATACATATGAATATGAATTGAAATATTAGAACTATTACCATTTCATAATTACATATGGCGCCCAGACTCACTAACCAGAGGTCCAAACTTGAGGGTTATCAGCGGGCAATGGAGTGCAGTATATTTCAAGTCTACAACCACTGGTTTGCTGCCTGGACATGTATTAGGGTGTACGTTCAATTGGCCTTTCCCAAAAGATGCCTTCATTTGGAAGGTACACTCATAAGGGTTGTAAGTAAATTATCTGGAAACTTGACATTTTCCGCGTGTACACACCCCTAATTCCAGCTATTTGTAGTCTGCTGTTTGTCGCAGTTGGAGTGGAGTGTGTTTTGTAAAGTTTTAATTTAGGCGGAAGTCATTTTCCAGTCAACTTGAGCAACCCGAATGTATAAATATCTACTAACTGCTATATACATATACCTACAACCGGTTATCGAGGAGAGCCTCCTTTTTGAATTTGGTTAATCAAGACGTACTTAGTAATGTGTTTTACAACCCGTAAAAAGGCTTTGAAAAAATAGTTTATAGGCACCTGGGTAGATTCATTCCATCGTAGACCTCATCTTTGCCTGGGCAAGTTTCAAAGGTCAATATGTAAATAGGAAGTATGAATCAATGAATCCTTTAGTCAGTATTTTAAAATTGCATAGTAAAGTCGCCATACTTCTCGTTTTTCAAAATGACGCCCTTACTCTTATATTAACTTCTGCTAAATTCTGTCATTACTTCTATATTCAAGCCATATAGATATATAGCACATTAGATGAAAGCCAAGTGCTTCCCCATAATGCAAAAAACATATAGGGCACATTTTTTTTTAAGGGTCAGGAGCTTTGCCTACTGCTTTCCAGCCGGTATCACTACGCGGGCAAATCAGCGGACAAAGCTGCGAAGAAGTTGCTACATATTCCTACTTACTACATAAATCTACGCAGATACTCAAGAGCCTTTCAATTCCTTTACGAAGTTCAAAAATAATTAACTAAAGGGAAGCTGAAGGGCTGTTATCGCATCAAGATAATTTCCCCCTTCAACGGCAAAGAAAATCTCCTGGGAGCTCGCACCTTGAACTCCTCAATAAGTACCCGCCATCTATTGATCCAGTAGTGGACCAATCAGAACTCGATTACAATTGACAGTAGATTTCTACCGTAAATTGAGAGCTGGCAAAATTGAAGCCTCTAAACCACCGACTGCATTTCCGTCTTGAACTCTAGAAATTAACACTATTCATATAAATGAATAGCCCATTAGTGTCCACAGCTGGACAGAGCCAACCTAAGAATGGGGGTTTTGTTAAAATCACCACGCTTGGCAGGTGGATTGGTGATCGCAGTAAATGTACAAAGAAGGAAGCTGCTGCCCTTCTTCTGGTGAGATCACTAGTCAGCTTTTACGACATCCATGGGCTGATTTGGAGGGGGTCGATTCTTAAGCCGCGACCGCTACGACAACAATAGGTACTGGTTAGGTCCGCGCAAAGCTGTCAACCTCCCTGTTTTTTAGAACCTTTTTTTAGTTGGTGTTTATAAATAAATATTAGTATAGTAAAGACAAAAGAAGTAGGTAAGTGTAACCTACTCAACGCTGGTATTCTATTGATGGTTATAATAATAATACAATTTTATTTCAGGCAACGATAGATACATTACAGATCTTATTCTAACTTAGTCTACGGCCCATAGAAATATTTACCTTAAAAAACTAACATTCACAAGTAACTAAGTATATCTACTCTAACTATTTAATGGCACGAAAAGTCTGTACGCGACTTATTAGTGTTGTGTGTAATAATCGTCCGCGTACCTTCTAAACACAACACCTTTCGGACAAAGTTCTTCTTTATTGAAGATCGATAGATGTTCAGTTGGAACTCGCAACACAAACGATTTAAAATCATTGCCAACTGCTCGATCCTCAGAAAGAACTTCTGCCTCACATACTCCACTACATCTTCTGCATGTGTTCATTCATGTAGTATAATGTTTCTTCTAATCAAAAGTAATAAACATTGGATCGCTTTAGGTACCTACTCCGTGCGATTACGATAGGTACTAAGCGAGCCAGCGCGAAGAAAACAATGGGAAAGCTGATGGCTTGGAGCCTGCCAAACGCCAAAAACAGGCTTGCAGACGTGTGTAAGCTACGCGAAGAAAATCATACGCTACTGAGTAAAATAGTACGTACAGCGCCCTGCAGTAGAAGAGAGAGCACTAGTGATGGTATCTTCCACCAACTTCTTATTTTCATTAGAATGTATGAGAGTATGAAAGTACGCTGCTGTAAGCTGAGCTGTAATAACCCTTTTTGTTGGTGGACTTAGCGATATTTTATTTTGTATTTTTTATTATGCGACGGGGAAGATTTGGCCTTCATCTCACCTACTTTTCAAGTAATGTGAGGCCGTAGGTGAAAGCGCATTTCACCCGGAATCCTCAACAGACTGAGGAATTGATTCTAAAATTGCTGTGTTCCGGCATATGATATAATGCCGGAACACAGCAATTTTAAAGAAATGTTGTTATGGCGACAGAATTTGTTATGTATGCCCATGCGGTCGTTAACGACCCACTGAAAATAATACACTTTCAATAAATCAAACCTGAAAAATCTCTTTTTTTGTTTAAAAACATGTAATTACTGATATCATATCCAAAATTTAAATAAATCGGTGACACTAAATAGTTTTGGCATATATGGGTTAAACAGGGTCGGCTGCCTCTAACGACTGTTTACGTTAAGAGTCTATGATACCTGAAATGGCTTAGCTTCAGCGATCATATCTTCCACAATACTGTAACATTTACTTTCAAATTCAATAAAAAGTACAATTAAACTAACTATGTACAAAGGAATCAGTCAGGTTACCTAAGGACCGTTACAAACGGCCTATAGGTAACTCAACTGTTCCAGACCAGTACCAGACGGAAGCGTGCCCAAGACACTGGCTGCATTGCCACGCTGAATAGCTATGCTAATTCGCCGGCCTAAATAAGAGCAAGCCCTTGGGTCACGTGTCGCCTCAATCAAAAGCAAATTAATATTTATTATAGTTCAGGATTGATGCCAGAACGGTAGTGTTGCGAAAACACGATTACATAAAATTTTCTCAATAGAAGTTAACTCTAATTTGTACCAAAAATGTTCGCCATTCAGTGAATTCGCCCAATGAGGCCTGACACTTTGTACAGTAAATAAACACAGTATAAAGCAGTAGATTTGCAATATTAATATTTGTTTTACCGTAAAAAAATAAAACGCGCGTAGTTCTGTCATCTGGTGGTCATAAGCTCCGTGGTTGAGCGCACAGCAATGTCACCTTTATTACAACTATATCTTAGTTCGAAACAAGAGTAAAGTTGCGTTGAGTTGCTAATCTGAGGTAGTATAGGCCGTTAAAAGCTACGCTCAGTAAGTCTGGCAGTGCGCTACAGCCCTACCCAGTACCGTCAAAGGATGGCGCAGGATGTAGCAGACCTATAAATCAGCGTGCGTCGAACATTAAATCTGCCTGCACGCTGCCGACGCGTCCCCAGCCCCAGTCTACTGCGAATATTCAATCGCAACGTTCAATTGAACCTAGAATTTTCAGTTAACTATGTATAGGGTGGTATCATATGGCAAGTATGTATTTATATAGTATTCTACCTTTGTCATGCACATGTCTCTCGCTTAACAGGTTGGCTACATTATCTGCAGCATTATATTATGTTTATTAAGCTTCTAGTTTGTACCTATCCGCTTTGTGAGAAAAAAAATGTTTTTTTATTTATTTATTTACAATTAAAAAGAATACTTGTAAGTATTCTATTCACAACCCGCGACGGGACTCGAACTCGCATCTTTTCCTAAAGTTAACGCTCTAACCAGCTGAGCCACGAGTGTCGTTATAATTGGAAATGTTGTAACCAAGTGCAATCAGTTGAAATACAGAATTTGAAAAGTATTCTATCCGTTATCTAGTTTCCATATTACAACCTATGGTTAGTTTGGGGATAGATGGCGCTGTGTGAAATTCATGTCCTGCAATATTTATTTATTTATACCTAGTAAGAGGCATATCTCTCTAGTCTTGCTCTCTTTTAGTAGTCTTAACATACAAATTGGTGTTTAAGATATTATAACACCAATTATTGATTCTTTGAAAATTAACTTTAGTAGGTATGACACATTGTAATTGGTCGGTAAAACAGCGTGACCACGACCTCTTAAAGCGGGGGTGACACACAATCTCTTGAAGCATTCTTATTTTGATATTTACTTTAATTTTGACACTATCTGTCTAGTGTAGAAAAAAAAGCGGCTAAGTGCGGGCACACGGGCCCAGGCCGAGTGTACCTCAGTATTTTGAACTGCATCACGGGAGTGCGGTCTGCAGAAACTTCCGCACTATCCTGCAAGTATTAAAGATGGCTGCTTTCTGTATCAACACGAAAGTAACTTGAAACTTTCAAGTGCAAATAGATATAATAAAAAAAACCCATAGGATGGCGGGAACGAAGCCCAAGGCGTTTAGTAGTTATTAGTTACATAACAATGTGTTAGTAACGTTCTGCTTTCTTACAACCTTAAGGCTGGGCCAATACTGCGATTACCAACCTGCCTGGCAAGAGAGGTGATTTTGGCAAACACTCTATTGTTTTTTTTGTGACGCATTGGGGAGACCGCCGGCCGGGCCCTTGTCGAAATAATTCGAACCTAACAATACCTAATAGTCGAGCTAAATCTGAATCTTTAAAATACATGGTTTTAGTGTCTAAAGAAAATAAAGGTTATAACTTTAGGAAAATAAGCGTTACAAAAATAAAAACGGCAATTGATTGTTTATTGAAAAAAAAATAGATCCAACAAATATTAAATTGGGTCGCTACCTACTTCATTTCACAACAAAAACCTTCAAAACTGAAAAAGTAATCAGAACGTAACACAAAAAATACTTTGTTGTGCAAAAACAATAGTCTTTGGTTTTTCCTCATTTTCACAATACCTACGTCCAAAGCTTGCCCAAATAATGTAAATATCGTTGTTAACAAAGAACATTTATATTAAAAGCTTTTATGGCAACATTTTTGTTCAAGTACAATAATGATACCTATTACAGATTTTCTATAGGACACAATCTCTGTTTAGCGTACTAGTAGGACGTAGAAAAATAAAACACAATAGGTACCTAGTAATTACCTTGTTCAGTTTAACTAAGACCCTATTCAAATTTGTGTGCTCACAAATTTGAATAGGTTCAACGTATTTTTCTCATCGATAGGTACACAACTAGCTAACGATATCCCGACCACGTACAAAAATAATACGTACTAAGTACACTTTGACTTACAATAATGAACCACCACTCGAAATGCCATTTCTACAACAAAGTACGGTAGACGAAGTCACCAAAATTATTCAAAGTCTTGACTCTGCCTCCAGGACTGGACTTGATAGTATCAGCACGAAATCATTAAAATGTATAGCTAATGTATAGCATCATAATTCCTAACCTGACGAATTGTAGAGGTTGCCTTTCTCCTTGTGTGCTGGTCGCGATTCCGAACAGGCGGTAGATTTGACGTTTCAAAATGATCCTAAAAATCTTAATGAATAAAAATATTTGACTTTGACTTTGACTTTGTATAAACGAATAACAAACGGGTGTGTTTCCGGACAGTCTAAAAATCGACGGGAAGTAAATCTGACGCAGGCAACTACAGGCCAGTATCGGTTTTACCCGTTATATCCAAAATATTTGAAAAAGTTTCGTACAATCGGCTCAAGGACTATCTTACTAATTTTTTTTTTTCTACAAATATCAGTACGGATTTAGACCTATAATATAGGATTATAATATAACACTTTATCCGCGACTATTAACCTAATTACTAAAACTAAGGTAAACATAGATGAAAAATGTTACTGTCTGGGATTATTTGTTGATTTTAAAAAAGCTTACGACACTGTGAGCCATGAAATAGTGGTGAGGTACAGCCCTAAAATTCTTTGAATCATACTTATCAAACAGGTATCAAGTTGTAAAGATGGACAATTTCGAAAGAAGTCGTCAGAAAATCACCTACGGAATTCCTCAAGGATCTATAATCGGGCCTTTGATTTTTCTGATTAACATAAATAATTTAAGCGAAATAGCACTAAATGGACACGTAGCTTTATACGCCGATGATACCTGCTTATTTTACTTCGGGCCTAACTTTTGCGAGCTAGTAAACAACGCGCAAATCGATTTATTTAAATTCAACATTTGGTGTCAAAGCAACTTACTAACAATAAACACAAAAAACACATGTATGATATTTTCGGCTTAAAATAAAAAAAACCGCAGTTTCCACCTCTCACTATAAGTTGTTCTATTCTGCACCGATCGCACGAAGAAAGATACGTAGGCCTTCAACTCGACGATAAGCTCAGCTGGCGATCACACATCGAGTGCGTTACATCCAAAGTAACATCACTTATTTTACATTTAACCGCCTCTGTGGTCTAGTGGTTCAAGCCACCGATTTCAGATCCAGAGGTCCCGGGTTCGATTCCCATGGGGAGTACAATATATTGTGCTGGTTGGTGGTAGGACTTTGTTTAAGTCCGCCTGGCTAGCTACCACCATCTTACCTAATTCTGTCGCCATAATAACAATTCTAAAATTGTTGTGTTCCGGCATTCAGAGGTAAGATAGCCAGTTCCTCAGTTTGTTGAGGATTCCGGGTGAAGTGCGCCTCCACCTTCGGCCTTATCTCAACTTGTTACCAGGTGAGATGAAGGCCAAGTGCTTACCCGTCGTACAATAAAAAAAAAAAAAAACTATCAGGAGCACTGCGGAGATCCGTAGGCAGCATACCTCGTAATGTCAAAAAAACTATTTATAACTCTCTAGCCAAATCACATATACCTACCGTATCTTTTGGATATTTGGGGCTCCGCAGCAAAAACAAATCTACAGGAACTTCAAGTCTCCCAAAATAAAATAGTAAAATTACTATATAACTATCATTACCTCACCAGCACACAAACTATCTATGAACAGACAAAAATCTTTAATATACACCTAACTAACGTGCATCCTTGTTAAAAAAATATTGTCCAAAAAAATTCACACGCAAATAACATTTACAATGCCTACTTATAAATACAATCTAAGGAAAATAAATAAACTGGCACTGAGAAAACCAAGAACTGAATTTTATGGAAAGAGAAACATATTATATGAAGGTGGACAGCTTTACAATAGCTTACCTGATATCGTGAAAAACAGTGTCACAATACGTATGTTTGAACAAAAGTTAAAACAGTATATTTATAAGAATATTTCATGAATCCCGGTACCCACTTATTTCTACACTTACTAGCTCATAACTAGTTTATTTAGTTCCAAGTACCAAAATGTTTATTCTCATTCCAGTGAACCATGTTCTTTTGAGAAATAAATGTCGTTAAACTGAAACTGAAACTGAACCAAGACTCGCGTAAGCACGCATTATAACATCAACCATTTATTCGTAAAATTTTCTTGGTACCTAACGTGATATAAAAACAGAATTGGACCTGTTAGGTTCAGGGAAAAGCACGCCTCGTTCATTTTATGGGTAGAATTACAAGTATAACTAGAAGAAACGCCCGGAACTTCGTTCCCGACATCCCTTGCGAACGCAGCGCCACCTACCGGATCCAACAAAGGATCTAAGCCATCAAGGGACCCACTTAAACACAGACAATAAAGAACGTAGAAATCGCTCCAGCCGTTCAGGAGGAATTCAGCGACAAACACACGCCTACTCTTTTTTTTTTATTTCGACGGGGAAATGCATGGACTTCATCTCACCTGGTTACAAGTTCAGATAAAGCCGAAGGTGGAAGTGCCTTCACCCGGAATCCTCAACAAACTGAGGAACTGGCTATCTTACCTCTAAATGCCGGAACACAACAATTTTAGAATTGTTGTTATGGCGACGGAATTAGGTAAGATGGTGGTAGCTATCCAGGCGGACTTAAACAAAGTCCAACCATCAACCAAACCAAGAACCATATTGAAGTTCCCATGGGGATCAAACCTCTGGATCTGAAATCGGTGGGTTGAACCACTTGACCACAGAGGTGGTTACAGAAGAATCATATTGTAAAGAAGATACGGACTTTGATTCCCACTAAAACTTTGTCTCGTAAGCTGGCTTCTTGGTGGGCTATGAATTCCAACACTCAGGTTTCTCTCCTAGAACGACTTACTCCACTTACACTCCACTCCACTTCAGATACCTTGGTACTTTGGATAAAAGCCTCAAGACAATGGTGACATTTCGCGACATGCTGGTTCCAAACAATGGGGCGACATGCTAATACTTTTAGCAAACTCCGAGTATGAGACAAACCTCATACAAACACCGACCCTCCGTCATAGTGTGATGAGAACAGTTAGACCAACGTCAAGACTTTAACTCGTTGACTGCCGGATGAGGAACTCACTAGCGGCGGAGTGCGTGAGTCGATTGTAAGTTAAAAGTTCTACCATTTCAAAACTATAACTTCATCTAATAATAAGTACAATTAAACTAACTATGTACAAAGGAATCAGTCAGATTACCTAAGGACCGTTACAAACGGCCTATAGGTAACTCAACTGTTCCAGACCAGTACCAGACGGAAGCGTGCCCAAGACACTGGCTGCATTGCCACGCTGAATAGCTATGCTAATTCGCTGGCCTAGCTGCACGGGTCGGAAATAGTCGCCTAGATACGCGGCTTTTTTGCGACAGCAGACTTTGGCTGCAAGGCGGCGATAGGTGGTGCCTACGGCTATGGGTCTTATCCCGCCATCCTTTTTTTTTAAAGCACAAAGGTTAGCACCATATAAGATTTCTGTAATCTCGCTGTTGACTCGACCCGACAGCATGAGGTTGATCAATGCCGTCAGTTCTTCAAGAAGGACATCATCCGCATGGCCAGACCCACCAGATAGCAGGTCCTTTAGATGCTGTGGAGACACAGCATCCAGGCCAGCGGCTGAGCCACTCTGAAAGGACATAATGGCACTGAGTACATCCTGACTGGTCGCCTCAACAGCGCAATCACTATCTTGAGGTGGTTAAATTATTGCGCCATTGACACATATACATCGTAAGGAATCCGACATTTTCCTAGGACCAACAATCCGAATGGCTTGCAACCTATCACGTATTGAATACTAGCTACTTGCAAAGCGTGGGCATGTGTTGAACGTAAGTGCCGACGTGCCTCTGATTACCCCCTAGCAGGTAGTCCTCATTACATCCAAACTCTGAGTAAGTAGTGATCAGGATTTGAGTTTTCGAAGGGGGAAAGTCGTGAGTAGGCACACAGCCGGCCTGAGGCTAGTATATTTATACTATTATAGATTTATTACAACTATCTAAACTTACATCATGTTTGGTATAACTGTTTTATGTGTTAGCTTTTCTCATAGCACTGTGTCGCAGACAGGGGCGACTTAAGACTTGTTGCGGCCTCCCCGCTATTACATATCGCCCCCAAATTATTAAAATTTCCTGCATCTTAAAACCAACTCTACTACTCGCCAGTAAAGCTCCAATTCCATTGGCACCGGAGGCTTTACTGCCGATGTGAAATATGATAATTCCGTCTGATGATGGTATTCATAGTTCAGGGTTCAGGGAAAAAGAAGCCTTAGATGTTGAGGGGAAAAATTAGTATGCATTTCAGAAGATTGCTGTGTGGTGGTGGAGCTTCTGTTTTACGAGGAATTACGGGTTTTGGAAGAAGGATTATGTTAATGTTTTTCTTTGATTTTGAGCCTGTTACATGTTTTGTCAGAATGCTACCTGCATTCTGACAAAAGATTGGATTGAAACACAAGGATTAATAAAAAATTACAAAGGAGTCCCAGTATAATCTTGCCAAATTAGGCATTTATTTAAAATCTTTAGATAAAATCTAAATAAGAAGGTAACTTATAATAAAACTGTATCGGGTCACTATCGATACAGGAGAGTAGAAGAAGCCCCTTGTGAAAGGGCTCGTCCGGGGAATTACTACCACCATACTTATTTCAGCCGCCAAGCAGCATTGCTGTGTTTCGGTTTGAAGGGTATGGTTGCCGGTGAAATTACGGGTACGTGAGGCTTAACACCTTTATGCCTCAAGTTGACGGGCGCAATGCAGCGCCATGTAGATTCTTTGTGACTTATGCAGTAAGGCTTTGTCATGGGCAAGAGGTGCACTTAACACCAGGTGCGCTACTTGCTTGTCCCGTCTCCTAGTATTATAATATATATATATAAAAAAAAAGGCAAAATAATTGTATTTTAAAATTAATTCATTGAAACATTACATGAAATCCTACATTCTACAAATACTTACATGAAAATATTTATGTTCCTGGGACCTAAATCGGTTCAGTAGTATAATAAGGATAAGATGTTTTAAAGTTGCATTAGATGTGATGTGATGAGTAGGCGACCTTCTCTGGAATCCATAGAAATAGCGGTTTAAGCGAATGTTTTGAGAAACGCTTGTGTTGCTCCTGCTCATATAAGTTTATGAGAAGAAAAGAAAATATGTAGAGTAGGTATTTCTCTGACCAATTTTCTGGGCTATGCCGTGGTCTCTGCTGAAGGACTCGTTGATCCCACCGGTTGTTGGTCCTTCGGGAAAATATGGCCAGCCCATTGCCAAAAAAAATATATATATATTATAAATATTATAACCACTTAATCAATTTCTATAATAATTGTGTTCTAAACTAACATAGATTATTATAAGTTATTTAATTGTTAATTGTTACTAACATAGGTATAGTATAATATGGATCAATGGTCTGAAATAAACGTTTTTATTATTATTATTATTATTGCCAGTTCATCTGCCAGCTCAGCAGTTTACTCTTTGTCGTGTGGTCTGCGATGGATCTAGCTTACCAAAAGCACGCTGGCTCTAACGAGCATCAACGGAATGCGTATTGCTTGGGGCTGGACTTCGGCAGGAGGGTGGTCGCTAGCCAGATGGTCCATTACAGGTCCTACCACCAGGGTTGGGATTATTCACCTGTAACCACTAGCAAAGCTTGCTTAAATTGTTTATTATGGTTTTCCATATATATGTCAATTAAAAGTTTTTTTTATGCCCCTTTATTAGTAAAAAAACTAAGAAACAGGTTAAACTGCTTATATTACCTGAGATTAGCAACTTTACTCTTGTTTCGAACTAAGATATAATAGTTATAATAAAGGTGACATTGCTGTGCGTTCAACCACTGCGCTCGCCACCAGAAGACAGAACTACGCGTGAATTTCTATGTTTTATTTTTTTACGGTAAAAAAAATATTAATTTTGAAAATCTAAAACACAGTCGGTCTGCTGTATACTGTGTTTATTTACTGTACAAAGTGTCACGACCTAATTGGGCGTATATATTGAATGGCGAACATTTTTGGTTCAAATTAGAGTTAACTTTGGATATTTTTCGGTGTAAAAGGCCTCATTTATAGTAAAAAAATATCTTTTGAAATTAAAAAAACAAGGAAAAGCCAAAGATTCCGTTGCCCGGGTAGACCACCAGATGGTAAATCCCTTCTTACCCCAAAATATTTAGTGAACATTAGTAGATAGTATCTACAGCACTCCTGTGATTCTGCTCCGGCCCGTAAGCTATATAATTCAATTACAACTCCTTCGTTCAGCTCCTCAGGAAAATAATACAAGAACCGCACTAAAACGGCTTCCTAAGTTATTGAGCTGTGCTGAGCTTGTATTGCGTCGGGTTATGAGATATGAGACAGTCTGAGGCTTTTATTGCTTTATATTAGCTTTTACCAGCGACTTTATCTTTAGTAGGTATTCCTTATCAAATCCTATAAAAAAACTAGCTTTGTTTTCCTGTAACTATTAATTGTTTACAGTCGTCTTATATTAAGTATTAGAAAGTTATGAAAATATATGATATGATATAATGTTTGTCCTGGGTGGGAATCGAACCCACAGCCTACAGCGCAGAAGGCAGAGTTACTACAACTGAGCTATGAGGCTTGATTAAATTTATGTCCAAAAAAAAATTAAGTACTAATTAATAAATTATCTTATCTTATCTAGGTATACCGCCTGTGTCGGTGAAAGCCTCTTCTAAGTCCTTCCATTTTGTCCTATTTATTGCGTATACCTTTACAAAAAAAAAACATCTTAACAAATGTAAAAAAAATTACGTGTCATCTTTATCCTGGAGATGGGGATTTTATTTTCTAAGTCCAAACAAAACAACCCGTTTTTTAGCCGTCCCATGGTCCAACTGAAAAGTTATATGTACCTACATTTGTATGGACCCTTCGGACACAGAGCCGTGGTCTGCACCTGGGTTATCTACAGATAATTTACTACCTATTTATTATTTATTATGTGAAATGTACATTATCTATGATTTCGCTGTTAATATATTCGCCGCCACCATCTTATCTAAATCGGTCACCATAACAGCAATCTGAAATGGTTGTGTTTCGGCATCTAAAGACAAGAAAGCCAGGTCCTCAGTTAGATGAGGACTCCGGGTGATGTGCGCTTCAACCTTCGGCCTTATCATAACATCGGCCTTATCACTTGTAAACCTGATGAGATAAAGGGCAAGCCCCTTGCCATCGTACAATAAAAAAAAACTCAATATATATTGGTTGTTGTGTGACCACAGAACAATGGTGCACGAGTCAACAAACCTTTCATTTACGAGTCACGCCACGTTAAATTGAGATTTATTAATTTACTGCTCAACAGCCGTGGGCAAGCTGAATTGATATGCTAATTGGTATACTGGTCAATAAATTTATACTGTGACATAAACACGGTCATACCTAGAGGGTAGGCAAGAAAACCTACATAATTAATTGTATGTAGCTGTGAAAACAGTTCTCAGTACATTGTACAAGGGAAGCAGTCGGGCTACAAACGGTCTGTAGGTAACTCAACTGTTCCAAACCAGTACCAGACGGGAGCGTGACCACACTGGATGCATTGCCAGGCTGAAAAGCTATACTAATTCGCTGGCCTAAATAAGAGCAAGCCCTAGGTGTCGCCTCAATCAAAACCTTCGCAAGATATTAGAAAATCAGAGAGCACCAGCTCCATTATATGGATCCAAGGTTTTGGCCGCTCTATTTGCGCTTTTTGTGATCAAGTTAATTTGACAGCATACAACTGGAAATACTGGCGGAGTGCGTCAACTGTTCGTCAGTTCGGTTTTTGCATTTTAAATTCAATTTGTTTGCTGACCATATGTATTTTGTAGCAAACATGATCTCTTGCATTAGCTGACCCTTTAAATGATAGCCTTTATAAACGTTGCACATAAAAAATATACCGCAATATACTTATTTTGTTGGTGTCATTCACTTTGAATATGTTTCTGACCAAGAAGGTTGCATCATTACGATTTTGCAAAGCGAAAAGTTTGACCGCAAAATTGGCTATGTACTTACAGGTAGAAGTTATGAAAGTATGAGAAAAAACCTTTTTGTCCACAAAAATACACAAAATAATACTTACCTATAAACATGAGGCAGCAAAGTGAATAAGTACGATAGGCATCCTTATCGCTGAAAGCGTTTTTACTTCCAGCTACGAACGTCTATGTGCGATTTTAGTGCTAGGTCGAGTAACCTCTATACATTGGTACACCCTGGTAACGATGGAGCTTCATTGCAGCATGCGGTGGGGTTTCATTTAGGAGATGCACCCTCGAATTAAAATTTTATGAAAGGTACCATGACAAATTCAATATCAACAAGATCAAATTCTAACGACCTCGTTTTCCTAAACGAGATCGTTTTTCTTACAATTTAGCAGTGATCGGTTTTGGTTCACTGCTGGAACAGACTTCGCTGAAGACAGATCCCGATGCAGTGGACACGCATGGTGTGTTTCCAGCAGTTCCTACATAATTTTGGGGAAAGAGCCATCTTCTTCCTCGTAGTCTACTCCGGGCAACGGAATCGGTTACCTTTAGTCAGATACGGCTTGAGGATTGCTGGTGGAAAGTCCTGCCAAAGGCACCAATAGCAGTTCTCTGTATTCCATCGGTACGGAGTGCCAGTGACATCAACTGACAGCTTCTGGGAAAACCCGCTCCGTCATAGCTCCTCATCCTTTCTCAATTTTTGAACCGCCTCTACCTAAGTTGCCTAAGTCAAAATAACAATTCTAAATTGTTGTGTCACGGCATTTAGAGGTAAGAAAGCCAGTTCCTCAACTAAGCTGTGTCAAGAAACTGACCCCCATTTGTTCTCCCCCTAAATGAATAGTAACAAGTTTACCTACATCTGCTCCAT
The DNA here is from genome assembly GCA_951394065.1 of Venusia cambrica. NCBI lineage: Eukaryota > Metazoa > Arthropoda > Insecta > Lepidoptera > Geometridae > Venusia > Venusia cambrica. The sequence goes on from OX596036.1 coordinate 4,098,129, forward strand.
ACTTTCCAATTTATGTCTTCGTAAACGAATTCTGTAAGAATTTGGACACAGATGTCGAGGAATCCGACATTGAATTTTTCTCTTTGTCTTCAAGTTCAAGAGCCAAAATGCATAAATTGTACGTTAACTATGTCAACGTCTGCATTGATATGTATCATCATTATCATTTTCAGCATCTTGTGTTCCAATATTAGATGTATGCCTCCATTAATCCTTTCCACTCTGCTCTATTCTGAGTATCACGCCTCCGCTCGTATACACTGCATAAATTTCAAAACAGTTTGTATCCACTTCTGTTGATATATTATTTTAATAATTTTCAAAACAGTTTTGTATCTACTTCATATACATATTTATTTATTGCATTCCATATGTACATAAGATTTTCAAAAAGTTACTGGTAACATTATGGACCCTGTCGGGCACAGCAATTTGTAGTAGAGAGGACGACTGCGATATTAAAATATTAAAATTTATCATTTAAATAATCGTTTTTATTATAATAATATTAAGTAATTAATAGTTAAATATGTATACAAGTACACTACACAAGTTGGGCCAAATTAATATATTTTGTCATTTTAACTAATTAATCGTATTCATAAATGAAAATTACATGTTTGATGTGTACTTACGCACCATTTGTATCTGCGATGCGTTACTTTGAAAATACAAATCAAAATATAATATGAATTTGAGTTTTCCCATACAAACATGTATGGGAAACTGTACTCTTTTCCATATAATTATATATTTTTGGATACACAAAATTTTATTTGAATCGGAGGTGCAATTTCAAAATGAACAAAGAACTACGTTTGTACTGTAGACCGTAAATAAGCGGAACTCCAGTGCCATAAGTGATTGAAAAACGAGAAAAAAAAACCTTGCAGCATAAAGAATCAGTCAAGTCTCCAGCTCCTGCTCCGTGCGATAGTAATACACAAATTCACGGCTGATAGCGAGGGGCGATGTCAAAGGATATAATTTCACGGCGGGGGGCGGGTCGGGGATGATGACGTCACAATCCGCGGAGTAATTTCACGCCATCCCTGCCCTCATGGATATGGGATTTTAAAATCAAATACACACTCGGAAATTGCATATTTTTGAGTGGTGACTTTTTAAACTAATTGGTTGGCTTCTAGAACATTCCTTTATTCAATATCCTAGTGATCATTTCAGGACGTCTGCTTCTTATGGTGGAGGAGTCAAAAAAGGCTTGTAGTATATTTCTATGGGAGATTATTTCAATTTTCAATTTTCTTAGAAGGACTAACCTAAGAAAATTTAAAATTTTACTCCTTTAGTAACCGATTATGGAATAAGAAATAATTTCCCTATTGTGTAGCTGAGTTTACCTGCTACAAAAACGGATTAGTTTTATTACTTTAGTAACCAGTAACGAAAATAGGCTTATTTTTGTACTTTTTGATAACTACAAAAGTGGATGCTTTTTTCCTTATCATAACCGATAATAAATCAAAATAATTGCTCATTTTTTTCAACTGTATTTTGTATGATTGCTTTTTTGTTTGCTGTAAGCTTGTATGCGTGTCTCACACATATTTACAAACGCTTACATTTTTTTATATATATTTTTTTTTTATTGTACGATGGGTAAGCACTTAGTCTTCATCTCATTTGGTTAAAAGTTGAGATAAGGTCGAAGGCGGAGGCGCACTTCACCCGGAATCCGCAACAAACTGAGGAACTGTCATACACTCGCGCATTAGTAAAATAATCTAGTAGGTAACGTGCTACTTTATATGTCGTATGCTTGCGCAAAACATCGCCAAAGCTGTGTGATTTAAAATCCGGTCTTGCACTTAGACTTCGGTTTTTTGGAAGTTTATGCTACTTTTCTCACTTCGAGAATCCACCTATGATCACTACTTAGAGCATAGATTTTTGAGGATCACATATTAGGGTTAGTCAGAAGCACGTTCAAACTAGGTACGGCATGCTCATGATTTGCAAGTAGCTAGTATTCAAAACGTAACAGTTAAAGTTTATCTTATATTCCGGTAAAAATTACCTAGGCAGGTGTGATCCACCTCCCGCGCAACGGAATCAATATATTTTACTAGCAATTTCGGCTGAATAATCCCAATACTGGTGGTAGGACCTACCTTTTACATAGAGCTAGACTAGCCTAGGCCTAGATCTAACCCATCATTTATAAAAAAGTACTATCTCGTATCATGAATCTGATTCAGTTCTCGTGTGAAACCAGCTCAGAGAACGTTATCTTGGTCTAGACTAGACATTTCTTACCAAAAACTAAGCTATCATAATCACCACTGCGCAAATTAGATCCTGAACTCTCCATTCAATTCCGGTCCATAATCACCTCTAATTGTACTCACCGAAGGGCGAGATTTGCATAATTTTTGCCGCGCTCTCCCGCGAGACCGCTTTATACACTCTGCATAAATACATACAAATGTAGACGCCTTTGATACACTATCGAGTTTAGAAGTTATCCCCGACTCTCATACTTCGTGATGCTTTGTTTGCAGGATGGCAGCTGGTGGAAGAAGCCAGTTACCAAAAAACAATGGCGGAACTTTGTTTAGCATCAAGTCATCTATTTTACTTATATCTACACTTTTAACAACTCTAGATAGAGTTTGGGTACACTAACGCGTCAACTTTTTTAAACCACTAAGATGGCAAACAGGCATACGGTCCATCTGATGGAAAGTAGTAACGTTCGTCTATAAACGCTCGCAATACCAAAAGCATTAATCGCTAGATGCCGACCTATAAAAGTATCAAAACGCCCTTTTTGAAAATCCCCATACTGTAAGTATAGCTAGCAGGAAAACCTGTTTTCTTTTTATGTATGACGGGGAGGTACTTGGTTTTCACCTCACCTGATTTTTAAAGAATTATTTATAAATAAGAATTATTAATAAGGCCGAAGGTGAAAGCGCACTTCAACCAGAATCCTCAACAAACAGAGGAACTGGCTATCTTTCCTCTAAACGCCGAAACACAGCAATTTGAGAACTGTTGTTATGGCGACAAAATTAAGTAAGAATGTGGTAGCTAGCAAGATGGTCTTAAACAAAGTCCTACCTCCAACCAAACTTTTTTTTTTTCGGTGTGGGAAAATCCTCATGGATACCCGTGCAAGCGGGGGCTTGAATGGGCTATGTCAGACTCTTACCAACTAAAAAAACACACCGGTGTTCCATCTCTCGCTTTTATGCCGGAGCTACGGGATTTTTTTTACCAAACATCCGAGGCCCCGACAGCGTGTACCTATTTTGGTCCCCTCTCTTTTGCGTCGCCTTGTCAGGGGCGCACTCAGGTCAGCTTTTTATCGACAGTAGACCCCCCGAGCCTACTGCCAAAGCCCTTGTTATGGGGGTTGAAGGAGGACGTCGAAGAGCCTTCGTCGTCCACCTCGTCTCGCTCTCCGGCTGCGGATCGGAAGCTCGGAAGTAATCTCCCTCTCCCGCTCCGCAGCCTCCTTCCGCGACATTATTTGTTCACAAAAGGACAACGCCTCATTCTACGAGATCTCACTCTCCAGCATTGATTTAATCAGTGTTGGCGAAAGCGAAAGATCGTCTCCTATTACTGCAACGAGGGCACGGCGCTGTAGCTCCCAAGCTGCAGACGCCTCTAGTGTGTGTCTTGCCGTGTCTTTGTCGCTACTACAGTGATGGCACGCAAATGTCGGTTCCCTTCGAGCTATTCGGCACAGGTACTTTCCGAAGCAACCCTACCCCGTTAGCACCTGCACCAGCTGGAAAGAAAGGACATGCATTTAAGACAGGTTGGACAGTGGCCGGCACTGGGTTGTAACAGCCGCTCATTCCACTCTCCTACCAACGTCTCATGTAGGTGGCGCTTCCATACGACCACCAACCAAACCTAGCACAATGTTATTCTCCCCTTGGGGATCGAACCCGGAACATCTGGATCTGAAACCGGTAGGTGAACCACTAGACCACAGAGGCGGTTAAGCTGCGTAGGCGTTCTCTGCTTGTCAATAAAAAATAAGTTGTTATGCTGACGACATTCGAAAATGTTTTGTTTCCTGTGAAAACACTTTCAAAATGCAAAGTGACCTATGAATTAGATAAGTACTCGTTTTCATAAATAGTTTAAACTTTAAGCTACAACACTTTTATCGAAAACGCGGTATCCCGTTATACCGATCCATTATTTTTTTTTCTTATATTGTTCATACCGAGATCCCGGGCTTGCGAGATTGCAAGCACCTAGCGTCACTATAGCGAGTCACAATGGCGAGTCAATAAGAGCGTGCGTAACAAACGCACGCTCTTATTGACAAATCGAGTGGCACGTTACAGATATCACTAGCGCGAGCATGAACCTATACTAAAACGTTTTAGTATACGTGCATGCACGTATCGAGTCATTATCATCAACAGTTTCTACACCTCAACCGCTATTGTGAGGAGTGGGTAAGATGCGTGCATAAACTCTTATTTCTGGCTTCAACTTCAACGGTGACCACAATCATTTAATTTTATTGTGAAATACTATAAGTTGGCCTTACAGTGACTCTGATTGTAGGTTTTTTTTTATCAATTTCAGGACAATAATTTAACACAGCGCCATCTAGCCACAAACTAAGCATAGCTTGTAATATGGGAACTAGATTACGGATAGAATACTTAAATATGCTATTGTATATTGCGACGGGCCAGCTATCTTGACCTTGAGACTTGCCTGGACAAAGATTGGTTTAAGATGGATCTAATTTCGAAATTCCTCTTTTCTCTATTTTTCTCTCTGGTGTTTCGGGTTATCATGAAAACACTTACAATTTTGTTGTAAAAAGTTCGTCATGCCTAGCTTAACCAATCCAGTTGGCAAATAATATTATAATTTATATTATACTGCAAAGTACTTATAAAGTTGGTTGGTAAAAGTGGCAATAGCCAGTAGCGTAATAATATCATCCCACCTTCCAACGAGTCTGCGACTATCCCAAACAAAAAAAAAACAAAGTATCGGGTCGGAGGGTAGCATACTTTCCGAAGTAAACTTCCTGAAGCGTATTCAATAATATTTAGGAGCTTGAAACGTCTCCCAAAACTTCAGAGTTTGATAAATATATCGAAGGTTATACTGACTTTACATGAACATGTATACCCAAAAAGTAGTGGCTAGGTATTTAGTATACGTTTTAAGAGTAGTAGAGCTTGTAAAAGGCTCGTTCGGGGTAGAATTATACCACTATACCTATTCCGGCCGCCAAGCAGCATTGCTGTGTTCCGGTCTGAAGGGTAGGTATGATTGACGGTGAAATTTCTATCACGACGAGCGCAATGCGTAGGTCATGTTCTCGATGGATGTGACATACGCATTAAGGCTTTCTTATATACAAGAGACACATAACATCAGGGGTGGCTTGCTTGTTCCGTCTCAAAGTCATATGAAAAAAAAAGTCTAAAAATACATCAACAACTTTTTACTTAAATGTTCTCCGATTTTGGCATTACAATGCATTTCTAATCCATCACCAGCACCCTTCCAAGCAGGGAGAGCAAAACAAACGAACTCAGCTGGGTATTAACGCCTCCGTATTAAGATGCGAGTGAAAATAAAAAGCTGTGCTCCAATCGATGGGGATCGCCACAAAGAGCACTCTCTTGTTTGCGGTGTGCGCTATCATTCCATCGGTATGACAAGCTATTCCCGTTACGGAAGATGAATTTGATGCCAGAATTTCACTTATTTAATCTTTGATTTCATAAATATTGATAGACCCATATTTAAATTGAATGCAAAATGTTGGTACGAAACAGTTACAAAAACAGACGTAAAAGTCTTCATTTGTAACTGGTTACAAGTAAAGAAGAAAAATACGTTTATGTAACTGGTTACATAACTCAGTAACGATGGCAGTCGAAAGACAAAAAAAGTGTTTTTTATTTTGTTTTTTAGCATTTTGTTTGTTTGTTATGCATTCATAGAATTGCCTACCGAGCGTTACGCTGTGTGATGCGCCGCTATATTCGTAGCTCAGTTGGTAATAGCTCTGCCTTCTGCACTGTAGGCTGTGGGTTCGATTCTCACCCAGGACAAACATTTGCGTGATGAATATAGATGTTTGTTCTGTGTTTGGGTGTTGTTTCATATAGTAAGTAGGTATGTATTTACAAAAGTTTTTAAGTATTCTATCCGTAATCTAGTTCATATATTAAAAGCTATGCTTAGTTTGGGGCTAGATGGCGCTGTGTGAAATAATGTCTTGTAATATTTATTCATTTATTTATTTATAACTCTAAGCCAAAGCAGAGATTAGGTCTACGATAAAGCCAGCTCTCTCAATGCCGGATCTCAAATACACAAAAAAAAATAAGAATTGTTGTTATGGCAACATACTTAGGTAAGATGGTGGTAGATAGCCAGGCGGACTTAAACAAAGTCCTACCACCAACCAAATCAAGCAAAATATTGTACTTCACATGGGGATCGCACCCGGGACCTCTGGATCTGACTCCAGTGGTCGAATCACTAGACCACAAAGGCGGTTTATAAGACGGTAAAGGTAAAATGTACTTACGCAACTTATGCAACTCTATCTTACCCCCACATTAAGAAAAGGATTGGTTTCCTTGGAATCTTGTCTCTCGTTTACTTGATACTTTAAAAAAGTGATGAAGAGATTTCAAAAATTTTGTCGATGTTGATTACCAGTTGATTTACACAATAAGGCAGCTGTTTTTTTTTCAAAAAGACCTAATACAATATCACGAGCGCGAATAGTTTCTAAATCGTCGATTGTTTGACGTCGGCATTAAAACAGCGAAATGTCAATATTGAGTTGGAGGGTAAGGACCGACTCCCTCGCAAATACCAGATCTGCCGATGTCTTCTTTGTATCCAGACTCTGTACTCAGCCTTTTGTTCGATCTCATTAACAAACATCAGATGAACCGTTTTGAAGGAGAGCTAAACAAATGATTTCAACCTATTGTTTGAAATTACTGATAATTTTATCTTTGGCACCGCAAATATAAGGGAGCTTTAAAATTTGTTGACTTTACGGGTATTTATCACGACTATCACCTAAATGCGCACGGATTAGATTCGCATGGTGGCCACGATTGAACGCGAAACGGTTTGTGCGACAGCCACTTGATGGAACGAAGACATAGTGGCGGTTTCGGGGAGTCGATAGATGAAGGTGGCTTAGGATGTTTATGTACTATTTGTTACATCCATTGGGATAGGCCTATGTTAAGCAGCGGACGAATGTGGGCTGATATGATGATGATTATCACTAAAATATTAAGATTAAGACATGAATACCATGGATGTCAAGCATAACCATAAACAAATAGCCATAGAAAGAAGCATGTTAGAGTGTCAAGTTCATCAGTCACATAAATTAAGAATATGTATAACTAAAGTTAAAGATGTCACAAGAAAAGTACGGTCATATGATGAGGGCAATCGATGGAAACTGGAAAAAGAACATAATATAACGAAACCTAGAAATGGAAAGAGACAAAGAAGGACACAAATTAAAAGATGGGAGTATGATTTTCCAAATGCATGAAGAAATATATTGAGAGACAGGGAAATGTGGCCAGATTGTGTCAGATAACTTATATTGTGTATTGTATCAGATAATAAAGGTTATGTTTATTTTATTTATTCAACATATTTTTAACATCACTATACAGACAAGTAGCTCCGGATATTGTAACTATATCCTGAGCATAGGATAAGCCTCACAGTTCAGTTGGCAGTAGCTTTGCCTTTCTGCACTGTGGGTAGTGGAAAGTTTCTCACCCAGGACGAACGTTTGTGTGATGAATATAGATTTTTACTCTGTGTTTGGTAGTTTTATTGTATGATACCTATGTCTATATTTACAAAAAAAAGTATTTAAGTAAGTAAGTCGTAGCCTGGTTCCCATATTACAAGCTTTGCTTGGTTTTGGGTAAGATGGAGTTGATCGAAATTAATGTTCTGTAATACTTGTTTACATTACCTTTGAAAACAATTACTTAAGACGTCGCAACCGAACTTTTTGATCTCTTGATCCCTGAAAATTCTTTATGAAAAAATAATAAATAGTTTTTTTTTATACAACTAGGAGACGGGACAAACTAGTAGCCCACCTGATGTTAAGTGCACTCTTGCCTATAACACTATCTTACTGCATAGGTCACATTCACAAAGAACATAGCCTACACGGCACTGCATTGTGCCCATTTGAGGCATAAAGGTTCGAGCCTCGCGTGCCCGTAATTTCACCGGCAACCATACCCTTCAAACCAGAACACAGCAATGCTTGGCGGCCGAAATATGTATGGTGGTAGTAATTCTCCGGACGAGCCCTTTCCTATGGAGCTTCTACTACTCTTGTTTTTGAAAAGCTCCCATAAATATATGCACATACTTGGATAATAACAGCAGTTCTTGCGTGCAGTCTGAAAATATTACTTGTGATGTAAATAAAAAACATGTAAATCTCCCGCGACCGCTATCAATTTTCCTGCAAATTTCCCCATTCCCCACAGGATTATTTATGCCGGTTATGTGACCTATTCTTCACACTTCAGCGCCATGTTGTTATTTATGGGCATGTGTCAAAGGTGCAAATGTTTTCCAGGTTTGGGTTGAATGTTTACCGTGGGGGTAGAATATTGGTTCGGACACAATGAGAACGGACCTTTCGGACGCAGCAGTGATTGAATTTTTTTTTGCGAAAGGCCGCTTGTAAATTTATCACAATACTTATAACGCGTATACCACACACAAGCGGCTTTCGGTGGCGGCTGTAATAAGTAGATCTTATTTTTTTTTATTGTATGAAGGGGAAGCGCTTTGCCTTTATATCACTTGGTTTCAAGTTATGATAAAGTCGAAGGTGGAAGCGCAGTTCACTCTACAGTTTGAGGAACTGGATACCTTACCTCAAATGCCAGAACACGAAAATTTAGAATTGTGGTTATAGCGTCATACGTAGCTGGCCAGGCGGACAAGAACCAAGCAAACCAAAAATCAAGTAAAACAAAAAATGGAAACTAGATTACGGATGGAGTACTTAACTACATTTTTTTTGGTCAATGCATTACATATTTTTCACCTAAACACAGAGAAAAATCTGTATTAATTCCATAAATGCTTGTCTCGGGTGGGAATGTAAAAAGTCTCCCGCTTACGCTCTTCCCAAGTGGTACATTGTGTCTCGGGTGGGAATCGAACCCAACCTATAGCGTAGAAGGCAGAGATACTACATAACTAGCTGTGTGGCTTGTTACAAAATTATAAATCAAAGTGGCCTTTTCGAGCCATTCGTATTTAAACTTTCATGGACCCTTGGTATTTCAGGTAGGTACGTTTATAGGAAAAGTGCAAAATGGCGTAGGTACATCTTTCCTATTAATATGTGTGTCTGTGTTGAGATGGGGGGGAAGAGTGTGTGCTTCCAACGCGACATCCACTCAATTTACAGATCTATTGTGCGCGGTCAGACCATTAGCTCATAAGTGGTCCAGACTATCTGCTAGCTTTTAACCCAAGCTTCGATAGGCCAATCTCTTTAGAGAACCTCTTAAAAATTGGTAAATCATTTTCGCAATTTCATTTGTAACTTACTTCAAACAGTCCAGTAAAAAACTTATTAAACCAAATATGCGGAAAAGAGTTTTCCCAGACAGACAAACACTATTGTCCAAATATTTTTTTTGTAGTGTTTTTATTATAATATTTTTACTTTAAGTTACTTTTATCTAGACCCAGATTAATCGTTATACCTGCAAAGTTTATATTGAATTGGACTTGCCATCGAAATGAACGGGTATAACTACGTTTGTACTACAAAGCGTATATCGGAGGAACTCCTGGGCCTTCTTAATGTTCACTGTCACTGTAAGATACTGCCTCTACTATTATTAGTCCAAAATCACCACGCTTGGCAGGCAAATTGGTGGCCGCAGTAAATCTATTATATTTTTATAGGAATACAGGTTTTTATTTGCTTCTTGTGATTTCTAAATCGGCTTATAATAGAATCAATTTTAGACCTATTTTAATCTATAAAAAAAAACGAAAATTGAATGAGCTCGCAGACAAATATGTGGACATACATAGAAAAATAACCATTCGAGCCGAGAACCACCCTCCTTTTTTGGAAAGTCATAATCAAAGGTTGATAAGGTAGAAGTTACCAGTGATCAGTGATTGGTAGCTCATAACTATAGCACATATAGCACATATAGCCCTCAGTACCTACTGAGGGATATTCTACAAGGTGTAACAGAATATGTGTACTAAGCAGTGGGGGGCTTTTCGGACCAGGAAAAGTATTTGTTGTGGTGGAGAGATAATAGTGAATTCCCATTTTCAGTTTCCCATACAAATCTTTTCATTTTCTCAATGACAATAAATAGTGACGACCCTATTCCTTTACCGCACTATGCATGTAGGTAGGTAAGTATCAGTTGGTGCAATTGTCTGTGTCAAAGAATATTAAGGACAGATGAACCAATTTTAGTGAGAACTTGGAGTCATCTCGTGAAAGTAGGTTATTAGATAGAACATACACATTGATAAATTACATAGGCACCTACAGTTACAAAAAGACGATTGATGCGATATTGGACGAACAAAAGTACATTATAGGAACGATTATTTTGTATTTTAGCTAACAGATAGATAAAATTCTTGTTGATTTGACAAATTAAACCTTCTAGTAATGGATTGTCTCATTAGCAGCCGAGGCTTTTCAACGATTTTCCTTTTTTAGTGAAAGCGCTTTTCGTTCTTTGTGATTGTGACCTTCTGCTATGTTGCCTCATCTGTGTTAAGCTGAGGTCATTGTCACGAGTTAAGAAACAGCTGATTTTAGGGTAGTCTCAACTCAAAAAACCAGCTGTTGGTGTCAGAACTTTGATCCTGTTTTACCAAAAACTTTGAACCAAAATTCAAAAAGTCGTAACACAAACGTTGCTCCACGAGTCGGGCCGGATAACCCCGTTTCGGCATAGTACACATATTCTGTTACAGGTTGTATAAAGCACTAGCATAGCTAGCGCGCTCTTAAATGTGGTGTGCAGTGATATTTCATGCGTCCCGACGCGTCTGCCGGAATGTCTACGCCTTGACTTATGCCTACCGGAGATATGCCATGGTTTCCTATAGGGATATCTGCTCCGTGGCTTGCATTGTCGCTGTGCGCAGAATGTTAGGTTTCCGGTATTAGGCTGTAGTTTCAGAATACAGAGAAGCATTGCAAATATCGGTTATTGCCCACCGTCCACCTCCTGAGACCACCTGGGTAGACCGTTGAAAGATTTTTTTTCAACGGCTCACCTCTCATATAAAATATTGAACGTTCTTTACTTTATATTGGTGACGGTACACCTCAGACATTTGATACTGGCCATTATAATATCTATTAATGTTTAATAAGTATGTTGTATTTACTCTTGCTCTAGCAAATTGACAGTTTAGCAGAAAAGCAACTATCCTGAACCTATTTTGTTAACTTTTCATCTCACTGTTAATAAGAACAGTGAGAGAGAATAATATGTCTTAGGTGTTATTATTTTTATTATCATACATTTATTTCATATTTCTTAATTTGATTTCAATTTGACAGATTGAGTAATTTATTTATTTATTTCACTTTAACAATATACAAGGGAATATTACGCTTGAACTAAAGTGTCATATTCTTTTTGCTAATGGGATATTATATTTTTAATTATTGTATTAAATGACAACTTATATTAGGATCTACATCATACTTAATAAAACATATATAAAACTCACCATCCGCAACAAAATACAACAATAACCTAACCTAACTTAAAAAAACTGATTGGTAACTTAAACTTGAGAAAATAATACTTATTTAAAGCAATTTTTCTAGTGCGTATCCCACCGTTATTTCATTATTTAGAAGTTGTAGCTGATAAAACATTATATCATCATCATTGTCTATATGCAATTTCCTTCTTTTTATAGTACCTATCATATATAATCATATTCCCCCCACGATACGTAACGTTCATAATTTTGATGCATTTAAAAATTCGCTTTCCAAGTTTTTAGAAGCAAGGGCTTACTATTCTATTAATGAGTTCCTTAATGACAATTTTTAATATTTGATATTGTTTGTATTATTTGTATTATTTTATTTGGAATTGAATGATGTGCTTAAATTAAATTAGCATTGACATTTTGAATGAGTAGGTAGTATTTGATTCTGATCTCCGACATTGTTAGTATTAAGTATTATTATTTGACTTTTTTTTTTTTTTTTTATAGTTAGACACTACCATATTCTTGTTTTTGTTTTTTTGACTACCTGTGATTTATTTTTATTTTCGAGTAAATAATTATGTTTGTAAGCCTGACACGGCAGACTAGAGGGCCAAGATAATTGTTAAGACCAACTAATGTTATTTACCTAGATCTACAAACAATAAATTCATTTCATAGTTTGAAATTTCATTTTGGACTCTATTTCTTTCAATTTTACTAAAAGTCTCAATATTGACGTATTTCTTTTATTAATATCTCTTTGCAACTTTGAATGAAATGTCTGTGCTATATTATTGGTACTTTGGTGCTCACCAAAAACGCACAAAATTTCGTTACAGTTTTGTGTCATCCAAAAGTGATTAATGTACCGGAAAAATCATTTGAGTTTTTCTTTTCCTCTGCTTTCACGTTTTGCAAAGTCCAAACCTTCTTCAATGTGCTCAGCAGGCAACAAACGCAGTGATGCAGTAAGCCCAACTATTCTTTTGTCATATTTTGAATTTATTTTCAACTATTTAGATTTTTTCCAAACCCCTTTACACCAATGGTAGCAGCATCCTTTCAAATTCACTGACCTAAATTCTTTTCTAAAAGCGTTTGTTTCTGCTATCTCGAAGTCACAGTGATATTTTTTGGGTTTGAATGTGTCAGCTGGGATTTTATTAATTGTAAAACAGTAATATATGTTTTCTCTTTTCTATCGGGCATCAGGACGTATATCAAAGGAACCGTTACCGTTTGTGTAATACCACTACCTGCCTTGCCATGTATAATAAATAATTGATAAAATGGATATGGGCAGCAGTCGAAAGTGGCGTCACCGAAATATTCATCAATAAGACAAATTTTAGCTCTAGCCTCCATTGAACGAAATATCTAACGCTTATTTTCACTGTAGTAATTTGCCAACAAAAAAACTGAAAACTTGGCTGGCACTATAGATTTTTTGATAGTACCGGTGTACATGACTGAACCTTTTCTTTAAGGATGCATTCATTCTGAAAATGAAAAAAATGTATCATGAAATCAATACAATACATATCACTCAAAACGGAACGGAAAAATGTATTACTTTATGTTATGTACTTTGTACAATAAAGTACACCTATATGGTAACATAAATATGGAATAATAATGTATTATTGAACTTTTGTACTCACCTGTGCAATATTATTTCCTCAACATTTTATCTTTCTGTATGAAGCACACCTCCACAAACTGGCTCCGTTCTTAAATTGTTTTACTTTATGGTATTGGTGCTCTTTATGCAGCAACACATTACCTCCATTTCTTTTAATAGTCATTATTACATTACTTTCTATGCTCGTACAAGTTTATAATGACGGAACACAACAAGTCGTAACAATCGCTGGGACTCGTTGGGTGCGCGCTGTACCTGGAACACACCGTTTGTGTTTCTCGGCACCCAACAAGGCTTGGTTCTGCTTTTGCGTTCGGAATTGCCGTAACGGAAGCACAAGCGCTCAGTAGGGATTGGAACCAACCACCGATCGAACGGAAGATAACCCAATTCCAAACTAAATCGGCACAAAGAAATAAAATAAATAAATAAATATTACAGGACATTAATTTTACACAGCGCCATCTAGCCCCAAACTAAGCATAGCTAGTAATATGTGGACTAGATTACGGATAGAATACTTAAATACTTTTTGTAAATACATACGTACTATATGATACAACACCCAAACACAGAACAAACATCTATATTCATCACACAAATGTTTGCTCTGGGTGGGAATCGAACCCACAGCCTACAGTACAGAAGGCAGAGTTACTACCAACTGAGCTATGAGGCTTGTTAAAAGTTGTTGTAAATAGCCAATACCTTATATTTGTTGTAAAATCAATGATCGGTATCTAGTCTGATGTATCTATACGGTATCGTTTAACTTTTTGCATTCATAAATTAGATGGTGTAGCGGCGACATTTCATGACAATCGACATATTTGAAAAACAGCTAGTTCACTTTGAAGTCTAGTGTGGAAGTAAAAATGAGTATAAAGTAACCCGTCCTTGGAACTCTTTTATGAAAGCTTATTTTCCTAGTGGGTGCATCTGGTTTTGGCAGAAGATATGCAATCCTAACTGCGCATTTTAACAACGGTTTGGAGGGCAGAATTACTTTTCAGGTCTGTTTATAGCAATGTTCAATAAAATGACTGACGCCGAAGTATTAATGGAGAGATATTTGGCTACAGAAGACTGGGGTCTAAGGACTTCGATAAGAGACTGTGGCAGGAGTGTGTCGATGTCTGATGATGTTGGTATCTATCACGAACATCATCATCATTGGCCTTATGACATCTATTGCAGATGATTTAGGTAGCATCAAGTAAGATTACAGTTTGAGGTATGGCACACTTTCGTTTCAAGTTAGAATTTTCAATTGTTAGTAGGTATTTCAGAATTATATATATTTTAATTTTGCAGTAATAATTTATTTGAATTGAACACATGTGACATGAATAATTGAAATCTGTTTGGTTAGATACTAACATAGTATAGGTAGGTGTAGGTACTAAAAAATATGGAGAACAACCGAAATCAATAATTTTGTATTTGAATTAGTTCCTACCAATGTTAAGATAATACAGCTGTAACCACTAGCAAAAGCCAGCGAATCCATTCCCAGTATAGACCACGCCTAATAAAGGTAGTGGTCTAGCTGTAGGTACTCAATCTGAAACAGGACACATCAAAGTCTCCGAGCCTGTATTTAGCGTCATTTGTCCGTTTGCTATCAAATTGATATTTTATATGAATGTGTCCGGGAATTACAGTGTTCGCATGTCGCACGGCGAAATTACATGTCTTTGCAGTCGTTCCCAGTGTGTGATTAATGTACAAAGACAGGACTAATAGCTCTCAAATGGAATGTATAATTTTCTTGAGTACTTGATTTACATTTACCAGTTCCTTTCAAGATGCCTTTGTGGAAATTGCTAACTTAATTAAATTATATTGTAACTGATATTATAGTTAAATTTTCAATGTAATTCAGACTAATTTTACTCAATCTTTTATTAACAGTGGCTCTGTGAGCTGTGGCCCTCGCGATTCTGTTTCTGCATAGCATTAAACTGAATAAATGTTCACCCTAAAACAAAAAGGAGAGGTTTCTATACAAGCTTCTTCAATCCTTATTTTACCAAAAGAAAGCCATATTATTTGTGAGATATGAATCTCACAAATAATATGGCTTTCTTTTGGTTTCTTTTGGTTCAGCTTTTTATTAACCCGTATAAGTATAGATTACGTACCGTAGCGAAGCACGGGCACAGTCAGCTAGTATATTATAAATGGAATATGGGTCACCTCCAAATCAAAACTAAAAATCATAGTTAAGTATAATTCCGAAAGCGAATGCAATTCCCTTGTAATTACTAAATAAGATTTATTCAATAAAAAGTACAATTAAACTAACTATGTACAAAGGAATCAGTCAGATTACCTAAGGACCGTTACAAACGGCCTATAGGTAACTCAACTGTTCCAGACCAGTACCAGACGGAAGCGTGCCCAAGACACTGGCTGCATTGCCACGCTGAATAGCTATGCTAATTCGCTGGCCTAAATAAGAGCCAGCCCTTGGGTCACGTGTCGCCTCAATCAAAAGCCCCGCAATATTTTTGAAAACCCGGAGGGCACCCCACGGACCCAAGGTCTCCACCCCAAAAGGCTCAAATAGGTAAGCTCTGTCGAGACCACTATATTTGCTTGTAATTTGATGTCACACAGAAAAATTACGTTTTGTTTAATCATAAATTTTTCACCCCCTTACACCCTCGAACCCGAACTAGTAAACTATTAGATGAAAAATACTGTATAAGTATAAGGTTAACAAAAAAGATTTTGGATTTTTTTTAAATGGCTAAAATATGATGTCTTTTAGGTTTGCAACCCCCATAACTCCGCCATTATAAAAAAAAAAAAAATGAATAGACAAAAAAAGAATACTTGTAGAACCTGCTTGTTCTTGTTGCTGCTTGCTTGTTGAACATTGCACGAGAATCGGTTGAAAAATGCAACCTGTAGGAGAACAACTGGACATCCGGACATACAAAAGCATTTTTTCGAAGCTGAAATGGAGAAAGACCAGCTCTTTTAGCTCGCGCTTCGCGCTCGCTCGGTCAATTATCAATACCTATAATTCAGACCAAATTTCAGCTCGAATCTTTTATTATTATTAGTACCTACTTACCTAAATGAATATGGAAATTATACACCCAATAATGTCAAAACCTACATAGTATAAAATTGTCTCATACTTACTTAAAAAAATATTTTAGAAACATCTTATGTACATGCTTTTTAAAAATTTATTAATGATCATTAATTCATTGTAATGAGGTTATTTTTATTTGTTTTAATTGTGCGACGGGGAAGCGTAGTTACCACTATGGCTACCACCATCTTACCCAAATATGAAGCTTTAACAGAGCACAACAACAACGCAGAAGGCAGAACGACCACCAACTTTCAACGGTTTTTCATAAGCTTTTAAATCTAAAATGATATTCAAATCAAATATCGCCATTACGGCACTTTATCCTTACTGATCCTCATAAATTTTCAATCGCATTGGAAACGGAGTGCATCTGATGCATCGCTGTATTGTGAGCCCCCGGGAACATCTGAACTGTCATGTAACTTTAACTGTTGCGAATTGGTTGCTAAATAAATGTTATTTAATCATTAAAAGCCCATCCTGAACGGATAATTACATATGCGTCAGGATTCAAACCAACCAAAAACAACTAACGGATTTTAACCGCTTCCGTGGTCTAGCCAAAACAACTATACTCTAAATATCTGTATTCCGACATTTAGAGGTAAGATAGCCAGTTCCTCAGACTGTTGAGGATTCCGGGTGAAGTGCGTTTCCACCTTCAGCCTTATCATAACTTATATACCAGAAATGACGAAAGCTAATCACTTCCCCGTCGTAAAATAACACATTAAAGATGGATGTTGATAAATAACTAGCATACGCGTAGCAGGCTCTGCAGTCATCGAACTAAACTAAGAAAGTTAACGTTACTACAGCTATTTTACTTTTAACTTCTAAAAATAGCTAGGTTTGATATTTTATTTAAAAGGACAGCCAGTGCTGGGACTTGGTTGCTAGAAAACTATGGTTCCTGATAATTTTTAGGGTGTTGATAAATTACTAGAAATTACACCACACGAAACTCACTACGGAAACTACACGGCGCCTCGAGTTGTTGAATCTCAAGCTGAGTGATGAACGAGGATGAACCTTACCTACTCGACAAGGTCATGTGAGTATGACCTTGTCGAGTAGGTGTGGATCAGTTGAGCAAAGTGTTTTATGCTGTGGAAGATAAGAATCAGCAAATTAATTTGATAAACAATGTGAATTGAGAGGCAGGTTTTAGTATTTCGCTAGCGCTGGGCACAACATGTTTTACCGAATGTCGGTGTGCCAAAATTAGATCATGGTATGCATCAAACGTAATAAAAAAAACTAAAAACGACAAACCTTAAAATAAATTGGACTATTCCAATTTCTGAGGGGACGTAACAAATATTTTTTAGATCTAATTGAGTTCACGTGTTAGCATTTATTACAGTTCAAAGTTTTATTGTTTTTAGGAAGACGTTTGTGGAATAGAATTTTCTCTTTACGATGAAAGATTGATGCCTTTCTCTGTGATTCTATTTCCGATTTACCCAAAGCGAGGACTTATATATTTTTCCATTTTAGAGGATTCAATTGCCTATTTAGTTTACAGTGTGAAAGAGAATAGCGGTTTTGTTTTTGCTCACAGATTTTTAACGAGCCGTGCGCAATACGTGTAAGCAATTTTAGGAAAGCTAGAAAAAATATTTAACTGATATTACAATACATGAAAGACTTTTTTTCTGATTTTTACATCTTCATTCAATAAAATGTACAATGTAACTAACTATGTACAAAGGAATCAGTCGGATTACCTAAGGACCCTTACAAACGGCCTATAGGTAGCTCAACTGTTCCAGATCAGTACCAGATGGAAGCGTGCCCAAGACACTGGCTGCATTGCCACGCTGAATAGCTATGCTAATTCACTGGCCTAAATAAGCCCTTGGGTCACGTGTCGCCTCAATCAAAAGCCCCGCAAGATTTATGAAAACCCGGAGGGCACCGGATCCCCACGGACCCAAGGTCTCCACCCCAAAAAGCTCAAATAGGTAAGTTCTGTCGAGACCACTATATTTGCGCCTTTTGTGATCCTCAGCCGAATCAGCCGCCGCACCAGCCCTAACTGATGTCCCAGGCAGCTGAGATGGCGCTAGGGTGTCGACGCAGGTAGCGTCCCACAACAAAAGCCTACCCATTTCACAAGGGACAAGAGTCATACTTTCGGGCCGCTTACCATCATCACGTAACAAACCATTCGGTTCAAGAACGGCTGCAACATTGACACTGTAAGAAATTTTAGGAAAGCTAAATTTTCTAGAAAAATTATATAACAGATATTATCATAGAAAATGGGAGTGGTCTTTTATTTTTAATTTTAATTTTAATTTTTACTTCTTTCACTTCCTGGAATCCTCAACAAACTAAGGAACTGGCTATATAACCTATAATGCCGGAACACAACAATTTAAGAATTGTTGCTATGATGACAAAATTAGGTAAGATGGTGGTAGCTAGCCAGGCGGACTAAAACAAAGTCCTACCACCAACCAAACCATGCACAATGTTGTACTCCCCTGGGAATCAAACCTGGGACCACCGGATCTTAAACCGGTGGGTTGAACCACTAGACCACAGAGGCAGTTAAAAAAGTTAAGAAAGGTGATCAGTGCTTGCAGCTGCCCATCTCTTGTAATCCCTTAGTAGCTTCTTACAACACGCAATAATAAAGATGGGCCCGTGTTCTTCGAAGTTCTACCAATAGACATGGGAGCAGTGTCGATAACTTTTTATCCATCCATACCAATATTGTGTCATACTAAATATACCTACTACAAATATACCTACTAGAGAGTATCTTTCTTTGTTTATTTTCTTGTTAGATACCTTTAAACGACTGAACGGCTGAACGGATTTTAATGAAATTAGGCATGGATATATTGTATACCATGGGTCACAACAAAGACTACGTTTTATCCGGGTAGCGAAAGGACGAAGCCGTCGGCAAAAGTTAGTGAATGATGAAATGCAAAGAACCACCTCACTACCTCTCATAACTATGTTATATCTTCATTCACCATTTACAGTTCGCATATAAGATGAAGTTTCTGAAAGTTGCAGCCGATCCCGTGGGAAATCCGCGGCGCATTAGATCCGGATGAATACCTGAGTCAGAGCGGAATGTGACTTGCATTGTAAAGAAGGTAGCTATTGTAAAATCGTTCTGAAATCTAGCAGAAGAAGCCATTATATTTATATATGAAGCAGACGTGTTTTATTGAGTTCATCGCTATCATAATCATTTCAGGAGTAGTAGAGCCCCTTGTGAAAGGGCTCGTCCGGGGAAGTACTACCACTATACCTATTTCAACCGCCAAGCAGCATTGCTGTGTTCCGGTTTGAATGGTATGCTTTCCGGTGAAATTTGTTATAGGCAAGAGATGTACTACATCAGACTACTTGCTTGTTCTATCTTCTAGCTGTATGAAAAAAAAAACATTGTGAATTTTGGGATATTAGTGATCTACCTCCTAGAGGCCTAGGTCAAAGGAATAGCTGTTTTTTTCTAGCGATTCCAGTATATTATGGGGTTACAAACCATTGGTGGTAGGACCAGTTAGGTCCACCTGGCTACCACCCTCCGGCTGAAGTCCGGCGCCAAACGGTCGCTTTCCGTCGGTGCAAGAAGGGCCTCCATCGTAGATCTAATCCTAGCTCTGTGCGAGAGCTAGACAAGCCCTGTGGTCAAAAGCTAGTCCATCATTTGTTTGGAACAAAAAGCCTCCCCATAACTGTCGATGTCATATATGTGTGTTATGTCAGGTTCAATCCAAGTTTACAAAAGGCTCTGTAACTATTCAATGAATCACACGCATACAAAGAGAAAGCCAATAAACTAACTGCCCGAGTTTCTTCCCTTTCCCCTTGTGTGTAAATCCTTACCAAAATAATTACTTTGACTTTGACTTACATCACATATAGATGTACTTGACACCGATACCACGATCTCCAATACGCCTGCCAAATGTGGTGAAGACTCAAATCTCCGCATTGCATTCTCGGGGGAGTCGTATTTCTTGAAGAGGACCGTTTGGACAATCATGATGCTAATGGTCTGTATATGAAAAAACATCGTTTGAACAATTTAAAATCGGAGAAAAGAGCATAAATCATTAATTCATGCATCGTCTCTGCCTGTGAGCTTAAAAATGCATCCTATCCTAAAGCCACGGAGCCACGCGAAGCGGACAAAGCCAGAATTTATCGTCTGACTCACGTGCCTAGAGCACTCCCATAGAGACAAGACCTTCGAACCTGGATGTGGCCTAAAACTCTCTTTAATTTCAACCAGCATTTTATTAACTGTACAATGGGGAAGCGCTTGGTCTTCATCTCATGATTTTTAGTTATAGTAAGGCGTAAGGTAGAAGCTCATATTACACAGAACCCTATACAGACTGATTTTAGATTTTTTGAGATTGGCTATATTACCTCAAAATGGTAGATAATCATTTAAAAAAGTTATGTTGACAGACTTAGGTGAGATAATATTGTACCACCCTGGGGATTGAGCCCGGGACCTCTGGATCTGGTTAAAATTTATTATTTTCCCTTATCGATAAGGCCTTTCCAGCAGCCCCAACAGAGCTATGCCATGCCTTGGTCCACGTAAACAATGCGCCAGCCGACACAACTTTCTCCTTGTGCATGTATGGGATAGGTACCTCGCTCTGATATTGTACCAGTGCTACTTTAGGTTTCCATTGTAAGGTGTATTTATACCAATCGTTAGGGTTCCGTGCTCAAAGCGTGCCAACGGGACCCTATTACTAAAACTTCAATGTTCGTCCATCCGTCTGCCAGCAGGCTGTATGTCATAATAGGTATAAACTTCATTATAACCGCTAAATAACAAGTAAACAAATAAAATAAAATAAATAAGAGGGATATAATAAACAAGTCCATACAAGAAACCCTCGATGTTCAGAGCCCTCGGTGTGCGTGTAGACACTTTGCCGGTTTATTTTTTTATTGAAACGGTCCTCTGATAACCTAACTGCTTCCCTTGTACTAAAACTACTTATAGTTACTCTGCTTTCGTAATTGTTCTTTAGCCACAACGCGTTAAGGTTGAATAGCATGTCAGCCACGACACGAATTTCGCTATGTGATCTTTCTGTGATTGCCAAAACGGGTTGTAAGCGTTTTCATAAGGGCCATAATACTAATTTTGGCATGTGGATGGTTTACTGTGAGCAAAACGCGTTGTAAGCTATTTTTAGCTATTATAAAGTTATTTTTTAACATTCTATTATATAGACACATTTCTTAATTAGATACACAGTCACTCAATTTCTTTAGTTATATCGAGACTATTCTTATCAATGATTTACAGATATATAAATAAAGAAGTTCAACTTCGAAAAGATTAAATATATATCATGGTTTTGAGCTTTTTAATAATGCGCACCGCAAAAAGCTGTCAGTGTCCATTTTACCACTCGCATACGACACCGACACTTCAAAAAGGTAAATGGGTTCTGTGAAGACTCCATCGTAGACTCTCATTCTTGCCCATGCAAGCCTCGAGGTCAAGAGCTAGCCCATCAACAGCATCATTTTCCGGCCCGTTATACTCTAAAGGTGGGGTCCGCATAACATGTCATCTTCCACCTCATCAAGGCCACGTTGTAAGAGTCTCGACTATATTCGTAGTAGGTATTGATTGCTCAATTACATTAATAAAAGTCTTTACAACTAATTAATAGGAAAAGTAAACGTGCTATTAAAAAAGATTAAAGCAACGTAGTGTTCCGGTCGCCGGGTGCGTCGGCTCTCTCATTATTTATTTAAAACCGGATCCAATTGTCGTATGTACGACTTACGGCCCAAGATACAAGCGAAGCCTTACAGCTCAGCCTTCTGCACTATAGGGTAGAAGTCTGCTACGGGTTCTTTTTTGTATTGTACGACGGGGAAGCGCTTGTTCGGACAACCTGGTGTGATGAATATGTTTGAGCGTTGTATTAAAAATAATGAAGGCTTTTTATTACAAATAAAAAGTTCCCATGTAACAAGTTTTGATAATTCTGTACCTTTAAAAAAAAAAAAAAAAAGTTTTGATTAGTTGGGGATATATGGGCTGGGCTCTTGACTGCGCGGCTTGCCTGGGCAAGGTCAACGTCTACGGTGGAGCCTTTTCAAGAAAGGGATATACTTTTAGACGATTTTCCTCTGTGAGTGAAAGCGCTTTTCGTTCTTTGTGATTGTGACCTTCCGCTATGTTGCCTCATCTGTCTAGACCTGAGGTCATTGTCGCGAGTTAAGAAACAGCTGATTTTAGGGTAGTCTCAACTCAAAAAACCAGCTGTTAGTGTCAGAACTTTGATCCTGTTTTACCAAAAACTTTGAACCAAAATTCAAAAAGTCGTAAAACAAACGTTGTTCCACGAGTCAGGTCGGATAACCCCGTTTCGGCATAGTACACATATTTTGAATCAGGCCGTATATATACTTAAAAATATTATTTAAATTACTTTAAAGATCATCAAAAAAGTAGCTATCCCGAATTTCTTGCCTTTCTCTTTGTTTGCTAGCCGTGATTCCGAACATAAGGTAGATTTAAATTCAAAATGCTAAAATAACTTACTGAATAAACGATAATTGATTTTGATTATTAATTGAATAAGTAATAACGCGATCATCAAAAATACTGAATCACCTGCCAACTTCTGATTTTTAATTTCATTCTTCGTTAATTATTTTAATTTTATTGACATGATATGAATTATGGATTGCAAATGTTATGTGCATGATTTTACATTAAGGTATAATTTGTTTTCAAGGAAATTTTGCAGGTCTAAGTATCACAAAGTGTGTCTCAAAATGTATATTTAAGAAATATTTGTATACCATAATATACCAACATTACGCAAAATACATGCATTTATTTTTTATTCACATTGTGTCTGATATATTAGGTTATCATAGTATTTATTGCATTTTCTTAGCCTGTTGTATCTAAGCACGTATGCTCCATTGAAGGCTGTATCATTGATCAGTCAAGCGAAACTCTCCAATGTCTTACAACATGCAGCAGTTTTCACGGTAGACAGAGTGCTTTTAAAACTTAACCCTTATTTCCTCACTTTGAGCACTTTAAGGGATTACAAGATCACCGGCCTTCAAGAAGTGGCGTGAGCCTCCTTCGTAACTCCATGCAGAGTTCGCACGAAATCCCCAAAGAACAATTGATTTTCTGACAGCCATTTCAATGAATCGTTTTTGTCGCCAGGTAGATGGCGGTAAAACAGTCGGGCGCTCTTGTGATTGTGGTTGTAGACTGTTCAAATCATAGGTACCTAATTGAAAAATACCTAACTACATTCATAACTTTTGTTATTATTTCCTTAGTTTTTTTTATTCTACGACGGGGAAGTAACAATTTGGGGGTAGGCATGATCTAGCTCCTGGTATTCCAAGCTCAAGATGGTAGCTTGCTCCATTTTAGACCTCATCCATGCTCTGGCCTCTAGGCCAGAGCATGGATGAGGTTCTAGCTCTAGCTAGAACGAAACGTCTCAGTTTCAAGATTGGCCAAAAATTTTTTTTCCGCTGTCTGTCGGCTATCAGTTAAAACATGCGACTTGTAAACGAGAACAACTCGTCTACAAGTCGCATTTTTAACCGATTTTAATGAAAATTGGCACACATGTTCCTTGATTTATAACATTTTTTTAATCGATCGCGATTTTTGATCAACAGAAAATAAGGGGATAAGGTTTTGCTTTTATTTATCAACGGATTTCAATTAAATTTGAAAGACACACTAAAGATGTAATTCTACACAAGATGTTGTGAAATAAAAACAAAAAAGGGTGAGTGGGGGGGAAAGGGGAGAAGTTTGCTGTAGGATTTCATTTTTTTTTTTAATGTATTCATACGTATACCAATCATCGTATATCAGAATACGCAGTCCTCTCCACCTTTGCGAGATAAACTCGTAGACACCAGATTTGACCTCCTAGACCTAGGTCTACATAGGGAACACGAGTAATCACTAAAGCTTATACCTCTATTTGCTCAAAATCTAAAAGGAAAAGTGAAAGAGGAAAGCATAGGTTATTGCATGGTTATAAGGGCTCGCGAGGTCTACTGTTCTTACAGAACCACTAGTATATAGGTACGTTTATATATATATGTACATGCATACATGTACCGTATAGGTAGGTAAAGTATCTAAATCTACCCATTTCGATAAATTCCGCGTATTTGAACACAATCAATGTCATGCGTCGGCTTTCCGTCTCCCACTGAAAGCTTTAATGAAAACAAATGGAAAAATGCAGTCTAAAAACAGAATAAAAGTATGTAAGGGAGGTTACACACCGCCGCTGCCTGTAACAAGCCTCACAGTGCGGTTTGTAGTTACTGCTACTGTGTTGTAGGTTGTGGGTTCCGATTCTCATCCGGGACAAACATTTGAGTGATGATTATGGATGTTTATTCTGTGTTTGGGTGTTATATTGTACAGTGAGTATGTATTTACAAAATAAGTATGAGTATCTACATGCGTACCTGAGTACTAACTAGCCTCATAGCTCAGTTGGTAGTGACTCTGCCTTCTGCGCTGTAGGCTGTGGGTTCGATTCCCACCCAGGGCAAACATTTGTGTGATGAATATAGATGTTTGTTCTGTGTTTCAGTGTTGTATCATATAGTACGTTTGTATTTACAAAAAGTATATAATTATTCTATCTTCCTTATAGTTCACATATTACCATATTACTCTGTGGTCTAGTGGTTCAACCCGCCGATTCAGATCCAGAGGTCCCGGGTTCGATCCCCAGGGGGATCAATATTGTGCTTGGTTTAGTTGGTGGTAGGATTTTGATTAAGTCCGCCTGGTGGTAGATACGGTGGTAGCTAGCCAGGCAAGAATTGTTATTATGTATATATATAATAAGAATTCTTAAAAAAATGTTATGTTCCGCCATTTAGAGGTAAGATAGCCAGTTCCTCAGTTTGTTGAGGATTCCGGGTGAAGTGCGCCTCCACCTTCAGCCTTATCTCAACTTATTACCAGGTGAGATGAAGGCCAAGCGCTTCCCAGTCGTACAATAAAAAAAAAGTATGTTAAAGAAAAATATTTATGCTGGCTATCATTAGTGTGTAACCACCATTAGCAAGTGGGATGCTGGACAGGCCAACGCACCTCTGTGAGTTTTGACTACGGACAAATTAAATCAATTAAGGGGCAGCCTGCGTTTTTGTCGAGCCAAATGTCCCCCATTTGTTAGTATTACGCTATTATTTGTGACAATTCGCCTTGCGGACTCACGATTTTTAAATGAAAGTCGCATTTTTCCACCGTTCTCCGGTACAATGTTTTGTTATCTGCCTCGTGGTTTAAGAATAACTGTGATATTTGACCACAGAAGGATACAATTATATTGCAAGTTTTGTTTTGTGGGTAGGTTTACCTCTTATAATTATCAAATGTTGTCAATTGCGAACAAAACGTGACAATTACTGAATAAATTCGTTTGTTTCCGTTTTTTTTAAAGTACTAAGGGTAGATGTTTGACCTTCACCTCACCTGATTTTTAAGCTATGATAAGGCCGAAGGTGGAAGCGCACTTCACTCGGAATCCTCAACCAATTGATGTTTCCATAAGGTGAGCCTTACGTATCCAACAAAAGTGTTCATCGGTACCTTTTGGTTAAGCTCGCTCCGTCTTAGACCTCAGCCGTGCCTAGGCAAGTCTCGAGGTCAAAACTGACCAATTTCTGATAAAAAAAATGTTCCTACATATAAAAATAGGTTGCTGTACTAAATCACTGTAATCACAGGAATGTACATTGGATACATTAACAAAGTCAAAAGGCGGTGATGTTGCTTTATTTAATAAAAAAAAAATATCTAAATGCATTGCCACGACCTGAATGGTCGATATCCAATAAAAGAGTGTGTATGGGTCAGTGTCACTCCTCGTTTTCACCATATATTACATGTATCTTACAAATTTTATGCAATGTATTCGTTTCTCATATACATGTTTTAAACATGTTAGGTATACACAATTTGTGAAACTATATACATGTATAAAACTTGTTGTACGTAAACAAAGCGTGTTTAAAACTTGTTGTGTGTATGTAAAGCTTGTATAAAACTTGTTGGTTGAAACTTTTTGTTGTCTACATGTTTATGTACCTACTTTACTATACTCATGTGTGCAGTATACTTGTAGGTAAGTCATGCAAACTGAAGCAAGTTCAAGGAAAAAAGCCAGCGCATTCGGTATGTTTGCCGAGGCGCGGACGGACGAGATCGTCGCCTGCATGCGCAAAAATGCAGCCTCACTGCTAAGAAGAGTCCTCCGGAGTACCAACACCATCCTAATGATGATAGCGGACAAGCTTGATGGTCCGCTGTATAAACACAGTGTTGATGTGCTTATTAAATAGCGTGTATTACTAACATATTTATAAGTCAAACTACTAATAATTTATGGATTTTAATTATCGGAAAATAAAACGATTTATTATTTTATTATTATTATTACTAAGCATTGACTTACAAAATTCAGGATTGAGTTTCATCAACACGTGTAGCGCAGCAGGTCTCATTCAGCACCACAATTTTTTGAATGTTAGCGATTATGACTTGGATCCTATTTTTAGTAATTCATCAATAGAAGTTGCTTGTCTAAGTACTCCTTTGATAGAGAAAGAAAAAGCCCATCCAACCTTCGAATTAAATGCCTCTGACCTTATCACACCTTCCCTCTGTAGTCATGCTACTAATAAACAACTAAAGTTTTATGAAGCTGATTCTGGATGATGTCTTCCGCTATGCGGCGATGGTCTTGGCAACCTGGCAAGTATTGAATACTAGCTACAGCAAGTAAAAAAAAAAGTAAAGCAAACAGGGGGCAAAAAGTCGTGAGTCTATTATTTATTTATCACCATTGATTTTCCATGTTTATACAAATCATAACTATTTTATAACATAAACTCCCTTTGTACGTAGAGTCAAAACGTAGCTTATCTTCGCTTTGCCGCAAAAAAGACGTACAATTTTGAATAAAAGTGTGCATTAAAATCTTCAGTCGTATTATATCCTTCCCGAGCGGCTTATACAAATTATTACTATTTTACACCAGAAATTCCTTTTGCAGAGTTATAACGTAGCTTCTCGCCGCTTTGCCGTAAAAAACATGTACAAATTGCAGAAAAGTGTGCATAAAAATCTTCAATCGTAATATATTTCCTTCCTGAGCGGCAAATCATTACTATTTCACACCAGATAATCCCTTTGCAGAGTCAAAACGGGTTTGCCGCAAAAACATGAACAAATACAAAGAATTTATCAAACGCAGCCTTCTAGAGTACTCCGTAGTTTTGTTTCGAAACTTTTTGCACGTGGCTTTGTCCGTTTTTTGCAAAGTTCTACTCGCAGAGAGTTTCACTCTAGGTATTTGAATATGCAAAGTTGTGACAAAACCGCTTTCAGGTGAGTGGAATGCTTTGAGTGGAGATTGTGGCCATTTTGAGCAATTTTGAGCTGTTTCATGAAAGCTAGCAAAGATAAAATTGCAAGAGATTATGAGACTTTGACCGCGTTGGTTTTAGAATTTGTTTTAGAGAAATAAAACATGTGTTGAAAGAGGCTGGATGGATTTGGTTATAATTTGTCTCGTAGATAGTATATTACCTAGGTACCTAGGCTAGTTTTTTTTTTTCAAATTTGGTATGATATACTTTTTTTTGTTAATAATGAAACATGTATATAGCTTGACTATACAAACAAATAACCAAACACAGACAGATATTCAATTCAGTTCTACATTTGATACATACATTTCCACGCGGGCGAAGCCGCGGGACGCAGCTAGTATTTATATTTAAATGTGTCAAATTAGACAAAACACCTTTTCATTATAAATCTTAACATTTCCTTGAACGCTAACCCAGTACCTACTCGTACTCCTTAGCTAGTAGCCGTCAAACAGGCCTTACCATATTCACACTGTTTTCGAAGAGTAATATATTATATATTGATATATTCATAAATATGTACATCCTTACGGGCACACCCAATCTAATAGAATAGGTACCTCAATTTCTAGTCTAGTCTTATCGAAAGTAGCTATTACTATTTTTTTTAAATAAGCAGATATAAATCAGTCACCTAAAAATGACAAAGAGAAATACAGTGTATATCAACGTAAATTGATTAAAAACCGGAATAATAAAATCGTATTAAAAATCATCAATTTGAATACACAATCAAGATATCAATTAATAATTACAATATATAGAAAATAAAAAATGAAAAAGATGATGATGATTTGTATCAACATCAAAGTTTAGATATTTCTATTCATGCAACTTTTGCGGTTACAAAGTTGACCAACTTTTGCAAAATGTAGCAACCGACTCGAAGCTGAAGCCAAACAATATTAAAATTGCCTTTGAAACCTTTTGCGGTAACCACAAGAGTAATATTTCAAAGCCGATTATATCGCGACTGTTTCAAATAATATCATGATCATCATCATCAAGTACTATCACCAAAAGATCCTGAATTAAACTATTTTGATTCGAAAAACGGGTATTTATCCCGACGTTTCGGCGGGGTTGCACCAACCGTGGTCGCGGGCGGACTGGAACTTTGGAGCCATAAGTTGAGAAGTGAAGGCGTTTTTAATAACTACCCTTAGCAGTTTTCTATCATGACCAACATGATTATTAGAATAGGCCACATTCACACTAGGACGACACACAAGAGGTACATACATAAGGTTGATGGTGAATGTCAGTTCAGTACATATAATAGAAAGTTCTGTGATAGGGATTCTCAACTCACACGTGAAATGTTCGGATCGGAAACATCTTGAGTTGACATCTATCGGATACTATACTCAGAATCCGATATATTTCAACGCTATCCTCTAATCAAATAGAAATAGAAACATTTACTTGATAACGATAAGAAGTAAGATAAATACAAACGGGTAAGAATTAAGTGAGGATAGACAAGATAATTTTAAATGTTTAAAAATCATTTTTGAATCTTCTGTTCAAGCCTAAAAGTTATTGTATTTTTTTTAGAGTTAAGAATAGCGAAAAGAATATTTCCGTTTTTTTTATTGCATGAAGAGGAAGCGCTTGCGGCCTTCATATCTTCTGGTCAGGTACAAGATAACGAAGGTGCGCACTTCACCCGGAATCCACAACAAACAGAGGAACTTGCTATCTCTATCGGAAGTTTCCGCATTCGATCCAGTAAGGCTACCAGGATGTTTCAGAAGATTAAAGTAGTAAATGTTGGCCGACCAGCACGATAGTCTTCGTCCCGACGTCCAGCAGTGGACTGGAATAGGCTAGCTTCCTTACCCTAATTACGAGTATTAGTAAGACACGTATTTAGTTCACCATAATCCAATTTATAGAATTTTGTCTTCGAATCTCAGTATAAAATCTCTAGGTCGGTTTTCGTTTAGCTCTTAAGCATATTTCCCATGTAATCCAGACCAAGTACTGAACATTACATTAGTATCAAAGATTGAATCAGGCACAATTTTCCATGTTCTATTACATTACCATAATGACTGGGAATTAAAAAGAAACAACTTAGATCGAGGAAGGCATTGGTGTAATCTCATTTATCTTGTCGTGACAACATAATTCGATGCCTTGGGGTAAAGGCCTGGCCCGACATTCGCGAGCCCACTTATAATAGCGAAATAAAAATATTGCCCAGGATTTCCCTTTACAATAAAGCGGTCAAGTGCGTGTCGGACTCGCGTGGAAAAGCTTCTGTACTGCATGTGGTAGGTATATTATATATACACTTGAAGAGTCTTGGCCGGGTAAAATTAAGCTGATATTTTTTTTTAAAACAAGATGGCGACGGCCGCGGTTTGAACTTGCCATCTCTTGAACGTAAGAATAAATGAATAAGACTTTAGTACATTATCGATACGCATTATTTATTTATTTATGTAGGTGCAGAAGCTTTCACTCTTAACAAACGAGCTAGATACCTGTTGCTTTATTTTAATTTCACGCAGCGCCATCTAGCCCCAAACAAAGGTCGGCTTTAAATGGAAAGTAAATTATAGATAGAATACTAATATATATTTTTTTATAAAATACAATCCTCATCATATAATACAACACACAAACACAGAACAAATATATAATATACATAACTCAAATGTTTTCCTGGGTGGGAATCGAACCCACAACCACTGGCGCAGAAGGCAGAGCTACTACCAACAGACTGCGAAACTTGTATTAAGAATATCAAATCGCTATCAGGGAGACGAAACCCCCGTGTAAGATAAGGCGCCTCTACAGAAGGAAAATAAGAAAAAAGGTCACCGAACCATCTTTGGCGCCACAATAGCGGCACATAGACAAGACCTTATAGATGAGTTTATTGTTACGTTGAATGATCTTCGATACTGGAAAACATGAATAGACTTTTTGCTTTGGAAAGTTTGCGTGCGGATTGAAACGTGTAACAATTGACGATGAAGGGAAACTTTATGTCACGGGAATGTATATTAACGTGACATAAGTCTCCTTAGTGGCTCCACTTGAGTATTATTTAATGATTTGATGTAATAGTTTCTTGTATTTTATAAAAACCTTTGCTAAGTAGACACCTACCTAATCTTTTCTGTGGGCTAGCTCGACTATGCTAGTAAAGTGTATGCAAGGCAAGCCTATATCTATCATAACTGGCTCTACAGTGTCCCGCTTAGGATATTTTCCTTAATGAGCGGGTAAACTAAAAATTATTATAAATCAAAAAATCCATCACTACCAGTTTAATCTAATCCAAAATCGGATGTCTTTTAGTCTAATGTCATCGAGACAACTTGCTGTTATTGTCACTATCACTGTTTCTGAAGATTTTATTTTTAGATTTTGATAATCTGTGAAAATCATGTAAACAAAAATAAAACTCCATAAAAATGTAAACCAATTTTTTTCTTGATAGAACCATTCACACGTCCAAACAACCATCTGCCATACATGTCTTCATCTCGCAAGAAAAGGAAAACTAAACACCAACCGACCGCTTGTTGCCTCCGTCCCTGTATTGAGAGTTTACCTATACCGTGTCCGTTTCCCACTGTACCTGGCTTGAATAGTTCACCAGATACATGCTCTATTGCTAGGTGTTGCAGTGAGGAATCATGCTCAGCAAACTCTGACTTTAATACCCCATGCTGTAGAACTCCAGAATGTATATTTCCTCAAGAAGTGGGAGAAGAGAAAATCTGTGATAAGTGCTCTCTTTTTGAAGAAAATAATGACGGAAATAATTCGTGTACTCGTGGTGAAATAACAAATAATTCAGACAATTTTGATCACAATATGCGAACTGATGCAAAATGGACACCATGTTGCATGTCAGAGGAAGCCATACTTCGCGAGCGGATAGTATCTAAAGCACAACGCCGAGAATCAGCTACTTCACAAGAAACATATACTGGAACTTCGAAATCTCGAGATGAAAGACATGAATCTCAAGAGCCATGTTTCGATATCCTTTATGCTAATAAATCCAATGCCTCATGTTGTCAGAGAACTAAACCTGTTGCAGCTCCTCAATATGGAAGTCACACGTGTTATTGCAAGGAGAGACACAAATCAACCGAAAAACTAAAACCAAGAAACGACGATCTATCTCCAGACATATCAAGAAAATCATGTTGTGAGAGAAATAAACCAGTAGCAGCTCCTCAATATGCAACTCACACATTTAGTTGCAAGAAGAGACACAAATCAACCGAGAAATTACAACCAAGAAGCGATGATATATCTCCAAATATATCAAGAACATCATGTTGTGACAGAAGTAAACCAGCTCCTCAATATGAAAGGCAGACGTGTAGTTGCAAGGAGAGACACAAATCAACTGAGAAACAAAAACCAAAAAGCCATGATTTATCCCCTGATATATCTAGAACATCATGCTGTAAGAAGAATAAATGGGTAGCAGCGCCTCAAGGTCAAAGTCACAAAGTCCAAAGTTCTGATAACTATGAAAATAATAAAACTCTGTCAGATCGTCAAGACCCAAGTAGCTATGTTCTCTGCCAGAAAATATCTGAAACTTCATGCTATTGTCAGAGAATTGAACACTTAGAAGTTCCACAAGATCAAAGTCTCATAGTTCAATGTCCTGATGAATGTGATTACAGTAGAATTAATGAGCGTACATCTGATCCTCAAAACCGAAGTGACTACATTTCAAGGACGAATACATCTGAAACTTCATGTTTATGTGAGAGAATTACACCTGAAGTAGCTTCTAAAGGCCACATCCCCACAGTTCAAAGTCCTGATTACTATGAAAATAATAAAACTCGGTTAGATCATCAATACCCAAGTAGCTACGCTCTAAGCCCGAATAAATCCAAAACTCCATGTTGTTGTGAGAAGATTAAGCTTACAGCTCCTCCTCAAGATCAAAGTAACATAGTGCAATGTCCTGATGAATTTGATCACAGGAAAAATAATAAGCCTATGTCAGATCCTCAAGACTACTCAGGTCGTTGTTCAAATATTTCTAAAACTCCATGCGTGAATGAGCAGATTCAACCCGCCACATCTTTGCAAGACCAAGAAAGTAACTCTGTTCAAAGTTGTGATTGCTCTATGGGGAATAAGCCTGTACCAGATCCTCAACATCCACAAAGCGATGTCATATACCCTACTATATCTGAAACTTCGCTGAATGAGAGAATGCTAACTGCTCCTCAAGATCAAAATAAAACAAATCGCAATATCTGTGACAAGAATGAGTCTGTTTCAAATCATCAAGATGCAAAAAACGATGCACAATTTTCTAATGTGTCTAAAATTCCATTTCGTAAGATAGTGAAACTTGTAACAGATCCTCAAGATGATTGTAAGACGAATCGTAACTGCTGTGATAGTAACAAGCCTGTGCCAAATCCCCGATACCTTAGCGAGAATCTAGGTCCAACTATATCTAACTCCCCATGTGGTGGGAAGGTTAAATCAACAGCAGATCCTATTACAGCTGAATTATCATGTCAAAGCAAGTCTGATGCAGATCCTATTACATCTGATAAAAACGAAGCATCAGAGTCATCTAATTTACAAGAAATAGGTTCTACCTTGGAACCTTCTGGTTACGCTCTGGTACCATTGCACGCGAGCACAAATGGTTCAAGCAAAACTAGTAAGACGCCTCAAAATCCTTCTGAAATAAATGAAAATACTTTTTCTACTACACCTGCAGTAAAAGAAACCTGTACTTGCCACTTTCCTCCAGCCTTCAGCATGCTCGGGTGCATTGGGAATATCAGTGGAAACTGTCAGTGTGAAAAATAATATATAGATTGCATATTATACTATTTAACAGGATATACATTTTTCGTATAACCTCAAACATTTATTGGGTAGGTCTCATTTTTTTCTGTTACGTACAGAATCCTAAAAAACTAACGTCCGTCTGACTGTCTGTCATGGCCCTCATACAACGATTTGATGTTCATATATTCAATCCATTTATTTACTTCTCTAAATTATTATACAACAAGCTTTATAACTACACACATAGAAAAGTGCAACGTAAAGGTATACTTAAATTATATCTATAATTTACAAGTCATCAACTAAGTCATCGACTTGGGAGCACATTAAATAGTCATAAATTAAATTTATCAACAAAACTATACGATACATAGGGAGGTTAAGAGTAGTAGTTGCCCTATCCGCTTCCATCAAAATGATATCATCATTGTAGTTGTATTGTATGGTAAGTATGTATATCCAAAAAAAGAAAAAATGGTAATTAAGTATTATATCTGTTATCTAGTTCCCATATTACAAGTTATGCTTAATTTGGGGCTAGATGGCGCTGTGTGAAATTAATGTAATGTAATTTATGTATATATTTATCACCATTTCAGCCCACATACATCAACTGCTGTCCGTAAGCTTCTTCCAATCAATGATAAATACAATTTAAGTATCTGTTTGTCGTAACAAAAAAACAGCTTTTTACGAAGTCAATGCTGTATATTGTAGCTATGATAAAAAATACTTTAAAAAACCCGTGAAATCCTAAAATATACTTAATCAAGAAAATTTAAGAGTAGCTTCATTTCGTGGTATAGGGGTACATGGGGGTACTAAAAGAAAGGATTCTGAGAAATTCCTACAGGATGACGGAAACGAAGTCCCGAACGGTTGCTAGTAGTTAAAAGATAAATAAAAATAAAATAACCTAATAGAAATGAAGCTTTGAAATTTATTACTGCAGGACCTCCTTTTCATAAAACATACAAAATGCTTTATCAGATTCGTATAATAAACTCAAAGAACGATCCTCGCATTTTTGCTTTAAAATTGTGATCCCAACTCATCAAGCCAACACGTTTTTACCTTATTACTTGACGAATTTAAAAAGGTTCTATCTTTTACGTTGATTAAGTGGGGGTGCTTTTCAAATTACCCAGCTATGGGCGTCCTAAGGGCTCGGCGATGCACCTTATTGGATTATCTCTTTGATGCTGTTTGTCGGACGTTTAAAGTAATACGAGTGAATTTCCTTAAGGTAGTTTCTCTAGGCATGTAAAAAGATATGTACGGTTGAAACGGTTTTAGACATCTCTTTTTTGTAAGACGGGGAGTTGCTTGGCCTTCATCTCACCTGATTTTTAAGTTATGATAAGGCCGAAGGTGGAAGCACACCCAGAATCCTCAACAAACTGAGGAACTTCACCGATTTCAGATCCTGAGGTCCCGGGTTCGATCCCCATGGGGAGTACAATATATTGTGCTTGGTTTGGTTGGTGGTAGGACTTTGTTTAAGTCCGCCTGGCTAGCTACCACCGTCTTAACTAATTCCGTCGCCATAATAACAATTTACAAAAAAAATTGTGTTCCGGCATTCAGAGGTAAGATAGCATACCTACATATTGTACTATAGTAGAAACATACATATTGCCACATAATATGTAAACGTATAAATAAGATGATTGTATTAGTATTTAAAAATAATAAATACTTATACCAAGACAAAACATATAAAACGGTACAGAAAGCAGCAAATGCCACTATTTTTAATCCACGAAACTGAAACGTTTTGTATTTAACCAAATACTGTAAATCGCGTACCTATGCTTCAGATCTACCCTAAGGTCCAAGATAAAGTTAACTAAGTAGAAGTAAGGCATGCGAACGATTTTGTAAATTGGGGGCGGATCTTCAGGAAATCAGGATTTTTGTCGTACCTATTTTATCAGCAAAATGAGCTTTTGGGTTCCGTTGGTCCACTCACGGAACTTTAAACGCTAACGTTGCCTACCTGACTTAACTTAAATTACTAAAACAATTTCATTTACAATGTACCAATGAGGTACTGTTATTAAAGATATTGTGTTAATAGTAAGTTAAAACTTAAAATTTTATTATCTTTGCCTCAATTTATTTACCTCGTACAACTATTTTACAGGATTATCCTAATACAATAGAGTAGACTCAATTAAATCACACACTGAAAAAAAAAAACTTACATGTCAATCACTTAATTCAATTACAAAAATGACAAAAAACATCATTATTACATAAAATACACAATATTGCCCTTACAAATTCGCTCAGAGGATCGTGGAATATAATATCAACTCTGTCCGCTACTAGATTTAGTGTGTGCATAGGGCGCGTCAACGTCGCTTTCTGCAGCAGGTTGGTCCTGCTGCGAGACACCTGGAAACGAAGCAGGCGTCGTCGCCGGTGTTCGTTCTCATTTGGCACTCACAAACTCACCATGGCCGATATGTCCGTATAACAGTCCGTACAGTCGCACGCTTATCAATTTTCTATCGGATACACTTCGGAGAGTGTACAGCGGAACTATACAATCTGCTTGCTCCATCCCTATTCTTTTCGCGGACAACCAGACTCGGCGATGCGCCACCATTTATAGTGGATATTCCTCGCGCAATAAGCGGTTTTCTTCCTCATTGCTTGCCTGAGTCTGTGTTTCCCGAACACTACAACATAGGAGTCAAATCGATAATGAATAGATTCTAGGCAAGCGCGCTCCATCGTAGCCTACCATTACACAGCAAAGACACCTTTCGGTCAAAAGTCCTCTTGCATACATAGTCAGTCAAGCTGCGAAGTCGGCACTCGCACAACAAATGAGTAATGATGGGGTAATGTAATCCATTGTTATACAACCTCACAGCGTATGCCAACAAGTCGAAACAAACAGATCTTCATCAGCTGGACCAACAATCATTCGCATTCGATGATTACAAACATCCAGAACATACTCAAACACTCTGAGCTCTTTCACTGTGACGGAGTAGATTATTTACCGTGATAATGCCGATCCATGAACACAGTGTAGAGAATACAGTAAAGCAACTTGCGATTATCCATATCATCTTCAACATCAACCTATTGCAGTCAAAATTTACTTAAATAGCCCGACGTATCCCAAGTTACACACTCCCAAGAACGTATAACACCTTTTAAAATATGTGACATCAATCGCAGCTCCTCTTTAATCTGTTAGAAAAACGTAAGAGAGTGGCTCTTAAAACTATCTTACGATGAAGCATTAAATTGTATAGTGAAAGCTGACCTGCCTTTGTAAATGAGTTAAAAACGCATTTTTCCAGAAAACCTATGAAGAAATGACTTTAATGCAGAATTTATTTTTTTAAATAGAACACGTAGCTCCTAACATGACTTTTCTATAACTCTCACCGTTTCAGACTTCGCCTCAGAAGCCTTGGAAAAAAACTAACCCTGTATACATACATTCTCATCTGTTTAATTTAATTTTATTTAAAAAATAAAACCAAATAAAAGATAAATTCAGAGACTGTGTGGCCTAGTGAGTATGGATCCGTCTTCCGATCCAGAGGTCGTGGGTTTAAATCTAGTCAAGCAATTCCGGATGTATTGCACTTCTGCCTCCGGCCTTATCATAGCTTTACATTTTGTGAGATGAAGGTGCCTCGTTATTCAATAAAAACAAATGTCATCTTGTGACTAAATATCCAAATAGCATGTTTTTTTTATTGTACGATAGGGAAGTGCTTGGCCTTCATCTCACCAGATTTTCAAATTTTGATAAGGCCGAAGGTCGTGGCACACTTTACGCCGAATCTTCAACAAAACTAAATTCCGGAATACAACATTTTTTTATAATCGTTGTTATGGCGACAGAATTAGGCAAGATGGTGGTAGCTAGCCAGGCGAACTTAAACAAAAACCTACAATCAAGCACAATATTGTACTCCCTGGGAATCGCACCCGGGACCTCTGGATCTGACACCTATAGGCGAACTACTAGACCACAGAGGCGGTAGAAATCACTGCTAATATTCCGCTAAGCGGCAACGGGCTTACAACCTCAGACAGGTTTAAGTTAGGGCTTAAACCTGTCAAGTATTGAATACTAGCTACTTGCAAATGTGTATGTGAACGAAATTGTTGTGGTACTGTACCGCAGATACACTGGCGAACGAAAACAAAGCACCCGCATCACGTGCGCTGTATCAATACAGTGTTCCAGCGAGCCGCGCCATCGCAGCGGTGATTGTGCGAACATGTTGTACCGTGACCGCAGACAGGTCACAGTCTGTTGGGTTTCACTGTTGGTTGTTATGAATTTATAGATAACTTTTTGTTTACACAACTAGGAGACGGAACAAGCAAGTTGCCCACCTAATGTTAAGTGCATCTCTTGCTATAACACTGCTTTACTGCGTAGGTCACATCTACCAAGGACATAGTATACATGGCACAGCATTGCGCCCGTCAACTTGAGGCATAAAGGTGTCACGTTCCCGTAATTGCACCAGCAAGGATACCCTTCAAACCGGAACAAAGCAACGCTTTCACAAGGCGCTCTACTAAGTACTCTTAAAGTTTCGATATGATTACGAAAAAGTGATTTAAACCACGACTACTAAGGTAACTGTTTTAAGAGTACTTTTCAAAAAGAAATCTAGGTCGGTGCTTTGCTCTCATTCGGCTTTGAGAAAAAGAGTGCTTAAGTGAGGTAAGTACCTAATAGAAACAAGACATCACAATGAGATCTCGGTTCGAGGCGAACTACTAGTTATTTATTGTTGTAGGGGGCCGCCTTTCGCGGAATAAGCCTCTTCCAGGTCATTCCACCTCATTCTAAATTTCTGACTTTAGCGGCTCTATTCCAGGTTTTTTTCGCTGTCTTTACTAGGTCATCGTCCTTATAGGTAGGTAGGTAGGTAGGTAGGTACTTATATAAAAAAACATGGAAGGTATTCCACGCAGTAAAACGCACCCAAACCGATAGTATCAGTATTTTTGCTAATCAGCAATCTATGCACAATGCATTGCGCGCTCAGTGTGAGTTATATCGGGTGCATGTTAATCCAGCGCGCAATCTAAATGCAAATCTGACCAGCCTAATTACGATCAAGATTAATTTGTTGTGCTACTTGTTAATGCGCGGTGATAATGGCAGATGCTTCATTATCATCATCATCATTAAATCGGAAAAGTTTTGCTCCAAGACATCATTATTCCATTTTTTTTACATCATATAGACAGAAAATTTAAAAATTACATGAATGAACTCAATGATATGACGCATTTTCTTCCAGATAACACTTGTGCAGTTTTTTTTTATTTAAACATGGAGACGGAAGACGCAAGCAGTCCATCTGATGTTAAAAGCAACTCTTGTCTTACTGCGTAGGTCATTTACACAGAGAAAGTGACCCACTCTGTACTGAAATAAACTCTTTTCATCAAGTTGAGGCATAAAGCTGTAACACAGCAATGCTGCTTGACTGAAAGAGAAGACAGGCGATAAGGACCGCTGCCAAAAGGGATCGTAGGTATGGTGGTAGTACTTCCCGGACGAACCCTTTCACAAGTAGCCTAACTACTCTAGTAAGGATTGTAAATGCAATGGATCCCTCCATTACATTATGTGCGTACTGTGTATTTCACACAGTACGTCACTTTTTTTTTTTACTCGAAATTCATGGGAAATGTAGAGGCTTTTTTTGTAAACTATCATAGACAGATATCTATAATTTTGACCAACTTTAAATAGAACAGTAATGGTTTAGTACTGGTAAGGAATCGAACTCATTGCCTTCGTCTGTTGTTCTGCACCAGTATCATTTTTAAGTCTTTAAGTACAGTGTGAATAAGTTTATTTTAGATAAACGTGCTCCATCTTAGGCTTTACCGCATCTGTGGTCTAGTGGTTCAATCCACAGATTTCAGATCCAGGAGTCCGGATTCGATCCCCAGGGGGAGCAATATTGTGCTTGCTTTGGTTGGTGATAGCATTTTAATTGTATATTACCTAATTATGTCTACATAATAACAATTCTTAAAAAAATGTTGTGCTCCGGCATTTAGAGGTAAGATATCCAGTACATCAGTTTGTTGAGGATTTCGAGTGAAGTGTGCCTCCACCTTCAACTTATCTCAACCTGTTCAAAGGTGAGATGGAGGCCAAGCGCTTCCCTGTCGTACAATAATTTAACAAGCCTCATA
The DNA here is from genome assembly GCA_951394065.1 of Venusia cambrica. Lineage (NCBI taxonomy): Eukaryota > Metazoa > Arthropoda > Insecta > Lepidoptera > Geometridae > Venusia > Venusia cambrica. Next base: position 4,138,154 of record OX596036.1, read on the forward strand.
GCTAAGTTGGTAGTAACTCTGCCTTCTGCGCTGTAGGCTGAGGGTTCGATTCCCACCCAGGACAAACATTTGTGTGATGAATATAGATGTTTGTTCTGTGTTTGTGTGTTACATTGTATGATAACTATGTATTTACAAAAAAAAAAGTCTTCTATCCGTAATCTAGTTCCCATATTACAAGCTATGCTTAGTTTGGGGCTAGATTGCGCTGTGTAAAATTAATGTCATGTACTATTTATAATGCTAATATTTATAATTTATAAAAAAAAATGCAGGTAAGTATAACAATATTGTTTGGGGCTAGATTGCGCTGTGTAAAATTAATTCAAATTCAAATTCAAATTTTTACAAACACTACTTTTTCCATTCCCATACAAATAACGCAATATACACTAAAGGTAACAAATACTCCAAGCTCAGAGGTAAGATGCATCTATGTTCAGTGCAGTCTAATACGCGCTCTGTATCGCAATAGTACCTGCAATCCACCTGACGATCATAAATATGTCCGACAGGGGTGACCAACCCAGTTCACAGGCGACCCGGCCCGATCGCGATGTAGCGCTACGCGGAGAATATTGTTAATCTTTCTTTCTGATAATAATAATCACGTGGAACTACGGTATTTATTGTCTACGGTAACCGATGATGGTTTTGGTACACAGTGCTACGAGATGCTATGTGGCGCTACGAGGTGCTACGCCATGCTATGAGTAGCAACGTTGTCATATCGGCCTGGCAAGTGAAATGTTTTATTTTAACTTTTTCAGATAACAACAAATAAGCACTAATAAAATAAGACTTTCTTTAAAATAAGACTAACTTGTTACATATGTAATATAAATATTTCATGCTATCTTTCAAAATGAAATCAAATTAATGAGGACGTACGAATTTAAAAAATATTGGATGATATCAGTGGATAACCGTTAGAAAAACTGAATAGGCAGATTTCCTCAAGCTTTTACAACCATGTTTTTATCCTCAAGTAAGAACTTATAGTTAAGAAACTTCGCTTATGGTAGTAATAATAAGGAATTCTCATTCCTGTAGCCCCTATATTGAGCATCCTTGCTTTAGCAGTAGAGCAAGTCTTGCATACAAAGTGTACTAAAAGTATAGTGTTTTATTCTCCATAAACCTTTGTGCTCACTACATTGTGCCATAGCTACAGTTTTATAATGTCCTTTAGTATTGTGACTTTAAATTAGAAACTCGAGAACGCGATGTATTTTCTTACGGACTTAAAACGAGTTAGGTCTCCTTAACTTGCCACATTGTATGTTGAAAGATTCAACTTGCTATATTGTATGATGAAAGATCCTTACGACAATGTTTAATGTTATTTGTTCTCGAAGTACGAAAATGGCATCCTGCCTTGGGATATTCAAAGATCTTAGTGCACTAAAGTTTTGTACGACGGGGAAGCGCTTGGCCTTCATCTCGTCTTGTTTCAACTTATGATAAGCCCGAAGGTGAAAGCGCACTTCACCCGGAATCCTCAACAGTCTGCGAAACTGGCAATCTTACCTCTAATTGCCGGAAAACAATTTAGAATTGCTTTAATGGCGACAGACTTAGGAAAGATGGTGGTAGCTAGCCAGTTGGACTTAAAAAAAAGTCCTACTACCAACCTAACCAAGCACATTAATGTACTCCCCTGGGGATTTGGGTTGGGTTAAAAGCTAGCGGAGTTACTCCACTTTTTATCTAAATTATCAAGATTTGGCTAGATGGCGCTGTGTAAAATTAATGTCCTGTAATATTTTTATTTATTTATTATTCAACAATCTTGCGGGGCTTTTGATTAGGGTTTTCAAAAGATTTTGATTGAGGTGTCACGAGACCCAAGGGGTGGCTCTTATTTAGGCCAGCAAATTAGCATAGCTATTCCGCGTGGCAATGCAGCCGGTGACTTGGGCACGCTTCGGTCTGGTACTGGTCTGGAACAGTTGAGTTACCCATAGGCCGTAATCTGACTGATTATTTGGTACATAGTTAGTTTAATTGTACATTTTATTGAATAAAGATATTTAAGAAGTTAGAATAAGATCTGTAACTTTTATTTATTATTTATTTATATATCCATTCAACTCCAACTCACAGGCGCAATCCTCACGTATAATATTCCCGTAATTTTCGAGCCCATTGGCCGGGAAAATATGAATTCCCCGGCTATAGCTCAGAGCTTAGAGAATTAACATGATGAGTGTACACGACACATACCTATAAATACCTATCTACAATGTGTAATCAAGAGATGATACGCATTTGATTGTTGTATACATCTTACAACTGAAGTTATACATCAAGTGGAGATTAATTTTATTATTTTAGGTATTTTAATCTTCTGTGAGCTGGTGCCCATCGATATCAGGAAGGTAAAATATTGTGCTTGGTGTGGTTGATGGTAGTAATTCTAAATTGTTGTGTTCAGGCATTTATAGATAAGAATAGCCAGTTCCTCAGAATTAATCCCAAGTGAAGTTGGTCTCCACCTTCGGCCTTATGTTAACCTGGTGAGATGAAAGCCAAGCGCTGTCCCGTTGCATAAAAATAATTCTTAAGCTGACTGTTTAATGAACCTGTGGCGAACGCCCATTCCATAATCTAAAATCAAGTACTTAATCATTATTTGTCCCCAAACACAATATGTAGGATATGCATAGAATATGCGTGCCTGGTCTAAGTACGTACTTTTTTAATATACGTACTCAGGGTGTATTTTACGTATTGTGTTTGGGGACAAATAATGATTAAGTACTAGATTTTAGATTATGGAAAGGGGTTTCGCCATAAACCTACGAATGAGGTACTGGCGATCAACTTACCTAAACTAGCACCTTGTTTTTAGTAAAGCTAAAGTTGAATTTGAAGTTGGTTCACCAAGAAACTTAAAGAGCCGCCTCTGTGGTCTAGTGGTTCAACCCACCGATTTCAGATCCAGAGGTCTCGAGTTCGATCCCCATGGGGAGTACAATATATTGTGCTTTGTTTGGTTGGTGGTAGGATTTTTTTTAGGTCCGCCTGGCTAGCTACCACCATCTTACCTAATTCTGTCGCCATAATAACAATTCTTAAATTGTTGTGTTCCGGCATCCAGAGGTAAGATAGCCAGTTCCTCACTTTGTTGAGGATTCCGGGTGAAGTGCGGCTCCATCTTCGGCCTTATCTCAACTTGTTACCAGGTGAGATGAAAGCCAAGCGCTTCCACGTCGTACAATAAAAAAAATAAAAAATAAACTGGACATTTTATTTATTATACAAAGCTTAAAAAGTAAATACATAAGTACAGCTGAGCACACAAACACGATTACCTTAAACTAAAATTCAAATAAATTATATCCCTTGTTATTTCGCTTCAGCCGTGAAAGTTACGGGCATTCTTAAAATGTTATTTTTAGTTTTTGTACAACAAACTATTTCGCTAATATTTATTTATATGTCATGAAATCGATTCGCAGGAAAGCGAAATTCCCACGAAAGTCAACAGCAATAATTACAATTCAAACGAAGCAAAGAGACAGAGGGTGCTATGCAAATTGGAGCCTGAGTCGTGACGTCACGTGACGTCATTCACTGCTCAGTCATGTCACGCTGAGTTCTCTTTTTACTCACACTTGACCAAACTGAGCGGTTTTTGCGTTGCGTTTAACGCGGCAGAAGGTAACGTACCTTTAATACTAGCCGAGTAATTAACTCTTTTCCTTCCGTGTATGACGTGTGAGACTATATGAGTTTGTATTTATTTATATTATTATATAAAACTATTATAACTTGATGATTTTGACCATCAGTTTTTGCATTTTCATAATTACTTGATTGCCGTCTGCATCACCACATTGTTTACTTTTTGAAGTGAACAATGAATAAAACGAAAAAGCATGACTAATAAATTACGATTTGAAAACTAAAAAGAAGACCGACTTCAATGAATAATATGATTCAATTTCGTTTACCTAGATAACGTATTTTTTTCCAATTATTTTGATGACAGATGAACGGACAGACAGACGCGTGATCCTATAAGGGGTTCGTCTTTTCCTTACTTTTGAGGTATAATAGCCAAACCGCTTCAAGTGTGCCTATAATATTTGAAGAGTTCCCTGGATTCCTCCAGGATCCCATCAGTGGATCCTGACCTAGTGGCAATGGGAGCCCCTGTGAAGTATTCACCTTTCTTTCATTCCCTTTTAAACAAAAATATTTTTTTCCTCATCCAGGTGTTATAGCGTAATCGGGTAACATACATTTAAAAAAAGTGTCCGACAAATTAGAACCTTCTCCTTTTTTGCAGTCGGTTAAAAAGAGACAATGTTTCGCCTTATCATAACTTACAATAAAAATATAAAAAGCATATATATCCATAGGATTTAACCTGCGGGGAATGAAATCGCAACGAAATTAGCGCTGAGTGAAATAGTGACATAAAGCACTGTTAATTGGCTATTGCAATTCCCAGCCGTCTACCAGATCACGACTAAAAATCGCAGCAAAATAAGCGAAGAGTGTGACTATAAACATAGAGCTCTGTTAATTGGTTATTGTAAGGCTCCCGTAGCCTGCGCTCATTACCAACGACAGCATGCTGACGCTGAGTGCTGACTGAATGCTGACAGGCCAGTGACTCGCGATGACACGTGGCGCGGCTCACTAACGATGTGATATGAATGGAGTCGGGTGATCGCGCATGCTTACGCACGATTGGTGCAATAATTTTATATCATTGATTAGAATAGAATAGAGTTTATTTGCAACAACAATCAATAATCATACAAACTTGTAGCAATAAAAACTAGAAAATATAGTAAGATAAGTAAATGTCGCTGCAAAAGGGTCCTTACTCAGCATAAAGCAGGTTGGACAAAGACAAGCTGCGCTGATCTTCCGTAAGAACCGTTTCCATTAGCGGACAAAATAAACAAACAAGTTAGAACATTTTAGAAAAAGCATGCAAAAAAAAAACTATAACAATTAAATCAGTGCATTTAAAAATAATCATAATAATAAAGAAATCAAACATACCTAGTGATAAATTAAGCAAATACGCAATCATCAAAAATTTACAAAGTACATAATTTCAAAAGCAAAGATATTTTTTTAAGTAATTACAAATATCTTATTATTATTAGTTATACTATGGCTTGGACAAATTATAGGTAAGTCTCAGAGTGTATTTATTTATATATTAATAATTAAGTTAAATAAACGACTATAATTGTTTGATACCTACATACCAACTTTGTAAAAAGAAATTAGTATCTATTAAGTATTTGTTATCTGTCAAATTGGTTATTGTAACTACGGATCTACCTACCTACTTAATTTTAAGTTAATAATTAAGTACTACTATAAGTTATTTTTTTCATGTAGGTGGCTTTTTTGTCTTAATGTCTTCAAACCGACAATATGTATATTTCACCCGGTGGTTGGACAGTTTTGGGTGATACGCACGGCAAACTCTTAGGTCAGCTGATAAATTTACTCAGAATTTCCCTATGTATTCACCGTCCTTTCTTGATTATTCCTTTTTGTTGTTGCTTGCAGGCTCTGGAACAATATTCCGTTTGAAATAAAAAATGTCGATTCCAAAGATTGCTTAAACACTCGGACTTGTGAACATTAACTAGTCATCACTAACCTTTGCAATTTTTTTGCCCACATTGGTGCATATCTAAACCTTTATTTTCTCTGTCCATCCAACTCAATGGTTTCTTGGAGGGAGCGCTTGCAGCAATAAGGCTATATGGTTTATATCAGTGTCGCTTAGATTATTATTCTTTAGCAGAACTTAGTTGTTTATTGTACATGGTTAACAATAAAGAGTTAAATAATATGACATATATGACATTCATTAAGATACCTAGGTACATAACTACTTGTAATCTTGATCTTGATAAATTTATATTTCCCTTTGAACATTTTTGATAATTTTTTGATGCTTAGATTATGTTTTGTTTGTAATAAACAAAACAAATGGTGTCTTGGAGAGATCGCTTTCAGCAATAAGGCCGCCTATGGTTTATACCAGTGTCGCTTAGATTATTATTCTTTAGCAGAGCTTTGTTGTTTATTGTACATGGTTAACAATAAAGAGTTAAATAATAAGACATATATGACATTCATTAAGATACCTAGGTACATAGCTACTTGTAATCTTGATCTTGATAAATTTATATTTCCCTTTGATTTTTTTTGATAATGATTACAAGCAAAACATAATCTAAGCATCAAAATACAAAAAGGGCACCCTTGGGGATCGACACCGCAATGTAACGCAGCTGCATTACCTTTGACGTTGCATTAAACTCACCTCTGCTTTAAATAAACCGGCTAAGCGTGGACACGCACAGAGAGGATTCCGAGACACATTATAAGGCAAAAATCACGTTTATTCTCTTAAGATTTGCTTAACTTCATGTCATTTTATTTTGATTAACTGCCTCAGTGGTCTAATGGTTCAACCCACCGCTTTCAGATCCAGAGGTCCCTATTGATCCCCAGGGGGAGTGTTGAAGTGAGAATATTATGCTTGGTTTGGTTGGTGGTAGAACTTTGTTTAAGTCCGCCTGGGTTGCTACCACCATTTTACCTAAATTTGTCGCCAGAACAAACGTCTTAAATTGTTGTGTTCCGGCACTTCGAGGTAAGATAGCCAGTTCCTCAGTTTGTTGAGGTTTCCAGGTAAAGTACGCCTCCATATTCGGCCTTATCTTAACTTGTAACTAGTTGAGATGAAGGCCAAGCGCTTCCCTGTCATACAATAAAAAAACAACATTGATTGTTGTTTTACCTACTCTGTGAACATTTTAACTGTCTAACTATTACGGATCATAAGATGCAGCCCGCTGATAGACAGAAAGACGGAGGCTTAGCAATAGGTCCCGTTGACACCCTTTCGGGTACGCAACCCTAAAAATGAGCCATCAAGGCATTTTCGAGTATGATTAGTCTCATCCAGCTTTTTAATCTTCAAAATGGCGTAATGTTTCATTTCACTTCTTTTATCTTTGATACATCTATCTCAGATCACAGGGCTTGTTAAGGCGACGCGTGCTAGACACGTGCTGACGCCAAAGTGTACTAATTGATAATACTTGCCCTTAATTGTCCCCTTTGGCGATGTAGATGGGAGGTGATGTGGAAATAATTTTGCTATATAGTCACACGCAGTATGAAATTGCATAAATGTAAAGTAAGTACATTATGATCTAAAATAAACTAGCTAAATCCATAGCGACCCTTGTTTGACTGGTTTAGGAAAGAAATGGGTTATTGAATTGGTTTTAGATACTTCTCGTTATATTTGAAACCGCCAATTGAAAGTATCAGTTACAAAACGCCATATCAAAGGTGAACTTCAGTCTTTCGCAAACCTTTTTATGAATTTCAACGACGGAACATAAAGGTCTTAAATCTTCCCAACTTTATGACATCACTCAATCCCATTCCAAAACGTAGGTAAGTACCAACGAGCAAGCCAGTTGTATTTCATATTTAACCGTAGGGAGTTCCAACCGCAACCACAAGCTTGCTACAAATAGGATTGCCGGCCAAATCTGGACGCCCATCTGTGCCCAAATCTTACAGAGGACACACTGCCCTTTGTAATAATAGAATAGAATATAAAATAGTTTACATGCTCAGTTGGGAGAAAATTAAAACGGGTGATGCCTCTATGCTGGGACAAGATGTAAACAGACAGAAAATCGATAAGACCATCGATTCCAAGGAAGGTGACCTTTCATCAGTCACTTTCGTAGTCCAGTGCATACGTGATCTCATGATGGTCTTATCGATTTTCTGTCTGTTTATATCAACATCCCGAAATGGGAATTTCGAGATGGATGTATGAAATAACGAGGATACATAGATAGTCATGAGACCTTGAAAGAAGCGAGAAAGTAGCGCCAGTGACAGAAATTTTGAGAAGTAGTAGGTTAGCGTGGTATAAATAATATAAATATTAATATTACAGGGCATTAATATCACACAGCGCCATCTAGCCCCAAACTAAGTATAGCTTGTTATATGGAAACTAGATTACGGATAGAAAACTTAATTTTGAATTTTGTAATTTTTTTTGTGAATACATACTTATCATACAATACAACACCCAAACATAGAACCAACATCTATATTCATCACAAATGTTTGTCCTGGGTGGGAATCGAACCCACAACCTGCAGCGTAGAAGATAGAGTTACTAACAACTGAGCTATGAGGCAGGCGGGTATGGTCATGTGATAAGGAATAAAAGCCATGTAACGAAAAAGGTCTTGAATATGAGCGTGGATGAATATAGGGGTAGAAGTAGGCCGAAGAAGAGATGGATGAATTGTGTGAGGGTCGATATGGGCAAGAAAGGAGTGTGATGAGATGACGTCCGATAGAGGAGAGTGGAGGAAGAAGACATGATGTGCCGACCCCATCTAGTGGGGGATAACGGGCAGGAAGATGATAAAGGCGTAAACAGACAGATATATACCTATGATGATAATCAGTTCATAAATACAAAAGACTTGTACCCAGGTGAAGGCCAAGCGCTTTCCCGTCATACAATAAAAATAATATGTGTGTCCATGTATCCCATCACAGGAATACAAGTATATCTTTATATAGTTTCTATCCTCATCCAGTTTAATTAGCCTCACAGTTCAGTTGGTAGCTATAAAGCATAGCTACCAACTGAACTGTGCTGCTCTGTTCGCTGGTTCGAATCCCACCCAGGGCAATCATTCGTGTTATGAATACAGACCATCGTTCTGTTCAAAAAAAGAGTATTTAAGCATTCATATTTACCGTAATCTAGTTCCTATGTCACAGGCTTCGCATTGGGCTTACTAGATGGAGTTGTGTAAAATGTCTAGTAATATTTATTGTTGATCAATAAAAAACAAGGTTATGAAACTTCATTGCAGTGTGTCCCCAGTATTATGAGGTCGTTAAAATTCAATTGTTGCCTCCCCGCTGGCTCGCCAGGAGCCCTCTATTGATGTAATAAGTCCATTGAGACTGCATAATTGCAAATCATTTGTGGGTTTTTGTCGTACTTGCCCCAAAATACATTACCCCCATAGTTTGGGGTACTTTGGGTACTCTATTATGCGGTGTGAGTTGCAAATTTAGTAAATCGATACAGATGTTACAAGCGTTTTTTTACAATTGAAATGCCCGGAATTTAACTACCTCTGTGGTGTAGTGGTTCGTTCACTGGTGTCAGATCCCGACGTCCTGGGTGCAATCCCCAGGGGTGTACAATATATGGTTGGACTTTGTTTATGTCCATCTGGCTTGCAACCACCATCTTACTAATTTTTATTTCTAAGGTCGGATTTACTTCGGAGGGCACCGGCTCCCCACGGACCCAAGGTCTCCACCCCAAAAGGCTCAAATTGGTAAGCTCTGTCGAGACCACTATATTTGCGCCTTTTGTGATCCTCGGCCGAATCAGCCGCCGCACCAGCCCTAACTGATGTCCCAGGCAGATGAGATGGCGTGGGTGTCGACGCAGGTAGCGTCCCACACCAAAGGCCTACCCATTTCCCAAGGGACAAGAGTCATACCGTCGGGCCGCTTACCATCATCACGTAACAGACCATTCGGTTCAAGAACGGCTGGCACATTGACACTGGTAAAAGCCCGACGGATAATGTCATTAAGACTTGCGTGGCGCGAAATCCTGCCGACAGACGCCGTGCACGAAAGTCCGTGAAAACCAAATTGATTTCCGGTCGCACCGCACCGGCACTGGTGAGAGGCGTAGCATCTTGCACCCAACCGAAGACAAGTGGCAATACGGAAAGTTACAGGATCCATAAGTGTACCGGTATTGTGAGATGGATGTGCTTGCAGCCAAAGACCTGATTCCCATTTTGAAACAGCTAAGAGACGAGCACGATCTGTGGAGGTTGAGCACGTATGTAATAGATAATTCCGTGTCAACTCGCACAGAGACCCGTCCCACTGCCGTTGTGCCGAAAGGTGTTTTGGGGGATCGGTATTAAGGCAAGCACTATCTTACTTAATTCTGTCACCATGACAAGAATTCCAAATTGTTGTGTTCCAGTATTTAGAGGTCATTAATCCTAAACCGACGAGCATGGATGAAGTTCGTGATGAGTGTGAATGAGACAAGGGGCGTAGCAAGTGGAAATTCGTTGTCTCTGCCTATCCCTCTGGGAAACAATCGTGATGTGGATACTAAACCTTTTTAAAAATATTATGTGTATTTATAAAGTGTATACACGTACATAGTTCGAACTATTTTCTGACAATGTATGACTCATCAGCCCCTCGGTTGGGTCAATGTCGTATCTTCACAAACAAACTTGTTGCAACTCCTCACTCACAAATATGTACTGATTCTTATTTCGAAAGTGTTAGGGTTCAAAATGCTCTGTTTGTTTGTTTACCATCAGTAAAATCGATAGACTGGATAAGTTAATGGGGTGGACATGGAAAACTACGAAGAGAAAGAAAATTGGCTCTGATTAGATTCACTGGATGTCATAAAAGTGTCTTTGAAATGCGAGTCTATAGGTTTAATAGAGCTATTAACTTATCAATAAAATTCAAATTGATGAACTCGCATGTGTCGTCCACAGTTGGGCATGATTTCGTTTTAAAGACGTTGTACTTTATTGCACACAGAAATAAAAGTACAAGATAACTTAAAATTAAAATGTACGGTAAAGGCGAGCTTAAGCGTAATAAGAGTTTTCTTTCAGCAAACCTAGGTAGAGATAGAAACAATATTTAAATATCATGATAAAAGTGTACAGTTATGTGGGTTAGCTCTCGACCTCTATCTAGGTTTGTCTAGCTCTTAAAAGATGAGGTATATGATGGAGCGAGCTTACCCAGAAAGCACTGACTCTCCCGTGTACCAACACCTAACCGCTTGGCGCCGGATTTCAGCAGGGTGGTTGTTAGACAATTACGAAAATAATACTTGTATACTTTAACAGAACTACTACTTACTGCGTTTGTGTATGTTACGTGTGTGCGTGTCCAACTCGCACTTGGCCGGTAATTTTTTTGGTAGTGATGGGGACTACATCCCTAAGGTTAGGCGCAGGCTATGTCACTACTCTTTTACCAAGTTCAGAGATATTCTGATACACATAGAGAATACCTGAACCACAGATGGTCCGGGTATTTTTGTTTCTGTGTATATGTTTAAAGCTACCTATGAACCCACATGTCTGCAATTAAATAAAGTATAAAGTAATAGCTCCGAAGGGTTGGCACCACTAAACAAGGGGTGTAAAAAAGTACAATAATTGCGCACACCACCCCTACGCACTGGGGTGCTAGAGGGCAATCATTTGGGGCTCCAACTACAAAATGTAAGCCAAAAACAGTTTTTCGGCGGGTCCTCGCTAGTTAAAAGGCTTTCTCTAGAATACAACTTATTGAATGCTAACGACTTGCACACCGTTTGCATGTGCCGAGCAATAGTTCGGACGTGCCTCTGACTACCCTCTAGTCTAGTAGGTGATCCTCATAAGATCCACCCTCTGAGTAGTGATCAGAGGTAAATCCTCGGAGGAGAAAAAAACCTGAGCCTATTAATTTTTATAATTTTTTTAGAAGTTATTAATCTCCTCCTTTTCACAAAGACAGTTTATTTATTTATTTAGACACATAAAAAACACAAAATGTTTGTTAATCTGAGACAATAACGGTCAAAGAGGCAAAATATGAAACTATGTCAGACGGAAGTTTAAAAAACACATGTTAATAGCGCTTTATATCTATCTTCATTATTAAAATAGTAGCTAGTAAAAAAAAACATTGATTACTGTTACATTTTTATGTATTTTGTACAAAGGTTTAGCACTCTACACACTCACCATCTTACCTTATTCTGTCGCCATAATAACAATTCTTTAAAAAAAAAAAAAAAAACAGGCATTCAGAGGTAAGATAGCCAGTTCCTCAGTTTGTTGAGGATTCCGGGTGAAGTGCGCCTCCACCTTCAGCCTTATCTCAACTTGTTACCAGGTGAGATGAAGGTCAAGCGCTTCCTCGTCGTACAATAAAAAAAAAACTCGCTTCCAAAATAAGCTAAACAAGCTTGTTCTAAGCAAAGCGTGCTTCCCATAATAACAAGGCAAATAAAAATTGGTGCAGTGTGCTCATAAATTACTAAAGTGTTTACTTACGATAGCATTCTAAGATAGATACAGCAGCACTGCAGTTTTCTTCTTGTTGGCTCAGGACAGTTTTTACGGTTTTCATAAAATACGTGGCACAATGAAAATCGTGTGAAAACCCATCGCCACTAGCTTCCGTGACAGCTGTGATAGCTTGCACAGCTATCAATTTTACATGATGGTGGATCGTGGTGGATGGTATAGGCTGCAGCGGTGGCTGAAGTAAGGCTGTGCTGTGTTGATGGTGGGACTTTGTTTAAGTCTGCCTGGCCAACTTCTACCATCTTACCAAAATCTGTTGCCATGACAACAATTCTAAATTTGTTGAGTTTCGGCATTTGGGTACGATACAGTCGCAACATTTTTTAAAAAATCTTGCAAACTATCGTTGGATCAGTTTTTGTGTATTTTAAATCCATATCAAACCAGTTCCGCAAATGTTGATGATTCCGGGTGGAGTGCGTTTCCACCTTCAGCCTTATTATAGCTTAAAACATCCAAGGCCAAGCGCTTCTCCGTCATAAAAAAATAAACCTCTCGACTACTAAATTTAAAAAACAATACCTACTAAACAAAACCAGTCAAGAGGCTTCCAATTCACCTCCGTTGGAATACTTATAATCCTACCTTACAGGAGTAAGGAATATATTACTTATAGGAATAAGAACAATAAAAAAAAAACATTCATTAATTCATTCATTCACATTTTCACTCACCGATGTAGTTTGTACCATCCACCACGATTCACTATAAGGAGGTAAAATTGATGTCAATTATCATTCTAATATCACACTTGTTTGCATTCTAAGCAGGCAACCGCTTCCTCTCTAAATGCTACCTTATGGTTCCGCCATGGTGCCGCTAATTCTCGCGCTTAACCTCATTTGCAGCTTATTTAACGGCTTAGTTGGTATTAGATGGCTATGGTATCAGATTAATGTATTTACGTTTTCTTACAAGCATTTTTTAGAGAAGAGTGAAGTTTTTGAGCTTTTCTTACCAACTTTTAAACTTAGGAATTGAAGTTAGGTCTACGTTAGGGCATTTTTCTTTTACTTTTACTTTAATCAGGTCTTGCGTTTTAACTACCTCTGTGGTCTAGTGGTTAAGCCCACTGATTTCAGATCCAGAGGTCCTGGGTTCGATCCCCGGGAGCACAATATTGTGCTTGGTTTGGTTGGTGGTAGGACTTTATTTAAGTCTGCCTGGCTAGCTACCAACATCTTACCTAATTCTGTCGCCATAACAACAATTCTAAAATTGTTGTGTTCCGGCATTTAGAGGTAAGATAGCCAGTTCCTCAGTCTGTTGAGGATTCTGTGTGAGCAGTGGACATCAATGGGCTGTTGATATGTTGATGAGTAAGTCCCATTAAATATTTCAAAGTATTCTCTTATATCTTCGTGCTCGGATTGTACAACCCACATACTTTTTAGCACACGGATAGAAGGCGCGCCTAAATGTGACACAAAGTGAAATCAAAAATTAATAATGTATTTATGTCTTTACAAGTTAAATTATTTAAACCAGAGGTGGACCTCTGTTAAGTTTTAGTAAAAAAACCTGTGTTAGAAGAGGGGACCCTTCTAAAGGTCTTATCTAATAGACTTGAAGTAAATTTGAATTTAATAACAATGCAGTTCTGTATTAAGGAAACAACAAAAGGATATATGTGATTTTCCGGCAATGATTGTGCCTATGACGTCATTCCGTGACGTGCTGGTGGAAGTTAAGGGTCGCAGTAAAAGTCGCATACTTAGAGCAGCATAGCCAGATTGATTTGCGAACAAACCCATCTTACAGTGTCATTTTGCATTTTTAGAGTTTTCGACGAGTTACCTCACGAATATGACGTGTGGAATTCAAAATTCGAATCACCTTACTCTCTAGGGATACAACTATTCATACAACTTTACCTCCCTTGGGAGATAATGCGAAATTATCTAGCTAGGCTAGCAAGGCTAGTGAATAAGGGTGCAATATATATATACAACCGTTCGAACTATATATATATAGTCTGACGGTAGCGATTTGTTGTAGCGAGTGTTTCATCCATAAGCCCTAAAATCTACCTTATTATCCAGAAGGATATATTTTTTAATACATTTTTTTTCCATAGGTACCTAGGTATATAATTCTTTTCATCTTATTTTTTTTTCAAAAATTACTTTGTCGAATAAAAGAAAGTATAAATACTTTAAAAAAAAACCCTCACAAAAAAGAAAAACGAAAACCTCCGTGGGCTGCATGAAGCTCGCGGCACTACAAAAAAACTAGTTTTATTACAAGCGGGAACATGTAAAGGTTTGACTCTGACCGGCTGGTTATCTCACCCAGACTGGACACAAAATATGTATCTCTTAGCTATCTCAATACCCCAGAGCCGAGTCCAGCAGTAATTGGGCGATGTCGGGGGATAAGCGCGGATGCACAGATACTGTCGAAGGCAAATTGAATTTACTATTTATGCAACGGAATTTTGTATGTGAGACAGATAAAGCTTAGTTTTATGCATCATGGACACTTCTATCGTACCAGTTCAAAGTTCTATATCTAGAAAAATTGTAACCAAGTCATATAACCAGTTTTCTAATGTACCTACCTATATCTTCTATCCACATTAATGAACCAGGATCGATAGACATTGTAGCTCTGCCTTCTGCGCTGTAGGTTGTGGGTTCGATTCCCAAACAGGACAAATATTTGTATGATGAATATTGATGTTCGTTCTGTGTTTGGGTGTTGTATTGTATCTATTAAAAAAAACGTATGTAAGTATTATCCGTAATCTATTTCCCATATTACAAGCTTATGTCCATTATCATCATAACAACCCGAGAAAGTCCAGTACATTGAATGAGTCTTTCCCAAATTCAAAGTTCAAATTATAATCAAAATGAATGAATAACACGCAAAACAAAAAATGAGCTGGCAGCGTCCGTTTTCCTAGAAATAGGCACTTTCTGCGAAGGCTCGGTCGATCGAAAGTCTCATCCCTGCCCAGGTAGGCAAACCACTTAGTAAACGGCTTGCTTGCAGTTTAACTGACCTAAGTAAATAAAAGTGGGACCTTTGAAGGACTTTGTGGCTGTTGCGGGGATTTGATGAATGGAGGCGGCTCAGAATCACTATTTGTGGCGTTGATTGGGGAAGGCAGTAGTGGACGTATTGTGAAAGAAGAAATGTGTGTGAAGTAATTATAATTATGATGATAGTAATAAAACACACTTTCCGTCCCTCCATCCCATCCCCTCCATCAGTATTTACCGATGTGGCTTGTCCACATTCACCTTGGCTTGGCTATATCCGTCTTTGATTCTCCCACAGATTTCCACATTTCATATTTTATCACGCAATAATAAACAAAGCATAGTATGTTTTCAATTAAGTATTAGCAAAACCCTTTCATTCAAAGCTCTTTGATGTCAACAAATTGTGTACCTACACTTTCCGAATTCCGTTGAATCTATCCCTTTGAGGTCATCAATTGTAGGTAATGACGGCGCGATGACATAGTGTTTGTTAGGGTAGTCTGTAATTACCGAATCGGGGTAATTCTGTACCTACCTCAGCTTTTTGCTCGTTAGTTGAGGTGGGGTCACTATGTAAGCGTTTGTATTTTTATCTATGAAATTATTTATAGTACCGTACAGTCAATATTCACAGGATATCAATATTGAAGTACATTTTAGCTCATATATGTGGATTTATGAGGTAACTAGCTCTAAATTGACTTTTTGTGGCTAAATGGAGCTGTGTGAAATGGATGTCCTGATTTTTTTTTCTTTATTCGGTTAAATAACAACGATAATATGATAAAGATCAAAGTCTTCGATCGCAATTGGTTTTTAAGAGCGGGTTTTGGTTTGGTTAAATTAGGGTACACAGATTAGAATTAAATTTAGAAACAGAATGGGTTACAAACTTGTGACAATTAAAAGTACCTAAATTGAAAAATTATCAACGAAAGAAAAAATAACTTCAGTGATAGCTTGATCCTGAAAAAAGTTTTTGTCTGTATGCGCGTATGTGTGAGAGGATGTGCGGTGTGTATGCGGAGGGTCTACATAAAAAGGGAGGCTAAATTAGGGGATGATAATTTATGGACGATATTCTTTGGGTTCTGGAACCCAATTAATGATGTTAACCATATTTCATTTGTATTATCTGTGACCTAAATAATTGGTCAAATGTTATATACAACAAAGGAAAGTAAATTTATTGGGTTTACGAACTACCTCTTTTACATTGGCGCCATTAGCCATTAGTAGATGTAGAGAGTATCTTATTGTTAGTTCAAAAATAAATCGCTGATAGTAAGACTACACACGATCGCTCAATGTACGTACAGCGAAAACGCCGTGTCATCTCCCAGATTTCCGGAGTAAGGCCTCAAGCTGAAACGGCAATGGAATCTTCTGAGTTTGAGCTTTATTCAATTGCTCAGTATTTATTTTATTGTAAGACGGGGCAGCGCTTGGCCTTCATCTCACCTGGTTACAAGTTGAGATAAGGCCGAAGGTGGAGGCGCACTTCACCCGGAATCCTCAACTAGCTAAGGAACTGGCTATCTTACCTCTAAATGCCGGAACACAACAATTTTTAGAATTTTTGTTATGGCCACAGATTAGGTAAGATGGTGGTAGCTAGCCAGGCGGACTTAAACAAAGTCCTGCCACCAACCAAACCAAGCGCAATATAGTACTCCCCCGGGATCAAGCCCCCAGACCACAAATGCGGTTAAAACTAGTCTGTAACTGGTATAGAATCTGGATTGATATTTGGTTTGGATTACAGTTAATCCAAATAAACTATAACAAAATATCTGGATACGCAATTTTTTTTTTTAGTTTTTTATATTAACATTTTGTTATTGCGGTAAGGAGCAAAGAGCTGCATATCTACGTTGAAAGTCTGTTGGTTTGTTGTAACCACTAAAGATCCACTTATCTCATCATCATTATCATTTCAGCCCACATACATTTAACAAGCCTCTTAGCTCAGTTGGTGGTTACTCTGCCTTCTGTGCTGTAGGTTGTGGGTTCGATTCCCACCAAGGTCAAACATTTGTGTGGTGAATATAGATGTTTGTTCTGTGTTTGGATGTTGTATTGTATGATAAGTATGTATTTACAAAAAAAAGTATTTATTCTATCCGTAATCTAGTTCCCATATTACAAGCTATGCTTAGTTTGGGGCTAGATGGCGCTGTGTGAAATTAATGTCTGAAATAGATGCCTAAATTGACTGAGCTGCTTCCATCAGCAGCGTTTTCCAACACGCGAGAGCCTTCTTCGCTTCTTATTCTTTATTTATACTTTATAGCACACATACATAGAAATATGAAACAAGTTAACCTCGTATTAGAACTATAACACGGAACCTTGACATTAACCTCAACAGTTTTCCACCAGTGAATCCCAACAAGTAGTAAGGCAAGCTTAACTCTTTTTAGAGTTTTTTTCCAGCAAACTTAGGTAGAGACAGAAACAAGATTTTAAGTGTGATGGAAAAAAGTACAATAAATACATATAATATTCTCTATGACCCTGTTCTTGATTGCTAGCGTGAGACTAGCCCGGATAATAGGGTAGAGAGCTCCACAGCCTGACTGAGTTACAGTAAACCTCCACCACTAATTCTTAAAGTCATGTCAGTAACTTCGGTTCTCTAAAAGACATCCACATTTCGGATTTGATCACGTAGTGAAGCTACAAAGAACCAAGGATAGCTCTCGGTAGCTCACCTCATTAACACCACTAGCCCATAAATCGAAATTTTCACAAAATATTTTTGCTACGGGTTCCCAGCAAAGCGATGATTCCTAAAGCTCTCAAAACAAGACAATTAAACAATAACCTCGCTCAGGCTTAATTTACGACGTAGCGGGTCTTGTTCTCTGGGCGTGCAGACGCGTAACTTGTTGTGGCAACATTCGGGCGACTGGTGATTGTTGCTCTTAATATAAACAGGTCCGGTGAGTGTGATCTACTTCTCAGTGGTTTGGCGACCCCTGACAATGGGAACGCTAGCGGCTTTTGCTAAGTCAAAAGTCAAAAATTGTTTGTTCGTTAAGATTTTTTAGGGTCATTTTGAAACGTCAAATCTATCGCCTGTTCGGAATCGCGACCAGCACTCAAGAAGAAAGGCAGGAAACTAGGGCTGTGGTTACGGCTGAGTGATCACAAATCCTCCTGCAAATTTACGGGAGAACCATTGCCCTCTGGGAGGATTTCTCTATCGTAGACCTCATCATCATCCATCTCAAGGCTATCCTTGCTCTGGTATAGAACTAGACAAGCCAGAGGTCAAGAGAAGTTCTTCAATTTACCAAAAACATATTTTTTTTATTCAAAATATATGAATTTTAAGAGTAGTAGAAGCTCCTTGTGAAAGGGCTCGTCTGGAGAATTACTACCACCATAATTATTTCGGCCGCCAAGCAGCATTGCTGTGTTTCGGTTTGCAGGGCCGGTGAAATTACGGGCACGTGAGGCTTAACACCTTTATGCCTCAAGTTGACGGGCGCAATGCAGTGCAGTGTAGTTTATGTTCTTTGTGGATGTGACTTATGCAGTAAGGCTTTGTCATAGGCAAGAGATGCACTTAACACCAGGTGCGCTACTTGCTTGTCCCGTCGCCTAGTAGTATAAAAAAAAATGTTTAAAAATAAAAATTCTCCACTCAGATAGGGTCGAACTTTGCTTTTTTGAATATGAAATTTCAAAAGTTTGTTTGTTATTAACAAGATTTAGCATGTATGGGTTAATTTCTTTGAGCATATAAAAAATATTTATATTTTTCATCTTGGACCCTTGAGTATTTTTCCAAAGTTACTAAGGGCATAGGGATTTTTTTTTTGACGCCCCCCACTTTTAATAAAGTCACATAAATATATTTTGTCATAAAACCTTCAATATTCAGCCCTTATATAAACGGGCGTTAGTACATCCTTTTGTGGGACTTAAAAAAGCTGACAATCTAAATTTCCTTAAATTCACAATATGATAACATAATTAATAACAAAAACGGGTCTTCATTTCAAGTTATTAATTATGTATAATAATCTAGATAATTTAAAAAACGCTAATATGATAACAGGCTAAACAATTGCTGGTCTGCAAGTCCCCCTATTGTCATCGTCCATCCCGTCGCGACCTGCTTTCTTAGAAATCTCACCAACCGTCATTTGCACTTTTCCTCGAAGGAAAACACAATGAATGGATGAAAAATTAAATTTCATGAACAGTGCTTGGAACCACTGAGATAAGCTTACAATGATAACTTTTAATGAGATTTCGAAGAATAAATTCACGAAGAAAAACTTCAGTTCTGTTGGTCAGTAGGCAACTAAGATTCACTTATCTTCTAATTCAACCAGCTTTCTCCGAAGTTGGAGGATTTTGGCATAATCCCTGCGCCTGACAGGTAGATTTATACTCGCAGTAAAGTGACAATCCACTGAAGACACTGTTTGTTGGTTTGGATGTATTATTCATTCATTCATACATCCAAACCAACAAACTTTCCGAATAAGTATCCGAAACTACTTGTCCTACTCGTATTAAAAAAAGTCCTTAATATTTAGAATGAACTATCAGGGTGGACCATAGACAATAATTGTATGACATTGATGTGATTTTTGATTATAAATACTAAATTGAGCAGAGTGTGAAATTTTGTATACATTGATTTTCTGATAATTTAGAGAAAATAGAATGGAATACGGTTTGTGACTGTAAGAAACAGTGACAACCATAATCCATGGTTAGTATTATTTAAATGCACCTTGCGGTTGGTTCTTCTTTTACACAGTGAGTTTTTTTTTGGATAGTTTTATTTTTAGTATAAGTAAGTCAGTAAGATATTTTTGTAACGTCAAATCCAGAAGGAGAAAGCAGAGAACCTCGGGCTAGTTTTTTTCATTTGTTTTTTTTTCTCCGGACATCAGTCAAAAAAAAATATTTTGTGTCTCAGTAAAATGTATAGAGTCTGTGTAGCTTATTATAGGTTTAATACTTATTATAATTTTATTATAAGGACATGGAAACAGAATCTCTTTTCTGGAAATCAGTGCACCTAAATTAAAATTATTTAATTATTTTTTACTTACCTAACTTTTATGTATTCTAGTGTTTTGAGATAAAAAAAATCATTAATTCCTATTCATTCATTCTTATAACGATGTTGGCACAGCCACGGGTATAAGGTACCTAATTTTATATAAAAGCTAGAACAGAAACAGGTAGATTAACATTGAATTAAAATTGAGTTCAAACAAAATAAACATTTTTGATGTCTTTGACTCGATTCTAACGACTCGAAAGCAGAAACTTGTGATATTTTACAATATGGTAATTAACGTTTTTTGCCTAATTAGAGGTAAAAAACGTTAATTACCGAATAGCTCATTATGCCCATTAGACTTGAAAGAAATAATACAATGCGAAACATTCCATTTACTAATTTTATTTTTATTTGTAAGGTAGCGGTCTCAATGCAAATCTTCCTTGCCTCCATCATTATTTACCCACAAACGTCATCATCTCTGTGATTTACAAAAGATGTAATTTTCATAATTTGGTTAATTTAGATCTCAAGGCTTGCCTGGGCATTACCTGGGCAAAGGTGAAGTATTTGTTTTTTTTCTACGACGCTTCAATTGGAGGCGCACTTCACACGGAATCCTCAACAAACTGAGGAACTTGCTATCTTACCTCTAAATGCCAGAACACAACAATTTTTAGAATTGTTGTTATGGCAACAGAATTAGGTAAGATGGTGTTAGCTAGCCAGGCGGAATTAAACAAAGTCCTACCACACACCAAACCAAATACAATATTATACTCCCTGGGGATCGAAACCGGGACCTCTGGATCTGAAATCGGTGGGTCTGCGATAGCGCGAGCTTTCAAAAAACCGCGCTCCGTAGGAAATCGACGAAATGCTTTGCGTCGGACTTTGGCAGGAGATAGGATAGCAAGCTAGACCTTTGTATGTACATACCTACCGCCGTCGATAGCAATCTGCCGTAACTGTTGATTAACGGTCAACGAGGCCCATAAATTACACGGCCTTACATATTTTAGATAGATAGATAGATAGATGTAACTTTTATTCACACAAACACAAAAAACACACATACAGTAAAAAATAAACAACAGACATGACAGTTATGACATTATACATCAACAGAAAGGTATTTAAAAAAAAAAAAAAATACCGTGCCTACCTATTAAGGTTTCCTCGATAGTCTTTTAACTTCTTTTTAACGTCTTTTAACAGTCTTTTAAACACCTTTTAACATTAGCATCTCTCACAGCCCAGCTATTTGTACAGGAAAGGGAAATGCACCATTTCTGTGTATTGGCAGGAGGGTGGATTGGAAAGCACAATCATGTCCGGACTAAAGGCTGCTACACACTCAAAGCGGGGAAGAGAACTTTTATATTGTATTCATAAAGGAAAAGAAACGGGATATGCATCCAAATTCAACAAACCTCACAGCTCAGTTGGTAGTTGCTCTGTCTTTTGCGCCATAGGTTGTTCGATTCCCACCTCGAACAAATGTGTGTAAAAAATGTATTTGGATGAGTATTCTATCCGTAATCTAGTTCCCATATTACAAGCTTTGTTTAACTTGTTCTCATTTACAAAGGTAATTACGTACCTTTTTATTGCTTATAATAAGAGACTAATAATTGAGAGACTTCCAATCGGAAATCGGTTGGATGGAAACTGCACATTTGTTATTCGCACTGTACATTAGTGGATAGAGTACTTTACAAGACAGCGACTTGTCACTTACAAAGAAAGTTTTGCGGAAAGATTCCTTAACTAGATGGGACAGGCGAACATGAAAACTAGTCTTCGAAATCAATATGAATTCAAGCATGGCAGCGTTTTGTTTATCTAAAGGATATTCTGGCAAACTACCAACACTTATGTATGACGCGATACAAAGTTTTTATATACAATGACTAGAATTGTTTAAATGATTGTGTTGTGGCAGATTGCCAGTTCCTATCAGCCTGTTGAGGATCCGGGTGAATTGCGCCTTCAGACTTATCATAACTTGACATCAGGGTGAGATGAACTTCCACGTCAAAAAAAAACATTGCGTCTCAAAATACAGCATTTTATGTTCTTTCTGTTTTAAAGAACTGCAGATTATAGACATAATTTAGTACCAATCTTTTGAACTGTCTCCCTTTTTAACGTGCCAGCAGTACGGGGCTTAGAAGCGACTTTTCGACAATAGACCACATATATGTCGTCAAGCAAATCTTCGAAAAAAGCAAAGAATATAACATGCATGCTTATAAGCGTGCTTGAAGAAATTTTCCGACGTCTCAGCTGGGAAAATCTAGGTGATAAATATGGAGAAGTTGACTCACTTGAGATTTGCTGACGACCTGATAATTTTTACATCAACCAAAGAAGAAATCCAGCAAATTATTGGCAAATTGGATATTGAAAACCGGAAAGTAGGACTCAGCATGAATACAGAAAAAACTAAAATGATATCAAATGACACACAAGGACCAGTAAACATAAATAACAATATTATAGAATATGTCAACGAGTACACCTATTTAGGCCAAATAATATCAACAAATAACTTAATGTCAAAGGAACTAGAAATTAGGACAGCTAATGCGTGGAAAAGATACTGGTCTTTTAAGGAGATAATGAAAAACAAGGATACAAACATGTACTTCAAGAGAAAACTTTACAATAGCTATATTTTGCCAGTTCTAACATACGGG
This sequence comes from Venusia cambrica, assembly GCA_951394065.1. Lineage (NCBI taxonomy): Eukaryota > Metazoa > Arthropoda > Insecta > Lepidoptera > Geometridae > Venusia > Venusia cambrica. The sequence continues at coordinate 4,161,084 of OX596036.1, forward strand.
TGCCAGACTTGGGCGCTAACAAAAGCACATACCAAAAAGCTAGAAGTCTTCAAATCCGCCATGGAAAGAAGTATGCTCGGAAAAAGAAAACTGGATAAAACAAAAAACAAAACACTAAGAAGACGTACAAAAACAGAAGATGTTACACTTAAAATAAATAAACTAAAACGGAGATGGACAGGACATACAGTAAGGGGAAAAGAGAAATGGAGCAGAACTGTGATGAATGGGTTCCCGAAATACAATAAACGTAAAAGAAGGAGACTTAATAGACAGAATTAATGAATGATAAATAAAAAATCTTAAATACAAATCTTAAACATGATAAGACAACAGTAGCACAAATTTATGTTTAAGCTAACTATTTTGAATGAATTTTTGTGAGTTTGAATTCAGTCGTGCAACACTGGACTTTCCAGTTTTTCGGTTTAAAGAATTTATTTCTCATAAAAAACTTAGAATTAGTTCTCTTAATATGAGATATAAAGTAGTTAACATTTTCTTGGCTAGTCATTAGTTCAATTTACATTGTATATGTTCGAAGTCAGTGCAAACAGATTTTACTTTAATAGGTAGGACTACCTGTTACATCACAGGTACGTCAAATATTCTAACTTCAACTGATGGTAGGTAGATTATAAAGATGTTGTACTGAGTTAGACTTAGACTGGTACAAAGTAGTGGAACAGCTATCTACCCTCAATTTGGTTGCGATTTATAAATGTGTTTTTATTTCTGTCAGAGTTATAGTCTAGGAGATGGCAGTAATTATACATGTTATGATTACTATTATTCACCTTCTATAATTAGTAGTTACTTGTTATTAAGTTATGAAATGAATTTGTTTTAAACATTATTATGGTACAAGGAGATATTATTATCTATCTATAATACCTTACTTTTACTTATTAATTTATATATTAAGTTAAGTTACCTAATAGAACATTTGAAACGGTTTTTTTTTAGTTTTTCGGAAGTTTATGTGCGCATTTGACAGTTGCACTTGCTCAGACGGTGAAGGTCACATCATGAGGAAACTGGCATGTCCCTATGACCAAAAGTCCGAATGACATGACATGTCACTGGCTAGTATTCCGCGATGGGCTTGCAACCTATCACGTATGAATACAGCTACTTGCAAACCATGGACATGTGCCGAATATAAGTTTGGACGTGCCTCTGACTACCCCGTATTAGGTGATGCTCATAAGATTCACGCCCTGAGTAGTGATCAGAGGTAAGTAAATCTTCCATGGGAAAAAAAACGCGTTAGTTTATTACTCACCTATTACTGTAACTGGAAAAAAAGGTTATATTAATTGTCCTGTAAATATATATTACAGGACATTAATTACACACAACTCCATCAAGCCCAAAACTAAGCATAAGCTTGTAATATGAGAACTAAATTACGAATAGAATACTTAAATTCTTTTTTTTTCGTTAACACATACGTTTACTATATAATACATCACCCAAATACAGAACAAACATCTATATTCATCACACAAATGTTCGTCCTGGGTGAGAGTAGAACCCACAACCTACTGTGCTGAAGACAGAGCTACTACCAACTAAGCTGTGAGGCTTGTCGAAGTCAATATTGAAATTCCCAACATGTACCTACCTGATATGATAACTTACCGATCGCCACAGCTTTCAATATCCAAAGGAGGGTTTAAACCGAACATAAACTGTTTCGTGCCATTGACCATTGTTTATGCATGGACTGCGCGATTCACAAACACATAAATACCATCGGTATCTTAGTGGGGACTTACTATTGGCTCTCACGGCAACACTCATTGTAAACTTAACTGTAACGTTGATCCGAGGCAATACACAAAGATCTTTACTCCGTTCTTGGGTGAAAGTTTGTTAAATCAAATACTGCAAATGAAGTACCTTAACCGCTGAATATTGGAAAACTGTCATAGAAGAATGATCACTATCGCCTTTCTCCTTGTGTGGTGGTCGCGATTCTGAACAGGCGGTAGATTTGACGTTTCAAAATTTTCCTAAAAAATAAAAAACATTTTGATTTTGACGTTGACTTTTGACCAAAGGTTTTGAAGATATCTTGGTTGGTGGTAGGATCTTACGAGAGTAAGATCAGAAATCTATTGTTATCTATTGTTATTCACTAAATACGGTATGATACGGCCATTATCACCACGCTAAGCAGACAGATTGGTGCTAACAGTTAAAGTTTTGTTTAAACAAAAAAAAAAGCTGATGCCTTTTTGGTTGACTTTACGACATCCGTCTGGCTGGAGGGGTAGATTTTTAAACCACAACTACTAAGGCCCTTTACAGAGCACTTTTTTGAGAGCACTTTTCAAAACGACATCAACCTTTGTTTCATGCTGGTAAGGGCACATTACGTTAGCAACATGAGAAAGCCTCGAACACTGAGGTGAACAAAGAGAGTTCGAGATAAAAGTGCTCAAGTAAGGTGAGAAAGGTGTTACACTTTTATCGTTTGTTGATTACGTTCTATTTGAGAAATAATCTCCGTCACAAACCAGACATCAAACGAGATCTCAGTTCGGGGCGAACTACTAGTATATTATGTTTATGATAATGTGTGAATTCATGCACCGTTTTTTTATCCAGTGGTTCAGCCCTTGCTGAAGATGATGATGATGAGGTCCTTTGGAACGAGACTTGCCAGAAAATACCTGTTGCCTCTCATGATGAAGGTGTGACAACTTCAATCCGCATGAAAATATACCATTTATACAAAACTATGATTCCGATAGCTATTTATAACAAGCACCGTTGTAGTTTCTAAGGTACCGACTTGATAAAAACACAGAAAAGTGTTTTTTCTTCTTCTTTTTGAAAGACGGGGAAGTGCTTGGCATACATCTCAACTGTTTTCATGTTTAGATAAGGCGAAAATTGGAAGTACACTTCACCTTCATCGGAGGAACTGGCTATCTTACCTCTAAATGCCGGAATACAACATTTAAGAATTCTTGTTATAGCCCGTTAGCCCGCTCCAAAATTGCCTATGTCACATGACATCACGATAAAATGCATGGCATCGGGAAAGTTGTGCTGACCGAGAATCAAAGATTATCACACCTAAAATTTCCCGGAAGTTCAGAGAAATATTTCACTTCCGGTCAAATTTTTAAGATCTATTTACGTCATGTGACATTAGTACGATACACCTGGCATTATTGAGCCCTTTAAGCGTAGAGAGTTAACATTAGTGTTTCAGTTCTGAAGTTCTGAGGTGCCAAAGATGGCACCGTCAATTACCACTTTTTTTTTCTATTATACTCAGAAATTAATGTTTCTTAGGGCACCTTCCTTTTAAAAGACTATTAATGGCTATAAAGATCACATTGGTGAATAAAAAATTGGTATCGTTGACTAGTAGGCACATCATTATCCTTAGTTTTTCTAGATTTTTATGGTTTTAGATTAGTCAAATTTTATTTCATACTATCTGGGATATAGTTATATATAGTTGACTAAGGAATCTTACCAGAGAAAGGCAGCAGCTTCCTTCTTTGTATTATTTAGCACCTTTATTGTGATCCTGCCAAGCGTGGTGATAATGATAAAACCCATTAGCTTTGGAGGGGGCTCCGTCCAACAGTGGACAATAATGGGCTGTTGATGACGATGATAAAGTAAGTAAAAAGTAATTTAATTAGGTACGAAAGTAAAGTGAAGCCTACTTATAGCGGTTTTATAGTCCGGCGTACACGATTACGCTTAACGATAGTAGGGGATACTTCACGTCTCACTGCAAATCTGAATTATAAGATGGCACTAACTCTACGACAGAATTTATGACTTATCGTTAATTCTCTCCATTCTGTCTCTCTCTCGCTTGCGCAAACGTAATTTAATTATACCCTGTATAATTGACATTTTATTGCTTTCCATCGAATGGTCCAAATTATTACCTTTTTAGTGTCACTTTACTGCTATTCAGGACTTTATTAGATGTCAATAATTCTGGGTATAGAAACGAATAAAAACATAAATTGTGCCTCACTTATGCAGAGACTGATAAAGCAATTTTTTTTGTAGGTCTGTTTCTTTGTTTGTATCCTTTTCACGGCATAACGGCTGAACGGGTGGTAATGAAATTCGGCAAAGATTTAATGTAGCCTGGAGAATAACATAGGCTACTCTTAAACCGAAGTATTCAAATATTTTATATGGAAAACCAACAGCTGATAATCTTTCAATAAAAAAAACTCTAAAATGTTTATTTACTAGCTTTTCTTTCGTTGTATAACCTACGCCACCACGACGTCTCCGACACCCTATTTAAGAGTTGCGTGAGGGCATTAATACAGGATTCTGGGAAATATCTACACAACGATGGGAACAAAGATGAAAGAAAAGAGATGACCTAAACAAATGTTTAAAATCGGTTCTTACTATAGTGCAGTGTAGGGGTGCACTATTTCAGGGTAATGAGAACGATCTTTAGTGACTTTAACTTTAAACTTTATGTTCATTTAAAAGCTACTGGACTGATTATGATAAATTTATAAGTATGGGATTGGTCCCTCAACTCAACTCAACCGATTTAAAACATATTTTTTTGTATGAAAAGATATGATTCCAGATTGGTCTGGAGTCAAATCTTAAACAGCTCGTAACTACAAAACAAGTAGTAAGTAGCTGCAAGGCTCGTAAAGTCTGATACCAGAACTGTCCACACAAAGAAAAAAAGAATGAAAATATTTATTTACAAAAAAAAATACAAGTATTACTGCGATCAACACACGCCTGCCAAGCGTGATGATTATGGCAAAGCCCTTATAATGATGATGATGATGATACTGAAAAGGTAAGCAGTTCAATAAAAGTCTACTCTAGTGAGGTAATTAAGTTAGATATCAGTTATTTTATTTTGTTTTTTTCGATGAGTTAACTCTGGACGGGACCACGAGGTTTGCCTGGGCAAGAATGAGGTCTACGATGGAGCGAGCCTTCTCAGAAAATACTTGTTAACTTTCTCATAAAGGTGTTGTACATATATCTGTTTTGTTGTGCCAATATTGCAATAACATTAACTTAAACTGCATATTGCTACTATTCTTGTTAAGTTTTCAAAATGTTGATCACCTTGTTATCATTTTGTAACTTTTTTTGTACCTGTTTAGCATAGTTATTTCAATGTAGTTTAAGTTAGTATCTTTTTCCATGTGTTTAACTATCTAAACATACCTTGCATTTCTTACTCACTTTTTTAAATAATAGTTTTAGTTGTTATTATTATTACCTTGAAGTTTTATTTTGTACTTAGCATATCATCGTTTTTTATACATACAATATTCTATCCTAGCATAATTAGGTTATCGATTCACTCTTTGTACACGCTGTCATACCCTATAAATACAGGCGCACTTTGATCTCCGACTTGCTTTTAAAATATTTTTCTGTTTTTATGTCTATACTTTTTTTTTATTGTGAGACAGGGAAGCGCTTGATATTTATCTCACCTTTACAAGTTAAGATAAGACTGAAGGTGGGTGTGCACTTCACCCGGAATCCTCAACAGTCTGAGGAAATGTTCTTACCTCTATACGCCGGAACAGAACAATTTAGAACGAATATTTGAAATTCATTGACAAATAAACAGATATCATAGCCCCGAGAAAGTAAACAGACCCACAAATGAAAAGATCAGTTTACCCAAAAACCGGCGCGTTACGTCGATACTAATATTATATTCTGTGCCATTACCACGTCCGCAAAAAGCTTGGGGTCTATTCAAACTGTTATCACCGCTTATAGACAGGAGGTCGCGGTGATTGATATAAATGTGTACCCGCCTTATCTTTCTATTGTCACCAAGCCTTTGAGAACCCTGCTCTCTGTGGAAACTAGGTCGGCGTAAGGATTCAGCTTTAGGGGTGATATTTTGATAGCTGTTCGGGTCAGTTGATAGACTAATATGTCCGGTATTTTTATTCACGGTGATAGGTATACGAAACATCACGTAACTTCACGTGATATTTCCGATGTTTTTAGGTACCACATATATAATTGAAATACAGTGATCGCGAAGTAACGTTTTGGTGGAGCATAAATAATTTTGTATTCATCACACCTCACTACAAAACTTAGATAAGTACAACAAAAAATTAAGAACAAAAAAACTTACCTTTTAAAATGCAACGCTACGAAGTGAACTAGTTTTTGCAAGCTCAGGGTATCCTACCGCAAGAGCTAGCAAAGCCTAAATATTAAAATTTTTGCACTGTCTACTATGACATAAATGAATTGAAATTTTATCATTCACATTATAATTATTTGAAAACTAACATGAATCCTCCTTAAATAATATAGTATACATAATCTATGAGATTACGTACTCAACTACTTGAATTTATTATTTAAATTTATTTATATTCAATATATTTATATTCCTCCACAGATCGTGCTCGTCTCTTAGCTGTTTCAAAATGGGAATCAGGTCTTTGGCTGCAAGCACATCCATCTTACAATACCGGTACACTTATGGATCCTGTAACTTTCCGTATCGCCACTTGCCTTCGGTTGGGTGCAAGATGCTGCGCGCGGTGAGAGCACCAGTGCCGGTGCGGTGCGGCCGTAGATCAATTTGGTTTTCACGGACTTTCGTGCACAAGGTCTGCCGGTAGGATTTCGCGCCACGCTAGTCTTAATGACATTATCCGTCGAGCATTCACCAGTGTCAATGTGCCAGCCGTTCTTGAACCGAATGGTCTGTTACGTGATGATGGTAAGCGGTCCGACGGTATGACTCTTGTCCCTTGGGAAATGGGTAGGCCTTTGGTGTGGGACGCTACCTGCGTCGACACCCACGCCATCTCATCTACCTGGGACATCAGTTTTGGCTGGTGCGGCGGCTGATTCGGCCGAGGATCACAAAAGGCGCAAATATAGTGGTCTCGACAGAGCTTACCTATTTGAGCCTTTTGGGGTGGAGACCTTGGGTCCGTGGGGAGCCGGTGCCCTCCGGGTTTTCAAAAATCTTGCGGTATTTTGATTGAGGCGACACGTGACCCAAGGGCTGGCTCTTATTTAGGCCGGCGAATTAGCATAGCTATTCAGCGTGGCAATGCAGCCAGTGTCTTGGGCACGCTTCCGTCTGGTACTGGTCTGGAACAGTTGAGTTACCTATAGGCCGTTTGTAACGGTCCTTAGGTAATCTGACTGATTCCTTTATACATAGTTAGTTTAATTGTACTTTTTATTGAATAAATAAAGTTTATATTCAATATTATTGAAATACTTAAGTTTAAAATTGTGAAAAAAATGAATTATTATTATTATAAATTATTATTATTATAAATTATTATTATTATACATTATTATTATTATAAATTATTATTATTATACATTATTATTATTATAAATTATTATTATTATATTCAAGGCCATAATAGGAACAAAGTGAATTTGTTCAATTGCTCGGGGTCAGGTAGAGTTTAAATATTATTAAAATAAAGATTCATACATATTTTTTTTTCTTTTTTATTAATTATATGACGGGGAAGCGTTGGCATTTATCTAACACATCACCTGGTATTATCTACAAACTTATAAACATCTCTTACCTCTAAATGCCGAAAAACAACAGTTACAATTGTTGCTATGGTTTCATACTTAGAGAAGATCGTGGCCAGGTAGCCTTTCCACCAACCAAACCGAGCACAAATCTGTATACTCCTCGGATTCGAACCCGCGACATCTGGATCTGATACGTGGGCGAACCACTAGACCACAGAGGCGGTTAAAAAATAAATACCCTTAATATGTTAACAATAATGTTAAATCACATCATCATAATGATAAAAACCTATGATTATGAATGTTTTTGAAATCATAATGCAACAGAGTTACGTAATAGGCCAGGGCCCCAATTTTACTAAACCAATCGCTTTATTATGATAATGAAACCATTGTCATAGTGAAGCGATTGGTTTAGTGGAATAAGGTTGGTGTACAAATTATTGTTAAAATATTTAAATAATTTTCATTACCGGTTTTCATCACCCGCCAACCGTAAAAGGGTCACATACCGCGGTGCGCCAAAAGTTGCCAGTCAAAGGAACAATGTGAAGCCTCCGCGAGGCTTACAACATTTTTGTATTTGTAAAAGTTACATTTTGCGTGGCTTTGCGGCGGAATATTGGCGGGTTTTACCATAAAGGTCAAAAGGACTACGCTATAGCACGAAAACGTTAATTTGTTTTAACCACTAAGATATAATTTGGTTGCCCGATGAGGTAGCCTGGTGTACCTATATGGTTTTGCTATTTATGTAAAATTTTATTTTATTTATAAAAAAAACAGGTACGTAAATCTCATTAATATTTGCGCGTTGCGCTTGTTTAGTGGCTGTGAAAAATCGCTACAAGTGTACCTACAATATTTTAAGAGGCCCCTCATATTTTCCTGGATCCCATCATCACATCATGACCGGGACTATCTATGAAGTATAACTCTTTCAAACAAAGAATTTTCCAAATCAGTCCAGGCGTCTTCGAGTAATCGGGGAACATACATATCAAAAATAAAAAAAAGATTCCGACAAATTGAGAACCGTTTGAGAATTTTTTTTTGAAGTCGGTTAAAAACGTGTAATAAAGGTATAAGTAATCGTTCAAGATCATCTCTAGAATAACTGTACTTACTAACGTATCATCATCAACAAAATATTTTATCGCGGCATAACACAACCAACTTCCGTAGCACCATAGTTAGTTCAAGTTGCGTGATCTATCTTCGACTGCTTACACCATGAAACATGCTCATAAAACGCGCATTTTCAACAAAACAGGAAGCAGTGTAATAAAATAAAACCGGCCAAGTGCGAGTTCAAAATAAATGGGGTTTGAAGCATCTTTCAACACAAAATGCGTTACTTTTTCGAGTCTGACACACACAGCGCTTGCGGTTCCACAACCTCTCCAACTAAGCCCGCGGATATCGTAAAAGTCGCCTAAGATATATCAACAAAAGAAGAATCGTATTTAATATGGGAAGAACCCTCCAATTTTTGGAAAAGACTGACCAGCAGTGGACATTATTGTGATGTTACACATTAATATAAAAATACATATTTTTTTATTCTCTAAGTTTAACAATGAGTAAAAATACTAACGTAGTAAAACTTTAAAACTCACCATCCCGTAACGTTTTATTGTTTGCCTGGTAGCGTGCCTCCGCTGGTAACTTTTGGGTACAGAACCCTAACAAGCGCGTCTTTGCTACTTCAAGCTCAAAGGGGATTCCTGAATGGTAACGGGGGAATTACGTTCATGCAGCCTTCAGAGTGGAAATTGTTCGTCTTTATGAATTGCTTGCTTCATTCTACGGGACAGAGGCATTGTATAGCTTTAAATTGTGAGCTTTATCAATTTAAATAGGTACTTTTTTTTGCACGACGGGAAAGCGCTTGGCCTTCATTTCACCTGGCTACACGTTGAGATGTCGAAGGTGGAAGCGCACTGAAGTTCCTCGGTTTGTTGAACTGAGGAACTGGCTCTTACCTCTAAATGCCTCTACATCAAATTTTTTTGAATTGTTGTTTTGGCGACAGAATTGGGTAAGACAGTGGTAGCTATCCAGGCGGTCTTTAACAAAATCTTACCACTAGTAGTAGTACAAGTAGGTACTTGGGGATCGAACCCGGGACCTCTAGATCTGAATCACTAGACCACAGGCGCGGTTAACAGCTTCTTTGGCCCTCGTCTGTTTTTCCGCACTAGTACAACATTGTTGTCTTCAAGTCCAGAATAAATAGGTTCCTTTTAGGTAAGCGTGCTCACATCTTTACTTATTTTTAAAGTAAGCTTGTGGCTTTCTAAAAAAAAGCGTCTTGTATCAAATTAAAATGTAGGTATCTCCAAAACACCAGACCGCACCAGCCGTAACAAACTTACGTACGCGACAAACGAGCGACCCTAATCCGACACATTGCACGACCACAGCCCCCGGTTGGTGGTTTCAATTAGATTGGTACATTATCTTGTTCATCTGCCTCCCTACGTGCGTCTGCGATCTTTCTTACTGATAGTGAGTTGGCATGACGAATAGTGTTTGGTTTTGGTGAAGCCGTACTATTATTTATTCTGTGACTGATGTGTACGTACATTATGTACAGTCCCGGTGCTATAGACATAGACATTTATTTATTTACATAGACATAGACATTTATTTATATATATAACACACATACACAAACATAACAGAATGAAATTGTCAAACAGAAAAACACGAGTAGGTATTCAGTGAATACAGTTTTTTTTTATTGTACGACGGGTAAGCACTTGGCCTTCATCTCACCTGGTAACAAGTTGAGATAAGGCCGAAGGTGGAGGCGCACTTCACCCGGAATCCTCAACAAACTGAGGAACTGACTTACCTCTGAATGCCGGAACACAACAATTTTAGAATTGTTATTATGGCGACAGAATTAGGTAAGATGGTGGTAGCTAGCCAGGCGGACTCAAACATCACACCACCAACCAAACCAAGCACAATATATTGTACCCCATGAGGATTGAACCCGGGACCTCTGGATCTGAAATCGGTGGCTTGAACCACTAGACCACAGAGGAAATGGGACACGACTCAACATTATGCCTCACTGTAACACAGGTCAGCAATCGACCTCATGAAGTCATGAGTCCTCTGAAACTCTCCAATCTGAAACCTGAATCACTTCACTCGTTTGGTCAACTGGTCAACTTGGAGGTAGTGACGTGTGAGCATCACATCTACAGCCCATTAGTGTCCCCAAGACAGAGCCTCCTCCAAAGCTGGAGGACTTTACCATAATCACCACGCTTGGCAGGCGGTGATCGCAGCAACAGCGTAGATAATACACACAAAGAAGCTGATGCCCTTCTTCCGATGAAGTCCTTAGTCTTTACGATATCCATAGGCTGAGATGTAAGGGGTCCTTTCTCAAGCCGCCGTGTTATTAACTACATTATCTACGTAAGAGTTTTGGTCTTACATTTATTGGGAAAAGTAATAATAATAATTATTATAACTCATATAGGCTTAAACATTAACATTATTTAAAAACTACAAGAATAATTGCTGTGCAGGTGTCGCTCGCAACATCACCTTGTTTGAGGGCAGTCGACTCTACCAGCAATAATAATAATCAAACTCTCTTGCTCTTAACTCTCATGTCACACGATACATATCGGTTTTTGGGTTGTATCATATAGTACGTATGTATTTAGACAACAAAAAAAAAAAATCTAAAGTATTCTATTCGTAATCTAGTTTCCATATTACAAGTTATGCTTAATTTGGGGCCAGATGGCGCTGTGTGAAATGAATGTCCAGTAATATTTATTATTTACACATTTTTTTGGTCGCCTTTTGGTCGATTTTTGAGTAAGTAAGGTAACATATTTGTATGGCACCCAAAAGTTGGGGAATTTTGCTGTGGCGCTATTTACCGGCAAATTTTGATATTGGGCAGCAACATTCGATACTCAATTCTAAACAATTTCAAATCTATTTTTGACAAATTAATTATAAGATTAACCACCTCTGTGGTCTAGTGGTTCAACCCACCGATTTCAGATCCAGAGGTCCCGGGTTCGATCCCCAGGGGAGCAATATTATGCTTGGTGTGGTTGGTGGTAGGATTTTGTTTAAGTCCGCCTGGCTAGCTAACACCATCTTACCTAATTCTGTCGCCATAATAACACTTCTTAAAAAATGTTGTGTTCCGGCATTCAGAGGTAAGATAGACAGTTCCTCAGTTTGTTGAGGATTCCGGGTGAAGTGCGCCTTCACCTTCGGCCTTATCTCAACTTCTTACCAGGTGAGATGAATGCCAAGCTCTTCCACTTCGTCCAATGAAAAAAAAAATGGTTTGTGTATATCTTTTATTTCATCAACTATCTATGTATGTATTTTAACAAATTAAATATTTTCTACATTACTTTCTTTCTTTCGAATATGAACAAAATCGGGCTATAAAAGTCGAAACAAGACACATCTTTACGCAAAGTCCTTGCGAGGTCTACTATAGGTATACAGAACGATTAATAGCAAAAGTGTGCAATGTACAAAACAGTGAAAATCTTAGCACTCCGTAATTACAAGGCAGCACTTCCGCCCCATTAGTTAACACGAGTCGTTAAACTACTAATTGCGGTGTGCCGGACCCCGGTCTTGCGGACCCTGTTTTTGTGCCCAATTAGTTAGCCTCAGAATATTAGGGCACATTTATAATGGAGTCAGGTCATATCAGCAGACAACAAGCCTCATAGCTCAGTTGGTAGTAACTCTGCCTTCTGCGCTGTAGGCTGTGGGTTCGATTCCCACCCAGGGCAAACAATTGTGTGATGAATATAGATGCTTGTTCTGTGTTTGGGTGTTGTATCATATAGTACGTATGGATTTACAGAATTATTTAAGTATTCTATCCGTAATCTAGTTCCCATATTACAAGCTATGCTTAGTTTGGGGCTAGATGGCGCTGTGTCAAAATTAATATCTTGTATTATTTATTTTAATTAGTACTAGTAACAACCCACTCTACATACAAACTCATATTGGTGTGCCTAATAAATAAATAAATAAATATTAATGGACATTATTTTTTTACACAGCGCAATCTAGCCCCAAACTAAGCATAGCTTGTAATATGGGAGCTAGATTACGGATAAAATACTTAAATACTTTTGTAAATACATACGTACTATATTATACAACACCCAAACACAGAACAAACATATATATTCATCACACAAATGTTTGTCCTGTGTGGGAATCGAACCCACAGCCTACAGCGCAGAAGGCAGAGTTACTACCAACTGAGCTATGAGGCCTGGATAATGTTGTTATTTTATTTTTATTCCGTGTGTTTTACGTAGTAATATATATATTTATTCACTGTACCGGCTAAGGCGTGATAGTTAATTTATTTTTTGAAGTGAAAACTTCTTTATGCGCGTTGAGCACTTTTTGGCTGAACAAAAAACATGGAACACTGTCATCGTCACCGAACGCTTTCCATGAGCTATATCTATATGTGTACTGTGTACACAGGTTGAGTTTTTTCCAGGGCCTTTGAGGCCAAGTCTGAAACCGTGAAAGTTATCGAAAAATCTTATATGGTAATATAATAACTCACTTTTCCAGAAAAACTATTAACAAAATCTATTTTTTATAGTTTCTTTAATGCAGAACATTTTTTTTAAATGGAGCACGCAACTCCTAACATGTCTTTTTGATAACTCTCACGCTCTCAGAATTGGCCTCAGTGGCTCTGTGTACTTTTTGGGTTTAAGCGTGAAACTCGCGTCATCGTCACCGTGCGGTGTACCACTTGTTGGGTCACTTGACCTCAGGCTTGTAGCCCACTCCGACGGAACATAGCAAACCGTTTGACGCCGGACTTCGGCAGAAGGGTGTTCGCTTCTCAGGCGGACGTAAAGGTGCATAATCAAACAAATATGCGGGGGGCAGTCTTTGGGGACTGCCGATAGAAGTGAAAACGAAGTAACTCGTGAATTGTATCGTCGGTAAGATGGTGTTGACCCAACAAGTGGTACATCAAACGGAGTCTTGATAATAACAACATAATCCACAACAACTTAACCCACCTACAAATGGATAATTTATGCTAAAGCTATGCCATGTAAATAGATATACGTTTCATGTGTAAGTGCAGCCTGCTCTGACTCGAAATATAATAGTTTTAGACCTTTTGCTTTGGCTAATGATGCTGACTGACTCTGTCTGTGATGTTTGCATACAAAGCAAAAGGTATGATGAATAACTATGAGTTAGAGATTAGCCAACAGAAAAGGTGAATCATCGTTTTTCGTACTCACTTAATAATTTACTTTGTTTTCAGGTTTAACGACTGAGGAACTATTTGTGCTAGCGGCCTTAGGTGGCGCACCGCGAAATATCTCTGGAGGCCTACTATGAAAAACGAAACATGACATATCCGATCCGATTGCACGTTTTTCAAAACAAAATAGTCAGAAATTGTTTCTTTTCGTTCGTTATTACTTCTTTTCGGATCCAACGATGTTCGATTTTTATGTCAAGACTCTGTCGCACGCCTGTCATGCTGTATCGATCTATTGGCAGAGAGGAATCTCGGCATCATTAAGCCTGCAGGATTTAGAAAGAAACATCCACATCCACTTGTATACTTAACACACACTACGATCCAAATCGCCTGTCAAGTGTGGGAATTTAGGAAAATCCATTGCACCTTTTCGGAGAGGCCTATGTTTTTTTTTATTGAACGACGGGGAAGAGCTTGGCCTTCATCTCATCTGATTTTTCAAGTTATGATAAGACCGAAAGTGGAAGTGCACTTCTCCCGGAATCCTCAACTAACTGAGGAACTGGCTATCTTACCTTTAAATAATAATTAAATATCACGTAAATTTCACACAGCGCATTCTAGCCAAAGCTAAGCATAGTAATATAGGAACTAGATTACGGATGGAATATGTCTATTGTTTTTTTTTTTGTATTATACATGCGTACTATATGATACAACACCCAATCACATCACATAACAAACATCTATATTCATTACATAAATGTTTGTGTTGCGTGGGAATCGAACCCACTACCTGAATGCCGGAACAACTGTAAAAAAAACTGGTGACATAATAAGGTAAGATGGTGGTAGCTAACCAAGCACAATATTGCCTCCCTGGGGAGTCTCTGACACCGGTAAATGAACTACAAGACGATGGAGGCGGTTTAAACTTACACCAAAACCTAAACCTACTAACTAAGGACATCTGCCTGGGACATCAGTTAGGGTTGGTGCGGCGGCTGATTCGACCGAGGATCACAAAAGGCGCAAATATAGTGGTCTCGACAGAGCTTACCTATTTGAGCCTTTTGGGGTGGAGACCTTGAGTCCGTGGGGAGCCCTCCGGGTTTTCAAAAATCTTGCGGAGCTTTTGATTGAGGCGATACGTGACCCAAAGGCTGGCTCTTATTTAGGCCAGCGAATTAGCACAGCTATTAGGTGTGGCAATGCAGCCAGTGTCTTGGGCACGCTTCCGTCTGGTACTGGTCTGAAACAGTTGAGTTACCTATAGGCCGTTTGTAACGGTCCTTAGGTAATCTGACTAATTCCTTTGTACATATATGTACATATAGTTAGTTTAATTGTATTAAACTAACTTTGTGTCTTTTTATTGAATAAAAATACATTTCTACTAACTAAGGTATCAAAAACAAATACACTTTACACAAAAGGTTTATTCGCAATGCTCAACAGAACCCGTAAACAAGAATCTATTCATTAGCAAAGCCGTAAACTGGAGCGATCCTATCCAATAAGGCTGTTTACATGTACCCTATTCATTCGCATGTACTTGCACCCATTCATCTGCTTAGCGAGATTTGTGGTAATAGCCGAATCGGGACAGGGTCAAAGAAACTGGCGCCATGGCGTTTGGTGCTTAGACCTCGTGACTACTGGATGAGATTTGCAGGATAAATCAGGGCAGAAAACATGAAGGAAATCGAAAATAGAAATTCAGACAGAAATCAAAACGAACTTCAAGATCTGGGCATTAATCGTGTAATTTCACGTGGTGTATGTGCTATTTCAAGAAATATTTTCCGATATTTCGATGCGATGACTTATGGTGTAGTTATTGGTGTTAGTTTTATATCAACTAAAAAGTTACACAATTAATGTAATATATGTAGGTATGTAAAATGTATACACGTAGCTACATGTCTACATTTTACATACTCTTTTTTATGTACCTACTAGAATCCATGCACATGCAAATACTGAACTCCGTCTCTATTTAAACATTAAATTTCGCCAAGTCTTCAACTCTTTTGCGAGCATTTAAGCTTTAAAAGGGGCCCGAAGTTTTATCTCAGCGTATTGCTTTTTAAATGTTATTGAAAATATATAATATATAAACGAAAAATAATAATTATATAAGTTAATATAAAGCCTATAAATTCATAGAACCGCAAATCAAACAACAAAAAGTTCATGGATTGCAGTACTATTAATCAAAGTACTTATACGAATCACTCCGCTAAAAATTGGCTGCTGACCAAAATGTAGTTTACTACTTTGCTTTTTACTGCTTTCAAAATATACTTATACATATAAAAACTAGAGTTACCTACTTTTAAATCTAAACTTCAGACAGCTGACATACATATTTAAAATTACGTTTGCGACTGTCAAAGACAGACCACGGAAATCCCTTTAGATCTGAGAATGTCCACAAAAGCTTAAGAACTGGTACGAGTGCCTACAAAGATCTACAAAGGTCTACGAATGCCTACGAAGATCTACGAAGTTCTTAAAAAGCCTACGAACCTCTACAAAAGTCTTTGAAAGCCTACGAAAGAGGTCTACGAATGCCTGCTAAAGTCTACGAATACCTACGAAAGTCTACGAAAGCCTACGAAGGTCTACAAAGGACTACCAGCAAAAGCTTATAATATATTACATTATATACCTACATCAACTAAAGCCTATGGAAATCTCTGACAGTGACAATGTCTTTAACCGAGTCATTACCACACAGTCGGTGGAAAAGTCGAGTTCTCTAACCAAAATATACAGCTACATATGCGAGCATTACGTACACATATGATGCATATTCGCATCAAATCGCATATAATGAACTTAAGTCAGCAGACTTTGATACTTCTACAAGACAGATGTACCTTGTAGTCTGTAAGTTTTTAAGTCTTTAAGTAAACAGGTTCCTTTTAAACAAGTGTGCTCCTTCTCAAGCCACATCTTTACTTTCATGTGGTCAATCGCTTGGCTACCTCTGTTATTCTCCTATCCTAATAACACGCTAGGTAGGGTCGGCAATTGCTCTCCTCTTTCACTCACTCCTATCAACCGACAGCTCTGTATCCACGCCTTTCATATCCTAAGAATTATTTCATACAATATATCCATCTTCTTGTCTTTCCTCTACTTGACCAATAAAAATATATGAAGTCATACATACAACAAAAATTAAGGATAACATTATAGTCTCTCTTTTTTCAGTTCCAGATACCACCAATCACTACGCAGAGCGGGAAACTTTATTCTATTTAGATTTTCATAGAATAACGAAATTTAACTACCAAGCGTATGAAGCGATTTATGAGCGCTTCTTTGATAAATTAGTATAGTATTAGTGTATTTCTTATTTTTGAGGTAACTTGGTAGTTTTGACTTTCATATTCTGTTATTTTTTTCTAATTATTATTTTATTACCGTCTAAATCGCCTCACGTATACGTTTATTTTTTATTTTTGAAAACTTATAATAAGCCTACAGTTATCTAGCATTAATTTCTATTGTTTTCTTAGCTGTTAGCTTACCCAAAATTCTAAATATCTAGCACCAAACTAAGCATAGCTTGTGATATAGGAACTAGATAACGGATAGAATACCTACTTAAATACATTTTTTTTTTGTAAATACAAACATCTATATTCATACATCACAGATCACAGATCCTACAGCGCAGAAGGCAGAGCTACTACCAACTGAGCTATGAGGCTTGTCAAAAATAACCTATCCGGAATGTATAGGTACCAGAGCCTCGGTGACTGTCTGAAGACGGCTCGAGTAACGCGTTTGCATCGCCGTGTTATTTATCACGTATCGGAAACGCCTCGCGTACGCCGCCCTAATGCATTGCCGGCGTCTTGGAACGACTGTACACTTTCCTATACCGGAAAAGGAAGCGGATACAACGGTTTCGGAACTGGTTATATGCAGAGCCTGTATGTAAATGGCATACCACCAGGTTTTGCTGTTTTTTCACCGGCTTTCAAACACTTGACATTCAGAGGTAAGATAGTGAGCTCCTTGTGAAAGGGCTCGTCCGAGGAAGTACTACCACCATACCAATTTCAGCCGCCAAGCAGTATTGCTGTGTTCCGGTTTGAAGGGTATGGTTGCCGGAAAAATTACGGTATTTTATGCCTCTTGTTGACGGCCGCAATGCAGTGCCATGTAAGTTATATTCTAAGGCATTGTTATAGGCAGGAGTGCACTTAGCATCAGGTGGGTTACTTGCGTGTTCTGTCTTCTAGTTGTATAAAAAAAACAGTTCCACAGTTGAGGATGAAATGCGCTTCCACCTTCGGCCTTATCAAAACCTGAAACCAGTGAGACGAAGGCCAAGCGCTTCTCTATCTTCTATATCTATATATATCTATCTATACTTATAATAAAATCGTAGAAAAGCTGTGTCTGTACATTTGATATTTTGAAAAAAAAAATTATGCTACCTACTTAAAACACGCAGCTGAGCATAAAAAAGTTTTTAGATTTTTTTTCTGTTTGTCTGTTTGTTAGTGCACGTGTATTTCCGGAACGGCTTATCTGATTTAGATATGGTTTTCAATGATGTGTTGTGCATGTTCAGGGCAGGATCTGACGATCGATTTTTTCGAATAAATATATACATAAAAAAGTTGTGTTGACTTTAAATAATATCTCTTGCATTTTGGTTTAATGCATGCATATTTTATACCATTTTATTGGACAGGGAGTGTTAAGTTTTATTAAACGAATGATGTTAACCCCAATATTACACAATCTACAATTGAAAACCTGATTGAAATAAGTTCCGTACTTTCGGAGATTAGCGTGGTCAAAGAGACGATTTCGGCGTGACGCGTGTAATGTGATCACACTTTTGACTTCTGCTATGCTTACTCTAAGAAGTACTTCGAGTGATGAGTTAAAAATTCCTAGGAGATTTAAATTTTAACTAAGAATTTATCATTTTTAGTTGTAAAAGAGAACGTAAAGAACGTAACGAATGAAGAACGTAAGAAGTATTGTTGTGTAATCGCTTGGCTACGGAACATCACGGTACATTCTTCTGAAGGTAGTTTTTACCATTGCAGTTCAGAAATGTTAGTTTATCATCATTATCAATTCTCCTGCCCGTATTCCTCAATATATAGGTGGGTCAGTATCATTATCATCATCATCATCGTATCCGAAAAAAAGTTTGTCATTATCACCATGCTGGGCAGGCGGGTGGTTAGTCGTACTGATATCGTTAAGTTCCTAGATATATACGACTCCTTATCTCCTGATCGCCATTCACAGCATTTAAGAGAGCATATAACATACTCCTGCCACTATCTCATTGCAATTCATTACTTCAACATCGCGTTTGCCTTATAGGCGTTTAGGTGTTTGTGGGTTTTGTACCTACACTTTGTAAACAATTTGTATGAAAACTAAAATAAGGTTATTTAAGTGTTCAACAACATTAGACCCATAGTTCCTTTGAAGTATTTGTTAATAATCAGGAAGAGGATAAGAATATGCAAAATAAAATTAAATTAAAGAAATCAATTTTCTCGAAACATAAATGATTTTTTTGATATTTTTAAACTGTTTTTATCAAAATCGAGCCCGTAACTCCTAACATTTTTCCATTACTATCGCCGTTTAGATTTTCGCCTCAGAGGGCGGCCGTGAAAACTCAACCTGTATAGTCTTTACCGCGTTGCTGCCGCCTCGAACAAAACACTTTGCGTTATATAGACAGGTAATATTTAATGTCAGTGATATAAAATCTCACTTCGTTTTTCGGAGAGATCCATGCTTACATGGAAAACATGAATTTACGGCGTTCTATGTTTTGGCAAGTGAAACTGCACTGGTACAGCTAGTAACAAATAAAAAAACAACAATTACAATTAATGTTATAGCAGCGTTTTTTAAACAATCGCGATTATTATACATAATTAATAACAAAAATGGGTCTTCATCACGTACCTTCAGTCTACCCGTGACCACAGCTGTTGTAACACGGTCGAAACTGTCGGGAATATAAAAAGGTACGCGATGAAGATCCGTTTTTGTTATTAATAATGTTATAGCATCACACAAATAATTAAAAAAGGGATCTAGCCAGATGGATTTGAAGGACTGAATGCGACGCGCCTCCCTCTCCAATAAAAAGTACAAGCCTTCGACAAGCCTCATAGCTCAGTTGGTAGTAACTCTGCCTTCGGCGCTGTAGGCTGTGGGTTCGATTCCCACCCAGGACAAACATTTGTGTGATGAATATAGATGTTTGTTCTGTGTTTGGGTGTTGTATCATATAGTACGTATGTATTTACAAAAAGTATTTAAGTATTTTATCCGTAATCTAGTTCCCATATTACAAGCTATGCTTAGTTTGGGGCTAGATGGCGCTGTGTAAAATGAATGTCCTGTAATATTTACTATTAACCAAATTAATATTTCAAGGTTTCCAGCTACATACCCTCCAAGCGGTCCGTTTTAAATCCATACAGACAGTGAGACTGCCGCGATCCGTCATATTTAGCTTCGATCAATCAATGCAGGTTGTCGCAGGCCATTACTCAATTAGGCCGAAACAACCCCCTGATGGATGCGGCGAGGGCTCGGATACTTTGCCCACTGTAATGCATGGGACGGGAATGTTTTGAAAACAGGGATGCTTTTCCCGACAGATGGTTTCGCTTGAAAATAATTTTGCGCTTGAAATGTTTAATTTCAGTTGTTAGGTAATTCATATAGGCGTATACAAAAACAAATAAGCAGAGAACAACACTAGGTACAATAGTTAGCCTAAACGATAAGAGCGATCTCTTCTAGGCAACCTTTGTTTAGTTATTATGTACACCCTCCTAGCAACATCCAATCTTGTCTAGTTGAGATCACTCTGTAGCGCAGACTTGTCTGTTAACTGTTATTCACCTCGCGTACTACGGGGAAGCTTAGCCTTTATCTCACCTGAATCCTCAACAATCTGAGGAGCTGGCTATATTACCTCTAAATGCCGGAACAACGATTTTAGAATTGTTGTTATGGCAACAGAATTAGGTAAGATGGTGGTAGCTAGCCAGGCGGACTTAAATAAAGTCCTACTACCAACCAAACCCAGCATAATATTTGTACTACCCCTGGGGATCGAACCCGGGACCTCCAGATCTAACGTCGGTGGGCGAACCACTAGACGACGGAGGCGGTTAAAAATGAACATTCAAAAAAATAATGACTTGTTTGAATGTAAAAGGTCTTTCAACAAGGACGGGTCGATGTTAAAATTGAATTAAACAAGATGTGTGTGAGATATTAACGAAATTTATTTTTATTTAAAAGGTCCATTTATGCCATTATGGATGGAATATGACATCGTTCAAATGTCCGCCGCGGCTTCGTATGGTGGCACGAATCCGAGAGGTTCAATTTTTAATGACTCTGCTGCATAGATCCGGCTGAATCCGAGCGATGGCCTGCGTTATGTTGGCTTTCAGGGCAACGGTCGAATGCGGTTTATTGGCATAGACCTGCGACTTCAGAAAACCCCACAAGAGAAAGTCTAGCGGAGTCAAATCACATGGCGCTACTTGCCACACAGCGAACGACACAATCGACATTCTGCATGAACGGTTTGAGGGTAGAGTTATCTCTCGCAGAGGTGACGTGAATTGGCCACCAAGATCGTGTGATTTGAACTGTGAGTAGAACTTGCTCTAGTCTAGAGTTAGGCAAGCATAAAAGAGCTAAAACATAATTTGTACAAAAAACTTTTGTAAAAAAAAAACAGAGTATTCTACTCTGCAGATTAGCCCTTATATTGTGGGTATCAGAGTGTTGACTCAAACAATATAGAACAACAGTTTACTTAATACAAACACTGACTCAGCCCTGAGAACTCTTCCCTAGCTACAGCTCATTACTGGCCAAATATTTACTTAATCTCGCAACTTGGACGGTGCAATATACAAATAATAAGTGCAAATAGGCTTGAGGACGTAGATTTGATTCTCGGCCGTGCTCAATTGAAGGTTTTGGATATAGCCCTCTAAGATCAAATGTGCTGAAACAGTAAAGTAATTTTGCATCACTTTAGTTTGCCAATCCTCATTTATCAATTTATCACTTTTAGGGTCCCGTGGCCAAATGTTGCCGAAAGGATCCCATTACAAAAACCGTTCCGTACGTCATTTATAGGATATGTCAAAGATATATCCTATTAATGATACGCTTAGTAATGACGTTGTTATGAGGGCTTTACTTAGGTTAAAAAAACCTGTGTGATTTGAATAATAAAAATTAATCACGTGTTTAATACGTTTACTTCGATTTAGGTACCAACGGTTTCGACTTTAAGGGTGAATCGTCATCATGGTGATGATAGCAGAGCCCATGTTTTAAAAAAAGAATAAACATTATGTACAGGACGTTAATTTCACACAGCGCCATCCAGCCCCAAACTAAGCATAGCTTGTAATATGGGAACTATATTACGGATAGAATACTTATATACTTTATTTGTAAATACATCATACTTTGTTTAAAGAGGTATTTATTTACTTATTTTATCTGTAATTTTCATTATAATTAGAGAACATTATTTTGAAAAGAAAAAACGGCTAGTTGTCGCTTATTTATGCATATTTATCATATATTACCCGTGTGCGAACTTAATGATCCAAAATGAAAATTATAATTAAACCAACCTTGCAAAGAAAACAATCACGTAAACGTGGAGTCTTACAAAATCTTGTAACAGATCGGAATCGATCGGAATTCCCGTTGTGTTGATCCGACTCGCACTTGATCGGTTTTATTCAATTAAAATTCATTTTGAAACATGAACGTCGATATGAAACTCGTCAAAGTTAACAAACTTAGATCGTTACTCAAAACGTGAGCCTGAACTTCGGACGGCAAACATTCGGAGGCCCCTCTCTGGGACAAAAGGTGCTCATTGGCCCAACTTGGGGACATCACGTTCGAACGTATTTTGTGACTGTTTTGATTTATGTGGAAAAATTTACTTTAAAAGACACGTTGTAGGTAAATCATTATTGTGGGCATTTTCTTTCAAGATGATATACCTGCCTAATGGATGAATGGATACTATTGATTTTTTTATGGTGATTTTTTTTATTGTATGACGGGGAAGCGCTTGGCCTAGATCTCACCTGAAATATATTACATGTATAACAATAGTAAATACAATCAAAATCTCTCTTTCAATGACAGGGATGTAATTATTAAAAGAGAGATTTTAATACTTACCCCACATATGCTCTCACTATAACACACACAAACATAACATATGGAAATTCCTGTTGCCCAACTCTTATAAGACTAGTATCCTCAGGAGCCCCAGTACCACAGTCATAACCACACAATATATACACTTCTCGACACATCCAACTCACACTTAATCACACACACACAAACACATGTGTTATACAACAGGCCATTTACTTACTAATTTATTATTTATCAGCATAACCCTATATGGCATTTAATAAAATGTACAATTAAGCTAACTTATTACACAGGAATCAGTTTGGCATTTAATGAACATAACAGACTTATATTATAGGTTTTATAAGATTTACTTGTACTTTGTAATTAGGTTTTTTTTTAATTATTATATTGGATAGTACTGTTTCTGGGCTACAGCTCTTGCCCCAATTGCAAGCAGTGCCCCACAATAAGTGTAAAAATTATGGCTGATAAAATTTATGAATTTACATATGATTATAAAGTTATAATATGTTAAGCGCACTTCACCCAGAATCAACGCACTGAGGAACCGGCGATCTTACCACTAAATGCCAGAACACATCAATTTATAATCATTGCTATGGTAACTACGCGGTATGGTAACTTAGGTAAAATAGTGGTAACTACGCGGACTTGAAACAGGTTTTACCACCTGCTTAACCGAGGACTAATTTGTACTCCCCTAGGGATCTAACCGGAAACCTCCGGGTCTAGTATCGATGACTAGACAAAGGCGGTTAATAACAAAGCTATAGAAAGACAATAAAAGCCATTTTAATGCGATATACCGTACAAGTAAGTCATACTTTATCTTGCTTGTGGCCCGACTGTCGATTCTTTCGCTCATAAATTTTAACCGACACTTGAAACTTTCATAACAATTGTTGTGGGTTTAACGAGTCTGTTGGTTTTTAGTCAATAAATTTTGATATCACGATTTTAATGAGATGTTAAACCGGAAACCGCAGTTATTATACTGGTAATAAAAATAAACTATATTTCGACTGGTGATAGGACGACTTGTAAAGGGCCCCAATTTCAGGGCAGTCGATTTGAGCATCCCCTCTTTTTTGAAAGGTTGGTTAAAATAGTAACACGGTGCATAGTGCAGTGTACGAGTAGCATTAGTGTTTATAGAAATATAGGAATGTTATGTATTTTTTTAAATAAATCGACGTTTACTGATTCCTACATCTGACCTCATCCATACCTACGAAAAAGTTTAACCCAGAAATGTTATCAACATCTTTACAACATGGCGCGATTTTGTGTTTCATTCGATAAAATTATCGATTA
The DNA here is from genome assembly GCA_951394065.1 of Venusia cambrica. Classification (NCBI taxonomy): domain Eukaryota; kingdom Metazoa; phylum Arthropoda; class Insecta; order Lepidoptera; family Geometridae; genus Venusia; species Venusia cambrica. The sequence goes on from OX596036.1 coordinate 4,185,442, forward strand.
AACCCGACAAGTTAAGACAAAAATGTCTTCACAACTGAATCGTAAATAGGCACAAAGTATGATTGTATTAAGAGGGCCTTTCCAAGTTGAAATTAAGACGTAATCGCCCGTGACTTCACAAAGTTAATATCTTTAACGTTTGAGTAATTTCACTAGATTTGAATAGCTTTGATCCTGGGCTCTTGCCTAATCGAGTCGAGTAACAATTCTACCTACTTTACTTTTGAAGACATTTCGTATTTAGGTATAATTTGAGAAAATTATAAAGATATGGAGATATTACGTTACCTTTTTTTGTATGACGGGGAAGCGCTTGGCCATCATCTTACCTGGCTATAAGTTAAAATAAGGCCGAAGGTGGAGGCGCACTTCACCCGGAATCCTCTACAGAGGAATTTGCTATCTTACCTCTAAATGCCAGAACACAACAATTTTAGAATTGTTGTTATGGCAACAGAATTAAGTAAGGTGGCAGGTGGACTTAAGCAAAGTCCTACCACCAACTGAACCAAGCACAATATTGTTCTCCCCTGGGGATCGAACCCGGGACTTTTGGATCTGACACCGATTAACTTAAACCTTCGAAGACGTAGTAGGTATGCAGCGGTGCTGAACGAAGTTTTCTGAAAAATCTATTTTATGCTGGACCAGCAGAGCTGAATTGATTAAACTATAGAACAAGCTTCACAGCTCAGTTGGTAGTTACTCTGACTTCTGTGCTATAGTTGGTGGGTTCATAATCACACGGGACAAACATTCGTATCTGCGGACACCTGGGCAAAATTTTGCGCGAGTATTTATCTTTCTGTAAGCGCGATATATGGTAGTTTGTGAGTTTTTATGTCAAAACAGTTTTAATATTATTTTAATGTGTGTATTCAATTTTAATGTTTGAATTATTTTTTATTTACATTTGTTGTTTAAATAATGGTGTCAACCGTATCAATTAAGGTTAAAAAAAATGCTGGGTTCCGGCATTCAGAGGTAAGATAGCCAGTTCCTCAGTTTGTTGAGGATTCCGGGTGAAGTGCGCCTCTACCTTCGGCCTTATCTTAACTTGTTACCAGGTGAGATGAAGGACAAGCGCATCTCCGTCGTACAAAAAAAAAAGTTAAATAAATAAATAATAATAATAAATAATAATTTGTATGATGAATAGAGGTTTGTTCTGTGTTTGGGTGTTGTTGTAAGAAAATTCACAAAGAAAAGTTAAGGTATTCTTTCCGTAATATCGTTCCCACATAACAAGCTTTGCTTAGTTTTGGGCTAGATAGCGCTGTGTGAAATAATTGTTCTGTAATATGGTATATTCCAGCATTCGTCAGAGGAAAATGTAGCTATGTACGAAGTGAACAATTTACAAAACGTTTTAACAATTTCGCAAAACAAATTACTTCCAAAATAGCCCGTCACTCACCGGTCCTATCAAACCAGGCCTTTTCATGGGTTTTTGTGTACAAAATCGTGAAAAGTGAGTGAAAAATGAAAACATCACGAACACTCCTCCCCTCCCCCAACCCCGGGCCATTGTCGCACATCGCACTACTCCCCCGTCGAGCGGAAAAATGACAACCGGCAAAGAGCAGGCATATTGTCCAGATATGCAATAAAAAACTAAAAAAGCAAAGTCGCAAAGAAATGCAACTTGTTGAACGCAAACTTACATTTTAGATAAGATTACGTATCAGGAATAGTTCAGCAGTGGTCATTTTCTTGATATTGTTGACTACGATATCTAGACAAAATACACATTAAAAAATTACTAAGAAAAAATACATTACCAAGAGTGAACAAGTTGAAAGGTGAATAAATCTAAAACCCGATAAACGCGAAATTGGCATGTAAAATACTCGCATATTTTCCTTATATTTACAATCGGCAATTATTGTACCTTTTATTTGATAACTATTATATTTCTGTAATAAATATAAATAACTAAAACAGAATCAAATTCAAATCTAAAGATTATTAAACCAAATGATAGCTCATATGTCAAAATCCATCAAGTCTAAAAGTCTAAACTAAACGCCTGCAGAGCGTTACAATAACATAGACATAGGTATATACATACAAACTCTCGAAAAACATGACCCTTCTGAGTGAATCAGGTGAAACAATGGTACCAGGAAAAGCCCTGTATCGCTAGTAAAGATAAATCCTGGCACTGATGCTGTGCCCCGCGTGCCCTTTAGAACCTAAGATCGGAAGCATCCGGTCAGACTATCAAGAATAGTTACTGACTTGCAGTATCAAGATCATAAGGTGGTCTAACGCCCAGCTGGTTGCATCACTTTTTTACGTTTCATATTGTTACGAGCTGGGGTTCGTAAGAATTAAAAGCAACCGGTTATTACTCAAAATAAGACACGTTTATTCAGCACCAAACTAATTACTCTCAGACACAGTACAACACTACCTAGTTATACTACCGAATCACTAAACACTGTTATCGCACTCAAATATCACTTGATGTTAACTCGCTGTTTAGTAATCGAATACTGACTTGCTTCCGAATCGCGCGTCAATTTATATCCAACTTTATCGAAAGTTCTAGCAAGCGCGGGAATAGTCGCGCCGCTAACTGTTGCGTAATCTGGCACGGCGGTCATAAATCATCCTTTTGTGTTATTGATAAACAAGTTGTTATTGTCTTATTTTCTGGGAAGTATGCGAAGGCTCGCGAATATTCTAGATGTTTCTGACTGGCGTAACAATATTATGCCTAATCTGTATTCAACTCTTTGGCCCGCATAAAGGCCGGATATGGCGGAAATTTTTCAAAAGTTTGCTGTTTCCTGCTTGTTGATTGTATGCATCCAAGTGAAAGAGCGATTTTTTGTGCTGTCCGCCTTGAAATGCGAACAAATGTATAGGATCTGCTCAGGACTAGTTGCCAGGATGCAAGGAATGGGATTTTACTTTGAAAGTTCCATTAAGTATATTCGAAGCCACTATTACGACAGCATATTAATAAAAATATTAATTTTATTATAATTTTAATTTTAGTTATTTTACAATAATTTTAGTTCTCGTGGTCAAACTAGTTGGACTAAAAAGTTTGAGTACGTAGAAGAACCACTAAAATTCATAAAATACTTTACACAAATTAAAAAATGTAAATCACTTAAAGGAGACCAGAAGTAGAGTAAGGTTTTAAATCCAAAGATTTAAATTTTAATGCTCTTTCGTCAGGCTCTTTTGTCAGCAACCAAATAAAACAAGGCACAGAAACTCATTACGTCTGGAAGTTCACACCCGCATCCCGTTTAAGGAGGTTCTTAGAACTTTTAAACACAAATACTAAGAACTACATCACTTATCTAACTTTCCTCTTAAAAAGGAGTCTAGAGCAAGTCCAAATTAGCAATTTACTTTTTACTCTGAAGTTTTGTTGCTCACTTTCTTGTGGATTAGGTTAACATTTACAATTCGTCCAAAATTATTAAGTGCGTGGATCGGATCTAATAGCTTGCTATTAGATTATGCATAGTGACGTCAAAGTGGCACCTACATCTTATTGCCAAGCCATTTGGAAGGTGCTTGAGGCCGCGATTGCGAAATGGCGGTTGACGTTAATAAAACAATCCAAATAAATCTTACTGAAAGCCTCGAATAAACACATTCTGACTGTGACTTATTTCATAAACATAACTAATCATCGACATCACCGCCTTATAACCGCCTCTGTGGTCTAGTGGTTCAACCCACCGATTTCAGATCCAGAGGTCCGGGTTCGATCCCCATGGGGAGTACTATATATTGTGCTTGGTTTGGTTGGTGGTAGGACTTTGTTTAAGTCAGCCTGGCTAGCTACCACCATCTTACCTAATTCTGTCGCCATAATAACAATTCTTAAAAAAAATGTTGTGTTCCGGCATTCAGAGGTAAGATAGCCAGTTCCTCAGTTTGTTGAGGATTCCGGGTGAAGAGCGCCTTCACCTTCGGCCTTATCTCAACTTTTTACCAGGTGAGATGAAGGCCAAGCGCTTCCCCGTCGTACAATACAAAAAAAAACATCATTATCTTAGCCCATATACATTCATTGCTTAACATAGGCCTGCCCCGACCGACGCCGCGAGGTCTACTGTTCTTACAGAACAGAACCACTAGTTATTATATTTTGTGGTTTACATCTGAAATATAGCGTAGCCATTTAGCAACTGCAATTGTAAGCGTTGCCCGGGCCCACCCTAGTATCTCCTCAGTCATAATCATAAGTCATAAATAAACTACCCAGCATCCGCATCTATTTCTGAAGTAAAAAACATTTTGTTTCTTCCCCTCGAAGACATTTCTCCATTAAGATGTCAACGAAGATTGATATAACAAGATCCGGGAGCTTCGGGATCATCTGACGTGGGTGCATCGGTAATGATTTGCTTTGACTCCGAACTGTCTCTTGTCAGCGGAAGTGTAGGGAGTTGAAAGGACACGGGGAAGCAACGTAAGCGTCATATAGACGGTTAAAAAGCAACTTGACTCGAATCAAGTTGCGCCAAATTTCCGATAATGAGTTTTATACATCGTTGCAATCAGCAGTATTTTCTGCGTCTTTTAGGCCTACCCAGAAAATCAGAGCATTTTTGATGCTTTATTCTGTTCTGGATTTGGGTACCATTTTTTTCATCAGAAAGTTATGCGTCATTTTTTTTTTTTTATTAATAATGTACTTGAACACACTTATTATGATGTACTACTTTTTAACTAAAGCCTCTAATGCTAAGATATTTTTTTACATTCAAACTTCCCGAGATCTCCAGCTCTTTATTATACATTTACTGGTGATGATGATGATTTTGAGATAAGCGGACACACATTTATACAGAATGAGTTTCTTACACAAATTCCCTCACAAATAACGCTCAGCGCACCTGTTAACTCGTCTTGAGGTTTCTCGGGTTATGTACGCGCAATATGGTTACCGGAAAATTGTAGCTTCAAAACAAATCGTGGATTTAAAAAAGTTAAATTCGCCACCTACAGGCTACATGTAACTAATAAAATGACGTTTTGAAATATGGAAATTTTATAACTCAATTTCAAAAATATAGTTGTAGGGTAACTTAAAAGTTAAACGTAGTCTAAAAGGTAGCGAATCATACATTTTTTAATCATCAACGTATTTTGAAGCTAAGCTTGAAGCAATTTACCAAATATTTAAAAACGCGTACCTAAATTGGTGATGGTGATGAACGTCTTTGTCATTTTTATTTCCAAGAATCATAACGATTCTATTGAAGTAATTAGGTCAGCTGATCCCGTGGTATAAGTTCGAGCGGCCTCAGTTGACTAAAAAGCCAAGTAGTATTGTTTTATTTCTATGATGTCCCGAGATTGAAAACCTCTGAAATAGAGATCTAATAAACACAATTACGTTTGTTAAATTCATAATTAATTATTGAAATTGGTTGTTCTTTCAAGGCCCCAGCTTTGAAGCAGTAAAAACTGCCTAATTAGGTAGGTACCTACTAAAATCATCCAGTATTCCTGAACTTAATTACATTTACGGTCCTTATAAATGTAGAATCTTGATTATAAAAGTTCAAAGAACGAAGTACTAACGAAGTTGAACAGCCTCTGAGGCTTGGTGGTTCACCCACCGGTGTCAGTTCCAGAGGTCTCAGGCTCGATGCCCAGGGGGTATAATATTGTGCTTGGTTTGGTTGGTGGTAGGACTTTCATTAAGTCCGCCTGGCTAGCTACCACCATATAATCTATATCTGTCATCAAAACAACAATTCTAAAATGAAATGAAATACGTTTATTTGGCTATGATACACGAAAAATAACAATAACAACATCATTTAGAACAGTGCAGCACAGCCAAACGGGCCCAGACTCAGCTTAATGCTGCACAAGCTAGGCGTGCCAGCGCTGGTTTTCAGTCTGAGCCAGAGTGATGGAAGGTGTTGTTGCACAACCAGGCACCAAACACACACACACAAGTCTTATTAACTAACAAAATTAAAAACTATCAGAGAACTACGTTTATATCTACCTATAACTAACTACAACTACGTTTAAATTAAATAACACGTACATTTAAATAACACAAAATGTAATTGTTCCGGCATTTAAAGGCAAGATAATCCTTAGGTTAGACTGTTGAGGATTCCGGATGAAGTGCGCTTCCACATTCGGCCTTATCATAACTGACACCAGTTGAGATGAAGGCCAAGCACTTTCCCGTTGTACATAAAAAATAAAATACTGTTTTTAACGCCTATAATAATACGTTTTTTTTATATCATCATCATGACAGAACCGACAAGTGCACTTGATGCTTGTTGCATATATTTTTATCTAGTAGTGAAAGTATTTAATATTAGCTTCTATTTCACCACTACCAATATTCCGCGTGGCGATGGCAAGCCACAATTTCACCGGGACGCACACAGCTTTGAGCAAAGTGTAAAACTGCAATTTTATCCGTTGTGAAATCAAATTCTGCATATAAATCCGTGGCGCCATGCAGCCGGGCGATGTGCCTTCTAGACAAGTGTCTGCGGTGGTGGAATATTTTTTTTTAAATTAATGTTTGGTTTCGTTAGTGGTCGAACTTTGTTTAAGCCCGCATGGCTAGCTACCACCGTCTTACCTAAGTTTGTTGCCATAACAACAATTCTAAATTGTTGTGTTCCGGCATTTAGAGTAACAGTCCATGAACTGGCTATTTAACCAGTTCCTGGTATGTTGAAGATTTTTTTATTTACAGAATACATTAACATAATAAATGTTATAAAACGCAGAACCTACACTAAGACGGAGGTATTGTGTCGTAGATCTGCCCTTCCTTTGTGACTTGAATTTTTAATTGTCAAGGTGAGTAATCGAAAATTTCTTATTGTTTTATACCTAATTATTATCCCTTAATTGATCCCGGGTGAAGTGCGCTTCCACCTTTGCCTTCATCATGCTAAAAAAAAGTAAAGCTTCTTCGTCGTAAAAAAAAATGTCTACAGGATACTAGGTAGGTACCTCAGATTAGCATCTCGAGGCTACTTTACTCTAGTGTCGAACATTATAATAAAGGTGACATTGCTGTGCGCTGTGCACGGCGCTTATGACAACCACATGACAGAACTACGTAGGAAGCTATACGTTTTATTTTTATACGATAAAACTAGTAACTTTTGAAAATCTACGGCAAACCATCTGCTATATTTTTTGTTTATTTACTGTACAACTTTTCAATCGTATTTATGGAAGGGCGATCATTAAGTCATCACTTTTGGTCGGAGAAGTGCAGAGAGCTAATGGGTTTTTTTTTGTGTGGAAATTCGTCCTCTGCATAGGTATTGCGATAGTAATTAAAAAAAAACAATAAAACGTTGCAACGCTCCGATTGTAACTTGTCTAAGAACGCAGGACACTTTGCAGGACCCCGGGGATTTATTAGAATGGCGAGCGGACGCGGAATAAATGCACGCTTTCATCTAATAAGACGTGAGTGTTGAGTTGAGCGTACTACGAGTATGTGGAACGGATGTGGAAAATATGCGTCTATTATGCACATGACTACAAAACTTGGGGAACAAGAATCAGTCATATACATGCGTTGATATTTTTCGCCACTCTAAACTTGTTCTTGAACGGGAAATAAAAAAGTGCACCAAGCTGTTAATAATTTGTCTTAAAAACCAGTTATTAACCCCACCATCCCACTTCCCCCACCCCCTTCTTCACGCATACACCTACACACACACACACACACACACACACATACACACACACACTTACAAACACACACGCACTCTGGACCTCCCGTTGCCCAGACTCAGACTCTTACGAGACTGGTGTTCTCGAGAGATCCACATAACACACATTTCATGTACTTTTTTATAACGCTGTGTAAACCTTTTTTGGCCTTACTTTATTTTTTAAGTTACTCTAGCTATGCTTCATAAAAACGCTGTTGTTTTACCGAAATAAATAAAATAAAGATCTGGTGAGATATCTGGGTCTGATAATGGTGGGTAAGCACTAGACCACAGAGATGGTACCATGCTATTCTACCAATGAGTATGCAAATGAACGTTGTCCTATTAATAGGACATACGGGGATAACTATCCCCTTTATGAGTAGACAATCGAAGGCTTCTCAATTAAATTCTACGGCTTGAAAACTAAAATTTTACGTAACTGACTTCAAAGGGAGTGAGTATATTGTAGGTGTAGATATACAATATGTAAAACGAGTAATAGGGAGAAGACACACGTCCGTTTATTATGTATGAGCTGTCTATCCCGCGATGGAATTCAAATGAGTGGAAGAATTTTTATATTTTTGAAGTGTATTTATGCGTTTGTTTGATGTATATAAACACATTTTAATAAGAAATTACTTTATTCGTATACTAGAAAGGAGAGACAGACAACGCTCTTTAATATTTATTAGAACTAGAAAAACTAGCCGTTTTGTATAGTATGATTATGAAATTAAACTAGAACAATGTTCCACTATTCGGCGATAGTTTTTCCACATTTTATACATAGGTACTGAAAAGACTAAACTGTCCCAATATAAAAATACCTTCTCCTGTTTGAAAATTCGGTTGAAATCCCTGTTTCGTTTGCCTGCTTCACCTGTACACAACATAATTTATCGAAGTCAAAATCACAAATTATTTACTAAGTATTCCAAAATACACCACAAAATAAATCATGATCACAAACGTAACTGTACCTCATTTTATTGAAAGATAATTTGGTATCACATTATCTCGGCAGTTCAATGGCTGCGAACTTCCCGGCTGAATTAACATAAAACATCAAAACTCGCATTAAAGTGTCCGAATTTGCCCGACCTCCCCTGGGGAGGCACCCTTGCCCCTTCCTACTGTTCATTGAAGCGCGGGGACAGTTCAGCGGTACCTTGGGAGCAAGGGACGTGCAAGGCAAGAGATTGTGCGTTGTGCAAACACAATGAACATTTTGTATTGAAGCCGAGGAGTAACTAGACAGCATCCGCCGTCGTTGCCGATTTCTTGTGGAAAATTTTACATTGTTATGACTTCTCATAAAAAAACCACCTCTGTGATCTAGTACTGCCTCTGGTCTAGTGGTTCTACCCACCGATTTCAGATCCAGAGGTCCCGGGTTCGTCCCAGGGGAGTACAATATTGTTCCTCAGTTTGTTGAGGATTCCGGGTGAGTGCGCCTCCACCTTCGGCCTGATCTAAACTTGTAACTAGGTGATATGAAGGCCAAGCGCTTCCCCGTCGTACAATAAAAAAATACTATTCTGCGACGATAATTGTCATAGGGAAGCGATTGGAGTAATAGGTGGCCTCGACATGTCGGCATGTCTATAGCAATCATACAAGCGATAAGACTAGACGGTTTTTCTTATTATTAATATTCTTTTCCTTTTTTGGTGACACCGCCATTTTAGATCTTGATATACCATTACATGTAGGGGTTTTGTAAAATCTCTGTTAGCAATAAGACCACCAATTGTATGTACTTTAACAGTTCTTGATTGTTTATTTGTTAAATTGTTTACTTCGTTAATGTGCTAACTGAGAGATGACCTTATAAAATTCACCTGATTCTCTTATGATTTGGACCACAAACCGTAACAAAGCCTAAATTTAATTCAGCTATCATCGAAATACTTGAACAATATAATAATTATCATTTATCGTAACAGGTTTATGTGGTGGAAAGTAGAGGGGGGCTAACTCGCGAACACGATAAATCTTGAAGATAACCGTAAAAAGCGAATTCCATGGGTTTCACAGCTATTTCATATTTCATGAGGCGGATTCGTCTCGCTAGGAGACTTTCGATTTTGATTTTACTTTAGGGCCAGAACATACATGCCGGTGCGTTAAGGTCTCCTCCGGTTCCTATGGGCTAAAGATAAACTTCTCTATTTTAATAACTTTTGTAACTATCATGGTTATGAACACTATAATGTTACCACTATGTTGAACACCAGGAATATGTTTTCTTTATTTGAGTATATATTTACGTATTGCAATTAAAAATTACCCCAATTAAAACAATACATTGCAGTATTTACTTATTTATTTTATAATTTTTTAATAGATTTCAGATTCAGATTTTATTTATTTGCCATATTATAACATAGATGTCATACAAGGCAAGTCATTAGATACAATACAATATTATAGTATTTATTATATAAAATCTTATAATGGTCATTAGATAATTAAACAAACAAACAACATCACAATAAGAAATAATAAAATGTCAAAATAATGAGTAAAAATTTTAAAAAATATGTCAATTTCAGAAAATAAGCATTATAAAACAGATTTTTAAATAGCACAAAAATGTCAAACAAGAAAATAAATTAAGTTAAGTTACACTTTCTACCATACGCGTAATGTCACTACTATTTATATATAATTAGTCATATTCATTGTCATACAAAATGAGGATTCGTGTATCTTCGCGTTCATAAACTCATTCAAGCTATAAAATGCATTTCTCTCCAGGTAATATTTGATTTTTTGTTTGAAAAGTGTCAGATGTTCTATGTTAGTCATATTTGTAGGCAATTTATTAAACATTTGTATTTTATTGTGATCACCTTGTTTTTGAACTTTTTTTGAATATTTTTATTTGATTACATGTATATATGTGTATTTATCTATTGAATGTTCATTAGTTTAAGTATGATAGACCTGACCTAGCTTTAAAATCGTCCAAACCCTATCGTATCAAAGTTCCCTCGATACAGGCTATGCCTAGTGAGGAAGCTGACATAAATTTACCAGTTTGTTCTCCGTGGTCTGTAAAATAAGTTACATAAAAAGTAAATTTTGTACTACCATTTAAACTGTTTATCTTGTTTTACAGTAATAAAATATTTTTCAATATCATTTTCATTTTCATAACTAAAATTAATGGGATATTTACCATGATTTGTTGTTTTATGAGTTATCCGATATTTCGACGCAGTTGCATACGCCATTATCACGGATACACTGAAGTCTTTGCGAGTAGGAATGAAGGTAGTTAATAATCGCCTAAACGATCTATCCTCTACCTGAGGTACTTGGGGGCGTGAGGTATTTTACTGCGACTAACGGTTTTAATTTCGAACGCAGCCCGATCGAAACACTTTAACATGATCACTACGCACGGTCGGTCTTGCACTTTTTTGACTTTTGCATTTTCTCACAACAGAAAAATTCCTGTGTTCTCTATTGTAATATTGCTGTGGTATGAAAAACGGAATAAAATAAAACTCTGGGCTCACCTTGTTGCTTGTCGGGTTTGCTGATACAGTACATTTTGTATGGGATTCTGGCCAGATAGTCTAATTCTTATTAAGCACCAGAGCAGTTTACACGTTAGACCAGGGCGCCGATTCTACTTAACCAATCGCTTCACAATGGTATAATCGCAGAATGGCCACTAGAATACCAAAAGCCATTCTAAGACGATACCATTGTCATAGTGAAGCGATTAGCTTAGTAGAATCGGGGCCCAGATTGTTGGCTTTAAATAGCATCCGCTGAATACAAACTTTTATTTGGGTGGTAGGCTTTTTGCTGAGGTGGTACCTTTTTGGCCCAGGCCGCCCGGCGCATTATAATATGTGTTTACCTACGTACTTAACTACTCATTTAATTTTATTTTTTCTTTACCTATTCTTACTAGATTTTAGTTAGTACCTACCTGTGTGTGTTCATGCGCTGTGTTTGTCCTTGGTGCCAAATAAATATTTTTCTTTCTTTCTTCTTTAGGTATAGGTATTGGTCTGGCTGATCTGATAAATAAGGTTGAACAAGTCGCTTAAATTTTGATTTAAGTGACTATACAAATGTAAATGGTACTATTTGATGTTAATCATCTCAGAAAGATATCAATATAACGCGGTGTACAATAAATGTTCTACAATATTTATTTATTTATTGATTTATCTTGTCATTGTCTATGTCCGTATGCAAGCCGAACCGTAAAAATATACATGGTGAGTTCTTTTCCAGGTCCACTGAGGCCAAGTCTTGGCCTCAGTGGCCCTGGAAAAAAACTCACTCTGTATAGATTTGAAAACACAACCTTCAAAACATTCGCGTTTTTGGGGCAAAAAATCATACGGAGAATGCAATCTCAAAAATAATCCATATACAGACATAGAGTATTTATTCCAGATTTCAAATAAATTACCAAAAGTAGTTTTTTTTATTGCCATTTTTTTTTTTTTTGCCAAGCATTTCACTATCAGCCCAGAAATGGAGCACGCTAGTCTAAAAATAATTTATTCACTCTGGACTTGAAGCCTCCAAGAGCGGGAAACAGACGAAGGCAACCAGTTCCATTCCTTACCAGTACAAATTATCAAGGTACACGATTGAAAGCTGGTAAGTATATACTAAAAAATTATACCCTATAACGATCACTTTGAAAAATACATCAGTCATCATTTTATGCTGCAAAAAAAGTAAAAAGAGAAACGCCCCACTAATCTCACCCTGATGAGGCTAAGAGCTTCGTACAGCTTCCGTTCAAACAATAGTGAACCGTGCGAGATAAATGTCGAATAATGAGGCATGTTCAGAGATGAGTGTGTAATCACACACACTTGGTGCCCCACGATCTTTACAGATTCTTAACAGATCAGTGGCCAACAATGTAATAGGGTCTACTTCGCTCTTGTTTACCATTGACGATAATTTTGTTCGGACGCAATCCTGCTAAAAGGAACTGGAGATTACTGGTAATATTTGCAAGCTTTTTCATTATTTTTCGACGATTTCGATTATTTAAAGAAGTGACTTGGTCCAAATTATAGGTCTGACAGATACCTGGCCAGTATCATTACCGGTACGCAACTCCGGAATGTTCTAACTAGCGTTTTTTTTTTAATTATCGCGATTAATACACATAAATAATAATTATGTTCTAACCAGCTTGTGTCACAATCCCCATTCTATCGTGACATTTGCATCTTTACCCCTCCTTATCCCTGTCCTTATTAATATCCTTATCCCCTCACTCTACCCGATCTATAGATCGGGTAGGATCCCTCCTTAGGGACCTCCTTAGGGACCCTCCTTAGGTATACTATAGTATACCTACGGAGGGTTGACGTCAGGCTGGTCTTAAAACTATAAGCCAAACCCGTTCAACGCTTTGTATAACTGATGCAGATTGTGTGTAGCTTAGCTCAAACCTTCGTGGTTTATTTAAGCTATAGTATATGTCTTTTTGAATATAATCAATTAAAAAAAAAAGAATACTCTGGGTTGGGTGGAAAACTCAAATATCCAAAAATAGTAAGTTGCCAAAAACTGAACGGAAAATTCAACGTAGGTAGAGGTTTTCATTCATCTCTCTTTCAAAGTGTCTCATTGCTTTCCGCCCCATGCGCCCGTCAGTGCCTTGTCACCGCTCATCGCTTTGTCGTGACGTGACGCGTGGCGTGCCGCGTGACGTGATGCGTGACGATCTTCGTGCCCGGTGTGTCGTGAACTTTGTTTCGTCACGCTTTGCCGTCTGGGGATCTTGGATCACTGATTTTGGGACAGAAAATGGCAAATTGTTATATTCGCTGATGACTCATTTTAGTAAACTGTTACCAAACCGAACAAAACATTTTTGCACGCTTATGATGGATGGATGAACACATTGAGTAACGTTAGTATTATTATTATTTTTAACGGTGCCAAGCGTAAGACCAAAAAATGTGGCCTAAGATGGAGCACGCGTATCTAAAAGGAACCTATTCACTCTGGACTTAAATACTCCAAGATTGTACTCGTGCGGAAAAACAGAAGAGGGCAAGGACTTTCATTCCTTACCGGTATTCATGATAAAGGTAGAGGCGGAACGACAAGTTCGGCACAATGGAACATTTACAAGGTACGGGTTGTAGCCTGCCCTACGTCTACTAGTCTGGTGATGGAAAGGGGATGGAGGGATTAGGCCAAAGAAAATGAAAGAAATTACCAGCTCTTATATCTCTAATATAAACGCTTTTAGTTTAGCTAAGTTATAATAGACAAAAACTAGCCAAGATAACACTATCGATTACGAGCTTAATGTCGTTATTGAGTAATATATAAATTCACAAAACGTATATAATTCGTTTAACCTGCTGTTCTAACTTATATGGAATTTTACTATCCGAAATGAACCATATTTTTTATCTTCTTTATTTATCAAAGCCTGCACACCTCAGAAAACCTTATAACCAATCCCTAATGCAAAAAGCACAAATTTATAAAACAACAAAATCTCTATGACAGCTGTATCCTTAGCACAACGAAATCACTGTCAATCAGGGCGAAGGAAGCGAATAGGGGAGAGTGGGGATATAGTAAGTGCAATGCAGTGTTGGGAGCTGAACCGTCACTGATCAGAAGAGGAATAATATAATGGACGTATCACTACTTTTCTATGATTTTTTAGAACATTAAACAACATATTGCAACATCACCACAATGTTATAGGTGATCCTCATAACATCTACCTACTCTGGAATAGTGCTCAGAAGTGAATCCTCGAAAGGGAGAAAGTCGTGAGTCTGTTACTGTTTTACTCTACAAAAATATATCTAATGTCTAAAGTTTTTCTTAAGTTGTACATCACATAGTAGCAGTCTTGAGTTTCCTCTACCCTTTATCTAATAGATTAGGGTAAAATTTATTATCATTTTAAATTGGTATTCTGTATTCAGTTGAGTAAAATAAAAGATTTGTGTATCGCATTTCTTCCACTCAATTCTTCTTTCTTTATGTGTTATTAAGAATTGTATTTTATTTCGGATACCATGTACTGTGTTTTGAGATATAGACTTTTATTGTATTTCTGAGTCTTGTATCTTAGATCATAGAAAACGGAGCATTGAAACAGTTCTTATTTTCTTAAGGCTTTGATAAATTAATTCGTCGTATAAACAATTTCAAATTGTTGTGTTAAATTTAGAGGTAAGTTAGCCAGTTCCTCAATATGTTTAGGACGCCGGGTGAAGTGCGCCTCCACCTGCGTGCCTTATCATATTTTGACACCAGATGAGATGAAGGCCAAGCGCTTCCCCATCGTGCAATAAAATATAAAAAATATATGAATAATTGAACTTGGGTCCGTGGTATCGCGCTAAGGGATCCACCGTTCTATGAATTTCTCTCAGATCCTTCTTGCCATCTTAATAATAAATCAGGATTAAACCCTTGAATGTTCACCAACTTACAAAAAACACGAAAAGCTTTCAAATTGATTGAGAAAATATGGGAAGTCTTCGCGTAAACATAAAGTTTTCGACACCCGCCACTACCTTTTTAAATATTCACCCTTCGGTTCTGGTAACTTTAGGAAATTCAGACGATTAAACCGAAGTGTGGAAACTTAAGGGTTGAATTTGCATATGGATCGAGAAGAGACCATGTTTACCATGTTTGAGATGGCTCCACAAGATGCCACTTTGTCATTAATTTGCTATTTTGCATAAGCTTGTCGATAGAAAATCGGAATTTGGTGAAAAGCGACATGGACTTAAAACTTTGTAGAGGGTCTACGGTATCCGTAGAGGGTCTACGTTTTTCGTAGCAGCTTTTATTTTTTTGTGATAACTAAGTGCAAAAGTACGTATAAACAGAGAAAATGAATTTAATTATGTATATTATTATTATGTATATTATTATTTGGCACGCTCTACAGGCAAAACAGCTTGATTGGATTAGGCGTGTGAGGAGTTGTTTGGTTTGTCTACATTGAGGAAGTAACATAGTCTATGTTATCTGAATATAGTGGTGGGAAAAAAAATAGGAGGGATATCTTTTTTATTATAATTTTATAGGTAGGTTCCAAATTTATGATTGTATAGAGTCAACAAGCCTCATAGCTCAGTTGGTAGTAACTCTGCCTTCTGCGCTGTAGTTTGTGGGTTCGATTCCCACCCACGATAAACATTTATGTGATTAATATAGATATTTGTTCTGTGTTTAGGTATTGTAGCGTATGATAAGTATGTATTTACAAAATAAAGTTTTTTTTTATTGTACGATGGGGAAGCAGGGTACAAGTTAAGATAAGGCCGAAGGTGGAGGCGCACTTCACCCGGAATCCTCAACAAACTGAGGAACTGGCTATCTTACCTCTGAATACCGGAACACAACAATTTTAGAATTATTATTATGGCGACAGAATTAGGTAAGATGGTGGTTGCTAGCCAGGCGGACTTCAACAAAGTATTCTATCCGTAATCTAGTTCCCATATTACAAGCTATGCTTAATTTGGGGCTAGATGGCGCTGTGTGAAATTAATGTGATGTAAAAAAAAATTACATTCACATGTTTGGAGCGCGGACCTTAGCGCGTTGGAGTAAGTTAAGTGGAAAAAGCAATGTTCTTCCACATTTCTCCAACATTCAGAATACCTATTTCCAGTTTAGCACCCTTCCATCAGTTCGCATCGTGCACAGTTCGCCGATCTGATGAGTCGCGTTACTCAACGGAAACAATATCTCGAGATAGACGTTAAAAGCACAATTTGTTATCTCCATTGTGTGGTTTCCAAACACGCAAACTGTTTGTTCTGCGGTGTGGAAGTAGGTAAGTGGAAACCGCTGTATCAGTTGGAAAACTGTTTACCGATACCTAAAACCGGATTACTCGAAATGTAGATAGTCAAACGCATAATGACACATGGTGTTTACACGTAATGACATACGCGAATTGTCACTTATGCTCATATGCAAAATGTGAACGTTGACGCGAAATACCATTTTTACATTTCTAAAATTGCTCATGTCAGTGCTGTAGATGAAATATAAAGCTTTTAAGGAAAATTATAGTACTTCTGAACAAGTCACGAGTCTATTTTTTATTTACTTCAGGTACCTATCTACATTAAAGGTAAGCTGAAAACATAATAGCAGAAAATTTTCTAGATAAAAATATTTATTGACAAAGGTACGTTTCAAAATTTACAAGAGAAATATGGTGATACCTACAGTGAATATTGACTTACGATTTTTTTTTAATGATAGGTTACATGTTGATCTACATTAAAGGTAAGCTAGTTTTTTGATACCAATTCAACTTTAATTTTAATCATGAATTATTTGAGTTTATCAGTAGCTCTGTGACCACTGTCGACGTCGGACGTGTGCTTGTCGTCCTCGCAGCGGTCAGACAACACCTAGACTCAGAATAAATATTAGGACGAATTTAAATAAGTTATTTGTCCTGTGCCAGTAAAGGTACCATCATATGGTCACATTACCTACCTACACACCAGCAACGCGATCTCAGAATAAGAATTATCAAAGGGCTTTATTTACTATGCGCCACCTACAGCTTGCCTTTGTCAATTCTCAAAATCGTTTCTGCTGAGCCGATTTTAGCTGCGTAGCGCGCCTTAAAGCATTTTTTGACTAAGTAAACATGCTGATGTAATGTGCTAAGTAAGATGTAGCACTTTTACATGTATCCTTGTCAGTTTTGATGATTTTATTGGTTTACCTACATACTCAATTTTCCGTATCTGAAACCATTTAATTACTTGCCGTCAGTAAAAGGTTATTCTGCTCTCCCCAACTAGGTTTGCCAGTCACCTTGCGCGCGCCATCACTCCATTGTGCCAGTGGTTGTCCAACATTACCCGCCCGATGCATATCTTGCCAATAACAAAACCTAAATACGTAAGTCACATCCACAATGAATATGACCTACGCGGCACTGCATTGCGCCCATCAACTTGAGGCACAGATGTCAAACCTAGCGTGCCCGTAATTAAACCGGCAACCATGCACTTCATACTGAAACACAGCTATGCTGCTTGGGGGCCGAAATAGGTATGTATGGATGGTAGTGGTACTTCCCCGGACGAGCCCTTTTAAAATAATAATCGTTTAATTCAGACAACAAAAGAAAAGTTACAGATGTTATAAAACTTATACTACGGCAAATAGAAATATATACCTTACAACTCAGAATAAATATAAAAATGACTTAACCTGAGGATAATTATAAGGATTATAAGGGGCTCTAAGTGATCTAGCCATGAT
Source organism: Venusia cambrica (assembly GCA_951394065.1). Classification (NCBI taxonomy): domain Eukaryota; kingdom Metazoa; phylum Arthropoda; class Insecta; order Lepidoptera; family Geometridae; genus Venusia; species Venusia cambrica. Next base: position 4,203,432 of record OX596036.1, read on the forward strand.
CATACGCCTACGCTGTGACATAGAGTTGAGATATGAGAGCTGTTTGCTGAGCCGTTCTCGAGTGGTTGATAAATACTCGGGTTCTTTATCAAATATGGTGAGAATTCGTGCTCGCGACTGCGTGAGTCGATGGATGTCTAGTAAGCAAACACTATCACAAAACACTCAGCATATAGTGATATAAGTATTTGAGTGGTGTTTTGTTCAGGATTTCGGTAAATACAGCCTCCGTGGTCTTGTGGTTCGCCCACCGTTGTGTTCGGTGGTACTGATTGTACCCCCCGAGTTCGATTCCCAGGGGGGTGCAATATTGTGCTTGGTTTGGTTGGAGGTAGGACTTTGTGTAAGTTCGCCTGGCTATCACTTGTTATCTAAGTCTGTCGCCATGTCTGTATGTGTAAGATAGCCAGTTCCTCAGTTTGTTGAGGATTTCTGGTGAAGAGCGCCTTCACCTTCGGTCTTATCTCAACTTGTAACCAGGTGAGATTCAGGCCAAGTGCTTCCCCGTAGTACAATAAAAATATATAACAGGGAAAATTCCGCCTCATAAAACGACTGTTCTGCACCCTTTTTTTAATATCTGGTAATTATTAACTACTTTTTTTTTTCTTAATACGGCTACTTGTTCAGTCTACAACTCTGTTTTTTGGAATATTATCTAGTGACTTGTTGACATATTTTGAAATGCAAGAAATTTTATGTTTTTTTTAAAGACTCGGCACAAAATAAAACTAGATACTTGACTTTTACTGATTTTGATATCAAATAATTCGTACTTAATATGGCGGATTAAGTAGATATTTCAGTAGATTGTTCGTTTTCTTTATGCACAAAAACACCTTGCTTTACTTTTATTAACTTTATTTGCTGACAAATACATTTAGTAACCACATAAAGCTGACCGAAAAATAAAAGCCAAAATATCTTTAGTTTGCTCACCGTTTAAATGGCTCTTTGATAAGATCATTAAAGTTTGACTTCCGTCAGTCTCGACGCTACTCGTTGGTACATGGAATGCGTCCTTTAAACAAACATACCAACAAGCCACCTCCTTCAACACCGTGAAGAACTCGCGAAGTAAGTGCCCTCCAATTAGGAGCAGCCCTCACCGCCACTGGAGGTAAAGGGTTTTTAAATGCACCGCTGCACCTCAATTTCAATGGCCTTGTTGGATCACACTTGCCTAAAAAAGAGGAAATGAGCTAATAAATGAAAGGGGATCGTAGTCCACACTGATCTAAAATTGAAATGTAATAAAACTAGTAATTCGCCCCGAACTGAGATCTCGTGACGTCTAATTAGTGTTAGGTATTTAACCACGGAGATTATTTCTCTCAAAGAAAGTTATTTCACAAACGGTAAAAGTGTGCTTTATTACACCTTACCTATCTTCTTTATTCTGATTCGAAAAGAAGGTTATTTTCGCGTATTTAACCTATATTAACTGATGCGGGCCAGTTTGCCCGAGACCACGGCTGGTGCTGCCGCCAAACCGTCAGGATACGTATTCTAATAGATAAAATACGCGATAAATACCCGTTCTAATCGTGAATGTTGAAAAAAATCCCTAAATCACCATACTTTTCTCACTCTCTCTTTCTTCACCTACTTTTGAGTGTTCGAGGCTGTCTCTTATTGCTATCATTTTATGCAAAGCCAGGATGAGAGCAGAGCTCCAAAGCACCGACCGAACGTTATAGATGAGTAGAAAACAAAAATTCAGTCCATATGACGAAGATGATTTACAAAAGAGAAGAAACAATTCGGTAAATATTTAGCTTATTGGCCACGGCAGGAGAGCGCATTAAATCACCGTTAGGTCCACAATGGCACGTATTTACACACAACTACACTAACTCACGCGCATGCACTCTCCCTCTCACTCACGCAATTTCACACTAAAACACTTATTAATGAATCTCAATTAACTGAATATGAATAATTGTTGTAGGTAAGTATTACGAAAAATGTTAAAATTTAGAATTGAAGGCCTTCGGGACCAATTTATATAATAAATAATAAGTTATCTATAAATAAGTATATACGGTGAATAATAATAGTTAGGTACATACCTCTCACATCCTTAACAATAGAGTGAAGTAATGCCCGGCGTTTCGCTGTGATCCGCGATATAGGCTGTTTAGACCTAGTGTAGGGAACAGAGACTATCCGTGGTACACTTTTCTCGCTATTTTAAGTTAGTATTTAGTTAATCAAGGAAACTGTACCATTGAAACATCGTTTTGTTAACAAATAAACATTTATCTTATCTTAATCAAGTATTGCGTCGGTACCTTAACATACCTACCTCTATTGTTTTCTTTGTGGTCGGTACATAACTGAAGATCTTGAATACTCGGGACACGTTTTATAGGCATTTAGGTACGACCTGTCTCCAGCAACTCCGATTCCTCGACATTTGCACCGAAAAAATGTGGTATCCTTATAATGATCCTCGAAGCAAATATTATGTGAAATATTCAGTTGCCTGATTTCGTATAAACACCTGACTTGTTCTGTGGTTATTCTGCTGGACTGGTGCAAGGTACTAACAGATACACTTTTATGGCGAGCTTTCTTCAATAGGTACCTACTACAAAATGGGCCCGGTGTAACTGCCAGGTGTAGTTTGGTACGGGGTATAAGCGCTGACGATTTAATCTTTAGAAAAGAAATATGCTCTCTCCAAAGGTAACCTGGTAAAGACCGCTCAATAAACTGCTTTAATTTTCATTGTTTTTCAATTTTGCTTATTGATTGATTTGTATAGGTGTTCTCTATCTAGCCTAAATTTGATGTGCAGCAAGTTTGATAACTGCTTTTAAACAAAATTATCAAATGTGAAGTCTTTTTCCTCTTAGAAAACCGTTATTTTATTCGGTTCTTTCTCTACGAGCAAGAATTTATTCTTCGTAGCTTACTCACTTTTTTTAAGAAATACATTAGATTACATTTTAAATAAAAATAATACGCAGTTTTCCACGAGCTTGTTCCTCGTTGTTAACCAGTTATCAAACTTGGTTATCAACGGGGAACAAGCGAAAAAAAAAATAGTTTGTATGCATGCATTAATAGAGCTCGATAATATTGTTGGTCGCTGGTGTGCCAAAACGTGCCAACTGGCGTTATGTACCTATACTATATACCTATCTTACCTACAATATCTTAAGAAAAAGTAACGACTTCGATTTTAGATTACTTACTCCTCTGAATTAGATACGCACGAGATCGTTATTTGACAATGGACGAGTGATACCTACTAAGGGTATATTTTATTAAAAATGTCTCGATCACAGATTATGAATTGTATTAAACAGTTTGAGTAAAAGAAATAAACATTTGTATACCAATATATTTATAAACGAGAAATCTATAACCTATAGGCTACACGCAACTTTTAACATTTCGCGTGCCTCAGCCTGAGGATCACCTTTAGCAGAAGCTTAAAGTTTAAGTATTCTATCCTTTATCTAGTTCCCATATTACAAGCTATGCTTAGTTTGGGCCTAGATGGATGTTAATGTCCTGTAATATTTATCTCCTTTGCATCACACCACACCTCTTACAAAAGTACGGCGGAACATGGTCTCAATTATTAAACACAGCAATCGTCTGCCTCGCTACATTCCTTTAATACTTGATTCCTGGTATCTGGGTCAGCGTATTCACCCCTCCAATAATGTATGAGCTCTGACATATTATTACATACAACTTGAATCGGCACTGAGTACCAAATATGATACCTGTACATTGATACGTCGTGGCGGCGTTTTAACAAGGCACAGACTAACTAGACTACCTGATCCCTCAAATTCAGACCATCGATGTCGGTAAAGGCAACTAAAGGATCTCGTCGAAATTGCATCCTCATGAATAGGTAGGTACTAACCGCCTCTGTGATGTCAGATCCAGATGTCCCGGGTTCGATCCCCTTGGGGAGTACAATATTTAGCTTGGTTTGGTTGGTGGTAAGACTTTGTTTAAGTCCGCCTGGCTAACTACCCACATCTTACCAAATTCTGTCGTCATAAAAACAATTCTAAAATATTTTTTGTGTTCCGGCATTTACCTCTAGAGGTAAGATAGGCACTTCCTCAGACCGTTGAAGATTACAAGTGAAGTGCACTTCCACCTTCGGCCTAATCATAGCTTGTAACCCAGGTGAGATGATTAGGGCTTCCCCATAGTGCTAAAAAAAACTACTACTTATCACCATTCTTTCTAATCAGAACTATTGCAAGGTTTAGAACCACGCGTCATTCAGTATTTGGGATTCTATTGAATAGAATAATCAAACAAATACCAATAATAGCTAATTGATTCAGGTGTTATTTTGAGGAAATCCATAGTTCAAAATAAATAATCTGAAAACGAAGATATTTAGTAACAAATCCGCAAAATTCGTTGGTAAAAATTCAAATCGACACTTGTTTCTCTACACGAGGCATCCTCAGGAAATATAATTGAGGTCTACGACGTAGCGAGCTTCCCATATGGTTCTGGCGCTCCCACGACAGAACACGGAAAACCGTTTGGAACCGGACTTTGGCTGGAGGATGGCCCTTTAAGGGTCCTACGAGGTCGTTGCCCGGTAGATAATACCTACACCTTATGATGAGATTTTATTTAAATACTAAATAATAACCACATCTGTGGTCTCTGTGGTCTATTGGTTCAACCCACCGATTTTTGATCCAGAGGTCCCGGGTTCGATCCCCAGGGGGAGTACTATATTGTGCTTGGTTTGATTGATTGTAGGACTTTGTTTAGGTCCGCCTGGCTAGCTACCACCATCATTCTTATTCTGTCGCCATAGCAACAATTCTAAAAAAAATTGTGTTCCGGCATTTAGAGGTAAGTTAACCAGTTTCTCAGTTTGTTGATGATTCCGGGTGAAGTCTCCACCTTCAGCCTTATCCAATGATGAAGAACAAGCGCTCTCGCGGCGTAAAAAAAATAAAAAACTATGCTACTAATTTGGTCTACCGCATCAATTTTTATTTTTACTTACTGTATTACTATATTATCATCGTGTGTATTCGTAGTATTTCATAGAGCTCAAATATACTTCCGGGTGTAAAAGTGTTACCAGTAATGCAGACTATTACAACATTATCAAAGATATTTGCAATCGAGCGTAATTTAGTCAAATGAATGCATGTACCTACTTCAGAGAAGGGTTAATGAAACAATAATCTCCAAATATTACTTTTATTTAAAAGTTTTAAAATCACTACATTTCAGCTACTAATGCAAGTGTTACATTCTAGATCTAGCTTTGGTTCAATACTTATGTACAACTACATAATTGTGTTTTAAAAACTTTTCTCGTAAAATATAAAGCACTCCTAGTTTAGTAACTAGTTGTGGAACTAGAACCTTAAACAGTTAAATAGTGTCTTGTAACGAATATCAAACTACTAAATATTTGAAAATACACAATGAGATTCTACTTAGGCCCTGTCTAACAAAAGGAAATGTTGAAAACGTAATGTACCTACATTGTTTCAGAATACAAATATACTTAAATAAAAGCATAGGCAACGATAGAAACCGTTGGTGCCTACATCAACATAAACATATGTGGGTAAAACGTGTTTTAAAATGTAAAAGAATAGACAATTCAAGATTAGTTGTGAAAGCATCGTCTCTCAACAACGGTAGCACAGTCAACCCTCCCCATATCTCTGAAAATCCTCGACAAATTCACTAACATATTAACATCGTTGTGCCTACACAACCACAGATTCAGAATATTCTCAGTCGGAGAGCAAGTGTTTGAGAAATAATAGTAATACGTAGATATCTTCAGCTTCTCAGCCAAAAGTCGCCAATCGTTACCTTTAGCCGTTTGACAATCCAACAGCTTACATAAAATAACTCTGTCCGATTTAGTTAGCACATTACTTCGGTAGTTATTGTCCACGGAACTCTTAAAGCTATTCTTATACACAAAATCGTACCTCCCTTCCTTTTTCAACGAAGAGTAATGAAAAGGATTCTCTACAATATTAACAGTGTTTTCACCCGAGAAGCTAAACCGCTTCGCAGTGAAATTGGAGTTTAAATCGTTAGTCTTAAGGTTGAAATTGATAGAGCTCGATTGCTTCTGCTTTTGGTACACAGAAATGTTCAGCTCAAAGCAGTTTATGGCATCGGTTTGCTGTAAGATTACCTCAGATTGTAAAGAGCGGGTCATATTCCATATCTGCGTGTACGCCAGCTCTTGGTACTTCAGTCCGGACTGGATTTTCCAGCCGACGCCTATGTCGCGAATATTCACGCACAAGTCAGAGCAGCTTTCTTGGAAGGCTATAGTTTTCGGCTCGCATAACAGGGACCCGTTCGTTCTTCGTTCGTTCTCCATACAATCGTAGAATGCGAACGGAGTATCGTTTAGAACGTGAATTTTTATATTGTAGCGATCTCCGGTCCGCTTGACGAATAGCGCTACTTTGAGGAGCTTTGCGTCGAGGCCGCTGAAACTTCGACCGACAAGAACAAAGTCGCTGAGGAATTCGGAAACGAGGTAAACTTTGGTCGGGTCCAATTGCGCGAATATCGGGGTTCCGGGGGTTTCTTGACCTAAAGTTAGGACCTTCCTCCATTCGCGTATGTTTGAGTCGTCGGGTCGCTGGAGGATAGAGAACAGCCAGCTGGTGTTCTTGAGAGCGGCGCAGTGTGGGAAGGAGATGACCACTCCTTTGCGGAAGTGGCAGTTTTTGGGGCCGCATCGGATGACCGGGCTCAGTTGAGTCTCACCTGTTGGATTGAAAAGACCTGTACTTCGAGGAATCTATACAACTCTTAGAACTTTTGCTGAAAACTTTCGATCATTATTCACCGACAAAATAAAACGAACATTATTATTTTGAGAAACTGTAACTGGAGAAGTTAAAGGGTTAGAGAGTATCTCAAAATCAAAATCACATTTAAAATCAACTATCGTTTATTCCGTAACATTTTGTAGGATCACTTTGCAACTTTATATATACCGCCTATTCGGAATCACAAGAAGAAGGGCAAGAACCTCGGGTGTATGTAAAGGCTTGCAATGCCATTAGCTGACCTCAACCGCCACTCGATGAAGATTCAGGTCAAAATATCTTAAAATAACCATATTTTACAAATTTGTTATTAAAATAAAAGCACAAATAACTAAGCTTAAATACCAGTTTCATAATAGCTGAGTACTTTATTGGTTCCTGGTAGCCCTAAATAGAAGTTAATAGTAGCCTTTAACTTCTATTTCATTTGCCCAATAGAGCGTTAAATTGCCGGGGAGGCACAGAATAAATAAAAGTGAGCGGGTAATATACGAATACTAAATGTACCAGCTGTTTTGAATTAAAATACGAAATAGAATAGCGTGAAAACTGTGTTTGTTTTAAATTAATAAGAAGTACATTATTAGTATTATGTTGTACCTTGTAAACCTAAGGTTTGTCTGTTGTGTTAGGGAATAGAGTCGATTGTAACTAACTTGTTCTTTTACAAAAAAAAAAATCTGGCCGACTGCATTTAATCAAAAACTCAAAATAAACAAATATGTTTATCTATAGCAAACTTGCTTCCAACAATAGAAAAGGGAGCTGCTTTAAAGGGGCCAACAATTTGCACCGCTGAGTGTATGTGATTGAAAATTATGCAAGTAGATCTACATAAAAAGATACTAAGTATGATTACAATTGTAGGTTTGTGACCTACAATTGTAATCATACTGATTTAGGTCACCATAACATTTTTCGACAAAACAAGATCGTAGATCCAATAACGTTATGCTATTTTAGATAGGACGGTGTTTGTCAAGTCTAGACTCGGCATATCTTGGGGCTATACCTATTTGGTATCTAGGGCAAACTCTAGTTCTGGTGGTCTAGGATTTAGGCTATATGTATCAGTTTTATTAGGGCAAGAGGTTAAAATAACCATCACTTATTTTCCTACCATCTCTGTAGGTTTGACGTCTTAAGCCGTCACAATAAATATGTTTGATCCTGAATTGTGTTCATATTCAAATATATTTTAATAAAAAATTATACAAATCGTGACTTAAGCTAAAAAAAACTACATAATACTCGTTAATACTGTACACAAATGTAAATGCGAAAAAGTGACATAATAATTAAAAAACACAATAGGATAATGAGTCAACTAAAAGAAAAAAAAATGAAACGGTAGAGGTATTTCTGAAATTAAATCGCACGTTTGTGCAGTATGTTAGCCTACGTACTACGTAAATACATACGTAATATATGATACAACACCCAAACACAGAACAAACATCTATATTCATCACACAAATGTTTGTTCTTGGTGGGAATCGAACCCACAACCTACAGCGCAGAAGGCAGATTTACTACCAGAGCTAGGAGGCTTGTTGTTGTTTTATAAAACATTTTATTTAATAGTAAACATGGTTAAAATAAAGAGAGAAAACAAGACGTTAAAATGGGCCAAAACATGAGTATTCTTAGAAACTTTGATTTAATCCGTCTTGGGGGTTGCGACATCACCTGACATTTCGTATTTGGGTCACTACCCGGACTACCCGGCTTAGACTAATCCCGCTAGCAATAGACCAGGTTTAATATTAACTTTCTGGAAGGGTTTAGGTGGTGCTTTGACGGAAATGCCTTCGAGCTTAGCTTGGCTTTATTAAGGAGTTTGCTTTGCATATTTTTGGTTGGCTCTAAGTAAAAGGGAGTATTACACATAAAAGTGTACAGCTATAGTTAAGAAGATGCTATTAGAAGAACTTCTTATTGATTTTGCGGTTCATAATAATAATTCATGTTAAAAATATTACTTTTCTGCACCCTAGAAATAAAGTCGTTTAAGGTAAGCGGCTATGTTTTGAATCTTTTGAGACTGTCTGATTTCGTAATATGATGTTTATTTGACAAGCCTCGCAGTTCAGTGGGAAGATAGTAGCTTTGCCCTCAACGCTGTAGGTTGTGGGTTCGATTCCCACCCAGGACAGACAGACATTTTACGATCAATATTATATATATTTGTTTGTTATGTAGTTAATTATAATAATAATAAATATCACGTGACATAATTTTTTCACAGCGCCATCTAGCCCCAAACTAAGCATAGTTGGGTGTTGTAAATAAATAGACTCATGACTTTTTCTCCTTCGAGGATTCACCTCAGATTCACTCAGATCTCATGAGGATCACCTAGTTGTAATGCTCTCTTAGCAGTAGGAGGTTGGGTGGGTAGATATCTACCTACCTATTTATTAATTATTGATTTGCTAATTACGATACCTAATAAGTGTTTACATTGTATAAATTGTCTGTGTTGTTGTGTGCCAATAAAATGTTTTTCTTTCTTCTTTCTTTCTTTCTTTGGCCATTGAACGACATCGTACAATTACCTTCCATCAGCACCGGCTGGATCCACTCCTCATCAACCACCTCCAATGAGAACAGCTCATCTCCCTTCTCCACGACCCCGTCCGGCACATACATGCTCGCGCCACATCTGTCCAGTTTCAGCCAGCTCCCGTCAGATGTGACAATCTTGGATGTGGCGGTGTCCAGGTTACCGTTAGAGGCTGTGTCGAGGGATACGTTGTTTTTGAGGGACGGCGACATTTCTACACTCTCGTTGTACGATGATCCCGCTAAAAAAATCTTATCTCTTAGGGTTTTAAGGTTAAAGGTCATATAAGTGAGCTAGATTAGTTGTAAAAAAAATGGATTGAGTAAAACCTTGCACTGGTAAAATAGTGGATGTGCAAATCTTGCATCGTCTACTGAGTACAGATAGCCAGTTATTAAGTAGCACTTATGGAGTGTTTGTTGCGAAAAACATTCATAGTAAAGTTCCCATTTCGTAACTGGCTTCGAAGTGGGAAAGCACATTTCCCATTTCGTATCTAATTACCAAATCGGGCTACGATATGGGACTAAAGGAAAATAAAGTCATGAGTTCATTCTAATATTCTCAAATTTCGTTTGTAAAGACAAATGAGATTTGAACAAAATTTGATTGTTATAATTGGTGTACAATACAAGTGTTGATCTATCTTTGTTGAATTGCTTAGCCTTCCTCTCACCTGGTCTCAAGTTATGATAAGGCCGAAGGTTGAGGCGCACTTCTCACGGAATCCTCAATAGTCTGAGGAACGGCTATCTTACCTCTAAATGTCGGAACACAACTATTTGGAACTTTTGTTATGGCGACTTACGTAATAAGTGAAAGCCAGTCGGACTTACACCAAGTCCTACCTCCAACCTAACCAAGCACAATATTGCATAATAAGCCCTTTGAACTGCGAACCGCACGCCACCTGCAGTTACGCACACAAGCGCGTGTTCATATCTTTCACTACTACAAGTACAGCTAACCCGCCTTCGTGAGATAGAAAAACTACAATGGGTGTATGCGAGTTCACTCACAGCTCACAAAGCAGCTGGAGTCAGACCGAGGCGGGTCGCTCGCCAACTCACGCGGGACCGCCCTTACTTCAACGTCCAGTGGCGCTATGTAGCTGGAACAATAAACTAGATTAAAAATTGACTATAAATATGAACCAACCCTCCGTAGTAACTGGACACCACTGGACAGATTATGAACTGGAAAGAACGTGTACAGTCCATGTCATACTACGTCAATGTTGTCTAGTCGCTTTTAACGATAAGACCACCCATTGTGCATTATTAACTGTAATATGAACTAGTTCAAAATGTATTCACTTTTGGTGTTCAATAAAGAATATTGCATTGTATTGTATATTGTATGCTGTTCATTAATTTGCCTCCTTTTGAGCAACCGATAAAACGACCTTATGTGGGATTACGGGCAGAAATATGATGAATATGGACATAAAATACCTTGAAAAATACTTATTCCTTGCAAATATCTATACTGAGATGAGACAGGCTACTTTTCATCCCTTAGATTCATTCCCGTGGGATGGAAATGTTACGTCAAACATCGCCATAAAAAACTGTTTTTTTTTATTGTAATACTGGGATATGCTTGGCCTTCATCTCACCTGATTTTTCAAGTCATGATAGGGCCGAAGGGGAAGAGCACTTCACGCGAAATCCTCAACAATCTGAGGAACTGGCTATCTTACCTTTAAAGGTAAATGCCGGAACACAACATTATTTTAGAATTGTTGTTTTGGCGTCAGAATTAGGGTAACAACACAGGTAACAGAGGCGTTTAAAAATACGTTTAACTATCCCCCTTGACGCAAAATCTACTGAACGAATTGAGCTGTGTACATGATATGTTCCTGTGAAATAGGAAAAACACCTTTTTCATCGGGTGTCTTTGTTTATTTGTAAACTTTTCTCGACCAAACGGCTGAACAGATCTTAATAAAATTTGGCATGGATATAGTGCATAGCATGGGACACAACATAGATTAATTTAACCGGGTACTTGAAAAAGTTCTGAAAAAATAACAATAACATTTTGAGTACCTATCAACTTAATATTTTTTATTATCAGTTAAATCTGTTTAATTTACGTATGCTTTATATATCAAAGAATTTATTTGAATGATTGATTGTGAAGAATTAGATATGTGAAGGATGATATAAGTAAGCCAGAAAACATGTTCTGCCAACATTTATTGACAAACAAAGGGTATTGTGATAAAAGTTATACCTGTTGGCAAGTTGCGGTACTTCATACAAGTGCTCATGCCGTGTGTGTATGGAAGGCGTCCTGTGCCGATGGCTCCGAGAGTCTATTGTATGGAACTCCTCGTGAATAGTCAGATCCGGCTGGTTTGTTAGCGTTCGTTTCAAAACGTTGCCGAAGTAGTTTGCACCTGTAGGAAAGTGATGCCTTTCTTGAATGATATCTCCACTGCTATAGTTCTCGAGTTTTACTTGAGTTTCCATTTACAGCGCGACGTGGCAAGTATATTTCTCTTGCCACTTCGCGCTACTTAGGTACGTACCTACAGCTAAGGTAATAAACGTTTGTTTTTTCTACGACAGGAAAGCGGTTTTACTTCGTCGCATCTGTTGTCAAGTTATAATGGCCTAAGGTGTCACCCGAAATCCTTAACATGAGGAACTGGCTGTTGGTGTCATGGCGTTACATTGGTAAGATGGTGGTAGCTAGCCAGACAGACAAACAAGCCAACCACCAACCAAACCGAGCACAAATTTGTACGCCCACGGGGATCGAGCCCGGCACTTCTAGGTCTGATGCTGGGAGAACCGCCAGACCATAGAGGCGGTTACAACAAACTATTTCAGTTTCGAGACACAGACGCCCTCACTCACGTTCATTGAATCGTGGTCAGACTGTTAACGGAAAGCATGAAACCTTACATAACAGAAAGCACGCGTCAAAGAAATATTGCATTGGTTTGACAAAAGTCAAATAACTCAAAACTTAGGTAAAAGTAAAAAAACGTAGGTGAAGTCAATCTTAGGTAGGTACATGTTAGTAATGGAAGAGATCGCTTTTAGCGATAAGGCCGCCCATTTTGTTGTTTTTTTTACATCTATTAGTAGGTACGTCATTGAGAACTCTCTAAAGAACATTGAATATAATCATTAGATGCAATTGTATGCATACATTGTGAGCGAACATAATGATTTTTAAAAGTAAAAGTCTGCAGGTTCCAAAAAAAATATATTCAAAGGTCGTTGTATGTTCCAAAATGTGTATTTTTCCAAGTAATGCCTGTAAAACACAATTAATTATAACTTACCAGAAGGAGGCTTCGCGTAAGGAGATGTTTCGGCCATTTTGAATTTCATGTACTTGATGCCCAGTACGATGACGACGATGAATATCAGGAAAGCGACCGACAGCGCTATGAAGAGCGGCCAGTATGATGGACCTGGAACCAGGATTCTTATCAAGACAGATTACAAACATTCAATAATGTTACAAAAACCGCTGGGGAGTACAGGTTCTGTCATGGCGACCACGATAAAATAATATAACACCACGCGAAATGCAGTGTTGGATGACCTCCCACAAGATGGACCGACGATGTTATGGGGGTCGCGGAGAGTCGATGGATGGAGGCGACTTAGTGGAGTCGATTGGAGGATGCCTATTATATATTGTTTAGCAGTGAACGTATGATGGAATAATGAATAGTTTTTAATTAAGTACTATCAATATGTAAAATAATAAATAATTCAAATTTCATTTCATGATTGTGAAGGTAAATATACTACAGCATGTAGTGCAACTTAATTAATAATGGTAAATATGTGGCTTAAGATAGTATGTATACTTGTCTAAAAGGAAACTTTTCACTCAGGACTTGAAGACTCCAAAATGATACACCAACCGTTGTAGCCATAGACGGCGGGTTGCCAGGCTGTCTGTGATCTATAAATTCCACTTTGGCGAGCGTGCGCACGACATCTTTGACCTAATCCCTCCATCCCCTTTCCATCATCGGACTAGCAGACGTACGGCAGGCTACAACCCGTACCTTGCAAAATTCCATTGTGCCGAACTTGTCGTTTCGCCTCTACCTTTATTATTAATACTGGTAAGGAATGGAACTCCTTGTCCTCGTCTGTTTTTCCGCACGAGTACAATCTCGGAGTGTTTAAGTCCAGAGTAAATAGGTTCCTTTTAGACAAGCGTGCTCCGTCTTAGGCCACATCTTTTCTTGTTGTCAAGTAAGCTGATGGTCAAACGCTTGGCTATCTCCAATATAATTTTAACAGCCTCTGTGGTCTAGTGGTTCAACCCGCCGATTTCAGATCCAGAGGTCCCGGGTTCGATCCCCATGGGGAGTACAATATATTGTGCTTGGTTTGGCCTGCCTGGCTAGCTACCACCATCTTACCTTATTCAGTCGCCATAATAACAATTCTAAAATTATGTTCCGGCATTTAGAGATAATATTTATTTATTTACTTCGGAAAACCAACAGCTTATAAAAATCCTTAAAATACGTATACAGAAACAGTCAGCCAATTATAGGTTTTCACTAATAACATAGGTAAAGATAAAAACGTGAACACAACTTCGTAGTGTCGACTTACGGAAATGCTACACAAAAGAAAAGAAACAAAAGGGATAAAAAAAAATACTCTTACCTTCTTCAGTCGCCATAATAACAATTCTAAAATTATGTTCCGGCATTTAGAGATAATATTTATTTATTTTATTTATTTACTTCGGAAAACCAACAGCTTATAAAAATCCTTAAAATACGTATACAGAAACAGTCAGCCAATTATAGGTTTTCACTAATAACATAGGAAAAGATAAAAACGTGAACACAACTTCGTAGTGTCGACTTACGGAAATGCTACACAAAAGAAAAGAAACAAAAGGGATAAAAAAAAATACAATAATAATATATATTAATATATAATATAATAATAGTTTCTTGTTAAGAAACAAAACAGGTTACTTACTAAAAGATTTGATACAAATTAATTTCCAATAATTATCTTATTGCCTTCTACCAAAGAAGTGAAGGGATAGGCACCGCCTTTCACTGGCTATCCAGTTCTGGCTATCCTCAGTTTGTAGAGGATTCCGGGTGAAGTGCGCCTCAACCTTCGGCCTTATCTCAACTTGTAACCAGGGGAGATGAAGGCCAAGACCTTCCCCGTCGTACAATAAAATAAAAAAAAATGAATGCTAACCTGAGGAATGATATACGAACCTTCATGCAACATTTGCGATTTGGAAGTCCTGACGCACTGAGGACACTGCGCGACCTGGTAGTCGTTGCCCAGACACGCAGCGCTGGTCACACAACGGCGTCGGCGGGTCTGAAGGCAGTCTGAGTCGCAGCGAGACCATTCCGACCATTGTGACCATCGACCTACCCGATCTCATACATTACAAGTACACTAGTAGAATTTATAAATTTTCAATTGTGAAACTGCAACAACTTCAGGCACATAGTCATTCTACAATTCAAATACTATTCAAAGATTTATAGAGACCTGAATAACAGTTTATTCAAAGTTAGATTAAAAAAAATACTCGTTGACAAATGTTATTATAATATATATGATTTTTTAAATGATAAATTTTAATTTTAATTCTTGTTGTAACGTGGCTGACCTAAATAAATAAAATAAAAGAGCCATTTATTTCAGCCACAAGAAATACAAAAAAAAAATAGTTTTTCTTTAAAGCAGAACTTATTTTTTGTAAAATCGGTTTCAGACTTGGCCTCAGTGGCATGAGGATGCAACCAGGAAGGATCCCCCATCAATGAAGTATTCTTAATGCTACGGATGGACCACCTCCACAGGAAGGCACCGAAGCAATGCCCCGCAACCTCCGTGGCAACCGTGGTTAGCCACAAGAGTTGATGCTAGGGTAGATAGCGCCAGCTAGAGGCCCTTACCCGCAGTCAAACAAAGAAAAGCTGCAGACGACCTGATTGATAGATTGATGTTACATCTTGCTAACAGTCCGTTCAGTTATTTTACCTTTAGCTGGCACTTTCATTATTATTTCATATTTATTGTGAACGTGTGAACTGACTGTATGATTCTGGAGCCGTCAGGTTTCCATAATTGTAAGATTATTTATAGTAGCAATCGAAGCTTTAAGTAGATCCACAATGTACCTATTTACCAGTAGGAAATAATATTACTAAATCAGCTAATTGATTGAGGCGCTACTTTGCAAATCCATTTTTAATATAAACCTAGAAACAGAAATACACACATCAACATTTTGTTGATTTTTACAAAAACTGAAAATAATTTCTTTACAAAACTAGGTATGGCAAGAATCTTTATTTTGTGTTGTTTATTAATAATAATAAAAACTACAGTTTTATATATTTTTTTAATAATCATTAAAGTAGGAACAAAATCTCAATTAACAAGGTTCGGTAAATTGTGTTAAAACTATTTTTACGTTGCCATGACTTTATAATATTACCTTTTAACAATTTAATAATTGGCGTTGCCTCCCCTGACGTTGATAACACATCTGCACTGGTTATTCATACTCAAAACTAGGGTGTCAAAGTCTCGCTGGGGTATGCGATCCCATGTTCTTTTTAAATGGCAAAAAAGTTGGTCTTCTGTGGTCAAATTTGATGGCAAATTGCTGAAAGCCCTTCGCTGTAACATGTCCCAAGCGTTTTCAATTGGGTTTAAGGCGGGTGACTGCAGGCCAGTCCAAAACCGCGACATCATGTTCCTGAAGGGCAGCTGACGCCAAACGCGCCGTGTGTGGACATTATCATGCATGAGCTGAAGTTCCTGGCCAATTTGAACTCTGTGAGGGATGATCACAGGTTCTATGACCTCGTTCCGGTATTTTAGTGTAGTCATGCTGCCTCATATCCAAATGAGCTCGGTTCGCGCGCCAATACGAATTCCCGCTCAAACCATGAGTGTCCCACCTCGGTACGAATGGACCTCTTGTGGCTGCTGGAGGCGACTTTCTCTGCCTGGAACTCTCCAAACACGTGTTCTTCGTGAATCGGGGTGGAATCCAAACCGAGACTCATCAGTAAAGAGAACCATTGTCCATTGGCCATTGTTCCATAACAAATGTTCTTGAGCCCAAAGAAGTCACCTTCCGCGATTGCCTCGTCGTAGAGCTGGCACACGAAGCGTCCTACGAGAATGAAGATCGACTTCATGTAGCCTTCTTCTGACGGTTTGGTCGCTAACTGACAGCTGATGGTCTGACTGAAGCCTTTGCACTAGCTGCTTTGCTTTGAGATTGGGTTCCCTCCTGGCGGAATTTTGGAGAAAACGATCTTGTCTAGGGGTGCTTACTCGTTTTTTTCCAGTGTGGCGCTATCTTACATCCCCAGTAATACGATAACGTGACCACAATCGAGAAATTACGTTTTGATTGGTGTTTAGGGTATTGGCAACCACGCGTTGGATAGCACCGGCTTGTAACATGCCTATCGCTCTTATCATTTCTTCTCTGCTTAAATGTCGACGTTCCATGACATTACGAATATCACAAGATCCGTTAAAATTAAAAATAACTTCGATAGCACTAATTGATAATTAAATAAAAGTTAATTCATCTTAGGCAAAATTAACGTTGTTTAATTTAAATCTGAGTCCCCATTCTATCTTTTGTTTATTGCGTTCTATTTTTATTTTTTTCTAATTTTTGAAAAGGGAACAAAAGAGGTTTAATTCCATATATAAACTTTTTCTAAAAAGCAAATAGTTTGTAAGCAAATCAATTCGAAATGAAATATCCCTAGACAATGTTGATGTGTGTATATTGAGTAACAAAATCGGAAAATTCCTTTAAATAAATAAAATCAACATGTGTTTTGGTGCTAAGCTGAGGAGCTTAGCAGGAAGGAATCGATTTGATTGCTTTGTCGATTTGTTTATTCAAAATAATTTAGCGGATTTGTAACAAAATATTTTTCTGCTATCACGTATGCACATAGTCGCAAATATCAATAGAAGAAAATAGTACTTAACTTACCCAACATAATATCAGACGATTCGTCTGCGAGTTCGTCAAGGCCATCAACGTAATCTGTAACATTAAGTCCAGATTAACAATAAGCCCACCCTCGTGAACCCTTAGTTACCGGTCATATTTATGCAAACAATGTAATCGATGCCGTGTTTTTGTTTCTAGTCTGTTCTGGGGAAAACTAGTTTCTAACGATTCAGAATGATCAGAGGGACTGAATGTCAATAATTACAAGGAAAAAACAGGAATCGGTTAAACTTTAGTAGGTATATGGACCGTCGAAATGATAAAATTGAAATTACAGTAAATAAACACAAAATTCCACGCATTGCGTATATTTGGACTTCGTATATTGTAGTCTTGAATTATGAGGACCTATCTGCAATAAAAAATATGAACCTCGAACTCCACGGTCCATACTAAAGTTTCAAGATGGCGTCATAAGTTGCGTTTATTTACTGTAATTTCACAATTTTTTTTCTCGAAAACTTTAAGTTTGCGTATATTGAGACTTCGTATGTAGTCTTCTATAATAAGAATCTAACTGCATAAAAAATATGAACCTCGAACTCGACAGTCCATACTCTAAAGTTTCAGGATGGCGTCTTAATTTGTGTTTATTTACTGTAATTTCGATATTTTTTTTCTCGAAAACTTTAAGTTTCCGCATATCGAGTCTTCGCAAGTAGTCTTCTATGATAAGGACCTAACTGCATAAAAAATATGAACCTCGAACTCGACGGTCCATACTAAAGCTTAGCCCAGGAATCTCACCGATATCACAGTCTACGCAATCCTGAGTCTTCTGTAGATCCGGGCCCATACAAGGCTGGCCACCATTCAACGGCCTGGGAGCAGAACAACTCCTGACCCTACGTCTCCCGACCCTACTGCTGCCGCAGTCACATTCGCTCCACGCGGACCAGGCGCTCCAGCCCCCGTTTACTGAAAATGTAGTCTCATCAGCCCTGGTCACAAGTACCTAAGTTCTATGGCTCATCACAAGCTTTTGGTTCATGCTCGTATTGAACTACTAAATGATAACTATCGCTGTGATACATTTAAATACAGGCTAATCAGTAACGTAATAAGCGAAATAAACGACTTGTGTTGCGTTGTTTTTTTTAATTGTATGACGGGGTGATGCTTGGCTTTATCTCATCTGACTTTCAAGTAATGATAAGGCCAAAGGCTAAAACAAAAAACTGGCAACAAAAAACAATTTAAGAATTGTTGTTATGGTGACAGAATTAGGTAACACGGTAGTAGCTAGCCTAGCGGACTTAAACAAAATCCTACCATCAACCAAACAAGGTACAATATTGTACCCCCTGGGGATCGAACCCGGGACCTCTGGATCTGACACTGGTAGGCGAACAAAACAAGGTACAGACAGCACGAATTTGTAGTAAACTGCGAAAATATAAATCATATGAACGGCAGGTTAGAAGTAGAAATGTAAGCAAATAACCCAAGCAAAAGTACGAGAAAATTGCACAAAGCGATTCCGGTACGTTCAAGCTCTGCTATTCACTCATAGCGATCGACTGCAGAATTCCGGTTGAAACTACAGCAGCGATTTACGATCTCCTGTACGATATTCGACTTTGGATTAAGACGCTTAGTCTGAATGAACGCCACAATTATTTAGAAATATCTTTTAAAATTACCTACTACATTATAACAAATTATGTACAATGCATTGCAGATCATAAGATCTGCAATGCATTGTACATAATTTGTTAGTCTAAACGCCGCAGCCACAGTAATCAATATTACACAACAAGCCTTACGGCTCAGTTGGTAATAGCAATGCTTTCTTCGCTGTAGGCTGTAGGTTCGATGCCCACCCTAAACAAAAATTTGTGATGTTTGTTCTGTGTTTGGGTATTGTTATGTATTTAAAATAAAGGTATAAAAATAGTTTATCCGTAATCTAGTTCCCATATTACAAGCTTTGTTTCGTTTGGGGCTAGATGACACTGTGAAATGAATGGTCTGAAATATTTATTTATTCATGACGGAAAAAACATCTTGCTTGGATCAAAAAAGTCTACTGCTACGACGCCGATATCGTGTAGGCTCATATAAATGCAAGAAATGTGCAACATACCGAATACGGTGAGCAGAGCCGGTTCGGAAATCCTCTTCCCCGCTAAGTTCTCCGCAACGCAAGTGTAGTTCGCCATGTCCTGAGAATTGCACGGGTTAGGTCTGTTGGATACCTTACCTGATGTAGTAGCGCTTTAGATAGAGTCCTTTCATATCTGGGCCATACCCAGCGAGTGTACCTACTTAAACAGAATAAATAATTGTATTACTAGGTGTTAGCTTTGATTGAACAGAGGCCTTTCTATATGAATGATTATAGAATATTCAATTCTAAAAGAGTTGTGTTCAGGCATATAGAGGTAAGATAGCCAGTTCCTACTTTGTTGAGGATTCCGGGTGAAGTGCGGTACAGTACAATAAAAAATAAACTCGCTAGGTTGGCATAGTATGGGCATGTAATGAGGAGGAATAATAGACATTTGACCAAAAGTGTTTTGAATATGAGCGAAGTTGGACATGCGGGCAGGGGACGGCCAAAAAAGAGATTGATGAATTGTGGTGAAAGAGGACATGGGTATGAAAGGAGGATAAGGGCAAGAGAATTATGATGAAGGTGTACAATAGAGTCTTCATTCATTTATTCATTCATTTCAATAAAATAGGTTAAAACTAAGTAAGTGACCATTATATTCAGTTTCAGGTGGTAGTTATCGTATAATATCATAGCAATGCCTGGCGACCTAAGCAATGTCGTTGTTGGCAGCATGTTTCGTGCCTATTTTTCCGTTCTGATAAATATTCATGAATTGCTAACATTACAGCTCGATTCAGAGTTTTGTTTGGATTGTTTTTGGGAATGCGGACATGTGTTTTTCGTTGAATCATTATTCAAATCGACTTAATATATGGCTAGACTACCAATGCAGTGGCACAATTACTTTGTTTTATGCTAGTTACTAGAGATTTCTTATCATTACTAGTCTCACAGCTCTGTTGGTAGTAGCTCTGACTACTGCGCTGTAGGTTGTAGGTACGATTCCCACCCAGGACAAACATTTGTGTGATGAAAATAGATGTTTGTTTTGTGTTTGGGTGTTGCATTGTATAATCAGTACCTATGTATTTATGAAAAAAAACCCTATACTTAACATTAAATTTTATCCGTTATCTATTTATTTATTTTTTAGGAAAACCAACAGCACATACAACATAAATGAAACACAGAAATACCAACATTAGGCCAATAAGAGGTTTTCACGTATAGGAAGCAAGATATATAGAAGAAAAGAAGCCGTTACTGAGCCGCCTTACGGTACGGATACTGGAACAAAAAAGGTCCAAGTCTTCGTTTCTCGATAATTTATTGAACTGGTTACTAACACGACAGAGTTAAGAATTCTGCCTGTAGTTATCAGGTAATTATCAGAGTCATAGGGAACTTTCAAACGATAGAAGAGATATCTAATAAATTTCATTTGGGTGCGCTCGATCCTATTGATGTAAGTATCATAGAGCGGGTTCCAGATTTGTGAAGCGTATTCTAAGATACCTACTACGGACATACGTGCAGTACAATTTTAAAGTTTTCGCTCGGTTAAAGCTTGTAGAGCTTCTCATGATAAATCCGAGCGCTCTAGAGGCTTTACTGACGATAAACTCAATATGGGTGTCAAACAAGAGCTTGGTACCGTGCTCCCAGGTCCCTGACCACCTGACATGCATTAAGCTTATGTTGTTTTAAAACGTAAACTGAATTTAATAATGTTTTTTTACGGGAGCATGTAGCGATTGAACATTTTGACGGATTAAGATCAAGCTTATTAGTCGAACAGTAGGTATCGAGACGATGGAGGTCTGCTTGGAGATCCAGTGCATCCATAGATGAGCTGATAACTGAATATTTTCATGTGGTTGGCGAAGCAGAGCAAACTGCTATTGAGAAAACAATCAGAGATATCATTGATAAATATTAAGAACAGCAAGAGTCCAAATAGAGATCCTTGCGGAACACCACTCGGAATTGGAACCCAGCAGTAATCTAGCTCATATCTCGCTATTAATAATGTAAAAAAATATTATTAGCATAAGTGGCATTTATATTAGCTACACCTATTGGAGTTTTAAAATAAAATACATGCCCGTGGACTTAAGATTCTACTTAATAATTCCACTTACCAGTAGAGAAGCCTGTTTGATGGCCAAGTTTCCGTCATTAGATATCTGCACGTTGCCATCAGCAGCCAACGGGGCGCCATTCTTGAGCCAGTAGAGTTGCGCAAACGGCGCCGCCGGCGGAGGTTCACAGCGCAACGTCACCGAAGATGACTGTCTCACTAACTGGGACTGAGGGGCCTCTGAGAAGTGTTTCTTTATATCTAGACGGAATAAAACATGTCTTCAGTAGCCAATGGTCATTCCAGATACAGTTTAGAGCGGCCCCCTTTAAACAGCGACAATCCTCTCAGCTCAGTTGGTGGTAACTCTGCCTTCTGCGCTGTAGGTTGTGTTCGATACCCACCCAGGACAAACATTTATGTGATGAATATAGATGTTTGTTCGGGGTTTTGATGTTGTATTGTAGGATAGGTATGTATTAACAAAAAAAGTATTCTATCCGTAATCTAGTTCCCATATAACAAGCTATGCTTAGTTTGGGGCTAGATGGCGTTGTGTGAAATTAATGCCCTGTAATATTTAAATTTAAAATTTAAAAGTTCCAGTCGCTGGGTGGCAATCGCTTTGAACATAAAGAGATGAATCGCAACTGGATATCGCATCATAACCTTTTCACTGTTTTCGTATCGCGCTATCGAATTTGTACATAGTAATTAGAGCTTAAGCTGTCAACTGAAAAAGTTCAGCCGTAGCGATGTTTGTAAACTGTAGATGTACGTACCTACAGAGTTTACCTTAATGTGATCAATTTGGCGAGTGCGCGCGCACGATATCATTGACCTAATCATTAGATCAATGATATCGTAAAACGTCGTCTACTAGTCCGGGGATGGAAAGGGGATCCTCCATCCTATTAGGTCCTAATGGGATGGAGGAACCCCTTTCCATCACCGGACTAGTAGACGTACGGCAGGCTACAACCGGTTCCTTGTGCCGAACACATCGTTTCCTTTTTTACTGTCTACCTTTTTTTAATACTGGTAAAGAATGAAACTCCTTGCCCTTATCTATTTTTCAGCACGAGTACAATCTCGGAGTCTTCAAGTCCAGACTGTGAAGGTTCCTTTCAGACAAGCGTAGAGCACGCTTGTCTGAGGCCACATCTTTACTTGTTTTTCAAGTAAGCTGGTGGCCTTACGCTTGGCACCAATAAGAAATAAAATAAATATACTTTTAATACCCTGAATCACAGCGGAACAAAACTATAAAAAAAAAATGCAGGACATTAATTTTACACAGCGCCATCTAGCCCCAAACTAAGCATAGCTTGTAATATGGGAACTAGATTACGGATAAAATACTTAAATACTTTTGTAAATACATACGTACTATATGATGCAACACCCAAACACAGAACAAACATCTATATTCATCACACAAATGTTTGTCCTGGGTGGGAATCGAACCCACAGCCTACAGCGCCGAAGGTAGAGTTACTATTAACTGAGCTATGAGGCTTGTCAAATGTAAATTAAATTGTAAATGCGTCTCTGATAGTTTTTCATAACAAACCTTGCACTTTAAGTCTGTTTACACATTTTTAAGGTCTTTTTTACCAAAGACTTGTTCACCCCCTAAAGAGGGGTTTACCGGAGAGGATTATTGCATGTCATTTTCAATTTATAACAAAATCAAGAATCTAGCTATAAAAATATAACATAGAAACACGAGGTAAAATTATCACAATAGGTAGAATTGCCTCCGACCGCCGTATTATCATGATTATTAGTGATGTAATTTTATGTATGTATATTTTGTTTTATATTCGTTATTCGTATAGTCCGCCATCGTTGAAAGTCGTTATCTTACCTGTCCATCCAGCGGTTGCCTGGAAGAAATCGCTTTCAGCGATAAGGCCACCCATTGTTTTACCAGTGACGCTTAGATTAAGTTTCCACTATCTGTGTTTTGTTATGTTATTTGTAAATGGTGAACAATAAAGAGTTATCTATCTATCTTTCTAAGACGGGACAAGCAAGTAGTCCACCTGATGTTAAGTGCATCTCTTGCCTATAACAATGCCTTACTGCGGTGATCCACAAAGAACATAGCCTACGGGCACTGCAATGCGCCCGTCGACTTGAAGCATAAAGGTGTTAAGCCTCCGTAATTTAACCATACCCTTCAAACCGGAACAGAGCAATGCTGCTTGGCGGCTGAAATAGGTATGGTGGTAGTACTTCCCCGGACGAGCCCTTCCACAGGGGGCTCTACTAATCTTAGTACAGATATTTTAATATTGTAACAGACTCCCAGAATACATAGTAATCCGAACAAAAAATAGAAATAGGTTAACTTACATGCAATTTCAATGGAAGCAACCTGGCTCCTTATATGCCCTCGGCTGGTCCAAGCGAAGCAGGAGCATTGATACTTGTCACTTCCAAAGTACTCTTCGACGGTTTCTCTCATCACCTTATGCTCGCCTTCGATGATTCTGACCCCAGTTTGAGGGTCAACAAACTCGAAGTTCGTGGCTTGAGTCTTTTCGCCGTTGCATTTGAAGTAGATCTTATGAGAAAACGAAATAGTATAAAAAACTGATATCGGGGTAGGTCTCGCACCCCGGGCAACGGAATCTAACTCAAAAGTAAGCATGTAATATGAGAACTAGTATGAATGTAAATACCTATTTATACATAATGAAATGAAATGAAAATGTATTATTATTTTATTTGATAACAAACACCACAGTAACATATTCATATGAATAAATACATACCTACTTATGATAGAGGTAATATATGATAAGAACAAAAATCTATATTCTTGACACAAATGTTTGACCTGGGTGGGAATTGAGCCCACAATCTACAGCGCAGAAGGCAGAGGTACCTACTAATAACTGGACTGCGGGACCAGTTAGTTTATCGATTTAAAAAAATAGTATTACCCATGTCTTAAAAATCATCATGCGGCGTACATTTTCATGATAGGTTTTGAAGTCAAAACACTACTAAACGAAAGCTAAATATATCAAGCTATGATCTTCGTGAGCAATATCAATACCCGCAACCCGCGAATTATGATATCATCTAAAGAGATTGTTATTTCTAAAATTTTGAAGTAAAGTGTATTTAACAGCACTAGTTATTCTGGCGCCAAGGGGACGTGAACTCGAAACCGAATCGCTGCCAATCTTGCTTTTTTTTTTTTAAATTGGTGGTAGTTAAGGCTACCGCAATTGAGCTAGTCAGAAGTTTTGGATCCTAACCCCAGATTCCATCACGAAATCCGTGTTTCGAAATTTGAGCAAATTTACCAACCTACAGTCGAAATTTACAGTTCTGAGACTTTGACTTTCGAGAATTTCACTTGAGCGCCAGTTTAAAGGTTGAGCCATGCATATAAAATATTTTTCGGCAAAAAAATCATAACTTGATGTATTTTTTTAGTTGAAAACTTTAACACAGACTACCTTATCGGCATTAAAAAAAAAAAGCAATGGCCAAAACAAAAAATATGCTATAAAGAACCGCGACGCTATAACAGTTCCCTGTGGGTTGTATTCCCACACAGGACAAACGATTGTGTGATGAATATAGATTGTTGTTCTGATTGGGTGTTAAGATGATTAGTATTTATTTACAATTAAATTTTGGATCCCACATTTTGCTTAGTTTCAAGCTAGCTATGTGTGCGCTGTGTTAAATAAATGTATGCAATAAATGGAAGTAAGAGTTGAAACACTTACTTCCAAAGCATTCGCAGCTCTGCACTTCAGCACCGCCGGCTTATTTTTCACTACATACGTATTTTCGGGCTCCAACAAAAATATAGGTAAGTTGTCCTTAGCCGTATGCAGCGGAATCTTGTCATCGGTTTCAAGTGTGGTCTTCACAGTAGCGTCGGGCGAGTCTCTGTAGTTTTCCTTTTCATAATCGTAGTCTAGGTACGGGCTGTCATCATCATCTTCGTCTTCGTGGTGGGCGGGGAATGGCGGGAGGAAATAGTCTTTGACTTCGTTTGGGAGCTCTAGAACTTCGGTTTTGGGTTCGCTAATGTCATCTGGTCGATGTGTATCTAGAATGCGAGCGGGTTTG
The DNA here is from genome assembly GCA_951394065.1 of Venusia cambrica. NCBI lineage: Eukaryota > Metazoa > Arthropoda > Insecta > Lepidoptera > Geometridae > Venusia > Venusia cambrica. Next base: position 4,229,102 of record OX596036.1, read on the forward strand.
CCGCGGGTCAATAAAAAAACAACCTAAAATTAGGATTATTAAAAATAATAACACGGATATCAACAGGGCAACGGATCGCTAGGTTTTGCTAACGGTTACGGGTTACGGTCACAACACTGGTACTACCTGTAATGATCCTCCTGCCTTGCGACCACCCTTTCTTTTGCCAAGCAATTGCTGCCTTTCGTCGGTGGGAGAGCCAGAGCTCGCTCCACCGAAGGCATCATCCTTGCTCGTAGAGCCAGACAAGTCAAGGTCAAGAGCTAACCCATCATTACAAAATAAGTAATAAATACCCATGTCTTATTTTTAATAATATTTGAAATAATTTGTCCTAATCACGAAAGTTTAAATATGACTGTAACGTAGGTATGTGCACTACTCAGGTAGGTACACTTTAAAAATAAGAAATCTCGTATAGCTGACAAAAAATCAAACGTAGGTATATTACTAACCGACCGACCAGGCTGTCCACCTAGTTGGTCGGTTGGTATTTTACCTTATGGTTGGTTAGTTCTTAACCGATAACCTGTTTGTTCGTTAGTAATTAACATACACACTGTAAACTTACTTTTTGCCGAAGATTCCGCGCACTCTCCAATAGCCAGTAACACTTGAGTTATCAAAAGGTACCAATTCACTTCCATTTATGAACACAAAACGATCCAAAATACTCAAAATAACTGCATTTGCTCCAACCACGACATTTTGTTCCATTACTGCGTTTAACTTTATCACATTTGCTCAAAGTTTTTGTACAATAAACGCACAATAATCACTTTAACATAGGTATTACCATTAACCTCCAGGCAAGAGATCAGGCAGTTAAGTATATACTATGAATCACTTCGGTGAGAAAAAAAGAACTATACAATGTCAGAAATATACTAGACGAATAAATTCATATAGCACGTAAAAGTTTACGAGGGTTGAAGTTGTATTTGGGAAACGTGTTGACCCTGCCACGGTCGCGAATCAACTGAGGTTTAGGGGTGAATTACGCTTCCAACCCCTCAAGTTTAACGCGCATGCGCGAAAAACTTTTGCAAAAGGTCGGATGAAACTTTTCAAGTGACCGCTAATACCGCTATTAAATGCCAAGACTCTTGAGAATCGGATCATTTGTTTAGATTATTTTGCTTTTGCTATAATATGCTATTCATCGGGATAAAACCCTTCTCTTGACACAAAAACTTAAAAGCAAGATGGAGATTTAATACCTACATACACCGCACTTCAGGATTTGCATTGCAGGACTTCGTCTAGGCTATACAAGTTCATTCCATACCCTGGCTTCATAATAAGGTAAGTTAAAGTAACTTTTCAATTGCACAATAATTTGTTTTATTTTGAATTTGAAAGTACCTTAGTATTTAATAGAAATATTTTGGTTATTTTGTTCAAACAACAGGAGAGTGGATTTCGTTTGTGGATATACAAGGTACGCAAGCCTCACAGTACAATTGGTTCCAAAAGCGCACCCTATCAGCCTCCGCGTACCGTGAAGGAGTCATAAACTCATTAAGAGCCAGATATTCCCCACCGGATGACGTGTACCTTTTCCATTTGACTGCGCAGTCATCTGGAGTTGGGTTGCTGAAAATAAAGCATTACCTTAGACTACGCAAGAAGGTTTAGTGAATAGCTCTATATCTACTTTCAAGCAGCAATGACGCAGATGGACCGTATGCCTGTTTGCCACCTTGGTAGTACAACAAAAAAGTATTGTTAGCAGAAAGTATAACTGTCCGATACTCAAGCGAGTAACTCGTGAACTACAACAAAAAAGTATTGTTAGCAGAAAGTATAACTGTCCGATACTCAAGCGAGTACCTCGTGAACCATACATCACACTATCATATATCTAGAATGGTACAGTATCCGTCATGATCGCTTGACACCTGCAACATAATAGTGCTGCTTTTTTTGTTCCAGACACTCCACTGGTGAGCATGAGTCTCCTCTAAAAATGGAGTGATATAGAATAGAGATATAATACTATGTAAATCTTCGTAATCGTGATGATTATTGGTGATGAAAGGAAAATACAGAACTGTAATGCAGCCTATTTTCGGCCTACGAGGTCCTTAAAACACTTACCCAGTCTTAGCAAAGTCAGTCCACAACTTCGTCAAATCATAAACGATGTTTCTCAATCTTTCCTGAGCTGTGTACGCCTCCTGATTAAACTGGTTATAGAAAAGGTAGAATAGATCGTCAGCATGGCAAGCCCCAGGCATATCAGTCAACCCCAGAGCATTCTTCCAAAAGTTTAACTCTGTAGAATAATCAAATCTGTACAAATAAACTGGAGCCTTTTGACTGTAAAAATGTATAAAACGATGGGTATTGTACGAGAAATATTGGTCTGTACTCATGTTTACTATTCCTTGGAGAGTATTGTTGCCAAATCCATTATCCCCTGTGTAGAATGTCAGTATTCTTTTCCCGAAGTCTCTGAGCTTTTCCTTCGAAATTTTCGGGACAAGTTCTCTCGGCACTAGGTATGAGGAATTGGAGTTGAAAATCTCTGCCTTGCTCAGCTGATCTTGCAGCATTATAAGACCTTCTGCGGAGCTGTAACCAATCATCAGCGGTACTCCAACCTTTTTGGATATTAAAACATCGATAGGGTCTTGGGTTATAAATGCTTCTACCCCACGGAATTTCTTTTCTACGTTTGGGGCGAAATACTCGGGTAGACTTCGACGTGTTTCGTCAAAAGTTTGAGTCCTGTTAGTCATGTTAATTAGATCTGTAGCTGGTACGCTTCTGAGAAACTGTAGTAGCTCTTGAGAGTCTTTCGGTTCTTTTCCTAAAACTTTTGCTGCTCTGAACGCTCTTGCCACAGGATTTCTGGCTATTGCCCAGCTTTCGAGACAGTTGCCACTCTGTGCTATGGCCTTATGGAACAGTCCTTCAGACATTGAAGATATCAGGTGGTAAGTGACTGCAACGGAGCCTGCGCTATTTCCGAATATCGTGATACTGTCGGCATCTCCACCAAAATTGGCGATGTTCTCTTTGACCCAGCGCAGAGCGAATACTTGATCCTTGATTCCGGCGTTACCAGGGACCTCTGGCGTATCTAGGGATAAGAAGCCAAGGACTTCCAATCTGTTGAGAGAAATGGATATGCTTTGCTTCAATACACTACAGCGAAAACATCATGACATTTCATATTTGACAAATGTGACTCTGAGTTTGAGTTTGTTCTGAGTGAGTGTGAGTTCTGATTGAAAAGTCTTCCTGGGAGACTATGTAAACTTGAATTTGATGTCGGAGTAGAAACCTCAAAATAATTTAACATTTATGGACCTAAGTTAACTGAAATAAATAAATTAAAAAAACCCTGCAAAATTACCTGTAGTTGATAGTGACAAGGATAGCATCATGTTGAAACAAGAAGTCAGGTGCGAAGGTGTCATTGTCTCCAGACCCTTTCGAAAATGACCCTCCATGGATGTAGACCATGACAGGTGTCTTGGAAGTCAGTGATTTGGTGTAGACATTCAGAAACAGACAGTCTTCGGACCCTGCGAGGATTTGCTGGGAGTCCGAGTCAAATTGTGGACAGTAGGATCCATGCTGCAAGGCTTTGCGAGTGCCTTGCCAACGGTTTGGAGGTTGTGGATCCTAAAACAATCATCATGAATAACAATACTGACATGTTTATTATGTGCTTGGGTGTTTGAGTTGTACGATAAATACTTATGTATTTACACAAATAAATGTTGGTACCTACCTATAAGTATAAGTATTCTATCCGTAATCTAGGTACTTCCCATATTACGAGCTTTGCTCGTTTAGTTTGGGACTAAATGACGCTGTGTGAAATTAATGTCCTGTAATATCTATTCAAGAGACAAACCGAACCGACAGGATTTATCACCTAGGAAGTAGGCAGGTAACCCAGTTTATCTACTGATGTTGCATTGAAGTTGAAGCTATTTTTAATTGGTAATTACTTACATACACAGTATCCACAACTTAATCTACGGTGTGTTTTCAGCAGTTAAAGTGTTAAAAGGTTATCAACAGCTCACATCTCTGCAACTATTATGCTTTGGTTTATTCAAGTCAACGTATAACGTCCATAAACGCGATAATTATTGCGTAAAACAATGCCAAAACAAAAGCAAAGTATATCGCGCGCCTTACTAAGCTCTGCGAAATTGTGGCATATTTTGTCATGCGATAGCAACATAAGTACTCGTAAGTATATAATTACTGTTTTTGAAACAAATTGCAATTCTAACTTCAGAAATTAGGGCTTAAAATGCAAAGTAAGCTGTTCGTACGACCTTGACAGAACTGAACTGTTTTGGTGGAGTTTTAGGTAAGACACGTTCGGATGCTGCGAAATATTTAATTGCCACTACGATTTAGCGTCAAATGCCTATAAATAAACTTTGCGTTATCAAAACCTTCATTGCTTACTGTACCAAACAATTTAATTGACCCGTTGGGAAAGGAAATATTATTAAATTTAAAATGTCGTGGACCCGTTGGGAATCAAAGTATAAGCATATTTTTTTGAAAACAATGAAGTCGTACCTTTGGAGACAAGCCTGAAAAATAACTCTTTTTCAAAATGGAGGTCGAAGATTTTTTTTTTATATTTAGTGCATATTAAATTAGTATATGCTTTAAAACTATATTACAATCTAGCCTATGTAGGCTAATGAGTAATTTTATGCTAACTTAGTTTTATAAAATTAATTATTTTAAAGAATGTGTCCAATGTCACGTTTCTTACAGTTTCTATTTAAGGGGAGACACTGCGTTATTGTGTTCTTTGAAGTAGCACACTTCACTTACACTGACACTACTTTACACTATTTAACACTACACTAACTCAAAAGGTTTAGTTCTTTTCAGTCTTCTCACTGTTTTTGTGTTGTCGAGAAGCTGGATTGCCTCAACGTTCACATGTTTCACTTTATCAACGAACTCTATGTTAAAGTCCCTGTGGATGTCGTCGTTCCTGATGTACCAAGGTGCATTTACTATATCCCTGAGTACTTTATTTTGGAAGCGTTGGATTATTTTGATGTTACTTTTTTGGTACAGCCCCACAGCTGAATACCATAAGTCCATACTCGCTTCAGGACTGCTTTATACATTAGAACTTTGTTGTGTGCTGACAATGTTGACTGCCTTCCTAGGAGCCAGTACATTCTTTTGTATCTAATATCTAACTCTTCCTTTTTCTTCTTGACGTGAGCTTTCCAGCGTAGCTTTGCGTCAAGAGTCATGCCTAGGTACTTCGCAGTGTTTTCATACGGTATAGGCTCATTGTTGATATATATAGGGAAATACTGATCTTTTTTATTTGTGAAGTTAATGTGCACCGATTTTGAATCATTAAGTTTGATTCGCCATTTTTTCATCCAGTCCCAAATTTTGTTGACTGCATCTTGAGCCTTTTCTGCTGCGTCTGCATGTGTTTTTTTCCAACAGCCATTATAGCTGTATCGTCAGCAAACGTTGCAAGGGTATTATTTTCTAGGTGAGGGATGTCACTGGTGTATAATAGGTACAGGACCGGCCCAAAACACTTCCTTGCGGCACTCCGGCTTTAATTTTCTTGATTTCTGAGTAGGCATCTTCTTGCCTTACTCTAAAGACTCTATCCGTCAAATATGATTGCAGAATATCGGCGAATGGTTTGGGTAGAAGTTTTCTTAGTTTTTGTATAATACCTAGGTGCCATACCTTATCAAATGCTTGGGCTACGTCTAAGAAAATTGTAGAACAAACATTTTTGTTTTTAATGGAGTTCTCAATTACATTAGTATTTCTGTGGACTAGGTCTATAGTCGAGTGCTTTTTGCTGAAGCCAAATTGGTGGTCTGGAATAATCGCTCTTGTTACTATGATCGGTTTGAGTCTTTTAGGCAGTAGCTTTTCGAAAAGTTTGGATACGATAGGTAAGAGTGAGATTGGCCTATATGATTTGACATCATTTGATGGTTTCCCTGGTTTCGCTATCATAATCACTTCAACTACTTTCCATAAGTCGGGCACATATTTTAGCCTTAAAGCCGCGTTAATAAGGTTAGTCAGTTTGACCAGGGCTTTTCTAGGGAGGTTATGTAATATTTCACCCGGAATTAGGTCAAATCCAGGGGACTTTCTTGGATTGATGTTTCTCTTGATTTCTTGAAAAACTTCTCTTGGCGAAACGTGTTTGATACATACACTCCAGAGCTTAGAAATCGCACACCCCCTACATTTTCATGTCGACCCTTATTTTTTTTTTAATTAAAGTTTGCTTGCAAATATAACTTGAATTAAATTAAGGTACACACTGTTAGCTTCCTAAAAACCCATAATGTCTAGCCTTGACCTTCGAAATCATAAAAATGGCAACTTAACAATAGAATGGCCTAAATTAGCTCGTTTCAGGTAGCTCGGTTTGTGGGACTTGGAGCAGGTATAAAAGGTTAAAAAAACAATAAATTTGTGAATGTAACGGTTTATTAGTATTGCCTCCCCTAGCCTTAATAACAGCTTCCATTCGATGTTTCATTGAAGATATCATTTTTTTTACGAAATCCTGCGGCATGCTGTCCCTTTCTTCCTTGATTGCGGTTTGGAGCTCTCTGAGACTCGTAGGCGCTGCGTTTCTGGCTCTTACTCGTTTCTTTAGTTCGTCCCATAAGTGCTCAATGGGATTGAGATCTGGGCTTCGAGCAGGCCACGCCATAACGAGTACTTCAACCTCCTCCAAGTACTGGCGGACTATAGCAGCGGTGTGTGGCCTAGCGTTATCCTGCATAAAAACGAATTTTTTGCCGATAAAACCCGAAAAGGGCACAACATTTTCTTCCAGGATCTCCTCGACGTAACGTTGAGAAGTCAATCCACCCGATCACGTCGGTATCGGGCCCTGTGATGAAGACAAGTTCAGTTTTCGCTTCCAGTGAAATGCCTCCCCAGAACATACAGGAACCACCGCCGTATGCGACCCGTTCGGAGAAGCAGTATTGAGGTAAACGCTCACCGGATCTTCGGTAGACTCTACCACGTCCGTCGTTACCATGGAGACACATCCTGCACTCGTCAGAGAAGAGGACTGCCTGCCATCGACCCATAGTCCAATTAATGTGATTTCGAGCAAACTGAAGGCGTGCTTGTTTGTGCGCTGGGGTCAATTTTGGGCCAGTTACTGGTCTGTGCGCTGTCAGGCCTCCTTCTGACCGTCCACCGACTGACTTCCACTTCTCTAACTTCCTGGAGCTGCTGTCCGAGTTGAACTGCATTCAACCGGCGATTTCGTAATTATGTATTCACGAGAAAACGGTCATCGCGCTGTGTTGTCGCACGTTTTCGGCCTGTTCTTGGTCTCCTGGTATAGCCACCAGTTTGCTGATATCGCTGGTATACACGTCGAACAGCATATCTGCTCAAATTTAATTGACGAGCCGCTTGACTTTGGTTCTGTCCAGCTTCGACTAGTGCAACCACTTGAGACGCTGCTTCCGGTGTGGTATCCATTTTCTTGTTTAGAGTGATGACGTATTCGTTAAAGGACCTTTCTGACTGGGAATTGGTATGCAAATGATGTCATTTCAATCATCCCTTATCCTTTTATACCTGCTCAAAGTCCCACAAACCGAGCTACCTGAAACGAACTAATTTAGGCCATTCTATTGTTAAGTTGCCATTGTTATAATTTCGAAGGTCAAGGCTAGACATTATGGGTTTTTAGGAAGCTAACAGTGTGTACCTTAATTTAATTCAAGTTATATTTGCAAGCAAACTTTAATTAAAAAAAAAATAAGGGTCGACATGAAAATGTAGGGGGTGTACGATTTCTATGCTCTCGAGTGTATTTCACCTAGTTCTTCTTCTATTTTACTGATGTCTTCTGTTTGGGTTTGACCTTCATTTGGTTTAAATATCGTTTCCAAGTGATCTGCAAACACTTTTGCCTTTTCTTCATTACTTACGGCCCATTTCATGTTTCCATTGATCATTGATCCCAATGGTGGGATATGTGCCATTGATCGTTTCATATTTTTGGTAGCTTTCTAAAGTGAGTAATTTGTACATTTTTCAGCAGTCAACTTTCCAATGTAGGTATTGGTTAAGGTATCATTAAAGTGTTGTGTTATATTTTTTAGTTTTTTTGTCAAATTATTCAGCTTAGTTTTTTCTTGTGGGCATCTGGATTGATGCCATTGCTGCCTCTGTTTCCTTTTCTCATGTAAGAATTCCAAAATCTCTTTTGGATAATGGTTTCTGGCAATCCGGCTTCTCAAATAAGGTGTATTTTTCCAGGCAGTCTGCTGTATTAGAGTTACAAAATGCTCAACTTAATTAGAAGTGCGGAAGTGCTGTAATTAACAATTACAGCACTTCCGCCTTTGGCTTTGTTATCTGGATGAATTGCGTAGTATACTTTGTAGTAACTTTGCATAGGATTGTTTTGAGGAGGTCGAAGATGCTACGCTATTTTCTATTATGAGTGTGAATTATTGGTACATTAATAATTTGCTTGAAAAACATGATTAATTTTGGAATTATACAAGGATTAATAGTTCATTTTCGTTCGACAACTCCAACGCTTGTCACCGGTGGTGCACCCGAGCCATCACCTAACGTCAAATGCAATTGTGAATGCCAGTGTACAATTACCGCGCATATTGTGACGTCCCAATTATCGCAATAATTATTGCCATTTCCCGTAGGTGTGGCTTAAGCATATTTCGACGTGTACCTGTTTAAGAAGGTATCTATAAACTCTTTTGGTATAAGTTTTGAACAAGACACGTTGGTGATTCAAGTCCAGAGCGAATAGGTTCCTTTTAGACAATCGTGCTCCATCTTAAGCCAGAGGGTTCAATTATTTATTTTTCAAGTAAGCTGGTGATCAAACGCTTGGTTACCACCAAAACAAAAGAATATGTAAGAGATATACCAGCTTTTATATGAACGCCCTTCCACAGCGGTTAGGCTCACATGCAAAGAAGGTGTATTGACGCAATACACATCAATATGCTTTGTCATTGGATGTTCGGTCACTAGGTAACTAACAACCAATGACAAAGACCATGCGGCCGTTCGGTCAGTGACTAAACATCCAGGGGTGTTAATTTTCAGGCTGGTAAAGTATTAAGGTGGCAAGGTATCAGGACAGAGACGATTGGTTTATTAAATTGAGCATTAATTATTTGAGTCTTGAGGTAAAGGACCGGAAGAGGAAAAACCGTTTGTTTACCGAACACATATCTATAGCTTTCAATTAATTATAATATTTAAGTATATTTTAAAAGTAATTATTCGAATAGCTAATACGGCCCAATTTAATTACTAAAAGGCCGAACATCCGGGCTAACTTAAACAAAGTCCTACCACCAACCAAACCAAGCACTATATTGTACTCCCCTGGGGATCGAACCCGGGTCTTCTGGATCTGATACCGGTTGGCGAACCACTAGGCAACACAGGCGGTCAAAAACACTCACCCTAAATCGCAATTCTCCTACCGGAGGCTGGGCGTAAGGGATGCCTTGGAAACTGTAGTAAGATTCGTTATTAATAAGGCTTAGCACTGAACCCTGAAGCCTTCCTTGTGTCACGGTCACTATTGGTTCTTCCTGCAAAAAAATCGTTGTTCTAAAACACTTGTACCAAACCAACTGTCACTATACAGGCTTAAATTTATTGATTTATATTAAAGATAATATTAATGTGTAGGTAAAGCCTACATACATCTACAATTTTCAGATTTTCGATAAAATGTATGTAAAAAGTTGGCTTAAAAACGAACAAAATAATGTCGTATGTTTAGTAACCTACGATTTTATTTCGTTAGATTAGCAGTTGGTACTACTACTAACTGGCTAGCCCTAAATGTGCTAAAAAATTTCCATCCTGGTACAGGCCTCTATTTCTTTCTTCGTTTGGGCTGTGTAACAGCTTTGGAATCAGACTTTACGAGCCGCCGCCATCGGCGTCTGGCATGGCTGTCTACCGACTACAAATATATGCAGTATAGGTAACCGAAACCGAGTAAGATGATTCCGGGCTTTGGAGCTAAGTCCAAAGTCCGGAATCATCTTACTTATCGAACAATCTGGTGATTCAAGTCTGCAATGTCCTGTCAGAATAGTAACAAACATCTTACAGATAGTGGGATTTGAACCCAGGAACTCCGGATCGAGAGCCACACGCCCTACCACTAGTGATGACACCTTTGGTCTACCCCACGGAGTATCCTGGTACCTTATTATGTATATACTAAGTAGGTAGGAAGGTTAGAGGTTAGAGGACAAAACGTCATGGTGCAGTGTTTGGAGCTGTTACTTTTTCCTGTAGGATTTTCAGCATTGTAACAGGTCCAATCTAGTCCATAATTTAAAATCACTCAAAAATTGGATAAGTATGTATTATAATATCTATATAATTAAATTAAATTAGTTTGTAAGGTTACCAGGACCACATAAAGTGAAGAATTACCTTTTTGTCGGCCAGACTTCCTGAAATAATCCCAGCCAGCAGCAGACTTAAAAACCACCGCTGTCAACAACACATTAAAAAAAAAGGTTAAATTTAATTAGAAACAAACCTTGAATACATTTAGCTGATAGCAATAGAACAGCTACCTATGTCATACATTATATTACAACCAGGCATTAGGTAGCCAATAATATATTAGGAATGTACCTACGTAAATAACAAAACCATGTATTTTAACAGTCTCTGTGGTCTAGGCCGGTGGTCCCCTGTCTAGCTACCATCATCTTACCTAATTCTGTCGCCATAACAACAAATTTGAATTTGTGTTCCGGCATTTAGAGCCAGTTCTTTAGAAAGTTGAGGATTCCGGGTGAAATGCGTTTCCACCTTCCGCCATATTATAACTTTAAAATCAAATGAGATGAAGGCCAAGCACTTCCCTGTCACACAAAAAATTGTAAGCAGAAGGCAAGGCTCTAGTTCTGAAGGTATATGTACCTACCCTTAGTAGTTTCTCCCTTATATCGTACGAAGAAAAAGATAATTATGTTTTTGGAGGGGAAAATGCAAGATCTACACGCGACCTTGCCCGCAAAAACATAACACAAAATTTATATTTAGATTGACAATGCCGTAGCGTAGGTATACCTAATGATGAAGCAAGAGAGAGTGAATTGTGACCCCGCCTAAGTATATTCAGTACTTACTTATTTATTTATTTTAATAAACAATCATTACATTCGTGTTTGGTACCTAATATAAATAAATAACTTTTGAAACTATCACGGTTTTATAACATTCCTACTCGCAGACTTCAGTGTATCTGTGATCATGGCGTGTACAACTGCGTCGAAATATCGGATAACTCATAAAACAAGAAATCATGGTAAATATGCTGTTCATTTTAGTTATGATATAAATAAATAAGTAAAAGCATAAGTATAATATGCATTAACCTTTCCATAAATTATATATATAAGTGTGGGATAAGTATAGGAAGAGGAATGATATAGGTATAATACAATCTTTAGTCATACAAATTTTAAAAACACACTACTACAATAATAATTCAGAATCTACTTACCATTTCGATCAACAAAAAACAACTTAATTTTGTAGTAACAAGGGGACACGACACTACAATAATTTATACTAAACCACAATCACATAAACTTGCTGTAAAGTTCACTTAATTTTGATAAAGACAAAACAAGTTGACCATGACCATAACGCACAATAAAATGACAAGTTTCCTCATTCTGATAAGGTACCTACCTACTTAGGTACTTTGCATACTTACGTTTTACAACCGATTGCAGAAGGCAATAGTACATCATCACCAAAGATCCAAAGATAATCATTGATTATTTTTACCCCAGTGCCTAAGAAGGAGGGTAATGTATTTTGAGATAATGTTACCGACCGCTTGTTGGATTTTGACATATACCTAAGGTGTTGTTTGGTTCTAAATTGATCGATTATTGGTAAGCTATATAATTTTAAAAAGGTTGTGAATAAAAAATTAAAACGAAAAATGAATAACATGCCAATTATAAATATATACAGATTATAGTACTTTTCAAGGCCATGTTTTCGTACAACCATGAAGTTTACAATTTGCAGTGGGGTAATCATTTTTTTTTACTCACTGTTGGTGCTGTAAAACACTCACGGGTGTTCTTAATAGACAATTAGGGGCTCAGCTCCCAACAGGTTAAGTCCATTCAAGTCTGGTAATAGGGTTAGGTATGTTAGTAAAAATAACATAAAGCAAAATCATTGACTTCATTTACTTATATTACATAATCTTATTCATATCTTTGATTTACATTATTTCAAATTATTAGATGGGTTTTAATTGATATCTTGCTTTGAACATGAGGACATGAGAGTTAGCTTGCCTAGACTATTAACCCTCCTATTTATGATACTCATTATTTAAATACTTTACTTAGTTAAATGAAACCTTTTTCTTAACATCCTCTATTTTCCTGATCTGCGGTGCTTTTGCCACGCAAATATCCAAGCTATCGTTTTGGTCATAGGGTTCGATTTTGGCTGACGGTGTGGCTTGTTTGGTGTTCGTGGCTTGAAGGGCTAGTTTCCTTCGAAGATCTCTCACTTGGGCCGCGCTGGCCAGCTGCGCCGCGCCACGGGATAGTACTTCGGCTCTGAGGTGTTCACACTCTGATCTGAAAACCATTTTATGACTGACTGCCTGACAATTATTATTATTATATAATGATAGGCGAGCAGCACTGGGGCTGATGTGCGGATATCACAGTGTTGGTTATAGATTTTAGATAGAGAGTCACTACGCTTGGTAATTCCTTGTAGGAAATAGTTTATTTGTTTGTAACCAGTTGTCCAGTTTGTTTTTTAAAGTTGTTTATAGAGGAGGCAGTAACAACTTCTTCAGGTAAACGGTTCCAGTTTCGTATTACTAGATTGCAAAGGAAATAGTATGCAGCATTCTTGTTCTTCGAGTGGTCACGGTTTAATCCCATGCTATGGCTGATACCTCGGGCTGATCTATGAGTCTCTTTCCGTGAGTATATGGAATGGATGTTGGGCAAATTATGCATATGGGAATTATGCAAAGTTTCATTCAAATCCATTTAGTAGGTACTTTCAGGGAGATGTGTGTTCAAGACAGACAGACAAGACAAACAAAAATGGAAAAACGAATGTTTTGGCTTTTGTATTTCGGGTTTCGTTTCGCGTCTACTCCAAATAAAATGTGTGAGAGCTACAGCACAATGCAAGGAAATTCTCAATAACTCGAGGTCAAATCCGTGAAGTCTTCGAAGCCCCCAGGAATATTCTGCGCTTTTGGTCGGAGTTAGACTGGCTATACTACCCATTCCAACGAAACCGTTATTTTAAGAGTAATAGAGCCCCTTGTAAAAGGGCTCGTCCTATTTCAGCCGCCAAGCAGCACTGCTGTGTTCCGGTTTGAAGGGTAGGGTTGCCGGTAAAATTACGGGCACTCGAGGCTTAACACCTTTATGTGTCAAGTTGACGGGCGCACTGCAGTGCCGTGTGTGTAGGCTATGATCTTTGTGGATTTGACCTACGCAGTAAGGCATTGTTATAGGCAAGAGTGCACTTAACACCAGGTGGGCTACTTGCTTGTCCTGATGTACCTGGTCGTATAAAATAAAAGGCATACAAACAAACATAGAAAAACTAATGTTTTGGCTTCTGTATTTCGTTATTCGTTTCGTGTCTCCTCCAAATTAAATGTGTGGAAGTAACAGCACAACGAAGAAATCCTCAATGATCCGAAGCCCCCAGGAATATTCTGCGCTTCTGATCGGAGTTAGGCTGGCTTTACTAGCCGGACATTCCTCACGCACAATGGACCACTCAAGAGTCTACGTGTGGAAATGGGAGTCTTCTTAAATTTACATTTACATGTATTCCGATAGTGAAAGTTTAAAACAGTGTCTGTAAGGTATGAATATCAGCGCTGACCTGTGTTACAGTGAGGCATAATGCTGAGTTGTGTCCTATTTGCTGCTGTAGCACACAGCACAAACTGTATTTCACTTTTTACCTACTCTTGTTTTACTGTTTGACAATTTCATTCTGTTATGTTTGTGTATGTGTGTTATAATAGTAAATAAATGAAAGTCTATGTCTATGTCTAAGGTACCTGAAATGGTCCAGCACTCCGGGAAGCCACCCGTTCGCCGGCGGCTCACTCAGCTTCACAAACCACCTCGCCAGCTCGCGTCTTTGCCTTTCGCATTGACCTTCTAGCTGCGTTATACGTTCTTCGTAGCTCTCTGAAACATTTATCAGACTAATTAGTTCTGATTCGCTCGGTAGAAGTTAATATGGAAAAAAAAAAAAATAGAAAAAAGAAGTGGAAGTAGCAGCAGTAAAATATCACAACACTGGTGTCACTGTCAAGGTTCACCTAGCTGCTTAAGCAATGAAACCATTGTGTGCTCACTTACATTTGGTAAAATAAAGATATTTGCATGTGTAAATCAGCAATTTGCGAATTACCTTGGACAGGGACCAAAACCACTTTCCTTTAGCGTTAATGCTTGTGGAAAGATCAAATAACCGCCTCTATGGTCTAGTGGTTCAACCCACCGATTTCAGATCCAGAGGTCCCGGGTTCGATCCCAAGAGAGAGCAATATTATGCTTGGTTTGGCTGGTGGTAGGATTTTGTTTAAGTCCGCCTGGCTAGCTACCACTATCTTACCTAATTCTGTCACCATAATAACAATTCTTAAAAAAAATGTTGTGTTCCGGCATTTAGAAGTAAGTTAACCTGAGGATTCCGGTTGAAGTGCGCCTCCACCTGTGGCCTTATCTCAACTTGTTACCAGGTGAGATGAAGGTCAAGCGCTTCACCGTCGTACAATAAAAAAAAAAAAAACAGTCTTAGGATAAGTAATATTGTTTCGAGCACTTACCAATAAGTTCGTTGTCATAATGAGCTGATGCACCAGCTTGCTGCTCCCAAATGGTTTGCTTTTCATGCAGTAAGGTATCCAATTCAGACTGCTTGTTTGCTAGCTCTCGCCTCAGCTAATAAGCAGAAATATATATGTTACTACCAAGTCTCAACGAAATAGGTATGTTTTTTTATATAATTATGGTATCTTTTATTCTATGGATGTTTTTGTATATTGCATTGTAATTTATATTATTATTGTGAAGTTCCTTAGCTATTCACTTTTTATTTAGAAATATACTAATGTATATTTCTATTTTGATAAGCGACATCCATATTTACATCCTCCTGGTTCTGTCCCTACGTAGGTTTTCTGGAGGAGATTCTTTTAGCAATAAGACCTCTCATTGTGTATTTTGATGATTTTTTTTCCCTGTAAGAGGTATTAATTTATTTATATATTTTTTTACTTTTGGTGCTCATAAATCATATTGTATTATTGGGGACAAAAACAGTGTAAATATATACAAATACATATATAAATCTTAGTAGCTAGATAAATATATGGCCCACAACTTTATCCACCAGTTGCAATATAAACTTACTCTTGAGTTAGTTTGCTTCATTTGAATGAGGTTCTTGGCCATCTCTTGTCTCTTATCTTCTACTTCAGCAAATATTGAGTTACCTTTTGCAGCTGCAAAAATAAAGAGCATTATTAGCAGTAGGTTTTAGGTACCAGCCTATTAGTTTAACTTTAAAACATGGTACCTAATAATGGTGTAGGTATCAACCATTTTATTCATTTTTTAATTACATACCATGTACCTTTAAATCATAGCTTTGTTGATAAAAGGTATTAATATTTATAATAATGTTGCAATTGATCAGAGTTGTTATAAAAGTGATAAAGGGCCTACCATGAGGCTGCAAGTCTGATGAATTAGTGAACTGGTGCAGCAAAGCCTTAGCTTCAGCCAAATCAGCTAACGCTACAGCTTCTCTGTCTGCAGCTGCCCTAAGCTCCTCTCTTCTTAGGTCTGCCGCTGCACGTATTTCACCCATCTCCTCAATCAACTCCTCAGTTTTTAACTGCCATGAAGCCACTTCTACCTTTGCTTGCTCAAGCGCTGTCTTCACTGTCTCAGCTTCAGATAACGCTGATGTGAGAGCTACTCTTGCTTCCTCCAGTTCAGAAAAATCTTGGACAGGACTATCCCGCGTTTTGATCGCATTTTCCTCTTTCAAATTACAAATCTGCACTTCCAACTTTTTAATTTCAGCTGCGTGTCGTTCTACAGCTTGTGTGCGCTCTTCTCTCAGTTGTGATATTTCTTCCAGAAGGGATGTAACACGAGTATTTACCTCGCTCTTCCTTCTTTCACCATCTGCTTGTAAACTCTCTAACTCGGCACTCAAATGACCTTGAACATCCAGAGCGGTCTGGTAACTTCTCCTGGTGTCATGGAGCTCCTGCTTAGTGGAATCATAGCTGTGAGATAGATTCTCATACTGTTTCTTTAGTAAATAGAATCGCTCACTCAGTTCACCGTTTGTTAGTTCTTCAACTTCGGTGCAATTTGTTTTATTACTAGCTGTAGAGTAATCCATTACGAAAATTAAAAAAATGTACCATGTGACAATAACAAACATGTAACGTGGGTACGTACACAAACCGATAACATTAACAAAAAAATAAACAACTACAATCAAAAATATATTCGTAATTCATTCGGAGCTTAGAAAGTTCGTTGAATTTGCAAAATTCAAAATCCTAAACCCAACCTAACTTCAACTTCTTTATTTTAGCCACAGATAGCTGTTATCATCGGTTTTATTGATTAGTTTTTAACGAATTACCGTTAACTACTTTATTAGTTACCGAAAAACCGACCCCATAAGGATCATGCGTCTGTCTGTCCATCTTAAGTCGGTTTTCTTTTTAGTTTTTATATCGTAAATATCATGCGCTCACCGTTTTGGAGGTAGGTATAAGGCGAAGAGGGCGTAAATATAATACACAAATATAGAGAAAAACCATAAATTCTGTTACTGCTAAACTCTTTTCTTCAACAACTGTGGCTTTTAATGCAGGTTTCGTTGTCGAGGGAGAGGTCGTACATCAATATGTTACAAGATATTTGGAGATAAGAAGGCTTTCCACATGCAGCAATATTTATTTAATATTTAATATAGAACCATACATGGGGTATGTATGTACATGCATTTTTTTTTGTAAAATACCATTTTAAAAATACAATATTCCTATCCTGGCAAATCTATGCCAATGTCAGTGTCAGATACTAGCCATTGAAAATAAAACGAAGAAGAAATGTAGACGTATTCTATTATTTTTTTTGGTAGTATTGTTTTGAATTTTGATACATTACATTATTATGTGTTGTTAATTTCTTTGCTATGTCTATGTACCTTTGTTAGGTTTAGGGGCGGATCACATGCAATTAGTTTAATTTTTTTACTAAAATGTCTTCTCCGCCACCAACAAAACCCCCTCGTGGAGTAAAACAAGGGAAAGAGACGGTAAATATTTGTGTCATGAAACTAACAATAATTGTGCTCAAATCTTACTTTTCATGCATATACCATGAAGTTTTACTGATAATAATACTATTTACGGCATATACTAATCATCAACTTGTTAATGACAAACAGAGTGGTCTCCTGATGTCGGTAATTCGTACACTATCAGCCAGCGAAACGAACGAGCAGCGAGAAAAGGAAAGAGCTAAACTCGAGAAGGAGTACAAGAAGAGTGACGCCAGACTTGATGAGCTGGTGGCAGAGCATGCCACTGAGATAATGGAAGTCATGCAGGTGATGTACTTACCTACCTAATTTTAAGGCAATCCATTCTGTACATAGTGTAAACCTGATTCTAATCCATGCAAACCTATAAGCATAAAATATCCTTGCCTAAATTCTTATACCTCTATACTTGAACCTCTATCTCTTATAAGCCTCCAGCAGTTTCCAATCGTTGCTATCTTTTGCAGTCCATATCATCATATCATCCTTCGTGTGGCTTTTCTCTTATCAGTCTTTTGTGTGTGTTGAAGACCTAAACCATTTCAAAACTTTATAGCTAGGAAACCCTTGAAACTTAACTTTAATTTTACTAATTTCATGAAATATACCTGAAACCTTCTGATACAATACAATTTCAAATTAAATTCTGATGGTAAATATTTTTTGAGTTATCTAGTTTTATTTAAGTATGTGCATTAAATTATTAAATTTGTATGATTATTTTGTGTTTAATTAATTTCGATGTAATAATATAGTATAATTAAGTAGGCATGTGGCCAGTGCTGGTTCTCGTGATATAGTCCCTACTGATCTGGGTCCTGAATGTAAACCAGCATAGCACCATTAACCCTGGTTAAATTGAAAGCAATGACAGTGACCATTTCAGCCCACACAAAGATGTTTTGCATAACTATTATCTGTCTTTCTTTGTAATATTGCCTTGCAGAAATTCAGTGCAGTAGGCCAAGCTCTAACATCCTGGGGTCAACACTGTGATGCAGTAACAGCCAGGCTGGGAGCTTGTAGGGGACTGTTAAGGCTGCGGCGGGATGATCTTAGGAGGCTTTGGATGACCACCCGGACACACCACTATGCTCTACAGATGCTGACTGATATGTGAGTTGTTAAATCATTTTAATCTTTTCAGTTTTTATTTTTTACTAGCTTTTGCATGCGGTACCTCTTGCGGTATTCACTTGGTACCTCAATGTCAAAGTCAAAATTTGTTTATTCATTAATACTTATTAGGAAACCTCAAATTTACCAACTGTTTAGAATAGTGACCAGCACACAAGGAGAGACTTACTTACCCAGATATAAAGGAGCCTGAATACTGTTATTATTTATTTACCCTCTTTGAGTCTATTATTTGAGCTATTTAAATAACCTATATCTATTTAGGTACTTAAATAACCTATATGTATACACAAAGTAAAACTTGTTTTTTTGCTATGATTTCTCCGAATTCAAATCAAACTGTCTCGTGGGGGATTTCAGGAAAATAGATTCGGGAAATCTCCCTTCAGTCTATACTATTCTGTTACAGAGAGCGGGTAGTAGTATCAGAGAGGTCAGCTCGAGAGTACATAGCGGCTGGACGCGTGTTGGCTTGCGCTCACACTCTAACGGAGGCTCTGGATACAGCCACCGCGACGCTACATCACGTCGACGCGCTTAATTCCACCAGGCAACACTTAGAGGTAAAACTGACGTCACAGCTCGGTTGGTAGCGTTTGTGTAAAGCAAAAGCGTTTGCACTGTAAGTGGTCCTACCACCAACCAAACCAAGCTCAAATTTGTACTCTGGGTCTTACACCGGTATCAGGGCGAACCATAGACTACAGAGGTGGTTTGAAAGTGCGTTTGTGCAAAATAATGTTTGTACGGAAATGTTTTTCTGTGTTTGGGTATTGTATTATAAGAATGTGTTTACAAAATAGCAGTAAGTATTTGTGTTTTCATTTGTAATCTATTTCCCATTTACTAGCATAGCTTTGTTACTAGATGGCGATAGTTGAAGCTACACATAGATGTTGCTTCAAAATAAGGGAGGGCCAAAATTACTATGATTAGCAAGTGTTGTGGTAATCGTTATATAATAGATAAATAAATAACCATATAGAAGTCGGTAGATGGAGGTGCTTTATGAATGTTGTTGCTATTGAAAAGTAGATGATGTCTAGTCTACAGGCATTTTTTTCACACTAAGGCAAAGCAACGAGACTTAGTAGCAACGAGATTTAGTATTATGTGATATTAGTATACAAGGCAAATGGTGAGCTGAATACCAGTGATAGCTACAAGTGATTTTATAACTTTTAGGCAAAGAAGCGAGAGTTGGTGGATGTGATCCTAGCTCGAATAAGTGAGGCAGTGTACCGTGGTGATAGGGCGCCCCTTACACGAGCGCTCTCTGCCAGACGACGTACGGCGCTGTTGCTTGCAGGTAAATTATGGGCACATTATGGATATATTGAGATAAAGCCGAAGGTGGAGGCGCACTTCACCCGGAATCATCAACAAACTGAGGAACTGACTATCTTACCTCTGAATACCGGAACACAACTTTTTTTAAGAATTGTTATAATGGCGACAGAATTATGTAAGATGGTGGTAGCTAGCCAGGCGGACTTAAACAAGATCCTTCCACCAACCAAACCAAGCACAATATATTGTACTCCCGCTGGGTATCGAACCCGGGACCTCTGGATCTGAAATCGGTGGGTTGAACCACTAGACCACAGAGGAGGTCACATTAAAAACAAAAAGTAAAAAGAGACTGGCCAAGAAAAACTCATTGAGCCAAGGCATGTGTTTTCTCTTCCAGTACTTCATAAAAATATGTAATGCCATGAAAAAAAATTCGTCTCTATCGTAGCTGTGATAGAAGTCCAATGGGTTTTGGGTGGTAAATGACAATGACCGCTCTGGTACCATTCTTCATTGATGGTATTGTTGTTTATAGCATTTTTAAAATTATTGCGATTGTTACTAAATTACTCAAATCTAGAAATAGGCGTTTTATGGACCGCTTAAGTAGTTTTGATCAATTTTTAAAATCAAATCGAATCAACTCCTCGCGCAATTTTTTCATAGAACTAACAAAAAGCGAGGAAGTGACAGACGCGTATCTTCAAGACATCACTCCGGAATTCGAGGCCTCGCTGACGGAAGATGACAGGACATTCGAGACCACCGTCATGATATCACTCGAAGCCCTCGGCGTCTTGGAACAGCTGAAGGAAGCTACCGAGGTACTGCTACAACTACACATTCGATTCAATAAACTTATTTTATTTTATAGAAGCTCGCAGCTAGGTAGTACAATAGATTCTTGATTTATTTATCTTAGAAAGACTAACAGCTTTGTACACAAATAATAGGAATCAAGATATAATCTAAAGAACTTTGATCGGAAGGCGCATACGCACTTACAAATACATAATAAATTATTGCAAAATAAACACAATGAGCAAACACGCAACAAGAATTAGACAATTAGCAAAGGGAGTAGTGATCTGGGAAAAAAGTGCAGGGCTGGTTTTCAAACTGCCCCAAATAAAAAGCTCGAGCTTCGATGTTAGTCGAGCCGCAAAAGAAAATAGGTTAAAAAATAAAATATCTAAATGAACCGATTATTTTCTATAAATTGTATCTACTTAGATACAATTTACAGAAAATAGAAATAAATTGAAAAGATAAACGAAATTTAAATATGGTACAAAAACTTCACTCTGCTGTTCTCTCCGATCGTTTATGGTGGATATCCAAAACAGTATTCTTCCACTTAAAATGAGTGGATATTGTTGCCTGGTGATAAAAGAGGTCAGTTGTTCTTTATTCATATTCTCTTTCAGAAATTCAAGGTCCAAATCCAGCATGAACTGCTAGAGGTGATAGACTCGGTCTCCCGCCGCATTATAGAGGAGGGCGACGATATATCTCTCACGCCCGAGTGCGAAGAGGACGGCGAATTGCCCGACGCCGCGGGAGTGACAGAGACGGGACGACCTCTCGCGAAGCTCGTCACCATACTAGCGGAGGAGTTTAGAGCATGTGCTTCTAGGAACAAAAGGTTATCTAATAACATAATGTGTTAACAGATCCAATTTTTTTATAAGTATGGGCCATCATCTATTAGCAATAGACAAGAAAATTTTAGGAAAATTACAGCAAGGTCTTAATAATAGTTACTTACATAATACATGCCGGTTTATACCAGCGCATGTGTGCTGAGGGCTAATTAAAAAAGTTTCCGCAGCTATGTACATAAATAGATTAACAAAAACACAGTGAATGTAGACGACATGAAATACTTGGAAATACTTGGTTAAATATGGCAAAGCAGCATGAAATAACTGTGGTAAATACCCGCGGGATTTCTGGGACAAATGCCCGAGTGATTACTAACAGACAACATTGTCATCAGGTTGCTACAGCTGTGGAGAGCGGCTTTGCAGAAGCATCGCTTGTCCGACTCTTGCTTGCATACTGAACAGCATTACTGGAGTGCAGCACAACAAGTAGTAAGTTTCTACTTCATTTTTGTGAGACTGGCTTGATTAGCTGTACCTGGAAATCAAGTTGAGTAACATGATTTAGTCTTTACTTGAGCAAGCTTACTTATAGCGGTTTATAGAGACATTGGGAGGCAAATGGGTAATTAGAAAGAAAGAAAAACATTTTAACTGGCACCCAACAACGCAGCACAGACAATTTATACAATGTAACACTTATTATGTATCCTTATTAGCAAATAAATAGGTAGGTAGATAGCTAATTGGCGTGGTACCTTTGTAACTTTTTAACCCACTGCCTAACATAAATGCATAAATGTTATTGCCCCAAAGGTAATAGCCGATTCTAAACAGAGGCGGTCTAGTGGTTCGATATCAAATCCAGAGGTCCCAAGGGGGAGTGCAATATTGTGCTTGGTTTAGTTGGTGGTAGGACTTTGTTTAAGTCCGCCTGGCGAGCTACCGCCATCTGACCTAAGTCTGTCGCCATAACAACAATTCTAAATTGTTGTGTTCCGGCATTTAGAGGTAAGATAGCCAGAAGTGCACCTTCGGCCTTATCTTAACTTAAAACCTGGTGAGATGAAGTCCAAGAGCTTCCCCACCGTGCAATAAAAAAAAAAAAGTTTGTTCTAAGTTTCTCTACGCTCAATGTGTGCAAGCTTATACAATCGAGTGATATAACTTTGTAGCTGCAACTTCTTCTGACGGAATATCTGGAGATAGAGAGCGTGAACCTGGCGGCCACGCGAGTGCAAGGGAGTGCGCCGTTTACGGACCAGCTACGGCTCGGAGACTATTTCGGCAAGAAGCGTCCGCAGCGACACAGGACCGACCTGTTCAAACTAACTGGTACGTCTAGCCTCGAAACTAGCCAAGCGCTTCCCCGTCTTAGTTTGGGAATAGATGGCGCTGTAATATTTATATTTTAATTAGCAAACAAAATGTACAATTAAACTAACTAACTATGTGCAAAGGAATCAGTCTAAGGACCGTTACAAACGGCCTATAGGTAACTCAACTGTTCCAGACCAGTACCAGACGGAAGCGTGCCCAAGATAATTCGCTGGCCTAAATAAGAGCCAGTAATATTAATTATATTTATTTACATATATGATAAAAAAAACGATCCACAGATTGACCGCTCTGTGGTCTAGTGGTTCGCCCACCGGTGTCAGAACCAGTAGTCCCGGGTTCGATCCACAGGGGAGTATAGTATTGTGCTTGGTTTGGTTGGTGGTAGGACTTTGTTTAAGTCCGTCTGGCTAGCTACCGCCATCTTACCTTTGTCTGTCGCCATAACAGCAATTCTAAATTGCTGTGTTGCGGCATTTAGATAACTTAGCGGCATTAAGAAAAATGCTTAAAAGTCAGCATGTACATATAACGGGTATATAATTGGGTACGTATAGCAATAAAAATGGTTTAAAATGCAATTAACACAGCACATAGGAAACAAGGTTAAATAAATAAGGCTAAAAAGACGCAAGCAAACATAGCATGGCAGAGACATATTGTTGAGAAATTATAAGACTGATAAATCGTTTTTGAGATCTTCACACTGTTTCTGATGGTCGAAAAAAAAAGCAGCCTGAACTTGAAGCTATGAATACTCTGAAGATATCTGATTGGGGGCGGGATGTTATTCCAGCATTTCAACGCTGCGTACCGAAAGCGCCACTTGCTAGAGACATCTACATCTACAGGTCTACTGGCAGAGACTATGGACCTATTTCATTGTTCTCTGAACGAATTCGCAAATATGACTCTATTTGTGTTAAGCTATATGAAATAATTTATGTTATGGTTGACTTTATTGATTTTTTGTATTTTTATGATTTCATTAATGGGATTATAGTGACTAATGTGATTAATTATAATATAGGTAATGTGATAAATAATAATTTTATAAGTATTTTTTAATTATTATTGTGACTAGGTGACCACTCTATTGTATTAGGTTTAAACCTGTAATAATAGATGTAATGTGTGTAAATAAATAAATAAATAAATCTAGCAAGTGGAGTCACGACGACACGACACAATTTACAGATGACGTAGCTAAGTAGTAATGCATCAATTTCAGGGGCTCCAAACCGCACGAGTGTGGCGACGCGGCGGCACAAGCACCCTTTGGTGTGTCGAGCTGACCCGGCGCATTTGCACGCGGTGCTGCCGTCCTTGCACGCGCTCTGCGCTGATATTGAACCGCTTACCGGGTAAGTTTATCCGGGATTGTGGCAACGTAAAATAAGATAAGATAATTTATTGTTAAATTTACTCGTCAAAAGATCATAATCATAATTATAGTTTTTTTTTTTACAAAATTAACATGACATTATTTTCACTCAACGCCATCTAGCCCCAAACTAAGCATAGCTTGTATTATGGGAACTAGATTACGGATAGAATACTTGTATACTTTTTTTTTAAATACATACTTATCATACAATACAACATCCAAACACAGAACAAACATCTATATTCATCACACAAATCCTTGTCCTGGGTGGGAATCGAACCCACAACCTCCAGCGCAGAAGGCAGAGTTACTACCAACTGAGCTATGAGGCTTGTTATATATTGCTAATTACAATGTAATTGATAAGATATAAAATATGTAGGTTGCAAGGTTGTATGTAGGTTGCTTGGCATGCAACCCACAAGCATCCTTGCAACCCGCATCTTCAATTTATAATATGTTCTATGGTTCGGTTTGTAGGGTAGGGGAGTAAGGTCTGCATTGATGTTCTGTTTTGCTCCCGGTTGAGCTACTCAAAATAGCGAAGCAGGACTTTGTTGATAGCAATCTACTATTATAAATTTGACATTTGACACTTAATTTAAATTTAATATGATTTTATTTTGATTGCTGTATTTGATGACATTTTTGATTAACATTTAAACTAGCTTATTTTTAATTCTCTTGTTGATGCAATTATGTTTAATTTACTTTCTTATAAAATTTGCATGCTCTTTAAGGCAGAGCATAATTGATAGTTATTGATAACAACTGTAATAAAGATCTATGTTACATTATGTTCGAGCAAATAAAAATATCTTTATCTTTATCTTTATCTTGTCCGATAGTGACCCATATCATACTGGGCTTTTGTAGTCGAGATTTTAACTTCATGTAGTCTACAGGGGTTAAAAGCCTGCTTAGTTCGAAATATAGTTAATTCAGTTTTTTTGTATAATTTGAATCGTCAAATCTACCGTTCGGAATCGCGACTAGCAAATAAGTAGAAAGGCAAGTAACTCTAGCTAGTGTTTTTTCATGATTAATAAATTACATTTATTAGTATACATTATGGACCTAAATACTTTTTTTTTTATACTACTAGGAGACGGGACAAGCAAGTAGCGCACCTGGTGTTAAGTGTACTCTTGCCTATGACAAAGCCTTACTGTATAGGTCACATCCACAAAGAACATAGCCTACACGGCACTGCATTGCGCCCGTCAACTTGAGGCATGAAGGTGTGAAGCCTCACATACCCGTAATTTCACCGGCAACCATACCCTTCAATCCGAAACACAGCAATGCTGCTTGGCGGCTGAAATAAGTATGGTGGTAGTAATTATCCGGACGAGCCCTTTCACTAGGTGCTCTTACTACTCTTATCTTATATCTATACTTAATACTATCTTAAAAATATCTAACTACTAGGTGGGCAGTATGTGATTATCAAGAAATCACAATTTAAAAATCGATTGTTGTCATGAAATTTAAATGTATCTAAACGCAGGTAAAGAGTTGCACTTGTTGCCCGCATAAGTTCTTGAACTCTTCATTCTTGTTTTGATATGACTTCACTTCTGTAACTATATGTCCAATATAGAAAATATGAGACAAAAGTAATGCAATATAAATACGTGATCGCAGTCTTCAAGTCTAAAGTGTAAAGGTGCCTGGGATGCGTTGTTTCGTTTCAGAGGCGGCGAATGTTCACTCCGCGCGTTCATAACC
The DNA here is from genome assembly GCA_951394065.1 of Venusia cambrica. Lineage (NCBI taxonomy): Eukaryota > Metazoa > Arthropoda > Insecta > Lepidoptera > Geometridae > Venusia > Venusia cambrica. The sequence continues at coordinate 4,255,025 of OX596036.1, forward strand.
GACTATGTGCGAACGGGAGAGAGCGAGCGTCTGTCTCTCTCTGCCCGCACTACTATCGACGAGACTTTGCGGGCTCACAACGCGTGGCGCGAACGGGGTCCACCGCCGCAGACTATACTCAGCGAGTGAGAATTTTAAAATAAATCACCTTACCTAGTAGGTAGCGTCGGCACAACTTGACATTTTAATATTTTAACATGACTTAACCGCATCTGTGGTCTAGTGGTTTGCCCACCGGTGTCAGATACAATATTAGATAGATAGTTAGATAACTCTTTATTGTTCACCATTAACAAAAAACATAACAAAATACAGATAGTGGAAACTTAATCAAAGCGTCTCTGGTAAAACAATGGACTAATGGTACAAATATTGTGCTTGGTTTGGTTGGGGCTAGGACTTTAAGTCCGCCTGGCTAGCTAACACCATCTTACCTAATTCTATTGCAACTATTCTTTTCCGCATTTAGATAGCCAGTTCCTCAGTTTGTTGAGGATGCCGGGTGAAGTGCGCTTCCACCTTCGGCCTTATCATACTTAAAAATCAGGTGGGATGAAGGGCTAGCGCCTCCACGTAGTACAATAAAACAAGATAAAGTTTAAAAAGAAGTCACCTTGCTGTCATCTTTTACCAGCAATTACGGCTGAATGATTACAACACTTGCGATTATGGCAAAACCCTTAGCACTGTAGGAGATTTTGTCCAGCAGTGGACACTTGGATGCTGTTGGATAATGTTGATCACAACACCGGAGGCAGGAACTGTCAGAGCCCACCTGGCTACGACCACCCTCCTGCCGAATTCCTGCACCAACCGACTTGTTGCGTTCTGTCGGTGAAGAAATGCCTTCTGGAAAAGCTCGCTCTAGACCAAGTTTAGCCCTTATATATAAGAATATAGAGTTGATTTCTAGTTCGACACGTCTCGATCTTTTGTGTTCAACTTGGAAAGTTTTTTTTTGGAATTTCATGGTTTATCCGCATTATTGTAATATGTATATAATATATATACATATTACAATATGTATGTGTATAAATATATATTAATTATTTAATGTTGCGTAGTTGTAATACTTGTTACTTATCTATTCGTTTTTTTTTCATTCTCCTTTCAATACCTATTTGAACTAGTTAAATTTATAAATGTACCTACATATGAGTTCATACCTAATGAAAACCTATCTTATAGACAACCTGTAAACCCAAAAACTGTTTGGCAGAATAATAACTATTTTATTTAAGCTATCTAAAAAAAAAAAAAATAAGTGTGAGTAATTTTGCTGTAGCAACCGTCACCGGGTGATATTCTCGCACTGCGGCGTGGCGTGGCAGGCGATAGAGCACGTGGTAGCAGCGGCTAAGTTGTGTGGCGCCTGCGGTGGCGCCTGGGCCCTGCGCGGCGCCACGCACGCCATTGCGGCGCTCGCGGCCACCGCCCGCGCCGCGCACACCAAGATCGCACACGCTCCTACAGGTCACTTTTAATCTTTTAACCGCCTCTGTGGTCTATTGATTCGCCCACCGGTTTCAGATCCAGCGGTCCCGGGTTCGATCGCCAAAGGGAGCACAATATTGTGCTTGGTTTGGTTGGTGGTATGACTTTAACCGCCTGGCTAGCTCGTTACTTAATTCTGTCGTCATAACAATGATTCTTAAATTATTGTGTTCCGGCATCTAGAGGTAAAAAGTCAGTTTTCCTCAATTTGTTGAGGATTCCAGGTGCAGTGCGCTTCCACCTTATCATATCTTGAAACCAGATGAGCCAAGCGCTTCCCCGTCATAAAATAAGGCCGAAGGGAAGCGCATTTCACCAGAAACTTCAACAGTCTGATAAACTGGCTGTAATACCTATAAATGCTGGAACACAACAATTTGTTTTTTTTTATGGTGACAGACTTAGGTAAGATGGTGGTAGCTAGGTAGACTTAAAAGACCACCAACCGATCATAATATTGTACTCCCTGGTGTCTCAGTGTGTTGAGGATGCCGGGTGAAGTGCGCTTCCACCTTCGGCCTATCATAGCTTGACACCAGGTGAGATGAAGGCATACGCTTCCCCGTCGTACAATAACCGGACAATACCGGTTATTGTCCGGTTATTGTACCCTCTACATCTAGATCTGACACCGGTGGGCGAACCACTAGACCACAGGCCAAACCTGATAAATAAATAAATATTACAGGACATTAATTTCACACAGCGCCATCTAGTCTCAAACTAAGCATAGCTTGTAATATGGGAACTAGATTACGGATAGAATACATAATTACTTTTTTTTGTAAATACATACTTATCATACAATACAACACCCAAACACAGAACAAACATCTACATTCATCACATAAATGTTTGTCCTGGGTGGGAATCGAACCCACAGCCTACAGCGCAGAAGGCTACTACCAACTGAGCTGTGAGGCATGATATATTCATGTTATGCGTTGTCGTTTCCATACCCCATGGTAAGTATTCAAACTTGGTACTACTTGGTAATGTTACAGCCAGGGCACTCCGTTGGTTGGCTGATGACGACATAGTGCGGTTCTTACAAGCGCTGCCCAACTGGCGGGCCGCCACCCAACGCGACGCGCACGCTGTGCCTAAAGATGTACGTATGTTTACTTTGTTTGAGTCCATATCCATACAATAAATGTGTTGTTTTTTGTCTTGATATGTGGGTCGGAACCCTTGGTGTCAAAATCACGAGATACTGTATATATAACACTTAGGAGCATTATATACCGCGTACCTGTCCATACAAAAAGAAATAGCTCTTTTTATCTCTTCATATTCATGTAATCAACACATCACTATTTAGGTGAAAATAAAAAAAAAATCCAGTTTTTTAAATCACTTTATAGCAATTTAACCAGTCATGTTTTTGCACTGAAACTATGGCTATTAAAGGTCAATATTTTTCCAAAACCAAACACTTTCGAAAATAATCAAACGTTAAAACCTAAAATACTGTTACGAGCTGGGGTTCGTAAGAATTAAAAGCAACCGGTTATTACTCAAAATAAGACACGTTTATTCAGCACCAAACGAATTACTCTCAAACACAGTACAACACTACTTAGTTATACTTCCGAATCATTAAACACTGTTATCGCACTCAAATATTACTTGGTGTTATCACTCTGTATCGTTATTGAATACTGTCCTGCTTCCGAATCGCGCGGCATATTTATATCCAACGCTATCGATTCTTCTCGTATGCGGTATCTCGTATGAGATTGATCGCGGTAGATTACTATTGCGTAATCTGGGACTCTATTGTTCTCGGCGCGGCGGTCATAAATAATCCTTTTGTGTTATTTATAAACAAGTTGTTATTGTCTCATTTTCGTGGAACTATGTGAAGGCCGAATTCTCTAGACGTCTGATTGGCGTAACACTACATTATATTCATGCACCATCATTGAAACCAATAATAAAACATTTTGTTTCGTACATTCTGAATTCTAATATAGAACTAGGCTCAAGAGATACTCAGTTCAAGAGGTTGTACCTACCTTACAAAATGATTTAGTATATGTAAAAATCGGTGGATTATGCTTTCATTAGCTGGTCTAGTCAAACGAATCAGTAATGTATATAATATGTATATTCAGCAAATGTTGTACATTCAAAAAAAAATTTCATCTGAATTTAAAAAAAAATTGTTTGTAGGAGCTGAAACAGGCGTACGAGCGCGAAGCGGAAATCCTAGGTTCGAGTCTCGGCGACGGCGCCGTCACGCGCAAGGAGATCATCTCAGATGGCAACACTTTGCTTGACGTAGCCGTGCTGTGTGAGACTATGGTAAGACATTTAAATGGGTGGGATTTTTGGGAAAGGTCGTTGACCTCAACAGCCTTTCGAGGTCAACAACCTGGCAAAAGGAAGAAATAAAATGCTGAAAGATCCTATTTCTGGTGGTAACCTGTAAAGGTCTGCCTGGCTTTTTTGCCTGGTATACGGTCTTGCTGGATCATAAGCGCCTACCGTCGCTTATGAACGCCAATTAATATTATTATTATTTAGGCATTTAAATTAATATTTTTTTAAGAAGTGAATAAAATCGGCTAGTTTTTATTTGCTATTAGATTTTATGGTCGGACATTTTAGATGTGATGTTTATAAGAGAGATTTATTCATATTAATTGCCCCTTACGATCTGTATCATAAAATTTCAGGGTGTTTATTTTCTACATTTGGCGGGTTCGATTCAGAGGTCTGTCAAAGTGACCGTCCCCTTTGGGTAAAATTTGCTTTTTAAAAGGTACTAATCCTACTAGATATTCAATATTCTAATATTCAATAGGCTGCAATATTCTACAAGGCGGAGGTATTTCCCCAGATGGGCTGGAAATCCTACATTGCTATAATTTCATATTTTCAGGATTGGCTAGCAACAAACATTCGCAGCATACCGTCCAAAGTGAGCGGCTCGGGCCCGGGGGGCGGCGTCAAGTTGACGGACAAGTTCGTTGCGGACGTCAACAGCGCGGCCTTGATATTCGACGAGATTTCTCACAAGTGTCTTTTGCTGTTGCATTTAGAGGTATCTTCTACCTGGCACTAGATAGATAACTCTTTATTGTTCACCATTTACAAATACAAAAAAATACAGATAGTGGAAACTTAATCTGAGCGTCACTGGTAAAACAATGGGCGACCTTATCGCTGAAAGCGATCTCTTCCAGGCAACCGCTGGATGGACAGATAAGATAACGACTCTCAAGGATGGCGGACTATACGAATAACGAATATAAAACAAAATATACAAACATAAAATTACATCAATAATAATCATGGTAATAATAATAATGAAGGATAAAAATGATAATTTAAGAATAAACTGATAAATAATACTGATAAACTTTCAATTTAAAAGTGTGTTGCGATGTTGTCTTTTTAATATCATCAGGTAATGCGTTCCACAGCCTAACAGCTTTAGCTGTAAACGAACCACTATAAAAAGAAGTTCTTTGCGTCGGGGTTTTTAACAACAGGGTGTCTGATGACCTAAGAGAAAAGTTGTGGGAAGAATACAGAAACTCGAATCTGTCCTTAAGATAGGAAGGTGAAAAGGGATTGAAAAGTATTGAATGAAGAAGAGAAAGAATATGCAAATTCCGGCGCTGCCGAATAGGCACTGTACCGGCTAAGTCAACCTTCAGGGCTTCAGTCATACCTTGGGCAATTGGTTAGCAATAACCTGAAAAAACGATGAAGATATTTAAACGGAACGCAACACACAGGCTACCACCATCTTACCTAAATCTGTCGCTATAGCTACAATTCTTAAATTATTGTTTTTGTCATTTTCAATTGTTGCCATGTAGAGGTAAGATAGATCTGAAGAACTGAAGCCAGTTCTTCAGTTTGTTGAGGGACCTTGTTATAAATTGAAAATCAGGTGATATGACGGCCAAGTGTATTCCCGTCGTACAATAAAAATAAAAAAAACAGGCAGGGCTTATATGATGGTGCATAGATTCGCACTATGCATCTCATCAACAGCCCATTAGTGTCCACTGCTGGACAGAGCCTCCTCCAAAGCTGGTTAGTTTTGCCATAACCACCGCGCTTCGCAGGCGGATTGGTGATAAAAAATTTTTTTTTTACATTTAGCTCTGGAGCATTAGTGCGAGTCCGACTCACGCTCCGTGCTATCTATCGTTAGTTGCGTAACATCGGTTACGAAACATTGTAATACTTCGGCCCAATGATTAATGATTCGGTCTTATAAATTGACAGGACCATATTTATGGTAGGTAGGAGTGAGTAATTTTTTTTTGTGTACAATGATTTACAATGACAGATGCGCATAGAATGCTTCCACTATCTCGGTCAAGAGGATGCAGCGATATCAGATTCTGAAGAGGAGGGCGCTGGCGGCGGCGCGGCGAGGTTGGCGCACGCACTGCTGGCGTTCCACGAACAGGCGGCCAACGTACTCGCGAGCAGACGACTCGCTGTGAGTATCCCAGAGTCGGTGCATAAAGAGAATCAGCGTACATTTGGTGGCGCTTTCATACCAGAGCAAGCCTTTCGCACGGTTCTCTGAACAGACGTATATAAACTGATTCATTTATATCGATTTTCCAGGAGATGGTTCCACATATCAGATGCAAAGTAATTTTACATCTTACCACTTCGTTCTTTACAGCAACAATGCTTAAGGCCCTGTCATTAGACATTTCCTCTTTTTCCAATGGAAAATTATAGTACTTCTGAACTAGTCACGAGTCTATTTTTTATTTATGTATTACTTCAGGTACCTATCTACATTAAAGGTTGAAAACATAATAGCTGAAAAATTTATCGATAAAATATTTATTGAAAATGGTACGTTTCAAAATTTACAAGAGAAATATTGTGATACCTACAATAAATGTTGACTTATGATTTATTTTAAATGATAGGTTACATGTTGATCTACATTAAAGGTAAGCTAGTTTTATGAAACATTTCAAATTTAATTTTAATCATGAATTATTTGAAAAGCTACAGGCGCACCGCGCGCCCGCCATTCAATCAGTAGCTCTGTGACCACTGTCGACGTCGGACGTGTGCTTGTCGTCGTCGCAGCGGTCAGACAACACCTAGACTCAGAATAAATATTAGGACGAATTTAAATAAGATATTTGTTCTGTGCCAGTAAAGGTATCATCATGTGGTCACATTACCTACCTACATACCAGCAAAGCGATCTCAGAATAAGATTTTTGCCGTTGTCAACTCTCATAATCGTTTCTGTCGCGATTTTAGCTGCGTAGCGCGCCTTAAAACAAATGTTGTGTTCCGGCATTCAGAGATAAGATAGCCAGTTCCTCAGTTTGTTGAGGATTCCGGGTGAAGTGTGCCTTCACCTTCGGCCTTATCACTTCCGATTAAATCAGGATGATAGCAAAGCACGTCCGTAGTCGTTAAAAAAAAATTACTTCGGATGACTTAAAAAATCGTTTACTCGTACATTTGAGTATAAGCAAAACGGTTACTAATACCATCTAATACTTACAATCTCTGTTACCAGTATATAATGGAAGGCATAGGCGAGATGATGTCGGCGGCCGTGATATGGCGGTGGCGCGGCGCGGGCGCGGCAGGGGGGGAGGCGTGGCTGGCCGCACTGCGCCACGCCGCCGCCGCACTGCATGTGCCACACGACTCGCTGCACCGCGCCACGCAGTACCTACATCTACTCACTAGAGACCACCAGGTGAGACCGTAGTCACACTGCCCCGGCAAGCCAAATGAAAGAAAAGAAAACCATTACGATAGTAACTTTTACACTGGTCAGTTCTTGACTATAACACTTGTGAAGGCAATGATGAGCGAGCTTAGCCAGTAGTTGCATTTTATCTCCAGGAAGACATTCAAGGCATAAAATAACGGAAATATAGACGCTGGCAGCAGTTTCCATGTTTTGGCTGAGGCAATGCTTCTCTGCATGTGAACGATATATACCACCGAATAGAATCCACGACCTTGCAGATCAAAAGCGGAACTCGATAGGAATTGTATAGCCATAAGTGTTACCGTCTGCCCCCACGTGGGGGTCGTTCGTGGGGGCAGACGGTAACACTTATGGCTATCTGCCCAGCCCATTTGTCGAGGCTCTCCAATTAAATTTAAATTCTTTTTTTTGTTTTCACATCTTACCTAATTCTGTCGCCATAATAACAATTCTAAAATTGTCGTGTTCCGGCATTCAGAGGTAAGATAGCCAGTTCAGTTTGTTGAGGATTCCGGGTGAAGTGCGCCTCCACCTTCGGCCTTATCTTAACTTATTACCAGGTAAGATGAAGGCCAAGTGCTTCTCCGTTGTACAAGAAAAAAAAAAACTAGCTTAACCGTGAAAATAGATCTCTTCCAGCAAATACAGTGAAACTCATCTCACATTATCTTTGCAGGAAATCATCAAGTCAGTTCGCGAAAAGGGAGCTCAATTCTCAGAACTGGAATACCTGAACGCGTTCAAGGTAAGGAAGAGAGAAAGGCAATTAGAGGTCAGATAGCCAGTTCCTCGGTCTGGATTCCTTCACTCTTTTTACGACTTGATACCAGGTGAGATGAAATGTAATGCAGTTTCATTTTCATGGTCGTACAAAAAAAAAGTAAGTAAATATCGATAATTTTATCGATGTATTGTAAGTTGTCGTGTGTATTGTAAGATTATTACTCGTATTATCACTCATTAACTATTGAAAAAAAAAATGAATGTGTTTTATTACAGCTTAAACTTCTAACAATCAATATGCTGCACATAGTCTGCCTCTATAATTACAAAATTAACTTACAAAAACATAGGTACCTACTTTAATTTTACTTATTTAAATTAACTAAATACTAAATAACATAAAAGACACAGCGCCAACTAGACGGCTTAACTAAGTAAATAAAAAAGTATTTAAAAAAAAAAACGATGTTTTGTTTGCGCTTTTGGGCATTTCTAATGATCCCCGCACTAGGCATAGCGTGTATCGTAGGAAAAAAGTATGTTTGGATAAATATCAATGTAAATACGTTGGTTAGGTGCTCAGAAACTGCTGAACGGAATGCGAAGAAGTAGATATATTGTAGACATTTTTTAAAGACCTTTATCAAATCGCAAAGCCGCGACCAGAACGTAATAAAAACAACGAACGTTATTTCAGACACTAGCGCAGATCACATAGTTTTATTAGTAATTAGAGGACGTTGATCTGCGCTCAAGCTGAGTTTGGATATGACACAAAAATTCGGAGTAGCGTCAGGACCCTCGTTGCTCAACTGGTTAGAGCGTTTCCAGCTTTGGAAAAAGATGCGAGTTTGAGTCCCAAAGTCAAGGGCAAAGTCAAATATTTTTGTTCATTAAGATTTTTAGGATCATTTTGAAACGTCAAATCTGCCGCCTGTTCGGATTCGCGACCGGAACCTCCCGTTGCGGGTTGTGATCTTTTGTGTCATTGTAATATTTGTAAATGTTGTGCCCAAGTACAAAAACTTTAAATACAAACATTAGTTCACGTATTTTATATGTTCACTTTCATGTTTTTTTTTTTTATTGTACGACGGGGAAGCGCTTGGCCTTCATCTTACCTGGTAACAAGTTGAGATAAAGCCGAAGGTGGAGGCGCTTTTCACCCGGAATCCTCAACAAACTGAGGAACTGGCTATCTTACCTCTGAATGCCGGAACACAACAATTTTAGAATTGTTGTTATGGCGACAGAATTAGGTAAGATGGTGGTAGGATACAGAGGCGGTCAAAATTCATTAAGATTTTCAGGATCAAAGGATCAATTACAAAAATTTTAAATACAAACATTAGTTTACGTATTTTATGTATTCACTTTCATGAGTATACATTTTGTGAAAATAAATATTATTCATACGCTACTCGTGTGTTCGCAGCTACTACAATTTACCAGAAACAACTGCGTTAGTATTCCGACCACCCGTTCCCCCGAGCACACGAAAATTATAACCCTTATGACCTCATGCCTTCTATTGTTTTATTACTCCTACCTATCGCACTGTGCACCATCCACCTTAAAGATTATAAATATAATAATATATATTATTATCTAGCCCCAAACTACGCATATCTTGTAATATGGGAATTAGATTACGGATAGAATACTTAAATATTTTTGTAACTACATACTTACTATATGATACAACACCCAAACACAGAACAAACATCTATATTCATCACGTTTTTTTTTGTCCTAGGTGGGAATCGAACCCACAGCCTACAGCGCAGAAAGCAAAGTTACTGCCAACTGAGCTATGAGGTTCTTTAACTTGTTAGATATCCGCCTACGTAACCGCCTAGCGCCCGTCAAAAGACTAGCCTGCTATTTAAATGGGTCCCTATATTTAACAACGCTATAATGCACGGCCAATAGTACGAATCCACTTATTTTGTAAATGATTGGCTTCATATTATTAGTTGTATATTATCGGGTCGTGCATGATCTGGTTGTGTAAATTCAAGACGATAGTGTAGACGACTTCCTGAGAGCAGGACGATAGTGTAGGAACCTATAATTCGAAGCGAAAAGAACAAGTTATTTCTGGGTGCAGCTGAAATCTCAATTTTTACGCTTTTTTTACATTCGAAGCCATGACTTCGTTTCATTGGATGTACATATATTTATCATATATATCCTATATATTTATCATTAGTACCCATGTTTAACGTTTTTTTTATTTTATTGATTTAGCCTGTTTTTTTTCAGGTGATCGGAGCGAAACGCAACATGTCGGACGCTGATATGAAGCAAGCACTAAAGCAACTATCGGCAGCTTTGGGGCATGTCGGCGTAACGGTTTAAACCTTAAATTTTAAAACTAAATCACCAATCAAATATAATATACAGCTACGTTTATCAATAGTATAAAAAACCTGAAATTTTTCCACAGCGCCATCAAACCTCAAACTTAGCATAGCTTGTACTATGGGAACTAGATTGCGAATAGAACATATAAATACATTTTATTTGTAAAATGAATCATTCTAATATCATTTTTTGGTAATTGGATTATAAATACATAATGTATCAATAATTATTAGTGATTGCTTGCACATCAGTATGTAGATAGGGTAAATATGTATTCTATGAGTAGGTACCTAAGTAAATTATAATAATTAAAACCTATAAAATGCGTGGTATTGCATTTGTACCTGTAATGTGTAAGGTTCATATATATAACTATACCTATTGACACAGTCAACTAAATAGGATGTATTATTATTATTCTAAGATTTAAAAACAAAACGCTGTAATATATGTTTTTTTACATATTTGTAGTAGTTTTGTCTGTCTAATGTCCAACCTAGGACTATCTTTTTAGTCGTTCATAATAGCTTTTTAATTTAAGTTTTCCGAGAATACCGAGTGTTATTACGGCGGTAACCTGACATCACTTATAAAAAACTTACAATAAATAAGAAAGAATAGGGGACCATACAATCGTGTTTCTTGTAACGAGATTTATTTGAGCTCTCGTAGGTAAAAAAGAATTAAATAATAAATAAATAAATATTACAGGACATTTTTTTTTACACAGCGCCATCTAGCCCCAAACTAAGCATAGCTTGTAATATGGGAACTAGATTACGAATAGAATACTTAAATACTTTTTGTAAATACATACGTACTATATGATACAACACCCAAACACAGAACAAACATCTATATTCATCTCACAAATGTTTGTCCTGTGTGGGTATCGAACCCACAGCCTACAGCGCGGAGGGCAGAGTTACTACTAATTGAGCTATGAGGCTTGTTCCGCTAACGCTAATAAACCTAGAAAGTTCAAACTTGTTGTTATATAGTCCTTAGTCTGATGAATTGAATTGTAACGCTTTAATGTACACATAATGACATCGAATAAGAGAAACATAAGGTAACACTGTGTATAAGTACAATGGACGGCTTTTTCGCTAAAATAAGGTACTTATCTGATTTTAACAACAAATACTAAAAGTCGGCGACGCGTAAGTGAGACCATGGACAAACTGGCCATTCTGAGAAAATACAAGTAGTATCTATTTGGGGAAGTTTATTGCTGTATAACCGTGCCGCCTCCACCCATGGACTCCCCGCGACCGTCACAATTTTGATTGTTGAACTTAATTTATAGCTAGATGTCGCCACAGGCAAAATAAGTGTCTGGTCTGTTAGGTACTTCTATTGCAGAAAGCTGTTTCTGCTTGAAACGAAACCTCTTATCATATTTATTCTGTTTTTTCAACTATATCTGTCATCATGCCACGCCACTTGTAAGTCATGTTTTCACATCTCCATAAACGGCTCTCGTCACACTCACGGGTTGAGGAGGTTTTCCTTGATTTGTAAAAGTGTTTAAAGGAATGAACGCGAAATGTGGGTTTTCTTCTTTGCTGCAGTTTTATCCAAATGCATCTGTTTGCGGAACGATATCATTTTTTGTTTTATTGTACGTCGGGGAAGCGCTTGTCCTTAATCTCATCTGGTAACAAGTTGAGATTAAGCCGAAGGTGGAGGCGCACTTCACCCGGAATCTTCAACAAACTGAGGAACTGGCTGGGCTACCTCTAAATGCCGGAACACAACATTTTTTAGAATTGTTATTATGGCGAGAGAATTAGGTAAGATGGTGGTAGCTAGCCAGGCGACAAAGTAAAAGCAAGAGAAAGAAATCTACGCAATGACCTGCGACCTCGTGTTAGCCGCCTCGACAGTAGCACGAGAGGCCAAATTGCGCCAGCTAGAGGCCCTTACCCGGAGCTAAAGTTATAAAGGCTGCAGTGCAGGCGATCGATCTGGCTGGTGATTTGATCAAGCGTAGTGATTCTATTCTCTTTGAAATCGACAAAGAATGTTAGTATTCTGTGGATCGACGATCGACGATGGTGCTCTGTGGATTTTTTTAAATAAAAGCAGCCAACAGCTACCATAGGTTACCTAACAGTGTTTGATTTCATAGTATAATAAATTATACTATCTAATTTTGTACCATTATTTCATAGTATGTAGTATCGTATTGCCATAATACTACGCGAAACTACCATAATTTTATCTTCAGGTCAACCGACTTTTTTTCTGCTTTCAAATAAAAAAAGATGGGATTTTATCGACGAGGCGCTTATCAAATTCACTTTATTTAGCTTAGAAAATGCTTTTAGTCAGTCTGTGCACAAAATCCAACCATTCTGTCTATCGCCTCAAACTTTCACTAGAGTGATTGATGTTTTTTGATCTCTTTATCATAATATTTATTGAATAAAAAGTACAATTAAACTAACTATGTACAAAGGAATCAGTCAGACTAATTATTGTAACGGTCCTTAGACCGTTACAAACGGCCTATAGGTAACTCAACTGTTCCAGACCAGTACCAGACGGAAGCGTGCCCAAGACACTGGCTACATTGCCACGCTGAAAAGCTATGCTAATTCTCTGGCCTAAATAAGAGCCAGCCCTTGGGATCACGTGTCGCCTCAATCAAAAGCCCCGCAAGATTTTTGAAAACCCGGAGGGCACCGGCTCCCCACGGACCCAAGGTCTCCACCCCAAAAGGCTCAAATAGGTGAGCTCTGTCGAGACCACTATATTTTCGGCTATTGTGATCCTCGGCCGAATCAGCCGCCTCACCAGCCCTAACTGATGTCCCAGGCAGATGAGATGGCGACGCAGGTAGCGTCCCACACCAAAGGCCTACCCATTTCCCAAGGGACAAGAGTTATACCGTCGGGCCGCTTACCATAATCACGTAGCAGACCATTCGGTTCAAGAACGGCTGGAACATTGACACTGGTAAAAGCTCGAAGGATAATGTCATTAAGACTTGCGTGGCGTGAAATCCTGCCAGCAGACCTTGTGCATGAAAGTCTACAGCCGCACCGCACCGGCACTGGTGAGAGGCGCAGCATCTTGCACCCAACCAAAGACAAGTTGCAATACGGAATGTTACAGGATCCATAAGTGTACCGGTATTGTAAGATGGATGTGCTTGCAGCCAAAGACCTGATTCCCATTTTGAAACAGCTAAGAGCACGATCTGTGGAGGTTGAGCACGTATGTAATAGATAATTCCGTGTCAACTCGCACAGAGGCCCGTCCTTTGTGCCGAAAGGTGTTTTGGGGGATCGGTATTAGGACAAGCACTATGCCAAGCATTTCGAGCCTCGTCAAGATAAGAAATTTGAAGTATATTGCCAGGAACAGCCGAAATTGATGGTGTTAGAATTTTCTCAACCAAAGAATGTGTACTATAGACGGAAGACAAGAACGCTGGCAAAGCAACACTAGAAATTTTGTGTATACCTAAGCCGCCCAATCGAACAGGCAATGAGGCCTGCGACCATGCTCTGTCATCCAACTCAATATTCAAAACCGTGGAAAGGGTGTTCTTCATTATGTTGTCTAAGCCTTCCACCAGCTCACTGTGTTTCCACAGTTGACAACATGGCAAAGCATAAGTAAATTTTGGGACAAAAAGACAAAATTTTACAATGCTGAAAGCCATATATGTGAGTTAATTTTTGAAAGTCTGTCCGAAACCATCATAAAATTTTGAATTTTGTCGTCGACGAAACCCGGAAAAGATTCATCAAGAATTGGTGAACCTAGTAGGTGGAGTGAACTCTTATCTACAACAGTAATATTGGAAGCCAAAGTCTCAAACTTTTGAATAATTGAATTTCTATCCAAACATGTTTCTGAAATGTATATTTCACATTTCGAAAAAAATAATTCTAAGCCAATCCGCCGAAATTCATCTATAATATTTTTTAGATCGCCAAATACTGAGTTCACATCGCTACCTAGGGTTCCATCATCTAGATATCAAACATTCAGTTTAGATTGCAGGCGTTGAATAATTGGGTGAATGGCAAGGCTAAAAATGGCCGGGCCAAGAGGGTCACCTTGCTGCTTGCAGCCAACTGCAGACGAAATAGTTTGGTTCTTGTAAATTAATTTAGATGGCGAACCATAACATTGAAAAAGAAAAGGATGAATTTCGGGATTTTTATCATAATTAATGCAAGCTAATTCTCGACGATCATCAATGGTGTGCACTGCCACTGCCAGTGCCACTTATCCAATTTTATTAAAATATAAAAGTGGAAAAAAGACCAGACGTCTTCTGGGCTATACTAAATAGATAGGTACTATAAAAAATCGAGATTTGCTCTCGCAACAAAGTTAATTTGGTTAAGAAAGTCAATTTTTCACGTTCAATTCAGAACAAAAACGCCGAAAACCTAAACCTATAAATACCTAACCCCTACGTAGGTAACATTGTTTGTACAAAATGTTACTTCCGAATGATTATTTTTTTCTGTTCAATACAAAAATACCCAAAAAAAATTAGGCGTATAATTTTGGACAAACAGTATAATTTTAACTTCCATGTACAATACTTTTTTGAGGGTTTGAATTCAAACTAGAGATGACGAATATATTTTGATGTATATGATATTTTTATTCAATACAAAGTGATGTGATATTTTAAACAAATACCCATAGTGCTACTATGATAGAGACGAATTAGCGGTTACTTTTATTTGATCAATAGAATAAAATATTCAACTGCAATAACATCAACCAATAACCAAATCGTTTAGATACTAAACAAATAATATTAACTAATATTTTCAACCAATAAAAATATCGATATATTTTTTTATATTAACAGTTTACTAATATTTCATTTTAACCATTATTGCCATCTTTAGTCTGAACTGAATCCAACCCTATAAACTACTAATAAACCGGCAGCTCAGCGGCACTGCGGTAGAGATGGTGTATTAGGGTCATATTTTCGTATTCATATTATTGAATATAACGCTTTGCTGGGATTATGTTTTGATCCCTATTATAGTACTAGGTGTTCCGACCGATTCTAATTCTGTATTCAACGCTACCTACGGGTTAAATATACAGAATGAGTTTTTTTTCCAGGGCCACTGAGGCCAAGTCTGAAACCGAGAGAGTTATCGAAAAGTCATGTTAGGAGTTACTTGCTCGATTAAAAAAAAATAAGTTCTGCATTAAAGAAAATTTATTTCGTTTTATAGATTTTCTGGAAAAGTGAGTTTTTGAAAAAAAAAATATTTTTCATCCCACCATCTCGGAAAGAGTATTTTTACTATTCGATATCTGAGCAAAAGCCGTTTTTATCCGCTAGAGGTTAAAGTAAAATTGAATTTAGAACATCGTGTGCATTAAGTTTGTGAATTCAAAACATCAATAAACCTATTTACTTCTACCTCCATGGTGCCGAATTCATCATACAACCTTTTCTAATTTGTTAAAAACTCGAAATCGGAACCTTCTTGGAGTATTACTTGTAAAGGCATCGTAGGAGCCATTACACTGAAAGAGCCTCAGTCAGATCCTTGGACTGGCCCTTCTACATCAAAAATGAGCCATTACTAAACACCTAACCATCGCCCTCTCATGCCAACATTTACGCCAAGGGAATCCGATGAATCGGTACAACTATTAAGTATGACAGATAGTTTACCGAAAAACAGTACACAAGTGACTAACACCAATATTACAGTACCAAACAAAAATATTACACTCAATTTAAATAACTGTAGCAACGTTACTTTCAAATTTTCTTAATCATACCTAAGTATTATTTCGTTATAATTTAAAGATTATTCTGTAATACTTACCTGTCATAATGTAGTAGTTAATACCTAAACTGAAATAAAAGTACCTATCTTGTGATTGTAAACGTTTTTTTTTGCATTTAGTCATTTCCTCGCTGAGGTGGAATGAAAAGTAACGTGTTGCATTCCCTCGCTTGCTCGGTCATCAAAATTGAACACGCGGTTAAAAAGCAACTTTGCACTCTTGTATAACAAATAACTATTGCATTTATGAGTTTTTTGTTTTATAATTTAAAAAAAATCTAAGATGACTATTTACCCAAAGTTGTTGGAACACTTTCAAAATTGAAAATTTATAAATTTATCTTTATGCATTTAGTAAAGATCGTAGGTTCAGACTATGTGTAAGCTAAGCTTTTACTATTACTATATATACTAAGCTATTGCTGTGGTTTTTTGTTCGTGATGAGCTTAAATTGAATCGTCATCGGAATAAAAAACGTTCGCTTTTTGTGGTAACGCAGCTGATGTCAAGGCACGGACACCCTAATGGCCAAACTTTTTGAACATTGTCGTTCCCACCGTAGAGTTGCAGATAGAATATAATTATTGCTAAATTAATATTACCTTTATTAATATTTTTTGTAAAAACATATGTTCCAAAATTTTTCAGTAGCTATTAAATACTCTTTGCTGTTCGTGTAGAACTCCCTGTATTCTATCAGGTATTCTCTTTGAGTAGTTGTATGTACATGTAACGGTTATTAAATTTTTCTTCATCTGTTATAAGGCTTAGGACTGTGAACGAAAATAAGTATACGTAGCCATATTTAAAAAGTTAATCACCTATGTAGGTACTTCCAATGATTATTCATTGCTATTATTCACACAAATTGACTCAGTAGCAGACGAATATCAATCACATAAACTATTAGTTATTTAATTAGATTCTCTCACTTCTAGACGCATATCAATCAAATCACAGAGTACATATTCATCTCATTCTCGCTCGCATGAACACTTGTAACAACAGTGCTTAACAGTGCGTATGGGAAAACATAACAGCAGAGCGACAATACTGCTATAATATTTGACTATCATAAAATGATATAATACCGAAGATTCCTATACCTATTACGAATATGCATTGCTAATATTAGGTTACCTATACTATTATGAATATATTAGTCATAGTCACACCTCTATCTACACTTTTGTTTTGGTTACCTTGTTTGCCAAAAGTTGTGACAACTTAGGGGTTTTACCCCTAAATTTAGGGGGTAAAAGTGTTCGAAGGGGGATCTTTAGGGGCAGAAATGTTTTGGGGTTATTTTTAGGGGAAAAAAAATATCCAAAGTAAAAAGTACCCTGTGCACAATAAAACGGAAAGCACGATACGACCACGATAAACATAAACAAGTACGAACTACCTTAAATGCTCAGTCAGTGGTACGAACAAAACGAACTTCTCTCACTCATCTGTGTGAGTGAACTAACCTGACATCTTATTCATTCGATTCATTATTTTTTATCTAATATTATGATTATGATAAATTCGTTCATTGACCGTTGACGTTGCTTGGTTGGGTTAGTTTCTTCGTTCTCGTTCTATTGTGTATTGATATAGTAATTACCTATACAAAAAAAAATGTATATTATACTCTCTTACTCTGAACTCTTTGATTTGGTTGGTCGGTCGAACAATGCCGAAAGATAAATACGAAACAAAAAAATATATACAAAAGTATAGCAAATCTTGGGAGGCAGATCGCATACTAAAAGGTTCTTAAACTTGTTCGACAGTTTTTTCAATCAAACGATTACATTTGTGATGTATATTTAATAATACAGGATTTCACAGACTACTAGGAAGTTAACGCCTCAGGATTTCCTTACAAATACCTAATAAACCTACTACTTAGTGTATTAAGACTAGTAAGGTAGGTACCTGGTACCCATCAGCGAGCGATAGGTACGGATGACTTGAAGGATGTTTCATCGCCACAAAGTACACTAGTTAGTGTAAGAAAGCATTATCATGATACTTCGATGATTAAAGTTAAATAATAAATCAACCACTGGTGATATACTGAGCGTCCCACGACTTTGCCACATGAACGGAAAGTAGGTACCTTAAATCCTATGGATTGAATTTTTTTTTTAATTATCGCCTGTCTGAACCGGGACGGGAATCGAACCCGCTACATGTAAAAAAAACCTGTAATTTTACTGTGCCGATCAGAATGCTCATTCATCATAAGCGTGGGGTTACGCACAGCTTTGGCACAAAATAGCCAATACTCGGTCGGGGGTATCTAGGGGTATTTAAAAAAAATCTTGGGGTCAAATTTTGGTAAGGGTTGGCAACACTGGCCAAACACTATGCATTCCTTTACTTATACTTACTCCATATTACTACTTTAAAAACTTGTGATTTTACTTTATTGGATTAAAAAAAATTGAAATAAAGGAGAGATCAAGATCCAGTCAATTCGTTAAGTTTAGTGTGAATGTGAAAGCATACATAACAATAACAACTACTAAATTCAAAATAATGGCAGAATCTGATCTAGCCAATTTGAGGAAGCAATGCATAACAAGTTTGTATCTCTGCACTGAAAACGTCTCCAAGTATCTGGACACTGAGAAAGAAGAAGAATTCAACAAACTCAAGGGATATGTAAATGAATACTGCTTACTAGAAGCCCAGCAAGAAGTAGCTATCCAAGCTTTAGAGAGAGCTAAGGTATGTGTTCCGAGATGACTGGTTTTTGGATGACAGAATCTAGATTTATTTTTTATTGTACGACGGGTAAGCACTTGGCCTTTATCTCACCTGATTGCAAGTTGAGATAAGGCCAAAGATGGAGTAACTAATAAACAAACAGGTTGAATCTGGGTGCACTTACCGACTGCACATATACCTAGATATATTTTTTAATTACAAGCAAATAGTTTCTACTCAAGGAATTCATAAAAAAGCCTTTCAACAACAAATTCTTAAAATTATACTATGCAAATTACAGAGAGAAACTGATGGATCAAATGTGGAAACTCTTGAAGATCGGTTCAATGCACATTTGGAGACACTAGCTGGAAGACGCCTGAATGTAGACAACCATCCTTACATGACAGAGCTAAATAGGCGTGTTGAGAGAGGCTTGGAAAGAGCTTGTCGTGAGTATAACCACTGCTGTATCATTAAAATTATCTGACTATAAGTCCAGTCACTAAAAAAAAAGAAGTCATCCTTGGAATGAGAGTTAAAGCTGGAACCTCATATACACCTTCACAAGCTCAAAAGCGGTTGAGCATGTGAAAAATATTTGGAACAAAATGTTTTGCTCTATGAGTTTTATACAGATGTTAACATTATTGGAGCTATAGAAACCATATTCATGAAATAATGTTGTTTTTTTACTTTGACTGTAAAACTTACAATGCAGACACAAGATTTAATGAGACTTTTGAGAAAACTTAGAAGGCAAAAAGGAAGGTTTATACTCATTCCGAGGTGAAACCCCTAATATGACTGGACTATTTCAATATATTTTTTTTATGAATCTATTTGCAAAAGCAATTATTATGATGAGGCTACTTTGGGGCTGCCACACAGTCCTATTCAAAAATATTTTTCCATTCATTTTTAAATAGCATGTCTTGCGCAAAATACATTTTGCAGAATAGGGTAATCCATGAAAAAAAACATTTTTCACCCATTTATTTAGAAATAAGATGGGGCATGGATTAATGACCAGCCTTGTGTGTGACTCCATTATTTTTAATGCAGAACTCTTAATACTAAATAGTGATTTGTTTCTTCATTAATTTCAGAAAATATGGATGAATCTGATTTAGCCATTACCGAATCACTGGAACATTATGTAAGTATAAACTACCTATATCCACCATCTATGAAAGCACATAGTAGTAGAGTAGATAATAGTAGTAGAAGACCCTAGTTAAAGGGCTCGCCTGGAGAATTACTACCACCATACTTATTTCAGCCGCCAAGCAGCATTGCTGTGTTTCGGTTTGAAGGGTATGGTTGCTGGTGAAAATACGGGTGCGTGAGGCTTAACACCTTTATGCCTCAAGTTGACGGGCGCAATGCAGTGCCGTGTAGGCTATGTTTTTTGTGGATCTGACCTATGCAGTAAGGCTTTGTAGTTTTTGGAAAGTGTACACTTAACATCAGGTGCGCTACTGCTTGAACCGTCTCCTAGTAGTATGTTAAAAAAAATCTGGTATCCAACCTATGCATCAAAATGTATTTTACAAAGTTTGTGTGGGCTATGACAGAGCTTTATGTCTTGAAGGACTCAAGATAACACTCCTTGGGCCTAGTGTACACAGTCGCGAATGGATATGGCGGTATACCTCTTGTTCCTTTAACCATTATATCTCAGAAAGTACCTACACAATTTTCGTAACAAAATGGTATTTGTATGTTAAAAACTGTTTTCATAAACAAATTTTTGTATTTCAAGTGATTGCACTTGGCCAGAACATTTACAAATGTTATTATGACACAAAAAAACACAAACCACGACATTATCAGCGCTTTAGCAGAGAGATTATGACACAAAGATTCGGAATTTGCTTCGGTACCCCCCGTAGCTCAGTTGGTTAGAGCGTTTCCGGCTTTAGGAAAAGATGCGGGTTCGATTCCCGTCGTAAGTTGTCACAACTCTCTGACTCTCTAACCAATTGAGCAACAACCCTACATAAACATTGTGTTTCTGGCATGTTCATAAAATTCACGTCTAAATGCACATTATTCCATCTAATAGTTTTTGTTTTATTTCTAGATTGATCCAATAACAAAGAGACCAATACAGGATCCAGTGAAAAACAATGTATGCGGCCATATCTATGAGAAGGAATCCATCATGAATCTTATCAAAATAAAGCAGAGAACTAAATGTCCTGGTAAGTCCACATCCACACCTAAAAATTTTTTTGTTGTGCAAGTAATAGATTGAGTGAGCGAAGCAAGCAAAATCACTTAGTAAAGAGCGCCCAATAGTCTCGCCTTCCAATGGCAAGTCGGACTCAAAATAAATTTAGCAGGTGTAATTGTATAAGAATAACCTATGTTTGTGGCGCATTATTTAAAAAAAAAACAAATAGGTACATGGAAAAGAGTTTTTCCACTCAAAGACTCTTTCCATATTTTTGTTTGTTATTGTGTTATAAGAAAAAGTAGTGCTCTACAGACACAGATTATCGAATCTTATACCAACAAAATTTATTTTGAAACAGACTTGCGATTTCACAATGAATCAGGAACTGTGTTTGTACTGT
This sequence comes from Venusia cambrica, assembly GCA_951394065.1. Lineage (NCBI taxonomy): Eukaryota > Metazoa > Arthropoda > Insecta > Lepidoptera > Geometridae > Venusia > Venusia cambrica. The sequence goes on from OX596036.1 coordinate 4,276,421, forward strand.
AGATCGAAAATTTGTGGTAATCCGGCGCTGTCTTTAGTTGGGTGGTCCGATATTGTATGTATGAGCGTGAGGGATATCTCTATAATGGATTATCATGAAATTAAAAATATAGAGAGATAAAATAAATAGTGTTTTAGAGATATTGGGGTAGAAATAACTTCAAATTTTCGCTTACATCTTTTGAATGGCTGATCAGATTAATTACACTAATTTGTAAGGCTATTTCTAACTAGGATAGTTATTGAGGAAGTGAGGTCAAGTAAGACAAGCATATCATATACATAGTCTTATGGGGTGTCATTTAGGAGTATGACTGAATGAACATTTAAAATAAAAGTTATTTTACTTTTAATATGGGTAGTTTTTGTGACATGGGTGGGCAGAGGGTAAAATGCTTGGTCTATGTCTTTAAGAATATAATGTAAGAGGGTCAATAATTCTTTATTTATTTACTAGCTATAGATAAGAGTATTTTTTTTTATTTGCGTAATATTGGTGTGCGCAATATATCATATCTTTATAAATGTTTCAGTGGTAGGCTGCGCGAACCGAGGTCCAATTAGGCCACAGGACATTGTATCAGATGAGGAGTTGAAATTCCGTATGACAATCACCCAGTACTCCACCATGATTCAGGAGAGATCTATTTTGGATCTTGATAACTCTACACAGTAGTGCCTTGAAGAATGGGGCAGTAAGGCATGTGACTGCACGGCACGCCTTGATTTGGCAATTCTTTTTTATGGGCGATAGCTAAGCTCACTAAAAAACAAGTAAAGATGTGGCCTAAGATTGAGCATGCTTGTCTATAAGTGAATAAGTAGGTTTATTCAATCTGGACTTGATGACTTCAAGATTATACTGGAATGGAAAAACAGGCTAAGGCAAGGAGTTCCATTTCATTGAACTTATATCTGCTATGATGAGTGCCAGTGTGCTAATCTTTTTTTTTGTTGTGGAAGCAACTTGTTCAATTTCTCACTATTGTACTACTATAGATGATAATAGCAACTTCCTCATGTTCAGTCCAGGTTTATTGTATGGTATAATAAAATAATGTTGTGCCATTACTGGGTATAAATATAAGAATATAGTATACATATGATATATGAGGTACATGTCGTTTCCGGGTGGTTAGGTCTGAATGTAAAAATGTACTCATCTACATAACATACATACTTCAAAAAGAACTTTTCCCGAAATGACTGATTTTCTATTGGTCTTCATTATTGAATGTCGGAAATGAAACTGTCAAATGTATGTACAGTCACTCTCTTTATTTTAAAAATTACAAGCTTTTTATTAACTTGCAATGTATGTTTGTCCGGGTGGAATCTTGCAACTGAATTTTAAATCAGTTATCTTTAACCGATTGAGCTGAAATTTGGTATACATGCCTATTTTGGATGACAATACATTTGATGACAAAAAAATAACAATAAGAAGAAAGAAGAAGACTAATACGTCACATTAAAGCATGTTTTTAAAAAGTTTTTAAAATAGATAAATTTATATAAAATAAAATGACATTCTATAGATAATAGGCAAACGAAACAAAAACACATATCCTTAAACTAATGTGATGCTACATTAGTGTAAACGCTTTTTTAAAGTACTAATATTTTCTAAAAATTGGATTTCATTTATTTCTCCGGATTGCAACTCATTGATCTGTTTTTTATAGCTCTTGTCAAATAAAATGTCACGCCGTCGTCTAGTAGCACCACTAAATAGTGAATTTATAATTCTGGTGTCTTGAAAGGAGTTCATTCAGAAATGTATGGGGTCCAGGCTAGATCGTGTACCGGCAACTGGACATGGTGAAAATTATTGCAAACGTTTTCCAATCATCCATTTACTCGAGATATGCATAGTTTTTGTGTACAAAATTAATTAAGTGACCAGCGCGGGCATCACTGTAGTACTATATCTTAGTCTATGGTGCCCGCAATAGTTATGGCGGATGTAGTCTATTTACGTAAGAATAGAAAGTATGTTAAATCATCGTAAATATTTTATTTAATTTTATTCATTTTCAAGCAGATTGATAAGTTAGTATTACTTACGCTTATTGTGTAAATAAATGACTAGGTACTGCGGTAACTACCTGGGTGCTTACCTATATTAAGTCATCTCCAAGACAAGTGACTAGGCTTTCTTTACTACGAATTTACATTAACGTAGATAAGGAGGACCTTTGATGACAAGTCCAATAGCTACATACTTACATAGAAACTGAAAGATATTGAACTACAGACTTCGAATAGATTTTTAAAATAATTGAAAGTGTAACCTGTAGGACGATATTCATTGATATATAAAAGTAGGTAGTGTAATAAAAACAACATTATAGTAATAATAATTAGTCTTTGTTGTTCATTTCCCTCATCTTATAATATATATTATAAATAAATAAATCTTCTCTTATTAATAATCCATTAAAAAATGGTGCAGGTGGATCTATATGTTCCTTACCGAGCTAACCCAAATACCATACAATTGTCATTGTGTGTAACAACGCACTGTTTGATGGCCAGCAAAGCAACACAACAGAAATAACTGATTATCCTATCATCATAACATGATCCTGCCTGAGCCAACAATATATAAGTGTAGTACATTTGGCCTGACAAATGGAGTGACTTGAACCAACCTAATTAAAATAGCATCATGTTGAGATGGGGTTCCCTCTGCAACAACTTCCAGTTAGTCAGATATTTCCATGTGGAATGACCCATGCTGCCTTATATGTTCCCTTAAATAACTCCAAGCTTGTTTTATTTGATATACACCTAGAGTGAAAAGAATAAGTACAGACATAGTCATAAAAACAACTCTGGAAGTTGCACATCAATTCAAGTGAATCAGGCTCTGTACCGGTTCATATGATTACTACTAATTATATGTCCTGCTAACATATTTGGCATGTTTAACCTTATCAGTGCATGATTCAAACTAGCTCCTGCATCTGGTTTGTCAACAATTTATGGATGGAATGCATTGATTATGTCTGCACAAAATCGGCAGACATCTATCAGATGAGTCACAGCTATACTTATTACATTAAACTTGTCTCCAGTGCATGATTCAAACTAGCTTCTGCATCTGGTTTGTCAACAATTCATGGATGGAATGCATTGATTATAGCTGCACAAAATCGGCAGACATCCATCAGATGAGTCGCAGATATATTACATTAAACTTGTCTCAGCAGCTTAGTCTTTTTTAAACGGCCATTCACTATCTCTACCAACCATCTGTAGTGTTACACATCTTGATTCATAGGCACGGATGGTTGGCATTGAGACCACATCACTCCATCATCGACGACCTGTAATAATACCAAGATATAGAGAGAGCCAGGGAAAGATTTAGCTTTCCTGTTATTTATTACCTATATCCATAGATAATATTACCTGATGTCCGAGATGTCTGTTAAATGACAGAAAATATTTCGGGTCCCAAATCATTGACAGGATATTATGCAACATCTTGTCAATGATTTTCTATTTAAGAAGCAAACAACGCGCCATTATCAAACTGAAATAAGGTAATACTCGTGGTACATCCCTTCTGGAAGAAATATCACACCTGAGAGAAGAGCGCACACAAGCTGTAGAACGACACGCAGCTGAAATTAAAAAGTTGGAAGTGCAGATCCGTAATTTGAAAGAGGAAAATGCGATCAAAACGCGATATAGTCCTGTCCAAGATTTTTCTGAACTGGAGGAAGCAAGAGTAGCTCTCACATCAGCGTTATCTGAAGCTGAGACAGTGTAGACAGCGCTTGAGTAAGCAAAGGTAGAAGTGGCTTAGTGGCAGTTAAAAACTGAGGAGTTGATTGAGGAGATGGGTGAAATACGTGCAGCGGCAGACCTAAGAAGAGAGGAGCTTAGGGCACTGCGGACAGAGAAGCTGTAGCGTTAGCTGATTTGGCTGAAGCTAAGGCTTTGCTGCACCAGTTCACTAATTCATCAGACTTGCAGCCTCATGGTAGGCCCTTTATCACTTTTATAACAACTCTGATCAATTGCAACATTATTATAAATATTAATACCTTTTATCAACAAAGCTATGATTTAAAGGTACATGGTATGTAATTAAAAAATGAATAAAATGGTTGATACTTACACCATTATTAGGTACCATGTTTTAAAGTTAAACTAATAGGCTGGTACCTAAAACCTACTGCTAATTATGCTAATAAATGCTCTTTATTTTTCCAGCTGCAAAAGGTAACTCAATATTTGCTGAAGTAGAAGATAAGAGACAAGAGATGGCCAAGAACCTCATTCAAATGAAGCAAACTAACTCAAGAGTAAGTTTATATTGCAACTGGTGGATAAAGTTGTGGGCAATATATATATTTTTTTTTATAAATATTACAGGACACTAATTTCACACAGCGCCATCTAGTCCCAAACTAAGCATAACTTGTAATATGGGAACTAGATTACGGATAGAATACATAAATACTTTTTTTTTGTAAATACATACCTACTTATCATACAATACAACATCCAAACACAGAACAAACATCTATATTCATCACATAAATGTTTGTCCTGGGTGGGAATCGAACCCACAACCTACAGCGCAGCAGGCAGAGCTACAACCAACTGAGCTGTGAGGCTTGTTACTTGCTATTTATCTAGCTACTAAGATTTATATAATGTATTTGTATATATTTACACTGTGTTTTTGTCCCCAATAATACAATATGATTTATGAGCACCAAAAGTAAAAAAAATATAAATAAATTAATACCTCTTACAGGGAAAAAAATAATCAAAATACACAATGGGAGGTCTTATCGCTAGAAGCAATCTCCTCCAGACAACCTTCATAGGAACAGAACCAGGAGGATGTATATATGGATGTATAGCTTATCAAAATAGAAATATATAGTTCTAATTAAAAAGTGAATAGCTAAGGAAATTCACAATAATAATATAAATTACAATACAATATCCAAAAACATCCATAGACTAAAAGATATACCATAATTATATAAAAAAACATACCTATTTCATTGAGACTTGGTAGTAACATTAATATTTCTGCTTATTAGCTGAAGCGAGAGCTAGCAAACTGAATTGGATACCTTACTGCATGAGAAGCAAACCATTTGGGAGCAGCAAGGTGGTGCATCAGCTCATTATGACAACGAACTTATTGGTAAGTGCTCGAAACAATATTACTTACCCTAAGACTGTTTTTTTATTTTTTTTTATTGGACGACGGTGAAGCGCTTGACCTTCATCTCACCTGGTAACAAGTTGAGATAAGGCCGCAGGTGGAGGCGCACTTCAACCGGAATCCTCTGGTTAACTTACTTCTAAATGCCAGAACACAACATAGCTAGCCAGGCGGACTTAAACAAAATCCTACCACCAGCCAAACCAAGCATAATATTGCTCCCTCTTGGGATCGAACCCGGGACCTCTGGATCTGAAATCGGTGGGTTGAACCACTAGACCACAGAGGCGGTTATTTGATCTTTCCACAAGCATTAACGCTAAAGGAAAGTGGATTTTGTCCCTGTCCAAGGTAATTCGCAAATTGCTGATGCAAATATCTTTATTTTGCCAAATGTAAGTGAGCACACAATGGTTTCATTGCTTAAGCAGCTAGGTGAACCTTGACAGTGCCACCAGTGTTGTGATAATTTACTGCTACTACTTCCACTTTTTTTTTTTTTTTTTCCATATGAACTTTTACCGACCGAATCAGAACTAATTAGTCTGATAAATGTTTCAGAGAGCTACGAAGAGTACCTTAGACATTTAGACATAGACTTTCATTTATTTACTATAATTAACACACATACACAAACATAACAGAATGAAATTGTCAAACAGAAAAACAAGAGTAGGTAAAAAGTGAATACAGTTTGCTGTGTGCTACAGCAGCAAATAGGACACAACTCAGCATTATGCCCCACTGTAACACAGGTCAGCGCTGATATTCATACCTTACAGACACTGTTTTAAACTTTCACTATCGGAATACATGTAAATGTAAATTTAAGAAGACTCCCATTTCCACACGTAGACTCTTGAGTGGTCCATTGTGCGTGAGGAATGTCCGGCTAGTAAAGCCAGCCTAACTCCGATCAGAAGCGCAGAATATTCCTGGGGGCTTCGGATCATTGAGGATTTCTTCGTTGTGCTGTTACTTCCACACATTTAATTTGGAGGAGACACGAAACGAATAACGAAATACAGAAGCCAAAACATTACTTTTTCTATGTTTGTTTGTATGCCTTTTATTTTATACGACCAGGTACATCAGGACAAGCAAGTAGCCCACCTGGTGTTAAGTGCACTCTTGCCTATAACGATGCCTTACTGCGTAGGTCAAATCCACAAAGAACATAGCCTACACACACGGCACTGCAGTGCGCCCGTCAACTTGACACATAAACGTGTTAAGCCTCGATTGCCCGTAATTTTACCGGCAACCCTACCCTTCAAACCGGAACACAGCAGTGCTGCATGGCGGCTGAAATAGGACGAGCCCTTTTACAAGGGGCTCCACTACTCTTAAAATAACGGTTTCGTTGGAATGGGTAGTATAGCCAGTCTAACTCCGACCAAAAGCGCAGAATATTCCTGGGGGCTTCGAAGACTTCACGGATTTGACCTCGAGTTATTGAGGATTTCATTGCATTGTGCTTGTAGCTCTCACACATTTTATTTGGAGTAGACCTGAAACGAAACCCGAAATACAAGAGCCAAAACATTCGTTTTTCCATTTTTGTTTGTCTTGTCTGTCTGTCTTGAACACACATCTCCCTGAAAGTACCTACTAAATGGATTTGAATGAAACTTTGCATAATTCCCATATGCATAATTTGCCCAACATCCATTCCATATACTCACGGAAAGAGACTCATAGATCAGCCCGAGGTATCAGCCATAGCATGGGATTAAACCGTGACCACTCGAAGAACAAGAATGCTGCATACTATTTCCTTTGCAATCTAGTAATACGAAACTGGAACCGTTTACCTGAAGAAGTTGTTACTGCCTCCTCTATAAACAACTTTAAAAAACAAACTGGACAACTGGTTACAAACAAATAAACTATTTCCTACAAGGAATTACCAAGCGTAGTGACTCTCTATCTAAAATCTATAACCAACACTGTGATATCCGCACATCAGCCCCAGTGCTGCTCGCCTATCATTATATAATAATAATAATTGTCAGGCAGTCAGTCATAAAATGGTTTTCAGATCAGAGTGTGAACACCTCAGAGCCGAAGTACTATCCCGTGGCGCGGCGCAGCTGGCCAGCGCGGCCCAAGTGAGAGATCTTCGAAGGAAACTAGCCCTTCAAGCCACGAACACCAAACAAGCCACACCGTCAGCCAAAATCGAACCCTATGACCAAAACGATAGCTTGGATATTTGCGTGGCAAAAGCACCGCAGATCAGGAAAATAGAGGATGTTAAGAAAAAGGTTTCATTTAACTAAGTAAAGTATTTAAATAATGAGTATCATAAATAGGAGGGTTAATAGTCTAGGCAAGCTAACTCTCATGTCCTCATGTTCAAAGCAAGATATCAATTAAAACCCATCTAATAATTTGAAATAATGTAAATCAAAGATATGAATAAGATTATGTAATATAAGTAAATGAAGTCAATGATTTTGCTTTATGTTATTTTTACTAACATACCTAACCCTATTACCAGACTTGAATGGACTTAACCTGTTGGGAGCTGAGCCCCTAATTGTCTATTAAGAACACCCGTGAGTGTTTTACAGCACCAACAGTGAGTAAAAAAAAATGATTACCCCACTGCAAATTGTAAACTTCATGGTTGTACGAAAACATGGCCTTGAAAAGTACTATAATCTGTATATATTTATAATTGGCATGTTATTCATTTTTCGTTTTAATTTTTTATTCACAACCTTTTTAAAATTATATAGCTTACCAATAATCGATCAATTTAGAACCAAACAACACCTTAGGTATATGTCAAAATCCAACAAGCGGTCGGTAACATTATCTCAAAATACATTACCCTCCTTCTTAGGCACTGGGGTAAAAATAATCAATGATTATCTTTGGATCTTTGGTGATGATGTACTATTGCCTTCTGCAATCGGTTGTAAAACGTAAGTATGCAAAGTACCTAAGTAGGTAGGTACCTTATCAGAATGAGGAAACTTGTCATTTTATTGTGCGTTATGGTCATGGTCAACTTGTTTTGTCTTTATCAAAATTAAGTGAACTTTACAGCAAGTTTATGTGATTGTGGTTTAGTATAAATTATTGTAGTGTCGTGTCCCCTTGTTACTACAAAATTAAGTTGTTTTTTGTTGATTGAAATGGTAAGTAGATTTTGAATTATTATTGTAGTAGGTAGTGTGTTTTTAAAATTTGTATGACTAAAGATTGTATTATACCTATATCATTCCTCTTCCTATACTTATCCCACACTTACATATATAATTTATAGAAAGGTTAATATATATTATACTTATGCTTTTACTTATTTATTTATATCATAACTAAAATTAACAGCATATTTACAATGATTTCTTGTTTTATGAGTTATCCGATATTTCGACGCAGTTGTACACGCCATGATCACAGATACACTGAAGTCTGTGAGTAGGAATGTTATAGTGTTCAAAACCGTGATAGTTTCAAAAGTTATCTATTTATATTAGGTACCAAACACGAATGTAATAATTGTTTATGAAATAAATAAATAAGTACTGAAAATACTTGGGCGGGGTCACAATTCGCTCTCTCTTGCTTCATCACCTACGCTACGGCATTGTCAATCTAAATATAAATTTTGTGTTATGTTTTTGCGGGAAAGGTCGCGTGTAGATCTTGCATTTTCCCCTCCAAAAACATAATTATCTTTTTCTTTGTACGATATAAGGGAGAAACTACTAAGGGTAGGTACATATACCTTCAGAACTAGAGCCTTGCCTTCTGCTTACAATTTTTTGTGTGACAGGGAAGTGCTTGGCCTTCATCTCATTTGATTTTCAAGTTATAATATGGCGGAAGGTGGAAACGCATTTCACCCGGAATCCTCAACATTCTAAAGAACTGGCTCTAAATGCCAGAACACAATAAATTCAAATTTGTTGTTATGGCGACAGAATTAGGTAAGATGATGGTAGCTAGACAGGGGAACCACCTAGGGGGACCCTAGACCACAGATACTGTTAAAATACATGGTTTTGTTATTTACGTAGGTACATTCCTAATATATTATTGGCTACCTAATGCCTGGTTGTAATATAATGTATGACATAGGTAGCTGTTCTATTGCTATCAGCTAAATGTATTCAAGGTTTGTTTCTAATTAAATTTAACCTTTTTTTTTAATGTGTTGTTGACAGCGGTGGTTTTTAAGTCTGCTGCTGGCTGGGATTATTTCAGGAAGTCTGGCCGAAAAAAAGGTAATTCTTCACTTTATGTGGTCCTGGTAACCTTACAAACTAATTTAATTTAATTATATAGATATTATAATATTAGGTCCTTACATATGAAATTGGCGTTTTGTCGTACTGGCCACTTTGATCTTAAATATCTCCTCTTTGGTTAGGAATTCCAAATTCAAATTTAAACAGCTATTTACTCATGCATTTGTGTTTCGAAAACCGTAAATCATTTGTTTTTTTCTCTTTTGCTTTTTTTTTCTGCGTCACTCATTTCACAAAATGGAAAACTTAAAATATCGCATTATTTACGAGTACGAGTTCCACCGTGGCACCAGTGCCGCAGAAACGGCTCGAAGGATTAATGTGTATGGTGGTGGTGTCGCAAAAGAAAACACGGTGCGTTTTTGGTTTCAACGCTTTCGTTCTGGAAATTTCGACCTGCAGAACAAGCCCCGTGGACGGCCGGAGACCAAGGTCGATAATGATGAATTGAAGGCTATTGTGGAATCAGATCCATCGCAAACCACATCACAGTTAGCTGCAGGCTGCGGTGTTAGTGACAAACCGTTTTAATCCACTTGAAGCAAATTGGGAAGGTGAAAAAGCTTGAAAGGTGGGTACCTCATGAATTGAGTGAAGCAAACCGACAAACGCGCGTCGACTGCTGCGTTACATCACTCAACCGGCACAATAATGAAGGAATTTTAAATCGGATCATTACATGTGATGAAAAGTGGATCCTGTACGATAATCGTAAACGCTCATCGCAATGGCTGAACCCTGGTGAACCAGCAAAATCTTGCCCCAAGCGAAAATTGACTCAAAAAAAGTTACTTGTAAGCGTTTGGTGGACTAGTGCCGGTGTCGTACACTATAGCTTTCTTAAATCTGGTCAGACGATTACGGCTGATGTCTATTGTCAGCAACTGCAAACCATGATGGAAAAGCTCGCTGTTAAACAACTGAGACTTTTCAATCGCTCTACGCCACTGCTGCTTCAAGACAACGCTAGACCACACACGGCCCAACAGACGACTACCAAATTAGAGGAGCTTCAATTGGAATGTCTAAGACATCCACCGTACTCTCCGGACCTTGCTCCAACAGATTACCATTTTTTTCGAAATTTGGATAACTTCTTGCAAGGAAAAAAATTCAATTCCGATGAGGCAGTCCAAATCGCTTTCAAAGATTTCATTGATTCCCGTCCGAATGGTTTTTTTAGTAAAGGGATCAATGAACTACCTATAAGATGGCAAAAGTGTATAGATAGCAATGGTACATACTTTGATTAATAAAATATATTTTAATATGAAAAAATTGCCTTTATGTTCCTCCCATACAAAACGCCAATTTCATATGTAAGGACCTAATACATACTTATCCAATTTTTGAGTGATTTTAAATAATGGACTAGATTGGACCTGTTACAATGCTGAAAATCCTACAGGAAAAAGTAACAGCTCCAAACACTGCACCATGACGTTTTGTGACTAACCTTCCTACCTACTTAGTATATATACATAATAAGGTACCAGGATACTCCGTGGTCTAGACCAAAGGTGTCATCACTAGTAGTAGGGCGTGTGGCTCTCGATCCGGAGTTCCTGGGTTCAAATCCCACTATCTGTATGATGTTAGTTACTATTCTGACAGGACATTGCAGACTTGAATCACCAGATTGTTCGATAAGTAAGATGATTCCGGACTTTGGACTTAGCTCCAAAGCCCGGAATCATCTTACTCGGTTTCGGTTACCTATACTGCATATATTTGTAGTCGGTAGACAGCCATGCCAGACGCCGATGGCGGCGGCTCGTAAAGTCTGATTCCAAAGCTGTTACACAGCCCAAACGAAGAAAGAAATAGAGGCCTGTACCAGGATGGAAATTTTTTAGCACATTTAGGGCTAGCCAGTTAGTAGTAGTACCAACTGCTAATCTAACTAAATAAAATCGTAGGTTACTAAACATACGACATTATTTTGTTCGTTTTTAAGTCAACTTTTTACATACATTTTATCGAAAATCTGAAAATTGTAGATGTGTGTAGGCTTTACCTACACATTAATATTCTCTTTAATATAAATCAATAAATTTAAGCCTGTATAGTGACAGTTGGTTTGGTACAAGTGTTTTTTTTGCAGGAAGAACCAATAGTGACCGTGACACAAGGAAGGCTTCAGGGTTCAGTGCTAAGCCTTCTTAATAACGAAACTTACTACAGTTTCCAAGGCATCCCTTACGCCCAGCCTCCGGTAGGAGAATTGCGATTTAGGGTGAGTGTTTTTGACCGCCTGTGTAGTCTAGTGGTTCGCCAACCGGTATCAGATCCAGAAGACCCGGGTTCGATCCCCAGGGGAGTACAATATAGTGCTTGGTTTGGTTGGTGGTAGGACTTTGTTTAAGTTAGCCCGGATGTTCTGCCTTTTAGTAATTAAATTGGGCCGTATTAGCTATTCGAATAATTACTTTTAAAATATACTCAAATATTATAATTAATTGAAAGCTATAGATATGCGTTCGGTTAACAAACGGTTTTTCCTCCTCCGGTCCTTTACCTCAAGACTCAAATAGTTCATGCTCAATTTAATAAACCAATCATCTCTGTCCTGATACCTTGCCACCTTATTACTGTACCAGACTGAAAATTAACACACCTGGATGTTTAGTCACTGATCGAACGGCCGCATGGTCTTTGTCATTGGTTGTTAGTTACCTAGTGACCGAACATCCAATGACAAAGCATATTGATGTGTATTGCGTCAATACACCTTCTTTGCATGTGAGCCTAACCGCTATGGAAGGGCGTTCATTTTAAAGCTGGTATATCCCTTACATATTCTTTTTTTTTGGTGGTAACCAAGCGTTTGATCACCAGCTTACTTGAAAAACAAATAATTGAACCCTCTGGCCTAAGATGGAGCACGATTGTCTAAAAGGAACCTATTCGCTCTGGACTTGAACCACCAATGTGTCTTGTTCAACACCTATACCCGAAGAGTTTATAGATACCTACTTAAACAGGTACACGTCAAAATATGCTTAAGCCACACCTACGGGAAATGGCAATAATTATTGCGATAATTGGGACGTCACAATATGCGCGTTAATTGTATATTGGCATTCACAATTGCATTTGACGTTAGGCGATGGCTCGGGTGCACCACCGGTGACAAACGATGGAGTTGTCGAACGAAAATGAACTATTAATCCTTGTATACCTCCAAAGTTAACCATGTTTTTCAAGCAAATTATTAATGTATCAATAATTCACACTCATAATAGAAAATAGCGTAGCATCTCCGACCTCCATCTTAAAAAAGAATTATTTTTCAGGCTTGTTCCCAGAGGTACACGACTGTATTGTTTAAAAAAATATGCTTATACTTTGATTCCCAACGGGTCAACGACATTTTAAATTTAATAATATTTCCTTTCCCAATGGGTCAATTAAATTGTTTGGTACAGTAAGCAATAAATATTTTGATAACGCAAAGTTTATTTATTGGCATTTGACGCTAAATCGTAGTGGCAATTAAATATTTCGCACCATCCGAACGTGTCTTACCTAAAACTCCACCAAAACAGTTCAGTTCTGTCAAGGTCGTACGAACAGCTTACTTTGCATTTTAAGCCCTAATTTCTGAAGTTAGAATTGCAATTTGTTTCAAAAACAGTAATTATATACGAGTACTTATGTTGCTATCGCATGACAAAATATGCCACAATTTCGCAGAGCTTAGTAAGGCGCGCGATATCCTTTGCTTTTGTATTGGCATTATTTTACGCAATAATTATCGCATTTATGGACGTTCTACGTTGACTTGAATCTGGCCAAAGCATAGTAGTTGCAGGGATGTGAGCTGTTGATAACCTTTAAACACTTTAACTGCTGAAAACACACCGTAGATTAAGTTGTGGATACTGTGTATGTAAGTAGGTACCTAATAACCAATTAAAAATAGCTCCAACTTCAATGCAACATCAGTAGATAAACAGGTTACCTGCCTACTTCCGAGGTGATAAATACTATCGGTTCGGTTTGTCTCTTGAATAGATATTACAGGACATTAATTTCACACAGCGTCATCTAGCCCCAATCTAAGCAAAGCTCGTAATATGGGAAGTAGGTACCTAGATTACGGATAGAATACTTATACTTATAGGTAGGTACTTACCTAAATACATTTATTTATGTAAATACATAAGTATTTATCGTACAATTCAAACACCCAAGCACATAATAAACATGTCAGTATTGTTATTCATAATGATTGTTTTAGGATCCACAACCTCCAAACCGTTGGCAAGGCATTCGCAAAGCCTTGCAGCATGGATCCTACTGTCCACAATTTGACTCGGACTCCCAGCAAATCCTCGCAGGGTCAGAAGACTGTCTGTTTCTGAATGTCTACACCAAATCACTGACTTCCAAGACACCTGTCATGGTCTACATCCATGGAGGGTCATTTTTGTCAGGGTCTGGAGACAATGACACCTACGCACCTGACTTCTTGTTTCAACATGATGCTATCCTTGTCACTATCAACTACAGGTAATTTTGCAGGGTTTTTTTAATTTATTTATTCAGATAACTTAGGTCCATAAATGTTAAATTATTTTGAGGTCTCTACTCCGACATCAAATTCAAGTTTAAATAGTCTCCCAGGAAGACCTTTCAATCAGAACTCACACTCACTCAGAACAAACTCAAACTCAGAGTCACATTTGTCAGATATGAAATGTCATGATGTTTTCGCTGTAGTGTATTGAAGCAAAGCATATCCATTTCTCTCAACAGATTGGAAGTCCTTGGCTTCTTATCCCTAGATACGCCAGAGGTTCCTGGTAACGCCGGAATCAAGGATCAAGTATTCGCTCTGCGCTGGGTCAAAGAGAACATCGCAAATTTTGGTGGAGATGCTGACAGTATCACGATATTTGGAGAAAGCTCAGGCTCTGGCGCAGTCACTTACCACCTGATATCTTCAATGTCTGAAGGACTGTTCCATAAGGCCATAGCACAGAGTGGCACGTGTCTCGAAAGCTGGGCAATAGCCAGAAATCCTGTGGCAAGAGCGTTCAGAACAGCAAAAGTTTTAGGAAAAGAACCGAAAGACACTCAAGAGCTGCTACAGTTTCTCAGAAGCGTACCAGCTACAGACCTAATTAACATGACTAACAGGACTCAAACTTTTGACGAAACACGTCGAGGTCTACCCGAGTATTTCGTCCCAAACGTAGAAAAGAAATTCCGTGGGGTAGAAGCATTTATAACCCAAGACCCCATCGATGTTTTACTATCCAAAAAGGTTGGAGTACCGCTGATGATTGGTTACAACTCCGCAGAAGGTCTTATAATGCTGCAAGATCAGCTGAGCAAGGCAGAGATTTTCAACTCCAATTCCTCATACCTAGTGCCGAGAGAACTTGTCCCGAAAATTTCGAAGGAAAAGCTCAGAGACTTCGGGAAAAGAATTCTGACATTCTACACAGGGGATAATGGATTTGGCAACAATACTCTCCAAGGAATAGTAAACATGAGTACAGACCAATATTTCTCGTACAATACCCATCGTTTTATACATTTTTACAGTCAAAAGGCTCCAGTTTATTTGTACAGATTTGATTATTCTACAGAGTTAAACGTTTTGAAGAATGCTCTGGGGTTGACT
This sequence comes from Venusia cambrica, assembly GCA_951394065.1. Classification (NCBI taxonomy): domain Eukaryota; kingdom Metazoa; phylum Arthropoda; class Insecta; order Lepidoptera; family Geometridae; genus Venusia; species Venusia cambrica. The sequence continues at coordinate 4,291,520 of OX596036.1, forward strand.
GATATGCCTGGGGCTTGCCATGCTGACGATCTATTCTACCTTTTCTATAACCAGTTTAATCAGAAGGCATACACAGCTAAGGAAAGATTGAGAAACATCGTTTATGATTTGACGAAGTTGTGGACTGACTTTGCTAAGACTGGGTAAGTGTTTTAAGGACCTCGTAGGCCGAAAATAGGCTGCATTACTGTTCTGTATTGTCTTTTCATCGCCAATAATCATCACGATTACGAAGATTTACATAGTATTATATCTCTATTCTATATCACTCTATTTTTAGAGGAGACTCATGCTCACCAGTGGAGTGTCTGGAACAAAAAAGCAGCACTATTATGTTGCAGGTGTCAAGCGATCATGACGGATACTGTACCATTCTAGATAGATGATAGTGTGATGTATGGTTCACGAGGTACTCGCTTGAGTATCGGACAGTTATACTTTCTGCTAACAATACTTTTTTATTGTACTACCAAGGTGGCAAACAGGCATACGGTCCATCTGCGTCTTAGGGATTGCTGCTTGGAAGTAGATATAGAGCTATTCACTAAACCTTCTTGCGTAGTCTAAGGTAATGCTTTATTTTCAGCAACCCAACTCCAGATGACTGCGCAGTCAAATGGAAAAGGTACACGTCATCCGGTGGGGAATATCTGGCTCTTAATGAGTTTATGACTCCTTCACGGTACGCGGAGGCTGATAGGGTGCGCTTTTGGAACCAATTGTACTGTGAGGCTTGCGTGCCTTGTATATCCACAAACACAGTCCACTCTCCTGTTGTTTGAACAAAATTACCAAAATATTTCTATTAAATACTAAGGTACTTTCAAATTCAAAATAAAAAAAATATTGTGCAACTGACAAGTTACTTTAACTTACCTTATTATGAAGCCAGTGTATGGAATGAACTTGTATAGCCTAGACGAAGTCCTGCAATGCAAATCCTGAAGTGCGGTGTATAAAATCTCCATCTTGCTAGTTTTTGTGTGAAGAGAAGGGTTTTATCCCGATGAATAGCATATTACAGCAAAAGCAAAATAATCTAAACAAATGATCCGATTCTCAAGAGTCTTGGCATTTAATAGCGGTCACTTGAAAAGTTTCATCCGACCTTTTGCAAAAGTTTTTCGCGCATGCGCGGTAAACTTGAGGGGTTGGAAGCGTAATTCACCCCTAAACCTCAGTTGATTCGCAACCGTGGCAGGGTCAACACGTTTCCCAAATACAACTTCAACCCTCGTAAACTTTTACGTGCTATATGAATTTATTCGTCTAGTATATTTCTGACATAGTATAGTTTTTTTTTTCTCACCGAAGTGATTCATAGTAGGTATATACTTAACTGCCTGATCTCTTGCCTGGAGGTTAATGGTAATACCATACCTTATATATTGTTGGCTCGGGCAGGATCATGTTATGATGATAGGATAATCAGTTAGTTCTGTTGTGTTGCTTTGCTGGCCATCAAACAGTGGGTTGTAACACACAATGACAATTATATGGTATTTGGGTTAGCTCGGTAAGGAACATATAGATCCACCTGCACCATTTTTTAATGGATTATTAGTAAGAGAAGATTTATTTATTTATAATATATATTATAAGATGAGGGAAATGAACAACAAAGACTAATTATTATTACTATAATGTTGTTTTTATTACACTACCTACTTTTATATATCAATGAATATTGTCCTACAGGTTACACTTTCAATTATTTTTAAAATCTATTCAAAGTCTGTAGTTCAATATCTTTCAGTTTCTATGTATGTAGCTATTGGACTTGTCATCAAAGGTCCTCCTTATCTACGTTAATGTAAATTCGTAGTAAAGAAAGCCTAGTCACTTGTCTTGGAGATGACTAAATATAGGTAAGCACCCAGGTAGTTACCGCAGTACCTAGTCATTTATTTACACAATAAGCTTAAATAATACTAACTTATCAATCTGCTTGAAAATGAATGAAACTAAATAAAATATTTACGATGATTTAACATAAGTACTTTCTATTCTTACGTAAATAGACTACATCCGCCATAACTATTGCGGGCACCATAGACTAAGATATAGTAAGTACTACAGTGATGCCCGCGCTGGTCACTTAATTAATTTTGTACACAAAAACTATGCATAACTCGAGTAAATGGATGATTGGAAAACGTTTGCAATAATTTTCACCATGTCCAGTTGCCGGTACACGATCTAGCCTGGACCCCATACATTTCTGAATGAACTCCTTTGTGGGATTATTATTTATTTGCTTAAAATTCATTAAAAATGTTTTATTTAGATTTATATTTAAGTTATTATAATTATATATGAGGTACATGTCATGGTACACAGTGCATATGAGGGGCAGATAATATTGAATTGATTATTCAAGGCTGTGATTATTATCACGGAAGATACAATGGCACAATAGTTATTTGTTATACAAGAGTGCAAAGTTGCTTTTTAACCGCGTGTTCAATTTTGATGACCGAGCAAGCGAGGGAATCAAAAGAGCACGAGGTGAAAAATCTTTGCACTCGAGTGCAACACGTAACTTTTCATTCCACCTCAGCGAGGAAATGCAAAAAAAAAACGTTTACAATCACAAGATAGGTACTTTTATTTCAGTTTAGGTATTAACTACTACATTATGACAGGTAAGTATTACAGAATAATCTTTAAATTATAACAAAATAATACTAAGGTATAATTAAGAAAATTTGAAAGTAACGTTGCTACAGTCATTTAAATTGAGTGTAATATACCTTTGTTTGGTACTGTAATATTGGTGTTAGTCACTTGTGTACTGTTTTTCGGTAAACTATCTGTCATACTTAATAGTTGTACCGATTCATCGGATTTTTAAGAGCTGTGGATTTCGTTAAATAAATAAATAAATAAATTCCCTTGGCGTAAATGTTGGCATGAGAGGGCGATGGTTAGGTGTTTAGTAATGGCTCATTTTTGATGTAGAAGGGCCAGTCCAAGGATCTGACTGAGGCACTTTCAGTGTAATGGCTCCTACGATACCTTTACAAGTAATACACCAAGAAGGTTCCGATTTCGAGTTTTTAACAAATTAGAAAAGGTTGTATGATGAATTCGGCACCATGGAGGTAGAAGTAAATAGGTTTATTGATGTTTTGAATTCACAAACTTAGTGCACACGATGTTCTAAATTCAATTTTACTTTAACCTCTAGCGGATAAAAACGGCTTTTGCACTCAGATATCGAATAGTAAAAATACTCTTTCCGAGATGGTGGGATGAAAAACAAATTACAGTATGACCATGTTTCTTTTACTCGCGATTATAACACATTATTTTGCTACAAAATGACGGGCATCCATCTTTTATTTTACCTAAATTTATCGCGACGTTTCGGCGAGGTTTCACCAGCCGTGGTCGAGTCGAAGGCGTTTTCAACAACTACCCTCAGCTTGGTCTTGATTATTAAATAAGAAACTTTGGGATAGATATATGTAAAACAAGCTATTAATACGAGTTTTTTGTAGCAAAATAGTATCCAACGCTATTAATACGAGTTTTTTGTAGCAAAATAGTATCCACGGTTAGTTAATTTTACACGGACTACGGCGCGGTACTCACCCGCTTAAAGTAGCCTTTATACTATGCCGCTCGGAAAGTGCAAAATTCTTTTAAAATAATGAGGCAGATATGTAATTACCGTTGTACTAATATGCGGGCGTGTACCTATGGAATTGTTTACACGTTGAGCGGGCAGAAAAAGTAGATGTAAATTCATTGTTAACGTGTTAGTTTCTTTTTGGGTCATATGAGACCATAAATATATATAATATATTGAAACCATAAATAATGCAAAAAAAAAAACAAAGTTTTGTTCACTAAAGCTGAAAAATGATACCGACCTCTTGCTTTTTCTATATTTTATAAATTTAAATCAAGGAATGTCCTATTTTTCTCGTAGGCATATAGTACCTATTAAAGCAGTATGTATCCCTCGGAAGAAAATGCTATTCCCAACTCGTGTGTATAAAAACAAGATTAGAAACTACACCGTCTAAATACTATATAAATATAAACTTTGTTTTCAGTTTGTTAGGTTAGGTAAAAAAAAGGTAGTGGGTACCTATATGTTTCAGCATTGGCCATTTCGGTCCATGCTATTATAATGTATTTATTTTAAGAATATACAGTATTTTATTACATATTGTTTTTTGAATACCAACAATAATAAAACACCATAGAGATTTTAGATACTTATTATTATTTCATTCAGCAGGAAATCAATACATTTTAAATTGTGATTAAGTAAGTATTTCACTTCAAGATAATCGCCTGATAATTATAATAGTCCTGAGCTTTCAACCCTAAAAGTAGAGATATCTGTAGCCTAATTTTTACAGTAGTCCCGAGTTTTCTCAGCTCAAATAGCACAGATATCGGTTGTCTATTTATCCAAAATTAATAAAATATCTACATGGTGTGGATTCTTACCATTTTAAAATAAAGAAGTGTCATACATATAAGTGCAGGCGACTATACAATAAAACGGTAAGCCGACAGAGTTCAAAGTGTATCAATTTAAATTAATAAAATGTACCTAAAGGTTTTCTTTATAAAACCTATGAGGTTCTCTGCATATCCATAAATATTTTAATAGTTATTGTTCAAATCTTGCCCTTAACATTGGAATTAGCAGTCAGCATTATTCAATCTGATCTGGTGATTGTAATTTTTAAGAACTTTATTTTCGGCCAGCGGTTTTAGACGTTACTTTGACGATGGGGCTTACCAATACCAACACTATTATACAATATATGTATACCATCACTTGAGATGGGTAAACAAAAAGGGTTCAAGCCGTAATAGGCCCCAATGCAAGGTTCAAAATGAGACTAGCAATCAGTCAAATCTCTTGAAGTGATGTACTCTCAACCTATAGAATTGGTCCATAAACTGTTCCAATATAACATATATAATTATCTTAAAGCTAAATGCTAAATTCATCATGAATATACTGAAAAGCGTTGAGTGCACTTGCTTACTCTCGCTCGCTGGTTGAGAGTGAGTAGAGATGAGTCGTTTCGGATTGAAATAGTTCTAAAAACTCTGTGCACAACTTTGTATTAAGTAAGATACAAAATTGTTCAGCTTATAGTCAGCTTGACAGCAAAATAAATTAACTGCATTTTACTAGATTTATTATATCATAAAGTAAGGGCATGCAGGGAATGCTAGTGTTTATGAACACAATATATTATAATTTATAATAATTATAAATTATATATAAAAAATCTAATTCTAGGTTTAAGAAATTACAAACGTAATACCAAGTACATAATTTTTTTTACAAAAAAAAGGTCGTTAAATAGGCTTGGAAAGTTATCTGATTTTCCTGCAAAGGCTTATGATTTTTTTATGTGAGTAACCATATACTTAACAAGATTAAACATAATCCATTTTATATTAGTTTTATGAAGACAATAAATAGAACACATGGAATCTTAAAAGGTTCCGTTTCTCAGAACACAGCCTTAATAATAGCAAGGGAGCACAATCCAATACTTTTAAGCATAGTTACCTATTTAATAAGTGCACTATCGGATTCACAACTTACTCTATCGTGAACGTGACAGGAATAATAATCACTTTAAATTATTCTATTGGTTTGTATCAATTGGTCAAAGAAACGAGAATGACATGCGAATTATATTATTATATAGCCTAACCCTGAGATCTGCATTGCCGCCTCTCCCCTGTTTGAGTAAATCCCACCTTCATTTTGTAGTATTTTTGCTCTTCGAATAATACCATAGGTATTGAGCGTAGGCGATCAGTGATTTAAATATTATTTATTTTTATTCTAGGTTGCAAGTTCGAGGGTGACAATCATTTTGATTAAATCATCTCTAATAAATAAAGATAAAAAAAACATGTTTTAAATTAAATTGTTTTGAAATACAATATTATTATTATTACAGCAAACATCCACTACCAGAACCTGTTTTTCTTGTGAGCTCGCAAATCCGAAAAAACCAGATGCGACTATTCAAAATGATCCTTAAAAATGCTGGATAATTGTTTGCGATTTTAAGAAATTATCTAAGGATAATTTTTATCAATTTAAATCAATTATTAAAGCTAGTTTCTAGACCCTAAGGACACTATAATTAATATCTATAACTTGATCGATGCAAGAGCTGACAGGTAACATAGCCAATCATGGCTTATTCACGCCCACATGACAGGTCCATGGTATGTTTTGCGTCCTTTTCACTTCCATACAACTTCAAGCGAAAGCGCATGAATATGTTAAGACACATTCATAGTCTATGCCTGTTCGCTACAAGCAAATTCTAAGGCGCTCTCGCTTGCACAGTTATACAAGGTGAAACAGAATATGAGTACTAAGCAGTGGGGGGGTTTTTCGCACTAGGAAAAGTATTTGTTGTAGTGGGGAGATAATAGTGAATTCCCATTTTCAGTTTCCCATACAAATCTTTTCATTTTCTCAATGACAATAAATAGTGACGACCCTATTCCTTTACCGCACTATGCATGTGGGTAGGTAGGTATCAGTTGGTGCAATTGTCTGTGTCAAAGAGTATTAAGGACAGATGAACCAATTTTAGTGAGAACTTGGAGTCATCTCGTGAAAGTAGGTTATTAGATAGAACATACACATTGATAAATTACATAGGCACACAGTTACAAAAAGACGATAAATGCGATATTGGACGAACAAAAGTACATTATAGGAACGATTATTTTGTATTTTAGCTAGCAGATAAAATTCTTATTGATTTGACAAATTAAACCTACAAACAATAAATTCATTTCATTTCATTTAATTATTTCATCTTCTAGTAATGGATTGTCTCATTAGCAGCCCAGGCTTTTCGACGATTTTCCTCTGTTAGTGAAAGCGCTTTTCGTTCTTTGTGATTGTGACCTTCTGCTATGTTGCCTCATGGCAACACAGGTTGTATGGAAGTGAAAAGGACGCACTACCATGACAGGTCAGTGGGCGTGAACAAACCACCGTGAAGACCATGATTGGTCCCTGTTAGCGGTCCCTAGTAGTTCAAGAGCACTACTACACTACACTGTAGGGACTTCTAGTCCTAGAAACTAGATAGAAGGCAAGGTTAGTGAAGTTTACGCTTGTTTTGTTCCCATATCTTTAACCAATTGACATAGACCCTAACAATCTTAATACTATAAAAAGGCCGACTAAAGTTAGCGAAATATAAAATATGCTTACACTATATAATAAAATCACAGTAACTGTGTATCTAACTTGTACTCTGAGTATTACAATATTGCTATTACTTTAGTATGTGGTGTGTCACTTTACAATACAACCATTAGTGAGTCTGATCAGAATAACCAATTGATACAAACACACAGACATTCTATTACATTATATTCTATCAAATACATACAGACATTTCAATAAGTTTTATTTCGTTACCGAGTGGCTCATATTTTATTTCCAGTGATTTGACTCAATTTTTTTTATGGTACGATAGGGGAAGCAAAATGTATACGTGCCAATGCTATTAGAAGCGCAGGAAAACACTAAAATATTTTGCTTGTAGAAACACTTGCTACACTTTCGGGCTATTCAGCTATTCTGATCAGAAGAAGTGTGTATAGGGAGAGTAGATAGATTACAAAATGCTAATATATGTCTAAGATTAAGGAGCCTGGACGTATAGATAGATAGTTACTAAACAATATGTTATATTTTATGGTGTATTCATTAACAATAAATTGCGTTTTTTGTATAAATACACCAGTGTAATTTTAGGCCTAAAACGCCCAGTCTCCTTTGGAATGTAAAAACTTTAAGACAAGAGTTTCACACTACAAGATTGAGGTAAATAGAAGTTAAAACTATGACTAGACATTATAGAAAAGCTATAAGTCCGAAAAGTTTAGCACATCGACTTTAGCTGAGTAGAGCCACGCAGAACTAAAGCGATATAGCCATTCTAATTTGAACCTTAAGAAACAACGGTTCAAAATTATATAACAGTTTGAAATAGTAATTTAAATAGTTAATGTTTAGGATGGCGATGATAACGATTAAACATCATATTATAACGTAAGTAATAAATACAGTACAGTCCACTTAAATAAGAGAAAATGGTTCATGGTATTTTATCCTAGTTAAAAATCAATTTTGACCGTTGTAGGTATACACTCATTCGTGTATAGGAAAATGGTTCAACAGAAATGTTTAAACTCATTATAATTGCACATTAGACCAAATTAGACTCGCAACTTTCAGTTAGTCTCCATTATCCAAGGAAATAGCCTTTAGAATTCCAGCAATACACGCCTTCTGGCCAATGGACAGATCGGTTCTAGATTCGGAAAACTTTTTCAAAGTATCTTGAACCTTAGCTTCCTTGTAATCTGACACAATTTCGTTATTTTTCGAAGTGATGTCCAAAAATGCAATCAGATTCTCAGCAACTTGTACAGGCATTTTAGCGCAATTCGTGTCGACTAGTACATATATATGCTTACCAATATCCGACTTTATCACCTGATTTGTGAAGCTCTTTTCGTAATCGTACTCAGCTTCTAGATCAGGCGAGATTTTCTTGAGCGATTCTATTGCGAGTAGAGTAAGAGCGAGAATAGCTTCGTTCTGCATGAGCGAGTGAGACACCAATAGCATATTAACTAAACTGGAGATGCAGCCATCAACCTGAAATGATATATGAATATTTAGGGCTACTATACTGAGAGATTTTCAACAACATGCGACCAACATTTTGCTTTGTATGTTTGTATCTTTGTATGTTTGAGGAATCCAGCTGTATTGACCTGGGTTTTATTAATTGATTGACCCAGATAGCTAGTTTATTAGTTCATGATTGTGTAAGTGTATAGATGCACCATTACGCTGTCATAACCTTGACGCAAGACACATAAATTATATCATTGGATGTTCCGTCACGGCCGGATGCTCTTTGTCATTGGTTGTTCGACACCATTGGTGACTGAACATCCAACGACAAAGCACATTTGTGTGTATTGCGTCTATAATTCATCTTGCAACAGAGCGTGAACGCTGTGGAGGGGCGTTCATTTTTAAGCTAGCAACTGAATATACTAGGACTGTTTACTAGCAGTCCTAGCGTGAAAGATGATAGTGACTATGATCGAACATAGCAGAGGGGTCGCTGATCGTTTTGAACTGACCAGCACAAGTTTGGTTCTGTGCGCAGGCTCGCTCAGCTGTTTGACGGTCCAGGCGAGCAGGCGTGGAGCCTCGCCCCCCGCGCCCGCACCCGCCCCCGCCCTCGCCCACTCACACACCGCTGCTAGGGCTGAGGGGTCGTTGGCTAGCTGCTTTGCTACGCATTCTGAAACAAACATCATCAACATCACAAGCCGGACGGAGTCAGCCAGCAACTGTCCTGTCCATGTCAGAGGCTCTGCTTCTTCAATCTGCATAGTTTTATGGACACAATAAAATCACAAAGATCATTTTGAATATACCTAACAAGTTGGCTATCGCGATCAAGTAATTTAAGTGCGAGGCAGAATTCCAGTTTTTTTTTTGTAATACCAACATGTAAAAAGTTACAGTAGCCTTGTCCATCCAACAATATTCTGATTGCATGTTGACTTTTTCTTCTTCTTTTTATTGTACTACGGTGAAGTGCCCTCCTTGACCATCTCACCAGATTTTCCAAGTTATTAGTGGAAGCGCACTGCACCCGGAATCCTTAACAATCTGAGGAACTGGCTATATTACCTTTAAATGCCGGAACACAACAATTTTAGAATTGTTACTATGGCAACAGAATTAGGGAAGACGGTGTTAGCTGGCCAGGCGGCCTTAAACAAGGGTGTGCATTACTCCAGCAGGAAAGTATCTTCTAGAACGAATTGAGTTCAACAAATACTTAGAGCGATATATGCTGTATTAGTGCGGTAAGTATGAAATTAGTGCATGTTACCGTTTTGGAATAAAACGCGAAAAACGTTTCCTGATGGAGCAACGTTCTCCCAGCAGGAAGATTCTAAACGAATGACCGTAGCCATAAGTGACATATATGGGCAGAAGAGCTTACATTTGTGCATAAAAGTGCGCGAAAAATGGAATTAGTGGGCCTTAAGTTTTTTGAGATATTTCATTTCCTGCTGGGGAACGTTTTGCAGAATCGTGTTTCTCGTAAACCATTAGATGTGCACCCGTAAGATATACATACATGAGTAGCTCTTCATTTGTCACATAGTAAAATTATCAAAAACATATACCGTTTTTTGATCGAGTGAGCGAAGCGAACGAGATCTCTCAGTTAAGTTGGGAAATCCGGCACTGTATGTATGTATGTGGCAATATGTGTGACGGCATAACTCTCGAACTGATTATCCGATTTTCATGAAATTTAAACTGAGAAGAGATAACGTAAATATATTTTTATTGTACTGGGGAATTTTCGATAAAAGGGGTTGTTTTTGAGATATTGGGGTGAAAATAAATACAATTTTTCACTCATATCTTTTGAATGGCTGATCCGTTCAATTCAAAATTTAGAACATGCAAAGATTATATTTATACCTATTCATCTAACGGTATGAGTATTTTTTTGACACTACGGTAGTTTTTGAGTAATAGGGGTATTAAGTGAGACGAGAAGATTTTTGGCTTGTCCCCACAAGCTTTCAAATTACACACAAAGGGTGTAGTTTGAAAGAGTACATTCATAAAATATATCTATTTTATTTTTTATTAGGGGTGGTTTTCGTAACAAAGGGGCGAGTTAAGGGGTTAATAAGCTTGGTATGTCTTGTAGGATAGACTGTTAAAACGGTTTAATTCACAATTAACTTTTTCTTGATTGGCTGAAACTACCCCTGTATTTACATTAAGTGTTGCAAAAGGGGTAAATAAGATTGAAGCCTTGAAAATGTGTTAAAATATCATATAAAATAGGGATTAAGACTGATTTCTAAATAAGTTTATTTTGCCTATATTAGGGGTGGTTTTTAAGATGACGGGTAATCATCAAAAGTAAAGGATGATAACCACAGGTCTTGTAAGATAATAGAGGGTATTTGAAATTTCATTAAAACTTGTCATTTTATCTATTGTTATTCACTCAATAAGGTCAGGTACGGCCATTATCGCCACGCTAAGTAGACAGATTGGTGCTCACAATTAAGGTTTTATTTACACAAAGAAAAAAGCTACTGCCTTTTTGGTTGACTTTACGACATTTGTAGGCTGGAGGGGTAGATTTTTAAACCACAACTACTAAGACAACAGTTTTGAGAGCACTTTTCAAAACGACATCAACCTTTATTTCATGTTAGTAAGGATACTTTACGTTAGCAACAAGAGAGAGCCTCTAACACTAAGGTGAATAAAGAGTGATCTAGAAAAAAGAACTTAAGTAAGGTGAGAAAGGTATTATGAAAGCACTTTTTGATAATATCATATATGTATATCTTACGGGTGCACATCTAATGGTTTACGAGAAACACGATTCTGCAAAACGTTCCCCCAGCAGGAAATTAAAATCTCAAAAAACTTAAGGCCCACTAATTATATATATGTCACTTATGGCTATCGTCATTCGTTTAGAATCTATCTGCTGGAAGAACGTTGCTCCAGCAGGAAACGTTTTTCGCGTTTTATTCCAAAATGGTAACATGCACTAATTTCATACTTGGCGCACTAATACAGCATATATCGCTCTAAGTATTTGTTGAACCCAATTCGTTCTAGAATATACTTTCCTCCTGGAGTAATGCACACTAAACAAGGTCCTCTTCAGATGCACTAAGATGCTATTGGATTCTCACAAAAACCAAAAACCCTCCTTTATCCTTCGCCATAGTCAGATAAACTACATGCATTTTGCGTCTTCTTATCTTTCGAAGTGCCATTGGATTGGTAGGCACTACAATTTTTCACAGAGCTGCTATCTTTATCAATGCTTACCCAGCAACATTTTGATGACAAAATTCCAGTTTAGTGATGGTTCAGTAGTGAGTCAGCGTTACTGCTTTACCTTAATCAAGTTACTAGAAAACTTTGCTTATTCAATCATCACACATTAAATCACAGTACCTTGTCCATCCAGCAACATCCTGATCGCCGCCAACAGTTTGTAAGCAACATTGTGGTCTTTCTGCGTAGGAAGTGCGTTCAGCAACAGGTCAGCGGCGCGTCCGTTCTCAGCCGCCGTGCGTTTGTTCGCGGCTGGGACCGCGAGGTTCCGCAGCGCGGAGAGCGTTGCGTGCTTCACTCGAGTGAGGGTACACGTGGTTGACTCTCCAGACCCTTCGAGGTTTTGGTGGTTTTCGAATATATCTAGAAATATGTCAAGGATATCTCACGGAACCCCTCGGGACGATGTAAGAATACGTGAATGCATATTATGCATGTTGGTGGTAGAACTTGGTTTACATTAATTAATTTGAAAAAATCCGGGTGAAGTGCGCTTCCACCTTCGGCCTTATCATATTTTTTTTATATTATTTATTTAAACCAAGTCTTACCACCAACCAAACCAAGCACAATATTGTATTTCCTTTGGGGATCGAAGTCGGGACCTCTAGATCTGACAACGGTAGGCGAACCACTAGACCACAGAGGCGGTTAAAATGATCCAACCAGAAATCAAACCTACAAAAATAACATCGAAGGCCAGGATCTATTGTCCGATCGTGAGATTCCATATTGCTAAAGAGTTGTGCAAGGAGCATAGTAAATGGAGATCCATTGTTTGCCTACCCCTTTGGGAAACAGGCGTGCGTCCGTGTATGTATGTAAGATTCCATACAAAGTAAAGAATATTCCTGGGGTCTTCACAGGCTTCACGGAGTGACCTCGGGTTGTTGTGGATTTTCTTGCGTTGTGCTGTTACTCCCACACATTCCAGGACTACGTGGGCCATAGGTGCAAACAATAGGGTAATAAAATATTTGGACAGGCATAGGCACGCATAATTCGAACTGAAGGCGTTAGTAGGTTGTTAGGTTTTTGAAATAATATCGCGTCGTTAAGAACTGACAGTTTGGTAGGTACACACGGATAATTAGGAAGATAGTGAATCCCTGGATTCCCTGGGTGCAAAATGCCCGAGTGCAATAATCCTATGTGTAACTTACCTAACAGTTTATCATAAATGCCATCCTGCATCATCTGAACGCAGTAGTCGTCTTGTCTCGCGAAGTTTCCTATAGCAAGTATAGCGGTCGTCAACAGGTTATAGTCTGTGGAATCCAGCCACTTGACTGCGGTTAGGTAGACATCGCCAATGCCCTTGTTGTACATTATGTGCATTGCTTCATCTGTGAATTGTATATAATGCTGTGTTACAAGCCTATAGTACACACATCAGCGACTTTGATTTACTGCCACTCATTCGCGTTGGCCAAGTAACTGATGCCTGAAATGTCACATGGGTTTTATTTTTTGATTATATTGCACAATGGGGAAGTCCTGCACGCATAAACACCATATTCGTAACTCAGAAAAGTATATGAGTAGAACGCTATTTACAAAATAGGTCCCAGTCCCAGAGATTCATGGAATAATTGTTAATACATATTTTTTGCAATATATTTATGAAAATATTATGTACTAGTTGACCCTGCGCAGTTACCGCCACCGGTCACAACACGGCCCCCACGGCAGGTCGCGGATAATTAGTCTGCTAAGTGTATTGTTTCTAGCCAAAGCAGTAAAAGATTTAACCCATTTCATATAAAAAAATCATACTTTTTCAATGAATCTTAGGTTAGCTTTACAATGTGAATACGTTGAAGAAACAACTTATATATTTCAAGTCCACCCAAGTACTTATTGGTAAATGAATTTAATTGAATGTATTGAAAGAGCATCCAGGTAAGAAAGCTCGCATTAGTAAGCTCATTGTACATAGAGCTCATAGTAGGTTGGCTTCCCCATACATATTTTTCTGTTAAACTACAGGCATTCAGAGATTATTAGGGATTGTGGTGGTTAGCTAGCAGTGCTACTTAGGTTGCCGATACAAATAAAATATCTTAAATATTCCAAAAATTGTGGCCATGGTAGTTAAAAATAACTTAGGGGTGTCAAAGAATTTCTTATAATATATTTTTAAAAAAAGTTTTTTTTTCTCAAGCAGTCACATTCAGGTCCACCCGCTGGTGCCCGCTTATCGTTGAATTTTGGGAATGGTTGTATATACAATAAAAAAAATAATGTATATACAACCAGTAACCAAAGTATTGGTAGTTAAATGAGAACCTTTACAAAAATGTGTACTGGCAACTCACAATCACAAAATATGCATATTAACACTACAAAAATTGAGGTTTTCAATAAGTAATGTAAGAAAAGCTTTCTAGTATTCTTACCTCCGGTAAGTACAATGATGAGTAGCTCACAAGCTTGCTTCACTATGCTTTCCACCTCTGTGTCACCTGCACTCAAGTCTCCAGCCTCATGTCGGACCAATAGCTGTTGGAGTCGAGTGCATATCAGCTGTCCTCCACCTTCCTTGGCTATTAAGGTTTTCACTGGATCTGAAATAATAATGTTATTCTGTAAACTGTGTTTTAAACCGTGCACATATTTAATAAATGGGTTCTTAAATATTGTGTGCATGATATTAATCTTTTAGCATATTGATTATAGGTAATAAACCTCGGTGTGTGTGAACTGACTCACTGACTGACATACAACACAACCTAAACCATTCATTCTAGCATCATAAAATTTGGTGTCTGTGTTATTGAAGTGTAAGGGTTGTCATGCACAAACTCCCAGACATTCCAGTAGTTTCATAATAGATCCATTGGTAAAAATCTTGCCCAATAAATGTTAAAATAGCTCTTCATTGAATCCTCGGGGATAGGCTATTACAGATAGTTTAATAGCCTAATAACACAAGTTTCGATTTTGAGGATAGGTATATTGAGTTTAAAGTTCTTTATTTATGAATAAATGTAAGCTGACAGTCATATTAACTAAATCATTGATTGTTGAGGTTGTTGAGGACCTCACTTTGTATTTTTATCAAGCTAATAAAGTTATGTTCTGGTATCATGCTTACCATGTTCAGCTTGGGCATTAAAATGCTCCAAGCACAGCTCAGATATTTCCATGTTAGCAGTTTCACGAAGGATATTTAGCACATTTAAATTAATACCATTATTCAGGAATATCTCTTGAACATTGTCATTTACCACACTCAACAATTGCAGAACTGTAGACACAGTTACATCATCCATATCATGCTTCAGAAGCTCCAGAGATAATATTTTCTGAAAGGAATCTATAATATTGCCTTGCACAATAGCATCACAGTACTCCTGTCCACCGATGCCAAAGTTCAACAATGTTTTACATACAAGCATCTTTATGTCATTTTGAGTTTTATCTGTACAAGATTCCAATAGCTTTCCGAGTATTTTCACACCTCCACATTCAAGCACTATATTTCTTGACTCATCACAGTCGCAGCAGAGGTTGCCTAGGGCTCTACAGCTTTGTTTTACAAGCTCATGATTGTCTGGAGTGTAATCCTTAGCTAATATATTTAGAATTGGTTCAATTATCGCTTTAGTGGCGTATATTTCCCGTTTTTCTTCGGATTTAACAAGTTCCGAGACCGCTTGAATGGCCAGCAGTGATATTTCTCCGTCGCTGCTATTGATTAGCGATTTAATACAGGAGGAAACTTCGTACTCATAATCCTTTCCGGTTTTTATGATGTCGGTGAGTTTCGCCTTTAGGTCGTTTACATTGCTTATATTTTGTATCACTAACGTTTCAAGTGAGGTAGATTTCTTTGCTGAAGAACCTGAAATGAAAATAGGTACTGTAATGTGAGACATCTTTCAATTTACCTACTTCAAGAATACATTATTTATGGTGGATGGATACTTACCTTCCATTGTCCCTTTTCAAAGAAAAGCAAATACAGTGCTTACAAATAAAAATGAATTTGTAACGGACCCTGAAAAGCTCCGTATTTTATAAACAAAAAAATAAATAAGGCAGGTATATGAACTGACAAGAATTTTGAAAAATTATATTTACTCCATACAATTGAAACACTCCAATCAAAGAGTATAACTACCTAATACATTATAGTAATCTGTGAGTATAACAAAGACCACAGACTAGTTACTATTCTAAAATATACTCATAGACATTATAACTAACTTTTTTTTGTCAATATGTCTATGAAGTAAAGAAGCTCAACTGTTTTTAAATTTTAAGTTTTTTAGAAGTTTCGTTTTTTTTTCGTTTTACTCTCTCTTTTATATATGTGTCTAGTGTTGTATGTATAATAAATCATTTTTTATGTATATTAGGTTGATGTGGTCGCATCGTGACAAAGTCCAACCCTTTTGTTGTTGCATATGTTTATAGGTAAAAAAATGAAACACAAGAACTAAAAAAAAACTGTTAAAGGGTCCATAAATTCCATAAAGTCCATAATACCTATAATGTACAGCCAATAATTCGAATCCATTATAGTTCGATACAATTTTACACACTCGATATTTTGAAATCATGGCTTCCAATTATTGGTTGTGCACTATCAGCACATAATGTACGGCCAATAATTGGAAGCCACTTGGTTCTCATTGGCCGAGTGTCTTTCAAATCCTTGAGCCCTCATTGGCCACTCAATATAAACTAGAGAATCATGCCTTGTTTTTACTGTACGAGTTCAATGTTAAATATGTATTGTATGAACACGCGAGTTCATACAATACATTTACGGTGAAGAGTTGTCAATACAAAAAAAAATACTTGCAAGCATGTATTCGCGCTCGCTCGTTGCTCCTGTATATAATATGTTGACCCACTCAACCTGCGCTATGCTACGGAGGTCAATGGCTCGCTTCGCTCAGGACCTCCTTTGCGAGCTTTTGGCTACGCTTTTTTTGATATTCACACACCAATGTCACGCATTATGGCCAGGTAGAGTCGCTGTTGGCCGTGTTGGTTTTGCCATTTGTTCGCTACGGAGGAACAAATGGCAAAACCAACGGAGCGAACAAGCGGGTAGTACGGGAATCCCGATAAAAAAAAATATGATTATGTTAGGTAGGTTAGGTACTCTGTGGAAATAAAACTACAGTCAAGGCGACTGCCCATGAAAACATGGAATCAAGCACTAAAAAAAAAGTGGACACGGATGATTGGCTGTGCATTATTGACAAGTTGATCCAGCCCATAATCCAAGACCACTTTTTAATATGGTCACCAATTATTGGTCGTACATTGGTTGTGCATTATCGGGTCGTACATTACTGGCTGTGCATTATTGTAAATTAAACAGAAACTAGGAGCCATGAGCTTAGACAATTTAACCAATTGTCCATTGGTTAAATGGTTTAAGGCCATGAGCCTTTATGGTTCACTTTGTTTTGTATGGTTCTTTTGGATAGGCAGCGCAACATTATAATATCATCATCATTCAAATCGCCCTGCCCATCGTCATCATCATCATCATCATAACATCACCACCCTTATCATTATCATCATGTATTCTGTTGTTACCAGTATACAATGCAAGCATTTCTGATTTCCATTAGGTAGGTAGGTACATAATCTTGTGAGTTCACAGGTGCTACTATTATGAACAAGTGAAGATACAATGAAATGAAATGAATTATTAATTTGCATGAGTACAGGTACCTAGGTAAAGCAAGCTTAATAAAGTTTAATGGCATGCGTTTAGTAGGTAGGTAAGAAAATAGTAATCTACGTAACAAAATAAAAAAAATGGCAAGGTATCTAAATGGATATAAACAGTGAGGTTAGGATACCGTGATAGATTTGGGAATGATGATGATGATGATGATGATGATCCACTTCAAAGTGCTACTAGAGTAACTAGGTATGTATAGGTATTAGCAATAATAATTGCTTTCCAGTACCTATACCTACCTACGCATGTGATTATCATTATACCTGCCAACAAACGTACCTACAGTACCTACATACCTTGTATTTTATGTGCATCTGTTGGTACCTACCTCTGTAGAAATCGTAGGTGTATCAATATAAAAATCACATAAAGTTACAGCGTATCGGTCAGGTTTATGAAACTCCACGGTCAGCTGATACTAAATTAACAATGAATCCACGTTTTCGCCATGAAATAAACCACAATGTTGAGGTTTCTATAAAAAATCATGTTATGAGGAAGTTTAGCAATTTAATATGAATTTATTCTTAGAAATATTTTTTTTGTGTTTGGTATCTGGCATATTAAGCTTCGATTTTTCTGAAAAACCAGTTAACTACCGGTATGAAGTAATGCATAACTTTGGTCCGGGTCAGCGTGTAATGTAAGTACCAAAATTAAGAAGAAATAGTAGCAAGGTAGGTAGGCACCTATACCTTGCTACTATTTCTCTTTAAGTAATTTTAAGTTGCTAAGTCGGTATGTTCCTTTTATGCGTGCTCCGTCTTAGGCCACATCTTTACTTGTTTTTCATGTAAGCTGGTGGTCAAACGCTTGACTATCACCATTTTTTTTTTACAGTTATAGAGAAAGTTCTTTTGACATTGTGGTGGACAATAATTTACTTTTGATATGGAGTATTCGCAGTCAAAACACTTGCATAACACCCAAAAGTAATTCTTGGATTTTATCGACACCCTTCCCTATTGAGTGAATAACAAAAAATAAATAGATCAGTTTTACTGAGATTCCGAATATCTTTTCTTATCTAAGAAAACTTGATGATCGTCCTTTGACCCTTTCATCTTTGAAACCACCCTTGCAAAGGGTAATAATAAACTTATTTTGAAATCTGCAGTTTAACCCCATTATTCCATATGATATTTCATGTTTTCACACATTTTCAAGACTTCAATCTTATTTACCCCTTTTGCAACCCTTAATTTAAATACAGGGGGGTTTTCAGCAAATCAAAAGAAAGTTAATTGTAAAGCCAACCCTCTTTAACAGTCTATCCTTCAAGACAAACCAAGCGTTTAACCCCTTAATGCACCCCTTTGTAACGAAAACCACCTCTATTTAAAAGTAAAATGTATGTTTTATGAATATAGGTATAGCCGATACCTACTCTTTCGAATGACAAACCAAAAATCTTCTTGCCTCACTTAACACCCCTATTTCTCAAAAACTACCCTAGTATCTAAAAAATCCTCGTACCGATTGATGAGCACGAATATAATCTCTGCATTTTTAAAATTTTTAATTGATCGGATCAGCCATTCAAAAGATATGGGCGAGAAATTGTATTTCTTTCCACTCCAATATCTCAAAAACTACCCCACTTATCAAAAATCCCCCTTGACAATCAAATTCTATACGTTATATATATTCTGTTTAAATTACATGAAAATCGGATAATCTGTTCGAGAGTTATGCCGTCACAAACATTGCCACATACATACATACAGTGCCGGATTTCTCAACATAACTCAGAGATCTCGTTCGCTTCGCTCACTCAATCAATAAGGCGTAGAGCTGTGATGGCCAGCCAGTAGTGGGTCTAAGTTTCCGTAACCAACCGTCCGTTTTCCTTAACCTTCCGTTACGAAAGACGTGGGTCAGTACTAGACTATTGGCTTCAAAAAGCTTGTGAGAAATTGACACAATGCTCTTACTTTGGAGAAAATAATATAAAAGTTAACCGGCTAAGTGCAAATTGGACTCGCACACCAACATTTTAAGAAAAAAAAAAAATAGTTCCGCTCTAGAACATTCGTCAAAGTCAAAGTCAAAATGTTTTTGTTCAGTACCTAAGAATTTAAGGATCACTTTGGAACTTTAAGACTACCGCCTGTTCGGAATTGCGACTAGCACACATAGCACATGAGGAGAAAGGAAAGAAACTCGTACTAGTTAATTTTTGATGATCCATTCATAATTAGAGACAATATAGTACCTACAGAGTTTTATATAACTTATCATGATTGTATTATAGTATGTAGGTACTTGAAGGTATCACAAAGTGAGCGTCACTGAATTTATGAGCATTCTATTTTACTACTTACCATACATTACACAAGATAACTCTAAAAATTATTTGTTCTATTCTATTCTGTTCTTAAAACCAGGTGAGAAGAAGGGCATTATGCATCTCCGTCATATTATAAAAAAAAGATCGTTGGTTTCCGATTTGCGAATGCTGATATTACCAATCCACATTTTTTTTTTGCCTTCATCTCACCTGGTTATCAAGTTATGATAAAGCTGAAGAAGAAAGCGCACTTCAGCCGAAATCCTCAACAGTCAGATTAACTAGTGGTTGCTAGCCAGACTGACTTAAACAAAGTCCTACTATTAACCAAACCATCACAATATTGTACTCCCTGGGGATAGAACCCATGACCTCTCGATCTGACACCGGTAGGTGAACCATTAGACCACAGAAAGCTACATTAGGTCAATGTGGTCAATATGACGCAATATGAGTCAAGATTGGGTTGGTGAACTCGCATTGTATATAGTCTACCTATGTCGAAAAAACGACCTATATTCTTAAACAGAGGTTTTAGTCTACAGACGATAGTTAATGAAGACACCAGCTTTATTTCGGTTCGCCAGGAAACCATTTTGAAAATTAAATACAAGGCCTAGTCGTAATTTCTGATTATTCTTCCAGTCCCGACTTCAATGCACTTGCACGAGACTTTCATGAACATCCCCAGCCATTACCAGTTTCTTCGATAAAAGACCCAAAGGCACTGGTACCTCAGCCGTACCGTAGTCTGTACCAGGGCCGGAGATCCCGGAACGATACAAAGGTTTACGTAAAGTCATTTAAATACCCCCCTGCTCCAACTGGCCACCGGGTGGTTTGCGATCATCTACTGAATTGTACTGTAAGTACCTATTATTTTACGTGGAACACACCCGTGGAATAATGGTTGGGATTGGGAACCCAGGAAAGGAAGAAAAATACACTGGCCTGGTTCTGAACCGGGAGAGCGATAGGTTTTCGTGGACCTGGCCTGCGCAGAAGGAGCTTAGCTGAAAATGGAGTCGCGAATGGGAATACCAAGGGTAATCGAGGTAATCGAGGTGGAAAGGTTCAACGACCCTGCCGGCAGAATCGATGTCTTCAAACGTATCTTGGCTGATGATTTGATTGATTGATGTTGTGCCAGGGTGCGTTTCTACTGATGTGGAGCTGGGCGGATTGGAGGTCAATTCACAGTCCGCACCTACTCTACCGAAACGCACCCTGTAAGTTGAACATTGCAGGATTTAATCACATAATTATTATATTTCAAGACATCTTTTTAGGTCGTCTAATGGCTTTCGATGGTACAACTTGTACCATTACTACGGTAACAAGTACAAGCATATAATGTAAAATCAAAAGATTGCTCATATTTTTTTGTTAGGAGTAAATTATTCCTGCCTATTTTTTGTTGTATGTCACTCAGAGTGTTATGGAAAGAGCTATGTTTTGAGTTTCTCTGAAGGCTAATCAGGAATGAGGTTATCCGATAGAGAACCAAGGTGCTCGACATAGCTCAAAGAGTTAGCAAGATGGAGTGGCAGTGGGCTGGCTATATTTGCGGATGGAACAACCACCGGTGGGGCAAAAGAGTCCTTCAGTGGAGACCACGTCTAGGCAAGCGTAGTGTAGGACATCCTCCGGCTAGATGGAGCAACGATTTTCGTACAGTGGCAGGCAGAGAGTGGATGAGAAAGGCCAAAGATCGGGCTCAGTGGTGCACCTTGGGAGGGGTCTACGTCCAGCCGTGGACTGCGATAGGTTGATGATGTTAAATAATTAGTATAATTGTACATATTATTTGAATTTATATAAGGTAGTTAGTATTTAGTTTAATCAATCAGTTAAATATTTTTTACTCTCTGTAGGTATATCCTAAGAAATCCGTTTTTAGCGATAAGCCGACCAATATAGTAATGCATTGTGTCACCTAGTGTAGGTATTCCTTTTTTAAACTTAAACGATTAGAACACATAATTTTAATTCGAGAAACGGGTATTTATCGCGTATTTTACCTATATTTATCCCGACGTTTCGGCAGGGTTGCACCAGCCCTCGTCCAGTCGGGATAAATATAGGTAAAATACGCGATAAATACCCGTTTCTCGAATTAAAATTTCAGGTATTCGATGTAATTGTTGTGTACAGGCTAATCTCATATTTAGGTATAACAAGAGTAGTAGATCACATTATGAGGGCTCGTCCGGAGAAGTACTACCACCATACCTATTTCAGCCACTAAGCAGCATTGCTGTGTTCCTGTTTGAAGGGTATGGTTTCCCGGTGAAACTACTGGCACACTTCACACCCTTATGCCTCAAGTTGACGGGCGCAATGCAGCAATGCATTGTTATAGGCAAGAGATGCGCTTAACTTCAGGTGGGCTACATGCTTGTTCCGTCTTCTAGTTCTATAAAAAAATGGCATCTCGCAAATGGAAACTCGATTAAATGTGATTCTTACCACCTACCTCTCCAGATCTTCTCTCTGTTTTGTTTCTGCTTGTGCCTTGTGTGTATAAATGTTTATATTATATTCTAGATAACGTACATATCTGTAGAAACCCACGAAAATATCCCGATCATCTTGCGAGGTGGAGCTGGGTACCGACACTTCACGGTGGTGGTTAAGGCTAGGTCTGGCGCGCCGCTGGAAGGCAGGGTCAAAGCCTATTGCCAGAGAATCAAAGAGGACACACTATGACTACCTATAATAAAACGTTCATCATCATTTTACAGTTCAACTACAATAGCTGTTTTGAGTGTAGACCTCCACTTTGCTTGTTAAGTACAAGTGTACAAAGGATCAATATATAATCATATTGGTACACGTATTTTTTCTGCTTTTAACTATTTATCTTTACTCTAGAAAACTTCGGACCCCTTGCACGTAAGTGTTTGAGATTTAGCATAGTTTTAAGTTTACACGGAGGAAAATAGCAGAAAGTTATCTGTTTTATATAGGTACATTTTTAACGGTCTTATTTCGACTACAATGAGTGCAATTTAACTCAATAAAACCTTAAATTACCCATAAGGCCTTACAAGCGGGCTCTAAGTAACTCAACTGATCCAGACCGGTATCAGAAGTAAACGTTCCTAAGACACAGCTGAATTGCGACGCTGAATTGCTGTGCTAATTCGTTGGTCGAAATGAGAGTCATGAACTAGCATATTTAATAGCTTCTTAGTTAGTATGTACTGCATACTTATACTTTAACTTTATTGCACACACACATATAAATAATGATACAATTTAACTTAAAATTAAAAAGTATGGCAAAGGCGAGCTTAACTCAAATGAGAGTTTTCTTCCAGCAAACTTAGACAGAAACAAGATGTTATATATTAATAAATAACATAACCAATATACGAATAGTAAGACAAACTATCGTTTGCACCATTGATAGGGGAAAAAAACATACCCACAAACAGACCGTATAAAAAACATGAAGTGTGTATCTAACTAGTGTAAGAACAATAGAATAATAAATCCAATAGAATAGATATCAATATGTAAGCCTACACTTCGTGATTTTCAATATGAAGCCATTACTGTTATATTCACGTCTGGTAAATATGTCATTACATTTATATTCAAGCCTACACTTGAATACCAAATTAATATCTACGAGATATTTATAGATACTAAGCTGGTCACCAACCTACCTTGCAAGTGGGGTGGGTTCTACCGTAACTGAATCTTATAATCCCTCTTACATAATCTGTGACTATTTGGTCATATCTTAAGGTTTTGTTTGTATACACGCTTAGTAATGAACTGTTATCAATATTTTGCGGGTGACCTAGCCCATTACGTGTTTGTAATTTTAACGATAAAGCCCTTCTTTTATGAATAATACGAAGCTATCTACAGCGGGATGCTAATTTTGCAGGTGAACGAAGAAAAACTGTGGCCCAAGAGTGCCACACCATGCCTTTCAGGCATGAGAAACTTTGGGCAGTTTTCTTTTAGTAAAAAAAAACACGGTGGAGCTGGGCGAGAAAGAAGGATGATAGATGGAGTAAGGCGATGACGGAATGGCTTCCAAAGAACGGGTATCGAAACGTCGGCAGTCCAGCAGCCAGATCATCATCATCAAGTGTCCAATGTCCAGCAGTCCAGCAGTGGACAGATCCTAATCCAAAGCTTAAAATGGAGAGTTTTGTCATAATCACCGTGCAGGCTAATTGGTGATTCCAGTAAAGATATTCATCTATCAGCTTCCCGTGACCGCCGCAATGGATAACACAAAATCTTTCCATCGAGATGGGTATCGATGGGGATCGTCCTATATCGTTCCGCGTTTAATTGTGGCTGCCATGAGAGGACTTTCAGCTTATCTAGCTCTAGCCAGCGTTGATCTGTTGAGGTTGTTTTTCGACATAAGGTGTACCTACTTTAAATTGTAGCTTCAAATACCTTGTGGATTAAAAAAAAATAGTTTTTTTTTATGACGGGGATATGCTTGGCCTTAATCTCACATGATTTTCAATTTATGATATGGTCTGAAATCGGTGCGGTTTTATAGTTTTCAGGTAGTCTGTATATAGTGGCTTTTGAATCCATGATGTGTGGATTAGTTAGCTACAATTTACGAAGGTCCATATCGCGCGTACACAGTCCAGAGGAACACGTTACGTGTATTTACTAGAAGTAAATCATCATTACTCCCACGCGACTCACGCGTCCATTGTCGAAGTGGACCTAGTATCGTAAACAATTAAATGCGTCGGCTCCCGCAGGATTGAGGCGGTTATGGCCGACTACATCCAAACACATGGTGTTGTTTCTCTTTTTTCTAATATAACCCAAGAACTACTATTGAGAACTGGCACCGGAAAGAATCATCATTATCACGAAAGATGGGAATCTGGGAATGTTGATGTATTTATATAAAGAATACTGAAGGGTAACTCAGGCATATTCTCCCAAAGACCCGTACCTCGCGATGTAGTAAAAGTTAATGTTCTGTAGTACCTGGGTTTGTTAGTTTTTCCCTGCTAAGTAAATTCTGCTTCGCTATGAATATTCTGGTTGTTCACTACACGCCGAACTGACTCCACCTCCTGTAAAGTAAAGATAAAATGAGTACTTTATACCACCACACTTGCTCCGATGAGCCATGGCACTAGTATGCCATCCTCACTGGATAAACAAATAATATCATAAACATTATTTATTCAATAATAAGTACAATTAAACTAACTATGTACAAAGGAATCAGTCAGATTACCTAAGGACCGTTACAAACGGCCTATAGGTAACTCAACTGTTCCAGACCAGTACCAGACGGAAGCGTGCCCAAGACACTGGCTGCATTACCACGCTGAATAAACATTTAAATCCAATAAACCGTGTACCACGCGTGCCTTCAGCATACAATACGGTAGGGACCGCCAGATAGACGTCTCCATCGCGTCCCCACAAACGGTACTCGGCCGAGATTCTAGGGTAGACGATCCGCCATCCCCAAGTGTATGACCCCGTCTACAAACAAGGGGGCTGAGACACAACGACATATATCAGACCGGGAGCCCCTCCCGCACATGTGTGCGGGCACAGTTTCCCTCCTGATATCCTACATAACTTTCAATCATCGCGGTAATTTAGATCGTAAATCCGATACATTGTGGTAGAATAAATACTCAGCTTCTGATCCACGACGGTGTGAGCAGACCGCAGCACCCTGGATCCGCACCACCCGCACCCGCCGACTGCACAACCACCAGCGCTACACAACAGACATGAGATTTCCACAAGGAATGCAAAGTTTTAACTATTTAGCGCCAAAGCCATATTTTGAATGATGTCATGACTATGTTTACTTTGAGGTTGCGTTCGTTTGCCGGCTACAACAGCGCTCACTAGCACCACAGACAAAACAAGAAATATAATGGTGCCACCGTTTAATGTGAAAGTTTACCTATGGGTTCGCGCTAAGCGCGACAGTCATCTTCCTGTTCGTTATCCCACACTATGTGGGTCGGTACTACGTGTCTTCTTCAAGGCCATGTTGTTCGAGTTTTGGCTGATCTTTTTGGCTACGGAGACTTGGCTCCCCTTGTGGCTCCCTTGGGGGAGACGAGGTGATTTAGACCGGCCGTCTGCCTGACGTCTACCCTCCTTGGAAATATATATAAAGGTATGGTATTCATCAGAACGAATACCACTTTATGCTGATGACAGTTATTTTTAACAGTACAAGTATTAGAGTACAATATATAGTGCTTGGTTTGGTTGGTGGTAGGACTTTATTTAGGTCCGCCTGGCTAGCTACCACCATCTTACCTAATTCTGTCTAAATAATAACAATTCTAAAAATTGTTGTTGTGTTCCGGCATTTAGAGGTAAGATAGCCAGTTCCTCAGTTTGTTGAGAATTCCGGGTGAAGTGCGGATCCACCTTCAGCCTTATCTCAACTTCACTCGGACCACTAGACCACAGAGGCGGTTTTTAATAAACTGTAGCTTCAAAATAAATCGTGGATTGAGAAATTAGTAATTCGCCACTACATGTACAGATGTATAAGCTACATACATTAACAAGCCTAGCTCAGTTGGCAGTAGCTCTGCCTTCTGCGCTGTAGGTTGTGGGTTCGATGACCACTCAGGACAAACCTTTGTGTGATGAATATTAATTTTTGTTCTGTGTTTGGATGTTGTATTGTATGATAAGTATGTATTTACAAAATAAAAAGTATTTAAGTATTCTATCCATAATCTAGTTCCTATATTACAAACAATGCTTAGTTTGGGGCTAGATGGCGCTGTGTGAAATTAATGTTACGTAATATTTATTATATAACTAATCGCGACAATGTTTTTGAAATGATATGTTTATATTTTCTATATTGGTTCCCTAAACGGCTGAATCTTTACGAGCAAAGTTTGCTCAATTAGGAACCTTTGTAGGAAATAGTTATTTGTTATACAAGAGTGCAAAATTGCTTTTTAACCGCATGTTCAATTTTTATGACCGAGCAAGCTAAGGATTCTAAAATTGAATCACGAGCGCAGCGAGTGATTCAAAATTAGAATCCTGAGCGTTAGCGAGGGAATCAAAAGAGCACGAGGTGAAAAATCTTTGCACTCGAGTGCAACACGTAACTTTTCATTCCACCTCAGCGAGGAAATGACTAAATGCAAAAAAAAACGTTTACAATCACAAGATAGGTACTTTTATTTCAGTTTAGGTATTAACTACTACATTATGACAGGTAAGTATTACAGAATAATCTTTAAATTATAACAAAATAATACTAAGGTATAATTAAAATTTGAAAGTAACGTTGCTACAGTCATTTAAATTGAGTGTAATATTTTTGTTTGGTACTGTAATATTGGTGTTAGTCACTTGTGTACTGTTTTTCGGTAAACTATCTGTCATACTTAATAGTTGTACCGATTCATCGGATTCCCTTGGCGTAAATGTTGGCATGAGAGGGCGATGGTTAGGTGTTTAGTAATGGCTCATTTTTGATGTAGAAGGGCCAGTCCAAGGATCTGACTGAGACTTTCAGTGTAATGGCTCCTACGATACCTTTACAAGTAATACACCAAGAAGGTTCCGATTTCGAGTTTTTAACAAATTAGAAAAGGTTGTATGATGAATTCGGCACCATGGAGGTAGAAGTAAATAGGTTTATTGATGTTTTGAATTCACAAACTTAGTGCACACGATGTTCTAAATTCAATTTTACTTTAACCTCTAGCGGATAAAAACGGCTTTTGCACTCAGATATCGAATAGTAAAAATACTCTTTCCGAGATGGTGGGATGAAAAATATATAAATATCAAAATATGTGAATTCACAGTGTGCTTTCAAGGTACTTATAACTTTTTAAAAGCCGTTTCACGCGTTCTTAACTCAAATGAATCACTGAATGTTGTCGTGCGATATAAACAGATTACTGGGTAGGGATAAATATATACCTACCTACTGCAACGAATACACTAACGACGTATAAATTACCCATTATCCTGTCAAATGCATTGTAGCATCACAGAATAAATAATAAGGTTCATAGCACGAAGGATCACATCTTGTACCAGACAGCTGTAACTTTTCCATCACCCTATATCGCCTTCACAATTTAATAGTAATCAACGATGGGTACCTATTTGTAGGAATAGCAATAGCTAATGAGAGACAACAGACGCTCAATAGTGTCATTGTGTTTCTCGAGATACCGTCTTTTGTTTTCGTTTTGTTTTTTATCAGACCGATTCAAAGTCAATTATAATAATAGTTATTGCAGTTTGTGGTCAGTTGAAAGTTGAACAGTGAACTATGTCTATGTGTGGAATATCTGTTTTTTTTCGGAGAAGATGGCCGACTATTGAACGGGTAAGTTTTATTACAATTTTCTACACTTTAATCTAAATAAGTACCTGTTACATTTGTTGAGAGATGATTTGGCTCCAACTCAAACAATAACACTTTTGATGGCATTTGAGGTTCACGACGAGTCCGACCATTAATGCCATGATGTTTATCTAATTTGATTTTTATTGAAATGTTTTGTTTTGTATTTAGTACAGTAACTTGTTTTTCTAGGCGGCCATGAACAATGGCCGTTAATTTCTTTATTGAAAACGATTTTTGTAGCGTAGCAACCACTTGGTCCCATATATACTCTCATAACAAGAAATTGACAAACAATCAAGTGCTACATAGGTATACATAATTTAAACCTATATGGCTTCAACCGTGCGATCCTACCTGTGATGACCTACCTGCCGTAACGTGGACAATTACAATAGGGTTTACTCCACGAATTTAAAGTCACTCAGCATGCTAGGAAAGAGCTATGCGTGGCGTTTTTCTGAAGGATAAAATCAGGAATCAGGTTATCCAACAGGGAACCAAGGTGGTCGACATAGCTCAAGTGGCAGTGGGCCAAATTTGTCGAAGCGCTTCAGTGGAGACCACGTCTAGGAAGTTGTAGTGTAGGACGCCCTCCGGCTAGATGTGTGTTTTTTTATTGTACGACGTGTTTGGCCTTCATCTCACCTGATTATCAAGTTATGATAAGGCTGAAGGCAGTTCACCCGGAATCCTCAACAATCTGAGGAACTGGCTATATTACCACAAAATGCCGGAACACAACAATTTTAGAATTTATTTATTTATCTGACACCGGTGGGCGAACCACTGGACCTCAGAGGTGGTTAAAAAGGAGCGATCTCCGTAAAATGGCGGGCAGAGAGTGGATGAAGAAGGCCAAGATCGGTCTGAGGTATAACCGCCTCTGTGTCTAGTGGTATTTCAGATTCAGAGTGCTCGGGTTCGATCCCCAGGGGGAGTAAAATATTGAGCTTGGTTTGGTTGGTGGTAGGACTTTGCTTAAATCAGCCTGGCTAGCTACCACCATCTTATCTAATTCTATCGCCATAACAACAATGAAAAAAAATGTTGTGTTCCGGCATTTACTTTAGTGTACCAATGTCTTACTATAGTGTACCAATGTCTTACTATTGTGTTACTGCTAGCATACAGACAGGGATTCCTTTGCCCGGGATAGACGACTAGGAGGATCATACCTATCCCAAACCACTGTATATTTTTAAAATCAGGTTAATCGACTGTAGGTGTGAAATAAGTAAAAGTGGCCAACAGATGGAAATAAACTTTTCCAAAATAATTGTTGTTAATGAGAAGTTGCTATATATTTCAACACCTTATCAAACATGGCATAGAAACATAAACTTACAAGATTGTTCAAAATTATGTACTTTGTACACTTCAGTGTATTCACAGAAATAATCAATCCAGTGAGTTGTGGTGGATGGACCGGGGTAGGAACGCGTATGATGTAACTGCAATAGACATGTGTTTTTTTTTATAAGTTGATTTTGCGACGGTAACTTATTAAGTATATAACTTATTATTATTATTCAGCGTGGCAATACAGCCAGTGACTTGGGCTTTCCATCTGGTACTGGTCTGAACCAGTTGAGTTACCTATAGGCCGTTTGTAACGGTGCTTAGGTAATCTGACTGATTCCTTTGTACATAGTTAGTTTAATTGTACTTTTTATTTAATAAATGAACTTATTATATACATTTACTGAATTGTCATCATCGTCATCCTCACCAAAGTGATCCATCCACTGGGCCCCAATTCTACTAAACCAATCGCTTCACAATGACAATGTTGCATCGTCACAGAACTGCCACTATAAGTGCCTTTTGGTGGCCACTCTACTATACTATTGTCATTGTGAAGCGATTGGTTTAGTAGAATCGGGGTTCTGATTCTGAGTTATGCTCGCCTATGGTCGTCATCGTCAAGATTGTAAATAAAGTTTCTTGTTAAATAACTCGTCCGGGTAAGTAAAGTACCTATTTCGACCGCCAAATGCATTGCTGTGTTTAGGTTTGAAGGGGTTTGCCGGTGAAATTACGGGCACACAGGGCTTTACACCTTTATGTCTGAAGTTGATAGGTGCAATGCAGTGCAGCGTAGGTAAAGTTCTTTGCAGATATGACCTACGCAGTTGGGCTTTGTTATAGACAATAGTAGCACTGAACATCTGGTCATTAGGATTCCGAATAGGCCGTAGATTTGACGTTTCAAAATGATCCTAAAAAAATTTAATGAACAAAAATATTTGACTTTGACTTTGAGTTGGGTTTTT
This sequence comes from Venusia cambrica, assembly GCA_951394065.1. Classification (NCBI taxonomy): domain Eukaryota; kingdom Metazoa; phylum Arthropoda; class Insecta; order Lepidoptera; family Geometridae; genus Venusia; species Venusia cambrica. The sequence continues at coordinate 4,322,129 of OX596036.1, forward strand.
TGTTTGTAACGTCTACATGTCGTGTACAAATAAAAAAATGTATTGGTGCGATAAAACAGACGAAAACTTGATAAAATCATTGTGATACGTACTAGTCGCGTACCATCCAACTTATAAGAGAGATCGTTAAAACGAACGAGCCTGGATTTAGAAACAAAAAAATAAATATCATGTACAAAACGATGTCAACAAACTGATTAATAGTCCGGGAGTCCTGTATATTAAATATGAAACATTTGGAAACAAGAACATCCATAATCATAATGATAAATGCGAAAGTCTTTAATACACTGAGGAACTGGAACTTATCTCTAAATACCGGAACACAACCATTTAGAATTGTTGTTATAGCGACAGTAAGGAGGGATGGTGCAAGCCAGGGAGACCAAAACAACGTCCTACTACAAACCAAAGCAAGCATAATTTTGTAATCCCTGGAGAACAAACCTGGACCGACAGTTTTTTATTGTGGCGGTTAATTTGTTAAAAGCCACCTCCATACATCATCTGTCTGCGACCGCCAAAATCGTCGTCGAATCATCTTCCCATTCTTCTTTAGTTCAAACCTCGCCACCGTCTGAGAACTTTTACTCTCTAGGGTTACCGTTGCACTAGGTAGGTACTAGGACTATCCGTAATCTATATAATACATAAGTGGGTACAATAATGGCGCAAATATAGTGGTCTCGACAGAGCTTACCTATTTGAGCCTTTCGGGGTCGAGACCTTGGGTCCGTGGGGAGCCGATGCCGGGTTTTCAAAAATCTTGCGGTGCTTTTGACTGAGGTGACACGTGACCCAAGGGCTGGCTCTTATTTAGGCCAGCGAATCAGCATAGCTATTCAGCGTGGCAATGCAGCCAGTGTCTTGGGCACGCTTCCGTCTGGGCGTTTATAACGGTCTTTGGGTAATCTGACTGATTCCTTTGTACATAGTTCAATTGTACAATTTATTGAATAACTATGTAATATTTTACTTATTAATTGACACTATTAAAAATTCATAAAAAAAGTAGAAACTTTCAACTTTTAGAACCTACAGGTTAAGAGTTTGCTCATACTTATTATAGGTACATATACTGTATAGTTACATGAAAAATAGTAAACTTTACTTACTTACTATGTAGGTAAATACATCACAACATACATCATAATACCATTAGTGTCAACTGCTGGACAGAGTCTCCTCCAAAGAGGTTTTTCGTGTAATAACCACGCTTGGCAGGGGATTTGAGATCGCAGTAAAGGTGTAGATAGTACACAGAAGGAGGCTGCTGCCCTTTTTCTGGTGAGATCCGTTAGTTAGCTTTTATGACATCCATGGGCTGAGTTTGAGGGGTTGATTCTGAAGAAGACCGCCACGGTATATAAGTATTATGTATTTGCAATATGACAAGCCTCATAGCTCAGTTGGTAGTAACTCTGCTTTCTGCGCTGTAGGCTGTGGGTTCCATTCCCACCCAGGACAAACATTTGTGTGATGAATATAGATGTTTTTTCTGTGTTTGGGTGTTGTATCATATAGTACGTATGTATTTACAAAAAGTATTTAAGTATTTTATCCGTAGTCTAATTCCCATATTAAAAGCTATGCTTAGTTTAGGGCTAGATTGCGCTGTGTAAAAATTAATGTCCATATTTATTAAAAAAAAAAACACAATTATTACACTAAATAGGTATATGAAGCGTAATAGGTGTGTTTATAAACATGACAAGTACAAAGGTTATTGATAAGATATAATTATTGCACAAACCATACATTGCACAATATGTTTTAAGTTATTGGCCCTGATGGGTTTGTCTAGGGCCCGGTGGCATTGGCACCAAATGTCGGAATGTTGCAACATTATGTATCTACCTTCCCACTTATCTACCAAAGAGGTTAGTTTATATAGTAGTTGCGTTCCTATAGCATTGTAAATTATGTATATCTTTGTTTATGATATAAAAGTTTAAGTACCTAAACTTTAGGAGACCAAAGGATTTAGGACACCAGGTTTATGCGTTGTATGTACTGTGGTTGTATTGCCATGAACATGTCTGGTGTCCGACCTATTTACGAAGGGTTGTCTGGAAGAGATCTATCTTTTAGCGGTAGGTACCTATGTTACAATGATTTTCTCGGGCTATGATAAAAAAAAAAATGTGCTGTATTGGTGAGCAATAAACCATTTTTACCATCTATTTACGAATTTATAAAGCAAAAATAAAAATAGTATCTGTTGTCTGGAAGATTGCTTACAAGTGATAAGATCGCGCTTTGTTCTGTTGACTATAGTCTTCAAATTGTCAATTGTCACAATAGATAATTTTCTTTTCAATTTTCATTTCTGTGTAGGCTTTTTTTTGAGTATAAGTAGGTATATTGATCGCAATGGCATTGCCTATTAAATACACAGCACCAAGAAATGTAAGTTGAAAGGAAGCGTTATTTTTTCACCCCCGGCTCCAGCACTATCCTACGCATCGTCTGATCCAATTTTAAATGTCAGATAGGTAATTGTGCAACGTTTTGGCGACCGATCAACGCCGCCTCGCTGGTAGACTTGTCTCCCGAGTTCAAAACTAAAATACTTTAGTTCTCTCTTACTTCTGCTTGTATCTTGCGCGTGCCGCTACGCGCGCGTTGAAACAACGAATCCGCGAGTGCCAAAAACTTAAAAAAAAAGTTGTCCTGCTTTCGCGCCAAAAATATCCCGCTGTCAGTGACAATATGATTGTTTAGCTGTGTGTGTTTTTTTTTAAATGGAGCCCGCACAAAAACTGGAAAGGCGAAGGTGATTTGTTCATTTCGTAGTCCAAATATTGTTGTTTGCGCTGGATTAAATAGCTATCAGGCATCATAAAACTCATGGTAATAAAATAACATCACTTTCTAGATCTTTTGATCATAATGTAACAGTATGCGTACATTAAACATTATATCGCATCTGTGAATGTCGAGCACGCAATTAACGAAGTAATAAGTTGGTTTAGGTAGGTACAATGAAATGACATGAAAATTTATTTACTCGAACATAGGTATGGATTACAATAAGGTATTATAGGTTAATAATATCCATAGTATGTCCTACCACAATTGTTGACATGCAAATATTAACTGTAATGTCTTAATAGGAATCTTATCTACTACAATGTTTCCCTATAATTTAGATATTAATTTAATGAGTAAAAACATCAAACGGTTAGCCATTTTTTTTATTTACTACGAAATAAATCTCCTTTTAAATTTCGAATTTAGTTTGGCAACCTGTTAAATATCTTTAAACACAAATGTTAAATGCTTGATAAATTGACTGACACATAGTCAGTCAATTTATGTTTAGAAATATTTTAAACATTACGGCGCACAATATCTTATATAATTATCCACCTAAGTGCGGAAACGTACACCCACATTTCAAGGCAAAAAATCACGTTGTATGGGGGAAGTCCCCGCTTATTTTTTAAATTAATTATTAAATCGTCTATAGAAATAGACATTCTGTAAAAAAAGAACTTTCTACGTAGTACGGTTCATGAGGTACATCCAGCTGACATACTGACGGATAGATACATCAATAGCCCATTAGTGTACACTGCATAATCATCACGCTTGGTAGCTAGATTGGTGATCGTAGTAAAGATGTAGATAATACGCAGAAGGAAGCTGCTTCCCTTCTTCTGGTGATATCCATTTGTCAGCTTTTATGACATCCATGGGCTGAGTTGTAGGGATCGATTCTAAAAGAGGCTTTGTAAATGACCCTTCTGAAAACATTTTTAAAGTTCATTTAAAAACATTGCCTATATAGGTGCACAGTATGAAAAAAATCTAACGAACGAAATAATTATGTAAATAAACTAAATCACGAAATAAACTAAAACACTCAAATGTAATTATGGGTGTAAAGAATACCACCATTATGCATTAGCTACCGGCTACCTACTAACTACTAACTAGCTACCTACAACTATTATCTACGAATCGTGAAGGGTCTCGGGCTTTCAAAGGATTTTAATTCAATTATAACCTGTACCTAATAGAATTAGAAACAATGTTGCCTGCGCAGCGTTGAACGAACACGTTTTAAATCACGCATTTCAGTAAAATCAGTGTATAATTATTACTCTTAATATTTATTGCATCTCAGTGACTTGTTGCGAGATCAAAGATTGACTTAGTTTTGTGGAAAATGTTTAGATCAGCGTCGTTAAAGTTTTACAAGTAGGTGTAAAGTAAACATTTTAGTACCTACCTACCATTATTTGGCGACTTATGCTGTTTTGAACGATTCTATTATTTATTTATAATGGGTCGGCTCTTAACCTTGAAACTTTCACCGGCAAGGATGAGGCTCTTTAAGATCGAGGGTTTGCCTTCAGAAAGTGCTAAGCTCGCCAATGTTCATATTTTTTCTGTTTTATTTGAAATATTATGTGTTTGTGTATCAAGAAGAAGTAAAGAATTAAGGGGTCTACGATGGAGTGCGCTCCATGAACCTGTAAGGTATATCCCCTATTTACTCTCTTCTTGACAGTAGTGTCGTAATCGTAACCCATCGGAAATACAGACGCTGGGTGCTGATTCTAAGTTTATGTAGTGCGCAAACCAAATATTTTTGGAAGCACGTACGTAGTACTGAAAGTAATTAGCTGTGCGTCTAAAATTCCTATCAAATAACGGTGAAGGCGGAATCGTCGTGAAGTTCCTAGATACACTTACATAAGTACAATATCATATCTATAGTAACTAAAGTAACGTAAAGCAAATATATCAGTAAATGTCGAATGTTCATCGAGATAAATATTCGTATGATATATTCAATGAAGCAATCCTGTACATTTAACAGAATAAACATCCTGTTTACAGTTCCAAAGCATCAATTTGAAATGTTTCATCCGACGCATCGCTACACAAACTTTATATTATCAAAGAAAGCTTCATTTTGCATTTAATGTTTAACCCATTGCCGATATTTAATTTTGTCATTACTAAAAATAGACGTTTTAAATACTAGAAGTATGCAGTGGTCGAAATCAGAATCAAAATATCAAACCGTGTGCGCAGCTTACAAAGGTTTTCGAAGTTTTTTCTAAGCCTATTAATACATAGATGTCAAAGTGCGAATAAAGCTTAAAAACGGCGTGTGAATGCAAAATCCGTGAATAGAATCAAACAGTAGCATAATACTAAATCTATCTAGTATCACCGATCATCGTTCAGCTTGACTAAACAGCAATGTTTCGCCCGACGCTGTTCCGCAAACTAAGTCTGGATTCGTCTGAAGACTATGGGATTGACAGGAGCCGCCGAGCCTCTCTATCGGCGGAGCAGCGCCGCAAGCTGTCCATGCTGCGGACAACCAGCATCCCGACCCCGCTGACACCGGTGAGCCATATTTACCATTTGGTTCCCTGCCCGACAAACTGCTGCTCTCAGGTACTACACGTTTTGCTGTCAGCTGGATGCAATGTGCGTGCGAGGAGTTTCGGCTTTATGTTGCTTGAGATGTTTGCTATTCGTTGTTTCGATACTGTAAATTGCACTTATTTAAAAATCGTTTTAGCACTGTTACTTTTCAGTTTGGTGTAGAGAAGCTTGTTTTTTTTTTAAACAAATTATGCCAAACTTTTTCCTGTGTTCTCTCGATGCGCGAGAGAGCCAGTTCTTTCTGTGAAAACTTGCTCTATCGTAGACCTCATAGTTTACGCAGGTTTTGAAGTCAAGGCTATTTCTGATAATTAGCAAAAAAACATTGTGAACAATTTGTTAACATTAGAGCCCTATACCCTATATTACCCATATTGACCCTTTTGATAATGTACTGTTTTGTATCACAGTTTAACTGTTCTGGGTCTTAATGTGGTTATACCCTGGTTATATTTTGGTCAGGGTAGTGTTACCTAAATTGCTAAACTTTTTTAAATAACGTAAAAGTCTTGTAATTCCAAATTAAAATTACCTTTGAAATAATAATACAGGTAGGCGCCTACCATATATGAAAATGGTAAACTAGCACGCATATTGTATGTGGCTTCTGGCTTAGTGATGCTTCTGGAGTAAATAACAGTAACAACGTGTTAGAACCGCGGATCGCAATTGTAAATAAATACATGTATACGCCTCTTAGGGTGGTTCCTCAGAGTTATATTCGCGCAGTATGGTTTTCGGTGAAATGTAGCTTCAAAACACATCGTGAAAAACATCGCTACTACGAGTACATACGAGGGTACATGCCACTTACAGCAATAATTTTGAATTTTAATCCTTTGATTTTACAAATTGATTCCCTAACTATGGGATGCAGTCAGTTAGGAACCGTATAGAATATAAACATTCAAGTTAAAAAATATGATTTTTACTACTTAGATATACCTAGTCTGCAGGCTAGAGCAACAGGTAGTGGCGAATTTTTTTTTTTTTTCTTCGTCGGGGAAGCGCTTGGCCTTCATCTCACCTAGTTACAAGGTGAGATAAGGCCGAAGGTGGAAGCGCACTTCACCCAGAATCGTCAACAAACTGAGGAACTGGCTATTTTACCTCTAAATGCCGGAACACAACATTTTTTAAGAATTGTTTATATGTCGACAGTATTAGGTAAGACGGTGGTAGCTAGCCAGGCGGACTTAAACAACATCCTACCACCAACCAAACCAAGCACAATATTGCTCCCCTGGGGATCGAACCCGGGACCTCTGGATATGAAATCGGTGGGTTGAACCACTAGACCACAGAGGTGGTTTTGTTACATTATTTTTTTTTGCAATTTATTTTGAAGCTACAATTTATCAAAAACTGCATAATGCGTACCAAAAGTCGATGAACAACCGTAATGCTGACTAAATGTGATGTCCGTAATACCTTGCTAATATTTTTCGTTTTGTGACTACTTAGTTATGCTACAATGTTTTAATATGTTACTAAGTATATTGGCATATGAGTACGGCTGGTGCGGCGACTGATTCGGCCGAGGCTCACAAAGGGCGCAAATATAGTGGTCTCGATAGAGCTTACCTATTTGAGCCTTTTGGGGTCTCAGTCCTTCTGTCTGAGAGAAGCCAGTGCCCTCGTTTCGATTGACTTTCGATAAGCTTGGCAATTCAGCGTGGCAATGCAGCCAGTGTCTTGGCCACACTTCCTTCTGGTACTGGTCTGGAATAGGTAACCCGACTTCTTCCCTTATACATAAATAAGTTAATTGTAGGTTAATTTAACGTACATATAATTTTTTACCAATTATTAATGAGACAACGATTAGAAGCGAAATAAATTAGTAGCTTGTATTTTGCAAATCCATATATTTTTACGGATTTGCTTACATACCGATTTAGATATTTATGAGATAGATTGATATAAATAATTATATAATTTCGGTTAGTAAGGTATCATGCGACGTTTGTATGGGAAGCTGAGTGACTCATTTAACCTATATATATCGCAATTTGACATAGATCTCAGCAAGGCTGATTTGAGAGGACAATGGTGATGGGCGGTGCCAGCTGTCAAATCACATAAATCGATGCTCAGTCTGAAACAACGCACAGACTAAACATTTTACCGGCAGTTTATGTAAGGCTATAAGCGTCAAATGCAGGAGTGGCAATTTGCCACGAGACCCTTTCAGCTTGTCCGGATTAATTACTCTACGAATGACTTTGATTGAAGCGTTTCGGAAAACAATATTTTACAAGTGCCAACCATTTTATACCTGGCTTTTTTAAATAAACCGGCTTAGTGCGAACACGCACACCGAGAGTTCCTACCCACATTTCAACGCAAAATATTGCGTCTCTTAAATTTATTTTACGTTAATTATCTGTTATTATAGCGGTTATATAAATACATACTCAATGGAAGTAAAGCCTATTACGGTTCATGAGACACATGACAAACAGACAGACGGACAGTGGAGGCTTAGTAATATGGTCCCGTTGGCACCCTTGGGGTACGGAACTCTATAAACATTAAATTGGTAATTTACAACTTTTTGCTTCGGCTTCGGCCTTGAAATTACATACAATTTATAGGGCTTAAGCCGAGAGGCAAAATGACAAAGACACATGACCAGAATGCTGGCCTGTATTTTGCTCAGCAGGTGAGTATTGCAGGTATAATCCAACGTGGTAATGCCACCAGCGTTCTGGCAACGTTACCCTATACCTTTTATCTGGTGGTGACCACTATCGACTGGGTTATCTTCTGAACATATTTTTTACAGATAATCAATGAAATATTTTTCGATAGAACTACTTACTGATCGATTTAAATTAAACTTACTTACAGTTGATACTTAGTTTATGCAGTTTATAACTTACAGTAATGTTAATTTATTTAAATATATCCTAAACAATTTTAATTGTTTATGAATAAATACACATTTTAAAATGTGAAACAACTTTAAATGATAGAAATAAAAGTTTCTAAAGATTCTTTTGACACAGTTTAGGTTGGTATGTTCGCATTTTTTTTAAATATTGTCTGTGTTGTAGAAGGCACGTTATTGATCATCAAGAAAAATCTGCTAAAATGTTATTTTGACAGCATATAATTCGAAATTCGATTTATTGACAAAATATATTTTGGAAATGACCGAAACCTCTTTAATTAGCTGACCGTTTAAGTGATAGGCACTTATTTAAGAATAGCATATAGAGTATATCACACTACAAAGCATATCACCATCATTATTTTGTGATTCCCAACTCACACCGAATGTGGTACGAATTTTTTTGGTTCGAGTTGTGGAACGACTCGGAGAGTACCACAACCTCTTATAGCATTCTTGTTCTGATATTACTTTTCTTTTGTCACTATCTATCCAGTGTAGAAAAAACGAGACAAAAGTAATGTAAGATCTAAACGAGAATGCTCTAGGACGTTGTGCTTAGGCCCGTGATCACGACTAAGCCTAGGCTAGTCACGCTTCTCGTATTTTACGGCCTGCCATCCGAAATGTTTGGAATAATCGTTCATTAAACCATACTATTTTAAAGTCATCAATTTGATGCGTATGACGCTATTACTTTAAATTTATACCGTGCCAGAGTTATAAAAGTTTATTTGGTTATATGATGGCAACATTTTGTGATACACCTACCGCGTTTATGATGGTTTAAATGGGGATTTTAGAACAATGAGTTGCGACAAATTTAGCGCTCGGCCAGGGTCTACCGAGACGTAGGATACGACCTTTCTTGAACATTTTGTTTAATAACGTGCACTCGTGAAAATATACGAGGGATTTGTGGGCTTTCACAAATAAATAAATATAAGATGAGATTAATTTCACACAGCGCCATCTAGTCCTAAACTAAGCAAAGCTTGTAAAGTGAACGGTATTACAATAAAATTAAATTAAATTTGATTATGTAATTGTTTTTTGATACTTCTACATGGAGACGGAACAAGGAAGGTGGATTTCTTGTCTATACAAAGCCTTACTTACAGGTACCACAAAGAACATGAACATCCTACTCTGCACTGTATTGCGCCTATCAACTGATGCAAAAAGGTGTTAGCCTTGTGTGCCTGTAATTTCACCGACAACAAAACCCTTTAAACTGTAATACAGCAATGCTGCTTGGTGGCCAAAATATGTATGGTGGTAGGACTTCCACGGATAAGCCCTTTCAAAAAGAGCTCTATTACTCTTCTAAACTTTAAATACCTGGTACTAAGTGACGATATAGCATGATGTTCATAGAGACGTCTTTTCACTCTTGCCTTAAAAAATCCCAAGTTATAAGTTGCAGGAAAGACTGAGGACGAAAAAGTGAGTTCCACCTTGGCTGTTCTTATATGAAGGTGGATTTGAACCGCTTGAATCTGAATATTCCATCAAATGATCGGTGTGGTCTACCACAGGAGCACAAGCTGTGACCTTAGCACAGCTCTGCCTTTTGTGCTGTAGGTTGTTTGTTTGCGTACCTAAAATTACCTATCGTAATCTAACCCGTAATTTAGTTCTCAAAAACTAAGCTTTGCTCAGTTTGTGGTGTGGTGGTGTGTAAATAATCATGTTATATTTATTTTAAAAATTTCTATACTGGCTTTATTCTACCAAATTTAGTAACTAGGTATTCTATGCGCTGTATAAGTTTATATAGCTTTTAACCGTCTCTGTGGTCTAGTGGTTTGCCCACCAGTGTCAGACCCAGATGTCCCGGGTTTCCCAGGGAAGTAAAATATTATGCTTAATTTGGTTGGTGCTAGGACTTTGTTGAAGTCCGCCTGGCTTGCTACCACAATCTTATCGAAGTCTGTCGACATAACAAAAATCTAAATTGTTGTGTGCCGGCATTAAGATGTATTATAGCCAGCTCCTCAGACTGTTGAGGATTCCAGACGCTTCCACCTTCAGCCTCATCATAGCTTGAAGCCAGATGAGATGAATGCCCTTCCCTTGGTCGCACCGGAGAATTAAAAAACAAGTTTCCTGATTTCACACCGGAGCGCGGAGTCCTAAATATAATGTACCTATCTATATTAAAAAGTGTCACTAATTTAAGAATGCTAAAAATAGTTTAACTATACCAACGTTACGTAACAACCATCTATAAAATCATTATCTTAACGATTCGAGCAATTAGTTCCTCAAATTATTATGTCTTCATTTTTGAATTCAAATTCAAATAAAATTATTTTTTATTGCCAATAGGTTTAAATTAGATAAGCAATTACAAGAGCACCCCATTGACATTGCTAGCCTGTGACAGGGAGTCTATTTAAAAAAATACCAGAAGACTGTTTGTTTGTTTACAAATGAATTGAAATATTTTTTTTTAATAGGTATACGACTTAGAAGCGCTTGGCCTTCATTTCACCTGATATCAAATTATGATAAGGCCGAAGGTGGAAACGCACTTTCCCGGAATTCTCAACCTCAACAGACAGGAACAGGCTATCTTACCTTTAAATTATACTTAGGTATGACCGTTGTAGCTAACCAGAAACAAGCCTTATATATTTATATAACCAAACTGAGCAGAAATTTGTTCCCTCCCCTGGAGATCGAACTCGGAATCTCTGGGTCTGTTGCGGTATACGAACCACTGGGCCACAGAGAATTGCGGCGGTTGAATGATATGGGTAAGTTATAATTACATTAAAATATTCCGTAATTGATATTTAATCGAAAGAAGTATATAAAGAATTAAGTCTGAATAGGCAGCAAATCAGTAATTAGATACACCAGTTTCGAGGTAAATTAAAATAAATTTAATATAAAATAGATAGTAGATATAGATTTGATCAAAGCAAATTAGCGCGTTGATGTCTTTATAAGGGAATTAATTTACTAAAATCGTACTTAAAATACAGGTGATGTTGTAAATATTTCGGGCAGAAGGTAGGTAAAATACTATTATCAAATAAGATGTCAATATTCAGTAGGTATATTCTCAGACGTCACTAAGTAGTTATAATCTATTTTGACTCCTTTAAAAAGTATAGTTTTTTCCATACATAGTTTGTTCGTAGGTACTTACTTTGTCATAGTAAGGTTATTTGAATTTCTGAAAATATGTTTTATCTGTAACAATTTGATGTTATTTGAATAAATTAAATATTTAACATAGTTTAGTATTCAATGTTTTAATAAAAACTAGGTAGGTTGGTATATTAACTATCATCGTATTCTGTGACCATATTGTTGGATTACATTGGATCTCGTTTCATCCTACCTTACTACATGCAATCTGGGTGGGTAGCCATGCAATGAGGTGAGATAAAACAGGAGAATGACCATAATAAATTATACGCAAGCGATATCACAGGCCAGTATAATCTGTTCAACAATATGGTCACGGAATACGATGATAGTAACTAAAGTACAGTGGAAAATATGGTGTATACCTACTCAACAGTTACATCAGAAAAAGCCTCCTACGCAAATAACAAGTGTTGACTAAAGCTGTCATTTCTGAGACATTTTAGCTTTTCGAGAAAACAAAAATATCAAAAGTTGATGTATGTAGGGACAGTCGCTTGTAATAATATTTTAACAATTCATTATAAAAATTTAAAAGTATATATTCACGGATGGTTGAATCGGTCATTTCTGTGGTACCTATTAAAGATTCAGTTATTAATCAATTACATTTAAGTGTGGTATATTAAGAATATACCACACTTGAATTTCAATTAATTACATATCTTCCAGATGGTAGAATACAAAACCATTTCGAAAATGTTGGTATACTTATGTTTCATTCTGGAAAAAAATGTCATAACTTTTGTATTCAAATATATATTTTTTGATTCACATTTGTGAATTAGTAACAAATCTACCAGATGTAGATTTGTTACCAATAGGCATAGGCAAAATAGGCAGGTACATATTATTGCAGGCCTCAGAGCTCAGTTGGTATTGGTAGTTGCTCTGCCTTGCTCAAACATTTGTGTGTTTGTTCTGTATTTTTTTTATTGTACGACGGGGAAATGCTTGGCCTTCATCTCACCTGGTAACAAGTTAAGATAAGGCCGAAGGTGGAGGCGCACTTCACCCGGAATCCTCAACAAACTGAGGAACTGGCTATCTAGTATCTAGTATTTGGGTCATTAGGTAAAAATAGTATACATAAGTAAATAAGTATTCTATCCGTAATTCCGTAATCTAGTTTCCGTATAACAATCTTTGCTTAGCTTAGAGCTAGATGGCGCTAAAAATAGCATGTCCCGCAAAATCGTTGTATGTATGTGTCTTGTAAGTCTCTAGGTACTTAGGTATTATAAATGTGACTGTGTTACTAAGATGAATGTGCCAATTGTATCTACCAGCACGTTGCGCGGGCGCATCAATGGGATAATTGCTTAATACTGACTCCCTCAAACTAGTGACATTCAAGAACACAACTGACAGAAAAATAAACACCTTTGTTTTAAAGAAAAACGTGAATATCATAAACTCCCAATCGTATCATAAACTTCTAATTTACAGAAACTCTGAAATATTTGAAAAGTATGATTGTATGGTGTGTGAATATGTGGAAAAGGAACGAACAGGGTGGATACTAGGTTTACGCCAAATACAGTCGAGGACAGAAGATAAAATGAATCAAAACATATAACCTCTAGCGTATACGCTACAGGCGTAACATCAGTAGGTAAAGTAAACTGTCAAACATCCACTTCTTTCTCACTGCTCAAGTAAAGTGCTCAACCAGTTGAACAGTTGAGCAATAAGACATAGTTTGTATTAACGAACATTTTATGCTCCATGGCTCAGCAATTTTTTGGTCAAGTTAGTTGATCAGTAAGTCATCCTGTTATAAAATGTGCGTCTTCCCCAGTGCTCAGCTATGATAGATGAGCAGTGAGTACCTCTGATCAACTATTACAACTGCACAACAATATTTTAAGATAGAAATAAAGACTCCTAATATCACAATTATTAATACTTCACGTACCGACTAAACGACTGTGATCAGAAATATTTAGCCTAGGTATTTTAGTTTCGCACTGCAATATGTATAAATAATCATAGCTTCAGCCCGCGACTTTGCCCGCGATTAAACATGTGTGAGTAACATGAAAAGCAATAGTTTCATCCGTCATTACACTTGCGCTATAGATAATGACAGCTTCTCGGAAGATGACGGTATGACGACCTTCCTTTGAGTGTTGTAGCACAAAGTACCCCGGTTTACGGTATTAAAAGGACTTTTTATTAGAAAAGATGAAGCAAGGGGCTAGCAGTTAACGCAAGGCTGTTTTGGGAAGAACAATTGAGATTTTGCATCAAATAGTGTGAAGTGTGGATACCGTACTCTTAACAATCCCAGCTGGAAATATCCCAGCTTGCACAATGGCAATTACGTTAGAAATATGTCCCCTGTCTAATAATAGAACGTTTACGATGGACGAGCCCCCCAATGGATGACCAATTTACTGGCCAAAGATTATTATTTGACCAGTAAATTGGACAGTTGGTGACTTAGTAACCAACTAAGATCTTAGGAAATTCCACAGAACTAGATATATTCAAATCTATTATTGAAGTAGATTTATTTTTATACGACAGAGACGTGCTTGGTAATTTAAAAGGCAATCAGAATGTTCTATAGTACCAACGTCTACATTCATATTTAGTAGGTATAAAACACCGATGGATGGGCATCAGCTTCCCGACTCATCAACAATTCTGCGATGACGAACACGCGTGATAAGCATGGTGATTGTGGTAAATTCCCTGTTGCATTTTTTAGGGTAGGTACATTTGCTATCAATGTAATTTTCGGGTTGCTACAGTCAAATTCAACCTACCTATAGTTATAGCTGAATTATATTTTTTACGCGATGATTTTATCGAGTTTTATATTTGTAGGATAAAAGTCGGCAAACTTTTGGGCAAAGATCACTTCATCATAACTCAACAGTCTGAGAAACTGGCTATCTTACCTCTAAATGCCGGAAAACAACCAGTTAGATTGTTGTTATAGCGCCAGATTTAGATGAGATGGAGGTAGACTGAAACAAAGTCTTACCACCAATAAAATGATATGATGTTCTATTATTAGTAAGTTTATAACAAAATAGGTCTATGACTATTTTAGTTCTTCTGCATAGTCTTTGACATTTTCTCTGCGCACTGAGGTAGGTATGAGCTAAATAGGAAACGTCTTGTCATCACGTATTCATGCATTCACAATTAGATACTCGTGCTGCGCTGCGGTCGCCCACGTATCAGAATCAAAACGCACATCACATTACATCTTGTTGTTTTCTTTGCGTTTCGCGTTTACATTTCAAACAATCATCCGTCTATCTAATCTACAAATCTAAATACCTCTTTGCGGTAGGTTGGGTGGGTAGGTATCTATTTATTTCATAATTCATTAATTGCATAATGTCCTGATTAAATTAATACATGATATAGATATATATTATGATATATGATATATATAGATATATATATTCGTATGGCATTATTAGCACAATCGTTCGCAATGTAGGTGTCTATTTACAAAATAATCATAAGTTGCTGAATCCATTGGATCGTGTCATTTTCAAGGGCAATCGATGAAAATTAGATGTAACCCATAGTACCCATCCTCCTGAGACCCAGACCATCAAATTTGGTCTGATTGATTTGATTTTTGGTTTGAGCCCATGAAAGAGTATGTGTATATCAATAATACCTGAAAAAAAATCCTAGCCCCCCTATAAATCTGTAAAGGGGGTGCATGACACCCCCTTTACAGATTTATGTCAATGGTCTCAATGAAACAAAATCTTGCTGCACTGACTTAGATTTTTATTGTTATGAAATTCATAAAAACGGTTTCATTTGGTATTCAAACATAAAAAAAATCACATTATTAATATTTTAGTGTCCAACAGCGCCAGACGGTCGCTGTCGATTGTAGAGAGTTGAGTTGATTGTGGTGGGGGGGCGCAGGGCGGACGCCGTCAAACCAGGCCCATGAGGAGCTCGCCCTCTTGGGCCTGGTTTGATGGGAGGGGAGGTGGGTCCGCGTTTGTCCTGAGGGGCAAGGGTCCTCGGTGGGGGGCTGCAAGTGAATCGTTCCGAGGGGATGGTGGGGCGTCTGTGGCGAAGTCAGTGTAGTATTTCTAGAAATCCCTACCATCCTCTTCTTTCGGAGTTTCTCTGTCCAAATGCAAATAACCCGAACCCCCGGGTCATCTACGGGGGCCATGAAGGTGGGCCCCTCATCGGGGGTGGTCGCTGCTGGGGTTTGCTCAGGATGGGATGTCCTGGCTTGCAATTTGTCGCCTGTGTACCTGTGGTGCTTGCGGTGGTGCCTGCCCTCTTGTTTCTGGCCACTTTTTTGAAGACTGGGCAGGTCTTCGAATTCGCGGGGTGTGCACCCTGGTAGATGGAGCAAGATGCTCTGGTTTGCCTCGGTCTGAGGCAGTCAGCGGAGAGGTGGAGGCCTTCGCAACGTACGCATGCCAGTGGTTGCAATTGAGAGAGCCGCGCCGGAAGGCCTGGCAGCGATGGCACTGCGCTGGGACCTTCTTCCCCCTCCAGCTCTCGATCGTCACCCTTGGCATGTGCAAGAGTTCAGTGCTGCCTATACCTCTGTGTAATTTGGTGCTAAGCCAGGGCATAAACTATGCTCTCTAGTCGGCCTTTCGAGGCAAAAGTACTCTTGGGATTTTCGCAGCACGGAGTTGCTTTCCAGTCCCCACTGGTGACCAACTGGTCTTCATCCATCGTAGAATTGTCGAAAACATCTGAATGATCCCATCTCAAGGGGCAATTTGCAGATAACAGAGTAGTCAAACGAGCAACTGCTGTACTCTTACAGCTCTCTCATCATCAAAGGAATTCTATTCCTCTTCATGTGGTACCAATTCCTCTACAACACCTTCTTCTTCGACTTCTAGGTTTTCAAACACTTTCTCATCTTCATCCTCGTAGTCGGACACGTATAAATTAACTAAAAGCTCACTTTTGCACAATTCTCTTAAATTTGTAAAATGCTAAAATTTTAGTCAATAATTTTAGTTAATTTAAAAAAAAAAAAAAGTTAATTAATTTTAGTTAGTCCAAGGCATAAAAACAACATCAATATTTCGAAACTTTGGTGAGTTATCAAAAATTTCTAACTAAAATATAAAGATGACAATACATTCTAATCAAAACAAACAAAAAACTACGAAATAAATAATAAAAACAATAATTATCTGTCCGTGTCTGTCGCCATGTTGAAAGTCACCAAACATAAATTGAAAATATTTTTGTATGCGGGCGAGTAGAAGACGCGCATTAGTAGTAAATAAAAGTAACAGTAAAAACGTCTGCGACTGACAGTGGCGCCAGGCGGGCTGCGTCGGAACTACTCCCGAATTTCAGGCGCCACACGTTTCTTGGCAGCAGTCTTCTTTCAGCATAGAATTCGGCTTCCAGCTTTTCGGTTAACTTTGTTTCCGCTTGTTTAACGAGATGGCGCTAATTGTTATATGATAATCTAACAGATTTCATAAATGTCAATATAATCAGAAAGCACCTACCTACCTAAATTTCACTTTTTGAATGACATGAATAATTACTTCATTTATTCACTTAATTATACTATTTTTTTTTTATTTTACGACGGGTAAGCACTTGGCCTTCATCTCACCTGGTAACAAGTTGAGGTAAGGCCGAAGGTGGATGCGCACTTCACCCGGAATCCTCAAACTGAGGAACTGGCTATCTTACCTCTGAATGCCGGAACACAACAATTTTAGAATTGTTAATTTGGCGACAGAATTAGGTAAGATAGTGGTAGCTAGCCAGGCGGACTTAATCAAAGTCCTACCACCAACCAAACCAAGCACAATATATTGTACTCCCCATGGGGATCGAACCCGGGACCTCTGGATCTGAAATCGGTGGCTTGAACCACTAGACCACAGAGGCGGTTAAATCTTTTTTTAATTTAAATTTATAACATTATTTATTTACTAAATTCTATTAACAAAATTATTTGACATTGAAAAGGCTTACAACACAGTCACTAATCTGCCAGCCAAGCGTGGTTTCTATGCCTAATAACTTAAAAGGCCATCGTTAGACGCCTATGTCCAGTAATACATAATGTACTTTTTCAGACTGCGTTATACCTACATGGTTATACTAAGATTGATTATTTGTATGATCAAATAAACCAATTTAGTAGGTTCGTGTTCATCTATACATTTCATTAAATTATTGTTCAGCTTCGATACCCGTATAAAAGGTAGCCTATATGCTATCCCTAGATTCTTGTTCAATAAAAGTAGGTAATTAAGTTTAAGTATGAAGGTGTACCTTGCTTAGGCACCTACAGTCCCAAGGCACCTTAGGAAGTGGCAATTAGCTGCGACCCAATTACTTACAATTGAGCTCTTCGCTTATTGCCCCGATGCGGTGTCGCAGGCCAAGTGGCTACTGGCATATACTCGTAGATTATATCCGGATGTTTACGCATTTGGCTACATTGATCGATGCTCACCGACATAATAGATAAAGTTCTTTATGACTATCATTTAAAAAAGGGTCAGCTTATTAAACGGTAGGTCTTGGTCAGCTTCAAAATGCATTTTGTCCTAAACAAACAAAGTAAAAATACTTATTATTAAGTGTCAAAATAACATTCAACAAAAATATGCTATATATTTTTCTTGCTAATATCAAAATACCATTTAACTACTTGCCGTTCTTAATCACCTGTGACTCCTTGTTGCATCGATATCCTCACTGCTGGGTGTCAAGACATTAATGCGTGTTTTTATAATTTTGGAAGCGCACTTCACCCGGAATCCTCTACAGTCTGAGAACTGGCTATTACCTCAAAATGCCAGAACTTAATTTAGAATTGTTGTTATAGCGACAGACTTAGGTAAAATTGTGGTAACAAAGTCCTACCACCAACCAAACTAAGCACAGTATTGTACTCCACTGGAGATCGAACCCGTGACCTCTGGATCTAGCCCGGTAGGCGAACCACTAGACCACAGTTGCGGTAAAATCCATCTCCATCGGGATATGTCTTCAGCGACAAGAATGGCATCGCGGATTTCTTCAATCCAACGCATAGGGCTCCATCCTCGTGACCTTCAACTTCGCCTGTTACGACGAGCGTTTCCAGTCGACAGCGGTTGCCGCCCTTTCTGGCATTGTGGTCGAAAAACTCCTGTAACTAATATATAACTTCCATAATATTGTCATTTTGAAACACAGTATTTATTCTATAAGGACCGATTTGCCATGAAAGGCTTATGAGTAATGATAAGGATAGTAAATTGTACGTAAAGTATTAAGTAAATGGTTCTTTTAGAATAATAATCACCAACAATACTATGCGGAATACATGAATTTATGGTGAAAATTAATAGGCAAACGTGAAAAATAGGTTTAACATAAAAATAAACAAAAAACGTATCGTTCGTGATAAACTATTGGGATTTCCACTTAGACAACAGATTTCAGGTACAAAAACAAGTTAAGATAATGCGCACATAAAACAATGAAAACGTCTGCTACAATGACCAGAGTGCATACCAAAGGATCACAGTAGCTTACTATAGTAATTTATTATAATAAAATAAATAATAATAATTACTATAAATCAGGAATTTGTAAAAAATAATAATCTGTAAATTTATACATGCGGATTATCTAGAACATAAATAAAATCTATTTGGGAAACATATTCATGTGTGCAATATTAGAACTTGGAAAATTTATAATTCGGACGGAATTAATCCCTGCCACCGAGGTATGATAGTTTACCTAACAGATATTGTTATGTCAAAATTAGTACCTATTATTACGATAGTTTTATTATTGAATTAGATGCAGATAAAATAATGTTACAAAGATAAAAAAGCATTGGTCTTAAAAGTAGCAAAAGTAGTTATAATATTACATTTTTGTATATCAAGACCGTTAACTTATTTGATGTTATAACAGGCAATAATATTCTTCGCGCCAGTACAGTCTGTAAATAGATAACTACGTAATAGTTCTGTTCATTAGCAAAGACTACATTTTTCATTTATCCATTAGTGTTATCGTATTTGCCTACAAAGGAGTGTCGGCTATAAGCGGAAAACCAGCGGTATTCTATCCTATTGTACGACGTCCTTAAACCCACGGCTTCCCTTAGCCACTTCGTGATTCCTCACTGCACTCCCGCTCTGCCAGGCCGGTGGTCGCGTCTGTACCATAATCTCAAACCATTTTTAATAAGTGTTGATACTAAAGAGTTTATCAAGGTACAGTTGTGCGCAATGTCTGAAACAGACGAAAAAGGTGTCCATGTAAGTGAATTTTCGTATATACAAAAATACAATTGACTGATCAGCTCGATTTTTGAAATAGTTTTTGAAAACTTTCGGTCATGTCATTGAAATTTCCTTCATAATCGTGAGTGAGTTATTGGAGTCTGATGCTATAAAAATAAGCCGAGCGCCCTAGATTCATGATCGCCCGCCCTAACTAAACAGCAGACACACTAAATAAAAACACCATAGCACAATCAATATGTTCCAAAATAATTATATCAGCTATGATGTCACACTTTTGGAAAGCAAAATTTGAGTTTATTTAGCATAAAATGTATGTACCTACATGATGAAATGAATATAGATGTTTGCTCTGTGTATATTTTTATATAGGTATTGACAAAAGAATATGAGTATTCTATCCCATATTAAGCTTTGCTTAGATCTATATGGTGCTGTGTGAAATAAATGTCCTGTAAGTGCAACCAACGACCGAAGAACTTTAATTTCAACCTTGGGTACTTTTTTAATAAGTAATTGTAAGCCGGCGATGTGCTTGGCCTTCTCACCTGATTTTCAAGTTATGATAAGGACCCACCTTATCCCAGGAAGCGCACTTCACCTGAAATCCTCAAGAATCTGATGAACTGGCTTTCGTTACCACTAAATGCCGGAACACAACAATTTAAGAATTGTTGTTATGGCGACAGAATTAGGTAAGATGGTGGTAGCTAGCCAGGCGGACTTTAACAAAGTCCTACCGCCAATCAAACCAAGCACAAAATTGTACTCCCTCTTTCTCCCTCACTAGACTACAAAGGCGGTTATTACCTATCGAAAGTTGTACCGAAGACGAAACAAAAATACCTAATCCAACGCAATCGTCAATATAGGCATATTACAAACGGACGGTGCTTACAATCTAACGCTGACATATATACAAATATAATTTATTTATTTAGAGCAATAATATTTAAAATTCTTCTTTTCCATTCATAGTCAGCTCCTCATCCACTCCATTCACATGCATGTCCTCTATCACGCAACCCATCCATCTCTTTTTCGGACTTCCTCTCCTCTCTTCTTCTCCTATAATATAGCCTTATACATTCATACTCTACATTTTCTACACATACACCACGTGACTTTCATCCCTCCGCAAAACGTGTCCAAACAACACCTGTACATCTATCAACAATCAACTACTAATACTATAACAGTTTTTAAATAAGCGACGAAGTCTTTTTTGAGAATAGATTTGGTCAGAAAATGTAAAAATCTTGCGTTCAAAATGGTACAATTTTGCTTCGCATACCTATCTATACATAGATTGTTTACCCTCTTACGTGAGGTAGGTAAACTGTTTATTGATGACCTGTGACCTTCCAACTCCCTCCCTACTTGCCCCTCGCTTTCCATTTCAATATACTTGACATGTTCAGACGCGGGACATATCCGGAAACTATTTGTGAGCGCGTAAAACTTTTGCTTAGAAAATTGGATTCAGAGTTGAAACGAACACAAATACGCGGCGCGGCACTCACGAGTGATACGGAAACATCAAGTTGCTAAATAGAGAGAGATCTTCAACATTCGCACAAGCGCACTTCACCCGATAAGTTGATAGTTAAAAAAATAAAACCAGACAGCATAATTTTCAACTTCATTGTTTTTTTTGTTAGTTGTCGTACGGAAAGGTACTTGGCCTTCATCTCACCTGATTTCCAAGTTATGATATGGCCGAAGGTGGAAGCTTACTTCACCCGAAATATTGCTATTTATTATCTCTCATTAATTCCCATATTGTTTTAATAAAACTTTTTTTTGTACGACAGGGAAGAGTCATCTCACCTGTTTCATCTCATTTGATTGTATCCTCCCTTTTATATTTTTTGCATTTATTACTTTTATATTTATTATTATATTCGCTCCCCTCAAACTGTGTATCCTACCACAATTTAAAGAAACCAAACGATACCTTACATGTCTACAAAGCGTTACAATAAAATAAGACAAACAAACAAACAAACAAACATACATACATACATACTCTCGACGAAAACATTACCCTCTTTCTCTGTCAGTCGCGTAACAAACCAATAATTTCCTTGCCTTTCAGACTATTACGTCAAACTGGTTTGCAGTCTTGTTTTATTTACCTTCACTGGGTTTTAGTGATCCAAGAATAATTTAAAATGCTCTAAACATACAGAACTAACAGAAACTCTCGTTATCTCTCTTATGGTGGAGAGGAGGGTCAACGGCAGATACGATTGCTACGAAATGTTAATTGTAGCTCCAGCCTATCTATCTATTCTATTTAAATCTACACTAATATTATAAAGACTAATGATTTGTATATTTGTTTGCATTGAATAGACTCTTAAACGAATGGACCGATTTTAAAATTATTTCACAAAATGGGATGCTATAGTATCACTGAGTAACATAGGCTATATTTTTTTACCAGGTTTTATTAGGTATTCTTACGAAAACACTAATAATATCCCAAGGTTATTTACATCGCGTGCGCTGCGAAAACTATTGATGGCACAAAATCAAATTCTACAGTTTTAGAGAACACATCAATACCTACAAAAAGTCAGCAGTAGCATATTATGTCCAACGATTATAGTTATTTAACTATAATCACTTTGAATGTTGATACAAACGCCAGTAGAAACTACACCTAATCTACTAAGCAGGTCGGATGCACGTTCAAACTTTCGGCAAACTCCCTCGGTTTGCAAGTAGGTAGGTGGAAAATATGGTTATTATCATGAAATAAAAGTCCGTGGCTTGCGGCTAAAAACAGAATGATTTTTATTTTCTATGTCGGTATCTCCAGTTAGCTTCAGATAGGACTACCCTCAACTGTCTTATCAATGACAAACACTACAGTAGGTAGTATTCAATTAGTGAAAGTTGTAACCACATTGCCACTTAGCGGAATGAGCCACAGTCCCATCACAGTCCATTCATATTTTTGGTAGGTTAGGGAGATAACGGTTTCCCCATAATGTGACCTTCACCGCCAGAGCATTTTCATGTGTCAAATGCGCACATAGACTTTTGAAAAACAGAAAATTCCATACCGAACTTGTTTCAGGCGAAATATAAAATCTTTCAGTTTCGGTTTCATAATTCGAGACCATTTCTTATTTAACTGGAGAATTTGTCTTTGCAACAAACTTTTCTGATGCCGAATTCGATATGTTTTTGGACTGGGTCAATAGGCGGCCACTGCTTGTATGAATATTGTAAAATAATAAAAATGATATTGCGTTTTAAAGGAAGTTCTATGTCCTAGCAAATGTACCTTTCTTAAAGCTTCTTAAGAACAATTTTGAATATGTATTTTTTACTTTTTATGGATCAATTAGTTGTTAGTATGATTGAGCGATGTGTTCGCACAGCAACATAGTCTCGTTTTTTGATCGAGTGAGCGAAGCGAACGAGATCTCCGAGTTAAGTTGGAAAATCCCAACATAGCTCGAATCGTTTATCAAACATCGCGAGATCTCAGTTCGGGGCGAACTACTAGTTATTGTAAATTAAAAATAAATACAAAATTCTAAGGTACCCACATTATATCTGTAAAAAATTACCAGGTATATACAAATTCTCAGTTTAGATTACTCGATCATATTAAAGGAAGACAGAAAACGTGAGAATCGATACATGCCTATATCTATTTTAATACAAGAGTCTGGACTGGAATAACAGAGTTCAAGGATTTTATCAGTTTGCACTTGAATCGGAACTCAAACGTTTTCACACGATAACATATGTTTAAAGTGGCATTGTTTTAATTTTGAATAGAAGCACAATTTTATTTCTGCACAAATAAATAACATTACACGACATCATTAATTTTATACAGCTGCCAGCTAGCCCCAAGTTAAGTAAAGATTAAGGGAACTAGATATCGGGTAGAATACCTACTTACTTTTTTGTTTTAAATACATACTTATCATACAATACAGCTCTCTAACACACTATTTAGTAGTCATTTGAAGAAATCCAAATAAATATTTTGAATTTATAGGTTAGTTAACTGTTTTAGCTCGGATTTTACAAGGACTTCATCCGTAAATGATAGTAGAAATAGCACTACAAATAAAATATGTAACCGTACTTAGAGACGACACCTAACTTGGCCGTGAATTTATTAGGATGTTTTAACAAACATGTGCAGGAGATCTCCAGATCTTCCAGACAATCTTATTAGAGTTAAGTAGTAAATGAAAAAGACAGGTATCCTCTTTATTTAATTTCTACTACTGTACAGAATTATAATTAGTTACTACAAAAAATAATTCATCAAATTTGACTTAACTAAGTACTAACTGATTAGCTGGAACAGTTGAGCTACCTATAGGCCGTTTGTAACGGTCCTTAGATAATGTGACTGATTCCTTAAAAACAAAAGAAATCGTGCAAGTCGGGATGGCAAACGGTCACTTCAAAGAAAATAGGTACTTGTGGTGTCAAGCCGGAAAGTTTGATGATGGTACATAGTTAGTTTAATTGTAATTTTTATTGAATAAAAAAAAACTTATTGGCATACATAAAATATCAACTGGATTATGTATAAAAAATAAGATATCTGTCATCGATAGACCCGCAGTCTCGCCTATTCCACTAAGTTCAACTCATATTTCAACTCGTTGAATTAATTAGATTTTTTCCCAATTATTTCAACTGAAATAAAATATTGTTAAATTGTGTATGTATATTTTGTTCGGCCACCAAATTTGGAATACATACTTTTCATCCAAATATTTCCACGAGAATGGGATTTTCCGCAAGTGAAGCGATTACATGTTTTAATATGATATTAATTATCATACCTTGATACCGAAGATAATATTTGTGCAAAAAAAAAATATATATTTGATATACCTACCTAAATATCTATAAAAATTTGTTCAACAAGTTGAAATTTGAGTTGAGCTTAGTGGAAAAGGCGAACCAGTCTAACGATGTCAGATATCTTATTTTTTAAATCAGAAACATTAAAGTTAAAAGACAGCTTTGAGAAGGGACAAAATGTAAGGAATATTGCTTTATTCATCCAAGGGCAGAGCCTAATCCCGGATCAGAGGACGTGACCGACTTCATGGTCTTATATTGGATCCAATGTCATGTCCCCAATAATCAGTTTAGCTGATCCACTTACCGACTTCGGGTATGAAGTAAATACGCTGCGAATTGTAGATGTGGCTGCTTTGAATCAAGTCAAATGCAACCATCATCTGATGATTTATAGGTTGATACCATATTTTCAAGTTATGATAAGGCCGAAGGTGAAAGCGGACTTCACCCACGGAATACTCAATAAACTGAGGTACTGGCTATATTACCACTAAATACCGGAACACAACAGTTCAAGAAATGTTTTTATGGCGACAGAATTTGTAGTGTGGTAATATGGTGGTAGCAAGCCAGGCAGACTCAAACAAAGTCCTACCACCAACCAAACCAAGCACAATATTGTACTCCTCTTCGGTTCAGATATCCCGGGATCGAACCCGGGATCTCTGGATCTGACAACAGTGGAGGAAGTTGGGGGAGGCCTTTGCCGAAAATGGTGTGCCTTATTTCGGCCAAGGCCTCCTCCGAATAGAGCAGCGCTGCCGATGTCACTTACGTAAACTGCAACTTATAAATTACGTGTAATAGTTTTAGGTATCTGCATAAAGGCTTTAATCATAAAAAAAACATTGCAGTCCAATGGGCGTAGATCTCTACAACGTGCCCCATTTGAGCTCAATCTTTCTTATTTACTTCTTATTGCCTGCCACTATACGGTGGTTCGCTCCATCTAGAGAAGGAGCTCTATGTTTGCCTAAATAAATGGTTTAAAAAAGGCAAAAAAGCGTCCAAATACTACCATCAAATATGTTTATTATAAGCTCAATGGTTGACGAATCCAGCACGTTCAAAAAGATGCTTGATAGTCATTTCTAGAAAGGCCTTCTCCATTGTAGACCTCATTCTTGCCCAGTCAAGTGCCGAGGTCAAGAGCTGACTCATCGAATATATAAAAAAACGTTTATCAGAACGTAAGTGAATGTTTTAGATGCATGATTATAATAACAGTTAGGTTAGTATTATGATTTTATCCTTAACATTTACTGAACAAAACAATATGGACTTTATCTTTTGTGTGGGCTGTATTCTATCCGTAATGTGGATGCCATGGTAGAAACTATGCTTATTTTGTGGCTAAATGGCACTGTTATATTGTAGTCTCGTTAAAAAAAAAACAAGCCGCCGCCGCCATAGCGTCAGACAGCTCTAAGGCATTGCTAATTGACTTCGAATTTGTTTAAATCACTTTGTTATCTAAAAATACATTGTGGAGATGAACAAAACCTCTTAAATTAGCTGACCGTTTGAGTTATAGTCAATAAAACGTGCATGATTTGAGTTCATATAATTTCTACAATTTTAATTTGCAACCCGTATGATATTGTCCAACGCTTGGCGCGTACGGTACCTGTTTATAAACAAATCCCAGATATTTTTGGATGATCGGTAAGTGAACATCATGGTATATTTTGCGAAACATTTGCTAAATATGTTTTGAATAATGGCGCCGATGACCAAAATGTTTATTTTTGCGTAATATTTTGTAACGAGGTGAAATTTACCACACATCACCAAAATGGAAACAGGTACAGATGAACTTGGTTTAGGGAGTTCATAATCGGGTTTATAGCAGTGGGTTAGTATTAGTACGTATACTCGTTTTTAATGTTTCATTGTAATTTAGTTTTAAAGTACTGTTTGTTCTCCAATTAAACCAAATAAAAATAAATAACTAATAAATACGATACAAAATAATACTAGAATTTTATAGTTTCGTTTTTGGTAGGTACTCTAGGTAAGTTAAAAAAAACTAATTACAGGTTAGGTTAAGTTTGTTCTTGCAGATCTTGTTAGCATTCATTTACATATGGAACTTGAATCACAGTGTTGTAAAAATATATAATTAATAAGGTGAAGAACCTAGATGAAGCATGGGTCCAGGTGAAGTATAATATAAAAAAAACATTCGTTCGTAGGTGAACCAGAATCAGAGATTAAAAAAAAAGTGAACAAAAACATGATTACAATTAACTTAACACAGTTCTACTGGTTGACAAATGTGGAATTGGGATTTAAAATGGATTTTAATTGTTTACTAAATTGGCTTAAGTTGCGAACAAAGATTTGTCTGAATTCTCTCAGTAAATCATTGTACTGGCGTAACATTCTAGTAAAAGGGTTATAAAAAGAGATATTGTTTTTATAAACTTGAAGAATAAATGTATTTATTTTATTGGAATTTCGTGCTCTGTATTTAATGTTAAACGATATCATCGACAATAAATAAGAGGAGTAAATTATTGAGTGAATTATTTTATAGAGTTATATGAGATCAAAGTATTTACGATTCAGAGGCTCGGTCTTCGATCGGGTTCGATCCGCAGGGAGTACAATATTGTGCTTGGTTGATGGTAGGACTTTGTTTAAGTTGCCGCCTGACCAGCAATACTTCATTGTTGTCATCCAGCATAATTTAAGATAGCCAGTTCTTCAGATCGCCGAGTTCCACGGGTGAAGGGCACTGCACCACTTCAGACATCATAAATCAATTATCTTCCAGTAGAGGCACTTGAATTGACTCAGAGAATCGAAGCTCTCAGCTGAAGGGCAACGGCAAATGCAGGCTCAGTAAAATTTCGCTAAAGAGAAATGGACATAGATACTTCATATCTGAAAGACCACAAAACATAAGGTATATTATACTTTACCGGCTCTAAATACTGGCTTTTGTTTGAAAAGTACTTATTATAAATCTGATATATCGCAAGAGCACTTTATCTTTCAACTAAAACTTAAGCATGGAAAACTTTCCATGTACCTATTACACATAAAAAATATTTATTTTTTGTAAAAGGAGAATAAAAATAAATAGAAAATTCGTTTTTTTAAACACCAATTAACATTAAACATCCGAATCGACGAAGAGCATTAGATAGGATTCCGACCTGAGGGTTTCAAGACAAAAAAACACGTTTCTTGTTAATTTGAAACGTTTTTAATATTTTTATTAAAGATATAGCAGAAATAGAAACAACACTGACATTTTAAAATGTCTACTTATAATTATTTAAGAGATAGCCGGCTGAGAAACAGACGGCCGAACGTACAGCAGAGGTTTAGTTTACCTGTTATGACACACATTGGGGACGGGTAAAACTCAACATAGTTATAATAATTTGCGGAAATCAGTACCTATTGTCAAGGAATCTTTTTTCATGAACTTTCTCGTAGTAATCCAAAATTGTAGCTAAAAGCCTTGTTGGTGACTTTAGTATACAGTAGGCGATTAATTAGATCCTACTAACACAACACCGAAATGTTGCCCTAAATTACTTGAAGAGCCACAACCACTAATTACGGTGAAAGTGCTACGATAGGTACGCGTGAGCTTGCTTTTAAATCATGAGCTTATGAAAGAGGAAATCGTGTACAATGTATTTCAAGTCACTGGTTTTTGAACTGGTCTTGTGACTTCAGGCAGTATAGGAACGTACATAGGCATTGCTGCTTAGTGTGTTAAATAGGTGTTTGTATCCGAATTATATTTATTTCCTGAATTTCTGTTTCATGAATATGTTTTATGAGATAACAATTTACAAAAACCCAATACAGTGGTCAATACCTACGATGGGTAGGTAACCCGTCGTAGCACATCTAGTAGATTAAAATCTCTCCAATTAGTAGATTGTAAGTCTTCAGAGACCATAGTAAGTGTAAGCTTGATAGGCGTAGTAACTCTATACTAGGAAATTACTTCTAAATACCTTGTACTGTGACTATATGTTACACTGAAGATTTTTATCAGTTATTCTCAAAGAACTCAGGTATCCTACAATTATTATATCTATATAAGGGTTTTTATGCATATATTCGTAAATGCTTGAGATGACCTCAGATTGTTCTAGTTTGAGATTTTTGGAATAAGCCTTGAAATTACTATCATAGAGTATTTTTTTATTAAAATCTTATTAAACTCGAAGATGACCTAAGATGGCGGTCGGCTTGTTACGTGTATGACAAGCCGTGGATTTTCTTGCAAATGTAGTTTATTCGCAAAAAAAGTAGATTTCCTCACATTACATTTGCATATATACTTTCCAGATCCTTATCATTTTGGATATGAAATGAAAACCAGATGAAAAATTATGCTTAACCAATAAACAAATAAACAATTTTATCTGCAATAAGCTGCATCTCGGGCATATCTATAGGTACATAATTCTTGCTTGGCTATTCATAGATCGTCTATTCTGGGTCGTGGTAAACAGAATTATTGTTCGACGCTGTTTGTCGATCGCTTGCGACTGTAGTGATGTAATGATGGTGTTTTGAATGCACCGAGGTCGGGTTATGGAATGTAATAGATTTTTAAAGTAGGTAAGTGATAAAATTGCATTCTTTTTTAATACTGTTTTAAGAAAAGTCAGGTATAGTTTTAACTGAATATAATCCCAATATAATGCGTCAGTGTGTTGAGGATTTTTTTGCACCCAGAGACTCCTTGCTTTTTTATTTCAATTTGCTTGTTGACAAAATACATCTATGAGCTGAACACAAGCCTCTGTAATTAACTGACCGTTTAAATGTTTATTTTATCGACGGAACCGCACTCAGATGTCTTTATAATACTTGAAATGATCACTACAGGATACGGGCTTTTCACAAAAACTTATTAAGCAGATCACTACAGGACACGGGCTTTTCACAAAAACTTATTAAGCAACAGGGTATTTAACATGGTCACCATGCTTGGAAGGCGGGCGAAAACCTCAGTCGTCCCATGCACTATTCATGGCTGGATAAAGAGGGGCCTATATTCTTTACGGGAGCTCCACAGTCAATTACGTAACGTAGGTAGTTATTATTAGAAAACGGTCGAACGAATGCGTTTTTTACGAAAACATAAAACACAACGTAAGAGATATTTCAGTTAGTACCGCGTCAAAGGTAAAAAAAGGAAACATAACATATTTTTTAGAATAGATTCCTTTTTTTTATTGTACGACTGGGAAGCTTTTGGCGTTTATGTCTCCTGGTTATAAGTTATGATAAGGCCGAAGGTGGAGGCGCACTTCACCCGGAATCCTCAACAAACTGAGGAACTGGCTATCTTACCTCTAAATGCCGGAACACAACAATTTTATAATTTATGTTATATTTTGGTGGACTTGAATAAAGTCATACCATCAACCAAACCAAGCACAATATTTGTATTCCCTCTGAGGATCGAGATCGTCGGTGGGCGAACTACTAGACCACAGGTTAAACGGCGGCTTTCGGGGTAGCCCTATTCCACTAAGTTCAACTCAAATTTCAGATAGGGACAAATAGAAAGGATTTTGGGAAATTCCCATCCGATGACGGGAAAAAATCCCGGGTGCTATATTTGGGCGTAATGTGTAAAGTATAAACTGTTATGTTCAAATCAAATGATTCAATATAGAGCGTTGTAGACGTAAAAGTGTCAAAGCGATAAACCCAGCGCATTGTGTCCAGTCATAAACTCGTAGCTGCCAAACGGGGTAACCTCATTACGTAGAGAGTTACGTCTTTATGCTTTGTTACTTGCATTAAAGTGCTATTTTTATGCTTTACTGCTTTCAAGATACCTTGTGTGAGTTTTCATTAAATGCTATGTTATCGAATTATTCATATAAAGTTAAAGAGCTAAATCTTCGCCATAATACCACTGCTATATGAGAGTAAGTATATTACTGCTGAGTGCCATTTAATACTTAAAAAAAAACCTAATGTGTATGTATCCAAATATAGGTAGTAAGTCCCTGTCTAACTATGCCCTAAACGAATCATTGTCTCTCACTGCTTTACTTTAATATCATCATAACATGCTTAAAATGTCAATTCCCCAGCCAAAGTCGCACTTTGGAGATTTTCCAAAATCACCACGCTGTGCTTAGCACGTTGGTGATCATAGTACTGGTCTTAGGTAGCAGCAATGCGTAATATAGTAAAATAAATTCTATTAACTCGAGGTTTTTTTCATTGAACAAAAAAAGCTCGGAAATCTTTTTAAGCTTTTTTCCCCGTTTTTTCGATATCTATAACGGACATAGGTACCTATTAGAGTCATGGCTTGTATCATTTTGTAAATTATATTTTCTATTGTTTCAGAAATATGTCGTTAGCACCGACAGGAGCGGAGACATTCACGTCCATGTACAAGTGAGTTACAGAGTTTTAATTCTTTAACATCTTAAAAAAAATATTTGAATGCCTTCAAGTTTATCGAAAATATTCTATACTGTAAGTTATGTATTTCAATGATTTTATTATAATACCTTGCACACGGTTCCGTTCATACGTTTCAACACAAAAAAATACCTTGAATGCATGATTTTTTGAAAATACAAATGCAGTCTAGCTTTTTCCTCCTTCGAATCCGAACATGCGGTTGATTTGACGATTCAAAATTATCCTAAAAATGTTACTGAGTGACAAAGAAATACCTCTGACTTTTATCACACACCGCCATATACATAATAATATTTGGGAAAGGAAATGTGAACATATTTTATTCCCAAATGTTACGATTAATTCAACCGAAGTGGCGTGACGAAAGGAATAAGAATGCCAGCATTTTCACGCCTACCTACAGATTCTTAAAGGGCGCCTGACATTTCAATCTGTCAAGTCAACTTGGCGGGAAAATGGCAATTTCGCCAACGGCGGGAACCGACTCATTAGGTCGCGAAAATTAGATGCCGAGTAATAAGTGGGACAAACTGTTCCCAGGAAAATGTACCTACTGTGGAAATAGCTAGTTTTTCGTCTCATCGATATCCAATAATGAGCTCCTTCAAAGATTAGAGGGATTTGTCATATGCTACACATATCCCAAAAAAATATGTATATTATGGTTGATTATACATTTTGGTTGACGGTAGGACTTGTTTTAAGTCCGTCTGGCTACTACCATCTTAAAAGACCTTGAGTCATAGTAAAAAATATAAATGATGTGTTCCGTCATTTAGAGGTAATATAGCCAATTTTTCAGTACGTTGAGGATTCCGGGTGATATGCGCTTCAACTTTCAACCTTATCATAACTTGACACCAAGTGTGATGAAGTCCAAGCGCTTCTCCTTCGTACAAAAAAACTGTTTTTTCGTATGCAGTAGGTACAGAGGTTCTAGTCTAGACTGTCAGTTATCATCGCGTTTGAAACCCATCAGTCAAACGAAAATAGTGATGAAAATGTACCGCTGTCCCATCTCAACTTTTTTGATTTTGTTTTTGTTAATATCAAAATTGTTGACTGTTTGTATTGCTGTTTGTAACATATGTTTGTATTGATTAAGAGTAAGTAGTTTTTAGCTTTTTTCTTTAAAAACCTACGACAACACGACGTCTACGAGACCGTCTATTTGAAAGTAGTGTAAGGGTGCAATAATACGGGATTCTGGGAAATATTTACGGAATGATGGGAACGAAGATAAACGTGACCTAAACAAATATTAAAAACCGGTTCCTGCTATAGTCCACCCCTACGTGCACTATGTCAGGATAATGGGAATGATTTTTCGTTCAATTTATCCTGTTTTT
Organism: Venusia cambrica; assembly: GCA_951394065.1. Taxonomy (NCBI): domain Eukaryota; kingdom Metazoa; phylum Arthropoda; class Insecta; order Lepidoptera; family Geometridae; genus Venusia; species Venusia cambrica. The sequence goes on from OX596036.1 coordinate 4,354,486, forward strand.
TTTATTTAAAAGCCAACCTAATGAACCGATTTTGATAAAATTTCTATGGGATAGTCTGTTTATCTCGAACAGTTAGGTATAGACCGTTTGTTTGTTTGTTAACGGGACTTAAGAAACCCGACTGTTTCTTTTGAACATAGGTAGGTGGTATAATTCTAAGAACATATTGTTGGAATCTAAAAAAAATGCAAAACAATCTCGGAGGTGCGTCCTCCGAGTTTGAAGCTCTGCTTAGACCGTGTACTGCAAGGTAGCTGGAAATGTCACGTTCTCCAGATCAACAGGCTTAGGAATGACTGTTCAGGTCAGTCTGAGTATTTTTTTTTTATTGTACGACGGGGAAGCGCTTGGCCTTCATCTCACCTGGTAACAAGTTGAGATAAGGCCGAAGGTGGAGGCGCACTTCACCCGGAATCCTCAACAAACTGAGGAACTGGCTATCTTACCTCTGAATGCCGGAACACAACATTTTTTTAAGAATTGTTTGCTTAGTTGGGGGCTAGACGGCGCTAACATATCTTTATAAAACATATATTTTCAAGAATTCAATTCTTTATTCTAATTACAAAATACATTGTGTGTGGAGCTTAATTAATACCTAATTACACACGATTATTATATATTAGGTTAAATGAACAAAACAAAACAGAACAACAACACAATAGTACCTATCCAAAAGTAAAAACAAACATTATAAGACCTTTAAACATTATAAGAAACATTATAAGATTAATTATAAGACCCATACAACCTGACAGATTAACATGGTTATGATAGTGGCGTTATAAAGTTACAGGCTCACGCCTTTTTTCTCTTCTAAAAATCTACTCGGGTCACTACTTAGAGTCTGGATACTCTGAGTAGTATCCATCTAATGAGGATCACCTACTAGGGTAGTCAGATGCACGTCCAATCTTACGTTCGGCACATGCCTACGGTTTTCAAGTAGCTTGCATTCAGTAGGTACGTGAGAGGTTGCAAGCTCATTTCCGACTAGCGGAATATTAGCCATTGAGATATGTGACATTCACCGTCAGAGTATATGCATGTGTCAAATGCGCACATAAAAAGAACTCACAACCTCCGGATCGGAAGGCTGGCTCATAGCCACGAAGCCACACAGCTCTGTGGTAATAATGATCGATTCGCCTGATATTTTAACACGAGCAGATTACTGATATTGCTAACACGTTTTGATTTCACGCTGCAACGACAGGGCACGGTGCCGAAGATTGGACAGGTAAGTCTATGCGTGTTAGACATGACTGAATATTTACGTTTGAATATTTACCGCTCTTCTGTAGGTACGCAGTTGTTCTAATGAGTGGCTTGATGCTGCTATACCAGTTGGCTAAGTAAATGGTGATTTCTCAATACTGACAAACTGCCTAAAAGTAGTTCGGTAGCAATACATATTTATTTATTTAGATAGTATTTAGAGTCTATGCGTATTAGATGGCGTTTAAGAAACATGGACAGTTAAGAAGGCCGGTACTGATCTTCCATACAATCGCTGTTTGTCGAATGCGTGGCCCGATGTTAGTATACCAGTTGGCAGCTAAGTAAATAGTGATTTCTCAATACTACAATATAAGTAGCCACTAAGTAGTTAGGGAGTAGCCTAACTGCTTAGTGAGACAGTTGCGGAATCGATCGGATCAACTTTTCAAAAGATATGAGCGAAAAGCTGTTGTTCTTTTCACCCCATTATCTCAAAAACTGCTTATCAAAAATCGTTCGCGACAATAATTTATCTACTTATGCTATTTCTTTATAGTTTACATTTTATTAACTAGTTGGTTGCTGCGCGTCCCATTCCCTATGTAAAAACAGTGTGCTATACAGCACACATCGATTTAAAATCGGATAACCCGTTCGAGAGTTATGCCGTAACATACGTTGCCACATAGGTACATACATACAGTGCCGGATATCCCAACATACCTAACTCACTCTGAGATATAACTCAATAGATATATTAAATACTCAATAAATAAACTTAATAACTCAATTATAATATATTTTGACCACCGCCCATAGTAATTAAAGTAGTAATGGATTAGAAAAAGATCCAATGCTCCGTTTTATGGGAATGTTTGGAATAACCAATAGGAGGGACTGTCTCCTGCATTTTTAAAGTACCACGTGACTTTGATTATTTGCTAAGGGAGGCTGTGGGGTCTTACCTCAATCTGTCCAGTGGAAAGCGCTAGTTCAGCGATAAGACCGCCTATAGTTGCATTGTTTTCCATATTTGTGTGATGTTCTTTCTTTTCTTTAAATTTATCTCAATTATATGAAAAACAAACAATGATAATAATAATGCAGCCAGTGTCTTGGGCACGCTTCCGTCTGGTACTGGTCAAGAACAGTTGATTTGCCTATAGGCCGTTTGTAACGGTCCTTAGGTAATCTGACTGATTCCTTTGTACATAGCTAGTTTAATTGTACATTTGAATACAACAATGATAGTATCAGACAAGTATTTTTGTTTAAATAGCGTATTTTTTCAGGGTGATCTCAGCCAACAGGATAAAAGATGCGTCTTCCTCACAGTACACGATCTTGGGACCAATCGTGAGTAACATACCATACGACTGATTACAGTTACGTAATCCGCAATTTAGAAGATAACCTACCCGAAGAGAGTTTTGTTTTCCAACTTATTTTTGTTATTTATAACGTAAAAGCTTTTGACTTCGAGTCTTACCTGGTCAAGGTCTAAGATGGAGCGAGTGTTCTGTTGCATCCATATTTGCGTTGTTCATTTGAAGGATTCAGGTCGTAAAAGCTGACTAAGGGATCTCACCAAAAGAAGGGCAGCAGCTTCCTTCACTGTATTATCTATACCTTTACTGTGATCACCTATCTGCTAAGCGTGGTGATTATGGCAAAACCCTACCTCTAGCTTAAAGGAGACTGTCCAGCAGTGGACACTAATGGGTATGTTTGATATGATGTGATGTGAGGGAGCAGCTATTAGACAGGTAGAGCAAGTTATTGTTCAGACTGGGGCCCTACAAGTCTTCAAAAACATGCACGGGATCAAAACTGCGGTGAATAGTTTGCTTAATAAAAATATGGAAAACGACGAACGTTTTTCTTAATACTCACGATTGGTACTTTCTCTTTATAACTACTACTATGGTAGCCGTAACTGCCATGAACGGCTCAAAAATTTGCTCCAACCTGCACCGAATATACCGGCCAATTTCGGAGACCAAAGGATCCTCTTTTCCTATTATGTATCAGATATACACTGACAGACAGACAGACGGTCGGATGGCAGCGGGCGATCGTTCCTCCCATTTGGGTACGGAGCCCTAAAAATGCTCACGTGTGGCCGATGATCTAATTGGCATGCATTGACTTGTTAGGTGTCATGGCCCTTTCTTGTGACGTCACAATAGTTGAATGTGTGTAATCTTTAGGACTTAAACAAAATCCAACCACAAACCAAACCAAGCACAATATATTGCACTCCCCATGGGGATCTAACCCGGGACTCAGCGATCTGAAATCGGTGGGTTGAACCACTAGACCACAGAGGCGGTTAAAATTATTATGTGCGAAACTATGTACCTACCATAGTACTATTATTATTTATGTTTTTGACATTGTTATTTTTTATTTTTGACGTGTATTATATTTATACCAATAAATTGAATCTGATTCTGAATCTGAATTTGTTTGCAGACTCATCACTGGTTGACTTCGTGAACTGCCCCGCGATGTCCGAGATCAAGGAGAGATCCTGCTTCATCCACGTTGACGTGCCAGGACATGAGGAGAACTCACCAGATTTGCCAGACTCGTAAGTTCACCTGACACATTTGATTCAAGGACAATGTAATAAGCAAAGCGACATCTAGTTCATTGCAGATTGAATGTACGGTACGATAATTTATTGAACTTAAATTAACACAAAATACAGAATTATTGTTGAGGTAAGTAGCTACTTTGAACAATTGGTTAGCACATATTCTAAATATGCTCGTAAAATCGCTTAGATTGTATGATGCCAAATGGTATTCACAATTTTGCAGTTTTCTAAAAGCCGTCAAACTTTTGAATGGTTCCCGCAGCTCCGCTTGATCAGTTTAGCGAGTCATTTGTTAGGGAGACCTATAACGTCGAGTCACTTTGCGTCGACAGCGAACGCACTAAGACGCCGAGCCTTCACAACGCGAAGCCTATGACGACGAGTTTACCAAGTTCGCTTACCAGCTGGCCTATTACCTAACTCTGTTTCAATTGGGTTTCAATCGGTTTCAATTAAAATGCCTGCTTTTCCGTAATACAACAGTTAGGTAATATGCCAGCGATGATATATGGCATTACAAAACTTAAACAACACAGTAACATGAATGAATAAAGTAAGCTGTGGCATTTACCTTGAAGTGGACTAGTCGTTATCATAATCATCATCACAACAACCCAAAAGGAATCTGTTTAATCAAGAATCCTTACACCGAACATTAGAAATAAAGCATATGGTCACACAATTTTTATTAAAATCCTTCTAGTCTGCGGAGGTTTTAAAAGCCTGCACACAAGTCCCCTTGTTCGTCATCTGTCATGAAAATGATAATGGTGATCAAATTCCAGCTACCAGTTCCCGTCCCTCCAAACCCTGGGAGAGGACCTTATAACCGTGCTGGACTTTCTCCACGTCCGCTACGCTGTTGGCCTCGGCGAAGGCGCTGGCGCCAACGTCCTGGCCCGCTGTGGACTGGCCCACCCTCGCAGGCTGCTAGGCCTCATCCTCTTCAACTGCACTGCATCCACCTCCTCCGTCGCCGATGCGTTCCGCACTCGCTTCTCGCGGTGGAAAGGCGCGGACATCTCGCAGTCAGAGGAAGATTTTCTCATCTTCCACAAGTTTGGACACGTGAGTTCCCTGCCAGAGCAGGTTGATTACAACTACCAGGTATTTCCTTCTTTTGTTTGTTGCTAATCCACTAACTTGGGACGTTGGGATACTGGAAGGTAACAATAGCTGAAGGTTGAGCGACCGCAGACGGCATGTTTTACTTAAGCATCACTTTACTTCACTTTATTTGTAATAATGCTCAGAAAAATAATCCAATATTCTGTCCATTGGGATTTTTTTTTATCACAGAAGGAGCCACCATGCCCTATGCCCCTGTGCCCCATGGGATTTCCCAACGGGAAAATCTCAAAATTCTCTACAAACTTTCATCCCCCATTTACTCCCTTAGGGGATGAATCTCCCAAAACATTCATGCAATTATATTTTGACTAACTTCCACACAAACGTTCACGCCCCATATAACCCCTTGATGGGGATGAATTTCTTTATACCTATCAGTTTTTAGTTCATAAGCCTGAAGACCAATTCTCATGTCCATTGTCTTTCGAAGGATGAATTTTCGGGGCAGTATCATAACTTCAAACCAGATGAGATGAAGGCAGAGTGCTTCCTCGTCATACAATAAATAAAAAAATCTCCGCTTATGACATCCATGAATGGGGAAGGGTCCATATCTTACCCGTGCAGCCACGGATTCTTTATTCAATTTTATTAAGTGCCTTTCGTATACATTTAGCTATGCTTTGTCTGTTACCTTGCTTTTTCTTTTGTCTGCGGTTGTCTTTGACAACTTTTTTTCTTTTTCTGCTAGTACCTTAAAAGCGTTTTCCTCTTCTCTAACTAACATACTAACTTTTCTTAGTTTTAATTTTTGCTTGTAGTGCCTTTAGAATAGTTGTTTGTTAATTTTGTGTGACTTTTTAAGTACCTACCTAAATAGTTCGTGAATAACACCTTGTTTGATAATAAACTCCTTATGTGTTACTTTGTCAATACTGTACCCACTGTTTGGACACCGACCAACAGCTCTTGGCTAGAGAGAAAGAGAGTTATAATCTACCATCAATTGGACGCAATGTGTATAGGAAGATCCAGGATAGGCCATTGTTAGAGCTTATATATAGCGATAGGAAAAATCACACAACTGACAATTGGCATGACTGCATCATAAGCCCGGCGTCATAAAATACTGTCAAATACTTTTAACATAAACAAAACATATATTATATATTACGTTATGCAATCGTGACATAAATTTAAACTTTTATCTGACTTTTTTTTATGAATGGCAATCAGTTAAACGGTCACCTAATTAAATAAACGGTCAGCATATTAAAGAGTTTCGGTCTGGTCCAAGACATACTTTGTCAGCATGAAATGTTCAAAAAAACCTTAAAACCGCTTTTGATTTTTCTGGCTGACCGAATAAATAAAAATACCATCTAATCATTTGCCAAAAATAAATACGCTCGACTTTTTTCCATAGTGTCCTGTGCTTCTTCACCTTTAGGATTCAACTTAACTCAGAGCGTGGATCGTGTTTTTTTCTATCTACATGGTAAAATATTATAATAGTTGTTTCAAGTTGCCCACTGCAATGTTTCAGCAAATGTCATCAGACTCGTGCGAGCTGGCCGAACGTGAACGGATGCTGACCGAGTACCGCTCGCGTCTTCGAGGGAACCTGAACACTCACAACATCAAGCAGTACGTCCGGGCCTTTATCAAGTAAGTCATATGTCATATGTCATATGAATAGGTCCCAGCCAGGGACCTGTGTTCTGAATCTAGTCGGTAAAATTCAAACGCACAACACCGCGGATTTTTAATTTTACAACGGGGAGGTGTTTGGCCTTCATCTCACCAGATTTCCAAGTGATGATAAGGCCGAAGGTGGAAGCGCACTTCACCCGGAATCCTCAACAAACTGAGGCACTGGCTATCTTATCTACTTATTCTCTAAATGCCGGAACACAATAATTTTTAGAATTGTTGTTATGGCGACAGAATGAGGTAAGATAGGCGGACTTGAACAAAGTCCTACCACCAACTAAACCAAGCACAATATTGTACCCCCCCACCCCTCCAACATTTTGTTGGAATCGACATCGGCCATATTTTGATGAGCCGTCAGGGCTTCATCAAGTGAGTCACTATGTCTAAACATTCATCCACAATATCGCCGCTATGGATTTTGTAGAAATCGACTGCAAATAAATAAAATATATCTGTAGTTTTTAATCGAAATAAATAAAGTAACGTAGAGATAAACTGTAGCAAGCGAACTCAACAAAATACGCTATAAAACTAGGTTTTCAGGTTGTAAGCCTAGGTGAAAATCATACAGCTCAGCAAACCAAATGAAAATAGAAAAGAAGAATCATAGGCTACTAACCATATACCGTTAAGTGGGACCTTTTGTCGTATTACTTATCAAACAACAGCATTCATGAAACCTTCCGTAGGTATTCTACATCAATTTGTTTTCTGTGTTTTTTTCAAAAGGTGTTCTCTTCTTCTAGCCGCAAAGACCTGGTCCTCCGCGGCTGTCAGCCCGACATCCTGTTGATCACAGGCATGCTGAGTCCCTACTCTACGGTGGTCGAGAAGATGTACAAAGAGCTGGACAAGGACAAGGTCACCATCCTCAAGATGGAGAGAGCCGGTGACGTTTTGGCTGAAGCTGTAAGTTACTTTTCTATTACTTCGGGGAAACTTAATCTGGGTCTTGAAAGTAAAAGGGAGGTAATTAAACGAATTACTGTTAGTTCAAATTAAAGTTGTCAAAAATATTGAATATGGGTTATTGAAATAATAAGTGGGCGATTGATTGTAACTAAAAAGCTCCAAAATATGGACTTATATGCGTAGTTTTGAATAACTACATGTACGCGGGGATGGTCTGAAGGCCACTTCCGCCGCATCCGAACCATAGTACACATTGTAGTAGTACTACAGTGTGAACGATGCGTCTGCGTGAACAAAGTCTGTCATTATTAGAGTAAACCAAAATAAGAAATCGAAATGAAGAAAAAAAAATCTCTAAAATATTAGTCGGCAGTTTAGTAAATACCTATTTGCTAACTTAAATTATAACCGATCAAGTTGGTATTACAGAATACATTTTTGGTTCACCCTATTCATTATTTCCCAAAGTAAAATAATATCAATCGCAACACAACCCACTCTTGACTTGTTTTGCGGTTACATCAGACACAACCTACATAGGTGCGTATTCGAAAAATATCTGGGTGTTTACCATAGGTATATGCTAGCTACAGTTGCTATCGAGGACAGTAAAGAAAATGTATGAAAACGAAATTACAATGACTGTGGTAGGCATACAGAACCATACGGCCTTCTCAACTGCATCTGTTACAAAATCTTCTACACATTGAAGTACACAATATCTATAATTATTTCACATCACACGTCAACAGCCGCAGTGTCCATTGCTGGACAGAGCCTCCTCCAAAACGGCAGGGTTTTTACCATAATAGCCACGCTTGGCAGGCGGATTTAGTAGGCCAACATCGTCGCTTCCCAAAGCGAGATTTTGGACAAACGCTGGTCTTTCTTATTAAAATAAAAAAAAAACTTTAATACGAATTTAAATTTTGTATCTTGGTTATTCGAATCATAGATATATTTTGGATAGTCTCGGGATGCATCTTACATATCATTTGGTAGCCCCTTCCTAAACTTGTATTGTTTCACATTATATTATTAGCGGTCGGCACAGAGTGCCCCACCGCAGTGCGCGTCTAAAGTCTTGCAATCCGTCCGCTCCGCTCTTGCAACTTGAAAGTGAATTGACGTGCATCAAGTAGCGTTCATTGACTTCCCTTCACTATTCGAGACTGCGCGATCGAGTATGTAGTGTATCGTTTCTAACTGATCTTGAAAGTGCGACAAACATGCACTGAGAGACTTCATCCCGTTCAAAGAAAAAAACGATCAAGATGTCAGTGATTTTACTAATAATAGAAGTAATCATCATCGGTGGAATGATAGTGGGACTGTACCAGAAGAACACGAACCTAATGTGCAAATCTAAGAAGAGATTTGACGGGAAAACAGTGCTGGTGACAGGAGGCACCACTGGAATGGGCCTGGAAATAGCCTGCGACTTCGCACACAGAGGAGCGAGGGTGATAATCGCCTGCCCTTTTGAGGAAGAGGGTCAACATGCAAGGAAGCTAATTGTACGAAGTTCTGGAAACGACAACGTGGTCTTCGTAGTTCTGGACTTAGCGTCGATAAAATCCATAAGGAAGTTTGTCGCGGATATGTTAGCCACCGAAGCCAGGCTGGATATTCTGGTAAACAACGCTGGCGTGGGCCCTGTCGGTGACTTCCAAACGTCAGACGGGATGAACTTCGTGTTGCAAGTGAACTATTTCGGGGCGTTTTTACTGACGATGCTACTCCTACCGCTTCTGAGGAAAACGGGTGAGCCGTTGGAACCGAGTAGGATAGTAAACACGTCATCAATCATGCACAAGATCGGAAGAATTGAAATCGAAAACATGAACAAAACGGGATACTGGAATAAGTGGCAGTTGTATGGGAATAGCAAGCTTTGCTTGACTTTGTTCACAAAGGAATTGGCGAAACGTTTAAAAGTTATTAATGCTAACGTGACCGTCAACGTAGTCGATCCAGGGGCAGTTGGAACGAAAATCTTCGATAGTACAGGAAGATCTTTCGGCAGTTTTGTGTCGTTTATCTTTATGATACTCTTCAAGCACCCATGGGAGGGTGCCCAGACAGCGCTGTATGCTGCGACCAGTAGTCGAGTGACCAAGATGAGTGGGGAGTACTTCAAGAACTGTGGGCTGTCACGAGCTTCCGATAAAGCTCACAGTGACATAAATGCAGCTAAAGTTTGGGAAGAATCTGTGCGGCTTGTGGCATTGAGTGATAGGGATCTTGAAAATTGTCTACAATCCTTATGAAATATTTTTTGTTTTCATCGTACATAAGTTATACATACATAGTAGTTATATCCTATTTTTTAAACACGCTTTGATTAGATTCACTTGTTACTAAAAAACAAAGCTTTGAAGTTAATTTTAACCTACTCAATTGTTGTATCAAAATTCAACTTTGTATGTATGTATGTAGTTCGGTTACAAAACTGTAATTTATGTATATATGTATTTATGTAGATGTTTTTTAAATAATTTACGCTGTCATTACTTTTCCACGACCAACTTATAATTGTCTCGTTCGCTACTGCTGTTTAGTTTCTATTTATATATATTTTTTTTTTTGTAATGATTGGATATTTTGTAATGTATTGTATGTTTTGTTATTATTAATAAGTAGCTATATAAATTAATGTTTATTTTAGTACACCGCTTTGTCTGCTCTTCTTGCATGTCTGTTTATTTTTATTTTTTGATGTACAATAAAGAGTTTATCTATCTATCTATCTATATCCAGCAGTAGACAGCAATAGGCTATAGATGATATCGTATATTTTCTAGACTTACATTTAAATATGACTTACGTGATTTTGAAATATATTTTTGGAAAACAATGTGGTGTTTTAGTTCACAATTAACGCATAGGTCAGGGTCGATGTTCTTGGCAATAAATGACCGGACGTGCTGTTTCTGTTGCATCGTTCTACTCCACTGCTCAATCCATCAGCGTGTTAGACAAATATTTTTTTATGCATTCATTACGGCATAATTTAAATTCTTATAAATGCACAGATGCACGCAAACATATACCTAATGGTGGTAGAACGTTATTCATGTTCTTAGTAGCACATTATTCATCCAAGGTTTAGAATCTTAAATATTTTCTAGATATTTTTTTGCAACTACGAGTATAGTAGGTACTTCAAGGTCACTTTGTAATTCCAGAAAATCAAACATCAACAAAATCGTGATTGAATTGAATTGGTATTTTAGCAATACCAATATAATACTAATTCAATTCAATTATATTTATTAATATAACAATTGACGAATTTTGTGAATAATTAAATTAACTAATTATCCTAATCCGAAAATCCAATTAATAATTAACAATGGCTGTCGATTTGAACAAATAATAATGCGAGACAGACAAACATTTCGCTTTAGCTTGGAAACGAACTTATATAATTTAGCTTATATTTTCTCGTAAAACTTTTCAACTGAATAGTAGCAACCCTCCAAAAGCCTTTTCAGTTCGTAGAGCATTAAATAATTTGTCTATAGAGGTACATAATTATAGGTAACACAAAAATTGCTAGAAATTATCTCATCCATATTAAGACGTGGCAGTTATAGTTTACGATCAAAACCCCTCCATTTCCTCTGGAGAATGCTGTAAAAGGCGGCTAAGGAAATATAAACACGGGAGATGGGGATGGGTTCCGCCTGGCAAGCGTGGTGATTATGGTAAAACCTTTAGTCTTGGAGGCTCATGTCAAACAGTGGAAGGTGACGGGATGTTAGTGATAATAATGATGCCTCATGCACTTGCAAATGGCCTTTCATCATACGCCTGAAGGTTTTTACAAAGTCAATCCAATCCAAGACTAATTGTTTTCTCCGCGGAGAAGTAAGAACAACTTAGAATTTAAAAACATACTCTTCACAATGTTTCAGCCAGCCAAGGTGGCGCAATCTCTCCTACTCTTCTGCCAAGGCCAGGGCCAGCTCACCTCCCTGCCACCACCAGGCGTGGAGCGCCGCATGTCCCGAGCCATGTCGATGGAAGAGTACGACAAACCAAACATTCGCCGTCTCTCTCTCACCCCCAGCGCGGCTGACTCGCCTTCTCTTAGGAAGATGTAGGTAACCCTCACCGACTCCTTGTGCGAAGAGGAGACGGTGTAAAGTGGTGATATATATATCATATCTGAGAGAAACTGTAGTGCTTTGTTAGTGGTTCAGTGCTCATGCTGGCTTTCATACTTAGCTCTATTTCTTTTGGGTTTCAATAAAAATGGCGGCATTGCTTCAAAAAAACTTTCGGTTTTATTGAAAATTCTAAGAAAAGGTGGCAGCTTTTATTGAAAATAAAATGAAACAGAGTTAGGTTATTGACCAGCTGTTATTTTAGAATGATAGAAATGTTGGTGACACAAACGCAAGATAACATAAGGTTTCAGATCCTAACGCTACGTATCATTGTACATTCAAAGTATTCGAGTATCCGAAAATTATAGTTTAGTCTCAAATGGTCAACGTGCTAGCTTTATGTAAAAAACCTTTGTATTCAGATAATAATTATTGGCATTAAATGTTTCAGCCTAAGAAGTAGTTATTTATAATATCTCTAACGAAATCTCTATGTTCAAGGTATATATGTAAGAAATCTGTAGGTTTAAATTTAAAATGTTCAAGCAAAAATGTTAGGTAAGTATGTTGTTGCACTGTATATTTAGGATATGAGGTCGGTATAAAGTCTAGTATTCACCGAATGTAGTTGGACGACACGACGCGAAATCGCGCGATCTGTGAGACACGTCGCGGTTGTGTCGTCACTTGTAAAAGTACCTAGGTAATAGTTGTAAAGTATGTACATTTGTTTTTATTTGTTGATTCATTTTCTTTAGTTAAGGTTTTAAACATAATATATTAAGTTTCATATTCTAAGTTTAATTCAAAGTGAGTACCACGACCACATTATAAGAATAGCATTCTCGTTTTAATGTGACTTTACTTTTGTCCAGTGTAGAAAAAACGTGACAAAAGTAATGTAATATCTAAACGAGAATGCTATAAGACGTTATGGTTAGGCCCCAGAAGCTAAATATATTGGTACGAATATTGTTCAAGAAGTAACACAATTTTAGTAAATCATTTTTTTATGAATCTCCGCCAATTTGTATGTAGACATTATTTTGCTTTGTATCAGTATAGTTATTAACAAAAACGGGTCTTCAACGCGTACCTTTTTATATTCCCGACAGTTCCGACACTTTCAACCGTGTTACAACGGCCGTGGTCACGGGTGTATAGACGTACGTAATTACGGCTGAAGTCCCGTTATTGTTAATAATTATTATATTAAAAACGCTTGTATCAGTAGTCCGATTATTAAGTCAGAAGATCGTACAGATGGGACTTTATCGTGCGATTAATATCGTGACTTGGCAGAAATTCGCCATTTCTACGGGTAATTTTAATGTCATCATCTGAAAGTCGGCATTATGTTGGCAAAGTTGGTAAGTTTTGTGGAAAATAAAATTACCGTTGTCATGCTGATATGCCAAACTAGTATGACCACAAGGAATCGATGAACAAATCGTTTTATTATCGTTCAGTGCGTGTTTATGTTCTTGTGCAATATTCTGATTAATATATTTTAAATACCTGGATTTGTGTAGGTATGTTGAAACCTAATTTAGGAACCACTATCTGTAGAAGGTATCTACTATGAAGTTAAAAGTTCAAGATACATTGTTAATATTTTATGTTTTTTAATAAATGTTTATCAATTACATATTTGTATCTATTTTGTTGGACGTAAACTTTTGTGTTAAAAATGATAAGTACAGAAGATTCAGCGCTTGAAGACGGCGAAGTAGAATCTAGCTAAATTTAGGTGAGCTCTACCCGTATAGTCGGTATAGCTCGGGTACACTCCAGTGTATAATCTAGTTGTCCTACTAGTTGGTGTGTAACAGAGGTGAATTAGTTTATATTATATTAAACTACCAAAGTGGCAACAGGCATACCGTCTACCTGATCGTAAGCAGTTACCGTGTTCTACAGTTTTTGAGAACACAATGGACGCTTGGAAACCAGAAGGACCCCCACACGCGCATTGCCGATCCTTTAAAGAAGTTCTGGCGACCTTACTCACCGCAAGAACACAGCACTACATAGATTATACGTGCCTATTTGGCTGCGATATTCTGGAAGGTGGATGTAGGTACTTCCTCAAATAGTGAGTTGGAAATCCTACTATGCCATACCTCTCTTTTGTGGTACCAATGTGGATTTGAAAAAACTGTGGGATTGTACATATATACCATTTTTTTGAATGTGACCGTAGTTGGCGTTTTACGAATCGAAGCCATGCCGAGAGGTCACTCCAGGAACAACTCCATTAACAAAGTAATGTTCTACAGTTTTTGAGAACACATCGTTATCTACTTACCAAAATAAGTCAGTAATACTGGTAGCATAATATCCCAACTATTACAGTAATGTCCGGTTTTGACCCGTCCATCCACTGGACTTTCCCACTGGTTCCCACTGCGCTAGTGTGAACCGAATTAAGTACCTAGTTATCGACTTATTCTTATAATTTCGAAAAATCAAATAACTTGAATCATTTATTTCGCTTATTTTTATTAAAATATCTAACTAATCCTCCTAACTTTACTTTACAACTAAAAAACATGCTTTTTATTGAGTCGGGACTTATGAGTTTGAATTTATTTTGTATTAAATCTTTTTATTGTGACCACTGGCAAACAAAGATTAGGTTGTATAACAATGGAATTACTTCGAATGTCAATCCGGAGATTTTTTACCACTACCCACAGACTACTAATAATGAACTAGTCACTCGTTAGGATATTAGTGTTATGTGCACTACACCCAGATTCATTGTAGAATCATTGGCGAAAATCTAAAAAATAATAATTTCAATAAAAAGGTTTCCGGTGATTGGTGAGCTTATGTGCGTTCTTCCTCTATTGCCACCAGATATTATGATAAACGAAGGATGGGAATACATTAATTAAGAATACAAAGTCCATGAACCTATACTACAACTGGATTACGCACTCAAAAATTAGGTAATTTGCCGAAGCGAAGGACGGGTATTTTCAGCTAGCATAATATGGTAGGTCCCATTTGTTCCATGGAACATGACGACATAGGACAAAATACGATATTTTTTCCTTATTTTGTACTAAACATGTAATACTTTTATTTCTTAAACTGTTCTATAGGACACGGTAAATGAGACCCCTTAAGATTATGTATTTATTGTGAAACGGTGGTACTAGAATGCTCAGAGACTGAGAATTCTCTACATAATCTGGAGAGTCCTCCCACCGTTTCTTACTACGAATATCCATTCTCTCGATTTTTAGGATTATTTACCCAGACAGACGTTTGATCATGGTATTTATTTTATTCATTTTTATTAATTCTTATTTATTCAGATACGACTGAATAATTGGCATAACCAATGTCATTTAGGCAGGCATATTCATGGAAGATTTTGGGAAAATCTGATTTGCATTTTGTTTTATGGCATGAAAATCGGGTAAAAAGCTAGTATGTTGCTCTATGGAAAAAATTGGGAAGATAATGTCTCATTTTGTTCGATGACGTCATGTTCCATACATCAAATGGGACCTACACAGCTAGGCGGACTTAAACAAAGTCTTACCACCAACCAAACCAAGCACAGTATTGTAGTACTCCCCATGACGATCGAACCCGGGACCTCTGGAACCGACACTGGTGAGCGGACCACTAGACCACAGAGGGCTTGTTCCACATGGCCAAACTATTTTCGCCTTAACTGATTTGGCTACGAGGACTAACATATCCTCATGGCTGAACTCGCGCAAGTACAGTTGGCTACTTTATGCGTTAAAAACGTATTACTTGTTGTAGTATGCGGATGATAATAATAACTATGACAACGGTTTGGCTACGTGAACTTCGAAGATTCCTCGTGGCCAAACTCGAATACCAAACTCGAATGCCAAACTAGTTTGAGCACTCATTAAATTAATGAAAAACCAACTCAAAATAAATCGGGACATTTTATTGGACAAAACATGGGACGGTACATTATAGACTTTTAACGTTTTACGACACAAGACTGCCACAAAACTAGACAATTACACTTACACGCGCCACTGTGCGCACTACGTACATCTATCAAAATTATATCATAAACATGTATAAATAGAAAAATCTGTATTGTAAAAATAACATTTTGCTTCGTCCAAGATTTGCAAAAAATTTAGAGAAAAAAAATACCGAAATAAATTTAAGTGTCGCAAGACTGTTGGACGAAGAAAAATAATAGTCTAGAAAAGGAATGCACATAATGATACTATTGTAAATTGTTAAGCAAGCTTGACAGGTACAATAATAAGTATAAAATCTTTAAAGAGATTGCTCAACAACATTACTGGCAATTCGAACATCACACGACCTCAGCGGACATTTTCAAACCTATAATAAAATTTCGCAAGGTCTGCTATATTTAACATTATTAACGAGCGGCCGCGATTTTGGGGCATCCGCTTCGGTGAGGATGCACAGCCGCCAACCATCAGTATAAAACAGATTACATCCAATATGAATACGGCTACGGTTGCAACTGAGTCGGCTGCAGCAAAATCGGCTGCAGAAAAATCGGCTGCAGAAAAATCGGCTGCAGAAAAATCGGCTGCAACTAAATCGGCTGCAACTAAATCGGCTGCAACTAAATCGGCTGCAACTAAATCGGCTGCAACTAAATCGGCTGCAACTAAATCGGCTGCAACTAAATCGGCTGCAACTAAATCGGCTGCAACTAAATCGGCTGCAACTAAATCGACTGCAGCTAAATCGGCTGCATGAAACTATGCATCAGTAAAACGGTCTATTGCCACTATAGCTCGACTCGGTTTAGGCTCGGGCATCTTGCGGCACATACTTGGAAAACACATCGTGCACCCTTGGTATTTCAAACAGCTAAACTAGCTGCTGCACAAAAAAGCGTTCCAATAGGTTCGCCGATAAAGTAGGTAGTGACGTAGTGAGTGAAGGCGACAGTAAGCGTGTTTGCTAGTGTGACGTCACATCTCATCGTCGCCGGGCTGCATCTCCGACGTCTCGATGGCAACCTCGTCATAGTCCCTCTCGAGTGCCGCGAGGTCTTCTCGTGCCTCAGAAAACTCTCCCTCTTCCATGCCCTCTCCTACGTACCTGGAAGGAGCAAGACTTGAAGACTTGCTTGTAAACTGGAGTAATCATTATAGCAACACACAACCGTCCACTATAAGTCAGAGGTCCTTGCCTTTTAGGAGGCTTTGACGGCAGTTTGACGGAAGCTTCACTATAGGCTCAGATAGCGACTTCTAATGCAGCATCGAGGCAGACCAGCTCAGCTTGCCTTTCGAAGTACCTACGCAATCCACTATATCGAACAATCTATTTGAAACTACGAATAGCGTCGTAAGTGTCGCTGAAGACCTCCGTATCCGTATTTAATTAGAACATTAGTAGTAAAAAAAAACTTGGAACTCACCAATGTACAAATGCTCGCTTGGAGTACATGAGGTCGAACTTGTGGTCGAGCTTGCCCCACGCCTCTGCGATGGCCGTCGTGTTGCTGAGCATTGAGGCGGCGCGCTTCACCTGCGCGAGATCTCCGCCCGTCACTACGGATGGAGGCTGGTAGTTGATGCCCACCTGGAGATACCACATACCTACCTATAACATTTACTTTGACATGGTGTAAATAATGGTGGTAGCTTACAGGGAAAGCAAATCCTAGCGCATCTCTTCATAGCTATTATCTTTTATCTGCGATGTCTGTATTCATAAAACAGACCTCGCTAATGTTGAAAAAATCAGAGACAAAAGAACACTAGCCATCGAAACGGATTCCAGAACATCCCTGCCTGATTGGAATGGTTAAGTCACCTCTTATCTTACAATCGACCCTGGTGATCATACCTTGAAACCAGTTGGGCACCAGTCAACGAAACGGATCCCAGCCCGTCCCTTCATGGCCGCAATAGCAGCGTTCACGTCCTTTGGCACGACGTCTCCTCGGTAGAGCAGGCAGCACGCCATGTACTTCCCGTCGCGAGGGTCGCACTTTACCATCTGGTTCTGTGGCTCGAACAGTTCCGCTGTGATCTCTGATATTGACATTCCTTCGTGGTATGCCTGGTGTAAAAAATGCAATATGATGTGTGAGTAGGGTAATTTCATTAAGTGTAACAAACTTGGTCACAACATTCCGGAAAAGATGAAGGTTCGAGCCTTGGGTTGTGAATTTTACGTTATAAAGTAAAAAGTAAAAATTATTTATTTCAGCAAAACTACAATTAAGTGAAATCTAAAATTAACTAAAGTAAGTTTAAGTTCTAAGCATACTTAAATATCTAGGACAGTTTGTTGTGTAGTTTTTTTTTAGGAGCTTATAACAAACACAGATTCCAATGATTTCCTCACGAGGCTAGGCCTGTATCGCGGAAATCGGTATTATTGTTGCCAAAAACTTTTCGACTGTCTGTACTATTATTAAGAAAATAAAAAAAATATATGTATAGAGATAAAAAAGATAATAAATTATAATAAGCATAATAATAATTTATATTATTAAGTAAGGTAGTACTCATACTCATATCAATAAAATAAGATCTACCTGGGTAAGGTAGATGTTATTTTATAGATATGATTATTCCTTCGACACACTCATACAAAAGTGGAGCTAGCCACGAGTAGACTATTATCTTGCCTCTTTGATGGAATTATTTTTGATGTTGCAACATTTGACTATTTTATTATATGTGCGTATTTTTATAAAGGTACTGAGACGCTAAGCAAAGCTGGTTTTTGTTGTGGTGATTATTCTAAAACCTCTTCGCCTTAGCAAAAATTGGTAGTCAGTAGAAGAGATTACTGTCCTGTGTGTTTGAATCGAAGTTTTGAGCATGTATAGTTTACGTACACTAAGAACGTCAGCATCTTTAAGTCTTGTGGTTGAATACCTGTAGGGCTTACCGAGACTTTTAGTACCAACCGCTGGGGTCTCTCGGCTAGTATAATATAACTCTTGGTGACACTGCCCCAACATGAAATGCAGTATGATATGAGATACTGACATAGTGTGTAATAAACTAGTTTTAATGTTTGCTGCGTATCTTAAGTTTCTCATAACGTAGATTACTTTCCTTATTCGGGCCGAAAGTTATAATATGGATCTTAAAGCTAAGTTTCTCGTCGATGTGAACACCGATATACTTCATGGTGTCGGTTCTTGTCAAGAGATTCACATGAACAAATGGCCCCACATAATCTGCTATCGTGTGGATTTTAACGTGCAGATCCCTACCCGGAGCTGTGGCGGATGTTATATGGAAGCACAAATACATAGTTTTTTTAGTGTTTTAGTGTTATGTATATTTTGCAGCCATCGAGGTATTTGAGTCGTGCCCTGTTCGGCGGAATGGTGTACCTCGGGCCAAGACGAACCATGTAATACCACTGCTGTATCATCCGCATAGCATATGATTTCAGCGTTTTGGATTCGAACATCGTGAATGTCATTTATGTATAGGAGAAATAATTTCGGTCCCAAAATCCTGCCTTGCGGTACCCCAAAATTGATAGGTTATGGAGCACTTGTGATTGAACCTACTCTTACACAGTCTCCGTTTCGTTAAGTAGCTTCTAAACCAGTCCAGGGCGACCGCTCAAGCCTGATGAGCCTGAGCCTGATGTCATAATTTATAATCTTAGGCCAAGTTTAAAAAACAAGTGGACGGGAATAATTGAACAGATTTACCCGTCATATTCATTACAGAGACCATGATGGTAAACGACCACACTAGTGTAGGATTAAAGATATAGCAGGAGTGGGATGAGGAGTCTGAATCGAGTAAGTCACCTTGTCTGAAGAGACGACGGGTGCGTACGCAGCCAGCGGGAAGTGTATCCGCGGGTACGGCACCAGGTTGGTCTGGAACTCGGTCAGGTCAACGTTCAGCGCGCCGTCGAACCGCAGAGACGCCGTTATCGATGACACCACCTGTACCCCGCTTTATAATTTGAACTATGCTGATGGACTACCTACAGGCTCTTTTTACTAGTTAAATGCGTGGCAGAGCTGGGAAGTTGAGATGTGTGTCCGAAAACGGAGGGTTGGAAGCTTTAGGCTGCCCACATTGTAGCAGTCTGAATCTTGAATTATAGTTGTCGTCGAGATGATGCATGGAAGTAGCTCGGGTCATTTTGCATCGTTTAAGCTTATATTAGCAGTAACCATATAAAGACCGAAATGTTGACGTTGCGTATGAAGGTTAACATCCGATTAGGCTTTTCTGGCATTCGGAACCTCTGGAATTGAATGGAAAGTCATGAGCTACTAGTAACTTACTTGTGATATAAGCCGGTTTAGATTTGCGTATGACGGCCTCTCGATGGACAGTCGCCGCCTGCAGATGTCGTAGATGGCTTCGTTGTCGACCATAAAGGCACAGTCAGAGTGCCCGATAGTTGCGTGTGTGGTCAGCACTGCGTTGTAGGGCTCCACCACCGCCGTCGACACCTGATCGAATAAAGCCTGACTTTTATTTATTGCTGTAGGTCGATTCCTTATCTCAACTGACCAAAAACAAACTAGATCGTTGTTTAGATCGCAATCCTCTTATGGGTCATGGGTAGCTATGTGTACGTACGTATAAAAGGCCAGGGTCAAAAATGTATAAAAAAAAAAGCCAATAACATTTACCAGTCGCGAACTTTCGTCACACGTCAACTGCTGCAGACTCATTGAGTTCAGAGAGCTAGTTGGTTTATAAAGAACACGCCATGAGTGTTTTATAGCACCCAACGAGTTAAGGCTGTCAGATTGATGCGTGTGTATCGAAGCCACGGCAGCCGTATCAATACAGCAGTGGTTGCACTGTATACTGATAAATCCACCAGGCACAAGCCGGCGACTATCGTGTTGATGCCTACATATTTGCATCTTGCCGTTTAGTTACAAGCTAGGCGCCATACGAGATAAAACAAGACGATAAAACGGCCGCGGCTGAATGTCACACAGAAGAGTAGCTAAGGGGTAAATAAACTCACTTGCGGCGCAGGATAGATAGCGAACTCCAGTTTGCTTTTCTTGCCGAACTCGTCCGATAGTTTCTCCATAAGCAGAGATGTGAAGCCAGAGCCTGTGCCGCCTCCGAACGAGTGGAACACGAAGAAGCCCTAAAAATCGAACTTCATTTAACTTCTGTTATCAAATGAATACAATATTGTAGAGTATGGAGTATCTATGGCAAGTCTAAACTGGATAAAATACAACCAAGGGATCTCACCATGCGACGTTGTGCAGCAATAAAATCTAATACAATTTTACTGCTCCAGCGCGCCTTCGTTCTGAAGAACCTTTGATAAATCAGAATTTCCTGGGCTCTACATTCTTTTCTACAGCAGTTACTTGTAATCCAGTGCACTGATCAGACAGTTTCCGGACTCGCTCCATCACTGGGCCCAGCACCTCGCGGCCGGTCGAGTAATGTCCTCGCGCGTAGTTGTTGGCTGCGTCTTCCTTGCCGGTGATCAGTTGCTCGGGGTGGTACAGTTGTCGATATTCTCCGGAACGGACCTCGTCTGTACAAATACAATGTCATGATCTTACCACCTCACCTTGTGTTAATTGCTCTTCATTACCTGTTCAGCAAATATCGGGTGTTTATTTTCTAATATGAAGAGAGGCAGGCATAATCAAAGCAGGTTAAAAAACAGTTCATGCCAAATATATTGGTTTCTGGAGTTTTAAGTAACGAATGCCTAACTGCTACGCTAAAATCCACCTACCAAACAAAAGCGATGACAATAACCTCTGATGTTTAGAAGGCCAGTGAAATGCACGATACCAGGCTTTATGCTGAGGATCTCACCAATGACAGTAGCTTCAAGGTCCACCATCACGACTCTCGGCACCATCTTGCCCCGGTCCGCTTCGGAGAAGAAAGTATTGAAGCAGGAGTCGGACTGGCTCGGCGCCGACGGCAGCGTCCCGTCAGGCCGGATGCCATGCTCCAGGCAGTATAGCTGCCAGCACGCCGCGCCCATCTGGACTCCCGCCTGACCCACGTGGATGGATATGCATTCCCTCTGCTCGCGTGTAAACAGTACACAAGTAAATTTTAGCCTTCAAGGAACTAAGAAAATAATATGTTCATCTTCAGTATGAAAAATTAAGTCTGAACGTATTAACAGGGTAATTCATGGGTATCAATCGGGGATGGAGAAATGAGAAACATGCCTGCAGGACTGCCTCGGTCTAGAAATTATTTGACAGTCAATAGGTACGTATGACATTTGAATGTCAAGTTGATTTTTCACAAAACATTAGACAATTATGGGGTCTCCTTAAAACAAAATTACACGGAAGCTTATTATTCTACTCTACAGTGCAGCTACCGAGCTAAAGGCTAGAAAAGAGTAAACCAACTCAAGTCCATAAAGAAATGGAATTTTGAGCCTTTTGAATCATGGTAATATTTTTATGTAATATTTTATGTATTCTAGCAAATAAATAATTGATTATGAATATTATGATTATGGCCTATTCTCTATATCCGAGAATAAATGAGATGCACCAACAGCTACAATCGAAGCAACAAAATGAATCAAAAGCCTACAATGTAACCAACCATGTAGGTACTTACTAGGTACTTGATTCTATCAAACCTGCGTAAAACACACCAAAAACTCCACAAAACTTACCATAATGTTAACAGCTAATTTTGATAAATAGGTAGGTAAAATAAATAAATAAAAACACAAAACTATAAAAAAATAGCTACAAAAATTTAGAGTCGACGAAGAATTTTGAAAAACTGAAAATCACACTCGTCTGATGGTCATCCTGATCTATTTTGAATTTTGTTCGCTTTTCAAAACTACATGGTTTTTGAAATCTGACTGCCAGTGTTTTATACATACATACTAAAAAGTTTTTGCACATTTAGTAAAAAAGTTTGCTGGTTTGCTTAAATAAGTCAAGAGTGAATAAGTGTCTCCTAGACACATCGTCACTTAACATCAGGTGAGATTGTGGTCAAATGATGGTCTATCAATCATAAAAATAAAAAAAAGAATGCCTTTCAGAGCTCGTTTCTGCTGATACACAATTTTCAGTACAAAGGTGCGAGTGTGATGGGCGAGATACAACTACATTCTCTAGAAATTATCCTCAAAGTATCTCTCTGATGTTTGCCAGTCTCTTTATGCGAATTTAAATCCAAATTTCATCCATTTATTATAGGATGATTTGTAAGTGTATTTTTTGCAAGTTTTAAGTTGTGCTGAGCATAAAATTAGAAAAGGTTGTACCTATGTCCTACGCATAAGCACAAGTGCCTTGCATAGGCAAGGCACTTGTGTTAGGAGGTACCAACAAAAATAAAACGTAAAACTTCGAGGGTTGTGTTGGCAAGTGGACGGACAAGTTGTGGGGGAGGACCCCATAGTTGGAACTAGTAGGGCACAATGGTAGATCGATGGGGCTACGGTCCCACTACTGGGCGTTCGGTAAATGCACCCTTGCACACTCGTAAGTTAATTTGCATTTTTGACGCTCGTTACTCGACGAATATTTGATTTCAGCCTCTGTGATAATGTTTGAATAAGAATGATGCACTTAAATTAGGTATTTTTTGTGTTATTGCTATTCCTTTATTTTGTACTTAAGTCAAAGGTCAAAGTCAAAATGCGTATATTCATTATAATTTTTAGGATCATATTGAAAAGTCAAATCTACCGCCTGTTCGGAATCGCCACACAAGGAGAAATGCAAGGACCTCGGCCTTATTATTTTTTTGATGATCCATTCAATATTTAGACATAGTACATAGTTAACTTTATAATGTACATCATAAACTGAAATATTTAATACTACTTACTTATCTTAAAACATTTATAACCAACTAACTAACTAATGGACAGTTTGAATGAACATTGAGAAATTACCATTTGGCTGGCAGCACCAGGCCACGCCCGATGTATATATATATATATATACCTATTCTACCACATTATACACAGAATTAAGCCTTTCTTCTGGTGAGATTCCTTCATAGGCTTTTACAACATCCATGGACGTTGGAGGCGTCGATTCTTAAGCCGTGACCACCACGGCAAATCTGTTAAGACAGATCAAAGAACCTCCATCTTAAAAAAGTGTAACTTTCAACAGTTTCAACGCATAGTTTAAAGGCATTTGACGCAAAGTCCTAGTGTAGTCACTCTGTTTAATGTTTTTGGTAGTATTGTCACGCAATAATTATCGCGATAGACGTCACGACTGACGTTGTACACGTCAAGCATTATAAAAGAAAAGAGTGATAATTTGCTTGGTAGATAAAAGACCTAGGCAATTTATTATGGGATACAAAATTGGCAATTCACAACCACCATGACGAAACCAGATATGATAAATCAAATCATGTCCTTCACACATAGTTCACGGTGCTCCATAAGCCTGTAAACATCTATTCAAATGCAAAAGTCTCATCCCTTTTAGTGTGTACATTGTTTTGAATATATAATTGTGTGTCATTGTGGTGTAAGCAAATAGGCGCGGTGTCAATCGATTCGCCACGAGCTTTAGTGTACACGTACACTTGTAAAAAATACGGCGCGATATACGAATTCAGAACCGGAATTCCCCTTCGAGGATATACTGCTGATCAACTCAGAGCGTGGACCTAATGAGGATAGTCAGATAGTCTTAGGGGGTAGTCAGAGTCACTTCGAAACTTACTTTCGGCGCATGCCCACGGTTTGCAAAGCTAGCATTCCATCGCCGCTTAGCGGAATAATAGCCTATGACACATGTCATTCAGATTTTTAGTCCTAAGGACATGCATTTCCTCACGATGTGACCTTCACCGTCACAGCATGTGCATGGCATCATAAGCTTTCAAAAAACCGAAAGTCTATTGATGCACGACTGGATTTGCTCACAACCTCCGGATCGGAAGGCTAGCCCACTTGGCCACACAGCTCTCTGGAAGTCTGGATAAAATAGTCTAGGTATGTAGTATCTAAAGCTTGATGCTCTATCGTAATCCTCATCCTTGCTTGGGCCTAGAAAAACTAAAGGTCCCTAAGCCACCTATAATTTAAAACAAAAATAGACATTCATAAAATAAATAACAAATATTACAGGGCATATAATATGGGAACTAGATTACGGATAGAATACATAAATACTTTTTGTAAATACATACGTACTAAATGATACAACACCCAAACACAGAGCAAACATATATATTCATCACACAAATGTTTGTCCTGGGTGGGAATCGAACTCACAGTCTAATAGCACAGAAGGCAGAGTTACTACCAACTGAGCTATGAGGCTTGTTAAATTACATTGCGATACACATTGTTGGTATAACTTACCTTAGACCTACTTATTAACGTAAGTAGGTATAACATACATTTATTAATATTATATTAATTTAGGTAAATTACCAGCAAATATAGGTAACTAAATACCGTATATGGTAGTTCTTTGATCCTCAAAATCCCCGGTGATCCTCCGGGAATGATCATGAATATCAAACGCGCATCGCATTAGGGCGCGTAGGGTTCCGAAGGTTATCTGATCCAGATTAAGCCGGTAAAAAGCGGTTATTATTCCGCCTCCGTGCGCGAAATGGGATTTTTTATTTTGCCCACACCTCGGGCTATTGTTAATTGTTGGTTGTCACTGGTCTGGATGATTCCTTTTTCTTTTGTAATTTGATAATGCATGTTTTGCCCAATACGGCAGTATGCTGTGCTACGAATAAATAGTACATTATTCGCGCGTCTGTCTCTATTTTTATATATGATATTTTCTACGAATAAATAGTACATTATTCGCGCGTCTGTCTCTTTTTTATATATGATATTTTCTAGATAAGAAATTTATTCAATAAAAAGTACAATTAAACTGACTATGTACAAAGGAATCAGTCAGATTACCTAAGGACCGTTACAAACGGCCTATAGGTAACTCAACTGTTCCAGACCAGTACCAGACGGTAGCGTGCCCAAGACACTATATTGATATATATATATATATATATATATACTGATATTTTTCTAATACAGGAAAATTATTATAAAGTATAATCAATCATCATCAACAGCCCATTACTTTCCACTGCTGGACAGAGCGTCCTCCAAAGCTGGAGAGTTTTTACCATAAACACTGCGATTGGCAGGCGAATTGGTGATCGTAGTAAAAGTGTAGCTAATACAAAGAAGGAAGCTGATGCCCTTCTTTTGGTGATATCCCTGAGTTGGCTTTTACGACATCCATGGGCCGAGTTGGAGGAGTCGATTCTTCAGCCGCTACCGCTTACGGCAATTATTGTAATGTGTCAAGATAAATAAATAATGAAAGAAAGATGTTTTATTTGACACATAGAACAGCACATAAAAATACATATTAAATATTATTATTATTATAATTATTTTAAGCCGCCCGTGTGGTCTAGTGGTTCAACTCACCGATTTCAGATCCAGAGGTCCCGGGTTCGATCCCCAGGGGAGCAATATTGTGCTTGGTTTGGTTGGTGGTAGGATTTGTGTAATCCGCCTGGCTAGCTACCACTATCTTACCTAATTATGTCGCCATAATAACAATTCTTAAAAAAAATGTTGTGTTCCGGCATTCAGAGGTAAGATAGCCAGTTCCTCAGTTAGTAGAGGATTCTAGGTGAAGTGCGTCTCCTCCTTCGACCTTATCTGAATTTGTTACTAGGTGAGATGAAATCTAAGCGCTTCTCCGTCGTACAATAAATAAATAAAAAAAAAACACGTGTGAGACCACACTAAGAAGAAGAAAGATAAAATAATACACACAAGAAACATTTTGATTGGCACTGAACTGTTGTGTAGACGTACTTACATCCAAGTAGGTACTGCTCGACAGAGTATTTACCACTACCACAAAGACATTGTACGATCATTAGGTATACGAATTTCATTATAAGTACCTATCAATTGTTTTTGCATTCCAAAAAAAAAATACACTCTGTGGACTTATAACAGCTAAAATTTCTTACATTAGATGATGACGTTATCATTATTATAATAACGTTGGTAAAATTAAATGAAAATTATTATAATAATTACTATATACTTATGCGAATAAATCAACATTCTGGGAAATTATATATTTTGTGTGAAATCCCTACTGAAATCCTAACATTATTAGACTTCAACTTTCTGTTCCTGAAAGCGAATTTCACAAAATACATTTTGTGTGTGAAATTCTAACATCTAAGATTTTCGTATCAAAATAAATGATACGTTGGTAAAATTATATGAAAAATATAATTCATCTCACATTATTTGCATCAAAACAAAGCATGCATTTGATTCGTTAGGTACATGAATTTAGTCGGTTTCTACAATTACCTATAGGTGTTGCCAACACGCCATAACTACCCAGTAAATAAAATGAAGCGTAGGTAGGTATAGGTACGAAATCTCTCGATAGAGGATCGCCTTCATCAGTTTCCACTCCCTTTGTGATTGTATCGCGTACATTAGTGTTATCACTGGGATGTATCTCGGATGATACGGATCTACCCTTCAGAGCGACTGTTATTTGTCAAGGTTTAGTTATATTTTTACGTATAAGCTCACTTGCAGTTTCGGATTATACCGGCAAAATCATAATGATAAGGAGCTGACAAGCAAAATAATAGGCATCACAGGGACTGCCGACAGAAGTGAAAATTTAAAACTTTTTATTAACGCTTATCGTCTGAAGACATACAATCAATTTTTTACGTAGGATTCGAGGATCTAAGCAAATAAAAATATATATTTAGAAACTCTAAATTCCCATTAAGTACTAATGTCTAATGGTGAAATTGAATAAAATTAAATGAGTTTTCATAATAATTTTGTATAAAATAATAAAACACAGTAGGTATTCTATTTCTGACACTTTAAACCAATAAGCAATCTAGAAATATTAAATTATTATAATACTACGACCCTAATCTCTTCAAGAAGGAAGTTAAGTGGCTCCTTGTGGGTGGGCTTGAGCCATTGCAGATCTCATCCTTGTCTGTGTAAGTTAAGAGCCAAACTTTTTAACACACCGGCCGCCATTCTGGCGCAAGACGTCATACTCGTATTAGCATGTCATAAGTTTCACCCATCTACCAAAATAGCTCAACGAAACTAAACTTATTTATCCTTCACTTCAAAAACATTTCCATTAACAATATGTATGAAAATTAAAGGTAACAAAATAAAATATTTATTTCAAGGTATTCTATGTTCCTTTTTATGGCCCTTTAGGAACCAATTTTACTCCTGGAGTAACTGAAGTTTCAGTAGGTACAAAAACTGTGAGAGCGTTGTTCGAAAAGGAATTGAAAACTTCTCCACCCACATCGATCATCGATTTTGGTAGTAGGAATAATAAAAGCAAACAGTAGCGCTAACCGGCGCGGCGGTAACATAAAGGCCAGTAATTAAATCTTGAGAGAAACGAGGGTACATAACGTACAGCTCGTTACAGGGTGCATTACTATTTGTTGACGCGCGAAGGTTCCGCAGAAATGTTGTTTTGATTTTACCCGACTGCCTCAGAAGGACGGTAGATGTTTTTCGATGTATGTTTGTCTATTTAATACCGGTTTGATGGAATTTAACATTTGAGGTGTCGTTTGGTTTCTCATAATTGCGAGTGTCATAGGAATATAACTAGGTATAGTAGTTCGACCCGAACTGAGATCTCGTGATGTCTGGTTTGATGGAGATTATTTCTCAAATAGAACATTATTAACAAATGATATAAGTGTGCTTTCATTACACCTTTCTCATCTTACATTGTCACTTTTTTCTCGAACTCTCTTTATTCACCTGAGTGTTCGAGGCTCTCTCTTGTTGCTAACGTAATGTATCCTTACTAACATGAAACAAAGGTTGATGTCGTTTTGAAAAGTGCTCTTAAAACTATTGCCTTAGTAGTTCTGGTTTAAAAATCAACCCCTCCAGCCCACAGATGTCGTAAAGTCAACCAAAAATGCAGCAGCATTTTTTCTTTATGTAAACTAAACTTAAAGTGAGAGCTTAGCGTGGCGATAATGGCCGTACCATTTAACCGCCTCTGTCCTCTGATCCAGAGGTCCCGGGTTCGATCCACATGAGGAGTACAATATATTGTGCTTGGTTTGGTTGGTGGTAGGATTTTGTTTAAGTCTGCCTGGCTAGCTACCACCATCTTACTTAGCTCTGTAGCCATAATAACAATTCTTAAAAAAAAAATTGTATTCCGGCATTCAGAGGTAAAATAGCCAGTTCCTCAGTTTGTTGAGAATTCCGGGTGAAGTGCGCCTCCACCTTCGGCCTTATCTCAACTTGTTACCAGGTGAGATGAAGGCCAAGAGCTTCCCGGTCGTACAATAAAAAAAAACCGTAGGTACCGTATTGAGTGAATAACAAAAAATAAATAGACCAGTTTTAATGAAATTTCGAATACCCTCTCTCATTTTACAAGACCTGATGATCATCCTTTGCCCTTTTCATCTTAGAAACCACCCCTGATTAGGGCAAAATAAACTCATTTTGAAATCAGTCTCAAACACAAACAATAAAATTATAAGGTTATATGATATTTCATGTTTTCACATATTTTCAAGACTTTTATCTTATTTACCCCTTTTGCAACCTTTAATGTAAATACAGGGGTGGTTTAAACAAATCAAAAGAAAGTTAATTGTGCAGTCAACCCCCGTTAACAGCCTATCCTACAAGACATACCAAGCGTTTACATCCCCAATAAAAAAAAATATATATATTTTATAAATGTGCATTCGATACTCTTTCAAATGACACCCATAGATTGTCCCAAGATAGACCCAAGATTTTTGGCTTACGCCAAAAATCTTCTCGTCTCACTAATACCCCTATTTCTCAAAAACTACCCTTGTGTCAAAATCCTCGTACCGATGTATGAGTATTAATATAATTTCTGCATGTTAAAAGTTTTGTATTGATCGGATCAGCCATTCAAAAGACATGGGTGAAAAGTTGTATATCTTTTCTCCCCAATATCTCAAAAACTACGCCTCTTATCAAAATTCCACCGCGCCAATCAAGTTATATTTACGTTATCTCTGTTCGGTTTAAATTTCATTAATATCGGATAATCCGTTCGATAGTTATGTCGTCACAAACATTGCCACACATACATTTACCATACAGTGCCGGATTTTCGAATTTAACTCAGAGATCTCGTTCGCTTCGCTCACTCGATCAATTAAAATATGCCCTCATATAAATTACATATAGCCTTACACTCCAAGCGAATGAATAGTTGAAAGGCTTTTCCTCCCCCCGGAGGATACAATAAAATGTTTTAGTATAACAATACGAGTATTATATAGTTTTTAGACTTTTCAAGGTTCTTATTTAAAAAAATGCAGTCGGTTTTTCGTTTTTGCAACTTTCATCATGTTTGGAATTATGGAAATCGTCCTTACTCATTGAAACTTCGATGTTATTATTTTGATTTATATATCAACTTGCCATAGAAATTCTTCCAGATAGAAAGATATACATTTATTTGACAAAGAAGATGCAAAATAAAAGACAGAAACATTAAAAAAACATGCTCTGTGCCAACTCTGTCAAATAGGTGATGAATGACATCAAGGTCTTGATACGTAATTAAAGTAGACGAAAAAAATATAAATACATACAAGGTACATTGAAAAGAGATAATTTGATATAAATTATTACAGAAATAATAAATAAGTCAGCTATTTTCATACAATTAAATGAAAAAACAGATTTTGATTCATGAAATGATAAAACAGATTTATTTTGAGATCTGGTTCTTGTTAAAAGGCTTTCAAATGAATATTTTTCGATTACTATCTAACGTATTTGTGTGATTTTATTTCTTGCAGAACCCTAACAGCCAAAGCGAGTAGGGTGCGCACAATGCCAGCTCCTGCCAGGTGCTATGCGCTATGCGTTTGGAGCACAAAAGATTTAGTTGACTTTATTTTATTTGTGATTCTACTGCGCGAGAGTTTATGGACTTCAATGGGAAAATAAATAATACGAGTATTTATAAATCTATCCCATAGACTCGCGTATCGATTTTATATTGCCAATCGCCTCTTTAGATTTATGTTTGTTTGTAGGTTCCTTCTCTGTAAATGAACGTTGCATTGCAATATTGGTATTTGGAACTCAGGTATCATTTTTCTATTAGGCACAATTCTAACAAAAATTTATACTATGGAAACTGTAATAAGGTAGTATTTTTAGAGTTAATATTTTCAAACACGATTTCGAAATTGTTCGTGATATAAATACTGAAACATCATCAATAACCATTAATATTTAATTTATATAAATATTATTTTTAATATTGAAATATTAAAAATATAATAAATACTACTAATGAAATTCTGGAGTATTATTTTGTAAGGCCCAGACACTTTTTTAGATATTTCAAGAAAATTCTAACTAGAAAAGTATCTGAATTATCAAAAATAATCTTTCTTCAGGATGACTGTTTTTGGCTTAAACTATGTTTTTAGACTTTTGACAAATAAAACGATAGCCCAAGGCAGACGTAAGCTTTTGAGTAAGCTTCCAAGACTTTTGACGAAAATAATAAATATTGAAAGGCAGCTTATTACCAAAGACCCTATGTCAGAAAGCAGTATTCGTCGATACTTTTCGTCAGTGATAAAAAACGTAAATCCGCTCAGTACCCCACTTAAAACCAACACCGCTACCCTCAAACCGTGTTTTGGGAGCAAAAATCCATTTTTTGATAAAATTCGTATGAATAGAATGCATTGTAATAGTGCATCGGCGCATTTCGGCAGATGGGCTACCCCACGATAAGGGTAAACGGTTTGACACCACGCCAATCGGTCAAACTGGTAAATAATTCTGGTGAATCACTCGCTTATTGTTGTGGCTTCAAAGCCAGGAAGTCGCGGCATAGAATATGCGCCACTCTCTATCCTACCTTGGATGTCGTATAAGGCGACGGAATTGCGAGTGACTAAAGAGATCGACAGCATTATCGGTATTTCAACCTGGACTTGGCAGTTCTCTTATCGGAAGAACTAATGATTGCAATACATCTTGTAGACTTATTAGAATCAGATGTCCATATATCTGCGGTGGCTATATACTGTATATAGCCACATGTATTCCACAATTATTTACCTATTATTTGAAAAAAAAAAACTTATTATTATTAAAATTAAAACACAATACTGTAACAAGCCTCATAGCACAGTTGGTAGTAGCTCTGCCTTCTGCTCTATAGGTTGTGGGTTAAATTCCCACCCAGGCCAAACATTTGTGTGATGAATATAGTGTTATGTTTTTTCTGTGTTTGGTTTTGTTTATGGTAAGTACTTATGTATTTACAAAAAAAAAGTATCTAAGTACTTATTTAAGTATTCTATCCGTAATCTAGTTCCCATATTACAAGCTACGCTTAATTTGGGGCTAGATGGTGATGTGTGAAATTAATTTCCTGTCATATAAATTTACTTATTTGCTGTCCGTTTTTCCGTTTCTTTGGTTCAAAATTCGTAACCCAATTTTCAAGCACTTTTTTAAAAGTATTACAATCTATATTTAGCATCGCCATGTTTCATTATAATACCCATATTGCTGTAACAACATTATAATACCCATATTGCTGTAACAAAACATTTTATTGTATTCTCTCCCACTATTTAGAGGAAGCAACAACATCCCACATGTCGAAATCCATCAAGCCATCTTATAGGCTGAAGAACATCACAATACAATAAAATAGACGTACTCTCGAAAAACATCACCCTCCATCTGAGGCAGTCGGACAAAAACATTACTCTCCTTCATAAGCAGTAGGGTAAAAATAAACCTTGTCCCCATCTATTTATTGATATTGAGGGATTACCAATTACGCCTGAAAGCCGTGAAATTAGCTTGCTATTGGATTCGACATGCGTAGGAGTGTGGTGGGATTAATTTTACTCTGAGACTTCATTTAATGCATATTAAGGATGAAACCATTAAACAACATGCGCAGTTTCGTATTTATTTAAATTGTAACCATTTTTATACATTTTTACATGACTTTGTTTAAGTCCGCCTGGCTAGCTACCACCATCTTGCCTAATTCTGTCGCCATAACAACAATTCTAAAATTGTTGTGTTCCGGCATTCAGAGGTAAGATAGTCAGTTCCTCAGTTTGTTGAGGATTCCGGGTGAAGTGCGCCTCCACCTTCGGCTTTATCTCAACTTGTTACCAGGCGAGATGAAGGCCAAGCGCTCCCCCGTCGTACAATAATAAAAAAATACTAATGTCGAATTGCATAAACTTTGTCATTGAGTACTGGCAGATTTGTTTGTAAGATTTTAAGGTTCTGTACCCATAGAGTGCTAACGAGACTCTATACTAAGCCTCATAGGACTGTTACAAACGGTCAATAGGTAACTCAACTCGTTCGTTTAAGTTCCAGACCAGTACTAGACAGAAGCGTGCCCAATTCCCGGAATGACTCCCCAAGACATTGTAATCAAATAATGATGTAATTATATTGCCGATGTTGTAATGTTTTTGTTCCAAATTTAAATTAACACTTTTTTTAGCGACAAGTGTTATGTTCCAATAAACACTTTAATACACTCGTGAGCAAAAAAATCGACTCGGACGCACTATTCTATTTCTGATTTTAACATATCAAAGCTGTTAGTTTTAGCTTTAAAATGAGTGGTCTACGTTGTTGTTTAAACATTTATTTGGTAAAGAAAAAATATTATTGTACAATGGGGAACCGTTTTGTCTTCATATCACAAAACCGAAAGTGGAAGCGTACCTCACCCGAAATCCTCAACAGTCCAAGGAACTGACTATATTAGGTACCTCTAAATGCCGGAACATAACAACTTAGGATTGTTGCTATGGCGACAGGCTCAGGTAAGTGGTAGCCAGCCAGGTAGACTTAACAAAGTCCAACCACCCACCAAACCAAGCACAATATACTCCCATCCCAATGGCTACTATCATCTTAACCATGTGACAGCTGCTGGGGTATATGGTAACCCACTAATTTGCCACCAATCTGGGTATCATAACGCAATCAGATAAACACATGCAGACGCTGAGCAACACATTGCTGGTACTAAGCACGTGCAAGACACGCTCTCACACTTACCGGCACGTGCGTCCGTGCTGCTGTTTACCCGATATTTAATACAGTACTAACTAGTAAAGTACCGACTACGTATCTACCTACCTATTATGTAGGCATAATATGTTGATTATTATCACTCAAGTAATTTCGGGATCAGCGGTGAATTTTAGGAGATTTGAGTAGCAGTAGACATAGGTTGATGATGATGACGATGACGACTCATTTTTTTTTAATAATGATGGGTTAGCTCTTGACCTGTAGTTTAACTATAGGCCAGAGCAAGAATAAGGTCTACAAAGGAGCTAGTTTCCTAGAAAGCACTGGGTTTCCCTCGTAACGATGGGTCACGGCAAACTATTTGTTACACCAATGTTGTGAATATTCAGCCGTAACTGCAAGCAAAAGCCAGGGATTCCATTACGCAGGGACCACTAAGAGATAGCTCACGCCTACCCCTCAACAAAGAAGATTATTGAATGAAATATACACATACAGTTTAAATATACAGTTTGAAAATAAGGAGAGAGAAAGTGATATTTTCATAACATAACCTATCTAAGTTTAAGTGTTTGGGTGTAGTATTCTATGACAAGTATGTATTTCCAAAAAAAAGTATTTAAGTATTATTTTCTAAATCTTGTTCCCATATTTTGTAGTTTTGCTTAGTTTAGGCCTAGATGACGCTGTGTGAAATTAATGTACTGTAATTTTATAGTTATTAGTATTAAGTTTTATCTTTGATATGAAAATAACAGCGTGCGTATTTAAGCATTTAGAATAAATTACCGATAGACTAATACAAAGGTTAACCGTTTTTTTATAATATTTGCCGTGTAACCCTGAAAATAATTTGTACCCGTGAGAATAATTTCAAGTTCAACATTGAAGAGGTTCAAAGTACCAAATAAGCTAGCTCATGTTTATAATCCGTGCCTAAACCGACACTTGAGTTTCCAAAAAACCGATTGTTGTCTCTTTTTGGTGTCGAAATGACACGCCCGGACTCAAGTGGGATCATAATGACACAATGATCATAAAGTATTTAGCATTGCAGGGTTAATTTGTGTCATGCGAAATGTGTGTGAATATTGTGGTGGTTTTGAATAGATTTGCCTAGTGAGTTTTGATATACAACAGGGATATATTTTTTAATACTGTTTTTGTTTTCTAGTGCTCTACTTATTATAATAGATACCGTGAGATAATTTCGTGTGAACTAACTTTACGCATTATGAATTAAGAAAAATAAGAATGAAAAAGTTATTACTTGACACATATTTAGAAAGCATATACAAACTTGAAAGTACATAGGTGAGACAACACAATAGCTAGAAAGAGAGACAAAATGTAATAAAAATATATACACAATAAACATATTACTATATAAAGAACTATTTTTATTTTTATACAACCAGGACACGGAACAAGCAAGTATTTTAAGTGCATTTATTGCCTATAACAATGCCTTTCTGCGTAGATTACATCCACAAAGAACATAGCCTACACAGCACTGTACTGACGTGCCTGTGATTTCACCGGCGACCATGCTTTTCAAACCAGAACACAACAATGCTGCTTGTATGTTTCGGTTTGAAGCTGCTCGACAACTGCTGCTTAACATTTGCATAATACATGCCATTTGATTATAGAACTATTACAGGGCATTAATTTTACACAGCGCCATCTAGCCCCAAACTAATCATAGCTTGTGATATGGGAACTAGATTACGGATATAATACTATATAGAGTTGTTATAATCTTTATTTAAAAAAAAACATTGTTATGATTATAAAAAAATGTGTACATTTAAACTAACTATGTACACAAAGGAAGCAGTCGAATTTTTGGTTCACATAACATCTTGCTTACCTATATGAAATATCATTTTTTTATTGTACCACGGGTAAGCACTTGGCCTTCATCTCACCTGGTGACAAGTTGAGATAAAGCCGAAAGTATAGGCGCACTTCCTCAACAAACTCAAGAACTGGCTATCTTACCTCTAAATGCCGGTTTTTTTTTTAGAATTGTGATTATGGCGATAGATTTAGGTAAGATGGTGGTAGCCAGACTTAAATAAAATCTTACCACTTTCAGATATTGTATCAACTTTTTGTGCACCAGTAAGGTGTGATAAGTAATATATTTGTATTTGTTATCCTATGAGCAATTGGTGATATAATTTGCACACGTGACTAGCACGTGTCCACACAATCCCTACAGCACGTCCCTTCGGCTATACTAGGCTTATTTTAACTAAGTTCCACTTGTAAAGATGTGCCTAAATTAGATAAGTATCTTCATGCCAACTGTTTGTAGCTTTAAACATAAAACACACGAACAATATGGTAGAAAGCTCTTTAAGGGTTAAGCTTGCCTCTGTACATATGTTTTCCTATGACATGTTAAATGTAAAATCATATTTATGTCTACCATACCTATGTACGAATATTGATGGTAATACCTGATTGCTACGATTATTTACTTTGAATAATGTTTTTTTTTTTAAGAATTGTAGGTTAAATTTTGACCTCTCGGCTTGATTAGCGCTAGGCCAGAGCCAGAATGAGGTCTACGATGGATCGAGTTTTTCCAGAAGGCACTAACTCTTCCGCGTCGACAGACACAGCGTTTGGAGATGGACTTCGGCTATGGTCGCTTGCTAGGTAGACCTTCACACGTCCTACCACCAGTGTGTGATCAATTAGCCGTAACCACTATTAAAAGCCGTGTAGAAATGTTTTTTTTTAATAATGAGTTGCATAATCTCACAAATGTTTCAACGCAGTTGCATTTTACGCGATCAAGGTAATTTACATACAAATTTTAAATAAATAATAAAAAAATACAATTAAACTATGTACAAAGGAATCGGTGATTACCTAAGAATGAAAAAATGAAATGAAATGAAAATGAAATGAACATTTATTTGGTAATAACAAACATTACAGTAACACATTTAAATTAAACAAAGAAGTGATATTCCTGGTAATACAATTAATCCTTGATGGTGACATTGGTACCCAAACTAGGACAACCTGTGTGATGGCGTACCAAGACAAAAAACAAATTTGTACAAAAAAGCACAAATGGCCAATAGGTAACTCACCAGACGGAAGCATGCCCAAGTCATTGGCTGCAATTTTATGTAAATAAAAACAGTTATATAAGTGTAAAGTGTTTTAAGAGTAGTAGAAGCCCCTAATAGTGAATTACTACCACCATACTTATTTCATCCGCCAAGCAGCATTGCTATGTTTCGGTTTGAAGGGTATGGTTGCCGGTGAAATTACGGGTACGTGAGGCTTGCTTAACACCTTTATGCCTCAAGTTGACGGGCGCAATGCAGTGCCGTGTAGGCTATGTTCTTTGTGGATGTGACCTATGTAGTAAGGCTTTGTCATAGGCAAGAGTACACTTAACACCAGGTGCGCTACTTGCTTGTCCCGTCTCCTAGTAGTATAAAAAAAAAAGTGGCAACAGCTAACAACTTATGACTATAAGCCTCGCGAATTAGATCAAAGACGCACAACAAGTTTGGAGAGCTTGAAGTTTCTGATAAAATCCGGAATGAGGATATCCATTACAGAACCAAAATTACCGACATAACTCTCATAATTAGCAAGGCATGGGCAGGCCATTTTTTTTTTTATATAAAAATAAATATTACAGGACAATAATTTTACACAGCGCCATCTAGCCCCAAACTAAGCATAGCTTGTAATATAGGAACTAGATTACGGATATAATACTTAAATACTTTTTGTAAATACATACGTTCTATATGATACAACATTCAAACACAGAACAAACATCTATATTCATCATACAAATGTTGGTGGGTGGGAATCGAACCCACAGCCTACAGCGCAGAAGGCAGAGTTACTACCAACTGTAACTACAACCACCTATGAGGCTTGTAAGTTCGCTGAACTGATAACTGTTGGGGATTTCTCGCATGGCGACCGCGGATACACGCGAAACGAAATCGGTAACGCTGAGTTGATAAATGGAGGTCGCTTTGGCTCGCTATTTGTGGCGCTATTTTCGTAAACAATTATAGTGATGGTAAAAAATAAACCCTGCACATGTACCATAATCATCTTCCTTCACGTTATCCCATACTATATGTGAGGTCGGCACAACATGTCTTCAACTCCATGTTGTTAGAGTTTTGACTGAAATTCTGCTTGCCTGAGGTCAACCCTCCTTGAGAATATTCGGTTGTGTTTGATGAGGGGATAAGGATTAGGTAAATTTAGTAAATTTAGTGGATAAGGAGGGATGACAATATTAGGATATGAATAAGGTAGGATGAGGATACTAATGTCACGGGAGAATCGTGAGTGTGACAGTAGCAGCTAGAGCAGTCCGGGGTTGCGTAACCGGAATTATTCCGGTCAGCTTGGTAGCCACGACCTCTGAAAGCATTTTGGTTTTTAACCGATTTTAAAAATTGAGGAGTTTCTCAATTCGGTTTTTTTTTTTATTATTGTTACCTTAGAAATCCCTCATTTCTCAACCGATTAGAAAATATTTTTATTTTTGTTTGAAAGGATATTGCACCAAAATAGGGTGTTTTTATGTTTTTAGTGGTGAAGTCTACTTCATTTTTTTTCCAAAAATAGATCATAATAGTTTACTCTTGTCACTATCTGTTGTAGTGTTGAAATAATGAGACAAAAGTAGAGTAATATCAAAATTTAGAGGTTGTGGTTAGACCTCTGGAATCGGACAGATTTTGGTGATTCGCCCTCTGGACGCTGCAGATGTACCCTCGAGTGCAATAACGTAACCACTATTATTTTTATAAACAAACAGACAAAGATTCGGCTATTTTTCAATCAACTTCAAGTGTGCCAGTTTGAAGTGTACCAAATGTTACAGTAACTCCACCCTTATTTTACATCTGTCTCATAGCTCTTAAACCTATGGTTTAGAGTTGATTTTCCTACTGATATTCACCCAGGGTACACCAACTTCACTCATATATGATGGTCTTTATATGTATAAGGACAAGGTTGATTCTAAATAATCAACTCACAACAATTGCATCGTTGTATTCATGGTTGGTGTAAACAAAACAAGTGATCGAGTATCTTTCTAGTAGGTAATGAAACATTTGCGTTTGCGCAGGTTGATACCACTAAATACAGTGAATTTAGGTGAATTTTAATACGCGGTATCCAATGTATCAATCTTGCTTATGTACCGGCCAAGTGCTTGTGAACATGGTACTAAATCTTTTACTTTTTAGCTCATTGGGTGCTGTAAAACACTCACTGTGTGTTGCATAATAAGCGGTATGCGCTGCACCACCTATCTGTCTGTCAGTGGTCTGTACCTCATGAACCGTAATAGGTAAGCAGCTGAGACTTCAATGAGAGTTTTTCATTCATTTTCATTTTCATGATATTAAAAATACTACCATATTACCCACAGATCTTACCTAATTCTGTCGCCATTATAACAATTTTTAAAAAATTGTTGTGTTCCGGCATTTTATCTTGATAGCCCGTTCCTCAGATTGTTGAGGATTCCGGGTGAAGTGCGCCTCCACCTTCGGCCTTATCTCAAATTGTTACCAGGTGAGATGAAGCCATGCGCTTCCCCGTCGTACAAAAAAAAAGTGTGATTGTGAGAAGTGTGTTCTAACGAAACGTGATTCTGCTTGGCCGGAATCTTCTTCTTCTAAAAATATGTAACTCAAAGATTTGCATTTGTTTTGTTTCGGTTTAGTAATAACTCAAAGGTGCCTGACTGACTGACATAGTGATCTATCAACGCACAGCCCAAACCACTGGACGGATCGGACTGAAATTTGGCATGCAGGTAGATGTTATGACGTAGGCATCCGCTAAGAAAGTATAGGTTTTGTTGGTTAGACTTTTTTAAATTGGCTAAAGAAAATCTGAACGTTAATGGAGAAGTTGAATGTACTGTCGTTTTTATGTTTTGTAGGCCCTAATTTTTTACACACGCTAAACAAAAGTAAAGGCGCGTCGAAATCTTTTACGATAAACTTAAACATTTTGACAAACAAACTGAAAAGATAGGATCATAATGTTATCACGGCGAAAGTTTGTTTGGACTTTCGTTTGGATATTTTTATAATTATGCAATTTACAGATCCTTCCACCACCGATACGTCGATTTTTTTTTATAAAATCAATTTTTACATATTTAGAAGTGGTCCTAAATCACAATAAGCTTTTCATTAAACGCTTATGACATTTTGCTTTCCAAACACAAATACTGAAGGTTGTTTATTGGTAATAAGAACCATTTTCACTTGATTTTGTTACTACGATTAAAATACTGTCAGCTGGTTAGCTAATTTGTGGTGGTCCCAATTCATCTCTCGGTATTAAATGTGGAAAATGACAGATTGGATTCTATTAGTATAAGTATTTATGGTGTGCATTGATAGGGAACAAATATTTGGTTATGAGCTATTGTTCGCCTATGTGTATTGATTATGTGGTTTAAAGTTCTTTTACCATTTGTACACTATATATGATTACTATTTAAGAGTTATGATACTGCCTTTAGAAAAACTGCCTTTTTTTTTTCATTCACTTTTTACAAGTAAATGCGTGTTAATTTCGAACAAAAACTTTCCAAAACGAGAGTGTTTACGACTAATATTGACAAGCTTCACTGCTCAATTGATAGTAGCTCTACCTTTTTCACGTGGGGTTATTAATTCAATTGTATGTTTTTACAAAAAAAAAATATGTAAGTATTATAATAATCAAGTTCTTATATTACAAGCTCTGTTTAGATTGTGACCAGATGGCGCTGTGTAAAAATCATATGTCCTATATTTCATAAAAAAGACTAACAATAAAAAACTCATGGGTATGAATCTAACCTGTCGTGGGTTTGAATCTTAATCGTAAACTTTTCTCATTTGAAATGAAAAATCGATCGACTCTCTATTTACTAAGTATCCGTAATCTAGTGTCCTTATTACAAGCTTTGCTTAGTTTAGGATTAAATGCTGTTGTGTTAAATTAATGTCCTGTAATATTTTTTTATTTACTATCTTTCTACTTCGATCAAGCTACCAGCGTTTATTTTTCCCAGTCATTTACCACCCCAAAACCTTCAGAGAGAGTTTTATTTAATATATTTCTCAGCTCTCATTTTTATGAAAACCCCTCCACCGTAGCAATCATCCTTGCCTAGGCAAGCTTCGAGGTGACACATCGTAATCTTAAAACAAAAGAACGACTCAAAATGGTCTTTATTTTTATTAAATGAGTAGTTGATTGGTCCTTTAAATTTTAATACGACCAAACAAACACACATCAATTTTTAACCCAAATAAAAAACGCATAATGGAATCCGACAACTCAATCTCTCTAAAAAAGTAAACAGCGCAGTATTGGCTTAGCAAAGTAAACACTGCCCCCGGCGTCATACTATGAATTTAAAACAGGCCGATGCAAACAGACTGACAGACAATTAGCCCGAGGCGACCATTCGGACATTTGATATAGGACATGTGGGTTCAATTTGATTAGGTGGAGAAAAAATGAATGTGTTTTACATTTAAAAGTTCTATCTACACGTGTTTAAAAACTAATTTATACAGTGGTATATATTTACACCAGCCAAACCTAGTTTCTTGCCAGTATAGCTACCATACCACAGGCTGGTATCAACTAGAGACTGATTAGAAATAGAGTAGAGGTAAGCTCTCTCCAAATGTCAGGTCTTAGACCGCTTTCATTCACAACCACAACCTTGCCGCTGAACCAGCAATACTCGTAAATTATTATTACCGATCGGCATTAGGTGTTGGTCGAGGGGAATTTCCCCAAAATGCGAGGATTATAGCCGCTGCATGGTATTACTGCAGATTGTGGGGAGATACCGCTAACTATGACATTTATGGATTCCACTATTAATTTGAGGGATAACTTCTTTCTAGGCGGTCATCAATTATTTCTACAGAGAAACTGACTCATGACTGAAGGTTCACCGCTCATCACTACTCAGAGTGAGCATCTTATGAGGATAGGGCGATTGAAAAAGACTCTCGTTTCCGCACGTATTCCAAAAGTCCGCTAATGCATGAGCACCACTTATCCACTCATGCAGAGAAAATCTATCTTTGATTGGTTAAAATCTCTACATAATGAGGGATCTGCCCTTGAGCGGTTTTATAGAATACGGACCTTAGACTCTTAAGTGGTCAATTATGCGTAAGACATGTCCGGCTAGTGCGCCCGTCAACTTGAGGCATAAAGGTGCTTAACCCTTTAAAGCGAAACACAGCAATGCCGCTTGGCGGCTGAAATACTCTGCTACACTTAAAACTTGGAGCTTACCTTATTTATAAAAATAATATATAAAAAAAAACATTTAGGAACCAGTTTCCCCTCGCCACCAGCCAGGAATCAGTTCGTAACGGTGCATTCGGGTTCACGCCTATTACCACTCGCACTTGGACAATGTGCATAATATGACCTACCGGAACATTATTAATTACATAAACAGCGTTTGGTTTTTTAACTTATTTGCTTTGGTAAGCAGATAGCCAATGTGGTAGTCAATGAACCACATAATAGGTACTTAGTACCTAGATTAGACTAGGTTGGTTTAGACATAAAACAATTTAGGCTCGTTCAGGCCGGAATGTACCACCGATGGAGCACTGATTATTTGCATAGATGGCGGGGTGTACCACTGGTAGCCACATCACACTCGACTTTAGGGTATAAAAATAAAGGGCACTCCATACGTGGTTGGATGAAACATGATTTTTTATTTCAACTCTATCGTAAAATCAGTAATTCCTAAATAGTTCAAACTTGGTGTGATAATAGTCTGCATTTATGTGTATCAAATATTCTAAAAATAACTCCATAAGGAGCTCCGGCACCATTTGCAAATATAACAGGATGTTTTGCCTTGAAATGTGGGTCGGAACCCTCGGCGTGCGTGTCCTACTCGTACTTGGCAAGTTTATGCAAGAGTAATTTCCTGCTTACAATCGTAGTAAATCAATAAAGCGTGACCAAGCGCAGATTTGTTTGGTAATTACAATAATTTCACCCGCCACGCCACAAGTCCTACTGTGACAGTTGGGATGCCAGGTGCACACTTCCTGTGAGTCGTTAGTTTTATTCAACCCATATAGAAACATAATCCTCACATGTCCTCTTAAATCATGGATGACCTGTGAGTGAGTGACCTGCCTTCTATTTAGTCCAGTGAATCAGCATTGCAGAATGTTTTAAAATGGATTTCCCTATGACTTATTTATGATTCGGTGATTTCAGTACCACAGATTAGTTATGTTTTTATTGCAAGACAGGGAGGTATTTCATTTCATCTGATCAAGTTATGACAAGGCCGAAGGTGGAAGCGCACTTCACCCGGAATCCTCATCGAACTGAGGAACTGGGTATTTTACCTCTATATGCCGGAACACTACAATTTAAGAACTGTTCTTTTGGCGACAAATTAGGAGAGATGGTGGTAACGGACTTCAACAAAGTTTTACCACCAACCAAAGCAAGGAAAATATTGTGCTCCCCTGGGGATCGAACCTTTGGCTCTGACACCGGTGGGTGAAACACTAGACTACAGGCGGCTTCTCTTTCCAGCGAATCTGATTTGCAGAATGTTTTTAAATGGAATCTACTTACTCATTTACCTATGACTTATTTACGTTTCCGTAATTTCAGTAGGTACCACAGATTCGTTTCTTTCAGGTTTTTTATTCCGCTAGATTTCCTTTTATAAAATACTAGTGAAATAGTGGAATACGATCCAGTGGGAATTTCTTCTAATCCTTTGTTAGTGCGCCCTACACTACAAAGAAGCTATGAAATGTTATGTCTCTAGAAACCAAGAACCAAATTACAGGAATATTTGAGTTGTGTGTTGATTCTCAGTCAGTCAGTCAGTTACACCGTTTAGTCAATAGTATTACAAGCTGCGTACAAATCAATACATAATTTATGACACCCGTATAATTGGGGCAAAAATAGACGTCTCTAACAATTGCCGTAACGAATTTCCAAAGCAAACATTTAGTTTACGTCGTTTTCGTAACTCGATATAAACGGGTGCCCCTATTATAGCACCATAAATCTTGAGCTATGATTTTGAGCCCTAAGCCTTGCTGTGAGAGTAGAAAATAGCTTGCTTTGTATTTGACTGGTAAAGTTTCAAAAGATCAGAACAATTGTAGTGCGTTTGGGGTGCACAGAAGCATTCACAAGTTTTCGCTCTTTAGTCGGTATTGTTCTCATTTGATTTATATTCATGGACTTTATTATTATTAACTGCTGGTAAATCATGCGTGCAATCCGCTCTCTCTG
Source organism: Venusia cambrica (assembly GCA_951394065.1). Lineage (NCBI taxonomy): Eukaryota > Metazoa > Arthropoda > Insecta > Lepidoptera > Geometridae > Venusia > Venusia cambrica. The sequence continues at coordinate 4,398,559 of OX596036.1, forward strand.
TTTATTGAAGTTAAATAATTATGCTTTGGACCATAAAGTGGTTTGTCTTTATTTGGGTAGAAAGCGGTGACTTTATAAAAGTAAAGTAAAATACGATAAGGAAATAAAATAAGCTTAAAAAATATGAAAATATTTATTATTTTACCTTATGTAAATATAGACTAGATTGAACAACTTATTCCTATAGGACTAGTAAATCTAAAAATATATATGTTGAAATTTTGAAACAGATTAAATACTGTACTATTATCTAATGTTCTTTTGGTCCCTTTGATCCCACCCTCTCATATTGTCTTTGGCTTTATATAATTCAAGACATCTTATCGTAAAAAATATCTTTGTACAAGATAAAAACATTATATCTCAAATTTGAGCATTAACAGCTGTAGATCTGTTATAAAAATGCCTATAGTTCCTCTGGTCCTCATAATAATAGTTACTTGGGAAATAGCTGCTGGTGTCACAATTATTATAATACTGCATCTCATTGTATCCATACACGGAGCTGGTAAACTTTCCGTGGTTGGTGTAAGCCTCATTTTTGGGAAACTTCTTGGGCTTTTGAGCGACTTCGAAAGCATTCTTGAATATTTCGTAGTTTTTTTGGTTGAAGTATCCCTCGCTCTGCTTCGTTTCTATCATTGGTTGGGGATAACTGGGTTCATAAGGCTGGTAGTAATTATTTTGTTGGTTCATGTCTTCGGAGAAAGCGGAGGGATGCGTGAAGAACCCTGTGCCTGTGGTGGAAGCGATGCAATTCCCACCCTTGTTGTTCACAGACACTGTTACGTTGCCAACGTTGATCAACACTCCTTCGGAAGTCTGCATGAAGTTGGTGCCGTTTGGGAATGGTTTGCTGAACCCCTCGAAACTACGATAGCTGCCATCTTCATTGGGTTCTACTTTGTTGGGTAAAAATATATCTCTGAACGCGTCTTTAGGTGCTTTGTCCCCAGCGTTGGCATAGTTGTGTATCTTTTCGTAGTCTACACAATGTTCTGTTGGTATTTCATTATTTTCATTGATTTTGTCTAAAGATTCTAACGTTTGGCTTAGCGCGTATATGTAGTTGTGAGCAAATCTTAGCGTTTCGATTTTAGTAAGCTTTGTGTCTTCAGGAAATGTTGGTAGCACGCATCTCAGTCTGTCTAGGGCTTCGTTCAGCATGTGCATTCTATTTCTCTCTCTGTCGTTTGCTTTCATCCTTCTGTTTCGTTTTATCCTTATGATTTGCGATGGGCTCTTGCATCTTGTGACTCTGTTCTTTCCGTTGGCGTATTTTTTCTTAGGTTTATTAGGATCTTTGGTTTTCTTTTCCTTGACAGGTGTTGAAGTTGTCGCTGCGAATAAATTATCTTGAAAAGCTTCTATATCCTCGACTGGATGGTAGGCGGTATACTCGTCGCTGAAAAGTTTCCTTCTGACGTTTTCTTTCTTCGGGGTGAGGCATATTCCCAGGTCTGAGGTGTCGTGCTTGGGAGGGGTGCTAGTGGTAGGAGTACTCTGTTCAGCGTAGGACCGATCTATTCCCGAATCGTTGCTGCAGATACTTTCGTTAAAGTCACAGTAGTCGTCGAAGCTTGTACTAAACATGGTTACCTGTAAATAAATATAAATATTACAGGACATCTATTTACACAGCGCCATCTAGGAACTAGATTACGGATAGAATACTTAAATACTTTGTAAATACATACATACTATGTGATACAACACCCAAACACAGAACAAACATCTATATTCATCACACAAATGTTTGTCCTGGGTGGCAATCGAACCCACAGCCTACAGCGCAGAAGGCAAAGTTACTACCAACTGAGCTATGAGGCTTGTAACAATTGTAACAATAACAAATACTTATATGTAATTCATCATAAGTCATCACGCTGGTTAAAATAACCCGACGGTTGAGGATTCCGACCCACATTTCAAGGCAAAAATCTTATATCTTGTATGTGGTAAAAACAAAAGAGGCATTATACATAACATTGCAGTGGAAGCCGCGGTATAAGAATCGACCACTCTAGCTCAGTAAATGGATGTCATAAAAGCCGACTAAGGGATCTCACCAGAAGAAGGGCAGCAGCTTCGTTCTGTTTATTGTGTACACATTTACTACGATCACTAATCCGCCTTTCAAAGCTTTGGAGGAGGCTCTGTCCAGCAGTGGACATAAATGGGATGTTGATGATGATGATACATAATATATATCATCACATTTATTTATTTTTTTGTATTTTAAGTAGCGGCAATAGAAATACACACTGTGAAAGTTTCAACTATCTACCTATAAGGGCTCATGAGATACAGCCCGCTGACAGACAGATGGACGGACAGCGGAAGCTTTTGATCTCCAATAAAATTAGTAAAGGCACGTGAATTCATATTTTTTGAATGTAGAAGTATAGTCCTCTCTGATATACCTATATCAGAGTGGAATATACCTCTATATTCTCTTAGTTATGTGAAACTTGGGAAAAACTATTGAATTGAGATCAAATGGGTTACTAGGAAAGTTGCAAGTTAAGCTACCCTCATATTTATTTAGCAATCAATTCCACAAAGGCAGGTGACCCGACGATCGCGTGACCAATGTGTTACAAAAAGTCAGTTGAGCTCTATCACTTCCTACTTCCGGCCCCAGATTTCCGATCGAGGGTGGGTTTGTTAATTTTTAGTCAAGTGTTTGTTAGTTGTGACAGTAATGCTACCATTTGCTATGCAGTACGCAAGAAGATCAAACTGAAATAGCGTCCATTCTTGGTAATTAACTATATGAGTGTATTGTGTATGGGCGTTGCGCTGACACTTTTAATTGAAAATGCAGGGGCCATTCGTTTATTTTCCCCGCTAAATATTATAAGGCCTGCTGAGTACGCAAATTTAATTGTTGATATCATATGGACTAAATATATTTTGGTCCATGTTGATACATAGCAGTGATATTAAATAAACGCGCGTTATGTACTTGTCAAAATGATTGATATTTCTATGGTTTATCAGATTGTATTTAGTTTTGAAACACATTGTGTAATACATTGTAATAGTACGAATACTGTGAACGTCCCACCTTTTTGATAACCGACGTACAATATTCATTATTTGACAAGCCTCATAGCTCAGTTGGTAGTAACTCTGCCTTCTGCGCTGTAGGCTGTGGGTTCGATTCCCACCCAGGGCAATCATTTGTGTGATGAATATAGATGTTTGTTCTGTGTTTGGGTGTTGTATTATATATAAGTATGTATTTACAAAAAAAAAAAGTATTTAAGTAGTGTATCCGTAATCTAGTTCCCATATTACAAGCTATGCTTAGTTTGGGACTAGATGGCGCTGTGTGAAATTAGTGTCTTGTAATATTTTTTATTTTTTTTATTTTTATATTTCAACGAAGTAGGTAACATTTAGGAATAAAGAAACAATTTGTTCAGAATAAACTACAAGGGAAGCAGTCGGACTACTTATAGACCGTTTCAAACGGTCTATAAGTAATTCAGTGGTCATCCAAACCAGTACACAGAAGCGTGCCCAGGAGGCTTCACCTGCAGATTTTATATTTTTGCTATCAATTTATTGGGTGGTACAAACCAAAACTTATCATTTTAGAATGAAACCAGTTTGGTTACCAAAGGACCATTACAAACGGTCTTTAGCTGATTCAGACCATTTCCAGGCGGAAGCGTACCAAAGTCTGTATTAACAAATGTTTTTATGACACAAAAATATAAACCCGCGACGGGACTCGAACCCGCATCTTTTCCAAACGCCGGAAACGCTCTAACCAACTGAATCACGAGCGTCCTGACGCAGATTCCGAATGTTTGCGACAAATTGATACTCAGCTTGAGCGCTGACATTTGTACACTTTGTGACCAAGTGCGATCACTTGAAATACAAAAACTGGCTGCATTGTTGTTACCTACAACTACATATTTTATATTTTTTCTATGAACTTATTTAGTCGTACAAGCCAAAAGCTATCCACTTACAAGGGAAGCAGTCAAGTTACCAAAGGACCATTACACAATCTTTAGCTGATTCAATGGTTTGAACAAGCTAAAGACCGTTTGTAATGGTAAATAGATAGCTATCGGCTTGTGCTGACAGTGTCTTGGGTACGCTCCCCAAGACACTGTATGTATTGTTGCACCTACACAACAAAAATTAAACCTAAATGATTAGAAGACAAAGCGTACTATACGATTGATGAGTTTTTGAATGACACATTTTAATAATTTATGAGGACTTATTTAATTATTTTAAATTTACCCTGCTCTTTGACATGTACCTTTTTTTTATATTTCTATTTTTATTTCTAGTAATTAAGTGATGTTTGTAAGCCGTAATGGGTTTGCTCTTTAGTTCTACAAACAATAAATTCATTTATCATTTTACATATGTATATTTTATATTTTGCTATGAATTCCTTGGGTGGTTAAGTCAGAAGTTAAGTATAATTGCTGACCACCTGTGATCGCGCCACAGCACGCGTCACGCACGCGGATAGCCCGAGGGTGGTAGCTTGAAGCCACCGACGCGTGTCCAGTAGACTCATTTCATGACGTTCTAATGTTTTCGATTGTTTTACCTTTACTGGAATTGAATAGGTCGTTAATGGGATTATTTGAGGTGCTTTCAGTTTTACCCTCGCACGCTTCGAAGTAACGCTGATTTTGGTTCTCCAATACAATATAAATATTTGCGGAATTTATTCACCAATCCACTGGAATTTAGTGCTTCTAGTTCCACAAGAACTTTTCTGTTCTATTTAGAAACAAAAACGATAGGCCACAAAAACTAAACATATCTTCTAAACCGTAGTACGGTCTCTTTATAAAAATCATCCCAATTTAAGTATGTTATTGCCCGAATGCCTCAGAAGGAGGGTAATGATTTTCGATAGTATGTATGACAAAGACGAAGTCATTATGAAGATGTTTCTTTTTTCTTAAGATATTTTAGGATCTAACTAAAACCCAAACCAAGCATAGCTTGTAATATGGGAACTAGATTACGGATAGAATACTAAAATAGGTACTTTTATTGTTAATAGATACTTGTCATACAATACAACACCCAAACACAGAACAAAAATCTGTATTCCTCACACAAATGTTTTTCCAGGGAAGGAATAACTCAGTAACTCTGCCTTCTGCGCTGTAGACTACAGCACAGAAGGCCGAGTTACCACCAACTGAGCTATGAGGCTTGTTAAATAACATTATATGTAATTACATCATAAACACTTAATATCTTAAACATTTATTATAACCTAACTACATAATGGGCAGTTTGTTAACATTGAGAAATCACCATTTAACTGACAACTAGTATAGCAACATACGCCATTTATACAGCCGTGGCGGTCGCGGTCTTTTTAATATATTTCATAAAAATAGTATAGGTATTTTGCCGCGGGAATTGAATGATATTTTGTGTAGCCAAAGCGTTGTTTTTAAATCAAATAAGAATTGACCCCTCCAACTTGGCCCACGGATATCTTAAAAGCCAACTAAGGGATCTCACCAGAAGAAGGGCAGCAGCTTCCTTCTCTGTATTATCTATACCTTTACTGCGATCACCAATACGCCTGCCAAGCGTGGTGATTATGGCTAAACCCTCCAGCTTTGGAGGAGTTTCTGTCCAGCAGTGGACACGAATGGACTGTTGATGTGATCTATGTATGTATACATGTCTATTTCGCACGCTCACAGAAACATTGATGAGTTTAGTATAAGTGATGTACACAGTGTTAATGCTTGAAATTTAATAAACTTGATATTACCTAGGTATCGCGTAGGAAAAGTAAATCAAATCATTCATTCTTTGTAAACTGTGTACGATTTTACAGTAAGCTTCCTGAAAGCGCCACCAAACTCACTGCTCGTAAATTCAAAAAGTATATATCAAGATTATTCTAATTATAAGTGCCTACTACAAATAAGTGACTATATCGACGATAAGAACGCGTGGCCCGATGTTGCTTTACCAGTTGACAGCTAAATGGTGATTTCTCAATGTTAACAAACTGCCCATTAGGTAGTTAGGAAATAATCAATTTTTGAGATAGTATCAATTATTTAGGTTTATGGTGTACCTACTTATAATGTTATTTAAAAATGGGCATACCTAAATGTTGAAAATGATCATGAACAAATTAACAAGCCAGAGTTTCTCGCCTTTCTCCTTGTGCTGGTCGCAATTCCGAACAGGCGGTAGATTTGACGTTTCAAAAATTAAATGATCCTAAAAAAAATTATGTATAAAAACATTTTTTATTTGACTTAGACTTCGTTTTAACGCTCTGCAACCTGTACGGCGTTATGTATTTTGGCAGTAAGGTGTCGTTTGGTACCTTATGTGTTATGAGAGGTTCTGTAAGAACAGTAGACCTCGCGACCATGCAATAACTGATACTTTCATCTTTCTCTTTTCCTTTTATACTTTTGAGCAGTCTGAGGAGATCGAACCTATGGATTTTTCTTGCAAAAGCGAAGAGGACTGCGTAGTCTGGTTAGCAAACGTAGGTATACATTTTCCGAAAAAAATCACATACATCCTTCATTTTGAACCTACAGTAAACTTCCCCCTTTTCCCCCTTCACTCACCATTTTTTTTTTCACAACCTTTGTGTAGAATTTAAACTTTATTGTGTCTTTCCAATTTAATTGAACTCCGTTGCTAAACAACGCTACAGTAAACTTCCCCCTCCCCCCCCCCTATTTTCCTCCTAATCAAAAATCGCGATCGACTGTAAAATTTTGATAAATCAAGGAACTTGTGTGCCAATTTTCATCAAAATCATAGTGATCTATCAACGCACAGCCCAAACCACTGGACGGATCGGGCTGAAATTTGGCATGCAGGTAGATGTTATGACGTAGGCATCCGCTAAGAAAGGATTTCGATTAATTCTACCCCCAAGAGGATAAAATAGGGGATGAAAGCTTGTATGAAACTTTGTCAATTTTAAACCGATCGGGATGAGACTTTACATGCATAAAGCTACTATGACGTAGGCATCCCCTAAGAAAGGATTTTGAGATTTTGCATTTGTTTTGTTTGGGTTTAGTAGTTTTGGTTATGCTTTGTATTTGGAATTTGTTTATGTTTTGGTTATAGACTCTGCTTTGTATTTGGCATTTGTTTTGTTTTCGTTTGGTTTAATTATAGGTTTTTTCGGTTAGACTTTTTTAAAATGGTTAAAGAAAATCTGAACGTTAATGGAGAAGTTGAAGAATGTACTGTCGTTTTTAAGTTTTGTAGGCCCTAATTTTATACACACGCTAAACAAAAGTAAAGCCGTAAAAATTATACCTAATTAATAAAAGCTTTAATTAACAAAAGCTAGTCTTAAATAAGTCTGTCGCCATATCAACAATTCTTAATTGTTGTGTTCCGGCATTTAGAGGTAAAATAGCCAGTTCCTCAGATTGTTGCTCTTGTCTCTTAATAGCAAGAACAATTTTGGTTTTTGTTTCTAGTCTATTCCTTAGGTAGACCGAACATTACCGAAAAAGAAATGAGGGATTGTATAAACGAGGCCATGCGTGTGAAAGGAGTGGCCTTTGAAATGACGGCTGATATAAGTCAATGAAAGAGAAGAGCATGTTTTTCCGACCCTGCCTAGTGCTGGGACAGTAAGATGATGATGACTCTAGTCACTAATCATTATAGTTATACACTTTTTTTTCAACATTATAACCCACCGATTTCAGATCCAGAGGTCCCGGGTTCGATCCCCCATGGGGAGTACAATATATTGAGCTTGGTTTGGTTACCACCATCTTACCTAATTCTGTCGCCATAAAAACAATTCTAAACTTGTTGTGTACCATTTAGAGGTAAGAAAGCCAGCTCCTCAGTTTGTTGAGGATTCCGGGTGAAGTGCGCCTCCACCTTCGGCATTATCTCAACTTGTAACCAGGTGAGATGCAGGCCAAACGCTTCTCCGTCGTAGAATAAAAAAAAAACACATGTGCAATAAAAATCGAATAAAATACAAACCTGAATCACTGCCGCGTTACGCAATCACACACAATCTCATTTATTTAAAGTCCTAACTACTACACAGCACTACATACACAAACAAACAAATTATTCAAAAACGACTATAAAAAATGTGCTAATTAATTATATTTATGACTAGTATGATATGTGTGCTGCGCTTGAGCGCATGAGCTATACTATGCTATCTATGGCGATGGAAGTACCTTCATCCCCCTTTGTAAGTTCAACGGTATGGGTGGGATGGCCTATAGAGGCCACGCCTTTCTCTTGATTCCTTTGTTTTCATTCTTTCTCAGTTCAAAGTAGTAGGTATTGCAGTGTGTTGCGTTGTAAACGTGCCGGATAGGTTTATATCACAGCCAAAATGGTACTGTTGGTGTAATACTGTTCGGTGGGCTTCTGCCTTAAGGGCTTTAAGACTTTTTTTTTATCAGTTAATTTCCAGTAGTGTACTGTTACGGGCTGCAGCCGATGAAATGATGATGATGATGATGTAATTCAATAGCATTGGCATAGGCTTTTTAAGTAAGTCTCTTTTCCCACGCCTACGCATACAAAACGTCTACGTTGTAAACTACGGTGGTAGAGTCTACGAAGAAGCTACGCAACCTTTACGAAGTTTGAGTTTCGGCCAAGTACTAGCTTGAAGACCTGAAGCCAAACCTCAACCTCTAGAAGCATTCTTGTTTTGATATTACGTTACTTTTGTCTCTCTACATTGTGCAGATAGTGACAAAAGTAAAGTAAGTCGTAGTTACTTTAGATTGAGCGTCGTGTTGCTAGGCTTATAGGTGATAATTCGCTTGTTGAGACCAATTAACGAGTCTAGAGAAACACAATCGGCAGTATGTCAAGCTATCTGTGTTCTATAAATTTGACTTTAGCGAGAGTGCGACAGTATAATTGACCTAATACAATCCTTTTTCCCCCTTTCCATCACCTGACTAGACGTAAGACAGATTACATCGATTTGCCTCTACCTTTTGTAATTCATAAATAAATAAATATTACAGGACATTAATTTTACACAGCGCCATCTAACCCCAAACTAAGCATATCTTGAATATGGGAACTAGATTACGGATGGAATACTTAAAGACTATTTGTAAATACATACGTACTAGATACAACACCCAAACACAGTACAAACATCTATATTCATCACACAAATGTTTGTCCTGCGTGGGAATCAAACCCACAGCCTACAGCGCAGAAGGCTACCAACTGAGCTATGAGGCTTGTTGGAATGAAACTTTGTTAATCTTTCTGCACCAGCACAAGCTTGGGATCTTAAAGTCAAAAGTGAAATAGGTTCCTTTTAGACAAGTGTACTCAATCAGTCAAACTCTTTATAAAAAAAGATAAAAATTATTGTCAGCTGCTGTATGTACTAACCTTGCCCTGCACGGTATAATTTTATTTAATGGTTTAATAGCGCATGCAATCTGTGCCATTTTTTATGTCAACCCTTTTAACTGTATCGATTTGCTATAAATTACATCAATATTTGATCAGACACGCCGATGAGGCATGATATTTTGGATTGGGACTCGCTTAAAAAAGCTCATAAAAAATATTTTCATTAGGTAAAAATACAAAAAGTCCTTTTTCTTACTTTTATATTATTCATTCGGTAGGTACACTAATCAAATAGGTATATTATCTGAATGGGTAATTTTTGTTTTCTGTCGGTTATGTAATTCATTTCGATAATCATATCGTAAATTAAGTACTAGACTACTAAATTGAGTCAGTCACCTACTTAATCTTTGAAGAAGAATTTAGATAATAATAATAAATAATATATAAATATTCTAGGACATTAATTTTACACAGCGCCATCTAGCCCCAAACTAAGCATAGCTTGTAGGTAATATGGGTACTGTATTAAAGATAGATATTTCAACACGTTTTTTTTTGTAAATAAATATATACCATATGATACAACACCCAAACACAGAACAGACATCTATGTATATTCATCACACAAATATTTTTCCTGTTGGGAACCGAACCCACAACCTGCAGCGCAGAAGGCAGAGTTACTACAAACTGAGCTATGAGGCATGTTACTCGAATCGTCTATTCATCTGCAAACAAATCAATCTGATGTTGCTTAGCGAGGAGTTTTTGTTAAGAAGATGGAAGAACGGTGGTTGTTAGCGTGACAACTTGCGTGCTGGGAGTGGCTCTTGAAAATGTAGTGGCATTCATCGTCGATACAATTTACTTGGAACTTAACTTAGAAACTAGCACGGTTATACTACAGACAGTATAAACAGGATATTTACCACGATTTGATGGCGCATGCAACTTCGTCGAAATATCGTGCTCATCCACAATACATCAACGTGTTTTTATTGTACGTCGGGGAAGCGCTTGGCTTGTGATGATAATGTTGAAGGTGGAAGCGCACTACATCCGGAATCCTCAAAAATCTGAGGAATTTGCGATCTAATGAAAACAATTTAGAATTGTTATGGCGACAGTCAGTAAGATTCTGGTAGCTAGCAGGCGGACTTAAACAAAGACCTACCACCAACCAAACCAAGCACAATATTGTACTCCCCTGGGGATTGAGCCTGGTACTCTGACACCGGTGGGCCAACTGCTTCACATTGAAACAAGCGCATTTAATACAAGGTTAATTATAGCTGAGGAACAATAGTTATATCATAAAAATTTGAAACGTGAGTCAAAGCCGTGAGGCGAGCGCGTCTTCCTTGCCACGCGACGCGATGACTCTTCAACATTAAGAAGTACCCACTCAACACCGCCATTTGTAAGTGTGGTATCGACGAAAAGTAATCGATCTCATTTGATTTACCAAAGAACAAGAACAGATTCACACTGATGATCGATACCAACATCGGAATACCAAACATAAAGAAAGCAAATGTCGCCACCAATACCTTTTTGCACACTTGCGATGACCCAGGCACCGAAAACAAACTAAGCAACACTTTCACATAAAAACAAAAACCTACCACTAACAGCGTTACATCGAAGACAAATTGTGTCGTACCATAAACATATTCAGAGCTGCATATATCCAAAATTAACAATGGCAGTGGACAAATCCAAGAAAACAGATTACATTTTAACATTTTTCGCGTCACTTTACTCCGGAAAATTATGACAATATTCATAAACATTAGTACACTAGAGAGAAATAACCAGCAAGAATAAGAATTTTTTATATAATGCAGTAATATGTAAATTTTCTTGCTCCTATCTAAAGCTAGATACATAAACCATAATGATTGTGTTGTGAAGTAGGACAATGCTACGTTCATAAACATATAATTATTCAAAGTTCGCCAAGAAGGGATAAATATCCACGTTGTCACGCCGAAAACCAAAGTACACAATGTTATCAATATGGCAAATCCAATTGATATAATAAAAATAAACACTATTATAATATCTTCCAGATTGTATGGTGTGTGATTAGTTGAACTTTCAATTTGTGGCGTGGAGTTTGTGATTGGTGCAGCTAACGCAGCCTCCGTCACATAGCCTGGTACTGCTGATGAGGGCCAATCCGTTGAGCTTCCAAATATTCCAAAAACGTCGGACAAGGCTGGATTCATTTTCAGGCTTGTGTAGACTACTAAACTACAAAATGTTTTTTCAAAGTGTCTTTTTAGTCTTCACGTTTGGTGTTATACTTATTTTGATATGAACTGAAATCCATATCGAAATATTTAATGAGATTTCGATAAGAGTTAATAATTTATTTAGTTTAAATTATATCAATGTGGGTAAGCGATAATGAGTAGGTATATAATTTTGCGATACCCAGTTATCACAAATATTAATTAGTGCTAATTCATTATTTTTTTATCAAGGACTTTTTAAGGAAATGAGGGATTACTACGGGGATTACTGGCTTCAAAGCTCAGCTAGTAGAAGCACTGCCTTCTGTGGTAAGTTGTGAGTTCGATTCCCATTCGGAACAAACATATTATACCTATCACACAAAATGAGTAGAAGTGTTTGTTCTGTTTGTATGTAAAAAAAAATATATGGGATATAAGAATTTATATTCTTCATAGTATAGTTCCCACATCACAAGTTTTTCTAGAAGGCGTTGTGTAACTATAAAAAAAACGACGTATGCAATGAATTAATCCATATTTTTATGTGTCAAAAGTCTTTCGTAGCCTTATTAGTTAGCCTTTTCGTAGACTGCAACTGCAGAAAGAGCTCTCGTCCTGCTATTTCTTATTTTATTTTATTCGAGTAACATACAGATACAATATCTAAAAAGGTAATACAATAAAAACAATTCCTTATCCAACACAGCTTCCTAGCAGTGTAAGATTAGTAATTGCTAGCTACTTAGTAGCATAAAAAAAATGAAAGGAAGTGGACAAAATCCAAAGTAACAAACAACAAGGTTGCACAAGGTGTGCCCAAAACACGGTGACTCTGACACAAGACAATATGTGACAATATGGCTGTGTTGCCACAGCCCATATTGTCTTGTGTCAAGCCCTTTTTTATTGGATTTTAAAACTTTCCTAGCCGCCTACTGCAGCATCCACCGCGGGTTAACATTTATAATAAAGTATGTACATCTATATTTTGTGGCATGGGTAGTCAGTGACACAACACACACGGCAAATTATCCAATGTACCTACTATCCTGCCAGTTATGGGTTATATGAAAACAAGAAAAATATTTGGTATTAAATCCGCTAAGTTCTCTAAAAAAACAATTAACGTGTTGTCTCGCGACACTCAAGCGTCACATCATCAGCCGGGAGCTTGTAAAATTAGCAGCAAGACTATGTTTCTTGAGGATGCCTCGTGTACTGTGAAATACGAGTTGATAGGATTATTTAAAAGAGACTTAGCGGATTGGTTGCTTAACATTTTCCTGTTTTCATATCGAAATGGATCGCCGCAAGTGATAAACTTGCGGCGAATAGCGAATGTGTTACATTTACTTACACACAATGGTGTTGGTCGTATTGAGTGATTTAAAAAAAATCGACAGTAGCACATTCAACTAAACATGAACTGATATATTAAATAAACTATTTTTTTAATGCTATCCATTTTAATGATACAAGAAGTGTCCACATTTTTGCGCGGAGCGCGCGTTTAAACTTCGCGCCGATTTCATGCTAAGTACGATATAGGACGAAAAATAGCCAATAGAAATACTTGTTTAATTCTATCTACTGCTTATCAGGACACCCACTTCACTCACCTTCAGTGTAAATAAAGGATTACCTCTATTATCAATTTTATTATAGGCAGGAAATATTTTTAAAAGCGTCATCATCGACAATTTGTGCGATTGCTGGCAATTGTGCAAATAATGTTGCTATTTTATTATAACATGTATTTATTTTAGACGATAATATTTTTTGTTTTGAAGGGTTTGCACGTGTTTCTTTTTTTGAAACCGCATAATTGTAAACGCACGCGTGACGTCATTGCGTATCTATATCGCCACGCAGGCCGCTACGACGTTTTGTACAGACTCTACATTGCCTCCTATTTTAATCCTGTCACTATTTTAAAATATTTCCAACGTTTTATAATATTTTTACGAAGCAAATGCAAATGCAAACATACAAAAGCAAATGTATAAAGGAACTTGTAATATATCAACAAATAAATATGTTTAAAAAAATAAATCAAGCGTGTACGTTATATCAAAACAGAGCGTATTTTGCACTATGTGTCTTGCATAATGTCTCTTTTTTAACATGAAATGAGTAAGCTCTTGAACTCAAAACCTCACAGGCAAGGACGCTGCGACGTCTACGATGAAGCGAGAAAATAACTAGAGGTCACTGGCTTTCCCGCGCACCGGAACACAGCAAACTGCTTGGCGCTGGACTTTGGCAGGAGATTGCTAGCCAGATGGGCCCGTTTGCAGGTAGGTACTACTATCAAAGACGGGATTATTCAGCCGTATCCACAAATGCCAGCGAATACGTTGTCCGGGGCAGATCACTAAGAGGTAGATCCCACCTACCACAAAAACTACTTATAGTTTAATCCTGCTCAGTCAGATTAGTAAGTCCGAGAAAGAGCAAAACGTAATACAAAATGCATCTACCACAAAAAGTACTCATAGTTTAATCCTGCTCAGTCAGAGTAGTAAGTCCGTGAAAGAGCAAAACGTTATACAAAATGCATCTACCACAAAAACTACTCATAGTTTAATCCTGGTCAGTCAGAGTCGTAAGTCCGAGAAAGAGCAAAATGTTAAACAAAATCCATCCACCACAAAAACTACTCATAGTTTAATCCTGCTCAGTCAGAGTAGTAAGTCAGAGAAAGAGCAAAACTTAAAACAAAATCCATCTACCACAAAAAGTACTCATAGTTTAAGCCTGCTCAAGCAAAACGTTAGTAGTGCATTCATTTATTTGGTAGGGTGTTTATTAGGTGTAAGTAATTACTTAGATTTGCGAATATTTTTCTGGTTTGCGGTTAATTATTTCCCATATAAAATGTTAGGTTTGGATTGAACTTATTTTGATCAGGTAATCTTTGAAAGGGCTCGTCCGATTTCAATTTTTTTTCATCAATACCTAGAATGGTCTTTCAGGGTAAACAATAGACAAAGTCAAGTCAAAGTTAAAATGTTTATATTCATCAAGATTTTTTAAGATCATTTTGAAACGTCAAATTTACCGCCTGTTCGGAATCGCGACCAGCACACAAGGAGAAAGGCAACTCGGGCTAGTAAATTTTTTGATGATCCATTCAACATTTAGATATATAGTTTTAAATAACATTGTAGGTACACCACAAGCCCAAATACTTAATACCATCTTAAAACATTTATTATTAGCTAACTACCTAATGGGTAGTTTGTTAACATTGAGAAATCACCTTGGACATCTGTCATCTGGCAACATCGGGCTATAATTATCTTTAAAGTGTTTTTGAATAAAATGTTCAGTAAAGGAGAGTGTTATAATCTTTATTTATTGATTTAGACTGCTACTTTTAAAGTCACAAACCACGCCACGGACACAGCTAGTATCATATAAGTATTTTTAAAACGTAGAGTAATCAAACAATAAAATAAAATATAAATGCCATAAAATCCATACATCATTATTATTTATACATTAATAATGCAATTAAACATATAATTAATGTGTACTAGATATAAATAGAACATTAATGTAATACAACGGTTGTCTACACGAAATAGCTAAGACCGCCAACTGAATGTATATATTTTTGAAGTTATGAAGTTTTATTGAAAAAGTGTACAACAAAGTATTTTCATCAATAACAGTTATTAGCCCCGCGATATGCCTCGTTTCCGCTTGATCTGCGCACAATCAAACAGACAAACAGCCGTTTTAACACCAAATGCTCGTCATGGCTGAATAGCGTTCACTCGTAATTTATTGACTAACTGTGTCACGGTTATATGTAAAGGGTTGAACAGTCTTTGGCGAAGCAAATCGTTTCGTAAACTTATCGTATTGTAGATAATAATGGCATTTTTTACTGTCGTTTCAGATAGATAGCCTGTTTTCGGCTAACAGAGATCACCGAGTCATCTATGCATAAATAAAATCATCGTAGCTGACTTTTTAATGCAACTTGGAGACGGAATAAACAAGCAGCCCAGCTTTTTTTTTTATGTGCTTGGCCTTCATTTCACTTGATTTTTTCAAGTTATGATGAGGCCGAAGGTGGAAACGCCCTTCGCCCGGAATCCGTACTGAAACTGGGAAACTGCAATCTTACCTCTAAATGCCAGAACAGAACAATTTAAGAATTACTGTTATGGCGACGAATTAGGTAAGATGGTGGTAACTAGCCAGGCGGGCTTAAGCTCCCCATGTTGATCGAAGCCGGGACCTCTGGTTCAGATCCAGTCGGTGGGCGAGCCACTGGATGCATCTCCTGCGCCTATAACAAGCCTTACTGCGTAGATAACATGATCTTAACCGCCAACTTAAGGTATAAAGGTGTTAAGCAATGCGTGCCCGTAAATACTCTGGCAACCATAAACTTCAATCGGAGCACAGCAATGTCTCTTGGCGGCCGAAATTGGTGTGATTACTGACATACAATCAATGCACATCCGAAAGAGGTCCAGAGGTCCAGAGACTTGAATTATCTGGGTAGCTTCCTTTTGTACTGTAAATGGGCAGTAAGACAGGGTTTAAATAAATTTCCACGTAATGACGGGAACCATTAGACGTTTCACTAGCTTTTTCTGGGGATTCCCGTACGACTCATAATCACTTTTATCCGAAAATCACTTGCCCACACAGACATCTTGTAATCATCACTTGCCATAATGCTAGATTCGAATACATTTTGAATATTATAATACTCTTTTTCCCGAATGATCTTCAGCTATAATATAGCAATACATAATATTCACATCTCCGAATTTCAAAACTCGTTCCTAAACTCATATACCTTATTGAGGATATAACATAATAGGTACATAGTATTCCGAACGATAAAAATAAAAAAAACGAAAAACTAATATATATTTGGTTGTATTACGAATTACAAGTATACTTAGGTGACAGATCTACATTTTCATAGTTTTTATTTGCGAGCTCATCAGGACTGTTTGATATACTAGCAATTGATTTCGTTCAAAATGAATGACAGAACCGACACGGTGGGTCCGGAGCTAGAAGCTCACATAGAAGGTTTAGAGTGGAGCAAGCTCGTGAAACAAAGCGCAGCGAAGGGGGAGGTGGCGAGCGAAGCGAGCCGCGGACCTCCGTAGCTAACAAATGATAGAACCGACACGGCCAACCCCGACTCTATCTAGTCTTGTGCGTGACATTGGGGTGTTTATATAAAAAAGGCGGAGCCAGAAGCTCGCAAAGAAGGTCCTGAGAGGAGCGAGCCTGCGAAACCTAGCGAGGCGGGGAGAGGTGGCGATTACATTTTAGAATAAATTATTTTTATACAACATTACTGTTAAACAAAACTATGGATAAAGTGTTTATCAGTTTTGAATATTCGGGATTATGTCAATTATGATAAAACAATTTCGGAATTTTGATTATTATAAAATTTGCTATACGTACAAGTGATGTTAGGTAAAATGATATTCGACAAATTAGGTTTCGGAATTTTGATTATTATGGCAAAGGTTGTTATGGATTGCTAAATTCGGATCATCAATTTTATGAGTGATAAGAGAGAACCCTTTTTCTGATATAAAAATATTTCGATTTGATTGGTTTCACATTGAACATGTGATTGCAGAAATCCCATGAAACCTGTGCCGTGTTTTCAAATGTTCTCAATGCTTCTTCCAGAACCTTTACCAAGCGTGAATTGGAGTCTGAAATACGGGCCTATCCTTGTCCATCCTCTATCCTCGATATCACCCGTGTAGTTTTCCCTAAAAAATTAGGACCGCTCGGTCCGACGAGGACGAAGACCTTATGCCTCCGCAATATTTAAACCAAAAATATTTAAACTAGTGAGAGTCTCCGTAGTATTGTATTCTCTTTGGCAAGAGGAAATCTATACCCGATTTATTATGATTAAACATTTCTTAAATCTACTAAGCAGGTTAAAAATCAAAGAGGTTTATAACCAACAGAAGATGGATACGGTTCTTGACATAAAGCTAAAATTATAATATGAAATTTAGTCATAGTCCCTCTACTCATTTGGTACACACCAGCCTTAAATGTCGTATTCTATCTTTCATGATTAAACTATGTATGTAGAGTCGCCTACACTTATGTACCGACACATCTTTTTTTAAATGAAGTCTTTACTTTAAATACACGTCTGGTAAATTTGTGCCATTTGTTTTTTATTTAAATCGGATAGATTTATCACACGTGAATACCTAATAATATCTACAGATATTTTCAAAATTATATTCAATTATTTTGTATGTGAATACAAAACCATTTTGAAAATTATGAAGTTTATCTATACTGTGCAGGCGAAATTTAATGTTTCTACCATATTGTTGTATTAACCAACAACATATTATTTTTTTATACAGCTAAGAGACGGGAAGAGCAAGTACCTGATGTTAAGTGCATCTTTTGTCTATAACAATGCCATTCCACATTACGCCCTTCAACTTAAGGCATAAAGTTGTTAATCCTTGCGAGCCAGTAATTTTACCGGCAGCCATACCCATACCGAAACACAGCAATGCTGCTTGGCGGCTGAAACAGATATGGTGGTAGTACTTTACCGGACGAGCCCTTTCACAAGGGGCTCTACTACTCTTAATACATAGTGATACATTGGTACATTTGGTACATTCTGGTAGGTCAAATATATAACGTTTATGTAGGTATACAAAAATACAAAAGATACATTCAATATTTATTTTGACAAAGTACGACATCCTGTCGAAATCCGGCGCCAAGCAGGCTGTGTTCCGTTGGTGCTTTTAATTAGCAACTTCTGATGCTCACTCCATCGATAACCTCTTCCTCGCCCAGAAAAAAAAACCGAGGTCAAGCGATTACCCATTTCAAGTAAAAAAATACTAGTGCGAGCAATATCGAACAGGTGCCGAAAGGGTTGGGCTTTCGTATAAATCTTAAAATGATGACTGCAGTTTAAAATAATAAATAATACTGTTACTGGGCTACAGGGGTAACAGGGCAACATTAGTTACTTCGCAGCCATCACGGTTGAGAGACTATGAATGCATAACTACCCCCGTTGTTGAAGGGTTGCTGTGAAACAGGGCTGAGATTATATCGATGCTGCTTAATTTATCGATGATTCTATGAATGATTATAATTAGTTAATTCAATGGCTTGGCGACCTATTAGGAGACGTTTTAGTGTTTAGATGTCCATCAATATCTAAGTGCAAACATGACCAATTTATTTATTAAAAGACTTTATTTATTGTACACTCAAAGTCTTAACATAAACAAACAGAGGGCTTAAGATCTTCATGCCAAGCAAAAGGAGAATATGAGCTAGAAATCCTTTCACTACTTACTGAACATAGATACTGTAAAGTTCATTTGTAACGTAGCGCCGACTGATGCCTGTTTGAAATCGCGACCAGCAGGAAATCGGCAATAATATCGGGCTGGTTCGATTTCAAACTAATAAAAAACATGAATTACAGGTAATTTGATAATTTCAAATTATACAATAAATCAAGTGCAACGCTTCTTATTTTCGTCATCGTCATGCAAAGCCATACGCTGTGAAGGTACCTACATAAAACAAAATAATACAAGAGCATGCGCTGTTTACAAAATGGGTCCCAGAGATTCATTATGAGACAAGCTTAAAGAAATAAATATATTGACTATACCCTGCCAATATATTAATGAAAATATTATGAACGCGCGTAAAAATAAGCTAATTTGATAAAAACTGTGATAAACATAATTATAATACTAGAAATAAAAATAAACTCGCTGTTCCCACAACTAGGCTCCATAAATTTAATAAATCGTTCATAGGGCAAACTGTACGCTTGTATAATTAACAAGCTTTTACCCGCGACTTCGTCCGCGTATTAGTTTTTTGTAATAGGCGCAAGTATTATTTTATACTAAATATATATATTTGTTGGATATCTGAATAAATTTGACCAATTAGCTGCTACATGATGTGCAAACATGCACACCGAGGGTTCTGACTAACATTTCCAGGCAAAAAATGTAGGCTTTTCATTTATTTACCTCAAAGTAAGCACTCACCAACTTTTTTATTATATAACAATTAATCAAAACGTTTCATGTATGGGAACCCCCTTTTATTGTGTATAATATAATGTGTAAGATATATTTATTTACAAAATTGTTAAAAACCTAAAATATACCATAAGTTATATATATATATATATATGGGCAATCTACCTACTAATTGTCAAGTGCCTATTTGTGTGGTTTCAGCGATATGCAACATTTTACTCCGAACTTTGAACCCCATTTGAACACTTAAGGGTGCAAATTTTCAAAATTCCTTGTAAAATGACAAATATATGCCCTTCAAACCCTTAAAATTTCAAGTCTGCACGACCAGCGATTTAGACTGTGCGTTGTATCTACTTAGTTGAATAAGAGTCAGAACTTTTCCTTCCATTTCCAGCTACGTCTATTTCCCGCTACGTCAATTAGACCGCTATATTCTGTTCCCACTATTGTAAAGCACACCAAAGGTTTCGACCCACATTTTCAGGCAAATCAATGCCGGTTTTGTGTCGGTAGTTCTGAAGCCTCAGTGTGGGCCCGACTCACGCTTGGCCAATTTTAAAAATTTATTAGTATACCTTTAAGTAAGAACTATAATCACATCAAGTTTGAAAAAGATAAGTATTACCGTTTATGTCATTGATGAGTTATTAATAACAATTTATGAAAACGTTTCTTATATAGGGATCCCCTTTTCTTTTCTTATATTTTTTATATTTTTTTCGGTTACTCGGTGTGATAATACATACATTCTTTGAAAATTTTAACCTGCTACCGTTACATTTCAAAAGACATAGCTCTTTAAAGGCTGTTTCTTTAAATATTTGACCCCCTACCTAAATTATAAAAAACCCTAAAACATATTATTGCATATTTTTTTGTGGACAATCTACATACGAATTTGCAAACATCTATCATGTACAGTTTTGGATTACGTTGTTTTTCAACGCTCGACGTTCCTCTTCTCCGACATATAGGTATATAGTTTTTACGACGCTGCTGCCGCCGCCACGAACTAGAGGCATGATGGACAGGTAAAATAAGTATAATGTCAAAGGTATGTTAAATTTCACTTCGTTGTTCTGTGAGATCCATCAAACAATATACTGGGGAGAATTGAGTAATCCAATTTGGGAATTTGCTTGTGACTACCAATAATGATGACCTGAGTTTTATTCGGATTAACGGAGAGGCCAAAAGATTCGCTCCACTCACAAATATGGTTAAGATCAACGTTAAGGAGACTGATTGCCCCATCAATGTTTTCAACTGTCACTTGGATATAAATTTGTAAATCATCTGTATACAGGTGGTAGGAAGAAGTTAATTTACTGGGAAATAGACTGAATAAAAATAGCGAAGAGAAGAGGTGATAGCACGGCTCCTTGTGGGACACCAGTGGACACGTTACACCATGAGGAGTAGGTATCATTAACGCGGATGCGCTGTCGGCACCCAGACGAGTAACTATGAAACCAATCAGCTGCCGTTGGAGATATGCCAAGATATGCCAAGAGAGCCCAACACGCCTATAAGTATATCAAAATCGACGCTGTTGAAGGCAATACTAAAATACAATAGGTAAGTACAATACAAAAATAAATTAAGAAATTAAACATTTACGAATTAAATAATACATAAAGATTCCTCGATAAGTTGTAGCCTCTTTCACATCACTACTGACCCTTGCCCCTTCGTGTCGTCTAACCCGCTCGCCACCAAGCATAATTCTGCGGACTTACCCGTAGCTATAATTATTCGCTTGTTTTCGGCTTATATCCTAATCTCTCCCGATTGAGATTTCATATCAAAGAAGACTATTTCATATAAAGTATTTTACGGTAAATAATTTTAAAATTCTGTCAATGCAGTTTGTGTTAAAAGTGATATCTAATTATGAAATAGGTAGGTATGTTAACATTCAAAGTGATGCCGTTAAAAATCAAAAGTAACTGAACATTGATATCAAATTGTTCCATGGTAATATAGTAGCAAAATAATACATAGGTAACCTTCACGGTAATAGAAGTTACCTACATTAATTGGGCGAATCAACTTTTAAGACACTCCTTTGACAACATTTTGAACAGCTAAAAATAAAAAATAAATTATCGAAATATAATGAAAATATAGTGTTAACATTTGCATTATTAATCCTCTTTTTAGGTTTTGTAGCGTGGCACGAGATCTAAGCTTGTTTGAACGAGTTTTTTAAGAAAAACTTAAGAGTGTGGCTCAGAAATATCTATTGCGTTACTTATTAGTAAATACCGAAACATGAAATAAAACGAATAAATGAGAACAATCAACATGATAATCGTTTATTCATACATAAATTCAGTCTTTCTAACTTAATAATAACGTTTTTTTATAGCTAACCTATGAAATAGAGGAAGTTCTAGGTCCCCTGTGTTACTTTACAAGTTTTTAAATGCTTATCTTTAGGATAAATCTTCACAAAGAATAATCAGACATACATTTCTTATACCTACAATAGCCATCAGTCTTGAAGACTTTTAATGTAACGTTTTTATCTAAATAAAAATATACTAATTAGAGGAATCTTCAAAAGACATAATAAAATTTTAGGGACAAATGAGTAACGCTAGAGAAAAATAGTAACGCCTGAGAATTTTGAATCATCAAAAACCTGTTTGCGTGATCCTCCAAAATGGTGAGATTCTACTTTTTGTCTATATTTCGCTAAAATCTGCGACGACAACGCATTCGTTTGAACGAATATGCTCTTGACATCGACGAAAGTTTTGGAATTGTGACTTTATATTAAACACGTGCTTTTTGAAAGCTTCAAAGTCAAATCTTTTCAGAAATCTCAAAAGTATCTGTTTCTTCAATTCTGTCTTCCTTAATATTTTTTTTGTCTTCATAAGTATTTTTCCCATCTTTGATATATTTCTCTTCTTTTATAACCCATTCGGTCTAAGTGATTGTATCCTTTACGTTTTCCATACAATAGCGGTAAGTTTTTAAGGCCCAATGATTACATTTGCCGTACATGCAATCTTTCGAGTTTTTGAGAATTGCAGACAGTTGTCTCAAAAAGGATGTTCAGGTCATCTGTGCCAGGTACATTTTTTCTGTAAAGTGCTTTTGCCATATATGCAAAGTTCGTGTGTGTTTTGCAAAAACAGCTTCTCTAGCATCAACAGAAGCACATTGGACATAAAAAGGCTTGTTTCTCGTAAAATAGAAGTAGGAGCAACGAAGATCAGGATTCTCTTTCACAAAGGTTTTGAACAAATTTTTTATTGTGTCCATGAACCTATTTTGTTCCTACACTCCTGCTTTTGAAATCGTTGCTTTTTTGCCGGCGGTAGCACGTGATATGTCATCTCTTAGGTAAAATTTCTTTATTTTCATTCTCATCACCGTGTTTTTTGTTCTGTAGTATTTTTTTTAACAACTTTGTCAATGCCTAAAGTATCCAAAAGTATCTATACTTCTACAGTTGATAAAATCTTCTTTATTAGCTTTATTTCTTTCCTAGATTTGGCGTTTTTAAATGTTTTCTTTATGGCCCCAATCAGAATGTTGTAACTCTGATCTTCGTTTTTTTTTTTTGCTAGTTTGACTGTCAATTTGTCTTTAATATCTTTTCCTAAATTGTTTCATACTTTCGTCTCAAATTCTCATTATCTTGCTTTAGTTTCGCATTTTCTCTATACACCCGTTATATTTTTTCCGGCCTGCTTTTGCTAAAGTTAAGTAAAAGTCTCTGAAATTTGGTGGTTGGTGTCTTGTTTTTGATGGTTGGTTTCTCGATCTGGCTTGCGGGGGTGTTACTGGTGGAGACGTAGCACGTGGAGGCGTCGGTGGTGAACTTCCATGAAATTCTTCAACATTTCCTAATCTGGAGTCTGTTCTAGGCGAGTCAGGCGGTGTTTGTTGCTACAATCTCTCAACAGCCTGTATTCGTTTTTTTGACAGTCGTTTTCGTAGTTTCCATATAACCTTTTAGTTTTGTGGTTTAAAGCTTGGTTATTTTTCTTCGCTTCTTCGTACTTTTCTCTGTTATTTTAGTCCTTCTCTAAAGCGCTTCTGTTTTTCTACTGCACTAAGTGACATTTTGGACTATGTTGCACCAACCTTGAACTAATTTAACTATATTATTCAAAATTTGATTTATACTATATTGATATATTAGAAACTTAAATTTGACAGTATAAAATCCACACTATCCATTGCTCGCAATGTCATTTTGTCTTACATTCTCTGGCGTTACCGGTAACTCTAGAGAAAATTTATCCAGAGTTACTGGTAACGCTAGGGAAAATTTTAACTGAAAAAATCATACTTAATTCCACAGCCAAAAATAACCAAATATCTGGTCACAACCTTGAAATCAGATATCCTAGGCAACATACTGACCTAACAAAATTCAAATAATTCAAAAACTTACCAGTATTACCGCCGTAACGCTGTAGAGCGACAATAAACCCACGCGCACCAGTTGAGAGCTTACCGCACATTGAGGGGTGGGTGAAACGAGGTAGGCCTTTTCAGACCATACAAACGAAATATTAGATAATAATCGCTTTTAATGACACCAAGTTACACGCCATCTCTCGAAAATGGTCATGAACTTTTATCGGTAACGCAGTATAGCATATGTTTTCATCAAAGTTTGGGACAAAAGTTAAGGTGCACGTAAAAAATATAATTTAAGTCAAACGTTTATTAATGTTTATTTGAAACGTAAGCTTATCTTTTTCTGAATCAAAATATTGTGCTAAAATGCAGTGCATTCATCATATTTTTTAAGAAACGTCGTATATTGTTTCTTCACCTGGCCTGGGGGACACATTTTTTTGTATGGAGATTGCTTATGGTGTGCTGCGTTACCATAAAAAAAACTAAAATTTTGCTTAAAACTATAAAAACTATGAAACTACTATGTAAACACAGAATCTAATTTTACGGTAACATCAAAACAACCATATTCTAATATAAATTACAGATTTTATTGCTATTTCCATGACAGGGACACAAAAGGAGTACCTTAAAAGTTGATTCACCCAATTATAGCTATAGCCTAGGTATACTATATGTTCATGCCTAGGTATAAACCGTACCTAATTTCATTTACTTCACACAAACAAAGCAAATGACAAATCTCAAATCTAACATGAACACATCATGGCTTGCTTCTTTTAGTTATTTTTTTATTGGTCAACCAAGTGTCTGACACCTGTTCACTTGAAAAAAAAGAAGTGAAGATGCGGCGGATGGAGCAGGCTTGTTAAAGGCAGAAACTGTTCACTCTGGACTAGAAGACTCAAAGAAATACTGTACCTTCTGGAGCGGAAAACATATCTTTTGAAGTTTAGAGGTGTTTTCTAACTCAAGTCTCTTCTATCATACGTCATATCAGCATTCACTCACTTATGTCTATAATATATTTAATATTTTATTATCTACATAACAGATTAATATTTCAATAAACAAATACATTATAACTCCTCAAAATATTTGCCCACTCTCAGACCAAGTAACATGACGTTAATCTTTTAAATATTAAAACATTTATTTAAGTTTTTTTGTAATCCACGTCGGGCGAAAAAGCTTCAATGC
Source organism: Venusia cambrica (assembly GCA_951394065.1). Taxonomy (NCBI): domain Eukaryota; kingdom Metazoa; phylum Arthropoda; class Insecta; order Lepidoptera; family Geometridae; genus Venusia; species Venusia cambrica. The sequence goes on from OX596036.1 coordinate 4,423,829, forward strand.
ATCATCCATTGTGGGTCGCAGTTTTAAAATGTTAAAAAGCTTTGTTGTTAAGGGCTTATAGAGAAGGGTTGTAAATAATGACGGTGCAAGTCTTTATAGAAAACTAAACGGTCGCCCTTGAAGGGTTGGCACAACGAGTGTTTTATAAAAGGTTGCGTCTAAATGTTGCGATCACTACTGGGGCTAGTGCAGGCTATGTTTTGGTTAGGTTAGGTTTGGTAGGGTTTGTTATCTTCAGTACCAACCTACTAAAATATTATAATTCGATCACATCGATTTCTCTCTACCTTTATTATTGATGCTGTTAAGGAATGGAACTCCTTGGTCTCGTCCGTTTTCCCCAGTACAATCTTTGGGTGGAAGCACTTCACTCGGAATCCTCAATAGTCTGAGGAACTGGCTAACTTAACTCAAAATGCCGAAACACAAAAAAAAATGAATTGTTGTTGTGCAGACAGAAACAGGAAAGATGGTGGTAGCTAACCAGGCAGACTTAAACAAAGTCCTACTATCATCCAAACCTAGCACAATAATACTCTTCCAGGGGATCGAACCCGGAACCTCTGGATCTGACACTGGTAGGCGAACCACTACACAACAGAGACGGTCCTGTTAGCAATGCACTCATTGCATTTCTTATCAATGCTATGACATTATCTTGACATGATGCGTCAAATGTGACAGCTGTTTTGATAATTACCAAGTGCAAGTTGATCGAAAATGATTATTAAAATAATCCCGTTGGTAACATGAGTGCGGTAGCTATCGAACTAATCAGAAATGAGGAGGAAAAGTAGGTACAGTCACCTGCACTAATATATATCTACGTATACACTTCTTAATTTCAAACGTTTCAGTTTCAGTTTCATTCGTTCACCATGTTTATAATAATATTTGCTATACTAGGTAAGGTCACCTGCCCTAATATATATCTACGTATACACTTCTTAATTTCAAACGTTTCAGTTTCATTTGTTTCACCTTGTTTATAATAAAGTTTGTTATACTAGGTAAGTCAATTGAGGTATGCAAAGAGTTGGTATTCATATAAGTCATGATTCAAAAACATTGATGAATAAACATTTGGCACGTACGTTCTCTTCTTACTTCTTCTTAGGTAGCGACTAAGAAGTGTTGGTGAACATTATGTGTTGGGGGTCGTAATCAGCTTAACAATCCGGCGCCACTCTTCTCTTGGCACTTTTAGGGACATTAATAAACACACAAAATTATAAAATCAAACAGTTATGTCAATTATCTTTCATCGTCATAAAAAACAATAAGGCTTCCAATAATGACGCGTTCATAAATTCATTCAAACTTTATTATGCATTTTTATTTTTATTTATACTAAACTTGCAATATTTGAGGGTAGTTTAACTTTTTTATTATTTTGAGTTACATAAAGGCCGTTTGTAATGGTCCTTGGGTTATCCAACTGCTTTGCTTTTGGACATAGTTAGTTTCAATGTTTGTAGAAAAAAAAATGATAATCCTACCTATTTTCCTTGCTATTGAGCTTTACAAAGTCTGACTCTCGGGACTCTCTTAACTTTCAATTAAGTACAATAGTAAAAAATCTCTTTTAGAGACGTAATTTTCTTTCTTTAGGTAGATTTCTAATAGGTATATAAAGAGATACTACCGTCATAATTTTGTAATTTAAATAGTTTTTTACTGATGACCGCTTTCTAGGCCTCACAAAATAACGATCGCTCATATCTAATAAAGCCATTATGTAATGGCAAATAATTTTGGATTTAAGGAATGAATACAAATGTTTATATTCAATCCTAGTATCTACCTATAAAAGAACATTCATGTTAATGTCACACTTACACACATACAAAACCAAAACGCAAATACCCACCCAATTGTTTGAAAATTATGAAGATAATTTAGTGCAGGTGAAGGTACATTAAAATACTACATACTGTAGATACAATTGTCTATCTGAGAGACCGTGTGAATATTCTGCCTTGGCAGCAAGTGTATATAGATAACCGATTCATTAATATTTTTGCAATAAAATACCATGAAAACCAATAATGGTTGTAGGTAAGTTGTGATTGCAATATGTCGTGATTTCTAACCGCTGTGCGATTGTGGTTTAATTTTGTAGAGCTATGTAAACAGAGCAATAGGTTTTGTATTCGATATTATTTTATAAGTAAAATCGTAGCTGATTTTGGACATTCAAGAGTCGTCTGAAAGAGATCGATCTTAGCGATAACACCGCCCATTGTACCTTCTAGATATTTTTTGAACCTTGCTGTACCTATAGAACCTACTATGCACAACCTACAATAAATAATAATATATCGGTTCAATTGAATATCATTAAGACAATTCCTCATTCAACACAAACACAAAAAATCACAACAAGCTATAAAATATGAGGAAACTAAATCTACTTGTAAAGCAGGCAAATAAAACAATATTCAGTGTAAGTTACAAAAAATCGCTCAATACCTAAGTCATTAATATTGTACTAGACCAAGGGTAGGTTGCCAAACTAAGATTGGAACCATCCCTTTCAGTACATCCGTACGTCCGTCTGTCCGTAACTTATAGGTAGACAGTAGAAATCTTCACAGACCTTAAAGTTTATCTTTAATACATATTTATTACTTGATTACCTACATACTTACCAAACCCACTCGTAGGTATTTATCCAACCAGTTAAATCAAGTATTGACCTACTTATTATTGAACTAACTATTTATAAGGAAGCAGTTGGATTTCCTAAGGACTGATACAAACGGTCTATAGGTAAGTCAACTGTTTCAAACCTGACGGAAGCGTGCCTAAGACACTTACTGCAGTGCCCCGTTGAATAGCTATGCTAAGTTGCTAATAAATAAGAGCCAGCCCTTGATTCACGTGTCAATCAAAAGCTCCGCAAGATTTTCTCTCGATCTCGCGATCCTAAAAAGATCAAATAGGTAAGACCTGTCGATACCACCGTATTTGCACCATTTGTGATCTTCGGCCGATCAGCCCCAGAACCAGCCCTAATGGATGTCCCAGACAATTAATATAGCGCAAAGGTGTCGACACAGGTAGCGTCACACATACCTATGGTGTGGGACGCTATCTGTGTAAACCTCAAGGCTTTTGAAGGTCTAATACCATCATACCTTCATACCTTCCGGCGGGCCGCTTACCATCATCACGTAACTGACCATTCGGTTCGAGAACGATTGGAACATTGACACTGGTAAAAGCTCAACAAAAGGTTACCTACCTTATTTAATTATCGACCGAATGTAAAAAATAATAAAGTTATGCGAATGAAATTTAATTGCAATTAAAGAGCGAAGAAATTCTATGGGTCCAAAAATCATAGTCATATTTCGAAAGCCGATGAAATTGCCCTATGAATTGATGAGAAAAACCTAGTATTTTTTTTTATCGGACGACTGGGATGCGCTTAACCTTCATCTCACTTGGTCAAGATAAGATTAGGGCGAAGGTCGAAGGCACTTTACCCGGAATCCTCAACAAACTGAGGAACAGGCTATCTTACCTCTAAATGCCGTAGCACAACGATTTATGAATTGTTGTTATGGCGACAGAATTTGGTAAGATGGTGGAAGGTAGTCAGACGGACTTAAATACGTCAATCCCCTGGGACCCCTGGATCTGACGATCGGCGGGCGAACCACTAGACCATGGAGGCGGTTAATACGGGACCTACCTAATACTTTACTTTCATGAAGGTACTAAATACACCACCAAGGGACTACTTATAACGAGGTATTGTTTCGACGTCCGACTACAGCATAGGCATGCATGGGCGCATATTTCACCAAACAGAGTTTAGAATGAGACCTACCACGTCGCTACATCTGCTGCATCATTCTGCTCTTCTCCGGCGACAACATGCAGAAGTGCAGCAGAATCCACCTGAATAAGTAGGTAGGTGCTATTACTAGTAGGTATTATAATATTAAATGCCGTAATGATCTACCAAAACTAAAGCAACATGAATAATTATTACAGTATGCTTGCTTGCTGACCTATACAAGTCATCATCATTCTCCTGCCCTTATCCCACGCTAGGTGGGGTCGGCACAACATGTTCTCTTCTTCCACTCACTCCTATCAACTGTCAACTCTGCATCTACACCTTTCATACCCATGTCCTCTTTCACACAATCCATCCATCTCTTTTTCGGCCTTCCCTTGCTCACATGTCCATCCACGCTCAAATTCATAACCCTTTTGTTCAAATGACTATTATCCCTCCTCATTACATGCCCATACCATGCCAACCTAGCACTCCTCAACTTTTCTACAACTGGTGCCACTTACCTATACAAGTATAGTCAATTATTATTTTTATGGTCAAATGTAAAATTTTTGCAAAGCGCTATCTATTAATAACATTTCATAAGCCTGTCTCGGCTACTCACTAATAGATGTCACTTTCCAAGTACGTCAAATAAATGTTCTCAATCACAGCTCTTTCCTATTTTAATGTCAAACGTGTAATTGTCTATTTTAATCAACTGTCACTGTCATTTTTTTCTTTTATCTTTTGTGCTGCCAGCTAAAGCTTTCTATTTTCCCCCAATTATTAGCCAATTCAATCGTTTTAGATACATCAATCGAAAACTATATTTTTAATAGTCTTTTTTAAACTTTCGCGATTAGAACACATTACTTCAACATTTAAAAAAATATCTCTTGGGTTTGCTCGCTTGGGATGAATAACTGGAATGGATATCCTAATGGGATGTAGATGTGTCCAGCCAGAGTATAGATAATCCAGTTTATGTGGGATAAATAAATGTGTCTTTCTTTCTTTCTTTCCTTGTTCCTTGATCCTTGTTTTGACCGAAATAGGTACCTACATTATAGATAGTACAGATAAATTTATTTCTGCATTATACCCTAAGTACATATGGGTTTGGTTTTTATTTGGGTTTTGGTGGTGGATGAGGTGGATTCCTCTATGTGAATTCGCGACAATTAGCCAATATACATTCATAATCTACCTACAATATGCATTAATCTTTCCCATTATAACCGTTTAAAAAAAACTCACCGGGCAGCACTGGATTTTTCCCTAGGTCCCTTCTCCTCCCTATTCTGCCGCCGCCACCCCACCCCACCCCTCCATCCTCTTTGCCCATCTTCAAAAAGTGTGTTGGGTGGTGCCGATTTTGTGTAAATTGTATTTTTGTAATATTGTCATAGAATTCCTAGAAAAGAGGTGGTTCCCAATTTGTGTTACCTACACACTGTTACAGTGAAAATGACCCTGGCCTGTTATTGTTATCATCAGTTCCGTTTATAACCTAATTAGTCATCTTTAGGATAGCTAAAAGCAGACGTTGGCGGTCTGAAGATTCAGCTGCCTGCCTCTTTTTTAATTGCAATCATAATTTGTTTTGCTGTTACTAATGTCGCGGGGTAATATGGTGATCGATTATCAATGAAACACTGGTGAGTAAAAATTTTACTTGCATAGAATTAATATTTGGATAGCCTTAAAATTTATCTATTCATCTCGTAAACGGTTTCTATCTTTCTTTATCTTCTTCGATCAAACCCAAAGCGAAATGAAAGTTGAAAAGCTGTACCTTGAGCGGTTTCTTTGCTTTAAGTTTTCTTCAGAAATGCCTCAAGTTTTATTGAGATATAAGTAGGATGGAACATTAGATAAAAAATAACTGACTAACCTACCATATTTTTATGCTCCTTGTCCTGAGAAACAAGTGAGCAGGCCACCTGATTGATTGATGAAACCTATGTATTTATGGACAGTCAATAAAATAATGGCCCTGGGGACATCGGGTAGTCAGATTTGTTTTGTTGTTTTAATGTTTTCTATCACTTAGTACCTAAGTACTTTTTATAGTATTTATGGTTGGTCTTACATAAAATGCTATTTTTTTTCTAATTTTTCTATTCCAACATCACTGTGCAAGCAGGTTACATCCACTTAGATTATGCTTTCTAAGTACCGCTCCGTGATTCTTGTTAAAGCCTTGTAATTTCATTAGCAATCTTACTCTTAACATAGCGCAGTGCTTACTTTTCTACTGGCAGAAATAAAACAATAGTAACATGTTTCATGTCTTGGATATGTGTTCCCTCTTTAAATTTATTAATTAATTTTGACATACCTTGTTCATCTGTCATGTTTTAAAAGACACAGCGCAGTAAAGTACCTACTTAAGAAGGTTGCTGATTTTTTTCTCTTGAGTACCAACACATTTGTAAAGGCACATACACTTCAATTAAAATCGTGCATAAATATTAGATGGATATATCAATGCAGGGCATTCCTTTTTCTAAAAACTTAATTATAACCAAAATATATGCAAAAGAGAGATACATTTTGCATTGAATGCTGTGCAAATTGTTCAACCTTAAGACAATATGGGCAGAACTTTCGGTTAATGACTGGAAAAATAAATAATTCTGACAGTTGATAGATATTTGAAATTAACACACACAACCCACATAGATATAATCTGCTCTATCATAAACCTTGTGGCTTTGCTGGAGTTGGATAATATGACTGTCGGAACTTCTTTACTTACACTACTTCACATGAAAGGTGCCTCTTATTTATTTTGACCCCCTGATTGTACATGTATTATACTATTGCTGTCTGTCCATCTGTATGTTGTTGGCGCCTTTAATGTGTGAATACTTTTTAACTATAATAGTGCACCACTTGTCTTCTATGCAGTAGATAATATTTCATACAATGATTCATCAATCAAGATATGTATGAATCAATATGTACTCACATTATGTAGTACCCCCTTTGATTAATAATTATAATAACACTTATTAACAGTAATCCTCTATGATAGTCAGATAATTTGATAAAAATAATATCCAAATAGACCGCATTAACTATTTATCAATAGTGACAAAGATAAAGATATTGCTATATGACTGGGTGATAAAGATTCCAGATAAAATTGTCATATCATTTTGGTAGTTTTATCTTTTTTCTAAAAAAAAAACTTGCAGAAGAAAACCTTATGTATGTCAGTAACCACCATGCATTAACTATTGATGATACATGAGTGATGCACACAATGTACAACTAGAAATAACTAAACTTGATATTCCTACCTAAGCTTAAGTTGATCATATAATCTTAGGAAACAATGATTCTATAATAAGCATCCTCAAAGCGCCATCAAATTTTTAGAGTAAAGTACTTTTGATTTGATTTGACTTCAAGAGCTCACCCATTTCAAATAAATAAATATCGGCCACGGAATGTTATATTAGCTATACTTATAACACTGTAATTTTTTTAAATAAACAACGGTAGGTTTTCCCACAGTTATAATATGTTTATAATGGATGGACAAAAATCTAAAACTATTTGGGTTTCGCGCAAAAACCCATGATTTTTTTTTGAGCGGTTATTATTTATCTAAAATAAAAGTAGCTTTAGATACTCGCTGTAACATCAGCATTCAGGCAATGTAAGCCCGTCAAAATCGGTCCAGCCGTTTCGGAGAATAGCGGGAATAAACAGACAGACTGACAAAAAAATATTGTTATGTACTGTCAATGCGTTTAGTAAAGAGCTGTTGTTTTGACATTACATACGTACGCATCAATTTAATTTATTTGTATGGATAAGAACGCATGGCCCGATGTTGCTATACTAGTTGGCAGCAAAATGGTGATTTCTCTATGTTGACAAACTAAACTGCCCAATATGTAGTTAGGTTGTTATAAATGAATTTAAGATATATCGTCGGTGCGCTTGCCAAAACCGTTATGTGTTTTTGAGCAACTTTTCAGGAGAGACAAAAAACTATTTCATTCAGTTATTATTCGACTAATTAATATTTGATAAATGCAGAATGATGGCAAAAAATATCTTCTATATACATGAATAAAACATCGTTTGTTTTAATGTATTGATAATGCACAATATATTTTTTTGACAAATTTATTTACATATCAGATTTGGTTTACGACGGCCATTTCTTTTATGTGAAGATGTGCACATGTCAGATTTATCTGGGCATTCATTCTTATCATCAAATTCTACCAAGTGCATAAATCATATGAAAAAGACAAAGTTTTATTTTCTAATGTTTTATTAATTAACCTTCAGTATCGTTAATCAACCTAGGTTTGTTAACTTATCATTAAAAAAAAATTAAACAAATGTTCAATTTGTACTAACTGAAACATTGTACCTACTTCCTATTGAGCTAGTTTAATAACATGCTAAGACACACTTAAATAATCAGTCAGATAATCAGTCTTGACATTACATACCTAGTGAGAATTTCAGTTTAATACTATCGGATATCAGTCTTCAGTCATGACCCATTGTACTAACTGAAACGTTGTACTTCCTATTGAGCTAGTTATTAGCTAAGACACACTTAATAATCAGTCAGATAATCAGTCTTGACATTACATACCTAGTGAGAATTTCAGTTTAATACTATCGGATAACAGTCTTCAGTCATGAACTATTGTATTAACTGAAACGTTGTACTTCCTATTGAGCTAGTTATTAGCTAAGACACACTTAATAATCAGTCAGATAATCAGTCTTGACATTACATACCTAGTGAGAATTTCAGTTTAATACTATCGGATATCAGTCTTCAGTCTTGAACTACTAACAGCCTAAAACTTTTACACACAAATTTTCAATTATGTATAAGATTATCATAGAAGCAATGGTAATCTCGGTGCATGTAATTTTTTAATGATTGCAAGCTTTCGTATTTTGTCTTTTCAATTTTTCTTGCTGTGCTGTAAAGACCAGTGAGGCTGACGTTTATTCGTAATTTTCTCTGAGGTAATATTTTCCATTCGTGAGGGTGGCGCAATTTGAAAAATATGTCTCCGTCTTTATACAGCAACCCTCTGATATCCGTAACTACAGGGTCTCCAGTCTTTTTCCCAGGTCGAATGGAGTCAAGCTGACATATACGCTCATAATTTTTGAAAAAGCCGTACTCCAGATGATGCACTACATAGGGTTTTGATGGTCGAGCTTGTGCCATTAAATTTATAAAATCATTAGGGGAGTAAATCGGTGCCTTGAATTGATGTTCTAACGTCGAGTGAACGCTATCCACCTGCATCATCGTGTGTCCTTTCTCAAGAATTATTTGCTCTATATCTATACTTTTGTCCACGGTAAGGTTCAATAAGGCTGAGGATAACACTTTATTTCTATTTTGGTAACAACAGCCGTCGGATATCAATATAATTTTTTTATAACCTTCTACTAGTTTAAGATTCAGAAAATCGACGATGCAGGTTGTAAACTCATTTGCAGTTACTCCACCATCGCCTTCGTGCCATACATACAAGTGGACATCTTTATCATTGCTGCAATACAACGTAAAATTGTGTATTTGCAGTTTTTGTTTGTAATACTGCGCAGATACTTGAAGTTTTGGTGCGAGTAGGACACTTTGCACATCCATGGTGACCACCAAAACTTCAGATGAACATAATGATTGTGCATTTGTCTTGGCCTTGTAAGCTTCTTCTTTCATCTCTGTGTGTGTTTCGTACTCCTCTTGCGTTAAATTGCCTTCTTTGAATGCAGTGCAGGTATCACATTGATCCTTCCTTGGCTTAAATATCGATATATTTTCAGCTTTCAAAACCGTACAAAATAATTTTCGTTTAGCTGCTTCCTTTTCATTTTCGGTACACCACTTCTTGTAGACATTAAACATGTGTGTTTTGCTTCTAAATGAATCTTCTACATAGATGCGTGATGTGCTTGCCCTACAGTAATGGCTTGGTACTTTTGGCAATAAACTTAGCCACTCTCTCACAATAGCTGATTTAGAGGATGCATCAGCTCCTGGGTTCTTTTCAACATGGGATGAGCCTGATCTAGATTCATGCAGGTGTTTGATCCATGTATTTAACGTGTCATTAGTCATTACTAACGTTTTTAGCAAAAAGTTTTTGCACACTCGAATCAATTCATTGTTTTCATTAGATAAGAAACAATCAAATCCTTGCTCTTTTACAAGTTTTGTCGTCCTTTGTGTTGCTTTACGCCTTCTTTTAATAGGGCGAGGTCGAACCAAGTTTTTAATGTAAGCCTTCTTAGCATCCCAAGTACCTAAGCTCCAGTAATAACGAAAAGTGGCTTCTCTTTGCTCTTCGCTTATAGCTCCACATAAAAAAGTCCTAGATGACTTTGCTTCGGTTGCACTATGAGAGCAAGCCTTTATTTTTAACTCTTTCTTGTCTTTCGCAGTGAAACTGAGTGTCTGAATGCTGTTTTGATTATTTTTTTCCATTTTTCTTCCCATATAGGGCTTACCCATAACTCTTTGTTTCTTATTAAAGTCTCTATTTCTCTTGTTTTCATGTATTTCATTAATATCGTATTCGTTGTGGTTTTCATCTGGTTCTGTATCCATTTCCATTAATTCTCCAGTTTGCTCATTTAAAATAAAGTGTCCAGTCCCAGTACTTCTATTTTTAAATAGTCCAGTTACGTCATCTAAGTATGAGTTTGTATTGTAGACAGATGTTTCCGTTGAGATGTGTTCTGAATCTACATTCGCCATCAGCAATGGTTGAGGGCTAAATTTGGAGTCATGATGTACTCTTATGGCAGCAGGAGAGTCTGGTGTAGTTAATATAATCTCATCGTAATATTCAAGAGGCTCAAATATGGGTATGGTAATTTCAGCGTAATTAATAGGCTCTACAGCAAAAGGCTCTAGTGTCGGTATATTTATGTCGGCGTAATCAACAGGCTCTGTTGTAAAAGGCTTGGGTGCCATAGTTATATTGGCGTTGACAACAGGCTCTGTTGTAAAAGGCTCGGGTGCCATAGTCATATTGGCGTTAACAACAGGCTCTGTTGTAAATGGCTCGGTTGCCAGAGTCATGTTGGCGTTAACAACAGGCTCTGTTGTAAATGGCTCGGTTGCCAGAGTCATGTTGGCGTTAACAACAGGCTCTATAGCAGAAGGCTCTTGTATCAATATAGTCGTATTGACGTTTTCTACAATTTCTAGAGCAGACAGATAAGGTGTTGGTTCAAATTCCATAAATGTCTCCATTAATGACGGCGAACTAAGCCTTGATTCGTCATGTTGTTTTGCTGCTGTTGGATCGTAGCTAGTTGATATAAATGTGTCCGATGTACCTTGTCCTGACTTATCAACAGATTTTTTTCCTGTACTCATATCTACCAGAAGTCTACCTCGCCAATTGCTTCGCGACGTCATGTTGATAGATGTAGCATCAAATACACCTAAAAAAGAAAATAAATAAAGCAACACACCCTCACCACCTAAAGCAACTTGCTCAAACCGCCTGTGAATCTGCATTGTAAGTGAAAGTAGGTAATACTATTTAACAGTATTATTAGTACCTACTGTTTTATGGTTTTAAAATTTAAGCTAATTAAAACTAATTTAATTTGATTTATTTAGACTAAGTTTGTTAAATTTTGTATTTTTTTTGTATGTGTTTTATTATTTAACTCTATTGATAAACTTATGGATTTTGTAAAAAAGTCTGAAATAAATAAAAGCAGAAAATAATATCGATCAATAATTTAAGCCAAGGTAGGATCAATGTGATACCAGCCCTGCTATTTTAAAACATTGGAAAAGCCTTTCCGATCGGATTCGAAAACTCTGTCTTTGTTATCCTGACTGTAGATGACAGAGACGGAGATTGTGAATCCGATCGGAAAGACATCGGAAAGGCTTTACGAATGGTTTAAAATGCAGGGCACTGCACTGCATTTAAAGAAGCGATTTAACGCAAGAGGAGTACGAAACCCACACAGAGATGAAAAAAGAAGCTTATATTAAGGTCAAGACAAATTCACTATTAATTATGTTCACCTGAAGTTTTGTTGGTCACCATGGATATGCAAAGTGTCGTACTCGCACCAAAACTTCAAGTATCTGCGCAGACAAAAACTGCAAATTCACAATTTTACATCGATCGATGTTTAATCAATGTTTTATCGATCCGTATTCGTCGTTCAGCCAAACCTATCACATCAATCGATCGATGTTGTTCGACTTTGAGCATGATCGAAAAAGGATCAATTGGTGTAAGTACCTTACTGTTTCTAGAAGAATTTGTGCGAAAAACTTGCTGGGGAAAGTACATACTTCTATCTATCTAGTTCAAATGTGAAGACAGATTTCCTATTACTAACATTAAACTGATACTATTGACGCCAAGACTAAAACCACCTCTACTTAATGATAAAACAACACTATGAAAGCCTAGCGGTTTCACTCTCAGTCACCTAGTGAAACAAAAGCAATAACAAAAACACCCAAAAACAAGCAAACAAGGTTTTTTAAGGTTAAGTACTGTACTGAGGTGAAACGATAATAATTCCTCCTATCGAATTAAGGTAATACTCGTATTATAATGTAGGTAATTAAATATTTTGTACTCACCTGTGTTTTGTTTACTAAGACAGTAATGCAAAAGTTTTTAACTGTTTTCTTCTGATCTAAACACAAACGGCGCGAGAAAAGAATGTTGCCATGAATTACCGAATCGTTTATGTGTAAACCAAATCCAATATGTGCATACAAGTGACCAAAAACTTTTTAGAGGACACATAGCGAATTTTGCATTGCCACAAATTAAAATAATGTGCACAAAACGATTTTGTCAAATCAATTTCTAGAAGGAATCTACACATGATTGTTTTTTCGGTCTACGGAGAGCAAAAAAAGTGATGCCAGCTAGCAAAAAAAAAAAAATTTAAAAAAATGCACATAGCGGTTTTGGCAAGCGCACCGACGATATTCGTTTCTATACTATTGAAAATACACTGATGGCTTAAATTTTGCTATCGGATTGGACGAGGAATAGGTTTTGGCAAAAACTAATTCGAAATCTATAGGAGTATAGGTAAATACCTAAGTACTGAGTAGAAGATTAATGAGTAGAGCTTAGAAGCATATTAAATACCTATTTAAGATGATGTAGATGTTATTAAAGTACAAAATGATTCTAAAAAAACTTAAGGAATAAACATATATTATATATACAGGTGAGTTTTTTTTCAGGGCCACTGAGGGCAAGTCTGAAACCGTGAGAGTTATCGAAAAGTCATGTTAGGAGTTACGTGCTCGATTAAAAAAAAATAAGTTCTGCATTCGAGAAAATCTATTTATTTTTATAGATTTTCTGGAAAAGTGAGTTTTTTAAAAATTTTTTGCTTTCATGAGTTCTTTGTTTGGTCAAAAAACTCAACCTGTATATATATACATATATCTTATATTTAAGTATATACTACGCAAACAATGTAATTTTAATTGTACATACTAATAAACTTTACCTCACTATATCACTATTCATCTACAATTAGATCAAGCTCCGTGGTAAAGTCAGATAATTCGTCTAGTTTATTTGAGTTATTTCGGGTATTAAGTCTGTGAAAATTATTAACATAAATTAATATTAGCACATTGTCTCGCTCTAATTAACGAATGAGTTTTTGGGTTACATATATAATTTTAAATTGTTACGTAAAAACGAATGAATTACTAACCGTGTATGCCCTTCCTTGGGAACATACCGATTACCCCGTGAGTATATGTCGGGCACGCAAACTTAAATACAGAAATATAATACACTCACATACTCAATTACCTAATGTTTGATAGTGTGGTCTAGTTGTTCGCCCATCGGCGTCAGATCCAGAGGTCCCGGGTTCGATCCCTAGCGGAGCAATATGTGCTTGGTTTGGTTGGTGGTAGGATTTTGTTTCAGTCCACCTGGCTAGCTGCTGGCTAGTCCACCTGGCTAGCTATATATATATATATATATATATATATATATATAGAAAATTTGATAAATTCAATTTTCACATTCTTGTTCCTCCATTGTCCTTACTCTTGAAATCATATTATTAGCTCACTGTCACCTTAACTAGTTTTAATACCGTATTTTAGCTGTTGGTGGTCCAATAAATAAATGAAGAGTAAATAAATAAAATTGTGCTTGGTTCGGTTGTGGCTACCACCAGTCTGTCGCCATAACAATTTTAAAGTGTTATTTATTTTATTTTTCAATTTTAAGAAAACTTACAGCTAGGCTTATACAATCAGGTGTATGTTTTAGATATCATGCATAAATTGCCATTATGTTCCGGCATATAGAGGTAAGATAGGAACCTCGGTCTGTTATGAATTCCAGGTAAAACGCGCTTCCACCTTCGGCATTATCATAACTTGACTTGGTGATATGATAGGCAAGCGCTTCTCCGTCGTCTTCATCAAGTTTATATTAAACCGTCATTATTAAAATACATATTAGGATGGATAAGTTAGCTTACCTGTCCCTACATATCCGTCGTAATTACGTCTGCGGCATGCGCCTTAGATGTGATGTTTCAATTACAATACAATGTGTACTCCAATAAATAATGATGCAGAAAATAAGGATGTGTAGTGTATAGTGTAAACGGTCAGCTAATTAGAGACTTTGGTCAACTCAAAAAGGTATTTTGTCAGTAAGCAAACAAAGTGAATACTAAAAGAAGCAAGGGTTTTTTTGCAAACAAAAACAACAGCCTACTGACGCAGGTACTATGCCGTAATTTAAACTTTTAAGTTGATATTTCTTGCTGAGCTAATATAAAAAATAAAATAAAAAATGACTTGTCATAATTTACTAAAAATAAATACTGAATGCTATTACTTTTTTTTACGTACTACAGGAAAACGCTTTATTTTTTATTTTATCTGCACAACTTTTAACCGGACTGCGGAATTAGGTAGGTACTTAATTACCTATGACGGTTGCAAGTATTTCCTACGTGCCCTTTCCATTACTTATCGATTTTAATTCGTAAGTAAACTACGAATTAATTATAAGAATACCGTTATCTGAGTATTAATAAGCCGTATGAACAAGGATATGTGTAGTGTTACTAATAGCACACGAAAAGTTGTCCAGACAATTGCGGATTGCGGATGGCATTATTTTCCTCCTATAACTAGTTTTTATACAGACAATCACAGATTTTAAAGTTCTTAAAAGTCGAGTTCTTCGTCTTCGTTTTTTTATTGTTCGACGGGGAAGCGCTTGGCCTTCATCTTACCTAGTTTCATGTTATGATAAGGCCGAAGGTGGAAGCGCACTTCACCCTCAACAGACTGAATCCTCAACAGACTGAGGACCTGGCTATCTTATCTCTAAATGCCGGAACACAACATTTTAATGGTGACAGACTCAGGTAAGATGGTGGTAGCTAGCCAGGCGGACTTAAACAAAGTCCTACCACCAACCAAACCAAGCACTATATTGTACTCTCTTGAGATCGAACCCGGGATCTCTGGATCTGACACGAACCACTTTTGAAGCCACCAGCTTTTGAAGCTGTGCTCAGACTTAAAAAGTGTTTTTGTTACCTACTACGTTTGCATGGGCGGTGCATTTTTCACCATCATGCGCCGGCCGCTTAATAATCCAATCTACTAGCTTGTATACTACGTTTATGATAAAAAAACTATCACTTAAGATATATCTTCAGGCTTTGTCAGGTAGAGTTTGAAAAATAATGTGTTTAATGCGAATTCTAAGACACGTTGCTCAAGTAAAGGTATTAAAATCGATCTACTTTGCTTTATGCCAATCTTTGTTGCTATATTGCGTAACTTGCTGGGAAAGCGCCGCCAAAACATATATTTTACCGGTAGAAATAGCACAGCGCTCGGTTCCCAAAGATCATTTTTTCACTTACAGACTAAGAATCGTTCCGTTCGGTTGTTAAACTCGCAAAACGGAGCCTAAATCAGCAGATTTTTTAGTAAGGCTTATCACTCTTATCAGCTATCAACTCAGGTATCCACATCTATTTTATCCAAGCGTCAAAAGTATCGATACACACCATCATACACACACATTTATTCGGTTCCATAGGTCTCTTGCTACTCTCCTCTACTCTACGCATTTGCCTAGTATCTACCACCTGGCCGTATATTTTAGTAGGAATTTGTTTTATGTTGATTGGATTTAAAAAGCAATCAACATATAACTAATTAATTTCACACTGTCTCATTGCCTGCGTTTTCTTACAGAATACGGCTGAAAAGGCAGTTAACGGCTGATGTCCGGGCTTCATTCACTGTGATAATATAAAGCTAATTTTGTGGTAAGTTGTCTATACTTAATTAATTCTAGATGAAGCCGTTAAGCGATCCGTAATGTTATTTATGCCTTATCAACTGAAATGAAAACAGTGGATAATGCAAATGGTTGAAAAAACTTTAGTTGAAAGTGTGTTTCTACTCTGTGGACGATTTCTTGAAAAATAATAGGCAAATCTTTGACAATAATGTCTTATTTGACTAATATTTTATACAAATTAGGTATTTTTATTTCTGCTAAGCACTATTCTAACAAAAATGAAAATATACTATGTGGATACTGTAATTAGGTGTACTACATATTTAATATTTTCAAACATGATTTCTAAATTGTTCATGTAATCAATAAAAGCTGAAATATGTGTTATTATTTGATTTGTGGCAAAGGAAAACCAAAAATAATCTTATGGCTAATTGCGGGAATATCATAAACCGTTATAAGTCATACAAACATTATGTTACTGTTTGCTAGCTAATCGTTTTGAATGTCTAGCCAACGGCACTAATTTGTAGCTTAGTCGGATCAGAAGGTATTATAATATGGTAATCTGGGTATAGGAACTGAACAGATTTTATAGCAAAACAATGAAATAGGTAATTAAAAGTATCTTTTTTTTTTTATTTCCGTGGATTTCACTAATATGTTGGATTTTTTCGTGTTTGATTCATTATTTAAATATCATCATCATCATCACGTGCGGTTTGCCTCATCCCACTGCTGGGCATAGGCCTCTTCGCTTATGCCAACCGTCTTGATTCAGCGCCAGTCGAACCCATGAACGACCTACACACTCGTAGCTGGTCAAGAAATCTCGGTTACGAAAATGTAGCAAAATAATTCTTTTGCCTTCTGCTTTGCTCCACCGTTCAGTGAGGACTGATAACAGGTGCAAAGCAGTCCGCCTATCCAAGTGCCCTGCCCAACTCCATTTGAATCCCAATATTCAAACATCTTCTTTGTGGTAGGTACTTTATAACTGAAGATTGTGATCACCCGTGACTCATTTTATATGTATCATTTACCTGTCTCCAGCGACTCCTATTCGCTGCCATTTGCACCACGTCGTATTCAGACATAACCTAACATAATTATTTTCTGTGAGATACTTTAGATTTTCAATGCACGCCTTCATTCGATGTGTTTTTGTACATTTTTTTATGGTTAACAAGTTATGATAAGGCGAATGTGTAAGCGCACTTCGCCTGGAATTCTCATCGGTCTAAGGAACTGGCTTTCTTTCCTCTAAATGCCGGAACATAATATTTTTTTAGAATTGTTGCTACTGTGGTAGGTAGTCAGTCGGATTTAAACTGAGTCCAACCACGAACCAATCCAAGCACAACATTGTACTCATCCTAGGGATCGAAGGATCGAACTCGGGACCTCTGGATCTGATCGGTGGGTTGAACCATTATACCACAGAGGCGGTTAAATATTTCCCTAGCCGAGATAAATACAGGCTGGCAGAACTAAGTCGCGAATGGGATATCCCAATTGTTAATATTTTGTGAAATGCGGTGTAGCTGAGGCAATTTAGGGTTTCGTAAAATAATCTCGTTTATTTATTACTACGTTTTAAAAGCTTATGTTGTGATGTAGTTTGTATAATGATTCAGGTATAACTATTGCAATATACCACAATACCATATAGGCCATGGGCATGACCTAGGTGGTATTGTGAGTTAATTTTGATGATGCATACTTCGTAGAGCTAAGCCTTGATGGTTACTCTAGGAAAGTTCTTGAAAGCATCACCTTCTATAATTTGGGTTATTTTTATAAGGCTTTCGCGGATTCGGATAACGTGGTTAAGCTTAAAAGTCATGGAATGTAACTCCAAAGTATATATAGGTACCAATCCCTATCATGTTTACCTCGACCTTTTGATTACAGTACTAATGAATAGAAATGTCATAAATCATATTTTTATGACACAACACGTCATACCGAAATGTACGATAATTCGAAATGTTATTATAATTATTTCGTGTTTGAAATATTGGGTCGCGCGCGTGTATGAGTGAAATGGATGCGCAAAGTATAATATTCCCTTCAGCCACTTAGGTAATTTATGCTTGGTTGGGTTGGTAGTAGGACTTTCATGTTCCATGTTCCATGTTCCGGCTTCTAGTTCCTCGGTATGTTTTTTGACCACGAAATTTACACAGACAAGAATGAGATCTACGATGGAGCGAGCCTACCTAGATGCCTATTAACTCTCTTCTTGAAGACATTAGGGTCGGTACGCAGCGGAAAAACAGACGCTGGAGCTTATTTCAAGTTCTTGCAATGAGCACAATAAAATATTCTTGAAAGCGTTTAGTTCTTATACGTGGTTATCAACCCAGCGCTTCTAAATTCGGCTTTATCATAATTCGAAACCAGGTGAGATGAAGGCCAAGCGCTTCCCCGCCGTTAAAAAAAAAAAAAAATAGGAACAGTATTTTTCTTTGATATTTATTTGAAGATTCTTCTATATTTATCTGAAGATATTTGATTCTTTTTTTGTTATTGTCATTAAATATATCTACATTATGATGTTTGTATTCGTTTGACACTGCCATCCTTGAACCATTATCTCTGTCCATCCAGCGGTTGATTGCCAATGCTTTCGAAGATAAAGCCGCCCGTTGTTTAACCAGTGTCTACTTCTGTATTTTGTTAGTGATGATCAATCAAGACTTATCTAACTACAACCTGTAGTATACTGACAAACACGAAACCTCAAGAACTTGACGGTGTGGTGGCTCAAGCTATCGAGCCAGAGACAGCACCAATAAGTCTTCTATTAAGTAGCTACAGTTCTTTCCGAGACACATATCGTAAGCGCACTCACATACCTAAATACACATAATAGGCGGTAACGTAACGTGTGATCGGCTGATGCTGTTAAGATAAGATAATGAATGATGACACCACTTCCCTTGAAAAACGATTAGCAATCTTCAAGTCATGCATTGTTTTATCGCCAAATGCAATGTGAGAAGTATAGTAGTAGACACGAATTTATTTATAATTAGATTTTACAGTTTATTTCACTGTATAATATAATTTTCTGGTCAGCTCTTAACGTGAAAATTTGACTCCATGACAGATTTGTTTTATGCGAATGGACGGACCTAATGAAACTATAAAGGTTAGTTTAGTTCTCATAAATACCTTCTCTATATTTGAAATTCAACACTTGATTGATATGATCACTTGCACGCCGAAAATACATGTTTTCCTTATAAACTTGGATCTTTCCTGCCTACCCCACTGTAAAACGAAGTGCTTACATCACTGACATCATTGTCTAAAAACAAAGTTTATAATTCTTGTGTTTAGTAATAATCGCAAGGTAAGCAGTCGGGTTGTCTGTTTACCTAGCGTATACGAACTTTTTTTTTTACTTGGGGAAATCTGTTCACAGACACCCTAAATCACAGAGGGATGCGAAAGGGTAGTGTGAGGATGACGGACTCGTCGACTCACTAAAACCACTCCGGTGGCCGGCCTCGATGCATGTCGAGGGGCTCCGACAACTCTTTATAGAACATTTCGGTGCACCTCTCGCAAATCGCCTTAAAAGCACGTCCCGGGAACGACACGGACAAATAGCTAATCCGTTTTAAGCGTATTTGAATTTGTTCTGTATGCGCTGTGTAACGCTGCCATAGCAGACGCCGATGGCGGCGTCTGACGTGTAGGCTCATAGTGAAGCTATTTGACGATCACTACAGTGGCAGTAGGTGACCGATGACGGTCCTCTAAAGCAATCAGGTAGATCTAGCCAGCAATCTCCGAACAAAACGGCGCGGCGACTAAACCTTACGAAGGTACGTCAACACACAGGTTCGAATCTATTGCACTGAGCATTCCAAAAAAAAAACCGTTTGATTTTTACTTATTTCAATTATACTTATGCCTACTACCAACCTAATGAGCATTAGGTTTTCTTTTTCTATGTGCTATATTTTGATCATGGAACAATCAATAGGATCTGGACAAAAGATTTCAAAATTACCGGGATAGGTCGTATATGTAGAAACTAGTAGAGGTACAGTACAGACATTTCGTTTTTCTTATAATGACGCACGGTACTTTCAGCTTTTCAGCAGGTTTAGTATTAAAAACGTACAGTTGACCCAATGCACGTTTTATTAACTTTATAAATTTTCATACGTATAGGTGCTAATAGAGCATTTGTAATGTCGGTGTCTCGATGACGTGCGCGTGTGACGCAGACGACGACGCTAACTTGACGATATCTCGGTGTCTCGGCTCTCGGATCATGTCAGTATTGTCAGTCACACGAGCGCTATCGCCCGGACACCTACCGTGCCGTGTGGTATACGGCACGCGCGAAAGTCGACCCGCTTGCTGTTATTTTATATTCACGCGGTGTCCTTTCTCGGGGACATACTTGATATATACGGCCAGTCCTTTCCCCGCTGATTACGGGAGTACTATATGTAAGTTTCGCTGATTATATTTTTTAATGTTTATTTACTGACATGCCTGTGGTTAATTCCCGGTGATTATTGGATCTAAGATTTTTTTTCTGTCTAATCATTAAGGATGACGAGAGCAAAACGCACAATAAAAAAAAACGAAGAAAGCGTTCCGAAATTTATCTCGGTTTCATTATACCAGGACTAGGAATTCGACCATAATATTGAAAATTAGCTGTCTGCACTCCTTTCCATACAAACTTTACCCATGGCAAATCGAAAAAACAACGTATGCCAATAAATAATTTCGTTTTGCGATGCACACACCAATATCTACGTTTTAATGACATTTTATGTCACTAAAACGTATGTTCAGGCGGTGTATCGTAGTGTTCTTACGTTAAAATATTTTTTTCGAATGTACCGGGAAATAATTTACGATTTCCCGGTTCCCGGAAATTTTTGTACCAGGAGTTTCCGGGATCAAACACAAAAAACGGCTTTCCGTGCAATATTTGTTTGTATGTGTGCTACCAGTATTGTTTTCGCTGTGCGCGGTCGCTCAAATTATATATATTTATCATATTATTGATGAATGTCTCGTATACTCACTCGTAGTCGTTAGTACCTATATATGTTAGTAAATTACATTGAGAACCTAGTGTTCAGTCAAACCTTATATAGATTTAAAACACTAAGATAATTATTGTTAAAACATTAAGTGAATAAATACATCTAGTACCTATAACGGTTTAAAATATATGTGGAACACAAATATAGTGCAACCCTTACTTTTGGTAATAAACGTTTTCACTTCATTAAATCCTATCAGCTCTTGAAAAGTCGAACAGAATAACGAAGTCTGTAATGTGGTCGCTGAAAGAAATAATGATAAAAAAAAAATGCTGTTTTCCATTTTATACTTTACGGAAGTCCTTACCTTGCTTCTGAGGTTTAAGTCGCATTGTACGACACCCATGTGTGGGAGGGTTTGGTGATAGTGTTCACTTCCGGACATTACACGATTGAAATAATATAATAAGTACTGTAATTATTAAACAAACAGATTTGTTATGACCATTGTGACCAGTCAAAAATATCCGATGTTGTACATGCTTAATAAGTAGGGACGACGGTACTACGGACCATCAAACGCATTTAAATTATATCAAACGATAGTAGTTATGTTACCAAAGTCCGGTACCAAACGGTTCGTTAGCGGGCGAGCCAGTGCCTTCTGGGAAAGCTCGCTCCATCGTAGACCTTGTCCACTTGCTTAGGCATAAAGGTAGCTAGCCCAATAACAAAAAAATGCTCTTTCGTGATTAAAGTAGGCTCACGCCTGTACCGATAGGGTGTAATGTAGGACGGGCATGGGATTTCCACTATACGCCGCGATCTTGCCTCATTCACTCTTTCCTTATTCGTGATTTTTATCCGGGATGAATTCTCAATAAAACATTGTATGAAACAATAATAATTTATTATTATATACTTAATGTATCGCTTACGAGATTACCTTATACCAAGCGTACTATGTTCTATTTTTTATACTTATTAGTACTTGAATTTACTTGTTGATTAACCGCCTCTGTGGTCCGTCTGTGGTCTGTGGATCGATCACCAGGTAGGTACAATAATGCTTGGTTTGATTTGTGGTAGGGGCTTTACTTTTACCATCTTACCTAAATCTGCTGCCATAACAACACTCTAAATTGTTGTCTTCCGGCCTTTAGAGGTAAGATAGCCAGCTCCTCAGACTGTTGTGGATTCCGGGTGAAGTGCGCCTCCACCTTCTCCCGTATCGTAACTTGTAACCAGGTGAGATGACGGCCAAGCGCTTTGATTTTGTTTTTTTTTCAAACACAAAAATTTAATCAAATTCATAGACTCCTTCGAAAATTTGAGAATACTTTATTGCACAACTTAAAAATACTTAAAAATTAATAACATAAAAATAAAAAAATATATAGACAATGGGCGGTCTCATCGCTAAGAAGTGATTTCTTCCAAACAACCTTTGGATGGAGAGGATTTCATGGCTAAAGATGTGGTTGGTGGTGCACATATTATTTAAGGGTCTAGCTAAATTGACTAATTGAGATTGGAGATGCAAAATATTTTACATTATTACCTATATTCAAGGAAGTATTTGTGTACCCATCATAACCTAATAAGTAACTTCTAGACAGATCATCATAGTCGCAATTCATGAGACCTCAAAAATGAAGAATCTTGTAAGGTGCGGTGCAATGTTATGTATTTGTTACAGGCAAAATGTATAATTCAGGTATTCTTTACAGGGTTTTCTAGGAAATGTATAGAATACCTGGGGCGTCCAGGCAATGTGTGAAATATTATAAGCCATTTCATACTTTACCTGAGTAATGTTATACAATTCCCAGGGGTTGTATAAAGTACCGTACACAGTAAATATATATTAAACTGTAATTATCAATGTTATTAGCTACCTATAAAATAACGCACGAAAAAAAAATACAAATTTATTATAATGGTTTTATTTGCCGTTATATTTTCTAAAAATCGAAATTCAGATTAAGCGAAATCGAAAAACTAGTTGGCATGTTTTATTCACTGTTCACACATAACCTTACCTAATTGCTTTTTATATGGTCTTTCTTACTTTTATCTCGTCTTTTACTAAGTAATTACCGGGTGCGCATTCGTATAGAATACCTAAGCACAGTATAAAATAAATCATCTTTCATACGTTACCTAAACGTTTTACATATTCTATACCAATGTATAGAATATGTATTGTACAAATACCGGATTATACTGATTGCCGGTAACATACATATCTACGGCCATGTACAGTCGGCTGCAATGATATGTACACACTTCATAATTTTCAATATAGTTTTGTATTCACTATCTGTTATTATGTTATTAATTTGGTTTTCAAGTGTGATATTTCTACCAGGGGTCTAACATGGGCGCTTTGAGCAATTCACCAAATAAAACTGCGTATGATTCATATCCCGCAATTCATCCGTTTGACAGTCTTGTATGGGATTTCGTAAATGGCCCACTATAGATGAATTGCATAGACGTCAAATAGCAGAATTGTTTGTTTATATGTAACTCGAGACCAACTTTTTACAATTCGTTTCAAGCTTCCAAGGGTAACACATTTTCTCAAAAATAAGCTTATTCGTGATGGCGGATTTGGGCAATATGCAAACTTTTTAAAACATGTAACATAGCCGAAGAAGTGCAATACTGCGAAATAATTTAGAGCTGGCATTTGAAAATGGCAATTTGCCAGCCTCTTAGTTTGTCGGTTAATTTATTTATATTATAGTTACAAATAAATTATAATTATTATTTTCTAGGTAGTCTCCTAAAATAAAAATGTGCACATTTTATTACAAAAAAAAAGTAATAGAAATTTATATATATTTTTTAAATACACTCAAACATAATATATTTAGCCTCGCTGTGTTTACAAAGAGACCCCCTGGTTTTAACACAAGAGTAATTACAGATTTTACCAGACTTAAAAAATAAGTAAAGGCTTCATTTTTAAAATTATGGAGTGTACACATATTATTGCAGGCGTCTGTACATAACGTACGTATGTACTCTACATAAATTTTCCGTCGGTAACGTGTCTTTCCTAGAGCAAGGCTCTACATACTAGTTTTTCTTAGAGTAATCAGTATAATCTCAAGGTTTTTTTATTATATTCGAGCAGACATGTAACTTTTCATCTAATCTAATAATACTGTACATAATATTAGTAGTTAGTCTCGAACTGAGATCTCGGGATGTCTGGTTTGTAGGTATCTAATCAAAAATTATCGCACAAAAGAAACCTAATACATCAATCACTACGATAAAAGTGTGCTTTCATCACAATACCATAAGCACACTTTTTCTCAATCTCTCTTTATTTACCAAAGTTTTCGAAGGGAGGAAGACGTGTTTATGCTACAATTTAGCGAAGAAATTATAATTTGTATTTAACCTGCCAAGTTAACACCAACTTATCTAACGTTTGCCGCCATAACAACAATTCCTAATTGTAATGTCCCGATATTCAGACTCAGTTTGTTGAGGATCCCGGATGAAGTGCGCGTACTTGCCGCTTCCTTTTCCCTGTCTTATCATAAGTCGACACCAGGTGAGATGAAGACCAAGCGATTCCCCGTCGAAGTATAAAAAAAAATCACCACTCCATACGTTTTTAATAACATAGAGGTACATACATGAGATAGCTACAGGTATTCAAACATCTCAAAAAACGCCAAGTTTCGATAGTAGCAAGGGCGACACAATAGGTATTTAGGATAGAATATCATGTCGCAAATCCAATGTTTAGCATTTAGCGATTATGTGACGAACAAAGCACGCTTCGTTCGTTACACTGATGCGTAAATTAAAGTAATTTAATTAGTAACTGAAACGGCTATTTTTGTTTAATTAAAAGGTTATTATGTCACGAACTCGGTCGCTTGTTAATGTACCTAAAACATACCAACGGTGTATGTAAAATGATATACAGTTATTTATACTGTGTGCATTATAACTTACTTGATGAACTATTTACTTCTGATCGCAGATTTTAGCGACAATAACGAGTCAGTTTTGTATGGTGGTGTTTGAAACCGCCATACAAAACTGACTCGTTCGAAACTGACTCGTCAAAACTGGACTGACCCGTCGGGGTGGGACTGGGATCCCATCCCCGGTCAGTCCCGGTCAAGAGCAACAATGTTTCATCGAAATCCGATCAGGAGTTTTGGCCAACATCTTTACATCCTCATACCCTAACAAACTCTCACAGTAAGTCAATTTAAGAGTTTGAGAGTTGACTTTTTAGCTTCGAAGACTCCGCAAGTTGGAGTAGAATATTTATAGGTACTACTTGCTGAGAGAAAAGGCTATCGAATTCACTGTCAATGCTCTTATTGATATTGTATACTTTAACCGCCTCTGTGGTCTAGTGGTTCGCCCACCGGTTTCAGATCCCGAGGTCCCAAGCTCGATCACCAGGGGAGTACTATATTGTGCTTGGTTTGGTTGGTGGTAGCATTTTGTTTAAGTCCGCTGTCACCATTTTACCTAATTATTTCGTCTTAAACATCAATGCCTAAAAAAAAATGTGTTTCGGCATATAGAGGTAAGATAGCCAGTTCCTCAGTTTGCTGAGGATTTCGTGTGAAGTGCGCTTCCGCCAAGCGCTTCTCCGTTGTACAATAAACATAAAAAAAAAAACTTTACTTCATATCGTTAAGCAACTCTAACGTAATCTCGTTTTAAACCAAGAAACCTCTAGTTAAGGTTTTAAATAAGGATGTAATCTGGCCATTTGGACTTAGAAGTTTCTAGCTGTCGTCAGAATACAATGCACTAGTTACACTGGCGTGCGGGAAAGGTATATAACCTATATGGAGTTCGTCATACTGACGATTCTAGTGATGTGACGTATATTACAATTACTATGTTCTTTTGTGCCGTCTCATGCTTATACCTAGGGGTCCCGCTTACCGGTCATTCGCATTTGTCCACAACACAACAACCTTTATTTATCGCTTATAAGGAATTTCGGATAATATTTACTCTATTTAGTGATTATGATACATGGGCAAACGCCATCTCGCAATGGGTGCCTGCAGATGGACTGTCGAGGCAGGCCTAGAAAACGTTAGCGTGACGACCTGACTGCATTTCACCCGGACTGGTGGGAAACGACCGTAAGTCCTGGAAGAATATGGGGGAGACCCCTGCAGTGGGACAGTATCAAAATATGTATTGAGCACATCAGGGGAAGTCTGAAAGTAGCACCCGTGACGGAAATAATGAGGAGTAATATCATGCGACAGTGGACATGTCATCCGGAGGGAAGATAGTCACGTAACTAAACGAATGTTTGGTATGAATGTGGACGGATGTAGTAGTAGGAGTCGAGGAGGAGATGGATGGTTTGTGTGAGTGACAATGTGCATGTAAGATGAGTGGATGCTGAGTTGACGGGTGACAGAGTGGAGGATCGTGCGGTCCCGATCCCGCTTAAGTGTGGGATTAAAAAAGAGGATTAACCCAATTCATATCTGGGCAAAAACATATATGTAGATGTTTTCCGCTATGTTCCGACCCCAATGTCTTCAAGAAGAGAGTTAGGTATATAGGACCTTCTGGATAGATTCGCTCCATCGTAGAACTCATTCTTGTCTGTAAGCTTCGAGGTCAAGAGCTAAATCATTCTACGTCTAATTTCATCTATAATGTTTGATAAATGATTGGTTTGAATGGATTTTATGTGCTTTTCTTTATCAGTGGCAGCTGTCTGCTGGATGCTAGGTCACTTCGCGCCCATCTTCTCTCGTCTTTGTAGGTCTGGGTTCATCGGTACGAAGTGTACGAACAGTAAAGTAAAGTTACACAACGTACGACAGAACATATTCCGCCTTCAAGTGGACTCAGCCGATTAAATAAATAATATAAATAAATATTACAAGACATTAATTTAACACAGCCCTATCTAGCCCCAAACTAAGCTTGGCTTGTAATATTACAAGCTATGCTTAGTTTGGGGCTAGATGGGAACTAGATTACGCATAGAATACTTAAATGCTTTTTGTAAATACATACGTACTATATGATACAACACCCAAACACAGAACAACCATCTATATTCATCACACAAACGCTTGTTCTGGGTGGGAATCGAACCCACATCCTACAGCGCAGAAGGCAGAGTTACTATCGACTGAGCTATGAGGCTTGTTAAATATAGTACTATTATTTATTCTGTGACCAAGTCTAGTAATCAAGTGCTGCTTTTTATAAATATAACTTCCACGTCGGTATGAATATTTCGTGCCATTTTTAGGTCTCGTAATATCTCTGGTTTCGCAAACCGAGTAAACGTCAGTGTAATCCTTGCGAAACGAGGACGAAAGAGGTTTCATCCAAAGTCTAGAACTACATTTTTAGTGCTGTGAAGCTTAGTTGTGTATAAACTCTACATTGCTTGCATTATGCGCCTTGTGAAAGATCCCAATCAAGTAAATACTACGATGCACGCCTCGGTAACCAATTTTCGTGTCGAGACTGTTTTTTTTTTATTATGGGTCTTGACCACGAAACTTTGGTTGGTGGTAGGACTTTTTTATGTCCGCCTGGCTAGCTACCACCATCTTACCTAATTCTGGCGCCATAACAACAATTCCAAAAATTGTTGTGTTCCGGCTTTCGAGGTAAGAATGCCAGTTCCTCAGTTTGTTGAGGATTCCGGGTGAAGTGCGCTTCCACCTTCGGCTTTATCTTAACTTGTAACCAGATGAGATGAAGGCCAAGCGCTTCCCCTTCGTACAGTAAAAAAAAAGCTTACGCAGCCTACCTAGAATGTGTCTATAACTCTTCTCGAAGACATTGGGTTCGTAACGTAGCGGAAAACATCCGCATATATATTTTTGCCCAGATATGAACAGTGAGTTAATCCTCCTGCCCTTATTCCACACTATTAACTCTCTTCTTGAAGTATTTAGGATCGCACTAGCAAGATATAGGGTTTCCGAGAATCGGTGGATAATCCTGCACGTGCGTGTGTGGTGATGGGACGTGATGCCCACAAATGTGAGAAAAACTGGGATTTTTCTAAATTTTACAAAAAATGGCCTAGACCGCGAACTGTTTGGGATAGATTTTTTTTTGGGCGTGGGACCCCACTTATAACCACTTAACGCCACGGACAATTCTGAGAAACCTATAAATATAGGAGGACATTAATTTCACATTCAGCTTCAAACTAAGCATATCTAATATGGGAACTAGATAACGGATAGAATACTTATTTTTTTGACAATATATACGACCCAAACTCAGAACAAACATCTATATTGGTGACACAAAATATTTGTCACATGGGTAGGAAAAAATGTTAAATGTATCCCCTGGGGATCGAACCCGGGTCCTTTAGGTCTGATACCGGTAGACGAACCAATAAACCACAGTGGCGATTAAAAAGTTTAATATTTATGTTTTTTTTTACTTATTTAACTAACTATGAGCTCTGATGCTCGCTAATGTGGGTTGAGTATTATTATAATGAGTTGGTCAGTAAAGCTAATTAGCGTTAACGTAACCAGTTTTCTGTGTTTAGATGAATAAGTAAACAAAATAATAGGTACTTACATGGTACAAGTGCTGGAATTATACAAGGTGGGTATTTACATTGAGTACCTACCAACATTAGGTGAATCTTTGGTCCCTTAAGTCTTTAAGCGACCAAAGATTTTCCCACATATAGTGACAATTAAAAATAGTTACAATGGTGGTCTTATCGCTCAATGGCGATCTCTTCTAGACCAGACTTTAAAATGCAGTACGGTATTGTACATCGTGAAAGAGAATATACAAAACTTTTATATCAGTTTAGGTTTAAAGGCTCTAATGTTTTATCTCACGAATAATAATTGAAACTTATTGATTTTCTTATATTTTATTTTTAACTTTTTTGGGGGGATTATTAGTTTTATTTATTTATGTGTCAAGAATTGCATCAAATGAATTATTCTCCCCAATTAATTTTAACGCTATTCAGCGTGGTAATGCAGCCAGTGTCTTGGGCACGCTTCCGTCTGGAACTGGTCTGGAACAGTTGAGTTACCTATAGGCCGTTTGTAACGGTCCTTAGGTAATCTGACTGATTCCTTTGTACATAGTTAGTTTAATTGTACTTTTTATTGAATAAATGTTTTCCATATTTGTTGTAAAAATTTTAACTTAAAATTATTTATAAGTTTTATATTATTTGTATTTTTTTTTCCATTTTTTTTATTTTAATAACTTAAATTGAATAAATTTAAGTAATTATAATTTTATTCTAGTATGAACATAATTTCACTTAAAATGAGATTACAAGGTTCTTAATAATGTTGCAATACTATTTTTACAATAATGATATTATACCTCTGGGATGTTGCTTTTAGTGACTAATATCGTACAATCAAATAAAATACAGATAGTTTAATATGAATGATCAAGGTACTATAACTACTACGTTTACAAAACAAAACTTATCTATAATAATACCTACGTAATAAAAATAAAATCTTGCACTGAATACCTACTATGTTTACAAAATAATACTTAACTAAATGAATACCTATGTAATTATAGTACTGAGCCAAAAGATCTGATTCCTATTCTACAGAACTACCCACCAAGTTTTGGCAATGCGAGGTTGATTCGCCGCAAATGATTACTCCATCAGTTATATAAGAAGACGCGATGATATTCACTGATGATCGCTGCATATCGATGATTTTGCGCAATTTCGCCACGCCTACGGTGGCTGTCGCACTTTTTGTCACAGTCGCAAACAATCGGTTCGTCGGTCACAGATTCTAGTTCTATTCACTTGCATACCAGCACGCTTTGTTACCAATGTAGACTTGTTCCTCAGCAACAGGCACGCGAGACATGGCTTATGAATCGTACGTCGTAAATCGTACGGCTCAATATCTTTGGAACGAAACATTTTACTTTTTTTCAGATGTCCTGTAATATTTTTATTTAGAATTCGACATTTTTGAATTCACGATGAGTTGAAAAGTCTATCTCAATCTATCAAAAACCGTTTCACGCGTACTTATTCAGAGGAACCACCTTAAGAGGGCGACGCTTGCAATCGTTAACACGATTTTTACACAAAAATTTAGTTGTCTGGTTAATCGTTGTCAATACACGTTGTGATACACGATACGCCAACAGATTCGCAAAAACTGCTGTCACTGGGTATAGTAATAAATAAATAAAAATATTACAGGACATTAATTTTACACAGCATCTAGCCCCAAACTAAGCATAGCTTGTAATATGGGAACTAGATGACGGATAGATTATTTCAATACTTTTTGTAAATACATAGGTACTATATGAAACAACACCCAGAACAAACATGAAATGTTTGTCCTGGGTGGGAATCGAACCCACAGCCTACTGTGCAGAAGGCAGAGTTACTATCAACTGAGCTATGAGGCGTGTTAATAATATCCTAACTATGGTAAACTATCAGTTTTTTTATTCAGGGTCAGCTTTCGACCTCGAGGCTTGCCTGGGCAAAGTATTCTGTAATCAAGCGAACGTGCCTAATAAATGCCTCTCTCCTGAAGGTGTGAAATAACAAGTTGCAAATACCACTTCCAGGTCTAAACAAAAACAAATATTGGTTAGACCTAACTGTGGCCTAAAATCAAACAATGCACGTTACATGCAACTGCTTATCCTACGATGAAAGGAAGATATCACTGATCGTATAGACTCTATATTTACTGCCTGAGCAGTATAATCGGTATGATACTCAGCAGCACTCTAAACCGGACTTGACTTGTGTATTTGTAGAGTGAAGTACCGTCGAAAGAATACCTCACTTGATTATAGCCGGTTTAGCACTAGTCTCGATTTATAACGAACTTTTTTTAGTTCAAGGCCGATCTTTTTAATTTATCCTAATGACCTAGAGGAGAGTTATACATTTCGAGAGTACAGTCTGTGTATGAAACTGTATACTTCTTTGAACCTGAACAGAAGCGAGAAAATCTACTCTTTGCAATTCGGTGCTTCGCTCGCTCCTGTCATTTTGTGGGCTTATATATTTTTGTAGGAGCCTTGTTTATATTCAATGTAAACTTTATTCTGAACCTGGACATATATTTGGAGAAGCGAGAAAATCTACTCTTTGTAATTCGGTGCTTCGCTCGCTCCTGTCATTTTGTAGGCTTATATATTTTTGTAGGAGCCTTGTTTATATTCAATGTAAACTTTATTCTGAACCTGAATATTTATTTGGAGAAGCGAGAAAATCTACTCTTTGAAATTCGGTGCTTCGCTCGCTCCTGTCATTTTGTGGGCTCAAATATTTTTGTAGGAGCCTTGTTTATATTCAATGTAAACTTTATTCTGAAGCTGAACATATATTTGGCGAAGCGAGAAAATCTACTTTTTAAAATTCCAAACTTCGCTCGCTCCCGTTTTTGGTGGGTTTATAAACATTTTTGTAGGAGCCTAAGAAGACCTCTAGCTCCTTAGAGATGTTGAAACAAAATCTGTGGTCTGCTCCTGAGATGGTGCGCATATTGCACTCATGGCTATGGGCATTTTGCAAATGCAAGATGCGTGCACACGACCGCACCATAATAATATCGTTAAACAAAATACAATTTGTAGGAATTCCACGTATTAATTAAAATTGTTTTAAGGCCTCGGTCTAGACTAGGGCTTGAATCATCATTCGAAGTGATAGTTCGATGATTAGTTTTTGGAATCAATGATGCAATATGAAAATAGTAAAATGTTTCGTTACAAATCCGCTAAGCTATCGAGCGCTGCGCTGGCAGTGGATCTTGCTGTTTACTTGCAGCACAGCGCTTGGAGCGACATCAAGTCGGCCGTGGTTGATCAACTTAGCAGCAAATCTATATTTCCTGAGGTTGCATCGATTATTTCCCTTATTTAAGATTATTTAAGGACCTTGTTGCTAAATATTGTTATATTTTCATATTGAAATGGTACTTCGCTAAGTGTCGCCCTAATAGATATATAAATCATGCATTTTTAAGTATTCGCGATGTGAACTTTTTAAATAGCCTGCATGTTGGAATTTTTTTTTTTCATATCATTTTTATAATACGTTGACGTGATAAAAAAATGTTTTCAAAGTGATTTTTAAACAGCACCATCTAGCCCCAAACTAAGCAGAGCTTGTAATATGGGAACTTGATTAAGGATTTTATTGATTGATTAACGGTTTTAAAAGCGCCCTCCTGAATTCTTTTGTGAATTTAAATTAAATTTAAGTTGTAGGTAGTTTAAAATTTTGTATTTGTGGCTCCATATTTTGTTTATGTTTGTTATTTTGCATTTTGTCCACTTACTTTCTTTTGTAGTACTTAAAAGTGGAAACTTTTTTGGATTAGGAATTATTTTTAATGTATTAAATTAAAATTGATTACGGATATTATACTAACATATTTTTTTTTATTTTCAAGTAAAAAGTAATAATAATTCGTTCTGTTTCAACTCAAGTTTTTGAATCCCGCATTCAACCGAGAGTTTTTTTGACAACATTTATTATAGAGTGCGTCAGTAAGTTGTTTGAAACTCCTTGTTTGTTTTAATTCACCTTGTTTGGTGACAGAAATTTTAGAGCTGACTATAACCTAACCTTTAGCTGACCTTTTATACTAAATATACTGTTTCTTTTAATTGTCATCAAATCGTGGGTTGTTCAACCGTCGAAAGCGACACGGCTCTCGCTCGGCACGGTCTGACATGAAGCACCATTATGTGCTTGGAAATATCAAACGCAGTCACTTGGCAAAGCTCATATCGCATTATTTGGGCTATCCGTAATCTAGTGGTCTATGTATTTGCGCATAAATGTAATTTAACATAACATAACACAAATAAACATTTATTTCGTTAATTCTGTACCTACTTATTGTAGGTACAGAATAACCATATTAATTTGTAATATTTACATAATTTAAAACAACACTAAGTACAATTTGGCTCATGTTGACAATTTGGTAATGGTCTCAATTTAAAGGCAATTAAAAATTATAATACAAAGTTGGAGTAGTACTCAACCAATACAAAGAATTGACAGATTTCCTTCTACTAATTTCGCATGTGCAATAGCTCGAAGACAATATATAATATTGTCTTCTGCACCACGGTTGTATTTCAAACTTGACTCAAGATTTCAAATAAATAAATGCAGTAATTACCAAATAAAAGAAAAAAATAATGCAATGGTTACAAAACTATGACTATAATGGTGTGGAAGACCTAAATCAAATATAAAAATAATAAAACCTACACAATAAATACTATAAAAATATACACATCCAACTCACACGAACACACACACTTGTATACATGCCGTTTTTACCTACTAACTTATTATTTATTTAGTTATCATAATCCTATATTGCGTTCAATGAATATTAAGGCCATATGTAATAGGTTTACTTTTCATTATACTATTAAGGGGCACGTTATTTTTAAAAATAATGGATGTAACTGATTTTTATAAATTGAACCAAACCATTCGGGAGAGTAATGTCTCCTGGCCCACGCTAATGCATGAAGCAGGGCCCCACTATTTGTGTAAAAATATGGCTAATCAAAATTTATGAATTGTGAATTATAAAATTTAATCTACTATTATAAACATAAATATATTTTTATATATAACCTACAAAATATCGGGATGAAGGGTTTGCCACAGCCTACAACAATCAATGCTTTGGAATTGTTATTGTTAACTATGTTCGGTAAAATCACTTGTTAAACCCATTAATGCCTTTTAGAGGTTCGCCTTAGAAAAGTATTAGATTAAGTTTATCCAGAATTAATGATAAAAGTTAAACCACAATTCAGGTTAAACCAAAGTTAAAGTTAAGTTAAACTACTGTTCAAGATAAATTGCGGTTAAAGTCGAGCTGTAGATCGATACCTTCAAATGAATTACATAACCACCTAACTTAAGTGAAAAGAATGTGGCTCTGTCCTACAAACAAGTTTACAACCTGTGGAAACCAATGACCCTTTACCCCGATATATATATATATATATATATATTAATATAATATAAATAGAAATAGAGAGATAGTAGAATCTAGTGTATATGTATAGTACGTATGTAGTGAGTGTATTTATATAGTATATACTGAATGAGAGTGTATGAGTAGAGTGAGAGAATATAAATAGCATTGAACAGTAGTTATGTAAAAATATTTTAAAAGTATTCAATCCGTAATCTAGTCCCATATTACAAGATTTGCTTTATGGCTTTGCTGGGGCTAGATGGTATTTGTGAAATGAGTGTCTTATACTCGTAATATGTTCTGTAAAATGTATTTGCGTACACACGCTACTTGGCCTTCAAAAAAAGCAATGTTTTTCATTAATTTTCTATATGAGTTTAATCGGTTTCTAAAACCGATTAAACTCCTATTGTAACGTTACTGTTTTTATAAGAGAAACAGTAAGAACAATAAAAATAAATACTAAAGGACCTATCCTACTAGAGGTGTTAAAGAGATAATATATAAAAATAAGAATTATGAAAGTAAAAGAAAATAAAAGTATATTAAAGAAAATAAAGTCCACAAGTACAATCAGAGACTTCTACGTCCAGCCAGTAAGAGGGTCTTCAACGTCCAGCCAGTAAGAGGGTCTTCAGTATCCCGTACAGCAACTTTTTAAAGACAGCCAGACAAATATATTGAAGACCAGCAACTTTCCCGGGCCACTTGACCCGGGAATGGTCTTGTATTTAATTTAGAGTTCTCCGATTGGGAGCTAATAGATGTAACTTATCTCCGCTCCGTTTGGATGCTAGATATCAATTTTTCTTCCTCAGCCACCAGCTTTCGCAAGAAGACTTTGGTGGAACGCTAGTATTCTAAATTTGATTAATTCAAATATTATACATGGCCAAAGATAATTGCTAAGGTTTTAATACAAGTTCAGATAAAAATGTACGTGTTAGACAGAGATAGCATATAAAATATAAAGGAAACTTACGTCTATGAGCTTTTTATGACATAAAAAAGATAAATGACATTTGCCATAATTGACAACCTAAAATAATATAAACAATCTTCGAAAATCTAAGGTCTATTGATTTCAGCTAAATATTACATTTGAAGAAACAATAATAAGCTTATCGTAATAAGATAAATCCAGAGAATCTATAGATGTACTTTTGAAAGCAAAACAAGGGATAAAAATGAAAATATTAATGTACGAATTGTGAAGGAATAACACAAAAAAGGTACTGTTTTAGAACTAAATTAGAACTAAACGATAAAGAAGTACATGTTTTATTGTAGAAAGTATAAAAACATGCAGATAAAAGTACAAAATTATGCAGAAAAACACAGTTTTCCTACACTATAGAAAATTTATTGGTAAAAGTACAACATATTTTAATTTTCAATAATTAACTTCGAGAATTTTCTATGAGATAACTGCATGGTGTTGCGGGGTAGTTAACTTACCACTTAGTTTGTAAACTTAGCTAAATATGCGGTCAACCGCACTAATTTGGCTCTGATGACATCTAAATTGCTCTTTTATAATAGAAACACCAAAACAAATCATCAAATTGCTATGTAGATAATATACTTACGCAATGTTTATTTATTTACGTAGATTGGTTTATGGAAACAGACATTATAAACCAATTAGTGGATATATTTGTCACGTCATGAAAATATATTCTTGAAACAAATTACGGATGTGCATGGTGGTCAGATCGTCCAGAGGGCAGCGAAACCTCACCAGAACTAACAAAATTGAGACCTACATTTGGATAATTTATAGAACACGAGTTTATTAATAAACAAGTATTCGTTTTGCGTTTTGCGATATGCAGTGACGAGATATGAAAGTAATTTTTCTTCATTTGGAATGAGTGAGCTTTTGAACTGGGTAGGTATAACATTCGCCATAAACACCACACTTGGCAGACTTATTGGCCGCGTCGTGACCGGCGGTCACTTGGAGTCGATGGATAGAGGCGGCTCATCTTTATATCAGCCCTGGATCTCGAGCTTGCCTAGGAAAAATAGGGTACAATGGAGTGCGACTTCCACTTAAATGATAGTGATGACCTTACAACTTTGGCGCAAGTGTAACTGCGCAGGGTCAGCTAGAACGTAATAAATCACCCGAAATTTATACATCAATTGTTGCAAAGCTTTATAGCAGTGGGTACGTACTCAGCCAGCTTTCTCTATAGCTTTGCATTTCTAAAAAACTTTGTATTTCTAAAAACATCACGTGCTTTTTTGAAATTTCCTTTGTATCCCCTCGAGGTATCTATGGCCAATGCACACGTCTATGGCAGTGGGTCAGTAGTTCCGCAGGGCGCGAGTGCGCAACACCCTTACGTAAAGCCTGCGCGGGTGCACCACGGAGCGCCTCAGTGAAAGTTGAGACACCTAAAATCAAATAAATATCCTTTTTCTTACCCGATAATACCCCTTTCTACAGTGATTATTAATATGTCGAAAAAACACAGCAACAATATTATAGCATATTGCCTGCACCAAGATCATAAATAGATTTAGATATGTGAATCTAATCGAGATGGTGGAAAAAATCTGTATGTGGTACTGCAAGTCCCAATGTGTATTTGGGTATAATGTTTTTTTTTTATACAATTAGGAGACGAAACATCAAGTAGCCCTCCTGATGCTAAGTGTATCTCTTGCCTATAATAATGTCTTACTGCGTAGGTCACATCCACAAAGAACATAGCGTACCCTGCACTGCATTGCGCCCGTCAACTTGAGGCACAAAGGTGTAAGCCTCACGTGCCTGTAATTTTACCTGCGACCATGGTGGTAGTAGTGCCCCGGACCTTTCACAGTGGGCTCTACTACTCTTAGCGTTCTATCAAGATAGAGATGAGTTCGTAATCTTAATTTAAGATTTTGGAGCTAAGACATGGAAAGCTACGTTGTAGTTATTTAGCTGAAAGGAAAATAATTTCTGTAGTCTTGCTAAGATTTCTTGCTTTAATTAAGTTCCTCCTCTTTATTTTGCGTCTTTGTTGTTTTTTTTTTGTTAGATATAAAAACACATCTACGAAAATTCCGACGCGAAACTGAGGTTTTCCAAGTTTTACAACAGTTTTACGGCGACAAAAAAGATGACTCGACATCGCGCGGTGCGCGCTTGCATTTTGAACATCTGTTGCACAACCACAACCCATTGTGGACGGCCTTGACCCGGTCTTAGCGGTGAAATTCGCTTGCACTCACACTTGAACCAGATAGCCGTTCAGTTTTCACGCGGCGCACGATATCCGCATTTTTAACAGGTTTTGTTGGTGTTGTTGTTATGGATTGCCTATCCATTTTAATTTTCGATGTTTTTGTAGACAGTTTAAGCATCCTGTTCGTTCCTAAGCTGCAGTAGGTTTCTTCTTTCATGTTGTTGGTTGCTTTAGTTCGAGTTCATGCGGGTTCTGCGTTATGTGAAACCCTCTTTTAACACAGACTCTCAATACGGCATTAACATCCAAGACCTCATAGGAGTAATGTACAATTACAATATAATTATAATGACGGGGTAGGTGTGATCTAATTCCAAGTCTATCCTGGGCAATGGGCAATGGACTTGCTGACTTTTGCTAGCGGTAAAGATCCTCCTGGCTAGCAACTCTCCTGCCGAAGTCTGGCGCCAAACGGTTTGCCGCGGCGATGCGTGGGAAAGCTCGCTCTACCGTAAACCTCTTTGCTTGTCATGCTCTGGCTAGACAGCTTAGAGGTCAAGAGCTAATCCAACATTTATAAAAAAAAAACAATATAATTGGTTTGCCGTTGGATGACGGAACTGCAGCTAGTGGAAAATTATGAAGCAATGCAACTCTTGTTTACTAAACTAGCTGTGGCCTAAGCGCTAGCAAGGTAATGCACTAGTTACTTCATAGATCGCTAGATACCTACAGGCTAGTTTCTCAACCAATAGGTATAGGTAAAACACCTACTTGGTCAGTGTTTTTATGGTTAGAATCACCTTTTTTTTAAGCTACTTGGAGACGGAAGAAGCAAGTATTCCACCTGCTGTTAAGTGCATCTCTTGCCTATAATAATGCCCGTAGGTCACACCCACAAAGAATATTACCTACGCGGCACTGTCAACTTGAGCCATACAGATGCCTCTTGAGCCTCACGTGCCGTAATTTCATCGGC
Source organism: Venusia cambrica (assembly GCA_951394065.1). Classification (NCBI taxonomy): domain Eukaryota; kingdom Metazoa; phylum Arthropoda; class Insecta; order Lepidoptera; family Geometridae; genus Venusia; species Venusia cambrica. The sequence continues at coordinate 4,462,143 of OX596036.1, forward strand.
AAACAAACCCTTCAAACCGGAACACAGCAATGCTGCTTGGCGGGAATAGCCCTTGCACAAAGAGCTCTATACTCTTAAACTTCATCTGATAGTTAGTGACAACGATGTAATAAGAAAATACCTTGTCCACTTGGACGTTTATCCAAGAGAAAGAAACGGTTCAATGGGACCAATGAACCATCCGAATATGTCCATTCCACCTCGATCGTCTCAGCCTTGCCATAACCGCTCCAGTGGCTCATACGCCTAGATAATTATACAACGCGATGTCGTTGACGTCCTCTGTATCATTTCCCTTGATTGTTTCCTTTACTAGGACTTGCTGTTAACCGAGTCCATCGTTCGTCAAGTTTTTTGTGCTCATTGGGCCATTCATTAAATTGATAATGAAACATGCCAGGGACCCTTTGTACAATTTTGGTATTTGGTACCCCATTTGTTAATTTTGGTAATGTGGTACCAAAATTAACAAATGGGGTACCAAATACCAATGAGCGCTAGTTTCCGTGCACAAAAGTCAATGTAGTGCTTTTTCAGATTTATTGCATAGACTATAGAGATATATCGGACCACCTGATGGTAGGTAAACGCTTACCATTGCCTATGGACGCTCGAAATCGCAAAACCAAAACGCTCAATTTGAAAAACCCCATACTGAAGAAAATACCTCTGAGGAAACCTTAGCAATCACTTGACATCAGGTGAGATTAAGGCCAAGTCTTTCATCGGCGTACAATAAAAAGAAACTAATCGGATCACATATGTTACTTTTTTTCATACAACTTGGAGACGGAACAAGTAAGCACCCCTTCTGTTGAGTACATCTCTAGTCGTAGGTCACGTCAAAGAACATGGTCTACAAGGCTCCGCATTGCGCCCGTAACTTGAGGCAATAAAGTGTTTAGCCTCGCGTTCCCGTAATATTACCGACATACCGTTCAAACCGGAGCACCATTTTTTTTTATAATAATTATTTTATTAAAAATAGATGTTTGTTCTGTGTTTGGGTGTTGTATTGTATGATAAGTATTATATCCGTAATCTGGTTCCCATATTACATTACATGCTTAGTTTGGGACTAGATGGCGCTGTGTGAAATTAATGTCCAGTAATATTTATTGATTTGAAACAAAAACATGGGTACATTTCCAAATTGAAGAAACTATGCCAGATGCAGAAGTATAAAACTGTGTCGCTGTGCTGCTTGGCGGCCGAAATCACAAGGGGCTCTTTGAAGAGAGATATATTTTTGATAATCGGGGTTCATTTCCCAGACGAGCCGTGCGCAAAGAGGTCTTCTCAAAGCTATTATGTGCTCCTCAGCCGCCTGCAGGGCATGTCGTATATTTGATTGGTTCCCCGCTAACCAACAATCGTCAGCTAAAAGTTGCTCGTTCCGGGAACGTGACAATCGATAGAAAGTAAATTCCGACGTGACGTTTCGCTCGTACGTGCCAATAATTAGCTCGTTCGCTATCTTTTGTATGAGCATGTATAATTAATTGATTTTGGTAATATCTAACTATCGGAGTGAATCTGCTTCTTGTTAGAGGCTATAAGAACCCTGGGGGCTTGGAATCGCTGCAGACTGCATTTTTTTTTTGTTGTACTTACGATGGGGCACCTCCACTATTTTTTTTTTACTTGTACTTACCTAGTTTTCATTATTTTTTTGGTTTCATCTTACACTTTTGACCATTTTTAAGGCTTGTAAAATGTCAGATTACAATTGGAAGTATACCGAAACATCATCACCAACATTCCAGAAATATGTAATAAGGATCTGTTCTAATACCACCAGAAACAAAAAAAATAGAGAAACCGTTTTAGTACGACGCACGCACACGGAGGGTTCAGACCCACATTTCAATACAAAAATTTACTAAGAAATGTCGCTCTAAACTCTTTCATGTCACTTTCACTTATTATTCCCACTGAAAATCGATAGCGCGTTTTAATTTTACTTGTAGCGAAGAACTACTGTAAATAGGAATAAAATAAACGCATAAGGATGTGTAAAAAAACTAAAACATACGAAACAAGTGTTTTTTTGTTATACATAACGAAGGACTATTATCAATCATTATTATACCAACTTTGAACTATCAAGTTATAACCGTTTATAGACTGAGCTCAAATAAAAACCATGAAAAAATACGCTTCTTATCGGGGACCTCAACCCCGTTCAGTGAATATTTAATATTAATAATTATTTGCCAGTTAGCCCGCCGTATCGTAGCTGAAAATTTCAATTGCTCACCTTTTATCGATCGATACAGCCATTTATATGTCAGTCAAACAGACAGACAAAGGACGGATATCTTTGTATGAATATAGGGTCCCGTTAGCCTCTTTGGGTTCGGAGCCCTAAAAATAATTGGAGCGTAATCTACTGTAATCTAGGGAGTTGTAAAACTAGAACATATAAATGCTTGACGCGACTGTAGATTAGTATGTCACTGCGTCTAACTGATTAGATTGGTCCCCTTTCTGCCAAAGCTAGCGATGTTCAGTGTGGTGTGGTTAGAAGGAAACACCGTACATTACTAACTGCACGATATCTTTGACCTAATACCTCCACCACCGGACTAGCAGACCTATGACAGACTAAAACCCATACCTTGTAAATGTTTCATTGTGCCCAAACTCGTCGTTTCGCTTTGGTATCGTTTTCGTTTTGGTATTCTTTGAAGAAAGCACTATAATCACACCAAGTTTTAAAAAGACAACAATTTATAAAAACGTTCCTTGTATGGGGACCCTTTTCATTTTTTTTTATTGTATGATATTTAAGGTTATATTCGGGTATGATAATACATAATTATTCTCTAAATATGACAACCTACTACCTAGTGCAGTTCAAAAGATATAGCTCTTTGAAGGTTGTTTCCTTAAATATTAGACCCCCTATCAAAAGATAAAAAATCCGAAAATTTTTCAAATTTAAGAAAAATTGAAAATTTTTAGGAACCCTGAAATATGCCATTGCTTATTTTTTTATTGACAATCTACATACGAATTTTCAAACGTCTATCATGTACGGTTTCAGAGATATGTAAAATTTCACTCTGAACTTTGAACCCTATTTGAACCCCTTGGTGTGCGAATTTAAAAAAATCCTTTCTTTGCGGACGCCTACATACCAAGAAAATATACCCTCCAAATTTCAAGTCTGTACGACCAGCGGTTTAGGCTGTGCGTTGTATCTAGTTGAATCAGTCAGTCAGTCACTCAGGACCTATTCTTTTATATATTAGATTACGGCTAGAATACTTACATATTTTTGTAAATACATTCGTACTATATGATACAATACCCAAACACAGACCAAACATCTATATTCATCACACAAATGTTTGTCCTGGGTGGGAATCGAACCCACAGCCTACAGCGCAGAAGGTAGAGTTACTACCAACGTAGCTACGAGGCTTGTTATTGAGTTACCTTCTCAATACTCATTATTGAGTTACCTTCTCAATACCCATTATTGAGTTACTACTCAGTATTTAAATACTATAATTAAGTATAGAGTCTACAATATTTTATTGATTTATTCGGGTCATGTTAAAATTAAAGGTCAGAAGTCAGTGTCGTACACCTAGAAATATTAAAAGTGTAATTATGAAGTTCGTGCAGGCTAAGTTCAGGGAAGTGTCTTTGTGTTGCGCTTGCGCGTAAGCGATTACCTATCGTATTGCAAAACATAGCTTGCGAGAATACCAAGTACTGTGCATTACAATGGGTGCAAGATATCGATGTGATTCAAAACATTTTCGACGTCCTGCCCACTGCGTTTTGAGTCTTTCGTTATTGTACGACTGGGAAGCGCTTGGCCTTCATCTCACCTGGTTTTAGGTTATGATAAGGCCGAGGGTGAAAGCGCACTTCACCCGGAATCCTCAACAATCCTCATCTGAGGAACTGGCTATCTTACCCCTATATGCCATTATAGCGACAGACTTAGGTAAGATGGCGGTCGCTAGCCAGACTGACTTGAAACAAGTCCTACCGTCATACAAACTAAGCAAATTTGTATTTCACTGGGGATCGAACCCAGGATCCCTCAGGATCTGAAACCGTTAGACGAACTGATAGGTCGCATAAGATTAAACATTTTGTAATGGTAAATTGACGACAGTACACATATAATTGAATAGAAGCATTAAACAAAACGGCCAAGTGGTTGTCGGATACGATATCGAATACGTCGATATTTCGAGGGTTTCGACCCAAAATTTCAAGGCAAAAAATACATCTCGTTTTGAAGCATTCCTCTGGGTTCGACTCGTGATTTCACATCAATAGCCAATTTGTGTCCACTGCTGTACAGAGCCTCCTGCAAAGCTGGATTTCGCCATTATCACCACCCTTGGCAGACAGATTGGTAATCGCAGTAAAGTCGTAGATATTACACAGAAGAATGCTGCTGCCCTTCTGGTGATTCATAAACTGCAACAATCACGGCAATAGTAGATGATGATGCGGAATCACAGTACAGTTCTGGGCCGCTGTACATTTTTTATTGGATTAATGGTTGGACCACCAGCTTTCTTGAAAAACAAGTGAAGATGTGGCCAATAATGGAACTCGCTTGTCTAAAAGGAACCTATTCACTCGCGACTTGAAGATCCCAAAATTGTAATGGTGCGAATAATTTCCCACTGCTTACTAGCACCTAGACCTACTGGTCTCCCCAATTCTTTCGCCTTTTTTTGCGGTCAACCACCACTCATATCAATTCATCCCGCCAACTCTTGCGCGGCCGACCCTGGCATCGCCGTTCATCCTGAGTTTAAATAGATATAATATGCAATAATTATTTGTTTCAGATCATTTAGTCTGTAACGTAACCAATCCAAAGATGGCAAGTATATACGATTGGTACCGGGACCTTATGGATAACAAAAGCGGTAAGTTTATTTAACGTCCACACAAAATGTTTAAGCAGGAACGTATTTATTGAATGATACAAAGTGTTCTAGATTTTTAAACTGAAAAGGAATCTGTCAACACAACAAGCCTTATAGCTCAGTTGGTATTAACTCTGCCTTCTGCGCTATAGGTTGTGGGTTCGATTCCCACCAAAGCAAACATTTTTATAATGAAAATATGTGTGTTATGTACTGTGTTTAGGTTTTGTATCATATATTATGTTTGTATTATTACAAAAAAGTATTTAAGTATAATATCCGTGATCTCTCTCTATGTAATATGGGCATTATATATGTATAGTTACCAAGCCTTGCTTAGTTTGGGGCTCTAGACCCAAACACACAACATCTAATAAAATAATGTCCTATACCTAATAGGAATTTAATTCATATTTATAATACGAGTCCCGTCTAAATAGGTTTAGTCGTATCAAAGAGTGGCAGGGACAAACAGACAAATAGAAAATATGTAACTTTTGTATACCAGTGGGCTTATGATATCGCAAGATGGTGATAGCTAGCCATGCGGACTTAATCAAAGTCCTGACACTTATGATTACAAAAAGGTTTTTGTAATACTTTGGTGTTACTTTCACGATCAGAAAATCATCGGGTTTACTGGGTTTTTGGAATGTTTACTTGCGGTGATCGGCTATATATAGATGCATTGCAAGAACCGACGTTTGCCCAACATGTTAGGTAAGTCGATGGAAGAGCCCCAGATTAAAAACTTCTGCTCAGTCGCGCTGTTTCACTTCTATTGAACAGAACTAAAATAAATAGCGATCAACGCTTAAGAGTCTATGATATGTGAAATGGCTTAGCTTCAGCGATCATATCTACCACAATACTGTAGCATTTACTTTGAAATTAATATATGTTATAGTTCAGGATTGATGCTAGAACGCTTGTGTTTAGAAAACACGAAAACATAAAATTTTCTCGATGGAAAAAAAGTCCCAAGTTGACTCTAATTTGTACCAAAAATGTTCGCCATTCAATAAATACGCCCAATTAGGGCTTGAAACTTTGTACAGTAAATAAACACAGTATACAGCAGACGGTCTGTGTTTTCGATTTTCAAAATTCATGTTTGTTTTAACTTAAAAAAAAAAAAAACGTAGAAATACGCGCATATTTCTGTCACCTGGTGGTCATAAGCGCCGTGGTTGAGCGCACAGCAATGTCACCTTTATTATTACTATATCTTAGTTTGAAACTAGAATAAAGTTGCGTTGAGTTGCTAATCGAAGGTACCATAGCCCGTTAAGCTGGGTTGAGTAAGGCACACAAACTAAACTTACCCCGGCCTGCCACGAATGTGGGGCGCCAGAGGATACGGCGCTCCACACGCTGGAGGTGTGTGCCGCGTGGGGTCCCATGCGACACACACTTTCAGCGATACTAGGCCGAGACCTCTCGCTGCCGAGCGTGGTAAGCGCCATGCTCTGCGGTGAGAGTGAGTGGCAGGCGATGGTCTCCTTTTGCGAAGCGGTGATGACGCAAAAGGAGGCTGCGGAGCGGATCAGGGAGGACGACGCCCACTCTGACCCGCTCCGGCGTAGACGTGCAAGGGGACGAAGGAGGCGGTATGGCCGCCTTCTCGATCCCCCGTAGTGGGGCCGCTGGTAGGGGGTCGGGGGACTCCTTGCCGGCCTGCACGGCCCCACACGTCTGGGGGGTGGCCTTTGGGATAAGGTTGCCCCTCCAAAGGCGCTGAGTGGCCCGAGATATCTACTCGGGCCTACCGCCAGGGCGAGATGGTGAATGCTAACGCGACCCCATCTCGCCCTATCTCGGCGGCGGTCTGCTCCCCGTGGTGGTTTTAGCCGGTAAGAGTCCGGCATAACCCATTGCCTCCCCCGAGGCATGGGTATCCATGAGGATTTCCCCACGAAAAAAAAAAAAAAAAAAAAAAAAAGGCACACAAACTAAGAAACAGAGCGTTTCCGGCGGAAATATGCGGGTTCCAGTCCCGTCGGGGCTATGATTTTTCTAAAATGATGATATTATGGTTCATTTCTAAAGAACACTAGATTGTCATAAGTACTGATAAGGAAGGGAACTCTTTGCCCTCGTCTGTTTGACACCAAAATCTTGGGAGTCTTCAAGTCCAAAAAAGGTTCCTTAAAGACCAGCGTGCTCCATTCATGCCTTACTTGTTTTTCAAGTGAGCTGATAGTCAAACGCTATCACTAATAAAAATAAAGGCCGGGCGGAGTCAAAGAAACCATTACAGATAAAATGCATCACATATTTCTATATACCTACAATAATAATACATTTTTCATAAATAAAGCATAATATTCATCTACACTTATCTGCTATAGATTGCTGACTCAATTTATTTCTCTATGTACAGCAAAACAAACAGTAGAAATTTAGAGAATCAGCAATGTTAGCGTTACGTTTTCTACGGTACTCTGGTTAGTGTTGAGTAAACAAACAAAGCGAAAGCCAAACAAAAACATAACCTAAAAGGTTATTGTCTGAAGACTGTTTTAAGACTGCGGAGATTATGCATTCAATGCATAGTGAACTATAGCTAGTTCTAATAAGGTGCGTTTACGAATGAATTTGTTACTCAAGTGGCTGCTGTTGTTGACTTTACGGTATAGCCGTTTGCCGTCGATCGTAAAGTTCTCAACGAAACTGCTCGACTAGACGTTACAGCCTCATAACTTAAGAAAAAATGCGGTCAAGTGCAAGTCGATAAAAATTATAACAAAACCGGCCATATTGGACAGGCTCGACGCGGGTTCCGTCCTTTCCATTTCAAGGTAAAAAAAAACACATATCTTGATTTCCTAATTTAATTTTTATGGTTTACTTATTATAGCGGCAAAAGAAATGTATACTTTGTGAAAATTTCACATGTCTAACTATTACGGCTCATGAGATACAGCCTTCTTAAAAACGGACGGACGGACAGCGAAGGTTAAGTGATAGGTCTTCCCCTCTGATTCCCTAGTTATTTTTTATTGTATAAATTATAGCGGTTAAAGAAATATACACTCTTTTTTTGTTGTATTACGTGGAAGCGCTTGGCCTTCATCTCACCTGGTTACAAGTTGATATAAGGCCGAAGGTGAGGGCGCACTTCACCCGGAATCCTGCACTAGCTAAGGAACTGGCTATTTTACCTAAATGCCGGAACAATACGTTTTTGAGAAATGTTATTATGGCGACAGAATTAGGTAAGGTGGTGGTAGCTAGCCAGGCGGACTTAAACAAAATCCTACCACCAACGAAACCAAGCACAATATTGCTCTTGGGATCGAACTCGTAACCTCTGGATCTGAAATCGGTGGGTTGAACCACTAGAAAATTAAAATGTCTAACTATTACGGTTCAATAAATACAGCCCCCTGATCATCGATGATCATGAGATATCGAAGGTTTAGTAATAGGGTCCCGTTGGCACCAATTAGGTACGGAACCCTAAAAACCACAATGAAACTTAATGTGACAACTTTAAGACAAAACTACCTAATACGTGACAAGCCACGTTAAAACAAGTTATTTTGAGTACAATAAGGAAAATGAAAATCACTTCATTGTTTGCGCTTTATGACACTGGCTAAACAATTTATATTTATTTTTAATTATTATACTACCTTTGTAATTGTCAACTTATATCACAATATTTCTTTTCCGGCTCTTAGTGGTACTCGAGTAACATAAAAATTCGAGCTATAAAATGGACCTATTCAGAAACATCAAAGCTAACCAAACGAAATATGTTGGTCAGCTTTGTTTCAATTTCATGTTTTTTCAACATGCTGTTGTTTTAAATGTTTCTTGTTTACTTGAGGCTTGAGCTTCTGGTTTCAGGCGGTTAAATATTCATCATCACATCACAGTGTGTATTTCTATAGTCGCTATAACAACATATATATGTCAATTTTTTTTTTTCGTTTTCCTGATTAAGTTTTTTTTCTTTTTTTTTCTCTCTAATTTTCTATCATTTTTTTTATTATAGCGGCAAAAGGAATTTGACCTTTGTGAAAATTTCAATTGGCTACCTATTGCAGTTAATGAGTTTAATAAGAATGAAGAAGATGGAGTACCGTTGAATTTTTCTCTCCAGTACAAACGCATTTCCTCGATTACATGGAAATGGCTAGTAAGATTTAAATGAAAATGTGCAGGTATAATAAGATAGGGATTATCTGTGTCTGTGGTGCGCTACATTTTCTTAAAACACAATAACAAACTAAATACACTCATGGACATAATTAGAGCAACGCAACAAAAACTGATCCTCCGCCATATGGTTCTCTTCGACAGTGTTACACTGAGGTGTTCGTATTCTAGAAACCCACTCAAGGGCAAATCCCTGCTTAAGTAGAGATGTCAACTTATCGGAACTTATCTCTGCTTAAGCGAATGCTCAAGCTTGAGCGGACTTTTAGAACACGGGCAATGATCTTTCTCCAGGTCGTCTGCAAACTTTAACCATTCTATTAAGACAGAACCGGGACTAGTCAGTGAATAGTACTTTTGACCAAGCATCATTAGTATTCGATGACCTGTGGTCTCTAGCTGGCAAGTGTATGTCCCAATTCCCACCTCTAAGACATCTTATCCTGAAGCGTAGTTCTGACCTCTGAAAAAGTCAAAGTGCGTTTTCTTAGAACACTGCTCACCATAAAATGATCGTCCAGATACTTTTGCGACCTTGCCCTACTCGTCTCGTCTACCAGTCTGCCGGTAACGTCTAACGTTACGATAACATCTCAAAGTGCACTGGATGAAGATTGGAATCAACTCTTTTTTGGTTGAGTTCCTCTAATTATGTCGAAAACTCTACCATATAATTTGGCTTGTGTTTGTCTTTTTCTTTTTAAAGTAACGCACCACAGACTTTTACAAATTTTTAGTGGATCGGATTTGCCATTTCTAAACTAGCAACGAACTGCGTTTGTATGGAAAAGCGGGACTACTAATCTCTCTTAAGGTCACACATCTCAAGTCTATTTTACTAAAAACAACTCAAAATTAACATAGTATTTTCAGCGTTTTTAACAAAAATACAAATTACAAGCAGCGAGAATAATCGGTATTTTAAGCCCGATTTACATCGTTTTTAGCCTCTCAAATCACCTTAAGACACCTGAAAGGAGATGGTTATGTCTCTATCTACCCTGCGGATGTTACAAACCAGAGCTGGTTCTAGTTTGATGCATTTAATTGTTTCCCTTTATATGTAGAAGCAGGAAAATACTTTATTTCCTGTTTCGCGTGACCCGGTAGTGGTTTAATGTTGCATCTACTTACGGACTAGACGTGTCACTTAAGATAATGAACTGGTCAATCAATACTCTGTCATTATCTTCTCATAATAGAGCATCCATTCACGTGTTAAGGGATTGACAGGACTTTCTTTGGGAAAGGCTCGTATGCCTCGAGCGAGCAATGCAGTGCCGCGTATAGGTCAAGTCGTTTGTGTATGTGACTTAGGTTACATACACAAACGTAAAGCTTTGTTATAGGCATGGGTTTCATTTAACAGCAGATCAGCTGCTTGCTTGTCCCGTATACCACATAAATAAATCGCTTAAAATTCTGTTGTAGAATCCACTCACAGATCATAGCGAGTAATCGGTTACATCATTGTGTACATCGGTGGTATCTGGTGTTCGTGTGTCAACAAATTAAACTGGATTGGTATAAATACTTACCAGGTATTATTGGCACCGCATACCACGATCAACCAGGAAAATACTTTTTCCCGGCTGTGTGGATTTTCAATGTCATTGAGATACCGTCCGTGGTGTTCTAACCTGTTGGTTGCTGAGAGATAGTTGGCTTGTGAAGAACACACCGTGAGTGTTTTACAGCGCCCTACGAGCTAACCTGTCGGGTGCTATTATTGGCACCGCATACCACGATCAACCAGGAAAATACTTTTCCCGGCTGTGTGGATTTTCAATGTCATTGAGATACCGTCCGTGGTGTTCTAACCTGTTGGTTGCTGAGAGATAGTTGGCTTGTGAAGAACACACCGTGAGTGTTTTACAGCGCCCTACGAGCAAAACTGTCGGGTGCTATTATTGGCACCGCATACCACGATCAACCAGGAAAATACTTTTCCCGGCTGTGTGGATTTTCAATGTCATCGAGATACCGTCCGTGGTGTTCTAACCTGTTGGTTGCTGAGAGATAGTTGGCTTGTGAAGAACACACCGTGAGTGTTTTACAGCGCCCTACTAGCTAACCTGTCGGGTGCTATTATTGGCACCGCATACCACGATCAACCAGGAAAATACTTTTCCCGGATGTGTGGATTTTAAATGTCATTGAGATTCCGGCAGTGGTGTCCGGCCAAAGTAGTACCAAACAAGCACTTCTACTAGCAGTTTTAAAACACCACGGACGGTATCTCAATGACATTGAAAATCCACACAGCCGGGAAAAGTATTTTCCTGGTTGAAAATCCTGTTGGGTGCTGAGAGACAGGTGGCTTATGACACACTTTGAGTGTTTTACAGCACTGTACGAGTTAACAAAACATTTACCTATGTTTATACAAAACGGGTCGCTTGTGTCACAGCGTGACTCTTGACCTCAAAACATCCGTAGGCAAGGCTGAGGTCTATACTATGGAGCTATCTTTTCCCAATAGAACTTATACCATTGATATAATCCAAAAATCCTGTTTATGTTATCGCGAAGGTAGATGCCAGCATCTACTATCTTAAAGATTGTTGTTATTTTAAAAAGGTCAGCTTTTAACACCAAAATTATGTACAAATTTTGTGTCAAAGAAGAGGTTTACGGTGGAGCGAACAAACCAAATAGGTTTAGGCATAAGAGCCGTAATGTAATATATCAACATATTTCTTGTGCCCATTAGTGTCCACTGCGGGACAGAGCCTCCTCGAAAGCTGGAGTGTTTTGCCATAATCATCACGCGGCGGATTGGTGATCGCAGTAAAGGTGTAGATAATACACAGAAGGAAGCAGCTTCCTTCTGTGCCCTTCTTCTGGTCCGCTTTTACGACTTCTATGGACTGAGTTGGAGAGGTCGATTCTTAAGTCGCGACCGTCACGGCGAATGTAAATGTAAAACACACTGACAATCAACTGACTGTTCTAACCATGATGTCCCAGAGACTGGATTTGTTTTGGGTCTTTTTTTGTAACTGAGAAAGGATTTTAAGAAATTCCCATCTGATGGCGGGAATGAAGTTCTGGGCGTTTTACTAGTTGTATCAATGTAGGACATAAAACTAATTATTTCGGTTTAACATTTATTAAACGAACGACTAAATTATGAGTGGAACTGATTGCTGTAATTTTGCTTTTCAAGGCTAGACTCGGTCTACAATCTACGAGTACATCGTGTATCACTCATGTCTTCCTATCAATTTAGTTCGATCTCAAAAAACAATCTCATGATAATCAAATGATAAATCAACTACATTTTACAAAAAATAAAATGCAATTTTTATGTTATTCCCGGTCTAGAACAATATCTGTGCAAAATTGCAGCTCAATCCGTTCTGTAGTTTTGGCGTGTTTGAACGATTTTTGGATGCTTGATCTAAAAAACTGATTTTTAGGTTAAAATAGGAAGTATTTATATAGAGGTAGGTACTACTTTTTTGGGATAACAGACAGTTTATGGATACAATTAGACTTACATTTGATGTATTTATATAGAAAAACCAGTGAACTTTCCTTTGTTAGATAATACATACTTACCTACCTACAATCAAAAACGTAAACAAGCTAGAAAAAAATGTGATAATGTAAATATTGACGTTCAAACTTAAAACAAAGCAGAAATCATTGAGTGACAGCACCAGGAAACAGTTTATACAGAAATCTTGTGTCGACGAGTGAAAAATTTATATACTAGCGAATCATTTTTTTTTTTAATATTACAGGACATTCATTTTACACAACGCCCTCTAGCCCCAAACTAAGCATAGCTTGTAATATGGGAACTAGATTACGTATAGAATACTGCAATACATACTTATCATACAATGCAAGAGTTATGATAAGGCTGAAGGTGAAAGCATCTTCCTCCGAATCCTCAACAAACTGCGAATCTGGCTATCTTACCTCTGAATGCCGGAACACAACAATCTAAGAATTGTTGTTATGGCGACAGAATAGGGTAAGATGGTGGTAGCTAACCAATATTGTACTCCCCTTGGGGATCGAACCCGAGACCTCTTTTTGGCACCGCAGGGCGGACCACTAGACCACAGAGGCGGAGGCGGACATCCAGCTATTCTATGCATCATAACAACACCATACCTCTCCTTTGTCTGAGAACCAGTTCATCAAAGTAATTATGGTGAATTATGTCGTTAGTCAATACAAGTATTTCTGCGAAGCTGTTGGCGCGGCTCGCTAGGTCGTTTCCGCGAAACCTTGCCTAGGATGGTTCAAACACACTACCAAGTTACCGTAATTCTACGACATTCAGCTTTTTGATCCGTCAATACCGCAACAAAGCAAGTTACATGTTCTTTTTTTATACTAATAAGGTGGCTAACAGGCATACGGTCTATCTGCGTATCTACTTTCAAAAACACGGAATGTTTTCGTATCGCAAGCATCACTTGTCAGATTCGACTTTTAATCCTATAGGTTTCAACGCTGACTGACTGATTCTGAAAAATTTCTGTGAAAATCTCAAATACTAATGTAAACATTTATAGATTTCGGTGTAAAGCATTTTCAGAATCTCCATCAGAAGTTTTCGAATTGGATCCGATAAGGCTTTCCGAATGTTTGAGAATAGCTACACAGATTAGCCGATACGTATAAGTATCTGTATGTAGTCTGCTACTTACTACATATATTTATGTCTTAGCAGTCTCCGGGGACTGATTTTTGTGAACCAGACAAACGTGTGTATTCTACTAGGTTTTCTAGGATTTGTTTGTCTGTTTGCTTAAACTGCTAGTTAGCACCCGAGGATATAAAAATTTAACGTGTTTAGGTGTTGTATTGTAGCTATGATAAGTAGATATGTATTTAAAGATATATATTTAACTTTTACATCCATTATAAAGTTCCCATATAACAAGCTTTGCTTAGTTTGGGCTTGATGGCGCTGTGTGGATTTAATCTCGGATACAACTTATAATCAAAATCTAAAACTATACTAACGCTAAAAAGGCTCAACGAAAATGGCCTTGTCTACGTTTTGAGCTTTGTTATTGCCAAAATCTGTTGTTTTTATACGAAGGAACAAGCAAACAGCCCATCTGCTGTTAAATAAAACTCTTGCTTATGAAAGCCTTACTGCGTAGGTCACATCCACAAAAATATGACCAACTTGCATGGCGCTGCTGCATGGACAAGCTTCACGGACCCGTAATTTCACCGCCAAGCATACCCTTCAAACCGGAACACAGCAATGATGCATGGCTGTTATAAGCTTGGTGGTCGTACTTCCCCGGACGAGAACTCATATACTCTTAGAACTATTCCGAATGATAAAATGATATAATTACATGGAAATTGCACGTTTTTCAATACCTTAACTGTTTCGAATCCGACGGCGTTCGATTCAGTAGCTGCCCCTAGTTCGAGGCGACCCTCGCGCTGGTAAGAAGGGATACAAGAGCTTTCAATAAGAAATGCTTCAACCTGCTGTTTTCTATGTTCTAGATCCCCGTGTAAAGGACTGGGCGATGATGTCGTCCCCGCTACCAACGCTGGTGGCGTGTATCTGCTACGCGTACTGCTCCAAAGTCACCGGGCCTCGGCTGATGGAGAACCGGAAAGCCTTCGAGTTCAGAAACGTCCTGGTTGTCTATAACCTGGTGCAGACGATATTCAGCGCGTGGATATTTTATGAGGTAAGAACTTCTTAAACAACCTCTTTCACTAGCCGCTTTGATCTCAAAGTTGTTGAGAAGGTTTCTTGCTTTGATTCTCGTCTCACGGCTCAACTTTAGCGAGAAGTAATCTATTTTTTTTTTTTTTTCTACGATGGGGATGCGCACGGCCTTCATCTCACCTGATTTAAAGTTATTATTTAAGGCCGTAGGCGGCAGCGTACTTCATCCGGAATCCTCAACAGTTTGAGGAACAGGCTATCTTACTTTTAAATGCTGCGTAATCGAGAAACTGTCACTAAATTTTGAACTGGTTTCGCCTTTGTCTAAAAATTTTTTAACAACTTAAATAAAAGGAAGAGGTTCTCAATCTATCGGTTTTTTTTTATGTATGTTTCCCAATTTCTTGAAGACGCCTGAACCGATTTGGAAAAAACTTTTTGTTGTTTGAAAGGGTATACTTCACAGGTGGTTCCATCGTCATCAGGTCGGGATCTGATCATGGGATCCTTGAGAAATCTAGGGAACTCTTCAAATGTTATAGGCATACTTCAAGCGAGTTGGGTATTTTTAGGGTGTACTAAAAATATCAAAAGTAAAGAAAAAACAAACCCCTGCCATTAGGTCAGCTCCTGATGATGAGATCCTGGAGAAATCGACGGAATTCTTCAAACATCAGTGGTGAATATTTAATCATCATTAGAGGGTCACTTTAAACCTTGTATTTAAAAAGAAAGGTTTTAAAAAATTCCATAAGACGGCACTTATGGACTTTTTTTTAAAAATCCCGTGTAAACGAAGGAAATCGAAATTCGATAAATAATTACGTTTTAAAAACGAAAAAGAAAACCAAATGAAATAAAGAATATGATACAATTTCGTTTACCTGGATGCCGTATTTCTTCCAATTGATGAGAGATGGACGGACAGAGAGACGCGTAATCTTATAAGGGGTTTGTTATAAGTAAGGAAAAAACGGACCCCTTCAATCGCTTCAAGTATGCCTATAATATTTGAAGAGTTCCCTAGATTTATCCAGGATTCCATCATCAGATTCTGACCTGGTGACGATGGGACACTATCCTGTGAAGTATAAAACGCTTTCAAACAAAACAATATTTTTCCAAATCGGTCCAGGCGTCTTCGAGTAAATGGGGAACGTACATAAAAAAAAAGATTCAGACGAGTTGAGAACCTCCTCCGGTTTTTGAAGTCGATTAATAAAATGTCACACGATTTTTCTCAATCATCATCATCTTCGCCTCATCCGGAAACAGGTAAATTATATAAGGGAAAACCCCTTGTATCATTACCCTGTTCTTTATTTACAACAAGCCTCACAGCTCAGTTTGTAGTAGCTCTGCCTTCTGAGCTGTAGGTTGTGGGCTCGATTCCCACTCAGGACTAACACTTGTTACTATAATAAGTATTGTTTTTTATTTTTACATATTAAAAACATTTATTCAATAAAATGTACAATTAAACTTACTATATACAAAGGAATCAGTCAAATTACCTGAGGGCGTGGAAGCGTGCCCAAGATACTGGCTGTACTGCCACGCTGAATAGCTATGCTAATTCGCTGGCCTAAATAAGAGCCAGCCCTAAATTTTGTAATTTAGTTCCAATATTGCTATGCTTTTGGTATTAGATGACGCTGTGTGAAATTAATGCCATGTAATATTTATTTGTTTATTTTGTTCCACTGCATTCTTCATGCCCCTTACATTTCTCAACTTTGAACATGTTTCTGTAAATTCCACAGTACCTGATGAGCGGTTGGTGGGGTCACTACAACTTCAGCTGTCAACTTGTCGACCACTCTCGAAGCCCGACCGCTATGAGGGTAAATATAAATATGTTTACCGCCTACGTTTACATTACCGCCTATGTGTTCTAGTGGTTCAACCCATCGATTTTAGATCCAGAGGTCCCGGGTTCGATCCCCATGGGTAATATATTGTGCTTGGTTTGGTTGGTAGGACTTTGTTTGGGTCCGCCAAGCTACCACCATCTTACCTAATTCTGTCGCCATAACAACAATTATAAACAAAATTGTTGTGTTCCGGCATTCAGAGGAAAGATAGCCAGTTCCTCAGTTTGTTGAGGATTCCGGGTGATGTGCCCTACCTTCGGCCTACCTTACTTCCTAGGAACGATGTGTTAGAGAGTATGATTACCGCGATGTATGAAGTATTTGCGTGAGACTCGGAGTGTTTCCGGTTTTAACTTTGTATGGTGTTAACTCATGAACCACTTAACACTTTAACTTGAGCATGAAGTTAACCTACAATGACTGCGTAGTGTACATTTTACGTGTATTAGAATGAGTACTGATATTAAACCAACGTCTGGCAATTGAATTATAAGCCTTGTATTTGTATTTATTTTTGTATGACGGGAACCTTTATCTCACCTGGTTACAAGTTAAGGCCGAAGGTGGAGGCGCACTTCAGCCGGAATCCTCAACAGTCTGAGGAACTATCTTACCTCTAAAGGCCGGAAGACAACAATTTAGAATGTTGTTGTTATGGCAGACAGGTAAGATGGCGGTGGCAATCCAGGCGGACAAACAAAGACCTACCACAAAGCACAATATCGAACCCCCCTGGGCATCGAACCCTCTGGATCTATACATGTCATATACTTGTAATATTGAATTTGTTTACATTGAACATAAAAGTGGCTTATATGCTTAACGACTTGCGCACTTTGCGAGGTATTTTGCGTCTATATTTGTCTTATAACCGTCATTATATCAATATGGGTATTATTTGGCCTTTCATGATGGTGATTAATAACGAATTTTGTTTGAAGAACTCAAGTATTTTCTGCGTGTTTCAACATTTTCAACTACAGCGGTCACGCACCGCGGTACGTGACCGCTATTTCCATGACGTGACCTACACACGCACTGTCACCCATTTTACCTTCTCGCTTTAAAAGTAGTACTTGTGATAGAACTTGTAAAACTCGTCCAGGTGGCCTACCATCACATAAACGCCACTCAATTCCGATGCAGTTCAGTGTAAGTTCCTGAACTGAAAATAATGACGAGATATCCTTTCGTATTTAAGTAGGTACCTACCGAAGTAATTTATCCGCTATCAATATCGTTACTTAACTTTCAGTGTATTTTTTTACATGCAGTGAATCCTCTTGCAATCAATAGAAGGGTCAGTTACTCCCAACTTTTATCATTTATTTTAAGCACAATTACCTGTGCAAACATACCCTCTCTCGTATTTCAATTCCAAATCTAAAACAATTCAGTTGTTAAGTTTGAGTAAATGTTAACTTACTGTGGATCGTATATTCTGACAGCTATGCAATCCACTTTACGCATCGATCGTAAGTCATGGTACGAATTGGATGAATGAAATCATTGTTTGCGATTCAACTTGGCTGAGTCGCTCGTTTGGAACTGAGCCTACACTGACACGCGTAAGCGACGTCATGATACGAAATAGCGATTCAACTCAGTTTAGGTCGACAATTGAATCGTAATAGTCTACATAGTGCGGTCTCTGGTCCAGTAACTACCATGATCTGTCTGACTATATCCCACACTTATAAGCATGTTTTGTCAGCCGTCACTCGGTATCCACTCCTTGTACTTAAAAAAAGTTGACAGAGGTCCCGGGTTCGATCCCCAGGGGGTAGTACAATATTGTGCTTGGCTGTGGGTTGGTTGCTGGTGGGTCTTTGTTAGATACCACCATCTTACCTAATTCTGTCGCCATAATAACAATTCTTATATTGTTGTGTTCCGGTATTTAGAGGTAAGAATTCCTCAGTTAGATAGATAGATTTATTCACTTAAAATTTTAACATATAATTGTCAGTAGTGTTTTTAAACCTAATAAGGTTTGACTAAACACTAGGTTCTCATTGTCAGTCAATAACATTATGTAACTTACGAGCGAGTATACAACACATTTATTAATAATATGAAATATGTATATATATGGGTCATCAATTGAGCGACCGCGCAACAAACAAACAAACAAACAAACAAACAAACAAACAAACAAACACTTACTGCACAGATAGCCGTTAGTGCGCGTGCACTCACAAAACTAACACTCGCAAAACTGATTAAATACAGTTGGATATCTCCATAGTGCAAAAAGAAACTCACAATTTACAAAATACACACATTTATTACAGAGCACATCGCCAATCGGCAAAACAATAATTTTTAAGAAACTGTACGTTCTAAAATAAGCTTCCTTGAAGCGCTACCAATCTTTCTGTTCGTAAATTCAAAACGTATATAAAGAATTGTCTAATTAAAAGACCCAACTACAATGTGATATGACAATGTAAACAAACTGCCCATTAGGTAGGTAGTTAGGTATAAATAACCTGAAAACAGAGAGATATTGAGTAAAAATTTGTTAAATTCGTTAGATTAACTCCGTTGTCTAGTAGATTGCCCACCGGTGTTTAATCCACAATTTCTGGGTTCGATCCTCAGGGGAGTACAATATTGTGCTTAGTTTGGTTGTTGGTAGGACTTTGTTTAAGTCCACCTGGCTACCACTAGGTGGAATCGCGCTTCGGAATCCTCAACAGACTGAGGAACTGGCTATCTTACCTCTAAATGCCGGAACACAACAATGTAGAATTGTTTTTATGGTGCTTGCCACGCGGCCTTTAACCAAGCCTGACAACCAACCAAACCAAGCTCAAATTTGTACCACAATTAGACCACAGAGGCGTACGTAGACAACGTAGCTATGTAATATCTTTGATAATAAAATAATTATGTTTAATCAAAATCAGTGTAAAAGAACCTATTGGTAGCTTAACCCCTCCGATTCAGCATACAATACTGGGCCCCGATTACTAAACCAATCCCTTCACTATGACCATATCTCCGCAGAATGGCCACTATAGGCACTTTTAGTCCGACGATACCGATTAACAAGCCCCATAGCTCAGTTGGTAGTAACTCTGCCTTCTGCGCTGTAGGTTGTGGGTTCGATTCCCACGCAGGACAAACATTTGTGTGATGAATATTGATGTTTGTTCTGTGTTTGGATGTTGTATAATATAGTACGTATGAATTAAAAAAAAAAAACGTATATAAGTATTCTATCCGTAATCTAGTTCCCATATTACAAGCTTTGCTTAGTTTGGGGCTAGATGGCGCTGTGTGAAATTAACGTCCTGTAATATTTATACCATTGTCATAGTAGGCGCAGACCTCAAGGTTGTTTGGTCACCGAGGTTGGGTGGCGTACCCATCTCCTCACAAGTACACTGGTTATACTATTGACGAAAAGGTTAGCTAGCATCTACGTGATAATTCAAAAAAAAATTATCAGGCGCGACACTGTGTTTTAACTTGTCTTGCGTAATTGATTAGTTTAACAAACGACGCTGTAGCAAGTTCCGCATCCACCAAAGGTACGTCAATACGGTGTTTACTTGCGATGTGCGAAGCAACCGTTCATTCATGGCCGCATGAGCCAATCTGACGCAACTCACCTTACTTAGCCTATCACAGCACAACATAATACATTCAACACATTTAACAGGCCTCATAGCTCAGTTGGTAGTAGCTCTGCCTTCTGCGCTGTAGGTTGTGGGTTCGATTCCTACCCAGTACAAACATTTGTGTGGTGAATATAGATGTTTGTTCTGTGTTTGGTTGTTGTATCATATGGTACATATGTATTTACAAAGTATTTAAGTATTCTATCCGTAATCCAGTTCCCATATTACAAGCTATGCTTAGTTTGGCGCTATGTAAAATAAATGTCCTGTATTTACGTAATATTCATTTATTTTGTAATATGTATGAAATGAAATCTTAAAATTCCCAAACATTTGTTCAATAACCTCTACACGGATGGTCCGTCGCCTAAATAATTAAAAATAACAAAAAAATCCTATAAAAGTATGAAGAATAAACGTACATTTATGCACTTTAAAATTAACTAAATGTAAATATTTATTGTTGGACCGCCGCCTAAATTAATAAAAATCACTTATAATTCCTACAGACAAACACGATATTGAGCGGAGTTTAATAAACTTATACAAAATTAGAAGAAACTCAGTTAAAATATATGATCATAACCTATAAATAGAACGCCGCCTAAATAAATAAATATACCTTTTTTTACCGAATAAACGTATGTATGGAACTAAAAATTAACATTATGTAAATATTTGTTCATAACCTCTTACGGGTGGACCGCAGCCGTAAATAAATGGACTTAACCAAGTCCTACGAGCCACCAAACCAAGCACAATATTGTACTTCTCCTGGGGATCGAACCCAGGACTTCTGAATCTGACACCGGTGGGCGAAACACTAGACCACAGAGGCCTATAACCTTTACAGCGAACATCAATCCGCCTGCCAAGCGTGGTGATTATGGAATTACTCTCACATTTTCAAGGAGCACCGGTCATTAAAGCTTTTAAAGTAATAAATACATCGGCAAGCTTAAGAAACATTGTATGATTGGTTACTGACCATAAATACCTGACTAATGTACAGCGTCGTAAGATACATAAAGTGCTATAATTACATTGTTTGGGGTGTGATTAGCACCAGTTATGACAACGATAAGCGAGACATGAAGGCCGACTCTACCGCAAGAATTCCCATTAAAGACACACTATTAATAAAACTGTTCGGTGAATCCATTGATTTAGTATCAATAAACAATTATGAAGTCTTACATGATACCACAAAACTATTTAAAATATCCTTATTATCTCTTGTATTGGTTTGTATTTAACGAGCATTATGAGATTTTACCGCCTCTGTGGTCTAGTGGTTCAACCCACCGATTTCTGATCCCGGGTTCGATCCCCATGGGGAGTACAATATATTGTGCTTGGTTTGGTTGGTGGTAGGACTTTGTTGAAGTCCGCCTGGCTAGCTACCACCATCTTACCTAATTCTGTCGCCATAATAACAATTCTAAAATTGTTGTGTTCCGGCATTCAGAGGTAAGATAGCCAGTTCCTCAGTATGTTGAGGATTCCGGGTGAATTGTGCCTCCACCTTCGGCCTTATCTCAACTTGTTACCAGGTGAGATGAAGCGTCGTACAATAAAAAAAAAAAGAACCTCATGAATAGTAGAGTTTTTATATACGATGTCATTCTGAATAATCCGATTATTCTCTTTTCTCTAAATTTACGTTGTAACGATGTATTCCCCAAATATTTATTTATGTTTTGGTTATGTTATGGTCGTGGAGTCAGAGCCCTATGGCGTAATTATCACCGCTTGCGAAGAGAAGCAATTTTTCGCATAGCATAATGAATTTTATGTCAATTGACGTACAATCTGCTTGCCTTTTACCTTAATCTGTTTTGATTTTGGTTTCAATCAAAATTGTCCGTCGCAGGCGGTGTAAGATGAGATATATTTGTTTGTTTCTAAAATACTGCTACTGAATTTTAATCTAAAGCGTTTCAATAGTATAATATAGGTACATATTCTTTTTCAAATAAATTTGAAAACAAGAAAATACTAAATATGTGTACATATTCACAGTAGCTTATGATAATACGTGATCGCGATAAAGCGTGATCGTCTACAGATCTGCAAAGAACAAGCTTTAGATGAAATTAAGAATTTTCTTCCAGACAGTGTTCAAAAGGATTTCCCAAGCTTCGGTTGGTACAGTGCGTTCACTGCAAATGTGAAACACCCTTTATGTATCTGAATAACATCTGTCCATGAGAGTCTGTATAAAATGATGTTGGCGCGCCCATGTTTGATTGAATGCGCAGGAGTTTGAAGGGCCTCCTTGTATGCATTTATGCTTAAGGTCAGGGCTGTATTATACAAATAGTTTTACATCCGTATATCTAGCCGTGTTTATGGAGTGACCTGAATACTCAAATTAATTGACAAATGTTTGCACATTAAAGTCGTTAACCTTACAATCCTAAATCAATGTTAATCAATGCCAACTCTCTGGTAAATTACATATGGAATGTAATATATAATATATCTCCAGATATCTGTCCGGGATCATTCCGGGAACCCGGGACTGCTCTAGCTGCTAGTGTCACACTTACCATTCTCAACCCTCATTATACCCTTAATTTACTTAAATACGTAAGGCAGACAGACAGCTGGTCTTAAAATTTCAGCCAACGACGTGGCTCCTACCACCTTTTTTGTGCTCGTACAGCCGTAAACGCTAGTAAAAGCCAGCAATCTGTTGCCCGGGATAGACCACTAGGAGGTTAGATCACCAACGTGAATCATCCTAAAAAGGATACGACAAATCTCCCAAGCATTTTATGGACGCTTTGGCAAAGGCATTGTGGATGTGATATTTTTGTTTTTTTATGCGACGACGTTATGACTAGCCCGAAAGGCGCACTTCACCCGGAATCCTCAATAAACTGAGGAACTGGCTATCTTACCTGTAAAAGCCGTAAAACAACAATTTTAGAATGGTTGTTATGGCGACAGACTTAGGTAAGATGGTGGTAGCTAGCCAGGCGGACTTAAACAAAGTCCTGCCACCAACCAAACCAAACACAATATTGTACTTCTCCTGGCGATTGAACCCGGGACCTCTGAATCGGACACCGATGGGCGAACCACTAGACCACAGAGGCGGTTGAAATATATAAAGTATAATATAAGAATGAAATATATAAGATAAGTTACATTCCAGTTGGTATAACTTTGCCTGCTGTGCTGTAGGCTGCGAGTTCGAATATAGATGTTTGTACTGTGTTTTGGGCTTGTATAATAAGTATCTATGAATTTAAACAAGAAAACTATGCGTTATCTAGTTCCCACATCAAAAGCTTTGTCTGAGTTTCGGTGTTGAATGATAAGTATGTATGTATTTACAAAAAAATACTATGCATAGTCTAGTTCCCGTCACAAGCTATGCTAAGTTTGGGGATGACCTGTAATATTTATTGATGCATATGTTGTTCGTGTAGATGGCGAATACATGCTGGTGGTACTACTTCAGCAAGTTCACGGAGTTCTTCGACACTCTGTTCTTTGTGCTGCGCAAGAAGAATCAGCACGTGTCGACTCTGCACGTGATCCACCACGGGATAATGCCTATGTCAGTCTGGTTCGGACTCAAGTTTGCTCCTGGTATGTACATTTATATCTATACCTTGTCTACCCTCATAGGACCCCTCCTGAACCAGTTGGTTCGGACTCAATTTCGAAAAACGATAGTTCGATGTTCAATACTTCGATTTCAATCCCCCCTAACCAAGGGTTTCGTACTCAAGTTCTAAAAACAATAGTCTGATTTTCAATGCCCCTATGTCAACCCCCATGGGGTTCGTACTCAATTTCGAAAAACGATAGTCCGATGTTCAATACCTCGATGTCAACCCCTCCTGAAAAGCTGTTGTGTGAAATTATTGTCTTGTAATATTTATTTATTTATTCACTCAAATGTGATTTATATAGTGTGTAACTCCTGTTACACGTGGCGGGAATTTCCCTCTTCAGAGCATGCGTAGTTTGTTGTTATTTCGAAATGGCTCGTCCGAATCATATGAAATTATGCAGGTATAATCTTATTATATAATCTGTGCTTGCTGTAACATATATGGAAATAAGTGTTTTTATGGAAAAAATCCTTTAAATTTGTTTCATTTAAATTAGTTTTCATTTAAATAGTCTTCATTTTGTGTCTGATGATGTGAGAGTAGCCTTTTAATGTCGTGACGCGCATGTCATACTAATAAGTAACCTTATTTACATTGATTTGAGGTATATGTTAATAGAAAATTAATTAAATATTAGGCTGCTAGTTTCTATATTCGTTTTCGTGAAGTATACTCTAAATAACTGACTGAAAATAGAAGACATATCTGAAAAGAGACCTTTCTTCAAAAGGTTTGAATATATTTTTTGTCGAGATCACTCGTTAAAACTGCTCGTGATTGTGTGACTAGCGCCATCTCTTGAGAAGAAATATAATCGCATATAGAGCTCGCGAGATGTCGCTACGTTATACGTTAGGTACCTAGGTTTACTATAGACATTTTTGTCCATGTTATAGGCCTGCTTCCTAAACCATAATTAGAATTAGAAAATCCAATTATGGATTGGTAGGAAATACACCAACCAAACCAAGCACATATTGTACTCCCCTTGGGGATCGAATCCGGGACCTCTGGGTTTGACTCCGGTAGGTTAACCACTAGACCACGGAGGCGGTTAATTGTCGATATTTTCAAATCAGACACAATATGTTAGACATCAGATAAAAAAAACTAGTGTCTTCGTTTTCGATTAAACGCTCATGAAACGAATGAGTATAGGCGCTTTAACCTGTTTTATGTTAGCAAACAAAACGCCTTACATGTAAATATTTGCTCATAATAGAACTAGTTAAAACTATTAGGTCACCTATAGCCGTATATATAGGCAGGCCAGGGCACATGACATGAACGCATGTCTTACTCCACGTGTCCTCTCCAATTCGCACTTAGCATTACAAATTATACATATCTTGCTGATTTATTCTAAAAACAAGCCCAACGTCCTGATTGCTTACTTATGAATATTAATAGTACAATCAGCTTGATAACCCACTTAGGGGCAAATTGGCTGCAGTGGACCATATCAAGCCTATCGAAATGTGTTTGCATGACACCTGTAAAACAATATTGGGTGGTGCGTTACTTTTGAATTGACAGTCTGATGCTGTGATGGCGTGTTTGGTTTTTGTACTTCAATGAGTATTCCCAGGAGCTTCACAAACTAATTCCGCATTCACCGTTCTTTAAAATGAATTCCATACGCACAGCCTATTATGGAAAGGAAGGAAGGGCGCTTACAAAAACTTGAAATTAGCCAGGCTCTCTGCATCGTAGAGCTCCTTGCATGTGCTATTCGAGGTGAAGATCTGATCCATTCTTATTATACAAAAAAAAACACCTCATTCCTTTTAAGGAAATTGAAACTAACAAAAATATTAAACTGAAATTAACGATAAAATATTTTTTTGGTAGTTCGTTTCAAAGTATTAATCGAAATTCAACGAATCCATATCATAATCATGACGATAAAATATTTTTTTGGTAGTTCGTTTCAAAGTATTAATCGAAATTCAACGAATCCATATCATAATCATGACGATATAGTGTAAAACCCTTTTTCAAGCACATTAATAAATTTAAATATCTACTGACCATTTTTATTCTCAAATACGAACAATAACGTACAACCTACACGTTACCTTTCACATCTATATGTACAATAGAAACAGATTTATGTTATAAATATCGGAAACGGGTTTTTGGAACTGTTAATACCAGCGGTTTTACCATTAATTTAATATCCGTTAGCATTAGCACAACACTTTAATGTTTGATTAATGACATTTCATTATACTGTAGCTTATTAACGGCTCTGATTTTGAACAGGACGCAAGTTGCCCTGTCTCCTTCAGCGTAATTGATTGTTAATTCAAAACCATCATGTGATGATACTTTTTTGTTGGTATGGCATTTTAAATTTTAGTGACTAATAAACCCGGTCAAGCGCGAGTCGGACACCGACGATATCGAAGGTTCCGGTCATTTTCAACAAGACAATGACTTTTTTTGCATTCCGTTCTGGAGATTTACAGCAAGTAGTACTACGTCTTGGGAAGTACTACCACCATACCGATTTCGGCCGCATCGCATTGCTGTATTTCGCTTTAAAGGGTTTCATGGTTGCTGGTGCCGTTACAGGCACGCAGGGGTTGACACTTTTATGCCGTTGACGGCTGCAATGCTTGGCCGCGACTTTCTTTGTGGGTGTGACCTACGCAGTAAGGCTTAGTTATAGGCAAGAGTTGCATTTAACAGGAAGCTGCTTGCTTCCGTTAAATTTAAAATAACTACCTATTAGGGCTTAAAACATACAACCTTTTTACTCATTAGACAGGCGCTAGGTGGATGGACAACAATGACTTAGAAGGGTCTTCCTGGCACACTTCGCGTACGGAGCCCTACATTGGGTTTTATCTTTTTTGTTTATCCTATAACTGGCCAGGTGCGTGAGCCGTGGTTTGCCCTCGGGATCAATGGTTTTCGGTTGCCTTTTCCTTCGTGTTGGGATCCGTATGTTTTTTTTGTAACAACGCTGATCGTATAATTTTTATTATTTAGTTATGATTTTGCCATATCTATACTTATCAACATTTAAAATTAGAAATTCACTTGGTTTTTAATTGTGCTGGCCGAATTAATTTTAGTGAAATTTGGCACTGATATAGTGTATGTATACCATGGGATTCTACTTTGTATCAGGGTCACTAATGCAAAAATTAGCATTTATTTTGGACACGCTGAATAGCTATGCTAATTCGCTGGCCTAAATAAAAGCCCTTCGGTCACACCTCAATCAAAAGCCCCGCGAGATTTCATTATATTTTCGATAGAATTAATTAATGTTTGATATATGTTGATTGTTGATGCCGTGGCGGTCGCGGCTTAAGAAGCGACCCTCCAACTCAGCCCGCGGATGTCGTAAAAGCCGACTGAGGGATCTCACCGGAAGGAGGGCAGCAGCTTCTTCATACTACCCGACACCTTTACTGTGATCATCAATCCGTATTCCAAGCGTGGTGATTATGGGGAAACTCTCTAATTTTGGAAGAGGTCTGTCCAGCAGTGGACACTAATGGTCTGTTGATGTTATTGTTGATATGTTAATACAATAACAACTCGTTGACAAGTCTAATGAGGTCAATTTAACTATTTTATACGCTTCCTAGACGAATTTTATGACCAGTAATGACCTTATGCCCTATGTTTGGTGCTGAGCAGACTCGTTTATATGTGTAACTTGCAAATTAGAACCTTCGTTGTACAAAATAAGATTATTCTCAAGAACAAGGATGAAATTCATATCGGCTTTTCCGTGAATGGACTTATTGAACAATACGTATTGGTACCATCGCTGCGATCTACGCCTCCTTGCGTATCCTCACTGCTGAGGGTCTAGACCTTTATGTAGGACCTTGGAATGGACAATGCCTCTCCATCGGGATCTGTCTTCAGCGGCGCGAATGGCGTCGCTTACGCTGGTTTCTAGTGTTGAGCTAGTTTGGTCGCTCTACTAAGGGATCCGTCCCCGCGATTGTTGTCCTTACACTTTTCCAGGTTACCACCCTGAAAACCTTAAAAAGGCTAAGCTTTTTTTTATTGCCGTCCGCCTGACTAGCTACCACCATCTTACCTAAATCTGTTGCTATAACAACAATTCTAAATTGTTGTGTACGGCATTTAGAGGTAAGATAGCCAGTTCCTCAGACTGTTGAGGATTCCGGGTGAAGTGCGCTTTCACCCGGCCTTATCATAGCTTCAAACCAGTGAGGTGAAGGCGCTTCTCCGGCGTGCAATAATATTTTTTTATATCAATATTTTTTTTGTGGGATTTATCTACCTCCTAGTGGTATACCCCGGGCATCCATTGACTCTGCGTCAACGGTCACAAATCCGGGCTTCGGCGAGTCTATTTTTACTTTTTATTAAATTTATTCCTTTATTTCTAGTGGAGGTTTTGTTGTTCCCATTTCCTTAAATCTATTGCTCGAGATAGTTATCTTGCTCGTTACATTGTGCACTCACCCTCGCCCAGGTAATGCCCAAGCGAGCCTTGAGGTCAAGAGCTTACCCATTTCCAATTAAAATTAAGTTGGCTTAGCACGATGGGATTATCAAACGCACAAACTTTGGCATTTATAATATTAGTGGAATGTTTTACCCATTTCCAATTAAAATTAAGTTGGTTTAGCACGATGGGATTATCAAACGCACAAACTTTGGCATTTATAATATTAGTGGAATGTTTTGCCGTGTACCTTCTGCATAGTACAGCAGCGGCCAAAATAATCCCTGAGTAAGGCCACAATGTCATTACCCTTTTATTCGATTTCACTTTTAATGTTATTATAAAGATTTCGTAAACTTGAGTAGGTACCTATTGGGTTTCTTTGAGTGAGAGTGTGTTTTATGATGGATTTGTAAATTATGTAAACATTTTTCAACTCGAAAAATTGGGTATTGAGCTCAGTGTCATTGAGATAAGATGATTATCGTTATATCTGTTCTCGATATAAACACCGGATTAATAAGTAGAATTGCAATTTGTTTTGAGTTAATTAACGATCTATTTGGCGATTTCCCGACTCGGATATTTACATATTTCCCGGGATTTCACGATTCTTTCCCGGGATTTCCCGATTCTTTCCCGGTCCTTTGAACGTAGAGTAGAACTGTGTAACCTTGCCGTTACACAGTTCTAAACTAACACTAAAAGGTTTTTTTTAAACAACTAGTAGACGGAACAAGCAAGTAGCCCACCTGATGTTAAGTGCACTCTTGCCTATTACAATGCATTAGCGTAGGTCAATAAGGAACATAGCCTACACGGCACTGCATTGTGCCCGTCAAGCGCTTGGCCTTCATCTCACCTGGTTTCAATTTATGATACTTACAGGCCTCACAGCTCAGTTGGTAGTAGCTCTGCTTTCTGAGCTGTATTTCGAACCCACAGTTAGATTCCCACTCAGAACAAACATTTTGTGTGATAAATATTTATGTTTGTTCTGTGTTTGGGTGTTGTAAGTATAGGTATATGCATAAAAAGTATATAAGTATTATATCCTTAATCCAGTTCCTATACAAGCTTTGCTTTGCTTGAGCGTAGTGTGAAATTAATGTCCTGTAATAAGGTCTAAGGTTTTAGTGCACTTCACGCGGAATCCTCAACAGAACTAAATGCCAGAACACATTACTTAAGAATTCATATCATAACAACAGCTGTGGTAGCTAGTCAGACGGATATAAACAAAGTCCTACCAACAACCAAACCAAGCACAAATTTGTACCCAGATAGGATCGAACCCTCTGGGTCTGCCTGGATACCGGTGGTCGAACCACTAGAACTAGCTAGGTTAGCAGCTAGTTTCAAACAAACTACGCGTTTGCTGAAATCCTAATATTTCTGGTAAATGTAAAAATCACGATACAAAGTTTCTAAACACCAAAATTTGCGCGGTGTTAATTGAATTTTCTAAGTTTTCCGCGTTTTTATGGACATCCTCAATTCGTCCTTACTTTATTGATTTTACATACGACATCCGCATCAGATCCGTAGGCTATAACAAAATGGACAAATATACATTCTTTCAATAAAGCTTCAAAGCGTGATGTTTAAACATCGTATTATTTTAATTATAACTGATCACGTGCTTTAGATATTCGAGTAGTAATGCTGGAAAAGAAATTGTGAAACTTCAAGGATTTCAAGACCTGACGGTCACGAATGGATCACAACGGTCCCGTAGGAAATTCCTAAAGTCCTATTATAGTGCATCACGACAACAAAAAACAGAAGGAGAAGGTTCCCTGAAAACGTATGGTGACCAGGGCCACTGGTTTGGGTTGTGCGTTGATCGTCAGTCAGTCAGTCAAACAGCATCGATTTTACATGGTAAATGAAAAAGTATTTACTAGACATTTAATGTGTACAAAGCGCCATCTACAGTCGCAAACTAAGCTTGTAATATGGGAACTAGATTAAGGATAGAATACCATGATTTATTTTACAATATACCCAAATACAGAACAAACGCCTATCATTCAATTACAAATAAACCTCGTGTTTGTGTTAATGGTGTACGTAAAAGCCAAATGCCCTGTGGGACTCAAAAATAACAATTAAAACGAAAACTCTTTCGATAATTACTTGGGTACTTACTTAGGTATTTGGCCGAGGCCGAGACAGTTGAAATCTCATTGCTAACACAATCCAATGCCAAGAAGGCAAAGGATTTCGGCTTGCATTAAATAAATCAAAATTAGAGCGGTGTTGCTAAGTGTGCATGCCTTCCGATCCGGAGGCTGTGGGCTCAAATCCAGTAGTGCACAAATTATCTGTTTAGTTTTTTGGGACATGCTCGGACGGTAACGGTTCAACGTAAGGAAACCGACATGTCCCAGAACGACATGTGTCACTGGCTAGTAATCCGATAGGCGGCGATGGGGTTGCAACCTGTCACGTACTGAATGCTACTTGCAAACCATGGCATGTGTAGAACGCATGGACGTGCTTCTGACTACCCCCAGTAGGTGACCCTCATGAGATACAGAGTAGTGATCAGAGGTGATTTCACGAATAGGCAAAATTATCGTGAGTCTGTTACTGATTTATAAATCGTACTAGACCTTTATACAGCGACATCTATTCTCAAACTAAGCATAGCTTGTAATATGGGAACTGGATAACGGATAATATGCATATAATTTTTTTTGTAACTACATACGTATGGTATAATGAAGTTCATCACACAAATTATTGAGTTAACCCCTCTAGTATAAATATCCACCCTGAGTAATATAGATAAATGTGAATAATGAATATTCCTTGCAAACTAGGTGACAGTATAACAATACTTTGTTCGTGTATAATGCTGTGTATAGTTTCAAATTTGAAACATCACATAAATGTGTTTGTAAAAGTGAATGTGACTTTAGTTCCAATTCAAATAAGTGGTATGCGCTTTTAACGTGGAAGCGTTGATCCCTAATTTAGGATACATTGACCCCGGCGGCGATCAGGTTCAAAATTTAGCTTCAGTTGAGACTTGAAAAGAGGTTACCAACATTATTTCAAGGATTCAAGGTCTTGCATAAAAAATGCTGCATCTATATAATATAATATTGGAGGTTAGAAGAGTTTACCCTGCCGTAACACAGATAAAACTAGCACGGAGGGTAAGGTTTTGCAACTTAACTATAAATACTAATACTGTGTACACATGAAAATATTATATAATTAGTAGACATAGACATTCATTTTAGTAAGTTGTAAAGTAAAATGAACCATGTAACTTTGGTAATAAATTATCTTTATCTTACCTTTAAATATTATAAAGAGGCATGGTGTGGTAAGTCTGCATGTTGTCGAAAATTATTTCAGCATTATTTAGAATGGACTTTCGGGGTGGGCATAGGCGATTTGGCAAATCCGACGAAAACGGTCGAACGCATCCGTTTTTATACGTTTTCAGCTGTTTTATACAAAACGATAAAAAAATACCTCATTCATAAACCTCATTTGATCGTAAGCACAGGATAGTGAGAGGTAACTAAAGCTTATGAAAGGCCTTGTCCGGGGAAGAACTACCACCATACCTATTACAGTCGCCAAGCAGCATTGCTGTGTTCCGGTTTGAAGAGTATGGTTGCCGGTGTATTACGGGAACGCGAGGCTTACCAACTTTGTCTCATGTCGACGGGCGCAATGCAGTGCCGTGTAGGATATGTTCTTTGTGGATGTGACCTACGCAGTAAGGCATTGTTATAGGCAAGAGATGCACTTATCATCAGACTACTTGCTTGGTCCGTCTCCTAGATATAAAAAAAAACCTATTTCGGCCGCCCAACAAACATTGCTCTCTCTGAAGGGTTTGATTGCCGGTTTTTATGTAAGTAAGGCTTTGTTATAGAGTTACATTCAACTGTAGATAGGCTTTTTGCTTGTCACAAAGTTGTATAAAATTAAGAATGATACCTTGTGTTGATCATCGAATCTCTTGAACAGGTAGCATCAGGATATTTTAACACCTTGAAAATATTTTGTCATTTTTACTGACTAAGTTATTATCTGGTTGTCTTTATAGCATCTGGACATTTTAATAACATGCACATTGCGGTATTTATATTTATTAACTAGTTACGACCTTAATACCTTGGAAATACTGACCTTTGGACTCATACCCATCGGAGTCGATATTAATACTACGTTTCTCATTATGTCTTCACAAGACTAAGCTGTGTGACAATTTTGGCAGGTTCAATAATAAATATAACTCTATTGTTCGCCATTTAGGTGCAAAAACATAATAAATACATATAGAAGAAACTTAATCTAACCGATACTTATAAAGCAAAGGGCGGCCTTATCGCTACACAATGTCCTAAACCCGGCAAAAGTCGTTTGCAGCCGTAGTCGTTAGTAATGTCTGTGAAGGCGGTTTTGCTATGCTTTTCTAGGGAAGAAACATAGGGTTAAACTTACTTGATAAGCTCCTTATCCTTTTAGTTTTTAGGGTTCCGCATCCAACCCAACCTTAGGGTCAGCGGGACCCTATCACTCAGCATACGCTATCCGTATGTCCATCCGTAAGTCTGTCTATCAGCGGGCTGTATGAACCGTTGGTACACAGTTGAAATTTTCACAGATTGTGTATTTCTATTGCCGCTTTACAAATAATAAAAATGAAAGGTGGCCCCTATAATAGAAATGTTTTCTTTATATACATAACCCACCTGATGTTAAGTGCACTCTTGCCTATAACAATGCCTTACTGCGTAGGTCAAATCCACAAAGAACGCCCTTCTACTCGAGGCATAAAGGTGTTAAGTGCCCGTAATTTCACCGGCAACCATACCCTTCAAACCGGAACACAGCAATGCTGCTTGGCGGCTGAAATAGGTTTGTACTTCCCCGACAAGCCCGTTCACAAGGGGCTCTACTACTCTTGACCCTCGGTATGCGTGTTCGCATTTGGCTGGTTAATTATTACATGATGTGGTCTCGATATATAAAAAAACTAAGCCATGTATCCATCCAACAGGTGGTCACAGCACGTTCTTCGCTCTGCTCAACACGTTCGTACATATCGTGATGTACTTCTACTACATGGTGTCAGCGTTGGGGCCACGCTACCAGAAGTATATCTGGTGGAAGAAATACCTCACCGCTTTCCAGATGGTAAGAACTTTTCATATCACACGCTGTGGAAAAGGCCAGCTATTTATTGTGCGAAGGGGCTTCATCTCACCTGGTTTTCAAGTTATGATAAGACCGAAGGTCAGTCTGAGTACTGACCTTCGGTCACTGACTATTTTATTTTTAAGTGCCGGAACCCAACATCTGGAAAATTTCTGCTTAATCTGTTCAGATCTTATAGCCATTCCACAGATCTTTAATATGGGATAAAAAGTAGATAAAATGTACCGTTATCGGGCCAAAACACCAAGGTAAAGTAGTAAAACACACTAGTTTGAGGACTTATTACACTACTGAGCCCTTATTCTGTATGGCCAAATCATCGTATTGACATCGTAACGCGGGCTCGTTAAGGCACGTTTAACAGCAGAGCCCTTATTCTGTATGACCAAATACAAAATAACGGATTAACAAGGATTTTTTAACAATACCATCCGCAAAGTTTTTTTTTAAGACTGGATTGTTTCTGTTCAGCCGAATTTATTTTTTTAAATTTATGATAAGATTACAACGGTATTGCAAGTCTTATATATTGAAGGTTTATGCAACAAGTAGCACTGATCTTCGAAAAGTTTCCATACTCAACAAAAAGGCTCGGCGTATGACATATAAGGCCCTCCAAAAATAAAATAGCTATAAATAAAGCTGTGGTTTTAAATAACTTGTTTACAAAGAGATCAGTATCTAATTGAAGCTTACTTTTTGTGCGGTGTTATTGCGAAAGGAAGTATAAGATCGAATAATATAATAATGGCATTACCGTGAGGTACCTACATACAGCTCATGGGTTATTTCCACATTATATTTACCGCAGACGTCAGCACGACTTAGTATGGTAGTACCATAGTCTTTAGAAAGAACGACGTAAATTTGAAGGCGCTCCTGTGATGTTGATATACTCCTACCCTTATCCCACGCTAGGTGTCACCGGTGTCAGGTCCAGAGGTCCCAGGTTTGAGCCCCAGGGGGAGTACAATATTGTGCTTAGTTTTATTGGTTGTAGGACATTTTATTCAAGTCCGCCTGGCTACAAGCAGCTTACCTGATTATGTTGCCATAACATCACTTTCCCGTTGTAAAAAAAAAATAGGTGGAGTCGGCAAAACATGTTATTTTCAAATGTTATAATGGCACAAAAATTCACAACCCGCATCTTTTCCTAATATTTTGTGTCATTATAACATTTTTAAATGTTGTGATGCAATCACTTGAAATACAAAAAAAAATTGTTATTTTCTTCCACTCACCTTGTCATCAACCGTCAACCTATGCATTATACACGTTTCATACCCATGTCCTCTTTCACACAATCCATCCATCTCATATTTATAACCGTTTTGGTCAGATCTCTTGGTGATTATTGCAAAACCTTCAACAACTACAAAGCTTTGGAGGAGGCTTTGTCCAGCAGTGGACACTAATGTACCGATATCAACAGTCGTATGGATTACTCAGGCGTATTTAGAACAGTCTACATCGACATCGAAATTTTCCGGTGACGTGTAAACTTTAAATTGCGTTACGAATTAGATATAATCAACCGCATACAAGTTCTCTCGGATAACAGACATTATCAATATGTAGTGGACAAATTGAGCTTAATTGTACGCGTTGCAGGAAATATACTGCTCACGCAATTATGCCCTAGTAAAGACCATTGAGCCTTAAGTGTGAACCTGGGTCAGACTAACTCGTTATTAGGTATCGCGGCTTACCGTGACAGTCCGTAGACACTGTTGAGCATGGGCATCCTCCAAGAGTAACGGATTTTTCCATAATCTCCACAATGCAATGGGCGGCTGTTGGCCAATGTGATTTCTTCTAGGCAACCTCGAAAACAAAGATATATGTGAAAATAGAACAGAAACAGGTAGCGCACCAATTAGGGAAATAAAAAAAAACAATTTACAATACATACGATAACAATTAAGTAAATGACGTGGTACATTTAACAATCCCAATTTAAATCCCCACAACTTAACCTTACTCCTTAGCTCGACGGGTTTTTTTTATGATTGTACGACGGGGAAACGTTTGGCCTTAATCTCACCTGGCTTACAAGTTAGGATAAAGCCGAAGGTGAAAGCGCGCTTCACCCGGAATCCTCAACGGTCTGAGGAACTGGCTATATTACCTCTAAAGGCCGGAGCACAACAATTTTAGAATTGTTGTTATGGCGACATAATTAGGTAAGATGATGTAAGCTAGCCACTAGGACAAAGAACTACCACCAACCAAACCAAGCACACTATTGTACACCCCCTGGGGATCGAACCCGGGAGCTTTAGATATGACACCGGTAGGCGAACTACTAGACCACAGAGGCGATTAAAGGTGCTAGTAAGCACTCACGATGATACATAGAGAGCAGGACGCTCAGCACCCAACGAGTTAGAGGAGTAAGCTGATAGCTAAGAACCTATTGTTTGTTTGTGACCAGGTCCAGTTCGTGTTGATCTTCACACATCAGCTGCAAGTCCTGTTCCGGCCGTCGTGCCAGTACCCCCATATCTTCGTGTATTGGATCGCGATGCACGGTTTCCTCTTCCTGTTCCTGTTCACTGACTTCTACAAGGCACGGTACAACAGGGCCGAGAGGAAAGCTAAGAAGACCAATGGCTTCTGTATGGTGAGTTGGGTTTATTCATACGTTTTAGCCGTATTTTATGATAAGTATGTATTTACAAAAAAGAAAGTATTTATGTATTCTATCCGTAATCTAGTTCCCATATTACAAGCTATGCTTCGTTTGGGACTAGATGGCGCTGTGTGAAATTAATGTACTGTAATATTTATGTCCCCTTGGCAGTAAATCCACAGTGTCTTACCCTTAGATTACCCCGGGCAGGATTTCCTGCCAGTAGACAAAAATCATCATTTTGAAAGTTGTCAATGGATTAATTTACGATCGGGAATATTTCTAGAGAATCGTTATAATATTCTCTATGGTCTTTAAGGAGACAGTCAAAGACAAAATTGTATCTAGTTATTTGTTTTTATAATAATAATAATAAAAGGTTATTTCAGGCAACAATAGAAAAATATAGATCTTATTCTAAATTAGTCTACGGCCCATTAGTAATATATACCTTTTTAGTATATGCACTTCATTTGAAGTTACCTAGTACCTTAGCTATGTGAATAAGCATTTATTTCTAGGAATGGTAATAAAACTTTGGCTCTTTGGTGGATTAAACCGATCATTGTTTGGCAGAAGGATCTCGTTATGCATAAATATTTTTCTATAAATCACTTTCAACACTGGAGTGTTTGTTACCTTGTAAATGCGCCCCGTAACTGCGAAGTACAAATAAAATTTCGTCATTGGTAAATACAGCGTCGTGATATCATCGCAAACAAATAATAACTGCCCATTTTTACTAGAAAAAGCAAATTTAATTGGATACCTTTTTGTGTTTAGTAGTATTCATCCAAGATATAATTATTCACCACTCTAAATTAGTATTATTAGCCTTCGTGCTGTATACCCTGTGGGATTTATATACCTATATTTCTATCTGACGCTTTTACAGTCCAAATGGAATGGAATTAGTTCTAAAAGTGCCCGGCCTCTCTATCTACCCCAACTGTAAGTAGGTAGGTGCTAAGTAAATAATCCAAATATGTAACAGATTTATCTACCTATATTTTCATCTGACCCTTTCACATTTCAAATTGTTCTCAGATGTTATGCCCGTCCGTATCGACCCCAACTTGAAACAGGCGCTGAGTAGATAATCCAAAATTAAAACACCTTTACAAATCATATTATGCTTTAGTTCAAAAAATCCAAAAGGTATCGCGCGCCTTGCTATGCATTGCGAAAATAATGGCATATTATGATATGGTAAAAGATAGCAACATATATATAATTAGGTAGGTACTGCTTTTCAAACAAATAGCAACTCCAAGTTAATAAGTTAGGGCTTAAAATGCAAAGTAAGCTACTGTTCGTTACGACCTTGACAGACGAATACTGAATGAAAACTCCTGCTCCGGTGCATTTTGGTGGAGTTTCTGGTAAGACATATTCGGGTGGCTTAAACTACAGATTGTGTATGTAGTCCGATACAGGCTTATAAAGTTTGCCATGTGCCAAATTAGGAACGGTAAAGGGTTAATGCCCTTGAGCAGACGGGCGGACAACAAATTCTCGAAGTTTCGAATAATCTTAGTAGTTACAAGGTCTCTTTGGTACCCATCGGATGCGGAATCCTAAAGAGTATAATTATGATTGCAGCTCATCTCAGATTCGAATTTGCATTTAGGTAGTTAATACATACTAACTATACATTTATTTTTGTACGACCGGGATGCGCTTGTCCTTCATCTCACCTGGTAACAAGTTGAGATAAAGCCGAGGATGGAGGCGCATTTCACCCGGAATCCTCAATAAACTGAGGAACTGGCTATCTTACCTTTGAATGCTGGATCACAATTTTTTTTTTAAGAATTGTTATTATGTCGACTGAATTAGGTAAAATGGTGGTAGCCAGGCGGACTTAAACAAAATCCCACAACCAAAATGCATACATGCATAATTTTCCCAACATTTTAATGGTTTCGTACCCACAGGGTGCTAATGAGCCTCCGCTGTCTATCTGTACGTCTGTCTGTCGATGGACTTTATTTCATGAACCGTAACAAGAATTCATTTGAAATTTTCACTGAGTGAATTCCTATTGCCGAAATATCAAAAATGAATAAAAGTGTAGCCTACACATGAAACGTGTAATCAATGTATTCTTATAACAAATTTGTGTTTGAGAATAAAAGATCGCTTATTGAATGTTTAACCGACTTCAAAAAAAAGGAGGAGGTTCTCAATAAGTCGGAATATTTGTGTTTTATGTATGATCCCCGATTACTCGCAGACACCTGGACCGATATGGATAATCCTTTTTTTATTTGAAAGGGTACTTCACAGGTGGCCCCATCGTCAGGTTGGAATCTGATAAAGACATCCTGGAGAAATCGAGGGAACTCTTCAAATATTGTAGGCACACTTGAAGCGATTTGGGTGTTTTTTGGGTGTATTATCTCAAAAGTTAGGAAAAAACGGATCCCTTATCGCCCCTTATATCACGCGACTGTCTGTCCAACTCTCATCAAAATAATTGGAAAAAATACGTCATCAGGTAAACGAAATTGTATCATATTCTTCTTTGAAGTCGGTTTTCTTTTGAGTTTTTATTACGTTATTATTTGAAACCAGAACGCTGGAGTACTTTGAGAACAATTTCATATCATCTTGGAGTTAAATGAAACTCATTTTAAAAAGTATTGTGTTTCGTGGAGCAAATAATAATGGAGTACTTGGGGAACAAGCCTTTTTTGCGTTGAAATGTGGGTCGAAACCCTCGGCGTGCGTTTCCGCAGTTGGCCGGTTTATTTTATTGTAGCTACAGCTTATTTTATAGTTTACGGTTGGCAAACTGTAATTATCAGTTGCATCAGATCATAAACAGATTAGTAACAATGTTACGGCAAAAAACGCCATTTTATTCTCCCTGAATTATCCCTATTGCCCTTGTCAATAATAATCAACAAGCGTCATAGCTAAGTTGGTAGTGACTCTGCCTTCTGCGCTATAGGTTGTGGGTTCGATTCCCACCCAGGCCAAACATTTGTGTGATGAATATAGATGTTGTGTAAAAGTATTGAAGTAATCCGTAATCTAGTTCTCATATTACAAGCTATGCTTAGTTTGGGGCTAGAGGGTGTGTGTGCAATTGATGTCCTGTAATATTTATTTATTTAATAATTATTGGACATGGCACCCTAACTTGCATTGAGTGCTAAGAGGATACAGATATATAGCCATAGGAGGACTAAACACCCTGGCCATACATTTGTGTGTAATAATTTCGCAGCCGAAATTGGCTAAGAGGAGAGAATATGAAAATATTGTACATCGTACGAATCGTTCTTAACAATTAAATATGTTTTATAGAAATTACATCACGCACCGAGACACCCTTCTGCAAGGTTATTTAGCAATTATTTTTTTATTGTATTCAAATAGCGTCTTTACAAAAATATCGTAATTAACACGCTCCGAGAATGTTAATTAGTTGTCTTTTGCAAGAAAGTCTGAAGTCAGTTAAAAACATGGCAATATCTCTCCTATTAAGGCTTAATATTTGCATGAGTATTTCCAACACGCTCACAAGACTTTAATATTTCCCCCCCGTTTTAAACTTTAATTTGAATTATACGGGATAGCGCTTGACCTTCATCTCACCTGTTTACTAGTTATGATAACGCCGAAGGTGGAAGCGCACTTCACCCGGGATCCTCAACAGTCTAAGCTGGCTGTCTTACCTATAAATGCCGAAACACTACAA
This sequence comes from Venusia cambrica, assembly GCA_951394065.1. NCBI lineage: Eukaryota > Metazoa > Arthropoda > Insecta > Lepidoptera > Geometridae > Venusia > Venusia cambrica. The sequence goes on from OX596036.1 coordinate 4,501,998, forward strand.
TTTAAAAATGTTGGTATGACGACAAACTTGGATAAGATCGTGGTAGCTAGCCAGGCGGACTTGAACAAAGTCATACCACCAACCAAACCAAGGACAATTTTGTACTCCCCTGGGGTTCGAACCCTGGACCTCCGGATCTGACATCGGTGGTCGAACCACTAGACCACAGAGATGGTTTATTCCAGGCATTGTACAGTCAGAGACAGAATTGTCTATTCACCAAAAAAAAAAAATCCATATCATGCTTCACTAACTCTCCAATTTCGGAGCAGGCCCTGTCCAGCAGTGGTCACTAATGCTTTATGCACTAAGGCTTTCGTAATGAAATGGAAGTAGTGATGAAGATGATGAAAAACTAAGTGTATTGAATTCTACGCACTCGGACCTGACTCAAAAAAATCTTCTGTGTTTACTATTCAAATCCACATTCCACAACATTGAGGTAGCGACTTTTTGTCGGCACTGATTCGTTTATAATATATTCTAAAAACAATATTAGAACTCCGACAAAAAGTAATGTTCTTCTCGACTTTTGATGGTTTGGTCAACATCAGTTAGTTAAGGATCTTTGAATGTGCGTCATTATGCGGTCATACACTTTACGTCGATGAGTCGCATAAACTATAATATTTTGTGATCTAGTGGATCGCCCACCAGTGTCAGAGCCAGAGGTCCCGGGTTCGATCCCCAGGGTAGTACAATATTGTGCTTGGTTTGGTCGGCAGTAGGACTTTGTTTTAGCCCGTCTGGCTAGCAACCACCATCTTACCTAATCTGTCGCCATTACAACCATTCTAAATTGTTGTGGTCCGGCATTTAGAGGTGAGATAGCCAGTTCCTCAGTCTGTTGAGGATTTCGGTTGAAGTGCGCTTCCACATTCGGCCTTTTTTTCTTTTTTTTTTTACGGGGGGAAATCTGTTCGCAGACACCCTAACGCACCGAGGGATGCGAAAGGGTAGTGTGAGGATGACGGACTCGTCGACTCACTAAAACCACCCCGGTGGTCGGCCTCGATGCATGTCGAGGGGCTCCGACAACTCTTTATAGAACATTTCGGTGCCCCTCTCGCATATCGCCTTAAAAAGCACGTCCCGGGAACGACACAGTCGCCCCCCGCACTCGTGGTGCTACGGCTGCACATGCCGCAATGTGTTCGGCCTTATCGTAACTTGACACCACCTGAGATAACGGCCAACTGTATCCCCGTCGTATGATTACAAAAAAATATACTTCAGTCGGCTTTTACGACATCCGTGGGCTGTCGTTCTTACTCAGGCGCTGAGCTTACTTTTTTTTATAATAAATATTCCAGGACTTTAATTTTACACAGCGCCATTTAGCCCCAAACTAAGCATAGCTTGTAATATGGACTAGACTAACTATATAACGGATAGAATACTTAAATACTTTGGTAAATACATACGTGCTATATGATACAACACCCAAACACAGAACAAACATCTATATTCATCACACAATTGTTTGTTCTGGGTTGGAATCGAACCCTACAGCGCAGAAGGCAGAGTTTTCATCTCACCTGGTGTCACAAGTTGAGATAAGGCCGAAGGTGGAGGCGCACTTCACCCGGAATCCTCAACAAACTGAGGAACTGGCTATCTTACCTCTGAATGCCGGAACACAACAGCTAGCCAGTTACTACCAACTGAGCTATGAAGCTTGTTAAATAATGATTTGCATGTGTTTGTCCCCAGGCCGTGCTCGATGAGTCTACCAGTTCGCTGAACGGTAAGAATGGGTACAAGCAGGAAGGTTCTGACGTGCCCAGTTCATACGCGTCTTCGGGGGCGGACGCCTTCGTGCGCCGGCGGCCCGTCTCCTAGTGAACCCGCACCGGTTGCCCCGTCGGTATGTTCAGCTCACTTGGTTTTGTATAGCGTCTGAATAAGAGACAAGTTGCTCCATGCGAAACTGATCTTGTGAACTTTCGGATGTTGAACGAAACGTATGTCTGTGGGGGCTATTGTCTGGGCTCACTTGTATAGATAGTCTATGGGTCAGTTGGGGATCGGGTTATGCTCGAATGTTCTGTAGGTAACGGTAAGGAAGGAAAATTTTGTTAATCGATGTCGCGATGTTTTTGAATGGACCATTCTCGGAAAGCATCAGGCACATTTGAGATCACTTTTCGTTATTTGGTTTTTACAAGTTTGTGCTACATTTTTGGGTTTAATGTTGAATCCATTTTCCATAAAGCAAGTGTTATATCATTTAGTTGCGGTTAGTCAACATATTTACGCGAAGTTGTAACAAATGGTACGCTTTAGCGGATTGTACGTTTCGCAAAAGGTCAATTTCGCGGATGGTCTTATTCCCATGATGCATCTGTTGATTGACCAATACGAAAATGTAATTTGACTGGTATCCAATCCTATTGATTGATACATCGATAAAACATTTTGTATCATTTTGATTCCAAATACCATTAACGCACCAATTACTAATTCAAAAATCACTAATTCAAATTTTAATTCAAATCTTTTGAAAAATCTCGCTCCACGTTCTCCCTTACCCATGCCCAGGCATGCCTTGAGATCAAAACCCATTTTCATATGCTATTTTTTTAAATGTAGAACATAGATGGCGCTGTACAAAACCGTTATAGGTCTGTAACAATGTGGGAACTGATTATAAATATTGTGTTCTGGCGTTGAAATGTCCCAAAGCTTGGCCTTCAAGTACCGAGAAACATTCGACCCACATGCATTTTACGGTGGCTTTAAATGTGGGTATGTATTATGGATCAATCGAAATAATTGTCTAACTGTATTTAATTGTTATAAGTCTATCGTTTGTTATGCACAAAGTCACAGTCTAGATCATACTTTGATCATCTGCCTTGTAATTGTTTTAAGTACAAAATGTGTCTAAAGACAAGCGTTGTTGAAATCATGATATACATTTTAATCGCGTTGGCGTTTTTTATAGTTGAAAATGTATATTAAAGAGTTTATTGGATTGAAATTGAAACGTATTTAGCTATTTAACAATGCATGGGGTACTGAATATTAGTGCTTGATCGCGAATGGACTGGGTCGTTCAAGTGACTAGTAGATATTTTGGATCGAGATGCACTCATCTCGATCAAAAAATGTAAGCGACTCGACTTATTTCTCGATCGAGTACTGGCAGGTAAAGAGGTAAAGTAAATAAGGCATTTTGTATGTAAATATATTTTTCATTTTATAACTTAGTTACGAAATTATGTTATGAGGTTAAAGGAAATTTTGTAAATAGAATATTGTTTAAAAGATTAGATTGCTAATAACAATGTTACCAGAGATATTCATATTTAATCCAGTGTATGTATGACTTTTTAGAGGGAGTAGTTTTGGGAATAGTAAACGAGATGACGCTAATTCCAGCATAAACCACCATTTTAGTCGTTATGCGAGATGTAGCGTCGTGTCTTTGAAACACGAGAATAATCCCCTTAGAATGTGCATTGCACAAAGATTGTCTTGATAGTCTAGTTTTCTACTTATATTTTATTCCGTCACGAAGGCATTTTGTACGAACTTTATCAGTATTGAATTTTCACGCAAGCTATCGAATATATTTTTAATTATCTTCTCTATACAACTATTATTATGAGACCGTATTAATTATATCAAAAACATTTCTTTGAAATGTTTTCGAGTTGCATGACTGTTTATGTACAAGTATTTTATATTTATTTTCTTATAGTCTTTGTATCGTATTGTACCGTAGACCTGTTGGGTTAGCACCAGTTTTTTACGTTAGAGTCGATTAAAATTCTTACGACCACCTCACACTGAAATATATGTATGTGTTACAAGTTTACAATATGAATGTCATTTATGTCAGAATATTGCAACTAAGATGAATTACAACCGCAGAAACTGGTGCTAAGAATTGATTGAGATAAGATATCTAAGCAATCTAATCGTGGTCGTTTTATATGTAAACAAGTCTTATTTATAAACGTTGCTTAGCACTTTACTATTTAAAATACGAACATAGTGTTGTACTAAAGTCAAGACTGCATTATTTTTCGAGCATAGCAGAAGTCTGTCATAAGATCAATAAGGCCTGATTTCAATGTACTGTTCAAGTCTAATATGCTCAATGTATCTTTGTTGTAATCGTTGTTTCAATGAAACCGATAAAAATGGCGGCTCTATGAATGTTTTGACATTGCATATAATTAATGTTCAGAAAGCCATTTTTTCTGGCCTCACAGCTCTGCATTCTGTTTTGGGTTTGATTGGGTTCGATTCCCTACCCGGGACAATTATTTGTGCGATGAATACAGATATTTGTTCTATGTTTTGGTTTTATATTATATTATATATATTTACAAAAAGAAAACATGCTACGGGGCTAGATAGCATTGTGTAAAAATGTCTAGTATTATTTATTTATTTAAATAAAACAGCTACACTGGGTGTTTTGCCAACGAGTTTTTTTTTATATTTTACTTGCTGTTCTTCTTTCTGGCTTTGCCTCGTATTGTGTCATTATCTTGTTATAGCTAAGCAGCGTTTATAAGTAATAAGGTGTGATTTAGTACCAAGTGTTTGATGCTTTGAACGTTTTGTGTGAATGAGCGAGGCGACGGTCTGCTCAAGTTATTGCTACGACTTCACTATTTTGCAACTTTATTTATTTTAATAAAGGAATTTATAGTATAATTGAGGTTTTATTTAATACCTGATAAGAACTCGCTACGTTAGGAAACCTTTTACGACGGCTTTAAACGCGTATTCCAAGTATGAACATCAGTAGTCCGATTAATAAGTCCGAAAATCGGACTGGTGATACTTTTTTGTCTCGTTAGTCCGGTGTTACAGATAATAGGACTACTGAGCATTTTAGTTCAATGTTCCTATACCTATTGGTTACTAGAAAAACAAGGCTGTAGATCTTTTTTTAATTCTAAGACGTGAAAGAATGGCCTTCATCTCACATGGTTTTGCAACACAAACCTTTCTTTTAAATGAACTGTTAAACAGGACTTGGAAACAAGCGTTAATGTCAACTGTATGTACTGAAATCACTGAAAACGACAAGACCGCTCATTGTAAACGCTTTGTAAAGATTTAGAGTGCTTTCGAGAAAACTCAGGTTGAGTTTTCTCGAAAGCACTCTAAATCTAAACGGCTATACATATATAACATGTCTCAAGGCGAGATGTAGACTCTATTGAGCGCCTTGTTTTTTTTTTATTGTACGACGGGTAAGCACTTGGCCTTCATCTCACCTGGTTACATGTTGAGATAAGGCCGGAGGTGGAGGCGCACTTCACCCGGAATCCTCAACAAACTGAGGAACTGGCTATCTTACCTCTAAATGGCGGAACGCAACAATTTTAGAATTGTTATTATGACAGAATTGGGTAAGATGGTGGTAGCTAGCCAGTCGGACTTAAATAAAGTCATATTCCCAACCAAACCAAGCACATTATTGCTCCCCTGAGGATCGAACCCGGGACCCCAGGATCTGAAATCGGTGGGTTGAACCACTAGACCACAGAGGCGATTAAAGCACAGGTAGGTACATATATATCTCAAGGCGATGTGGACTCTATTGAGTGCCTTGTTGTCCAGGGTCGTGTAGAAGGTACAAGACCACGAGGGTCAGCTATGCGCTGGACTGACCAAATAAAATCTCCAGTGGCCGAGTATGAATGTAGCAGACTATACACCAACAGGGAGAAATGGCGAGATATCATAACCAAAAATACTTTATTCCAGCGTACATGGCTACAATTACAAGGTATGGGTAAGTTGCAAAACCTGTATTAGAGGATTCCCGTTGCGTTGCTTATCCAGAGTGCCTAGGCGAGTTGCAATCGATTTGCGTTTGCTCACCGTGAATGGTGTATAGGTACTATTTTTCATACAAATCGAGCAGGTATTGAACAAGTATAAAACTCGCACTAGACACTCTGGTATCCATAAAGTAAAACTAAGCTATAATAAGGTATCAGGTAATAACATAAAGAAAAACTATACTGTATCGCGACACATCGGCCCGATATAGTACCTAGTGACCACGACTACTCTATCAAGAGTGTACCTGGGAAGACGATCTTAGTAAGACGAAATTCTCGCGGGATGACGGGAACAAAGTCCCGGGCGATTAACTAATACAGCATAAAGCATCGAGTACAAGTATAATAAATATAACATAAATATTACAGGACGTTAATTTCACACAGCGCCATCTAGCCTCAAACTAAGCATAGTTTGTAATGGGAACTAGATTACGGATATTATACATATTTTCATTTTTTTGTAAATACATACCTACGTATCATACAATACAACAACCCAAACACAGAACAAACATCAATATTCATCACACAAATGTGTGTCCTGGGTGGGAATCGAACCCACAACCTACAGCGCAGAAGGAGGTACTACCAACTGAGCTATGAGGCTTGTTGTATGTAAGTATAGTTTGATTTCTAGTGTTTATTTGCCATCGCATATTTACAAACGCTTAGTAGTAAACTTAAGCTTCTGAAGTTGTTGATTTTTGTAATATTAGACGTGCATCAGACAACGTATTTACGAAGGAAAATTACCGTACTCATCTAACCTACATGTTTGTCTCGCTAATTGAACCGCTGTGTTCTAAATTACACTTTTTTTTCACAACAAGTCTCATAACTCAATTGGTAGGTCCTCTGGCTTCTGCGCTGCAGATTGTGTTTGATTCCCACCCAGGACAAACATTCGTGTAATATAGATGCTTGTTCTTGTTTGGGTGTTGTATCATATAGTACGTACGTTGGTATATACAAATTAATAAAAAAAGAATTCTATCCGTTATCTAGTTCCCATATTCAAAGCTTTGCTTAGTTTGAAGCTAGATGGCGCTGTGTGAAATTAATGTCCTGTAATCTAAAAAAACATTTATCAAAATAAACCTAAATAATGAACATGGCTGTATATAAGTACATAGCTTTATCAAACTAAAGAGGTTTGTCAACATCCAACTCGGTTTCTTTTTAATTAAGGTAGACCTACGTTTGACCACATCTCGCCTGATGAGAAGCGACGATGCAGCATGCTGTTAAAGAAGACACCTGTGCACTCTTCGCTTTGAAGAGGTCCATGTTGTAATTTTCAGGGAAAACAGACGCAGGCAACGTTTTCCACTTTTTGGCCGTTTCTATGACCTAATGGTTCGCCCACCGGTCTCAAATCCCGAGGTCCCGTGTTCGTTCCCCAAGGGGAGTACAATATTGTGTAGTTGAGTAGGACTTTGTTTAAGTCCGGCAGGCTTGATACCACCATCTTACCTATTTCTGTCGCCATAACAACATTCCTAAATTATTGTTTTCCGGTATTTAGAGGTAAGATAGCCAACAAGACTGTTGAGGATTCCGGATGAAGTGCGCTTCCACCTTCCACTTAATCATAACTTGAAAACCAGTTGAGATGAAGACCATGACCTTCCCCGCCGTATAATTAAAAGAAGTGCTTTTAGTGGAACCAAAGCGTCTGACCTACCTACGGATGGGCTATAACGAGCTAAAGAGGTAGGGACGGTAATGCTCCGTGCGTCTGTTATAGGTACATGTAGGTAGCAGGAGGCATATGGCGGGTTCAGATCATGAAGCCAAAAAAAAATCGAGCTTTCGACGGTGCTCAAGCCTTTGCAACTTGGTCTTAGCGGTTAAGTTCTCTCAAACAAGTCTTAAAAAGGCACTTGAACCACGCCCTCTTGAAGTCGTCGTCGAGGTAAGTAAAGTCGTTTTCTATAATCGTTCTAGTGAAGTTTAAACCCGATTTTATCAATAGTCACGATTCGTCAGCAAAAAGGTACTATCGGCGTCCGGCCGGAATTGAACCGTGGTAGAGGGTTTTATTTAAAACCACCATCTGTAAGAAATAATCAAGAATCACGCAAATTGGACCTCAATTGGCAGAGAATATTCGGCCTTATCATAACTTGAAAATCAGGTGAGAGGTCGAGTGCATCCCTTTCGTTCATATCTACTAGAAAGAATAAAAAAAACTATGCTTTGTTCTTGCCCGTTGAGGAGTTTTGGTGTTGTATCTTATATAAAACACTCAAACACAAAAGTATTTAGGTATTCTATTCGTAATCTAGTTCCCATATTACAACCAATGCTTCCGTCTGGTACTGGTCTGGAACAGTTGAGTTACCTATAGGCCGTTTGTAACGGTCCTTAGGTAATCTGACTGATTCCTTTGTACATAGTTAGTTTAATTGTACTTTTTATTGAAAAAATACATCTTATTATACCTATGCTTAGTTTGGTGCTAGGTGGCGCGAAAAATCAATTTTATAAAAAAAGTGGGTTTCCTTACCCAGTTGGTAGATAGGTTGGAATAGGTAGGTATTATATTTCTATGGTATAGGCTAAGGTACACACTAGAAATAGATACCTACAGTAGGGAATTTACAAGCTAAATAAGTAGGTACATACTTATCTACCATAATGTTAGGTAAGCAACAAGCTGACTCTAATATATGTATAATCATAGGAAATATGAGTGTAATGTTACTGTCAGTCAATATTTTGTGCCTCAATCAAGTTTGTTTAGCATTGGTTTCTGGATACACAACTGCCTGTTTGTAAATTTCCGGATTTTTATAGATACAGAGTTTTTTTATCGATACATACCTACGTATGTATCGAACCGAAATCGAAAAATACCGAGATAATTGCGTAAAAACGATAACCGCTGAGGAGAAACGGATCAGAGGTGGCAATAAAATATGAAATAATATCATAAAATAAGCAAATACTTCACGCTCATATAATTCACGGCCTGATAATAAGAAGGAATAATTAATGGCGGAGTACGTCAGTAGATTATGGCTTCGAATTATCGGATCGTTCACAGTATAGTCGTGAAATATCACAACTACATAATGTACTGCCCTTTGAACACGAAGCTGCTCAACTACAAAAAAGTGTAACGTATTATTGGTCGTGCATTATCGAGTTGTATAATAAAGGGTCTCGGCCAAGGCTCACTCGCGGTAGCGCCTTAGTTGGTGATGATCATGTTCTTGATTCATACGTAGGTACATATATATAGATTGTTTTTCCGGGTCATTATTGACCTTTCCAAAAACCATTAATCATAATTTCTGTAGGGCTTAAGGGAACACTTTTTTGCTTATTCCGTCATTCAAAAACCTTCCTACATGACGGTTCCGTATAGATTTAGGTGGGTAAGTACTTGCTCGTTGATTAGGTATTAATTAACCATTGATAGGTACACGAGCTCGGGGATCAAACCCATTATAACCATAGCTTGTTGCGTAATGAGCTCATTGTAGTTACCATGTACCTACGGCTTAACTAGCCTTTGATTCGAATGAGAATATACCTACCTACCTACTGCATATATTTCGAATCAGCTGCCATCATATTTCCAGCTGGTTACGACCCAAACAACTTCAAAAAGACAGTTAAAAGGCATTTTCCGTGATAGCACGCTCATCTGATCCTTGCCCAGGCAAGCCTCGAGGTTCAGAGCAGAACCTGAACATAAAATAGTTAAAATAATAGTTACAAATGCTTCTACAAAAGTTCACAACCCGCGACGAGACTTAAACCCGCATCTTTTTCAAGAGCAATGATTCCGATTTTTTTTGTCACATTAATTGCTTGCGAGCGCTGATTTTTGTTAAACATTTGTAGATGTTGTGGCCAAATTCAATTACTTGAAATACAAAAATAAAGATAGGGGAAACGGTATAGTTATTGGCCCTCACACAGATCTTTTATATCACAATATCAAAATAACAGCTTAAAACTAAGTAATCTTTATTCAATAAAATGTACATCTAACCTAACTATGTACAAAGGAATCAGTCAGATTACCTAAGGACCGTTACAAACGGCCTATAGGTAACTCAACTGTTCCAGATAAGTACCAGACGGAAGCGTGCGCAAGACACTGGCTGCATTGCCACGCTGAATAGCTATGCTAATTCGCTGGCCTAATGACATAATTATCAACTAAATACAAAGTACTAGATACTCTTACTAATTGATGGAATCAACGCACCCAGTTTTTAATTCAAGCAAGTCATGGTCTGTGGATGAGTCATTTTATGTTACGTCTAGGTCGATTTAGACCACAACGACTGTGTTATTTTTTTTTTGGTACGACGGGGAAGCGCTTGGCCTTCATCTCACCTGGTAACAAGTTAAGATAAGGCCGAAGGTGGAGGCGCACTTCACCCGGAATCCTCAACAAACTGAGGAACTGGCTATCTTACCTCTGAATGCCGGAACACAACAATTTGAGAATTGTTATTCTGGCGACAGAATTAGGTAAGATGGTGGTAGCCAGGCGGACTTCGACAAAGTCCTACCACCAACCAAATCAAGCACAATGTTATCTTTCGAGCATTATAATTCTAAAACTATGTAAACGGTGGATACCCTTTGATGCGGTATGAGTTGCTCACATAGGTACCCATTAATTCAATTGGGGTTGAGAACTAAGGTCCATCGGGAGCCGATGCTCTGTGGGTTTTCAAAATCTTGTGGGGCTTTTTCTTGAGGCGGCGTCGATTGACCCACGGGCTGGCTCTTATAAAGGTCGGCGAATTAGCATAGAAATAATAGTATACTTAATATTGATTTGACCCATAAAGAAATAGGTACAGTGGTTTACAGTAATAATAACAATCATAATCTTAACATAAAACAATTAAGGTTCACAAAAAATATGAAGGTATGATACTATAGACAAAAATAAATAGAAGTATGTGCCAAAATGGACCAGACTCAGACTCAGAGCGTTTAGGCAGTCGCCGCATTGATATTCATACCTATCCGAAGAGTTGAGACGGTTGGTAGACCTGAGGTTTAATCGAAAAAATAAAAAGTGCTGGCTGTTTACTTCATTTTGAGTGCAGAGAATAATGATAATCAGATTCATAATAACCAAAATGTATAAAGTCATGGTGTGACAACTGACTGAACAGCAACGCAAAGCCCAAATCAGAACCTAGTCTTTCAAATTAAAGAAATATATATATGAAGGAAATTCCCACGGAATTACAGGAAAGTAGTCGCAAGCGTTTCACTGATACTATATTTAATAGCTTGACGCTAGTTACTGTACTGACTGAGTAACATTCAACGCACGGTCTAAATGTGTGACTTTTTTTTTACTAAGAAGGTACATCTTACCCCTTATAAGGTGGAAATTCCCACGGGATATCCACCGTTTTTCTAGTAAAGAATAGGATTTTTTACACATACGTGGTATACCTACATAACGAAGATATAGCTCAAGCCTTTCCTTTTGCTACTTCTGTACCGGGTACAATCCACAAATAGTAGCCAAGGTCACCCGGACAAGTAATCGCCATATTTATCGGTTTTGCAATACTTCGATCTATTAATTCGCAATATTTTTGCAGCGCACTAAGCTAACCGAGTTTACCTCATTTACGTAGACCTTCGCAAGATAATATCTCATAGTGCAGTCATATTAGGGGAATGAGAGATAATAAGCTAAAAACGTACACACCATCCTTTCAGCGTTATACAAGTTGTCTCAAAAGTCTAATAAAATCTCATGTCTGATGTATAAGTTATTCAAGGTCACAAGAATTTTCCGCTTTTTTTTTGAGTTCTGGAGTGTATACGCCACTAGAGAACTCGTTTTGAGTTAGTATTACAACTCTATGTATCTTTAAATTGAACGAGACCAATCCATATCCATAACGCACACGCATAAAGCGTTCATCCTACGTGAACTCAAGGTGAAGACAAGACTATCCACCATATGCCTTCGTAAAGTTCTGGAGTACTTCGGTCATATAGCCTGGAAAAATAGTGACAACCTTGAACAGTTGATGGGCACGGGAAAGGTTGATGGCAATGGACCCAGAGGGCGGAGCCCTACCAGATGGATTGACCGGATTCGTACAGCCTTGGATACAAAATTTCACGACGCTCTTCACGACGCCATGGACACCTAGTACCTGTAGCTGGCGGAACATTGTCAGAACCAAGTTACTTCCACAGGGAATTAGTAATGAGGAGTACGATTTGAGGAGGAATCCATATCCATCGGAACAAACGACTGGACAACCTGCTGAAACCTGCTATACCGGCGACGCTGCTGTCGTGTCCCGACTTATTTAAAAATACTATGTTTAAATATTGTAATATTAGTATGACAATATTTATTATTATTTGTTTTTTTTTAAACATTATAGGCACACTTGAAGCGATATGGCGCCATATCGCTTCAAGTGTGCCTATACCTGATATTAATAAATGCTAACTGACAGACTTTAAATCTGGGGCGTTTATCTTGGTGCGAAAGCATGAACTAAGAAGGGAATTTAGAATAGTCGTATTCAAAAAATAATGGTTCAAAATTGGGTGCAAAGTTTTCTTTAAAAATGTACCGTATCTCTAAAACCGTGTATGATAAATGTTCCACATGAACAGTAAAGATTCTTAAGATAAAATAAGTAAATACGTGTTTCAGCGCTTTTTTATATTTTCAAAATTAATTGGGGTCCTTTTCTTTTAAGAAATCTTTGCTTTCAAACAGACAAAACACGATGTAAACGTGTTTTGTTTTTTAAAAAATGGACTATGAAAATTCACACCCAAGGGGTTAAAACAAGGGGCAAAATGAGTTAAAAGTTTTCTTTAACAGTGTGGCCTATCTCTGAAACCGTGTAAGTAAGATAATTGTTCAAAATTGTCGTTATCGGTTCCTGTAAATAAATAATGTTTCACATGTTTCAGGATTTTCATGAAAAAAAATATATGTAAAAAATTAAACATGTAATCGTGTTTTTTTTAATATTATAGCGTATTTTGAGTGATCTTTGTGCAATGCATGAACCAGGGTTCGAGTAAAAACATTAAATCGCAACGTTATCGAAGCAATAATAATTACCAGTTGCCCTCAAAAAGAATCAGATTTTATTCCACGTATTCCGTTAATATCCACCAGCTACCCTTTTCAGTTTAAAAGAAGCAGTTTCCTATGAAAGTATGTTTTACTATAACCATAAATCAGTCACAGGGACAAACCCTTAACTTGGTTGGGGTAGATTTGCGAGAGATGTCGCCTTTTCAAGAGTGAGCTCATCAAGTAGCCTCAATATTTTAGCACCAGAGGCCAAAGCCAAAAACATAGTATAGGTAAATAGAAATTTTGTAATAAATTACTTAAAGTCTCTTTACAAAACTATTTGATCAGTTGTCTTTCCACTTTGTCGTCCCATATAAGAAAACTGAACAAGATTCTTTTGAGAATATTCAGAAAATTAATAATATTGTAGAAATGGTTAATATTTAAAGTATCTATGTACAAGAACAACATAGTAGCTCAAAGACCGACCCATGTTCTACATACCAGCCTGTGACTCAGTGTGCTTCATCGGGACGGGTGGAACCATCAGTACCAGCAGTTGTGCAAGCCGATTCCCCTGTAGTACTACTACCTTAACAACATGTGCAGGTTGAGGCAAGTTCAGTACACACAACACAGCCTTTGGTTAGGCAAACTCAAACTTGCCGACAGACCCAGAATTCTGTGGTGTACTCAAACAGTCTAGGAGTAGGGTTGTGTCGGTTACTAAGTGATAGGTTAGGAGACCAAGTTGCAACTAACTACTACTTTCCTGACTCTTTTAGGCTCTTTATCAGTCTATGGATATCCATAGACTGATAAAGAGCCTAAATGAGGCGTCTTTTGACATTAAAACAACATTGATTGTACAGTTGGGTAATAGTAATGGTGTCAAGCACCTTGATGTAAATAAGTAAGTTGAAATATTGTAACATAAATTAGACGTGGGGTTGGGAAAATTGATATTGTGTGCGGTACCAGGGGGGTATCACTCCCAAAGTTTAGGTACGTTTGGCCGGAGCTCCTTCCGGGGAGGATGACAGCGGCAGGTTGCCACTCGGCTCTCGTCTCGAGTCGCGCGCTACACGCGTGCGTTATTTATGTGATTTTTGGATCGAACAATTATTATGACTTCGAAACATAATCGTTCGTATAAAAGATACTGTTATGTATTGTAAACGGGTGATAAAATAAACAAAAACTAAACTATGAGTAACTACAGTAAAATTTTAAAAAATCCGATAGGTATTGAAAGGTAATTTATATTGAAACCATCACATAAAAACCTACCTACTCTGTAACTTTATGTAGTACCTAGGTACATAATAAGAAATATATTTAGATACACCTAAGTTGTGCCTTGGGCACACTTCCGACTGGTACTGGTCTGGAACAGAGTTACCTATAGGCCGTTTGTAACGGTCCTTAGGTAATCCGACTTCTTCCTTTGTACATAGTTAGTTTAATTGTACATTTTATTGAATAAAGATGTATACCTAAGTACATATTCATTATAGGATGGCTAAAGGAATTCATAATTGTGTGAAATATTATTATTTAGGTGCCTACCTTCTTAGTTAATAGTTTTTTTCTGATTTATGTTTATTTTCGTATTCCGATCGTTCACAAATAAAATTAGATTGATAATTGAATAGATAAGTACCTTCACATACCTAACACCATTTCATTTACCTCCGTTTCAAACCGGTCGATACTAATACGGTACGATTTTAATACGTTCTGAACAGGTCGATACAATCATGTTTGTAGAACTTGAACGCGCTGCCGTACCTAATAGTGGCCCACCCAGTAATACCTAGTTGCCTATGTTTGTAGTTAACTAGCCAACCACCTAAGTATATTTATATCGGCGAGTGGAAACCCTATGCTCTGACCGCGAAACCGGTTACAAGTCAGCGATGCCAAACGGAGTATGAACGCTAGCGCCACACGATAAGATTCAATTTCGCGTGCATGTGGTAAGAGTGGGTACATTTTTATACCTAAACATGACTTTTGTTAGAGAGTCATCCTTCTGTACGTAGTACTATTAGTTATTCTGTGCCCATACTCTAAATTGCTTCCAAAAAATGAGAATGTTAATATTTTTAATATAAACCTTATGCTATATAACTTGACATGTCGTCATAGAGACGTTTTATATAGTAGATATAGTAGGATAAGTATTGATAAATTGTTAGCCTTTAATATTACAGCTACAGACACTGACGGGCTGACAGTACTATCATGGGCGTTCAAACAGTAGGGTCAGATGGCAAGCATTTAAACTGACCACCAATTGCGCGTCGTGCTGCTAGGCTCATAGGTGATGATTCGCTTGACAATTTTCGATTCGATTGGCCAATTTGCAGAGCCTAGAACCTAATCGTTGACCTAATCCCTCCATCCCCTTTCCACCACCGGACTAGCAGACGTACGGCTACAACCCGTACCTTGTAAATGTTCCATTGTGCCGAACACATCGTTTCACTTCTACCTTTATCATTAATAAATAAAAATAAAATAAATAAAATTAAAAAGCCATTTATTTCAGCCACAAGAAATACTTAACTAATACTTTTAAACTAACTTTAACCTATGTTTGAATACTAACTAAAAATAGGGAATTAGGGGAGGCCTATGCCACTGAGGCGACAACCACATAAATTCTAGAAATGTAAGATTCGTTAGTATTCTTTATCATTAATACCTACTGGTAAAGATTGGAATTCCTTGCCTTCGTCTGTTTTTCCGCACGAGTACTATATTGGAGTCTTCAAGCCCAGAGTAAATAGTTTCCTTTTAGGCAAGCGTACTCCTTCTTCTTCTCCTTTTTTCCATCTTAGGCCACATCTTTACTTGTTTTACATGTAAGCTGGTGGACAAAGGTTGACTATCACCAAAAAAAAAAGTGCACTTAGCAATATATGAATTCCTGACAGCCTCTGTGGTCTAGTTGTTCACCCACCGGTGTCAGATCCAGGGCTCCCGGGTTCGATCCAGGGGACAACATTGTGCTTGGTTTGGTTGATGGTAGCTACCACCATGTTACTTTATTCTATCACCATAAAATAATTCTAAATTGTTGTGTAGAGGTTAGAGGTAAAATAGTCAGTTACTCAGACTGTTGAGGATTCCGGGTAAAGTGCGCTTCCACCTTCGGCATTATCATAATTTGCAAACCAGGTAAGATGAAGGCCATGCGCTTCCCAGTCGTACAATAAAATAAAACACTGGAGGTGACTCGGGTCATCTCCAGGGTTTAACTAGTTAATAAAACAATTTCGGGGGATAGCGCAAATATATCAATATATAGTTATATCAATCAATAAATGAAATTTGCATGATGTTGGATTTCTATATTGACACGTATTACCTATACTGTACCGATTGCTAGCGAACTCAACAGTCGACTTGCTGTGGTCTCTAAGCACTACCATTGGATGACTAAACTTTGAGAATCACCGGCCATGGTAAGTGACCTTAGTATCTTCGTAATCGACGTAATACAAAGCCAATACTTCACCGAATTGTTTAAATATTTAATTTAAAATACTATATAGCTATAGCGTCATAACAAAATGCTTATGATGTGTTGTGAGGATCGGAACAATTTCTTACTTCAGATACTCGGGCTATTTATGTTTTTACTTCAAATTCTTAAATAACACTGCCATGGGTTGGATCTGCCACCATCTGCAGTTTACTTGGACATCCTCTGGCAAAGCTTGCTATAGATACCTAACTTATTCGTAAAAAATATATGGTTTATTTGTATGTATAAATCATGGTATACAGGTAATAAACATATAGTTAAGTACTCAATGATCCCACCTAGGCTGCCTATCTTTGCAGACATTTTCACGTCGACGACGGCATGATTTTGAAGAAATGAATTTAAAATGAATTATCTATGAACACGTTCAGATACAAAAGCATTATAGAACAGGTAAAATAAACAAAAAACAAAAAGCACAACCATCGATTCGATTACAGACAATGCCACAAATGCAATCCAACGACGATGGCTGTTTAGAACGCAGAAACAAAACAGATTCCGGAATCACGCAATGGGTATACCTATATGTTGCAGGCAATTTGTATGGTTCAGCCGTTTACATACGGCATCGTCAGTTTAAAAATGCTGAGCAAAATTATGTGGTTACACTACGGTCTTCTGTCCTCGTGTCGGTCTTGCGGCCGAGCACAGCAGCGGCCGCGCTTTTCCGGTAGTGTCGGACTCAGTGTCGGTTCTGGGCAAAACTGACACTGTCAATCCCGACACTATACGGCATATTACATAAAAACAAATTACCTGCGACTTATGAATAAAATTTATTCGTAGCCTGCAACATTTATATACAAAAACCGTGTCATTATTCTTGCTTGAGCAAACCTAGGTCAAGAGCAATCACTCATGTAAAAATAGGAAAACCAGAACGCTTAGGAAGTTGATATATATATTAGGTGCTTAAGTTACGCTTACGATAAAATTTTACCTTATCTTATTGTGAAACTATTGGTAGATTTACTATCATCGTTAAGATTAATACCAATATTACTTTTTAATTTACAGACATAATCTGTCGATTCTATTGAGTAATATTACATAGGTTTTCCAATATTTCGAGGAAGGATTACTAAGATTAAATGGAATGTAATCAACATTTTAGTAATCTATGTGTTAACATTTGGTTGGTGGTAGAACTTTGTTCAAGTCCGCCTACCTAGTTACCACCTTCTTGCCTGATTCTAAAATCATGAGGTAAGATAGCCAGTTCCTCAGATTGTTAAGGATTCCGAGTGAAGTGCGCTTCCAGCATCAGCCTTATAACTTGAAAAACCAGGTGAGATGTGCACAGCACTCCCCCGTAGTAAAATAAAAAAATAAAAATGATTGTGTCCTGCTGGCTAAATGTCTCTCCCAAATCCTTTCAAACGTCTCTCTCCTTGGCAGTATCTTAGGAGACCATCTCGCCAATGCTATCGGCGCCGATCCTAAATATCAAAATAAGGTGTATATATATTTGGTGTCGCCAGAAAGTGCCACTGCACTTTCTTGGCCACAATAATAAAGGCACAATAGGTTATTTAAAATAATATGTGTTAATATCAACTCATACCCACAGCACAAATATGAGAATACTAACGTACCCACAGTAAGTAGAATTTGACACAACGTATTGGTGCGCGTTTCATTTTGTTTATTATTGAAATTAACCGGGTCGACATTCGTAAATTCATTGATGAAACAACTCGTTTGGTTTGCAAAAATAAGCTGTAACTATACTTTGTTTTGACTATGTGAAAACAGAGACACTGCTACAGATTCAATCGTAAAAAGTAATTAAATCCTTATAATAAATAAATATTACAATCAACATGAAACACACCTAAATAAGCAAAAATCACATGGAAATACTTACAACACTTGCTACACCACACTTCTAGCCACATATTACATTACACACACAACCAAAACAAACACATATTTAAATTAGATACCTACTTCAATGAAATACTAGCAATTAAGTAAATTTATTTTTCTCTTTGGTATCTATTGTTGTATAATTATTTATCTGCCTTGTTTATTTAAATTTACTAATAAAATCTTTATGTTGTGCAATGTTGTCAGTCAACACGTCGATATTTTTTATCATTTATAACACGAGCACAATCAGAGATCCATTTGTGTCTAAATACAAGTTTTAATGACATAGAACAAAGTACTGGACCGTTCACAAATTTAATTCATAATAAATTTTAAATTGTAATAAACCTAACTGCACATTTGTACTTACCTTCTACTATTTTATGGAAACAAATTGAAAGTTTATATATATATATATAATAGATATATATAAAGATAGGTACTTACACTAGCTCTAGTACGTATCATATCTGTACGATTATTTTTCTTCGAAATAAGTAAGTTTTAATATATTATTATTAATAAAAAAAATATAAACCAACTTATCTTACAGATATCAAAATACTAACGTACCAACAGTAAGTAAAAAATTACACAAAGTGTTGGTGCGCGTTGAATTCTGTTTCTTGCTGAAATGATGGTTCTTTTACTTAAATATTAAGATAACTAGGTAAACTTAGGTTTAACAGAAAATCCGCTTAAATATAAAAATAAGGTCAA
The DNA here is from genome assembly GCA_951394065.1 of Venusia cambrica. Taxonomy (NCBI): domain Eukaryota; kingdom Metazoa; phylum Arthropoda; class Insecta; order Lepidoptera; family Geometridae; genus Venusia; species Venusia cambrica. Next base: position 4,521,022 of record OX596036.1, read on the forward strand.
CTGGATTAAAATAATAACAGTTTTGTAAGACCGATAATACTATGTGAGCTAACTAAAGATGTAATCTGAGGCTTACGGCTTTTGAGATTACTCCTGTGTCTCGGCAAAAAAACTAATTATAATTAATATGTATCCAGACAATGTAGTAATAACGTGTCGTGACCAAGTAAGTATGCTTGCTATACAAAAAGGGTATTTAAAAAAAAAACACCTTATACAAGTGAATGAATGAATGAATGAAAAATACTTTATTGCACACCTTAAAAATAAAAGCTGTATAACTTAAAAATAAATGTATATACAATGGGCGGTCTTATCGCTAAGAAGCGATTTCTTCCAGACGACCTTTTGATGGAGAGGATTTCATGGCTAAAGAGGTGGTTGGTGGTGCACATATTAGTTAATTAGGGTCTAGCTAAATTAACTATACGTATGTCATACACTATAAGTAAAGCTATGCTACAAATATACACACTACTTATACAATATAAATATAAATACCTACATACTATACAATATGTACTTACATACTATACTATACATATATAATACACAAATATACATATATATTTATAGATATATATATTTACTTAGATGGACAAGTACTACAGTAATACCTAGTACAGGACATTAATATCACACAGCGCCATCTAGCACCAAAATAAGCATAGCCTGTACTTAATTGAATGGATTGAATACTTATACACATTATTAAACTCATACAACACCCAAACACAGAACAAACAACCAATCGAACTATCTGGAAGCATGAACTAAGCAACGAAGGTAAACTCCGAAAGGTATCAAATATCACCTAAACAGCCTATTAATGTCCACTGCTGCACAGAGTCTCTTGCAAAGCTGGAGGGTTTTGCCGTAATCACAACGCTCAGCTAATGGATTGGTGATCACAGCAACCCCGTAAAAGATGGCGTCTTTCTTTCGATTTTTAATCTTTGTTGCCAATTACTAAGAACATTAGAAAAGGTTGTTTATTGATGTGACCTTACGCCGCAGATAATAGGTAAGTACCTATTATCATGCGACGTAAGGTTACAAGGTTAATTGTCGGTAGGTTACATAGGTATGTAACCTTCCGACAATTTGCTGACTCCAGCCATGCCTACTCTTGAGTCAACGCCCTCAAACATGACATTCACTAGTACAATTTGTCTACCACTTAAAAACAAAATCCGAATCAACACAGGAAACAATTTAGTGCCACTTACTTAACATAATATTTGCTGTTCGTAGCAGGAACTAGAGGTTAAGATCGTGTCTGTAACTACTAACTATCCCGCGACCAGCATGGCACAGCCCAATTTTTGAAGTCAAATCTTCTTTAAGTGCGTTTTGCATTTTTTACAATTCGACACTGTAACCTTACCGACACCACGTTTGACACATTTGACTTTAAACATATTGTCACATTCTTTGCGATCCTAAAAGGTACGGGCAAAGTCCGTGCGAAGACTGCTTCTACCTATAGGATAGCAGGTTGACAGCTGTGACAGGTTATCAACGTCAGTTCTAAGATGTCATTGTGTCAGTTGTGTTTCAAAAACAACCCTCTTCGGCAAAAAACTCCGCATTTTTTCATTTTCTTCTCTATGCTGCTAGAAGTGCTACTGTCAGTCTTTTATGATCCAGGGCCCCCATTCTACTAAACCAATCTCTTCATCAAAACAATGGTATTGTCTCAAAATGGTCACTAGAATACCAAAAGGCATATATAGTGAGATTTATTATATATATTACGATGATACCATTCCCATGAGAGTTTTACGATGATATCATTCCCATAGTGAAGCGATTGGTTTAGTAGAATCGAGATATGATAAGCGCAGAACCGTATATTCCGTCTATTCTTTCAGAAGTTTCATTCATTTGTTTAATTTAGCATTATACACAAATCGTATCATATCCATGTAAAATCAAAATGAACCTAAAAACGAAAAACAAAACAGGATAAAAAAGCTTTTGATTTATCTATGCCTGTGCCGAAAATGTCTAGTAATTCATCGACAGGTAAGCGTGCACCGACTTACTTATCGGTCGTTGCAATTCAAACCTGCAATATCCTTATGAACCAACTGGGAACAAACTTACGGTTTTAAAATCGAGAACCAAACACGATTACCATCGATTATTATAATTATTACTACAGAACATTCACACAGCGCCATCTAGCCTCAAGCTAAGAAATGCTTGTTATATGGGAACTAGATTACGGATAGATACATATTTATCAACACGTACTTGTCATACAATACACACACCTAAACACAAAACAAACATCTAGATTCACCACACATATTTTCACTATATTTATTCAAAAACGATTAACAACATTATGAACAATTAAACTAACCGACTGCTTCCCTTGAACATAACAAAAGAAGCAGTCGGATTACCTTAGGACCGTTACAAACGGTCTATGGGTAACTCAACTGTTCCAGGCCATTGCCACGCTGAAAAGCTATGCTAATTCGCTGACCTAAATAATAGCCAGCCTTGGGGCGCGTGCCTGCCTTCTGTGGGCACGCGCCCCAAGGCTGGCTAAGAAAGTGACCCAATGCAGTACGTAGCTTGTAAGTACGTAGAGCTTACATAGTAGTTGCTACGTAAATTATTCTGGGAGCAGGATTTTTCGTAGAGGGTCTACGAGCGTCGTAGCACAGTTGCACTACTTTGTTACTCCAGCTTTCAATTATCAAACCAAATCCATCGTTCCTGTCTTCTTTTAGAGTATTCAAATCTGTTTTCCATACATAGCACTTTTAGATATAAAAACCATTGCAAAAAATCTTTGCAATTTTTATTGATTAAACGCATTATATTTGCTATTCAAAAATGATAGTCTGTTTTTTTTTTTTGTACGATGGGGAAGCGGTTGACCTTGATTAATCTGGTTTTAAGTTATGATAAGGCTGAAAGTGGAAGCGCACTTCACCCGGAATCCTCAACAGTCTCAGGAACACATAAATTTAGAATTGCGTTTATGGCGACAGACTTTGGTAAGATGGTGGTAGCAGGTGAACTTAAACAAAATCCTGCCATCAACCAAACCAAACACAAACTTGTTCTTCCCTGGAGACAGAACCCGGGACCTCTGGATCTTACACCGGTGGGCGAACCAGTAGACCACAGGGACGATATTTAAGAAATTAAAACATTTCGAAAGTAATTCACAAATTGAATGTCACAGTTTTTTTAGATATAGAGGTACAATTGCAGCTGTTCTTATTAATATATCTGTTTCTTTATTGGAAACCCAACAGCTGATGTGACAGAAGTAATGCGCTAGAGAGCTAATGACAGGTTTTTCCGAACATAATTCAACAGTGTTAAGGGATAAGGGGTATAAAAAACAAGTAAGGAGGTAACACGTGACTCAAGGGCTGGCTTTGAATTAGGCCAGTGAATTAGCATAGCTATTCAGTGTGACAATGCAGCCAGTGTCCCATGCACGCTTCCAACTGGTAATGGTATGGAACAGTTTAGTTACCTTTAGACCGTTTGTAATGGTCCTTAGATATACCGATTCTTTTTTTTTTTGTTTAATAACTATTTATATTTTTACAAAGATAAAAGTGTATTATTTTGTGAATCAACATGTCATATATCATAGTGATTTGATTAAATTTAGATTAAGATTTGGTAAACAGCTTTTTCATGCAGTACTCAATTATTTGTGTTCTTACATGACTTTTTGCATAGATTTTCGTTATTATTGCGTTGTTCGGAAAGATCCGAGGCGAAACTGATGCGTGGGATCCATAGATTTGCGGTTTGTAATCTGGTAAAACCAATGCATAAGAAGTGCGATACCTTCATTAACGTAGCACGTCATCATAGCTTTGTTCTTCTTCGTTGCGTAAATGTTGACCTTTAAGATAAATCCCCTGTTTGAAATACGTACGAGATGGTTTTTGTAAATTGCAGTTTTAAACATAGCACATACAGGCAACACTTTTTAATACGTTTTTATTATTATTGTACGACGGGGAGGGCTTGGCCTTCGTCTTACTTGATTTTCAAGTTATGATAAGGCGCACTTCACCCGGAATCCTCAACAAACTAAGGAACTCTAAATGCCGGAACACAACAATTTCAGAATTGTTGTTATGGCGACAGAATTTGATAAAATTATGGTAAACACCCAGGCGGACTTAAACAAAGTCCTACCACCAACCAAACCATAACAATACAATAAACAATATTGTTCTCCCCCTGGGGATCGAACCCGGGACCTGGATCAACTCCGGCGGGCAGAGCCACACCCCAGACAACAGAGGCGTTAAAATCTTTGTTTTTATTGTACGACTGGGAAGCGCTTGGCCTTTATCTCACCTGGTAACAAGTTCAGATAAGGCCGAAGGTGGAGGCGCACTTCACCCGGAATCCTCAACAAACTGAGGAAATGGCTATCTTACCTGTAAATGCCGGAACACATCAATTCAAGAATTGTTGTTATGGCGACAGAATTTGATAAAATGATGGTAGCTACCCCAGACGGACTTTAACAAAGTTGTACCACCAACCAAACCAAGCACAACATTGTTCTCCCCTGGGGATTGAACCCGGGACCTCTGGTTCTGACATCGGTGGGCGAACCCTAGACCACAGAGGCGTTAAAACCTGTCTTGTACTCATGATAAACGAATGAAGATAATTTTAGTGCTGGTATATTAATATTTACAGCTATTTACAGACATGTAGAAGATATAGCTAGCAATAACGGAACTATTAAAAGTCTGTTACACGCCGTTATTTAGCTAATACTAACCAGTTTATAGCACTGCTACGTACCTACCATAAATAAAACACAACCGTTTATAGGGTCAATAAATGAACAGATTTTTATGAATGATGGGTTAGCATTTGGCCTCCAGACTTTTTTTTATTTAATTGTACGATGGGTCGACTCAGTTAGTTGAGGATTCCGGGTGAAGTGCACTTCTACCTTCGGCCTTACCTCAGCTTGTAACCGGGTGAGATTAAGGCCAAGCGCTCCCCCGTCGAACATAAAAAAAAAGTAGACACGAGCTATCATTCTGATTTTTGAGTATTGACCTTGGTCAATTGAAAGTGTAAAATTATCTGGAATCATAAATCAGAAACTTTTTTATTAACCGGAACGAATTCGTAAACTTTCGATGGAGATGAATTGACGTCAGTATTTGAAACTTCCACAGGAGATTTTCCAATATTTATCGTTTTTTGTTATCGATATCATAGATATTGATATAAAAGGTGATGTTTCCGATCCGATAATATTTCGCTACATAAGTATATATGCATATATATATATCTATAGATAATATTTCGCTTGTTTGAAAATCGCTAGACGGGTAGTTGTCATATTTACACAAAATTAAAAACTGGAAATCGAATATTTTGGCCTATAAGCCACTTTTTGAGAAAAGAGTTTCAAAACACCAAGTTCCTGTGGGCTTGATAGCTTTTTGCGTCAATAATCGTGTGTTGAGATGAAATCAGTAATTTTTTTTTTCAATTTCAAAAGATCATTATTAATTATAATAAGTAAGGTGATACAAACTGCTCAATGCTGCTTGAGCAATGAGCAGGAATTAATGATGAGGAAGCCCCTTGTGGAAGGGCTCGTCCGGGGCAGTTCTACCACCATACCTATTTCAGCGGCCAAGCAGCATTGCTGTGTTCCGGTTTGAAGAGTATGGTAGCCCCGGTGAAATTATGGACACGCGAGGCTTTACACCTTTATGCCTCAAGTTAACGGGCGCAATGCAGTGCCGTGTAGGCATATGACCTACGTTGTAAGGCATTGTTATAGGCAAGTGATGCACTAACATCATGTGGGCTACTTGCTTGTCCCGTCTCTTAGTTGTATTTAAAAAATAAAAATAAAATCTTAGTGGAGGTGGAATGTTATTCAATATATTTGATGCACTCTTGTTAAAACAACCTTTAAAACCCGTGGTTTTATGTTAGGGTATTGACAGAGCAAGCTGGTTTCTCAGGCGGGTATTCCGGGAGTGGATATCCTTTACCCATGTCAACTTTTCAAACGGGTTTTTGGGCCATTTAATCCACATTACCTTCTCAACAGTTCATTGCAAGCTAGGTGAAGTTTCCACCGAGACTTCATAATAAGACTACCATTTTTAAAAAGTTAAGGAGTAATGTGACCGCGTCTGTGGTCTAGTGGTTCAACCGATTTCAGATCCAGATGTCCCGAGTTCGATTCCCAGGAGGAGTATAATATTATGCTTGGTTTGGTTGGTGGTAGGACTTTGTTTAAGTCCGCCTGGCTAGCTACCAACATCTTACCTAATTCTGTCGTCATAACAACAGTTCTAAAATTGTTGTGTTCCGGCATTTAGAGGTAAATTAGCCAGTTCTTCAGTTTGTTGAGGATTCCAGGTGAAGTGTGCTTCCATCTTCGGCCTTATCATAACTTGAAAATCAGGTGAGATGAAGGCCAAGCAAATCCCCGACAACAACAACAAAAAAAAAAAGAGGTATCGCAGACAAAGTTTTACAAATTCATAAATATACTTACTTGACCACCATTTTATGTAACTTGTTTACTATTTTGATCTTGTTTCCTTTCCTTATTGTTAAAATGTAATTTAACTTTATGTAATTTTTAAGCAATAAGTATCTAAATATCACAGTTTTTTCCATGGGATAACTTATTACGGCCATTCTCCAATTCACTGGTTTTTACATGTCCGGGCTTATATCATCAGTAATATTATCAAATTCAATAATGCAAATATTTTTATATGTTAGTGAGCATCCGTATCTAGTATATAATAACATAGGCCTCTGTTTTATGTAGTTGTGGCTAAATTAATTATACAATACTCTTTAACATTTTGGACGCGTCACGGTGATTAGAGAACAGATTCTCCAATAACCGTGACGCGTCCGCACACCAACTTAATGTTCCAAGCTGCATGTAACTTTTAAAAGTACTGATTCAATTTGTTCCCTTCAAAATGTTAAAGAGTATTGAGCAATGTGTATTGGTAATGTGCATTATAAAATATCGATGCAATAGATCCAATAGAATAGAGTGAAAATAGTTAAATTAATTTATTTTTATTTATTTTATTATTATTAATTTCTAATTGCCGTGACATTTTCTGTTCCAGTGCACATCCCTGAATAACACTATTTGGCAAATCACTTCTGTGGGCGTTGCGAGTCCTCAGTTCATGCCGTGGCCTATCATCAGGTACACGTCTCTAACGTCGGTGTACCGCCAATGAAGCAAGTGAGTCTGTAATTATCATAGCCTTGTTTTAAAACTTTTCTAACTAGCATGATGTTCATTTAATAATCGATATTTTAAGATAGACTTATGTAAATAGAGCAGGTACTTTGGCCTCTGTACGTTGTAGTTAGCCAGTATTTGCATATTGTATAGGTTTTCGAAATTTTGAAGAAAATGTATCATTTTCTAATTACCATGTTTTTATAATTACCGTTGTATGAGTTTATTACTTCATTAATTCATGATTCAATTTTAAGATATACTAGTCTATATTCATTATTAAGAAGTGTCTTTAAAATAAAGTTCAAGTTGATACAGTGGAACTTTTTTAATTAGGCTGATCTAAAGATTTTTGAGAAACTGAACTTATTTTTATGTCATATATGAGGATTTAAAACACTGGTCTTACAAGTTCCTTCCTAAAAGTCTAATAAATTTATGCGAATTTAAGTAGGTCTTAATAGCTGTGACTTGTTATAAGAAGATTTGAATGTAACAGTGCCGATATATAAACCTTTACAAAATATGTTTGTAAGTTATGTCGGACGACCTTCGCACAGCAGGATCCTGACACGCTGGTTGTTTTAGAATTGAAGCATCCGGGCCATTCGCATCCACTCAGTTTTCCTCCTGGTCCGGGTTCAACGGTTTCTGCGGCAACAATTACGATAGAGGACGTCCTGGGCGGCTCATCTTAAAGAGTTGACCTCCATGTCAGCGAGAGAGAATTGGAGACGCCTCATGAGTGTTTAATCAGACTAGCGAACTTTCTGCTAAGTGAACAGTTGAACCCTCTTGTACCTGCGTCTGTAGATATAGAATCTTTTAAGATGGTGGTTTACGATCGATAGCGGCAGCGTTTTTCGCCGCTTGACTGCCAAACTGGCTTGCTGCTACGTTAAAGAGGAAATTACCAGTTACTTGCACCAACTGGGATTTGCTCGCTTGGGTTGCGAGGCTGGCATCCACGCCACGCGAACGTTTCTCATGAATCCGGAGAACGAAGACTCTATTTTGCGTAAGCTTGATACATCGCGTTCAACTCTTTGGAAAGAGACGTGCTGTTGAGTGAGGTCTAGGATAAAACCACATCTCTCAACCCTTCGAAAGAAGTCTATAGACCACCTATAGACTTCCTCCCAACCTTTTCTGCGAGAAAAATATAATTCTTTCAAAAGTGGAAGCTCATCAAGGGGGTCCACTCGGTCCGCTTGTGCTTAGCCTGGCTATTTACAAAGCAATCCGTGATCTAAAATACGCTCTTAACGTCTGGTATCTAGACGATGGGACAATCAGGCGTAAACCGAAAGACGTCTTTCAGAATCTAGAGGCCTTAGTTTCCCGCCTTAAAGACCTGGGTCTAGAGGTGAGCCCCTCGAAGTGCGAGTTCTTCGCCTGTGGCACCGAGGCTCGAACACACTTGTCTCGTTTTCTTTCTCTTCTACCTTGCATCAAGACAATGTCTACTCCCGACTTAAACCTTTAAGGTTTACCAACATTTTTTTATGGAGTCCCTGAGGCCATCAATGCAAGAAAGCATCTTCTTCTTTCCACTCACGAACGTCTAAAGAGTATTTCCGCACACGTGGCGATTATCTTGTAGCGTATGTGCTTCACTCTTCCGAAGGTCACATATTTATTGCGGACCACCCTAACTTGCCTTTCTCCTGAGAAAGTTTCATCTTTTGATGATAGCTAAAAATTGGTGGTGGAGTCGGTTTTTAATGTCTCCCTAGATGGGCCCCAGTGGAGTCAGATGGCTCTGCCTGTCCTGTGTGGTGGTCTCGGGATACGATGCGCTCAGGAGGTGGGTCTCCCAGCTTTCCTAGCGTCTGCCAACGGGGTTACCAACCTAGTCACCGTTTTACTTCTGTCTAATGGTGACGGGGGAAGCATACCTTTTGTGTCGGATGCTGTGTCAGCTTGGTCGGCCCTTAACTCGGGTGCAACAATGCCTGAATCAACGCATGTTCAACGAGCGTGGGATGACGTAGGGGTAAAGCGGGTTCAAGAACAATTGTAAGAGTGCGTTGGGAGTCGATAAGGCCAGACTGCGAGCTGTGTCGCAACCTGAGTCCGGGGCTTGGTTACAAGCGGTTCGTTCACCTCACGTGAGCACTCTTCTCGACGATGACTCTGAGTGTGGCGGTGGCTGCCTGGGTTGTAAGGTGGACCTCATATATGCACCTAAAGTTCCATTGTGGAGGCCGATGACTATCACGCTACACGGTCGGCGGTACACTGGGAGGTTTCCACGTCACCATGCCCTGAACGACATAGTTCGTAGAGCCCTTATATCGGCGAATGTCCTCTGCGTGAGCCTCCAGGTCGCAGCAGGTCTGAAGGGAAGAGGCCAGATGGGCTGACTTTGGTGCCGTGGAAAATTAGGAAGAGCCGTATCTGGGACGCAGCTTGCGTCAGCACTGTCGCCACTAGTCACCTGAGTCGCACCATGCTCTCTGCATCTGCAGCTGCCGAAGACGCCTGCTAAAAAAAAACGCATAAGTACGCTTCCTTGGAGCAGCTTTACCATTTTGTACCAGTAGCAGTGGAGATCTTGGGCAGTTGGATTGTGGATGCGAAGTGTTTAGTGGGAGAAATAGGCCGTAAACTTGTGAAGTGAAGTGAAGTGAAAATAAAAAATAAAATAAAGTGAAAACCGAAGTGACTCCCGCTTCTGGTCGTGCAAAGGATTGCCTGCAAAGGATTGATCACTGTTCAGCGTGGCAATGCTGCTAGCATTATGGGCACTTTTGCACCGGGAATGATCTGGGGTGAGTTATTTAATGTATTTTTTTATAATGTAGTTTGTTGTATTTGAGAGGAAAGTACTATTTACTGGTACTATTAAGCTATTTATTGAATTTCGCTTCAGCAAAATGTAAAAAAAAAAAAATTAAGAAAATGTGCTTTTTTGATTTGTTTGTATTACAGTTTTTAGATCATTTTCAATGAAAGTGACTCATTAAAAAAAATATTTAGAGACAGTGTTAGCTTTGAAGCTACTATAATTATAATTTACTTGTGTACAAATTATTAATGCGTGATATTGTATCGACTTATTGATATTTTCTAATTACCGTTACATTCTTAGATATACACCGTACCTAACTGCCGTACTCTTAAAATGTTTAATTAATTATTAAATTCGTATCTGTGATGTGTTTCATATTTTAATGAGTTTAAGACAAATAAGCTAAAAATAAAAAAGGGTGCGGTAATAATGTGAGAACGCCTAATGTCAAGAGTGACCGATGTCATTCATTGTTAGGTTCATTGACTTAACTTTTTGCTGTTTCTTTATTCTATATTATATTGGAGAACTGTCTGTTCTCCAAATAAAATAATGCTTAAACGCAGACAGCGGAACTAACTAGGCCACACTTAGCTGTACTATACCTAACTCTGTTTAATTTGGGTTTCTACTGGTTTCAATCGGAAAAGCAGGCATTTAAACCGATTGATACCCAAACGAAACAGAGTTTGGTAACAGGCCCGCGGTTCCTCGAGTACTGGAGAAGTACAACTCAGGATAGGACAGTCTGAAAGGATTGGGTGGAGACATTTGCCCAGCATACTGGGACATTATTAACAAGTGTCATAGCTGTTGGTAGAAACTCTGCCTTCTGAGCTGTAGGCTGTGGGTTCGATTCCCACCCAGGACAAACATTTGTGTGATAAATAAAGATGTTTGTTCCGTGTTTGGGCGTTGTATAGTATAGTATAGTATGTAGTATACTACATGTATACTTTTCTTTTGTCCGTTTTCTATCCGTAATCTAGTTCCCATATTACAAGCTATGCTTAGTTTGGGGCTAGATGGCACTGTGTGAAATTAATGTCCTGTAATATTATTTATTTATTTTTATTTGTTTTTATTTAAAAAAAATATATATTATGCCCATCAAGTTTCAACTTAAATTTCCTTAGTTTTACAATATTTTATATTGTATTCCATATAAAAAAAATCATTTACAATAAGTAAAGCGATGCAAATTCCAGTAAAAGTAAAAGGGATTCTCGAAGGGCTCATTATAAATAAACAAGAGTAAAAGTTATTGATCTCTTAATGGCGGTCACTGCCTTCCAATACGTACATTACATACTATACCTACGAAAAGATGACGCAAGTGCTTGAATTAAAATGAAACAAAAAAAGCACTAGGATGCTAGGATTTTTTAATAATCCTCAGAGGTTATACACACAAACCTTTTATCCAAAATCATCGTTTTAAACAGAAACGTGTCTAATTCTTTTTTTTTTAACGTATGACGTTAATTTTGTACGAGAAAAGTACAAAGGTTTCTGATCTCTCTGTTTCTGTTGTGTAACGACATCCGTTATGAAAAGTAATTCTAGGCATCTATACCTAGATCACATTCAATATATGTTCATTCAATAGAAGGTTGACGACATCTGTTATTGCCTGGCTAAGGTGTGACCAATGACTATGTATTTCTTATTTAATATGTCATTATCTTCTCTTAACATTGCACCGCCTCTGTGGTCCAGTGGTTCGCAACGGTTTCAGATCCGGGTTCGATCCCCAGGGGAGTGCAATATTGTGCTTGGTTAGGCTGGGTAGGATTTTATTTAGCCAAAGTCCATTGCCATAACAATAACTAAGTAGTAGTACGCCCCGAACTGAGATCTCGTGATGTCTGATTAGGTATTTAACCACGGACATTATTTCTCTAAAAGAACGCCATTAACCATCGATAAAAGTGTGCTTTTATTACACCTTACTGAAGCACTCTTTTTCTCAATCTATTTTTATTCAACTGGGTGTTTGAGGCTCTTTCTTGTTGCTAATTATCATTCTAAACAAAACAAGAATGCAAGCAAAGCACCAAACCACCGACTGTAGTATATCTACCCTTCGTCCACGGATGTCGTAAAACTAACCAAGGGGCTCAACCAAAAAGGCAGCAACTTTTTTTTTATTATATTTATATTTTATTATTGATAATAGTCAAGCGTTTGACCACCAGCTTACATGTAAAACAAGTAAAGATGTGGCCTAAGATGGAGCACGCTTGCCTAAAAGGAACCTATTTACTCTGGACTTGAAGACTCCAAGATTGTACTCATGCGGAAAAACAGACGAAGGCAAGGAATTCCATTCTTTACCAGTTTTAATGATAAAGGTAGAGGCGAAACGATGTGTTCGGCACAATGGAACATTTACAAGGTACGGGCTGTAGCCAGCCGTACGTCTGCTAGTCCGGTGGTGGGAAGGGGATGGATGGATTAGGTCAAAGATATCGTGCGCACATTCGCCGAAGTGAAATTTATAGAACACAGACAGCCTGGCAACCCGTCGTCTATGTTCTAGGCTCTGCAAATTAGACTTAACAAGCGAATCATCACCTATGAGCCTAGCAGCACGACGCTCAATCGAATCCAGGGCTTCGAGCTGATACTTGGCTGAGCCATCCCAGAGATGACAGCAATACTCCATACAAGATCGGACCTGAGCTTTGTACAAACTTAAGAGCTGTCCCGGTGTGAAGTACCGCCGAACCTTAGCAAGAATACCTAGCTTCATAGCAGCGAAATTGGCCTTAGACTCGATATGGGACCCAAAGTTCAAGTTCGATTAAAAGGGTCAAACTATCATAGAACTGGAGCGAAGTGCCGTTAAAAATAGGTACGGGATGAAATTGGCTTTTTTTAGCAGACACGCCTGAGCTTTGGAAGCGTTAAACCGTACAAGATGTGCGTCCCCCCATTCAGACACAAAGTTAAGCTTGAGGTTCAAACGCTCCACCATGCGTACCCATAGATACCGGGTATTAGCAGATCATTGATATGAAGCAGGAATAGAGTTGCTGATAGAACAGACCCTTGAGGTACCCCGGCATTGATAGCCAATAGATCAGACGAACAGCCGCTAATGACTACTCGAATCGATCGTTCCCTCAGGATGTCTGTGATCCACAGTAAAAGGCACATAGCACTTATTCTTAGCACTTTAAATGTGCTCACCAATCTGTCTGCCAAGCGTGGTGTTAATAGCCAAAACCTTACAGTTTAAGAGAAAGTTTTTTCACATTGCGTTGATCAATAATGTACTGTTGATGTGGGATACACGCAGTCAAACCCCTTGCATGACATCCTAAAATTAATTCTTAGGCTTTATCGACATCCTTGGTTAGGCAACCCTATTGAGTGAAATACAAAAAATAAATAGCCCGTTTTAATGAGATTTCGAATACTCTCTCTTACTTTAATATTTTACAAGACCTGATGATCATCCTGTGCCCCTTCATCTATTAAAAAACCCCAAATAAGGGCAAAAATAAACTAATTTTAAAATCTGCAGTCTCAACCTCCATTTCAAATGATATTTAAAGTTTTCACACATTATCAAGACTTACAATTTTATTCACCCCTTTTGTAACCTTAATGTTAAAACAGAGGTGGTTATAGCAAATAAAAAATAAGTTTATTGTAAAGCCAACCCCTTTAACAGTAGGTATATCATACAAGAAATACCAAGCTTTACGTCTTACACTCTTAACGCGCCCTTATGTTACAAAACCACCCCTATTAAAAAGTTTCATAAATATTTTATAAATGTGCAGCCGATACTCTTTCAAATGATACCCCACATGCCAAAAAAAATCTTGTCTCACTTAACACCCCTATTTCTCAAAAACTACCCTAGTGTCAAAAAAAATCTCATACTAATTGATGAATGTTAATATAATCTCTGCATTATCAAAATTTTAAAATGATCGGATCAGCCATTCAAAAGGTATGGGCGAAAAATTGAATTTCATTTCACCCCAATATCTCAAAAACTACTTATCAAAAATCCCCGCGACAGTCAAATTTTATTTACGTTATCTTTTTACAGTTTACATTTCATGAAAATCGGATAATCCGTTCGAGAGTTATGCCGTCACAAACATTGCCACATACATACACGTACATGTATGTGCCCGATTTCCTAACTTAACTCGGAGATCACGTTCGCTTCGCTCACTCGATCAATTATAAATTGTTGTATTCCGTTATTTAGTGGTAAGATAGCCAGTACCTCAGACTGTTGACGATTCCGGGTGAAGGGTGCTTCCACCTTCGGCATTAGCTTAACTTGAAACCCGGTGAGATGAAAGCCAAGCGCTGCACCGTCGTACAATAAAGGTAGCAACTAGAGTAAATTTTGCCTTTTTGTCCCAAAATTTACTTATGCTTTACGATGTTGTCAACTGTGGAAACACAGTGAGCTGGTGGAAGGCTTAGACAACATAATAAAGAACACCCTTTCCACGGTTTTGAATATTGAGTTGGATGACAGAGCATGGTCGCAGGCCTCATTGCCTATTCGATTGGGCGGCTTAGATGTACGCAAAATTTCTAGTGTTGCTTTGCCAGCGTTCTTGTATTCCGTCTATAGTACACATTCTTTGGTTGAGAAAATTCTAACACCATCAATTTCGGCTGTTCCAGGCAATATACTCAAAATTTCTTATCTTGACGAGGCTCGAAATGCTTGGCATAGTGCTTGTCCTAATACCGATCCCCCAAAACACCTTTCGGCACAACGGCAGTGGGACGGGCCTCTGTGCGAGTTGACACGGAATTATCTATTACATACGTGCTCAACTCCCACAGATCGTGCTCGTCTCTTAGCTGTTTCAAAATGGGAATCAGGTCTTTGGCTGCAAGCACATCCATCTTACAATACCGGTACACTTATGGATCCTGTAACTTTCCGTATTGCCACTTGTCTTCGGTTGGGTGCAAGATGCTGCGCCTCTCACCAGTGCCGGTGCGGTGCGGCCGTAGATCAATTTGGTTTTCACGGACTTTCGTGTGCAAGGTCTGCCGGCAGGATTTCGCGCCACGCTAGTCTTAATGACATTATCCGTCGAGCGTTTACCAGTGTCAATGTGCCAGCCGTTCTTGAACCGAATGGTCTGTTACGTGATGATGGTAAGCGGCCCGATGGTATGACTCTTGTCCCTTGGGAAATGGGTAGGCCTTTGGTGTGGGACGCTACCTGCGTCGACACCCTAGCGCCATCTCATCTGCCTGGGACATCAGTTAGGGCTGGTGCGGCGGCTGATTCGGCCGAGGATCACAAAAGGCGCAAATATAGTGGTCTCGACAGAGCTTACCTATTTGAGCCTTTTGGGGTGGAGACCTTGGGTCCGTGGGGAGCCGGCGCCCTCCGGGTTTTCAAAAATATTGCGGGGCTTTTGATTGAGGCGACACGTGACCCAAGGGCTGGCTCTTATTTAGGCCAGCGAATTAGCATAGCTATTCAGCGTGGCAATGCAGCCAGTGTCTTGGGCACGCTTCCGTCTGGTACTGGTCTGGAACAGTTGAGTTACCTATAGGCCGTTTGTAACGGTCCTTAGGTAATCTGACTGATTCCTTTGTACATAGTTAGTTTAATTGTACTTTTTATTGAATAAATGTATTCTGATAGCAACTAGATAGTTGGTTGCCAAAAATAATACCATATACCTACGTCATTAACCGACTTCAAAAATAGGAGGCATCAAAATTTTTAATCCATTAAAATTTTACTTTAATACAAGTAGGTACACTTTTCTTCCTTTATCACCTCTCTCTCCCTCTCACATTCAAAGGTTGCTGTTAGAAAACTCTTTAAGGGTTAAGCTCGCCTTTGTACCTATGTTTTCCTATAACATTTATATAATATTTACGTATACAATAAAGAATTACAATAATTACATGAGGCTTCACCATCAGGTCAGGATCTGATGATGGGAACCTGGAGAAATCGGAGGAACTGTTCAAATATATTTGCACACTTGAAGCGCTTTGGGTATTTTAGGGTGTATTACCTCAAAAGTAAGGAAAAACGGACCCCTTATAGGATCACGCGTCTGTCTGTCCGTCCATCTGTCATCATTGAATGTTGTCAAGTCGTTGTGATTGTGGTGTGTGTCATTGATTTTCAGTTATTCAATGAAGATTTAGACGGTTAATTTTTCTATGATGAATTCATTAAAATTCAATTAGTATTTTCCGGGTCCTCTTTGACGTAAGAGATTTACGTCAACGCTACATTACCCCAAAATATTCGCCCTCCGGTGTCAGATCCAGAGGATCCGGGTTTGATTTCCATAGTTCCCTAGGCCTTCATCTCACCTGGTTGCATGTTAAGGTACAGCCTAAGGTGTAGGTACCAGAAGTCACTAAAGGCAGATCAAAATAAAATAGAAAATCATATGTTTTGCGAGGTAAAATCGCGCATATCCGCGACAACTAAGAACAGTTGTTAATACGAACCGCTAAAAAAACGAATTTTGTAGTCTTTTCGCATCTGGACCTACGTAATCTTGGTATTTAACAATGTACTCGTAAATATTAGTTAACTGGGTGATATATTAGTTGTATCCGAATACAACTAAGCCAGTTGTGTCTATATAACAGGCTGCGTGCTGTGGAATGCCTTGCCTGTTACTAAAATTTTATATGTGAAGAACAATCCTCTATGAAACGTGATGCAGAAATCAAATCACAAATAATTAAGACCTTAGAGGCAGAAAACTTACGAGTAACTAAAGAGCTCGCCACAGTAAACAACCGTTTGTCATCCATCGAAAAAATGACACGCAACCAAAACTTAGAAATACAAGCAGTGCCTGAGAGTCGTAATGAAAACCCCCTGCTGTTATTCCGTAACCTATGCAAAGCTATTAATCTACCTATCGAGGAAAACCAGATTCACTCTTGCCGCCGAGTTGCGAAAATGAATACTACTTCAGACAGACCACGGAACATCCTAGTGTCTCTGGTTAACCCTCGAATAAGGGATCAGGTTCTCTCAGCATGCGCGCGCTTCAACAAGGTTAACAAGGATTGCCCTCTCAATACTACTCACATGGCCCTGCCCATTGAGAGACGTAGAATATATGTAAACGAGCACCTCTCCCCTGAATGCAAAGCTCTTCATGCTGCTGCAAGAAATGCAGCTAAAGTTAAAAAATACCAATTTGTATGGGTCAAATATGGACGTATATACCTACGTAAAAATGAGGAATCCAGAAGCATTCTTGTCAGGAATATGGAAACCCTTAATAATCTTCTGTAAATTTAAATTGAATATATATATTAGTTAGTTATCTACTTGATAATATTTATCCAGTCGTTTTCCGTTTCATAATGTTAGTTTTCTACCAAAATGTAAACCGTATTCGTTCTAAAATTAATAAGTTTTTCCTAAATGTTTTGAATTGTGATTATGATATTATTTGCGTTACCGAAACAAACCTAAATGCCAGTTTTTTTAATGAAGAACTATTTGATACACGCTACAATGTTGTAAGGCGAGATAGACATAATTCCCTAGCTGCTAAATCAGAGGGTGGTGGTGTTCTGATTGCTCTGAAGAAAAACATTAGATTTATCCGTCAAACTTCCTGGGATTCCCCAGTTGAAGACCTGTGGATCAGCGTCATACCTCAATCTTCAAATATTACACCTATTAACATTTGTCTTTGCTATCTACCCCCTGACGCTACTAAGGAATACTCAACTATGTTCTATGAAAACTGCCATAGGGTAATTTTAAAATCTAAGGAAACCGAAGAATTTATCTGCTTAGGTGATTTCAATATTCCTAGCCTCTCTTGGTCTTCATCTCCCAGTAGCACCGCAATGATTCCTGGTATGATACATGGGTTTAAGGCTGATCTTCTTTCGGAAACCATGTCATTATGTAATCTGGCTCAGTTTAACCACATCCCCAATAGCAATGGCAGACACTTAGATCTTGTTCTCAGTACTACAAACGCCATCCAAGTTTCTGACGCAGACCCATTGTGTCGGGCTGATAGGCATCTTCCCGCTTTAGTTATAAACATCAACCTTAATACCAATGGCTTTAAAGTTTTTAAAGGTATGAAACAAAAACGGCCCAATTTTCATAAGTGTGATTATGTAAACCTGTGCATGGATCTGAGCGCAGTGGAATGGCCAAGTATTCTTTCTTCTTCTGACATTGACTTAATGACTTCAGCTTTTTATTCAGAACTTAGTCGAATTATACCGAAGCACACACCTCTTACTAAAGACGAGTCTCACATATATCCCATCTGGTTTTCACCTGCCCTTAAACGAAGCCTGAAAGAAAAGTCTGAATGCCATCACCGGTTTATTAAATTTAGAAACCCAAGGGACTACGATACTTTCTCCATGCTTCGTCGTAGATGCAAAAAGTTGATTTCGAAAGATCATCGGGCTTACATCTCTTCAGTAGAATCATCCTTAGGGGACAATGTCAAACATTTTTGGCGATATGTACATAGTAAAAATACCTCTAGTTCTATCCCACACACAATGAAATATGGCAACCGTGTATCTTCAGATAGAAAAGACATATGCGAACTCTTTTCTAATTATTTCACCTCAGTTTTTGAGAAGTCTAATATTGTAGCTACTACTAACGAGGAGACTGATCTTAGCAATAATGCGCTAAATAATATAGTTATAACTGAAAGAGATATACAGAGAAAAATAAATAAGCTCGATTCTGGCAAGGGCGCTGGCCCAGATGGGATACCGTCTTTTTTTATCAAAAAGTGCGGAAAAGTACTCTGCGTGCCACTTTCTCATTTGTTTAATGCCTCACTGCAAGCTGGCATTTTTCCTTCACAGTGGAAAACTGCCCATGTCGTACCTATTTTTAAACCTGGAGACAAATCTCGGTGTGAAAATTATAGGCCAATTAGTATCCTGTCCTGTTTTAGTAAACTATTTGAAGCTCTCATCTATGATAGTCTTTATCATCATATCTCTCCTTTTTTATCTCTTAAGCAACATGGTTTTATGAAAAAGAGATCCACTACCACCAACTTACTTGAATACAGACATTATCTCTGTAGTGCTTTCGCCAAAAGTACCCAGGTAGACAGTATTTATACTGACTTTTCAAAAGCTTTTGACAAAGTAAACCATGCAGTTTTGCGAGGTAAGCTTGTTAAGTTTGGCATCCATGGCAACCTTCTCCGATGGGTCGAATCATATTTAGATAAAAGGAGTCAATTGGTCACCATCAAAGGTTTCACATCTTCGCCAGCAATAATTACTTCCGGAGTACCGCAAGGCTCGCACCTGGGACCCCTATTCTTTATCAGTTTCATAAACGATCTTATAAACAAAATATCGTGTCCTTGTTTATTATATGCTGACGATTTAAAGATTTTTCAAACAATTAAAGATAGCAATGATCAGAATCATCTACAATCTGATCTGGATACTGTTCATAAATGGTGCACTGAGAACCAAATGTTTCTTAATGTTGAAAAGTGCTTTATTATATCTTTCACTAGCAAAAGTTCCAAATACAGTCACTAGAGTCTCGACGTCAACTACATTCTTTGGTCTACCTTTTTAAATTAATCCACTCCCATATTGACTCACCCACCTTACTTTCTCTTATCAACTTTAGCACAAAAATTAGATCTCGTAGGCCCTTTACGAACACCTTCACCCTCAATGTCTATAAAAACAACACATCTTTTTATAATCCAATTGTACGAATGTGCCGCCTTTATAATGATTTACTGGATAGCCATGGTGACGCAATCGATATATTTAATGGTGGTCATATGCATAAGTTTAAAAAACTAGCTTATGTCGCTTTGCTTAATCATTAATTTTCTTCTTGTTATGCTTGTATCTAAATTTGTTAACCACCTAGTTTAAAATTTATGTTTCCTTTTATTTATCTGATTGTTTGGTTGTATTCTGTTTTGTGTGCCATATGTAATAAAATAAAATAAAATAAAAGGCGACTTCGCAACACAATTTTAAGTTAAAAGTTTTTTTATATTACCTGGCTAAATAAACTTATCTCCCTTGGGGGAGATAAGTTTATTTTGATTATAAGATATTGTTACGTTTAAATTGAGGGCAGTATCGAGCCAGTCGTAGAAGAGTGATCTACTCGCTATTTTGTTACATTTTATGATAATAAGGCAGTACTATGCAAATCGGTATCGAGGTCGCTATTTTTCTAATCTACCTTTAAGAACAAGTTGAGAAGTCATTTCTCTGATGACTAATTTCTAGAATTTGATAATAATAAATATACTCGAATTTGTAATCTTTTGTAACTGTGGCGTCTGTGATTTTTTTGATCACACCTTTGACGACGGTAAATACGCCTCACCTCTATTATCTATCTAACGATCTATCCATTACACTATTCAATAATTTAGTAAACATGTATTTTAAATCATTAAATTAAAATAATAAACCAAAAGATAATATAACTATAGATCCCTAGCTCTAAAATCACATGCTGGAAAGGTACTTCTTCCTAGACAGGCGTATCCCGCAAGTACAGGTTGATTTCGTAAAAGGCAAAGGAACTCGTGAACTGGTTTTAAAAGTTCGTCAATTTATTGAAAAGTCTAATTAGTTTGACTCACCACTGGTAAAGTAATTGATTGAATACAGCAAGGCTTTTAACCGTGTTGTCTGGGAAAACTTGTGGAAGGTCCCGTACGAACTGGGTGTCCCTCGACATTTTGTGTTCTCAATAATCTAATATATAATATACTACAATAATAAGAGTGATGTCAAGATTGAGAACGCAACTACGGATCCGTTCCATTTCGAGAAAGGTGTGAGACAGGGATGCGTTTGTAACCATTATTTTCAACATTTACAGAGAATAGATCATTAGGCGAACTTGTGAGGACTGGGAGGGTGGGTCACAATATGCACGTTATGACTGATTACACAACACTTCTAGCAGCCACTGAATCACCGAACTTCTTAGAAGTATGTGCAGTATGAGCTACTCAGCAACGGAATGGGGTTCAAAATTAATCACGTTAGTTGACCATGCCTGCTAGTAATGCCTGATCGGTCAGCTTAATCTATAAATGGTAAACGATTTCGTATATCTTGGGTCTTCTAAAATACGGGCTGTTGTGAAAAGGAAATACAATATGGAGAGATCGCAGTATTTCATGTAACACCAAAGTGAAACTCGTCAACACTCTTGTCTTCTACATTTTACCCTACGGAGCATAATCATGAACCCTTAAAAATGCTGATATAAACCGCATCGATTCTTTCGAAATGTGGTGCTGCAGGAATTACTAAAAATACCTTGATCGGCCTCCCGCACTAACGTTTCCATCCTACGAGAGCTCAAAGTGACTATCCTCCAATTCCTTTAATTTTAGCCGTCTCTGTGGTCTAGTGGTTCAACCCACCGGTTTCGGATTTTTTTTTTGTTGTATGTAAGATAGTCAGTTCCTTGTACCATTGAGGATTCCAGGTAAAGTGCGCTTCTACGTTCGGCCATATCAAAACTTATAAACCAGGTGAGATGAAGGCTTAGCGCTTCCCCGTCGTACAATTAAAAAAAACTGTCTGTCGTAACTTGTTTCTGCTTGTATTCAATGCCTCGATGATTGGGCAACGAATGTACCGTTTACCTTCGGAATTTATCAAATTTATCTTAGTTTCATATGAAAATAAAACTTGTTTTATTCCTAACTGTCCAACTGCCATCCTTTTTTTACAGTATAATCGGTTTTTCCAATGTTGCCAGGTAAGAAGATGTACTTTCCTAGCACGCCTTACAAAAAAAATTGCTTCAACCAGTCAGCAGATTAGCTTTGCAGATATGTTTCGATTCGAAGGCCATGTTGAGATAAACTTCCTTTCGAATTTAATTTGAGTTTATTAAAGGGAATGTCTTAGCTAAACGAATCATAAGTCTGTCTTCACGAGGTCTTCTTTGTTCGAACATTTCTTCATTCAGTTACCTTGTCTGTAGTCCCATGTTGTTTATAATAGCATTAAAACCTTCTTGTTAAAACACTCCAAATGATTCGCGATTTTTCTATGTTCAATTTCGATTGGAAATTAACTAAGTACTTATATCTTTTCAGGTCGATGCATCACAACTTTTGTAAAATTAGACGAAAACTAATTCAACTGATTAAAAACGACGGCAAAAATCTAAACTATGTAAATATGTAAAAATCCTACTATGGTGAAGTTGTATTATTATTTTGAGAATAAAATTTAGTATATAAACGTTATTCTGTTTCTAATTAGTTGTACAGTTGCCAGTGATGATGAAATTGGTACTTGTTTATTACAAGGAGGTTTGATTTTTAATCTTACTTGATCATAATATATTTTTTAATGATGAATTTCTTTATTCAATAAAAAGTACAATTAAACTAACTATGTACAAAAGAATCAGTCAGATTACCTAAGGACCGTTACTAACGGCCTATAGGTAACTCAACTGTTCCAGACCAGTACCAGACGGAAGCGTGCCCAAGACACTGGCTGCATTGCCACGCTGAATAGCTATGCTAATTCGCTGGCCTAAATAAGAGCCAGCCCTTGGGTCACGTGTCGCCTCATCAAAAGCCTCGCAATTTTTTTGAAAACCGGAGGGCACCGGCTAATATATTTTGTATGATTTAATTAAACCAATGGATATGTAAGTTACATTGTGATGAAATGAATAGGCCTTGACCTCTAAATTGCAGTGAAAGTAATGAATATACAACATAGATACTAAATATCCTTTAGGATCAGAAAGTTGAATTCCTAAAATGTTGAATCCTAAATATTTGTCAGTGGAGTGGAACTCTTTGCCTGAGATTTATTTCCCGATCACTACAACATGGTCTTCAAGTCAAGAGTGAATAGGTCCCTTCTACGTAAGCGTTCTCCTTTTAGGCTAAGCCTTCGCTTACCTTTAGTGAGCTGTTGATAAAACGCATGACACCATCTACGTACCATAACTACCTACCTACATGTTAAGAAAATGCATAATTTACGACTAGACTGCAAGGAAGTTTAGCACGCTGGCGTAGGAAGTGTGTGCGATAGTTTTTAATATCCTAATAAGGGTTGGTATTTATCTTCTAGTGGTCTGCCCTGGAGCAGACCAGCAACGGAATCGAAAACGGTGACGGCTGAAAGATCCTGTCTTGCCCTTTCCCTTTCCCCTTTACCCTTTTTCCAAAGTCCTACGCCAAGCAGTTCGCTGTGACCCATCAGTGCGCCTCCATCCTCCTACGACCATTGTAGAAATCCCCCAGGTAATGCCCAGACGAGCCTGAAGGTCTAGAACAAGTGAACGGGCGAAGTGCGGTTCCACCTTCGGCCTTATCTCAACTTGTTACCAGGTGAGATGAAGGCCAAGCGCTTCCCCGTCGAACAATTAAAAAAAATATTCCTAGAATGCTACATCTTTATCAAAGAAATGTTCTGTTTGTTTTTTTTCTTTATTTCGCGCCATCTCGCCCCAAATGACCTATCATTCGTCACCCACTCGAAGAATTCAATTACCATCGGGCACAGAAGTTTCCAAATTGATTGTGCAAACAAATATATCATGGTGTGACGTATATTATACAAGAAGTAGATAGGTAAACCAATGTAGTGTCTATTTACACATACAAACATTTTGAACTTGAACTCAAGTGCCCTGTGTCTGCACAATTTTCTTGCCTACGTTTTAAGTGTCGCATTTATTTCCGCAATTTCAAAACATTACATAAATGGCCTAGTATCAGTAGTACGATTACTAATTCCGATGATTGTACTGATGAGACTTTCTCGTCTGAGTAGTTCGATGTTAAAAAAAATCGGACTACTACTTATTATACCTATTGTAAGTACCTATAATTTTACGCGTTGTATCAGCATTATAACCATATTTTATAGTATTATTTACGAAGGTAATCAAAATATGTAGGTATGATTATTGTACTTAATTACCTTGAAACCTTGAGTTATTTAATTAAATACATAAGTATGTAGTATTCTAATATCAGTGCAATTCATACCTATCTATGTAAAATAAAAAAAAAAAACTTTTTAACTTGAAGGCTTTCTTAATAAAGTTGGTTGATTCAATGTTGTTTAGGGTTCCGTACCCAATACCCCAATGTGTACCTATGTGTCCGCTGTCCGACCGTTCGTCTGTCTGTCAGCCGTCTGTCTCATGATACATGAAAATATAACTGTCTACCGTTAAAATTTTCACAGTGTTCTAATAAATATACTCACGACTGTTTCCTAGAGGGGTAGACAGAGACAAAAGATTTCCTTGTTGCCCTTTTGAGGCTGTTTTATTAACCGACTTCAAAAAAAGGAGGAGGTTCTCAATTCGGATGTTTTGTTTGTTTTTTTACTTGATTTCTCCGCCAATTCGCAATACATTTTGATAATTATTATTATGTTTACCAAACATACTTTCGAGGTGGTCCCATAGGAATTTCATCAAAATCGGTGTAGCAGTTTGATTTTTATATCAAAGTAAATGGAAAAAGTAAGTCATCCAAGTAAACGAAATTGCGTATTTTGCTTTCCTGAGGTGTTTGCGGTCACTAGAGTAGACCTACTGAACTGCTTATCTTCCATTATCACCATAATAATTATCAGGGTTTTGTCATAATCACCATTCTTGGCAGGCGTGTTGTTGATTGCAATAATTATGATACGTAGTAGGGACTACTACGTATCATCATTCATCAACTACTGAACAGCCTGCCTTCCGGTTGGTCATGGGGTAGGGTTCATCATGAGATGACGATGATGAAGATGTTCACCGAAACTAAGTAAAAAAACAATAATCTAGTATTGTTTGGGCTTACTGGAATTGTCTTATGATGCATTCTGGGTATAAATGCTGTAAACTTGTATCAACATCATCATTTTAGCCCATAAAAGTCCACTGAATAGGATATGGGCCTCCCCCAATACTAAAGAAAGCAATAGAAGGTTTTTGCCATAATGACCACGCTTGGCAGGTGTGTTGGTGATCGCAGTAATGATAGGTACTCATACTTTTTTTTGTAAATACATATTTTCATTCTTTCTTTCTTCGTGTGAACTGTGTAACAGTTATGGTATCAGACTTTACGAGCAGCCGCTATAGGCGTCTAACATAAGTCATTAACGACTGAAATAGGATGTCGGAGACGTCGTGGTGTCGTAGGTTTTACAGCAAAAATGAAAATGGAACCGACTTCACCACTAAAAGCTTTAAAATAATTCTAAGGGTAAGTTCATATAATTTGAAGGCGCCATACAATAAACATGTTCTTGTGCTTAGAAATTCAGCACCAACTTCATTTATAAATGTATTTAATGCGACAAAATGATACTCTTTCGCAATAAAATAAAACCATCATCATCGTAAATATTTATTACGACACACATAGATGTTTCATTGAAAATTTTAATTAACTAGCAAATGAAACTGCTTATTCCGTTGAAGT
This sequence comes from Venusia cambrica, assembly GCA_951394065.1. NCBI lineage: Eukaryota > Metazoa > Arthropoda > Insecta > Lepidoptera > Geometridae > Venusia > Venusia cambrica. The sequence continues at coordinate 4,546,547 of OX596036.1, forward strand.
GTCTCTCTGAAAATTCAGATTTATAGGAAACTTGGCGATTTTATTGTAGCGAGCCAACTTAAGTCAATCGTGAATTGACTCCCATAACTTATTAAAGTCCTAAATGATGAATCTTTATATTTTAAATATTTAATATTTTTTGCCCTAAAACTGGTTTTCCGTACTCACTTCACCTTAACTACGATTTACACTTGAAATAGGTACCTATATTTTATTTTATTTTATTTATTATATATTTGCTTGAAATGTGCACATCACAATATGACATCCCACAAGACATAGATCTTCTTGTCTCACTTAACACCCCTATTTCTCAAAAACTACCAAAACTAAAAGTAATCTGAATTGATCGGGTCAACTATTCAAAAGATAAAGGCAAAACATTATATTTCGATTAATCTTAATACCCCAATATCTCAAAAACGACCACAGATACTAAAAATCCCCAGCGATTATCAAATTATAGTTATTAATGTTATCACTTTAGAGTTGAATTTTTATTAAAAACAGATTTCAAACATTGCCACATACACTGTATTTCCCAACTTAACTCGGAGATCTCGTTCGATGCGCTCACTCGATCAATTTTTTTTAAAGTCATGGTATATACAGGCCTCTGTTTATATTAATCTTGAGGCTGTCGATGGCGATGATATATTATTTCATTTTTGATTAGCAGCAAATAAATATACTGACTAAAAATACTATAGCTATATAGCAAATAGCAGGACCGCAGACTTTTTTTTTAACAACTTGGAGACGGAATAGGCAAGTAGCCTATCTGAAGTTAAGTGGACATCTTGCCCATAGCAAAGCCTTACTGCGTATGTCACATACACTAAGACTTGACGGGCATCAGATCAACAGCACATTAACTTTTTTTTATTGTACGACGGGGAAGCGCATACCTTTATTTCGTTGCACTTCACCCGGAAGCCTCAACCAACTGGACACTGCTGGACAGAGCCTCTTCCAAAGCTGGAGGGTATTGCCAATAAACACGCTTGCCAGACGGATTAGTGATCGCAGTAAAGGTGTAATTAATACACAGAAGGAAGCTGCTGCTCTTCTTCTGGTGAGATCCCTTAGTCGAATTTAACGAAATGTATGGGCTGAGTTGGAGGGGTCGATTCTTAAGCCGCGACCGTCACGGCACAAAGGTATAAAGGCATAATATTTATCGACATTTCTATAAACAACACGCGAGACAACGACGAAACGACGACACGAACGTATCGCGTAAAGTCTGGAAATGGGATACTTTCTGCTCAAGCACAAGTCAAGTTGAAGGTGCGCAAAGATCGATTTTATAAAAGAGCGCGGCAACTGCGCGCGCCGCCAGTACTGAGTGCGCCACCTCGCCGACCGCAGGCGCATAGCGGCACCGCGACTCTTGCGCACCCGTGAATACCTCGCCTAGTGAAGTGCTCCCACGTGAATCCCGGAACCACCTTCGCTTCCAGGTATACCTTATTTTTGATAGTTCACAGTGCTGGAGACGCCGCGCCGTCTTGCTCAAGATCTGATCTGATCTTGCCTCACATGTCACCGCAGCCGTGAGTACTTTTCCCGGTATTATTGGAAAAATACGAGATATAACAAACGCACGTTCTAAACGTGATAAATTGTCGCTTCGCGCTTATCTGTACAATCTCATCAATATCTCATTAGAGATATTGAATGGTTTCAGTAATTTATTACATTAACACGTACTACCAAAGAGCTGGATATTAACAACAAAGTACCTTCAAAATTATTCGTAGTGATTGTATATAAGAAATTATTTCAAGTGATATAGTGAGTAGATGATCAATATTGAGCGGGCACTGAAATACGGACCATAAAATCTGTAAATGCCCACTCACGAAACGTAAAGTAACACCTATCTTGTGATGACATCGAATGAACACATAAATCGAGTAAACAAAACTGATATTGCTCGGATAACCTGTCCTTAGACAAGTTCACAGCTAACGACGCGAAAATAAATAATCTCTAGAATCTTTAAAAATCACCAAGGTCACTAAGATGTTTTAGGTATTCGATTCAAGTTTGAAGTAAGAATCGATCAACACGAGCAATTTGAATTGGTGATCGTTATTGACATTTAGCTATCGTTTGGAGGGCACGGCTCTCGGTCAGGGTTGTATAAGCCGTTAAGTCACGTCGAAGGCCTTTAGGTGCTCTACAAATTCCGACATTAGCGCTCATACATTTTTAATGAAGGAGCAAGCTTACGAGACGGATTCTTCATAGTGTTTGGTGTAGACCATAATATTGTTAATATCCGCAAAACCTTAAGAGACGACATACAATATTTTCATACTATTGCTTCTCATTCATGTTACATAATTTAACAATATCAAAAATCAAGTTCAAGTTTCAAGCTGTTGATCGAAAACATATTTTTTTGTCTATTAGGTTATTGTCAAATTATTTGCCGAATCATTCGATTCGGGCACAGAATTGACGTTGCAGGTTATCGTTTTGTTTGTGTGCGCTTTCTGTAGCGCATTTGTCTAAAGAATGCTCGGCATAATGCATTGATAAATTACGCATAGGCGACGCTAATGAGCGACTCGCTCAAGCTAGATATACCAATCGAGGGTCAAATCGTAAAGATCAAGCGAAGTCAATTCGTAGGTGGCACCTTTATCGCGTTTGCCGACCTTACTACTATCCAAAGATAGATTTACCTTTATGTAGAGTCGATGTCCTAATGTAAATGATAACGCACCATATCCGATTATAATCGACAATACGATCTGATCTGTTTTATGAAGACATCTATTGTGCTAGATGATGCATTCATCGTTTGTGGTAACAACATAGGTATAGGTACTAAGATACGATCCGTTCGATGAAGCAGGAGGTTAATACCAACATGCTAGTCTCCTTTCTATGTGTGCTAAACGCGAAAACAACCTACAGCGCAGAAGGCAGGGTTACTACCAACTGAGCTATCAGGCTTGTTAACCATGTGTGATCATGCCTAAGAAAAACGTCTGCCGAGCCGAGACAGCTCTACGAAAGGAGCTCGGTTTTGAAGCCAAGGATTCACCAAGGCGCTCGACTCGCCTCAAGCTGTTAGTATTCCTACCTCGTTTGGCGCGACCACGTGACGTAAGGTCATGCTAGCCACTGACATGAGATTACATGCCTCCTAGTGACAATGGCCCATCAATGGCTAGGATTAATTTGCCTCATAATTACGCAAACTGGAAATCCGAATGGAAATGTGTTTTATCTTGAAACCGAATAGGTACCTAACATACTTCAAATGATGTCTGGTTAGACTGGTTTATTGAATTTTGCCGATTTGATTGCTAATTTGGAAGACTCGATCTTCCCGTGATGCCTATAACATCCTGATACTAAATACAAGATCAAGTACATTATTGTATCAAAAAGGAATAAATGACTTTGAATTGAATTCTTAGAACTGAATAAGTACCAAATGACCTAAATACAGCTATTTCCTTGCTATTTACCTAGCCAATAAGGTTAGTCAAGTTATTTAATTGTTTAGATAATGGAATCCTAGATTGAAATCAATAACGGCCTTTGCTTACCGCCTTGAGGTTTAAAGGCTTTCTTTAATGGTGTATTGTTTTGTTCTGAGTCATAATTAATTAAAAATGTCATGAAACTGTTTTGATCTCATTGATATTATCTAATATTTACCGCGTTTCCTGAGCTTTATTATTGGAATTATATTGAAATGACACCTATCTACATATTAACCCATTATCTACATATGATGAAATTAAAGTAAACAATCAAAAGACTTGGTTACAAAAAGTACCTATATTTTTATGTAAGCCAGTTGTCATCACCAGATGGTTACTTGGCGTGGCCAGAATATGGCGGCATTACCACGTTGGAAATGTCAATGTCAGCTTAATTGTTGAGGCATGTAATTTTTTTATAATTATTCTGTAAAAAAAATCTGGTAAAAAGTTATTATGAAAGCATTAATACGTCAATTATACCTACTTGAAGTACTTTTACTACTATTTTTAAAAGGTCTGTAAGAAAACTCTTTTAAAAAGTTATTGTGAAAGCAAAATAATATCATACGTGTTGATATTGTACGGCCTGATAATACGAATCTTATGGTGTAGTAGGTACGTAGGTGTAACCTATACAAAAAAAATGGTTTGCTAAATTGACTATGTGTGCTGACAACCAAACCTCTTAAATTAGCTGACCGCACAAATAATTAGCGGACCATTTAAATTATTAAAGCCATAAGGATGATAGTTTGGTAACAGTTCTCTGAAAATTTTTAATGAAATGATTAGTACTTTTTTAAAACCTTATTGTGTTAAAGTGAAACCTAGTTGAAGTTTGTTTATGCAAATTTCACTTTCGTGAACGTACGATGATGAATTTCAAATTTCAAAACTGCAATTAACCAAAACCACTCAAAATCGCTCATAACCTTGCCGACCCTATTTAATTACCTATGTATTTTGTAATTGTAACGCAAAGTACACTAATTTAAAATAAGTACCCATGTTTACGGTGCGTTAGGTATTGCAAAACATTTAGTTCTGCATAGTAAAATTTAAATAACATTTTTCAAGGAAAGCTTGACTAAACTTAAACTTAAACTTAACTAAACTGATCCAGACGAGAACCAGAAGGAAGCGGGCCCATCACATTGGCTGCATTGCCACCAATAGCAATCCGCATAGATACTCGTAGATACTTCGGAAATGATATATTGTGTAGACTAGTCCTCAAACTGCATTGAACACTTGAAAACAAATTTTAAACGTATATGCTACCGCATACTCAGAACTCTTAAACTGTTGGTCAATTCACTTTACCCCCTAGATTTACGGCCGATTGTGAATGGCAGAGTTGCGAATTCACTTAGTCCTATAGGTAGGTATACGTTTTTATAAAGGACTAAGTGAATTCGCATAAATAAGAAATATGTTTAGATTGCCTGAAAAATATAGATTTACGAAATCATAAAGCCTCAGAGTAGTCTGTTGTATTATTTCTTATTTGTAATGGTTAAGCTCTCGACCTCGATAGCTTGCCTGGGCAGACCTGGGAGAAAATTTGGCAGGTACCTAAAATTTTATTTGATTTATTTTAGGAAAACTTACAGCTAAACATACATAGTAGTAAATTAAATAGTGTATGTAGCCATAGATGCTACATGCAAGAAGGCCAATAAAAAATTTCCACATAAAGATATAGATAAATGAAGTGAATTTGTAATAAAATAAACAGACAGTAGACGACAGATATAAAAGAATAAGTTATACTAATGAAAATAAAAACAATAAATTAAAGTATGCACATACATAAAAAACACACACAACAAAGATGGGCCTCTAATCTTATGCGTTAAAGTACAACACTTCACTTTCCTACTACGTCGGTTTAAAATGTAAAATAAAACATGGAATAAAACACGTTCAGCGTTCACATTTGGTTATCAAATAAGTAGGCAATCACTGGAAATGTACCAGAAGGATCTATTTTTTACTAACTAAGTTTGTGTTTTGAATATATACATAATTATGTAACAAAGAGTTTACCTCGTCACGGCAACATTTGATGGTAGTTTCTCGCTCACTCGAAAACTATATACTTAATCTAACGCAATCAAATATGTCAATTGTGATACTTTTTTATATTAGATTAATTTAACGCAGCGCTATCTAGTCCCAAAGCTTGAAATATGTGAACTAAGTAGATTGCGGATAAATTATAATACTTTTTCTTTTTTTTTATACGAGTATACATACTTGTCAAAAATACAACACCCAAACACAGAACAAACATCAATGTTTCTCACACAAATGTTTGTGCTGGGTGGGAATCGAACCCACAACCTACAGCGCAGAACTGTGCGGATTGTTGATTGAATTGCTTGTTGATGAATTCTCTGTACTATGAACAAAGAAAAACGAATGAGTTTTACAAACGTGCAATATCATGGTATTAACATCCAAAAAGCATTAATGTCTGTGTAAAAAAGTGCGGTAGGTAACATTTTTTACATCCACAAGATGGCGTATTTTCCTATTGAGAAAACCTTCGGTATGACAGAAATGATAACCCGGATGAACACTAATTATCTGTATAATGGGGCTATTGACTTATTTTATATTTTTTCCTACCTACATACCATAAATCACGCTACGAATAGACACCTGTTACTATAGGTAGGTATATATTTGAATCATATTTATGGTCTCTACTTATTTATTAATATAAAACAGTAACAGTAACAGTTACCCAAACTAGGGATCAAATCGTGAGTGAAACCTCTTGTGAGGATTATACTTAATTATACTTATGGCGGTTTCCTCACGATGTAGCCTAAACCTTCAGAGCAAGTGCATGAGTCAAATGCGCATATAAACTACAGAAAAACCGAATATTTCATTTGTGAACAACTAGATTTGAACCCACAACCGCAGATCGGAAGGCAGGCCCATATCCGCTTGGCCACATAGCTCTTATTATTGTAATATAAAACACGTTTTTAATATAAGTTGCCGTCGTTTGGAACCTTTTTATGAAGGCTGAACAAAACCCTTACGAATCCGCAAAAAAACTTGATCAGTGTTTCATTGACGTCATAGCTTTAACAGGATTTTATAATAGTAACAAAGATAATGAAAGGAAAATTTTATCAAAAACCCAAGACATTTCAAAATAGTCACGAGCTAAGCCGTGCGTAGCTTGCATATTCTTGTTTTTATGAAAAACGTCGAGATCTAGAGTTTGGCTTTTAGTTCAATTTTTGTATTTAATTCGCCCATTAATGTCACAAATCAGCGGCAGACCACTCATGGGAGAACAGTGGTTAAATCAAGCTGATAAATCTTATATCCGGTTAATCTGGTTCTGCTGAGCAGGCTAGTGGAATATTGAGAAAACGCGACTGCCATTGAGTGCCAGGGATGACAGTAGACGTCGTACGTCGTCGTCGTACGTCGTTGTCGTAGGGGACGTCGTACGTCGAATATTGTGTTTTTTTACGCATGTTGTATTCGGAGACTACACTAGACTTTTTTTCTGACACGTATGGAGTGATAAGGTTTAGATATAATTGTGTTATGGCCAGTAAGAACCAAATGAAAAAAATAGGCATTCATAGGGACTGTAGACAGAAGTGAAAACTCTAATGATTGGAATAATATTAGAATAACCGTCTAAAGACATCTTAATTTTCTCTAAAAAGTCTTGTTTGTTCTTGTTGTTTGTAAATTTATAATTGTGAAATGTAATAAGATAAGTTAGTTAAAAAAATTTTGCAAAATATAGGAAAACACGTAGGTACATATTTATATTATAATAAAATAAGTTTGAAAAACCTAATTTATTGTAAACTTCAGAAAAAAAAATCCGCGATTTCCACACCTGCCACCAGCCACATGTGGGCGATGCTGCGTTTAGGTACATTAGTATGTTGGTCTCGTGAACCCGTAAGTTTTACTCCTACCAAAAATCAATATTTACTAAATAATTATTTTTAAAATTAATATATAAAACTTAATGATTGTTGAATCATGGCCAGATTGTGAAGCTATCATCTAAAGATAATTCTAGATCTTTAAAAGTCAAGGGCACAGTATTCCCAAGGGTAGACGACTTTCAATCATCAAAAATAGTGAAAGTTCAACCCAAACATGAGTTTCGCAATGTGATCTTGAGATTGTGGGCCCGAATCGAGAATACTTGAAATAAAAGTAGATTCGCTTTAACAGGATTTATTTCATTGCCACCGGGAGAATGAGGCTAAACGGGTTTAATAAAAACGAACCGGAACACATTCCAAATTCGCTCATTTTTGTCTTAACATTTTAGGTACCTACCATATAATACTTACAGCTTTGTGTTAGCATAGTCAAGTGACTACCACACACTTGCATTGGTCAGTTATCTATGTGTATATTAAAAGCTGTAACATTGACCAATGCATCTTTTTTATACAGTGTGATAAAATAATATAATTAGATTATATTACCCACCATGCAATATCATTCGTCAGTTATTAAAAGCTGTAACATTGACCAATGCATCTTTTTTATACAGTGTGATAAAGTAATATAATTTTTTTTTTATATGTTATTGCATTTATACCTGCCATGCAATAATTGTGACTTACGAGCCAGCTCTCCGTATTGCACAGTAGCATGTGAATATGTAACCTTAGGGAGGTACACTCTTGCTTAGAAGGAACCTGGAGTCCAAAGGAAGGGGCAATGGGTCATGACCTTAATACATGCATAGGCAAAAAATATATCTACGTTGAAGCGAGCCTACCCAGATCCTCTTTTTCGGAAGTTTATGTGCGCATTTGACACATACTCTGACGTTAAAGGTTACATCGTGAGGAAACCGACATTTCTCTAGAACCAAAAGTCCGAATGTCATTTGTGTCAGACTAGTATTCCGCTAAGCAGTGATGGGCTTGCAACCTGTCACGTACTTGCAAAACGTGGGTATGTGCCGAACGTAAGATTGGACGTGCCTCTTACTACCCCCTAGTAGGTGATCCTCTTATGTAATCATCCACGCTCTGAGTAGTGTCTCTAAAATGCGTGAGTCTATTTATTTATTTATACTACGATTCTGCTGCCAGAAACTCAACGATTTGGTCTACAAAGGTCAAAGAGATAGAAGGTCAGAGAGACTCTAAATAAATTAGTTGATTTCTACAATATCCATGAATGAAATTGCACTTAAACGGTTAATTGCTATTTATTGACTTTAATATATTTGACATGACTTACTTTGAAACAGACCGGTTTTTAAGGCTTATCTTGCAATAAATTGTTACGCAAGTTGCATTATCATCCGTCACCACTTGCCAGTGTTATTAGCTCATGAAATTCTTTCATATGGGCTTGAGCAGGCTCGATTCGTCAAACCATGCTAACCCTGCCTTGATATGTTGTCCCTCAACGTACGCATAATAAGAACAGTTTTACCAAATACCCATTTAAAACGAAGCTTGGCACGCTTTATAAAACAAAGAGGAAAAATCTCACTCTTCTTTGAAAATACCCCATACGCATGTATTCTACGCTCGAGCTGGTGCTAGCTCCCAAGCGGGCAGACTCACGGCCTTTGTAGATGGTAGGGATTCCGGTGATTAGCGGGGTGTGACCGAGGCGATGCGAGGTTCACAGGCCGGCACGTTCATTGCGACCTCGCCAGGGCCTGCCTGCAAATGTTTACATTATCTACCGCGGCCGCAGCACAAACACAAATTGCGCAGATAGCACCACTCGAAGGCTCTCACTGGGTAATGCAAGCTTGCTCACTTGTGCTGGGAGTTTAAAGGACTTTTCAAAAAGAAGGACTGAACCTGAGTCTGAAAAGAATGCGCGCGATCCAAGTGTAACAGTTTGTTAAAAATATATCGAATGGTTTCAAAGTAATAAGAGCAAGATGTTAATATAACAATTAGTACCACACTTTGAAAAAACTGTATGACATTTTTATAAAAAAAGTAAGCTGCTACAACTTTTTACTAACTTTCCTATAACTATGCTAGGGTCCGTGTAGGGCAATATGGTGAGTTCAAAATAGTGTTTATCAAGTTACATGTATTCAAACAATGAATAGTATTAAACTAACAATTTTCAAGGGCAGCAGTTGGATTACGTTAGGACCTCAACTGTTCCAGACAAGTATCAGACGGAAGTGTGCCCAAGACACTGGCTGCATTGCCACACTGAATAGCTATGCTTAGCCATCCCTTGGGTCACGCCTCGCCTCAATCAAATCCCCATAAGACTTAATATAAACTCTTACTAGGTTAGATGTAGATCGCCTATTTTAGGGGCAGTACACAGTACCTTACATAGCCCTTGCAGCGAGAGTGTTGGTACTCCTAGTGAATGTACCCAGTGCGTGCTAATGCCTCGGAGGATGATGCCCAGTGAGCAACGATTTGTTGCAAAATCATCGAGTATTTGGTTCAGGGTCGCGTGGTCACCTCCGGGTGTTGCGCGAACGCTGCACATTTCACCTACACGACACTTGACGTCCAGTTTCTAGGGTTATGATATGCCTGTTCATAGCCAGAACCGGCTGCACCACGAACACCGAACGCCGTCAACAAATTATGGCATTTTGTATCGACATCCTGAAATCTGTCAACGGTTACGTCATATGTTTACGTTCGTGGTAGACCCCAGTCCCGATTCTACTAAACCAATCGCTTCACAATGACAATGGTATCTATCGTCGAATGGGTAAATATCCTATAGGTGCCTTTTGAAATACCAAAGATACCTATAGTGGCCATTCTGCGATAGTTGTATCAACATACAATGTTTTTTTTGCCACGCGATTCCAAGCGATTGTTTTAGTAGAATCGGGCTCCTGTATGTCTACTGTTTTTGCCCATCGAGTTTTGATATTTCACAACTACCTATGGACTTAACTGCCTCTGTGTTCTAGTGGTTCAACCCACCTATTTCAGATCCAGAGGTCCCGGGTTCGATATTGTACTCGGTTTGGTTGGAGGCGATAATAACAATTCTAAAATTGTTGTGTTCTGGCATTTAGCTGTAAGATAGCCAGTTCCTCAGTTCCGTACGAGTTGTAATATGGTTCCGTCGCACCTAATACCTATTCTATATTCTTAACACTATGTAAACTGACTTCAAAAATTAGATTTACAAGTTTTATTAGATCAACGATTCCAACAAAATAATAATTAACAAGCCTCATAGCTCAGTTATTGATAGCAGCTCTGCCTCCTGCGCTGTAGGCTGTGGGTTCGATTCCCACCCAGGACAAACATTTGTGTGATGAATATAGATGTTTGTTCTGTGTTTGGGTGTTGCATCATATAGTACGTATGTATTTACAAAAAGTATTTAAGTATTATATCCGTGATCTAGTTCCCATATTACAAGTTAAGCTTAGTTTGGGGCTAGATGGCGCTGTGTAAAATTCATGTCCTGTAATATTTATTTATATGTAAGTACTAAGTAGGGAAATATAGCATCTCAAATCTGTTAACCTCTGATCTTGAACACCTATGGGTATTTGAACTTGAACCGATGGTACCTGCTTATGCCTACAAATGAGTTAACCCTGATCATATCAATAAAGGTAAAGCAGGTAACAAACAACTGCTGCCTAAAATTCCACAGACAGAACCATAATTAATTAATTACCAAATCGAGCATAATCAATTTTTCAATGTCTTTGCCTATTTGCAAGAAATTCAAGGTTCCATCTAACGGGTATAATTCTCGTCTAACGAATGTGTGAATGCTAAATTGCCAAACAGTAATTTGCATATCAGTTTCGAAGTTGTACTCAAGTGATTTGGTATCCTATGGTAAGGAATAATTAAGATAATTTACTTCAATAATACAGTTTGTAACGGTCCTCAGGTAATCCCACTTCTTGTTAATATTTAAATATATTTAATTGTAAGATACATTAGGCCTTAGAGCTCAGTTACTACTGTTGGTAGTAACTCCGCCTTCTGCGCTTGATGTTATATATATATCATATATCATCTACCCAAGAGATACATTTGTGTGATGAGTAGAGATGTTTGTTCTATATTTGCGTGTTAATACAACACGCAAATATAGAACAAACACGTGTTATAAGTAGGTATATATAAACAAAAAAAATAAGTACCTATTCTATACGTAACATATTTCCCATATTACTTACAAGTTATGCTTAGTTTGGAGTTTTAGATGGCGCTGTGTGAAATTAATGACCTGTAATAATAATAATTGTACACAATTATTCCTGTAGTGTATATGCCATAAAAAATTGTTAACAATATTATATTTAAAGTGATGTTTTTGCAAGTCTACTTCTACCTCTACTCTACCTTCACCACTATCTCAGAACTTCTCTCCGTTTTATGGTAACAACGATTGCCTAGCTAATATTTTTTAAAACAATCGTGATGTGCATAACATTGTCAAAACAAAAACAAAACATCTTTACTGTATAAGGAAATTTGAAGTCGTTATGGCTAGATAGCAAAATTATGCTTAACTTTTCAAGGATTCAAAGAAGCTACGTTATTCCCGGTGAATCTCTATGATCTGGGCCCTTATTCGCTATGACGGAGGCTGATTCGGCCGAGGATCACAAAAGGCGCAAATATAGTGGTCTCGACAGAGCTTACCTATTTGAGCCTTTTGGGGTCGAGACCTTGTGTCCGTGCGGAGCCGGTGCCCTTCGGGTTTTCAAAAATCTTGCGGGGCTTTTGATTGAGGCGACACGTGACCCAAGGGCTGGCTCTTGTTTAGGCCAGTGAATTAGCATAGCTATTCAGCGTGGCAATGCAGCCAGTGTCTTGGGCATGCTTCCGTCTGGTACTGGTCTGGAACAGTTGAGTTATCTATAGGCCGTTTGTAACGGTCCTTAGGTAATCTGTCTGATTCCTTTGTACATAGTTAGTTTAATTGTACGTTTTAAGTTTAATAATATCCAATACCTACAAATAATGATGGTGATATTTATGTGGTCACGTGTCAACCGGTGGTTGACATAAGTTAAGGTTTGGCTACTGGTTCACCTTCAAGTTTGAACTCGATAGCTCTTAGCACATCGCGATATTCAAAATACATTTGGGTGAAATATTTTTGTGGTATTTTTTATTTTATTTTTTATTAACGATGGGTCGGCTATTGACCACGAAACTTACACAGGTAAGAATGAGATCTACGATAATTTGTAGGTACAGTCGCGTAATATACTTCTTAAATTATAAAAGAGGCTAACTTTTATTAGTGCTTTAAAGCCAGATAGACATATATTTATACTAAATTGCACACACACAGCAATAATATAATAAGATTAAAAATAAAAAGTATTTTAAAGGCGAGCTAACCCTTATACGTTTTCTTCCAGCATACCAAAAAACAAACATCTAGTTACCATGTGGATACAAAACCGTTTCTTAAATTGTGAATTGTATAGGTAGGTAGGTATAGGTACTTCATAATTTTCATTGTGAAGTATACACATACTTTATGTAAATAAATAAATAATACAGGAATATATATATATATAGTGTATATTTTTGTGTGTTCCGGCATTGACGTAAGATAGCCAGTTCCTCAGTTGGTTGAGGATTTTGGGTGAAGTGCGCCTCTACCTTCGGCCTTATCTTAACTTCATCTCACCTGGTTAGGTGAGATGAAGGCCAAGCGCTTCTCCGTCGAAAAATAATTAGAAAAAAAATGCATAAAACTGTACCTACCTACCGACTATCCTTGAACCATTTTGCTATACCTATTACTCACACCAACATAGCAAGAATAAGTTGAGGTGTGGTTTAATATGACCTCAAAGCTACAGACTATTATTAACCTGTCATATCAACATGTTTTTGGTTTTAATGATAAATAATCTATCACGCTTTTTTATTATTTTAACTCGTAACTAATAGGTTCAAAAGACTGATGGAGAAATTTGATTTAGAGCTTTTGTAGGTATTTCATAAATAAAATATTATTTACAAAATGCCTCCATATTAAAGTGATATAAAAACCATACAAACATTAAAAATACTTAATATGTACAATTAAACTAACTGTGTACAAATGAAGCAGTCGGAGTAAGTATCTAAGGACCGTTACAAACGGCCTGTAGGTAACTCTACTGTTGACTAAGATAATTGTTCTTTCGGTATGATTTTAGAAAAGTTCAAAATAGGCATAAGTAAGGTAACCTACGTACTGATTGAAAATTTCCAAAAATATGAATGAATAAAATTATAAAATATTAGGTCCTTACATATGAAATTGGCGTTTTGTCGTACTGGCCACTTTGATCTTAAATATCTCCTCTTTGGTTAGGAATTCCAAATTCAAATTTAAACAGCTATTTACTCATGCATTTGTGTTTCGAAAACCGTAATTCATTTGTTTTTTTCTCTTTTGCTTTTTTTTCTGCGTCACTCATTTCACAAAATGGAAAACTTAAAATATCGCATTATTTACGAGTACGAGTTCCACCGTGGCACCAGTGCTGCAGAAACGGCTCGACGGATTAATGATGTGTATGGTGGTGGTGTCGCAAAAGAAAACACGGTGCGTTTTTGGTTTCAACGCTTTCGTTCTGGAAATTTCGACCTGCAGAACAAGCCCCGTGGACGGTCGGAGACCAAGGTCGATAATGATGAATTGAAGGCTATTGTGGAAGCAGATCCATCGCAAACCACATCACAGTTAGCTGCAGGCTGCGGTGTTAGTGACAAAACCGTTTTAATCCACTTGAAGCAAATTGGGAAGGTGAAAAAGCTTGAAAGGTGGGTACCTCATGAATTGAGTGAAGCAAACCGACAAACGCGCGTCGACTGCTGCGTTACATTACTCAACCGGCACAATAATGAAGGAATTTTAAATCGGATCATTACATGTGATGAAAAGTGGATCCTGTACGATAATCGTAAACGCTCATCGCAATGGCTGAACCCTAGTGAACCAGCAAAATCTTGCCCCAAGCGAAAATTGACTCAAAAAAAGTTACTTGTAAGCGTTTGGTGGACTAGTGCCGGTGTCGTACACTATAGCTTTCTTAAATCTGGTCAGACGATTACGGCTGATGTCTATTGTCAGCAACTGCAAACCATGATGGAAAAGCTCGCTGTTAAACAACCGAGACTTTTCAATCGCTCTACGCCACTGCTGCTTCAAGACAACGCTAGACCACACACGGCCCAACAGACGACTACCAAATTAGAGGAGCTTCAATTGGAATGTCTAAGACATCCACCGTACTCTCCGGACCTTGCTCCAACAGATTACCATTTTTTTCGAAATTTGGATAACTTCTTGCAAGGAAAAAAAATCAATTCCGATGAGGCAGTCCAAACCGCTTTCAAAGATTTCATTGATTCCCGTCCGAATGGTTTTTTTAGTAAAGGGATCAATGAACTACCTATAAGATGGCAAAAGTGTATAGATAGCAATGGTACATACTTTGATTAATAAAATATATTTTAATATGAAAAAATTGCCTTTATGTTCCTCCCATACAAAACGCCAATTTCATATGTAAGGACCTAATATTTATCATCCATCTTGTTTCTAGCAGTTAATTCCATTCAAAGGTTGTCTGGTAGAGATCACTTTTTAATCGAAAAGACCGCCCATTATTACACTGTTTTGATTGTTCTCTCTATTCGTTTTTTTGTGTTATATTGGTACAACAAAGAATTGTCTTTCTATCTATGTTTTTTAAAATACCTCAGTAGGTATATAGGTAGGTAAGAAGTGTGTTAAAGGTGATAACAGCCATTTCTTGTTTTAGGTGTAGGTACCTAAAACAAGAAATGGCTGTTATCACCTCTAACACACTCGAATACTATTAGTGAGTAGGTCAAGTGCAACCTAGTAGGTAGGTAGGTACCTATCAAAATTAGCTCGTCGTTTGTAAGACATACACGAACAGTAGTAGCCATGAGCCGGCTGTTGCCTAAGAATTCTAAATAAAACATTAATCTGACTTTAGTTACACTACATTTACATTTTTATGTTTTGTAAACATTAACTGATATTTCAATACTTACCTAGGTAGTTGAAATACCGACGAAAGAACAAATTAGGTTTAATTAAAATTTGTCATGCAGTTGAAGTGGCCTTAGCAATTTAAATACAAGTATCTCTCGAGGATCACAAAAGGCGCAAATGTAGTGGTCTCGACAGAGCTTACCTATTTGAGCCTTTTGGGGTGGAGACCTTGGGTCCGTGGGTAGCCGGTGCCCTCCGGTTTTTCAAAAATCTTGCGGGGCTTTTGATTGAGGCGACACGTGACTTGGGTCACGTGTCGCACGGGCTGGCTCTTTTTTAGGCCAGTGAATTAGCATAGTTATTCGGCGTGGCAATGCAGCCAGTGTCTTGGGCACGCTTCCGTCTGGTACAGGTCTAGAACAGTTAATAATAATAAAACATAAAACAGTTAATCTGACTGATTCCTTTGTACATACAAAAAAAAATAGTTAGTTTAATTGTACTTTTTATTGAATAAAAATAAAAAAATAGTATCTCTACTAACATGTTATTATTTGTGGTTTGTTACTTTTTTGTTTTTTTGCACCTAAAAAAAATGTAGGTGCAGGTAAAAAATTAAAAAAAAGATAAGAAATATTTTTTTTCACTTTCTATGAGACGTTGCTCGAGCTGTGAAATTACAATAAATTGACCTTAATTGATATTACTGTTATTATTGTACCCCCAGAATGGTTACATTGGACATTTGTATATATATTTCAAGGACTTTTTACTATACCTGAGTATCGCAATAAATTGTTTCTGATTATGATTCTGCGGGTAAGGGCGTCGATTAGCCCGGGCTAAAATCAGTACAACAAACATAAACAAAATAAACATCTGTGGAAACAAAACTTATACGACACGAAAATTTCATCAAGAACATCATGGAAAGGAAAGTGACAGGTAGATGAGGAAGAGGGAGACCGAGAATAAACTAAATAGAGCAAATGCAACATGGAGAAACATTCATCAGTTGTGCCAACAAGAGTCAAACTCTTAGTTAGAGAATAAGAAGAAAAAATAAATGATGACTACCAGGCTTCAACGGTAGGCTTTTGCTAGCGGTTACGGCTGAATGATTATAACACTGGTAGTCGGACCTATAAAGGTCCACCGGCCACGAGCACCCTTCTCCCGAAGTCCGGCGCCAAACGGTTCTTTGAAGTCCGTCGTGGAGAGCCACTGCCTTCTGGGAAAGCTCGCTCAATCTTAGACCTCATCCTAGAGCTAGACAAGCCTAGAGGTCAACATCTAACATAATCGAACCCGGGACCTCTGAATCTGACGCTAGTCGGCGAACCACGAGGATGGCGTAGTTTTCGATATTTTGCGCTCAATTTGTGCAAATACCTATATTTTATATCGAAGTGTCATTGACTGCATCAGCGCGCTACTGAAATACTAATGTCAATGACTCATGATCATGATCATGACCGATATGTCTATTGTCTGGTCGTAATGCCTATCAAGTAGGTATTGTGTATGTTCTACCATTCACGTAATACTTTCTTAACCCTAGGCCCTAGGTATACCTACACGTTAAGAGCTTTATAATAATTACAAGTAAACGCCCTCTGTGATATAAAAAATCTTGCAGGGCTTCACGTGTCGCCTTAATTAAAATTAAGGCGACACGTGAACCAAGGGCTAGCTCCTATTTAGGCCAGTGAATTAGCATAGCTATTCAGCGTGGCAATGCAGCCAATGTATAAGCCGTTTGTCTCTAAGCTAAGCTAAGGACCGTTGCTGTTAATGCGAATGCTACCTTTGTACATAGCTAGTTTGTTGTACATATAATTTTGAATGTTTGTAAATAAATATATTTCTTCTTACGTGTTGCAATAAACGTAATTATTTATATGTATATTTTATTTAATCTTTTAGAGGAAACTATAGGAGAACGGTTGCGGAATCAACTATATTCGGTACATACGTTGTAGGTTACCGTTCAGTAAAATAACCCACGTAGGTACCATTTTTATTACCTCGCTTTTCTAGGTTGAAATGTTACAATCGATTTTAACTTACTTCCCGATAAGCAGAAGATATATATTTTCTGACTTTAAAAGAGAAACCGACTCACAACTTTTTTCCCAACGAGGACTTACGTTTACCTTTTATCACTACTGAGAGCTATCTTTATGAGGATCATCTACTTAGGGGCTGGTCAGAGGTACGTCGAAACTTACGGTCGGCACATGCCCACGGTTTGCAAGTAGCTAGTTTTCAATACGTGATAGGTTGCAAGCGGTATACTAGCCAGTTACACATGCCATTAGAATTTTTGGGCCTAGAAATATGCCTCCGCACCTTGTGACCATAATCTTCAGAGCATGTGCATGTGTCATAGCGCAAATAAACTTCCGAAATACCAATAAGACCATTGACGCACGACTGGATTTGAACATAGACACCTTTAACATACTTAACCAGTCCAACCCAGAATGAACTCGGATTGAGTTGTGCTGTTCATCAAATATTTATATACCTACTTACCTATAGGTACTTATAGGTAAGAATAATACGTATACAGTTGTTTGATCATATTACAATTGAGTACGTATATAGATGACCAGTTAGTTCTATCTATTGTCTCCCAAGTCCAAACACAATGTCTAACATACGGGTTGTACCTGTATATAAAAGGTATTTAATATAACATACAATGCCGAACAGACATACCTAGTAGGTACCTACAGTTACCAACATAACCTGCAGGTAGACCTAATTACCAGTTTGATCTCCATACTAGTATAGTGACGACAACTTGATCAACCTTAAGAAAATTCAAACAATCACCTTACCTACTACGTACATAGCTCCGTAATTATTGTTTATATAAATAAAGCGGACATGTTGTGTCCGCTTTATTACATTCAAGACTATAAGATCTAAAAACATTACATGTACCTACGGGAATATGTATTAAATATATACAGTTAGACTAACTATGCACAAGGGAAGCAGTCGGATTACATAAGGACCGTTACAAACGGTCTTTATGTTACTCAACTGTTCCAGAACAGTGCCAGACAGAAGCGTGCCTATCACACTAGCTGCATTGCCACGCTGAATAGTCTTGGGTCACGTGTCGCCACAATCAAAAGCCCCGCAAGATTTTTTCAAAACTCGGAGGGCACCGGCTACTCAATTTTTTTTTTAATTTTCGCGATTGGGACACATAATTTAATATAGGTAAAATACGCAATAAATACCCGTTATTTTGTTTCAAAATAAAATTAAAAATTTTTGAATTATTACTTTTTATGATCATTTTAAAACGTTAAATCTACCACCTGTCAGGAATCGCGATCAGCACACAAGGATACATGCAAGCAACTCGAATTTTTTTTTAGAAATTCTATCATTAAAATTACTAAAACTAGCCTTCTTCGTGATTACAATTGTTAATGCAGAGGAACAAATCAAACCAACTTATCAGCTTTACAATTACCGGAAATACAACTACCTACTTACAACCTGATTCTTGGTTATTTTCCTCAAACCTGTTCCCAACAAAATAGACTTAAAGCGTTTTATGTCACTTCATTGTTCTGGTATCAGAGTATACGGCTGGAATATTAATACATGGTCTTCCCCGATTGGTTTTTCTGTTCTCAAAGCATTCCAACTATTTTCTACGGACTGTGATTCATTCATAATCGGTATGTGCTTGTGACGCGAACGCAAACAATTGGTAATTAGCTAGGTACAACAATGCATCTACTCAAGTACCTACCTAACATCATCAGCGAATCAGAAACCCATCTTAAGTACCTACTCATAATATAGGTACACTAGAATTCCAGCAAGAATACTGTCTTGTGTCTAGATGCTGCTGTTTTTTTCTTTGCTTATTCTGTAAAATCATGTGACCAGGCACCCGATTGTTGAATGTAGTGTCAATGTCAACTGGCGCATTCAAAATCTTAACCTCGTGCCAAAGAGTGGTGCCTTTACCCGTTTACCCACTGTTCCTTACTATATATTAACCGTCATGATGATTATTCAGTGTTACTCACTGCTACTCCATACTTAATTAGGAAATATAATAAGGTTTATCGTAATGAGGCTCAACTTTCGATGATAGCTTTGAGCTTAGCTTTATAAAATTAATTTTACCTTTTAAGTAGTATGTCGCACTTAAAATGTCACAAGGGTAGTAGTAAAGGTTGTATATAGGTACCTCCCACTAAGTTGGAAAACATGCATACGACCCACGTAGAAACGACCCCTTGCGAAAGGGCTTGTCAGGGAAAGTACTATAACCATATCGATTTTGGCCACCAAGCAGCATTGCTTTGTTCCGATTTAAAGGGTATGATTGCCGGTGAAATTACGGGCACGCGAGTCTTAACACCTTAATGCGTCAAGTTGACGGGTGCAATGCAGTGCCGCGTAGGTTTTCTTTGCGGATATGACCTACGCAGTAAGGCTTTAGGCACGAGATGCACTTAACATGATGGCTGCTTGCTTGTTCCGTATCCAAACTGTAGAAAAAACGCGGGTAACATCACTCGCAAAAGTTGCTTATAATCGTACAATTTTCCACAGCTAACCCTAAACTAATAAGCCTTGTAAGTACTCTAGGTACTATGGATAGGATATCACCCGATCATAAATACTTATCTATAAAAATGTAGGTATATGGCATAAGTATCTACAGTCGTATAATAGTGTACCTACCCCATACCCAAGAACAAACGGAAATATAGCAAGGGATCTTTGTGTCACTACTATGAATAAACTTAATACAACTATCTATATATAATTATATATGTTAATTTATATATTAATGTAAATCTAAAATTGACAATGTACCTACAAGTTCGGCGCCACGGAGCGCGTTTATGTCTTTTATTTGGGAGTCCTATGTCGTAGCTCCGGAGTCTACGAAAATGTCCCTTCTCGTAGAAAGTATGATATAAATAAAAACTGCTTGCTGTAGGAATATTTTAGGATTAAATTTTGAAACTTATCATTTTTTTTAATTCCTCTTTTGGTGACAAAATACCACAAGAAAAGGGTATTTATAATTGACTTGACAGATGTATAGGCTTGGTGGTTTGACCTGTCATTTCGATTTATGCGTATTCGTCCCGAATTTTCGGCCCGCGCCATTAAAAAGTATTTATTCGTCCCGCACGATAATATTTGTCCATATTCGTCCCGTAAACCAAAATTATTGTAAATACAGCAAGCGACAAGAGTATAATTTCTCAAAGCCATACTGAATACCTCAGGATAGTCAAGCACCCAGCTACACGAAATCCTTACCATAGTGCCATTGAATAAGTTTACGCTTCTTAAAGAAGTCCTAGACTTGGTACTGTCGCAAACTTCATTAATTAAACGAGAAAATTGGCTGACTCGATCAAATATTTGTCTTGATCTCCAGAAAATAAATCAGAGTACTTGCAAATACTTTACCCTGCGCATCACAGCTAGTTCATGATTGTCGCAATTCGCGTCGTTGTATAAATGTATAAATATGATGTCATGTCATGTCCAACTTGCTAAGTCTTTGTGTAAACATAAGCACTCTCAGAATCATACTTATACAGATTTAATGGCTTCGGATGCTTTGTTAAAAGCGAGAACTGGTACTACATCGGTACTTACATGTATGTGTTGACAAACCATAGCATTATTGACTAATGAGCACACGTGCGCATTGATCGAGGACTTTTAATTTGATCTATCAAGGTAATTTTATGCGACCGTGGCGTCTGGCTGTAAAATGCCAAAATTAACATCCACTTTCATAATAGTGCGAAAAGTGTGTGTGAAATTGTGAATGAAAGTGTGCTTGAGGTCTACAGAACCATGTAAGTTTTAGGGAGGTTTCATCCAAACGTTTTTTTTAGTATACGATGGGTAAGCTTGGCCTTCATCCCAACTCGTTTCATGTTTAAAGATATTCTTCTATTATTACCTCTAGATAAGGCCGAAGGTGGAAGAACACTTCACCCGGAATCTTCAACAGTCTGAGGAGAGGAGGACACTTCACCCGCTTCCGGGTGAAGTGTTCATCTACCTTCGGCCTTATTTCGCCTTATTCAACAGTCTGTTGAAGACCGGCTATCTTATCTCTAAATGCTGGAACACAATAATTTAGAATTGTTGTTATGGCGAAAGACTTATGTAAGATGGTTGGAGCTAGATAGGTGGACTTAAATTAAGTCCTACCACCAACCAAAACCAATAGTAGATGGCGCCTGACCAATATTTTACATAACGCCACCAACAGGAGATTTGTATGGAATCGCAGACGTTGGCATGGTTCGTTACGGGAATATTAATAGACTTCGAATATTTTCTACATATGGATGGTCTAATAATAATTTTAACCGTTTTGCGTATAATCGCTCATAAACATCTCACTCACGTGCGGAAATACATCACCCTGTCAGCTCTGACGACGAGCAAAAATAACACTTTTTGCTCGTTTTGGTGGACATATTTGTCACCATACCGCCGTTTATAAACGTGTGCAGTCAAGAATGTAAATACAATTATAAATTCCCAGTAGCTACGTATTCCCACGCGGTGGCCATACCGACAATGGACTGGATAATACACGCACTCCCGTGAATACGTACGTCCACACACTTCGTAGTCATGGGTACCTACAACTACTAATTACCTACGACTAATTTGAACCGCCTCTGTGGTCAAGAGGTTCAACCCACCGATTTCAGATCCAGAGGTCGTGGTGCTTGGTTTGGTTGATGGTAGGACTTTATTTAAGTCCGGGAGTAAAACCCTATGCGCGGAAAATAAAAAAAAACCTCTCCCTTTAATCTGTGGCCGATCGCAATGCGCGCGCATAGAAAAACTGATTAATTTTTCCCGCCGAATATTTTTATCAAAATGAAACGCAGTGATCTACGACTGATGGTAGGCATCATCACAGGACACTGCGACCTGAATTACCACCTGTTCAAAACCGGAGTCACGGACAGCGCTCTGTGCCGGGGCTGCTTACAGGAGGAGGAAACACTAGAGCACCTACACTGCTCAGAATTGGCAAGGGAGAAGACGGGTCTTAGGGATATGCTTGGCCCCGGCTAGGAGTAACCATCATCAGGCATCATCGCCCAAAACATCAGAGTCACTTTCAATGTCGCTGTCGCGAACTCAGGCGCTCAGCAAGTGTCACCAACAACGCAAAGTCCTGCTCCGGTATTTTATGGAGCTGGGCTGGCTGGGGTAGTGCTAGTTAAAGCAATGGGGGACAATGCACAATACACCCCACAGCGGGACGTCAGTGCAGGCCTTGATCACCCCCAAAAATTGATCTGAGGTCACGAAGTGAAAATATCCTGAAATCCTTTCTTAGTGCACCCCGACGCTACAAAAGTAAACGTGTGGAAATCTGAATGACGACATTCAACGCACAGCCTAAGCCAGGAAGTCCTAGAATCAATCAATTGTCAGTGTAGTTTCTACAACAGTGAGGGAAGGATTTTGTAAAATTACCACGGTATGATGGGAACGAAGTAGGAACCTATACTATACCGGGCGTTCCACGGTCCACAGTTCCACAATTATCTAACATACTAATAGGTATTTTGCGCTATAGGTGCTTATTACTTCAAGTTCTTATCATCCAATTTCCGAGATTGTAATATTTCAACAGCATTATCTAAAACACGTAGGTAAGTGTCATAAATCATAATCTTTAGTTATCTCATGTCTCAGACACGCCTAAATAGGTCACAAAGTAAACCTTTATGCCTACATAATTATTGTGTGATATACATAATATAGGTACATGCCTATTATTACTGATTAGATATTTGAGTAGAACTAAATAAGCTGCTAATCCTACTATGTAAAATAGGTCTAAAACACACAGATAGGTCTCGGTGCTTGTAAGAGCTACAAATCTAATATTTGGGCACATGAAACTTTGGTGTTTTGTATTTTTGATAACACGATTGCTGAAAATTTTCTCTATAGTTTTTTTTTTTGTAATCCCTTTGTTGATAAAAATGGATAACTAGGTAAGTACCTTCATCAGTTAATGTTAATTAGTCAACTACCTCCCTTGCATTTTTAGGTAGTAGGTAGATGCTACCGCGGCGGTCGTGGCTTAAGAATCGACCCCTCCAACTAAGCCCGCGGATGTCGTAAAAGTCTTAGAGCTTCTTAAAGCTTCTTTCTGTATACTTCACCCAACACCTTTACTGCGATCACCAATCCGTCTGCCAAGAGTGGTGATTATGGCAAAAACCCTCTGATTTTGGAGGAGGCTCTATCCAGCAGTGGACACTATGGGCTTTTGATGTTGAAGCGAGATAGATACCTACTCTTCTAATTACTACCTTACCTACTCTACTCACCGAGAAGAGCACTATTGCTGCATCTCTTTCTCTCTACAATTCTCTCCTAACTGTACTGTAATGTAATATCGTGTTTTGATATATCCTACTACTACTAGCTACCACTTAGATAGGTATAATACCTATGTATGAAGCTTCAAAGGCGCCACAGTGTAGGTAGGTAAGTATAATACATACGTAGGTACGGTACTACCTACATAAATGCGGCGTTAGATGGTGAATGGAATCCGTTCAATGAGTTCTATTGCAAAATTATGAGGAAACCTGCCGTGTTTGTCAGTTGATAATTGAATGACAATGACCATGGTGATACCGCGAACGATTGAATAGAATAATGTCATTCAAAAGGGTATCGCTATAACAAACCTATCATGATGGTGTTTCTACCTATTAGGTTGGTCTTTTATAAGTCCTGATCTTGAGGCTAAACATAGACTACATTCCACCGAAAATTATTGAAGGATGCCTACCTACACAATGTATCACCCAAAACTGCAGGACCTACCTAGGTCCTGGAGTTTTGTGTAGGTAGGTACCTACTCTACTATTACTATACTACTGTACCTACCGCCTCTGAGGTCTAGTGGTTTGCCCGCCGGTGTCAAATCCAGAGGTCCCAGGGGGGTACAATATTGTGCTTGGTTTGGTTGGTGGTAGGACTTTGTTGAAGACAGCCATAACAACAATTCGAAATTGTTGTGTTCCGGTGCAAATAAAAAATAGTTACCTACCTACCATGCATTTACTTATAGGTAAATACTTAATGTACTTTAGTCGCCGAGATTTAAGGGTTTTTTTCAGCGATAGGTAATGTGTATAAACCTAGGTAGATAGGTATTGGCTAACTAACCTTGGCAGATCGGTAAGTATTGGCTAATTAACCTAGGTAGATAGGTACCTATGTTATTTTCAAAACACTGTTATGCTGGGTTGGGTCGTCACCCTCACAACTATACGACAATTATAATGTTCTACAACCCAATATTATTTGTTTACAGGTAAACTGGGAAGCAGGAAGTGCATCGAAGACATCACGTCTAAAAAGTAAGAAATCATGAACTTTACGGTATTTACTAGTTAGTGTGATCTATGCATGCGAACCCCTATAACAAGGAAGGCTTGATGACCTTGACCTAGATTTTGCAGTTAGGTTCATACATATTGATTGCGACTGTGAGCCATCAACCTATTGCAGTACATTGCTGGACATAGGTCTCCCCCAAGTTTTAACTAGAACTTACATCCCTATGTATCGGCTATTAATAAAAACTTGAACTAAGTATTAATATATCTACTACCGGACAATTACGGCCTAGTTATATTACTATTGTACCTATAAAAATAAA
This sequence comes from Venusia cambrica, assembly GCA_951394065.1. Classification (NCBI taxonomy): domain Eukaryota; kingdom Metazoa; phylum Arthropoda; class Insecta; order Lepidoptera; family Geometridae; genus Venusia; species Venusia cambrica. Next base: position 4,571,774 of record OX596036.1, read on the forward strand.
AATTATAATTCAACACCTCACGAAAAAAAAAATCTTATCTGGCAAAACAGAATAAATTGGGTATTTTGCAGTGTTACCAGATGGCTCCATTTATTTCTCCCCAAATCTCACCCAAAATCCCCCCAAATTATGGCAATTTTGAAAAAAAACCCCAACATTCAAATACCTAAAACATACTTTTTTTTCATATTACCTACCCAGATTTAACTGTGTTTATTACATACGGGTGCTATTTATATTTTTTTATAATAAATATAATATTTCGCCATTTAGTAAATAAGTACATATATTTATTAAATAAAATGAACAAATAAACTAACTAGGTATATACAAAGGAATCAGTCGGATTACCTAAGGACCGTTACAAACAGCCTATAGGGAATTCAACTGTTCCAGACCTGTACCAGACGGCAGCGTGCCCACGACACTGGCTGCATTGCCACGCTGAATAGCTATGCTAATCCTCTGGCCTAAATAAGAGCCAGCCCTTGGGTCACGTGTCAACTCGATCAAAATCCCCGCAAGATTTTTGAAAAACAACAATGTACACATTACAATTACTAATTGTGATGATGACCGATGACGAGGAGACTTCTTGATTATTTCGCTTGGCAAGTCTTGATGTCTCTGTGTCTTATGATGGTTGATTGAAATACCTATAAATCAACCAAAATTTTTCTCCCCGAATATACCCCCAAAGGATCAGTCCCCCCAAAATTCCCCCGAGTATTAAAAAAAACCCCAGATTTGGAGGGAATACCCCCCCCCCCCCCATCTGACAACACTGGTATTTTGGGCGCTAAAAGCTAGACGAAACCGATCCAACATACAATGGTCCACCCACAGAGCTATGCTGACTAATTTACATCTATGGTACTTTTATTGGGCGCGCGCAGCGCTGTCATGTCGATTCAAATGTCAAAATATTACGTCAACTCTTCGATGATGATGGCTAACCTATTTTTGTCGTGAGACTGAATGTAAAATAAATTTGTTACATACTGTTTTTACCGAAAACATAACTAAATCACAATGCTTTAAATTGTGACACATACACCCAGTACTCCTATCCGAAAACTGGTAACGTACTAAGCTAGTGCATACATTATTTCTGCAATATTTCATTCAGCTTCATAACGCTATACTATAACTACTTCCTTGATGCGGGAATATTTCAATTGTTTCAATTGAATAGGTCTCAGATGCGTTTTTGTTTTTCAGATACAGTAACAATGGCGTTAGTTCTACAGTATTTGAACGGCATGCAAGTGTATATGGATAAATATGGAGGTGAGTACCAACTCTGATCTCTTCAACACTTCCCAGTAAGTAAGTAGGTAATTGGTTTATGAAATTGTGACTTCCTGCTTCTCGATACCTACTTTGATATTTTAAATAATAAAAAATTACAAAAGCTGAAGCAGTACAATACAATGCACTTCATACAGTCTAGGTACATACCTAATAAATATAATAATTGATGCTCCTTTCTAAGCTACCTATTCATGAAACATCAGATTATCCATTAAACATGGTTAAACCTCTACCAGAACCATAAAATACGGGATATTTGTGTGTAATATTATCAACTGGAACAAGCAATACCTATAATAAATTAAGCAGTAAAAGAAATCTTTGTCACAAACACTTAAAGCAATGTTTTTTTTATTACATCTGTGTTGGACAATGTTGTTGATGCCCTTACATAAGAGGTGTAAAATTATTTAGTCACAGTAGGTATTTTGCTGAAGTCATTTTAATGGTGAACAAGTGTAATAAATATTGCTTATTATTTTCTAACAAAAACTTAAGCATGAAACATGATATGAGTAATAGGTACACACCCTTTGGGCAATATTAATAGATATTGGGTCATTCTCTAACATAATTAAATACATTATAACAAGCTAAAGTGAACTCAGTTCCAGTTTCCCTGGGGTGTATTTATAGATGGCCCACTAGACAGATGTCTACTGCGCTCTCTAGACTATAAATAGTGAATGTAAACAATAACTTTTGAAACACTTAATAACTCCTACCACCTTTATGTTGTTTGTCATTGAAATAAGCATGATACCTACCTTTATAAATATGTTACAGGACAGGACATTTATATTACACAGCTCCATCTAGCCCCAAACTAAGCATAGCTTGTAATATGGGAACTAGATGACAGATAGAATACTTTAATACTTTTTTTTTTGTAAATACATACTTAATAATACTAATGTTAGTGGCATTATCTAACTACTAAACATGAGCCCCTTATGATCTCAAAGAAGTTCGGACCTTCTGCTCTTTCCCCAAGAGGATTCATCTCTGAACAATACTCAGACCGTGGATCGTTGGATGTAATTTTATTTGAAACAAAATCCACAGCTCTTATAAAATAGTACACTAAAATTATTCACAAACAGTAAAATTTATTAATTAATGTTTGTGAATAATTAAAAATAAAATAATAAAAATATAAAATAATACATTTTTATATTTGTGAATAAGTGCAGCCAGTATCAAATGTCATGTATATAACCACAAATTACTAGAAATGAATAAGTTTTATATGAAGTTGACATATAAATAAAAAGATGTTTTCTCATTTCAGACCCCCGAACAAACCCATGGTTTCTGATGAGTTCACCGCTGCCCACATTATTAATATGCTTAAGTTATGTTTATCTAGTCAAGGTAAGACCTCAATAACATAAAATTATATTTTTTTATATTCATATCGACTGTGACTTAAACCATTATTTATGTTATTGCAGGTTGCAGGTCCAAAGTTTATGGAAAACAGAAAACCATTAGAAATTAAAAATTTATTAATAGTATACAATGCTTTACAAGTTGTGTTCAGCACATGGCTGTTCTACGAGGTAACTATCTCTTTATTAATTTATACTAATTATAATTATATTATTCTTATAGAAATTAGTAACAATTTTGATATATGTGAATGAGTTCAGCCAGTACCTAGGCTTTTTTTAAAAGTAATCTGCTTATACCTCTATGGGTACTTTCAAAACCAAACAAGCTTATATAATCTTGTTTGATTTTGAAAGCAACTTGGTCTATGAAGAACATACCATGAGTGTTTTACAGCACCCAATGAGTTAATAATCTAGTCGTGGAGATGGCTCTGTTCAACAGTGGACATTATGTTGATGTGGTGTGTATAGAAGCAAAGCTGCTATATATATTAATATTTAGAGCATAAATTAACTACAAGGGAAGCAATCGGGCTACTAAGGACTGTTACAAACTGTGTATTGGTAACTCAATTGATTGAAACCAGTAAAAGTAACCACAACTTTTCACCTCTGATCACTACTTGTGGATCTTATGAGGATTATCTACTAGGGGGTAGTCAGAGGCACGTCCAAATTTAAGTGCAGAATAGAACCTCGGTTGCAGTGCTAGCCAGTGACATGCCCTTCAGAGAAATTAAATTCAGTTGTAAGATAAAAATGCTTTTTTATATATAAATGTATTTGCAATTAAATGGACAAAAACCAGCAAACTCGTACTGGTTCATATTATTCACACATTCTTTTAGGCTATGACTACTTAATATTTTATACCTACCTCCATAAATTACTCAACATTAATTAAATACCTAGAACTATATGTATACCTTGATTGTAACATGTAACTAGTTTGGTAACTAACTGCTTTTATTTCAACAAAAACCACCAGTTTTATTGTGTTAATAAGAGACATTGTCTTTTTATGAACCAAGCTAGTGGGTTACAAGTGCAAAATAATAAATATTAAAAATAAATGTATTGCATGTCATTCTAAATTTTTCTGGTTTCACAGTAATTCGGTTTTCTTTAATGTGTAATTACAAGGTAACAATGATGTTAATTCGGAAATAATGGTCACATAATTTTGTTAATCACTTAGTTTTTTTTATTATATTTATATGTGGCATTGTTTGAAGGAGACAATTATGTTCAGCTGTGTGTATATTTTGGGCTGAGTAAAATACAATCATCTAGGACATTAATTTCTCAATTACACCCAGCGCCATCTAGCCCCAAACTAAGCAAAGCTTGTAATATGGGGACTAGATTGTGGGTAGAAAGGATGTTGCTTTTTTTTTGTTCATAATTTCCTAACCAAATCATTTAACAGATGATGATAATTTACTTTTAAATTAGAATCTACATTTTGCTTTAAGATCCGATAAAATCACCACTATCCCATAAAATAAAGTTGCAAATATATACAATAAATAAAGTTGTCAATTGCAAAATGGCATATCCAATTCAAAATAATTCAGCAAAAAATCTACTGTACCGGTATGGGCCTTCTAGTCGATAAAAGGTAACATACAAACAGAATTTATAATAGGTATGATGGATATGGATGTATATACATCCATACATATCCTAGTAATTACATAATAACTGTAACTTGGAAAGTTTCTTTTTTCTCAACAAAATAGCATATCAATGCAAGGCAGTGGTCTATATAAAATCGTTACGTAGCATTGATTGACTGACTGACGTCAACACCTGCCCTGACTGACCACAGGTCCTAGAGACTTGAAATATTCAGGGTAGTGGGTCTTTTGTAGTGCAGGGGTGCACTAAACGATGTTTGAAAAATCCCACAGGATAACGAGAACGATATCGCTTTAATTTGTCTGTAATATTTATATGTAATAAAATACTGCGGCAATATTGGCTTTTAGGTACCTACTATTGTAGCTATTCTAATTGGTTTGTAATTTCGTCACCAAAATAAACCATACAATTAATTTGTCACTAGTAATAGTACGTAGTTTCTAGTTAAGGATGTTATAATGGATGTGCTAGGGTAGATACGCAAAAGTGATTTTTGGTTTATACCAAATAGCTTCAGAAAAAAGGATTTTAAATAAGAATTACAGAAAACAACTAAATTCCATTGAACTAATCTAATATTAACAATTTCTATGATATTCAGTAGTTATTTTTTGATTTCTTTCTGAACTGACTCTACGAAAGATTTAGGAAGCCATAGGAAAAGGAATATAGTCATTGAATATCAAAGAATATTTGCCTAGTTCATATTTTTTTGGTTATTATAAAAATATTTGGTATCCGTGATCATGGCGCATGCAACTGCGTCGAAATAACGAAAAAATAACACCAATAAATCCTGTAAATCTAAGTTATAGTCAAAAAGTATTGCTGTTCGTGGAGTCTAGTTATTGTCGCAAAATACACTCACGAATCGATGTTCAAATAATATCACAACCAAAAATCATCTCGCGCGTATCTAAACCCGACAATTCACCTTGATATTGTGCATCACAACATTTAAGAACATTTTAATGTGCCACGCCCAGAGTCTGATGGGTGGGTGGCTGAACCATTACAGCTTTCGATGCCAGCCCGTAGACTACTCGGACAGTCCGATGGCCAAACGCGTAAGTCGGGGCTACGCCTCGGGACAAGGTGCCAGCGTAGTTGAACTAACCTACATCACGTGTAAAAAGCCATTACTTTCAGGACTATGTACATATCTCCAATGGTAAATCTGGTATTTAGATTAGAATTACTAACTGTATAATAAGTGACATATCATAACGCACATTTATTAACCCATCGGTATTACAAATAGGTCTAGGTCCCATGTCGCATGGCGGTCTATGCCTAGCGTTTATTTGACCGGCCCGGTGGCGGCGTATTGTTTCAGATCGGAGTCTCAGGCTGGTTCACAGGCAGGTATAACTTTCAATGTCAGCCGGTCGACCACTCCAAACATCCACAAACAATGAGGGTGAATTATTTTATGATTATATCCCGATGCCGTGTGATCCCGGGTTCTCTGCCCTGGTTTTCTCTTCACTCTTATCCTTCGGCGCCTGTTTTCAGCCGGATTTTCCAATCACTTTGTGTGTACAACTCCAATCGTTGTCCCTCAGTCCCTGTGTATAACCGATCACGATTGCTATGACATTGTATATGGCCACCCTCACGCCATACATCCGTCAGCTTTCCCATACTAATACGGCAGACCGCGACATCGTTATCTGAACTCTTATCTTATCAGTCTTACCTACAATATGATTCTAGGTTTCAGCAAACGAGTCGCAAGTTAATCATGAGCTGATTAATCCATAACTCCATTCCATTAATCATAACCGATATCATGAGTGATACTAATCAAGTATTCATTACTCATTAAGTATAAGTAGATAGATTTAGTTGGTCAAAATGTTTGGAGGATTATCCCTGATTCATCAGCAATACTCGTGTGATATCTTACTGATCAATAGCAATCAGTGATAATTAAATCGATTAAGCGTTTAACATATTTTTTTTTTTAATAAATGATGGGTGAGCTCTTAAACTTGGCTTACTATAGGCCATAGAAAGGATGTCTACGATGGCGCGAGGTTACCCATAAGCAACGTTTGGTGCCGGACTTTGTCAGGAAGGTCGCTAGCCAGTGTGTGATCAGCCGTAACCGCTAGCAAAAGCCAGCGATGCCTTGCCCAGGGTACATCACATCTACCATTGATTCAAATGTATCACTATTCATATAACACCTTGATTTTGTAAATAACATATTGTTGTGGTAGAGCGGTGTTTTCACTCACAGGTATCGTCTAAAAATGGGTAGCCACTTTCCTTTGTTTAATCTCAACAATTCTATCTCCCACGCAACACTCGGTTAGGGAGAAGTCCATCAGTGGATGTTGACAGACTGTTGGTGACGAGAGATCTAAATGCTGATGTCTCAGCAGCGGGAATATTATAAGGCTGTTAACGAAACATAGAATCTATGCCAAAATAGCATTGATAATGAATATAATAATAGTGGCGCTAAAAATATCCTTTACATAAATTCGGTACTCATAGTAGCGGGTGCCAATCGGTCCCGATTTCTAACCGGAAGCTCTCGGGTGTATAAATACTTTGTGTTTTTATAAATACTGTAGCGCAAGTTTACGGAGCCTTTCAATAACAAAGTAATTTTGTGAAGGACACCACTTTGGATATTTGAATCCGGGTTCTTATACAAAAATTACCTTCAGTACGAAAGGCTGCGTAATAGTTCTCGAGATACCTTCCACCGCCTCTGCGGTCTAGTGGGTCTAGTGGGTATCAGACCCAGAGGTCCCGGGTTAAACCTCCAGGGGGGTACGATATTGTTCTTGGTTTGGTTCTACCACCATCATATCTAAGTCTATCGCCATAACAATTCTCAATTGTTGTGTTCCGGTATTTAGAGGTCATAGCCTGAGGCTATGAGTTTCTGACAGCTAACTGAAACTATTTTCGTTTTCGTATAGGGCGCTTATTTCCATACATTTGGTTAGCGGAATAGTAAAGCAACTGTAGTTCCTTTCAAACTCTGGGTGAAGTGCGCTTCCACCTTCGGCCTTACTAAAACCAGGTGAGATGAAGGTCAAGCGCTTCCCCGTCGGGCTATAAAAAAACCTTTTCTGATCCCTTGACCGCGGAAATAAAAACATAATAACACGTACACCCATTCAAGTATATACCTGGCCTATACCTACTGTTATTATATGTGTAATTATTTTTGCGCAGTACTGCTAATTTACTATGACTAGGGGTTTATTGAACCGGCTTGTTTCCTCGCGTTGTACGCTTTATTTTGTACAAGCTCTTGCCCGCAGCTTCGCTTGCGGGGTGCTTGGTGGCCCATATTCTACCGACGGCATAAGTACACTATATCCATGATAAATTGTATGAAGATCCGTTTAGTCATGAAAGGTAACAAATAAGCTAAGAGTTTTTGAATATATACCTAATGTTGGTATGGATGGATAGCTGTGACCACAGACTGTTGATGTTATCAGCCTTAGTTCCTTTTGCTTGGACATCGGTTTACTAGATAATTATTAGGTTACCATCCACTACGCAGACCCAATGTTTCAATCCAATTATTGTCCATTTATAATGTATACTTATTTTACCGCGTATGTGGAACTTGTTTTGAGTTATATTAAACATTACATATATTGTTCTACAACTCAACAATCATGGTTCAATAGGTTAATTACGGGCAATTACATTTTATTGCTCCAATTTAAGTTATCGAGAACAAATTCAATATTCCACACGATTAAATGCAAATTCTGACATTTACTTTATACATTCCAGATGGTTAACGTCTGCTGGTGGTACTACTTCTCAAAGTTTACAGAGTTCTTTGACACTGTGAGTACCTAGTGCCTATACTTACCTACTTTTAATTTAAAGGTGTTGAAATTGTGTGTTTAAAATATGTACCATAAGGCTTAATAACAGACTACGTTTTTTCCCCGCGATTGACTTGACATAGGTACATCATTGCAGTGTAAATGATTTCATTCACACTGCTGGCATATCCGTAGATATTGATGTACATTCATAATATCTGCATCATTATATAAAATACAATACTTTTTAAACGGATAAAGTTTTCTGGGATGTTCTAGCTAAGTTTTAATTGGATTCGGTCAGTCCTGATAACGTAACAGATACTTAGATGTACACTTTATATTGAGAATTGATAATATGAGTTTGCTTCAGGTTTACCATAAACAAAAAAGTACTGCATATTATGTACAATGGTTTACATTTTCGCCCTCCCAATGCATTTTTTGGGAAAAGTTGTGGCTTGGACGTTTGTGGGTCGAAAATGATACAATGAATGTAGTCAAGTCTGTCGTAAAATCTAAAATTTTTGACATTAGCAGCCGAAACTTCCACAGAATATTTCAGAAATAGTTTGTGAATAGCGTTGAAATCTATCGAATTCTTTATCGAATCCGAGAAAAAGTCATGTTTCCGATCCGAAAACTTCCCGTGTGTTTGAGAATCGCTACACAGATGAGATGCCGGGTTCGATCCCCAGGGGATTACAACATTGTGCTTGGTTTGGTTGGACTTTATTTAAGTCCGCCCGTCTAGCTATCACCGTCTTACCTGATTCTGTCGCCTTAACAACAATTCTAAAAATTGTTGTGTTCTAGCATTTAGAGGTAAGATAGCCTACTCAGTTGAGGATTCCGGGTGAAGTGCGCCTCCACCTTCGGCTTTATCACAGTTACCAGGTGAGATGAAGGTCAAGCGCTTCCCCGTCGAACGGAAACATAAAATAAAAAAAGATGCCTAGTTTCCCCATCGAGAGCATAAACAAGTAATTCCGGTTCCAGTTCTTCTTCATTCTGCGAAAGAAGTTCGACCACGTATCAACTCTGCACGTGATCCACCACGGGGTCATGCCCATGTCGGTCTGGTTCGGCGTGAAGTTCACCCCGGGGGGGCATTCTACCTTCTTCGGGCTGCTCAACACATTAGTACACATAGTTATGTACACCTACTACATGCTGGCGGCTTGCGGCCCGCATATGAGGAGGTATCTGTGGTGGAAGAAATACCTTACCGGCCTGCAGATGGTGAGTCAAAGTTATAATACACTATATAGTTTTCTAAATCAATATTCTAAGTCGTTATCACTCTTGTCATGTAGTTTTCATTCAGGATCTACAGATGAGTAACACACTTTAACCCTAAACAAGCAAATATGGGAACTAGATTACGGATATAATGCTTAAATACTTTTTTATTGTAAATACATACTTATCATACAATACAACACCCACACAGAACAAACATCAATATTCATAACACAAATGTTTGTCCCGGGTGGGATCGTACCGACAACCTACAGTGCAGAATGCATGCAAATACCAACTGAGGCTTGTTAAATGGTAAAGATAAAAACACTAAGCTAATAAAACTAACTCTATGACTTGCCCTTAATAATCTAAACACCAAGTATAACATTAATTAAAACATGCCAACAACTCGATGGACCGAGTGACTATGTATGTACAAGTTCATAGGAAACGGAATGCAAGTTGAATCTCGTAAAGTGGGTTATGCAGATTCGTGGTCACAGACCGACCTTGGAAGGTTAGATAGGTGGGTAACTTGTTTAGATAACTTTGCATTGATCAAGTGTACATTATTATCTCTATAGAGTAGACAGAAGGGCACAATTACTTACAAAGGCGCTCGACTTTACAATAACCTTATTGATTATTTTTATTTGAGGGTACACCTCAGCGCTTAAAATGTAAACTCGCTTAACATATTTTAAACTAAACTCGCCCAACACATTATTGATAAAATCTATTGGTAACAATATTATTATTATTATGTTTTATACAAATAGGAGACAAGACAAGCAAGTAGTCCACCTGATGTTAAGTCCATCTCTTACCTATAACAATGCCTGTAGGTTCAATTATAGGTCACATCCACAAAGAACATAGCCTACGCGGCACTGCATTGCGCCCGTCAACATGAGGCATAAAAGTGTTAAGCCTCGCGTGCCCGTAATTTCCGTAATTCTCGCGTACTAGGTACCATACACTGTTAATTTACTATACCTACCTACGGATAACTAGCTTCTAATCATACCTACTTACTTTAAGAACGACATAACTTAAATATAACGATATTAATTCTCATGTAAGTGACTTTGTTAGTGTTTATGAGAATAAATGAATGTATATAAACCTAAATAGGATTATTTACATACACGTTATGTGTGACAGCGGCATTTAAATATACGGGACGTACGTACGAATCAGCCCTAACTATAACGAGGTCGCTGTCCTGCTGAGTAGTCACACTTTTCCACTCATGGAAACATATAATTGTACAAGTCAACTTATAAGTAGACCTTCTCAAAGACCTTCAGGAAAATACCCAGCAGAGTTTTTTGTTCTATAATTTAGTTCGATCTCCCGACTGCCTTTCAAGCTTATATAAATGAAATATTAAAATAAATAAATATTACAGGACATTAATTTTACACAGCGCCACCTAGCCCCAAACTAAGCATAGCTCGTTATATGGGAACTATAATACGGATAGAATACTCAAATACTTTTTGTAAATACATACGTGCTATATGATACAACACCCATACACGGAACAAATATTTTTATTCATCACTCAAATGTTTGTCCTGGGTGGGTATCGAACCCACAACCTACAGCGCAGAAGGCAGAATTACTACCAACTGAGCTTTAAGGCTTGTATATTATACAATACTGGACAGTCACGGTGGCTGGCTGAGGATTGAAAGTTGGTCTACTATCTTAAATCTATCAATATTTTTTTTATTGTACGACATGAACCCGGCTTTCATCTCACCTGGTTATTATCCTATTCTATGCAATTATATGAATAATGTAGACATAAGTCTATGTCCTTTATTTTATTTTATGAAGAATGTAGACTCAATCTATGTCCTTTATTTTATTACATGAAGAATGTAGACATAAATGTGTTTTATTTTATTGCAATAGTGTGCAGTAAACTTCAGATGAAAATTCATAATCAACCAATAAAATAACCACGCAATACGTATATGGTATATGAGTGTTCTATTGTATGATAAGTATGTATTTACAAAAAAAAAAAGTATTTATGTATTCTATCCGTAATCTAGTTCCCATAATACAAGCTATGCTTAGTTTGGGGCTAGATGGCGCTGTGTGAAATTAATGTCCTGTTGTATTTATTTATTTATTTAATAACTTTCCTACACCAAGGCTACAGCAATGAATTTGAATATAGCTGTTGTAAGAATAATTCATTTAATATTCATATGCCTTTATTATACTTCATAATTGTAACACATACAAGGTGATGTTTGTGAACCAAATTATAAATACAGACGCTCTATGAGCGTATTTAATTCAAGATGACTTATTTATCTTTTTAGATTATATATACTTCACTTTCAAAACATGCCTGTAGAGCCTTATTCATTTTATACACAGGTTTTTCTCAACTATTCTTCGATGAAGGCACGAACTTTGTTTCGGTTCTCCCAGGGAACCATGAAGCCAAAATTGGTGCCATAAACTGTAGAATGCGTTGGTAAAACAGGTGTTAAAAATAAATAATTTAAACTTTGTAGTTTTTCATGTATTTTCAGCTGGTTAAATAGTCATATATCTTCCTTCGTCGCCACAAGTATTTGCTGTTTTCTGTACCGTATAGTATTTATTGTATTATCATCCGTATATATATTTTATTTGTGTATCATATAGTATTTAGGCACATTGTGTATATGTAGGTATTCATAACTTTGTAGCATAGCTTTACATAATGTATAGTAAATTTAGCTAGACCCCTATTAAATTACGTGCACCACCAACCTCCTGTTTAGCCATAAAAAAACCATAAAAACAAATTAATAGGACTTGGTTCAAATTAATTAACATATATAAAGCTTTTTGTTATAAAACTGTATCTTTGACCAACGCTCTCAAATCCGAGCTTAAAGTGTCAACAAGCTATGAAACGCAACATCTTGGGTGTCAAACGTACAGATAGAATCCGTAACTTTGGAACTGCGTTCCAAAACGCGAATCCTGGATGTAGCGCCGAAAGCTGCCAGGAGGCGTTGCGGCAGACCTAAGCGCAGATGGCGTGATGAGCTACACGTTTTTCTGGAAGACTGGAGGGAGGGGGGGAGGCCTTTGCCCAGCAGTGGGACACTGATGGCCTAATATAAAATTAACAAAACTGTATTGTATTTTCCAGGCTCAGTTCGTGGGTATAATGGTCCACGCTTTCCAACTTCTGTTCATCGAGTGCGACTACCCTCGAGCTTTCGTCTGGTGGATCGGGATGCACGCTGTCATGTTCTTCTTCCTATTCAAAGACTTCTACAACCAGTCTTACAGCAGCAGACCTAGGCAAAAGGTATGTATGCTTAAGTTTACTAGAAATCCCACCGACTGCGCCACACAAAAAAAACGCGTAATTTCAACCTTGTTTGATTCCTGAAATTACCTACGAAATAAAGCGTACATTCATTTTTATGCAATGTTTTGAACACAGAAAACGGCTTACTTTGCCTGCAATTTACTATAACCATTTCTTACATTTATACATATCGCTATCATAGACCGACGTGTAAGTACTTTTAATAAACGTATGTAAGTATGTACCGTCGTCATTCCAGCTTTTTAAGCCTTTGAATGGGAGTTTCAGTTTAAACTTTGTTCGCAGGTCCGCGCGAAATCTCCCCAGCCAGAGACCACAGACATAAAAGACATTTACAAGAACGGTGCGCCAAAGAACGGGTTCACGAACGGACACGCCAACGGCGCGACGCCGCGCGCGCGCACCGTGCTAGCCGGGAACTGACCCCGTGGCGGCATCTATTGTATCTGTGATTAGCCTCAAGTCACGGGACCATAGGCCAGTCGGCTCCATACCTATTCTCATCTGAAAAGTGTACATTGCTATATCGTATTTTTTTTCAAATTCAAATTCAATCATATTCAGCCAATATTTTTTAGGATCACTTTGAAACATCAAATCTACCCCCTGTTGGAATCGCGACCAGCACACAAGGAGAAAGGCAGTCTAGTCTGACTAGGTTCTTAATGAACGTGACCAAAAAAGAGAGGCATTTAATGGGAAGACTTTAACCGTTTTTACTTTCGAGACTTGCACAGTCAAGTTTTGAAATTTAAACCCTACCCAGCTGGGTTATTTTTTGCTGTTTACGGAAGCAAGACACTAGCGGCCCTAATCATGTTTACTAAGATCCTTGTTGGACGTACTTTGGTTGTGTGTCAAGCTTCAATTTTAGTAAATCATTGAGTGCTGGTAAACACCGTGTAAACGTCCGCACTCAACGAGCTAGCGTTGTTTCAAAGCTACCTCCGGTCGAAACATTCTGAAAAATAACTAAGTGTAATAACAAATTTATTAATTACAAAAAAAAGTTGTGTGATGTGTGAGTCATAATTATCACTTAACTTTGATGTGTTTTTCATTACAAAAATTACCATTTATACAGAAATAATCATATTTCAAAAGAAATATACGATAACTATGTCAAAACAGTTTCGTTTTTAATATGCTTAAAAAAATATGTACACTTTTCCCTTGGTATTGATACGCGTATGGAGTGACAGCCCTAACACGTGACTATGTGGCCGGTGTTGGGTCTGCGGTAACCCTAGAGATGTAGAAATGTGATTTACCTAGTGTACAAACGGTTAGGTATCGACTATGGTGTAAATTTTACTTTAATATTAACCTGAAGCTATGAGATCGCATAGCGTTTATTGTTTTAGCTGTTGCTTTTAGCATTAAGAAACCTCTGTATAACTGTTCGGGTATTGAAGAGCTTGTAAATTCACAAGTTGTACAGGGTGTCCCGTAATAAAGTTTCGCTGACGAGTCATTTTGATTTTCAACTTTTTTTATTTCGATATTTTTCATTGGAAAGTTGATGGAACAAAATATCCCATACAAATTAGAAAAATAAAGGCAATTATGTTAACTTATATATTGTTTCTATAAGGTTAGTAATATTTAGAAGATATATCTACAAAATATTGGTTGATATGATGATCAACAGATGCTTTGGTGATCCTATGTTTATTTTTGTATGAAAAATATCGAATTTAAAATATTAAACAAATGCTTACATGGGTACGGTAGAGTCCTCTTTGGATTATTATACAAATTATGGGACAACCTGTATGTATATTTTCACTGTAGTTTGAAAACATAAAATCTGCCGCCGCAGGATATATAGTATATTTTTGTGCCTTGCCTTAAATATGGACATAACGCTACTATTATATAATTTTTAGATTGACAGATGTGTATTGTAACTTTTAGAATAACATTTTACAAGCTCAATAACGAACGGCATTTTGATAGATACTGATTACGAAAGTTTCCAATGCGGAGTCGGGAAACGCAACAAATGATCCAAACGCTGATTACATTACGTATAAGGTATTTGTAAGCAAAAAAATATATATGCAATATGCATTCCATCAAATTAATAAATGACAATGTATTTCATTAGTTATACTAGCTGCTGTTTTGGGAGGTTTGCCAAGAAAATACCAAACTGTTACTCAAGGTTTGGTCATATAGCTATCTCGGCGATAAGCCCTGTAGTGTGTAAATGCTTGACCATGTCTTAAGACTGAATGAATCCTAAGCATTCATCTACCCTATGGATATATATAGCAAGTTCCTTGGCAAAATGTAACAGCAATTTGATGGATGGTAAGATAGTATATGGTGGATTTATAACTACAGTCATTTTAATGATTTCTCGGCAACTAATAAATATCAAATATTCTTTGCAATTGTATTTTAAGTTGATATTTTGTATATTGAAAGCCACGCTATGCGAATTGTTTCTCGGGCAACTTTTCATAGCAATCGAGTTATAGCTAAGCTTAGACAATTTTATAAACGACCGCTTTATTCTTTATATACTGAATGGGGAGTCTTTACAGCCCAAGACAAATAAAAATAAATGTTATATAACTGAAATATATACAAAATTCTGAATCAATTTTAGTGAAATCTTTTTTAATGTTTTATTTCTATCTAAAACTCCGAATTAGGCAGGGCCGACAAGACATTTTCATTTTTTGTCGACTCGTGCGACAAGTAACAATAATTCATGTAAGTATAGTTAATTTAAAAAAACCGCTGTGTGATTTTAATTCAAGAATCACATCTCTAAATATAAGCGAGATTCGAAATCTCGTGCACAAAAGCCTCCGAGTGACCTCAAATGTGTACCGAGTACACAACTACCTATAATGTGCAATCACTTGTATGTATATTTTGTACTTCATCAATCGTTCTTAGGCTAAGAGTATTTTACACAATGGTTGTGTTGGTTATTTATTTTGTTTAATTTATCATGTATTTATAACAAACGGGTTTTGTAGCAATAGCGTTCGAAGATCTTCCGTTCGTTTTAGTCTTCCGTTTACGTTGTACTTACTAAATTAAAAGGTGCTTGTTGAAACCAAACAGAAGTCTGCCCGAATGCACTCAAAAGCTGATGCTCGCCATTTTGTAAAATATACACTGTTAATCAATTGTGGAAATCAATTAATGTATGTACCTATTGTAATTTTTTATACAAAATATGCAATTAAATAAATAAGTACCATAAGAATTCACGTCTTTTTATTTATATTTCCTTAAAATTAATCACTATTTAGGCAATAAAAAATTCAAGGCCTGGTCAAATAGGATGTGTGTTAGAACAAAAAAAAAACGAATTGACTAATTGTTACCGTGGAGTGATTAGTAAGTAGGTATTCTTTATTATGATCGCTTCTCCGTCGATATATAGAAAATAAATATATGAACTATTTATTTTATTTCTAGTGCCGCGTTTGGTATGATAACAATGAGTTCTGAATTGTCTCTGCGCAGTCTGTCACTGTCACCGTCACACACAACAAATTAAAACGAGAAATAGTACAGAACACTCACTCTGGCCGAATGGGCGGTACTTGAGCATTTGCTCTATGGAATGATATACACCTCACGCGCGCCATAGGTACCTATTATTTTATATTATAGTCAGTCTGCGCTCCCGGGGCGGCGCCTTCTATTTCAAGTCCACAACTTTACTGCTAGCTACCGGCATTAGATAATAGTGTTACTTAGGTACCTACTCTTAGTCTTGAAGAGATTCGCTTTTAAACTTGAGTTCTTTATCGTCAACAGTCTTGTATTATTTTACATAAATAGACTCACATCATAGCCTTGTTCCCGAGGGGTAAGCAGAGACAACGGACTGGCTTTTTGAACTCTAGATGCCGGAACACAACAATTTTAGAATTGTTATTATGGCGACAGAATTAGGTAAGTTGGTGGTAGCTAGCCAGGCGGACTTAAACAAAGTCTACCACCAACCAAGTCAAGCACAATATTGTACTCCCTCTGAGGATCGAACCCGGGACCTATTAATCTGAAATAGGTGGGTTGAACCACCAGACCAGAAAGGCGGTTAAAATAAAATGATAATAAATACCTAAGTACTTATAATACTAAGACATACATAGACATAATATTATTACATAAATGGTTAGATTAATTTTGTAAATTTGGTTTTTCTAAAATGGAAAACTTTAGATTTGAAGAAGGCTAAAGGAGCAGTGAGAATATCCATAGCAATGTGCGTTTAACGAATTGCTCTGTGACATTGTATACACCCCATCATGTAGGTATACTAAATTAATGACTTTTCGTGATCGTGACTGGATGTAATGTACAAAAAATAAACAATTTCATGTAATAATTGTACGTATTTGGAACCGGTTTCGAAGATTAAATACCTAGGAGATCTAATAGATCAATATTCAAATTGGATATCCGAAGTCGAGTCTTTTTCCTCTCGCAGACGTAGGTAAACTAACCTGCGCAATGTACCCACCCACTACACCCTGGGACAATCTGTATTACGTTATTGTATCTCTTTCTGGGGCGGAGCGCACAAGACCCATGTGATAGAAGTAGAACGTAAACAACGATATTAATTAAAAGTTATGTTACGGAAACCTTCTATCGCAGCATTTTTATCACTCTTAAATATTACCGCCTCTGTGGTCTAGTGGTTCAACCCACCGATTCCAGATCCAGTGGTCCAGGGTTCGAATCCCAGGGGGAGTACAATATTGTGCTTGATTTGGTTGGTGGTAGGACTTTTAGTCCGCCTGGCTACCATCATCTTACCTAAGTCTGTCGCCATAACAACAATTCTAAAATTGTTGTTTTCCTGCATTCAGAGGTAAGATAGCCAGTTCCTCAGTTTGTTGAGGATTCCGGGTGAAGTGCGCCTCGACCTTCGGCCTTATCATAACTTGTAACCAGGTGAGATGAAGGTCAAGCGCTTCCCCGTCGTACATTTATATATATATTACCCACATACCCACATTCCCAAACATAACAATAAAAATCAAAGTTAAAACATAATTATATATTATCTTAAAATTTACTACGATTAAGCTGTTTGTAAGTTTAATTCATGTAGTCTAGTTATGTATATCCCTAATAGTTACTAACCTATAGTAAACATTACTATTACATTTACACGTTATGTTCATATTTTGCATCTCTTCTGCCCGGCGGAGGTTTTTGGCATTGGTACGCCATCACACATGATTTCCTAGTTAGGGTATCAACAACATTCCATGACAGATTAATTTAATAATCAGGAACATAACTCCTATAATCCATTGTATTTTACAGTGTCATTATAACCATGACACTATAAAGAGTTACCAAAAATAAAATACCCTATATATTTTCTACAATATTCCCAAATTCCGTATAGTTTGAGTGTCGTTGCTTCTAAACGCACAACGTGAGATATTCACAGATGATACAAAACCATTTTGCAAAATATGAAGTGTACCCATGTTACAGGCGACTGTACCTATAAATCAACGTATATATAAAAAATATACGGATCGGCGTATTTTAAACATGCTTCGTTCACTGTAATACGGATCGCGCTGTCTGGTTTCACATCTACGTGGCGGACTTGGCACATCGGAACCCCAGATTCCCCGCAGAGCTGTCTTCGGTGTTGTGCGCGCGAGCGCTGCATCGGTAGCGGTAACAGTACGACCGATGGCACAGGTACGAACCACCTTTCTTCACCTTTTCTTCAGGCTGTAACAAAGAATATCGAAGTTTTTCAACTGGATGAAGGGGCTCTATAAGACGTTTGTGGGAAGCTCTCCGCTTGCTATGGTGACTGTCAAAAAAATATTAAAGTTCTGAAAAGTCGATAGAGGGTACTCATGACGTGTGGGATAATAGTACGAACCTCCTTTATCCGCTTTCCCTTCTGGCTATGCTTTTCAGGCCATATATACATCGTTATTATTCTTGACCAATATAATTATTCTTTATATCAGAACAGTTTTTTTTCCATGTGGGAAGGCTATGTTCAGTATTACATACTCAAAACACAATATCATACCATAATATGGGAACAAGATGGGTGAAAATTATGCCCTATATAGTCGATCCTCAGATGTAGGTATCTATGTATCAAAATAAGAAAGCAAAGGAATTCGCACCATCCGCCCGAATGTGTCTTACCTAAAACTCCACCAAAACGCACCGGAGCAGCAGTTTTCATTTAAGTTACTTCTAGTTACTCGTTGTCTGTCAAGGTCGTAAAGAACAGTAGTTTACTTTTTAGCCCTAACTCATAAATAAGAGTTGCTATTTATTTGAAAAGCTGTCATTATATAAGTCGCTATCTTTTACCAGCATATTTTTTAGCAATGCATAGTGCGATATCCTTTGTTTTTTTTAATTGACAAGTACCTACTTGTGTTAAGTACTTAAACTAAGCTTAATCTTTCACTTACTCACTATAAATCAGTGATTAAATCAATATTGTACAGAGCCGCAAGCCTGGGCGTACGATGATGGTCATACGTTTATACATTTGTACCTCTATACAAGATCACTGAAGGTAGCATATCATTTCTGTTTAATTTTCCTCCAATAAACTAGTCAGATTTATGTTGTAATAAGCGATCAAACCACTTTATGTGACCATTTATTGTAAGTATGAGGTTAGTCTAATCTACATAGGCTTGTACGACACTAGTAAAGGCCCGGGAATTCGGTAGCGACCGTGGTACAACCGCTACGTTGAACTAGTTGTACCACTGGGACGTAGGTAAGTCCACCTATGGCTCAACTGTCCGATTTTTTATTGGTTAAGTAGCTTTTGTAGGGAATTCGTTCTCATTATCCTAAATTAAATCCTTTCGTCAATCGTATTATGAAATGACATACCTCGAGTCTGTATACAAAGAGAACCGTCGCGGCCAATAATTACGTTTTAAAAACTAAAAAGAAAACCGACTTCAATGATGAATATGATACAATTTCGTTTACCTGGATAACGTACTTTTTCCGTTCTTTAACGTTCTTTTTTATTATTTTGATGAAAAATAGACTGACAGACAGACAGACGCGTGATCGTATATGGGGTCCGTGTTTTCTTTACTTTTGAGGATATTTGAATATTTCCCTCGATTTTTCCAGGATACCATCATCACATCCTGACCTGATGACGATGGAACCACCTGGGAAGTATACCGACCCTAAAAATACCCAAATCACTTCAAGTGTGCATATAATATTTGAAGAGTTCCCTCGATTTCTCCAGGATTCCATCATCAGATCCTGACCTGACGACAATGGGACCACCTGTGAAGTATACCCATTAAAAAAAATCTTTTGGCCTTTTTTAAAAGTCGATTAAAAAGGGAATTAAAATGATTGCCATACAATTGTAGGGCCCTTCTATGACAGGAGCATAGTGTTTTCTTTCTAAAGTCGTGTTTTGAACAGACGAGAACTTAGAAGTTTTCTGCGCTGTGCTGTTTGTTTTGTTTTGAGTTGATTCAACTTACATAACGTTGATTTAGCTTAGGTACACTCAAATAATCATTTAATTTTATGATAACAATTTTGCATGCCTCGACCAAGTAGAACATATTGTCATCCTTATCAAATAAGACTTTTTTTATTATTATTATTATTATTGTACGACGGGTAAGCACTTGGCCTTCATCTCACCTAGTTACAAGTTGCAATAAGGCCGAAGGTGGAGGCGCACTTCACCCCGAATCCTCAACAAACTGAGGAACTTCTTTATGCCGGAACACAACAATATTAGAATTGTTATTATGGCGACAGAATTAGGTAAGATGGTGGTAACAAGCCAGGCGGACTTAAACAAAGTCCTACCAGCAACTAAACCAAGCACAATATATTGTACTCCCCATGGGGATCGAACCCGGAACCTCTGGATCTGAAATCGGTGGGTTGAACCATTAGACCACAGAGGCGGTTAAAGACCGCTCGAACCTACAATATTTAATTCATATTTATCCGAAAAAAAAATCCGTCTCGAAATATTCTCTCACAGTTCTCTCTTTTAAATTCTTACAAATTATATAGTATAGTCTATTCATCAAATTATTGTGTTATTTATTAATAAACAAGGACTTAAGTTCAGAGCTCCATCCCCAAATCTTCATGCAAATAAACAATTTCAATTTAAATTTCTTGACCCACTTATTTTAAATGCGAATGTTTGTTTGAATGCTAGAATATTTGTTCCGCCTTTTCAGTAAAACTACTGGACGAATTGAGCTGAAATTTTGAACAGATATTTTTCTGTAACAGAAAAAAAATGGCTTATTTTTACCCGACTGCCTCAGAAAGAGGACAGTGTTTTATTAGACAGCTTGAAAATGAGATGTGTCGTTTTGTTACTCTAAGTTGTGTGATTATATCATTGACTACATTATTATTAATAATGTAGTCAATGGGGTGCGAATAAAATATATAAAGCATAAAATAAAATGTTTTATTATTAAAATATGGGTATTAATTAAAAGGTAATAGCCGAGTCTATAAATATATATAGATTATAATATTTTTAAGGCCAAGTTCTGAAATTCGAAGGATGTAAAAAAACCATGAAATTTGCAGTTGGGTTTTGGTTTTTCAACTTTCTACTTGTTATCTGGATTCAGAAGCTAGTTTTATTTGTATCTATAAATAACATTTATATTAATCACCTTTTTCAACTGGATATATTATCATTTGTCTAGAATAATATCTGTGCCTTTCAGTTCAATCGGTTCAGTCATTTGGCGTGAAGGAACGCAATACATCCAGACAAACTCTTACATTTATAACACTAATAGGATTTAGATTATTTAGATAAAGATATCTAGCAGTCTCGTTATGTGGCACTACTAGCTATATTTTGTTGGCGAGTTGAGCGAGTTATGAATTAAGGAGTGTCAATACTGTGTATGCCCTATCTTTCATCTCCACTCAATTTGCATGACATTGACAAATGCAACATGATTCACAAATCCATTGCTTTATCCGATGCTCCAGATTTCAATATATTTAAGTATACCATGGATTAAGTAGAAACAACCATTCACAATTCAACCTTGGTGGCTAAGTAGAATCATGGACGAAGGAAATACAATAGACTGACAATCTTCCTACTATCGAGCGTGGCACGATAAATAAATACTTTCTATGACGTGAGATGTCGCTACGTGTTCCCAAACGAAGTAATAATAATTGAATCATATTTTTTCTAAACCTCAATCTAGCCCACTCCTTTCTTCGTACGAAAATATACAGAAAGATGGCGCTTTTTCTGACTAGCACAAATGTTATTTCTTTGCTGCGAGGTTGCCAGCATGTGCAAAAACCTACGCACGGCAGCGGCGGTGGCGTTGCCGCTCTTAAGACTCGAATTGTCTCGTCGTCGTCTTCGTCGCGTGCAACTGCAAAGTGCAAAATAAATGGGTACCGTAAAACTGCACACAGGCGGTCAACCCTCCCGCCCCGCCGCCGCCGCCACCACCACCACCGCCGATCTACATACGATGTTTTGTGTCCTGTACTGTATATTTAGATTAGATAGTAAATTGTAGATTTTCTTCAAAATAAGGTTTATTGAGAAAACAAAGCCTGGTTGCCTTCCTTGTCACCATTATGTAGGTAAGTACTTAACCTATACCCCTATACATAATGGTGAAGTAAAAAAGGGTTAGTTAGGTAGGTACCTACCCTACCTATACATAGTGCATAGTGATGCCCAGAGTTGATACCTACCGCATCACATGCGCAGCGAAAACTATTGGTGATGGAACAAAGTGAGGTCTACAATGAAGCGAGCCTTCCGACAAAAATACTTCAGCTGTGGGCTTATAGGGCCCAAAACGATCGCAGGGGGTGTCACTGTGAAGTTTAGGTTAGATAGCGGCAGTAGGTTGCAACTCGGCTCTCGTCTCTGGTCACACGCTAACCGCGTCGCTACCTACCATGCGTACCTAATTTTTGAGATTTTTGGATCAATCAATTATTATGACTTCGAAACATAAATAATTCGTTTAGGTACATGATACTGTGACGCACCTACTCAATTCTCTACCTACCCAGTAATAGTTGCGTATGTTTGTAGTTATCTAGACAGCGATAAAATTCTATAATTGGTGAGAAGCTATAAGTAGGTACAGACATACATGTATTGTCAATAAAAAATCTGTACTTAGTAGGTACCTATGTATGTTAAAGTGTTTTCACGACACTTACTTATTAAAGGTAGGAATTGATGTTATATACATAGTTAACATTATTGATTTATTTTAACATAAATTTTACCTATATTAATATCGGCAAATGCTCTGACCGCGAAACCGTTTCCAAGTCAGCAGAGACAAACGGATTATGAACGCTAAAGCCACACAATAAGATTCAATTTCGCGTGCAAGTCTTAACAGTAAGTACATTTTTGTACCGAAACATGGCTTTTTAACCTCCTTTAAAAAAAAGGAGGAGGTTCTCAAATCGTCGGAACGTTTTTTTTTTAATGTTTGTTCCCTGATTACTCAAAGACGGCCGGACCGATTTAGATATTTTTTTTAAAGGGTCTTCCCATTGTCATGGGTGTTCCCATTGTCATCAAGTCAGGATCTGATGATGGAACCCTGGAGAAATTGAAGGAACTCTTCAAATATTATATGCACACTTGAAGTGATTTGGGTATTTTTAGGGTCGGTATACTTCCTAGGTGATCCCATTGTCATCAGGTCAGGATCTGATGATCAGATCCTAGATAAATCGAGGGAACTCTTCAAATATTGTAGGCACACTTAAAGCGATAAGGGTATTTTAGGCTGTATTACCTCAAAAATAAAGAAAAGACCCCTGTCAGGGGGACTTTTTCTTTATCGGTCAGGATCTGATGATGGGATCCTGAAAAAATGGAGGGAACTCTTCAAATATTATAGGCACACTTGAAGCGATTTGGGTGTATATCTCAAAAGTAAGGAGAAAACGGACCCCATATAGGGTCACGCGTCTGTCAGTCTGCCCGTCCATCTGTCATCAAAATAATTGGAAAAAATACGCCATCCAGGTTAACGAAATTGAATCATATTCTTCATCAAAGTCGGTTTTCTTTCTTTTTAGTTTTTAAAACGTAATTAGGTTAGAGAGTGATCCTTCTGTACGCCAGTACTATTTATTATTCTGTGACGAAAGATATGAACTATATATATATATGAAATCGTTCTCATAAATAAATTTATTTTTTGATTCAATCAATTGTTGTTTTTCTTTTTCTATAGGCATCATCATTATTCTCCTGTCCGTATCCTACTCTAGATGGGGTTGGCACAACATATTCTCCTCTTCCAGTCACTCCTATCAGCAGTCAACTCTGTATTCTCTAGTCTTTCTCTGTATTTCAATATTCAATTTTCTGGTAGGTACATATTTTAACGATTTAACCTGCTTACTTTGATGACATAAACTAGAAAAGTAAATACCGGAGTTTTCAACATTCCTATAGTCTGCAGGTACCTGTCTGAAATAAAAATAATACTTGCTTTGATGATAAGCGCCATCTAGTTAAACAACGATGCGTTACATCGCATTTTACGTACGTTTATTTAGAGTTTAGTTACACGCCATCTATTAGCAGGCTCGTAAAATGTGGTGTAATACCGCTGTGAAACAAAATTGATAAAACTACACTGTGAACAATTTTTACTATTCTAAAAAAAAATAGATATCAATCGAAGAATTTTACCATACAAATAATTGAAAATATATTCGTTTTAGATGTTGATTAGAATGCTCCCAGGCTACGAGACAGCGCCATCTAGAAATAATACCGGATTTTGATCATTTTTTGATCTACAAAATGTTCTATGGGATTAGCTGTCTATTGTATTTCCTTCGTCCATGGTAGAATCTAAGCTCAGCACAAACAGAAAATACAGCAAGAGAGGTTTTAATAGCTTAACTTACGCATAGCCTGAACGTAGGTATAACCTTTACTAAATGCACAAAGTTGTATTTCTAAATTTTCAATTTTGAAAGTGTTCCAACCACTTTGGGCACATCGTCATCGTACATTATTTATTTTATTTTCAAACAAAGAACTCAAAAATGCAAAAAAAAAAATTTTTTTAGTCTCAATTTTCCAGAAAAACTATAAAAAAATAGTTTTCTTTAATGCAAAACTTTCCACGTACGTAACTTGACTTTCCAATAACTCTTACGGTTTCAGACTTGGCCTCAGTGGCCCTGGAAAAAAACTCGCCCTGTGTAGATGATTGTTATTACCGTGTTCAAATATAAATTATTGCTATTTATAACTATAAGTACCGCCTTAAAAAATAATGAATTGTGTAAGCATGTACATATATTTAAATTAAATGAATGATTGATTGATCGATTTTGTTGATGTGTTCATTTACTAAATTTGTTTAATTCAAGTAAAATTATGTAAATCGTGTATCGTTTTATTATTAAGCCTCTGTCTGTTAAATCACGCAAAAATCCGTAAGCTCGTAAACCCTTAGCATCCCGTAGCCCGCCCTCATCACCTGACATATTCAGGAGTTGGAGGTAAACTCGGAAGAGTTAGATCAGCTAGATCCTCACAAATTACGGGTTCGGAAAAGATGCTAGCGACTACTTCAAGAGAATTGACTCAGATGAAGCAATAGAATATGGCAATGGTCATGAACACAGCTCTTTATTGTAACAATCATTCATATTTAGAAAAAGAGATTTTTTCTACGCACACGTAGATTATACGCAGGCTACTTTTCAACCAGGTACCACGCGGGCGAACCCACAGGTTAAAAAGCTATTGTATTGTATGTATTGTACTGTGTATGTATGTATGTCTGTTTCGTTATATCACTCTGCAGACTAATTGATGAGGGTTCATGCATTTTGACATGTGATGCTTCGTTTGGTTCCTCTTAAATAGCCTATAATACTAGGTACTAGAAATTAAGAGTCTAAATTGTGGAAGTATCACAGGCTATTTAATTTTTAAATAGGGGTTGCGAATAAAAAAGAACTTCTTTAAATATTGTATGCAGGAGTGTAAGATTTGGCTTATCAAAGTTGGGCATGAGCCTCTTAGTTTATTTTCAAAGTTTTCCCACAGTTTTCTCCACGCTTGGCAGCAAGCGTAGATATACATAAAAACATTTTGCCGAGACCTCTAAGACGCCTTTTTTTTCATATAACAATTACTTAGTACTTAGTACTTACTTGTACAACATCTCCAACCTGTTGCTAAGCGTGGAGATTTTAGCAAAACTTACAACACTGTGGGAGGCGGTTAAATCAAGTTGGTATGTATAGTTACCTTATCTTCAGACCAGGAGTTCTCTGTCCATTCCCAAACGTTGCCAGCAATGTTGTGCAGTCCAAAATCATTTTGCAGGAAAAAGTGCACTGGGTTTGTGCCGATGTAGCCATCTTTAGCTGAGTTGTGGTTGGGAAATGTTCCTTGCCATATGTTAGCCCTGTAATAAATCAATTTTATTTTGACCTAATCCTCACCAAACAAAGATTGAGAAAAGAAAAGCATTAGTTTAATTTAACTCCCAAGAACCTATTTAAAATAGACGGAATTTACGAAGCTGTTACAATAATAGTTATTTAAAAATACAATATAGTATTATATATATATATATTTCGAATGAGCCAATCTCGGAAAACACTTATCTTAAATAAATAAAATAAATATTACAGCACATTAATTAATCTTATTTTTGTATTTCAAGTGATTGCCCTTGGTCACAACATTTACAAATGTTATAATGACACAAAAATTCACAACCCACGTCGGGACTCGAACCCGCACCTTTTCCTAATCAGTGCTCAAGCTGAGTATCAATATGACACAAAATTTTGCAATCTAGTTAGGACCCTTGTTGCTCAATTGGTTAGTGCATTTCCGGCTTTAGGAAAAGATGCGGTGAATTTTTGTGTCATTATAACATATGTAAACACTAATCTTATTTTGAAGCAGGAAATGGCAAACACAGCCTGCGGTTGTCGTCAAAACCAGAGAAAGAAATCTAACCAGAAGAGAGGCAGCAGCACACTTCTATTTATTAATCTAACACCATTACTGTGATCACCAAGTGTGCCTGCCAAGTTTTCTGACAGTGGAAAAACCCTCCAATCCTTAGAGGAGGTGCTGTACAGCAAGAACCTTCATGGGCCATTGAAGAGGTAAACACACTTTTTTTTTTTTTGCTTCAAGTCAAAAGCCACCAATTTATTAATTTACTTATATGTCTGCTTTTTTTATGTCAACGTCACTAACCTCATACACTGAACAGAAAAGACCTACTGTTTAAAGTTACAATGAACCTTACATGTGCTTCTTTCCTGGGAATAGTTTGTCACCCCAAGGGTACTTGGTGTCTCGTTGACCCCCTCTGCAAGCTGCCTCCCACTCAGCTTCAGTCGGCAGACGAGCCCCACGCCAATCGCAGTATGCCCGGGCATCTCTCCATGAGACATGGATGACAGGGTGATCCATAACATCTACAAAATATTGAAACTATTTTGCAGCTGTACATAAATAAATAAAATAAATAAATTTATTTGTGCAAGTATGACTACTGCTGCCGACTTGAACTCAAGGCCCTGTTATTTAATAAAATTTACTAACCGAGGTCCATACCATTTCTCTTGCTCCTAGTGTAGCTATGATAGATGTTTATGAAATATATGGACTTGTAATCAGTTTTCTGCCTTTCTAAAAACTTTAACATTAAACATTCTTGGTAAAGCCTGTGTGTAGGTAAACTCTGTGCAAACCTTACTATCATCAATTGAGAATTTTGAAAGTAATGTACCTTTTATGTCAGAATCTGGGCCGTACGGATGTCTCCAATGAGCACCTGGTACCTTATACCACCACTTAGCTTGGACCACACGAAAGTCCTTCAGACCCTCCTTGTAAGTGCTATTTAAAAATATTCCAAAAACAAAACTGTCTCCAAAGGCTTCTGCTTCAGTTTTATACTCCGTTTCAGTGACGAAACGCAAATATTCTTCGTTAGAAACCTCGTACTTGTCCAGATAGAAACTACTTGTTAGAACCATTCTTCTTGGACCTTCAGCGTCAGTCTCGATAACAATATCATCTGTTCCAAGCTGGTACTCCCCACTTGGCACCAGAACCATTCTTTCAGTGCCAGGAAACTGCAGGTATTTGTTGATAACATTGTTTTCTGAACGTGAACATTGTTCAAGGGTTTGGGAACTCCCTAAAACGTTATCATTGTTTTCTCCACTCTGTGCACGGTCTAAATTACAACCACAGGTAGTTTCCTTGTTGTGTGTTAAATGCAATTGCATGGCAATGCAAATAACAGTTAGAACCAGCATTTTACCGGTATTTATTGATGCCTAAGGAAAGAATGAAGAGATCAATGAAATAAAAAACAAATGTAAACATTGATGATGATGTTTATTGGTGACATTGACAGTTGAACTGACACACTAACACGACACTACAAATAAAAATTACATGTCGATGAGAACAAACTTTGAACAAGAACAGTGCCATCTAGCGTCGAGTAGGAAACAAATGATTAGATGCTATGCACAGCAAGGGCGAAAACTACTCCACTGGATTGTAGATTCGAGTCCCATCAGCGCAAAATATATCCTCGTAAAAGTCGTTTGATAAATAGTATCTGCTCCAAGCTCTTGGTTGAGGTCCTTGAGGTTTTTAAGAAGATGGCTATAACCATTGACAAGGTAGTACATACGTACCTTGTCCATGAGATTACTACTACGAATTGCTTTATACCCGCTACATCCATTTCTCGCTATGTCCTTCCGCGCATGAAACGAACCTTGGGTATGTATGGGCACTTTTTTTAACCTATAATAAGCCTAGTACAATTATTATGCTGCGTCTTCTAGACACGGCCTACATCAATCAAACCAAATAACTATTTAAATAATGATATTTTATTACAGTTACCTAACCAAAAATCAGTCTATAAAAAAAGGAAAACAACAGAAAGTACAAAGAAAATTTCAAGGCCTTCCTAAACACGACTTTGTAAAACGGCGTCTGTGGCAAACTGAAACAAATTAATCAACTTTTAATAAGAATCATTACTCTACATTTTATAATTAGGGAGCGGAATATATTTCGCGTATCAGTGCGGGTTCAAGCCTAAAAGAAATTAGCTGATAGTAGTTTTCAGTAGGTTTTGAGAGCATTATTTATGTGGTTTGGAAGAAAAATGCATAGGTACACATGACGTTGGTTTTCTATTTTCAATCATAAAAGCAGTACCTAGATACAAGCCTATAAGAGTGTAGATATAGGTACGCTTGTAACGAAAGAGAAGGGATCTTCTCGATAAAGCGAGGGAGGATAAAGTAAACCGCCTCTGTGGACTAGTGGTTCAACCCACCGATTTCAGATCCAGAGGTTCCGAGTTCCATCCCCAGGGGGAGTACAATATTGTGCGTGGTTTGGTTGGTGGTAGGACTTAGTTTAAGTCCACCTAGCTAGCTATCACCATCTTACCTAATTCTGTAGTCATAAAATTGTTGTTGTGAGAAAGTCAGTTCCTCAGTTTGTTGAGGGTTCCGGGTGAAGAACGCCTCCACCTTCGGCCTTATCTTAACTTGTTACCATGTGAGATGAAGGCAAAGCATTATACATACCTACAAATGAATTCTAGATCTGTAATATCCGAACAATTCGGATAGCAGTGGTTTTTAATATCCGAATTAGGTCTATACTGATTGAATACTTAAATGGTTCGGCTAATGGTGTTAAGTTTGTATAGACAAATAATTCGGATATCCGAATTGCAAGCCGTATGGTCCAGCTTAGGTAAACAAGTTTATGCGTACTATGTCTAAATACGGTTACGGCAATCCAGGTCTAGAAACATCACAGCCTTCACAAAGTACCGCGAAAAGAAGACAAATATAACATGTTTAAGAAAACAAAATAGAGTCGCAGGTAACGCAATAGAATAATCGCAATAGTTTATGAATAAACGTCTCTATCTATCTATTAGGTAGCTAGCCACCGCCTGTTTTTTTCAGTGATTAATAACAGGCTGAATCTTCGTGAGCTCGTTCGGTTCGACGAGACACCCAAGTTTTTCCTCTGCGCTAATTCTCAAAGAGTAGGTAATGAAGTGCGCAGGTGTAAAACATGTCGATTTGGTAGGGTGTCGAAATTGTCTGGCTAACAGATTTTTTTTTTATTGATTTTTTAAAATAATATGATGATAAACTCGGAAAAACAATTGTACTACAAAATCGATGGTTTGAGTTGGAGCTTCCTCCACTCCGAATATGTCGAAATAACGAGGTCAGAAAAATGACTAATAACCATCGATTTTGTAGGACAATTGTTTTTCCGAGTTTGTTGTCATATTATCTTAAAAAAAATTTATTTTATTATATAAATCTTTTAATTTAATAAAAAAATCTGTTACACAATTTCGACACCCTACCAAATCGACACCTGTGCACTTCATTACCTACCTCTTTGAGAATTTCCGCATAGGAAAAACTTGGGCGTCTCGTCGAACCGAACGAGATCACGAAGATTCAGCCTGTTATTAATCACTGAAAAAAACAGGCGATGGCTGCTGGATATGTAATCCCGATATCATCACAATTACATGATTGAAATCGGGATTGTTCGGAATGGGTTTCAAACACTAGTCTACTTTCTAAACAAAAATTGAAATAAAAACTACCATTATTTTTACAAGTTGACAGACAAAAACAGGTTGTCCCAGGAATTAGAAAAGAGGAAGATACCATGACTTGTTGCGCGGCCCATTCGAAGTCTTTGCTTGCCTGCAAGTGTAAAAGGCTGTGTTACTCGTGGGCAGAAATATCACTGAAATTCCTGGGACATAATTGGTGCCGAAATGAAGATGCATTCGCGACATTCAACATAGGAGGAGGGATTTATAAAACGACAATAGTTAGATAGCAAACTTTTGGTTACCTACCGTCTTTAGTGAGTATAAAATATTGAACGAATTGAAATTCCAAAAAAATTGGTTTCTATTTATTTATTTTTTATCATAATTAAATTTAGATTTACCGAGAAAGTGGCAACTTCAAATCGACACCGGAAAAAAATATATTTCTAGCTCTCATTAAGTACACCTTCCAGCCAAGCGTTAGTATACCGTCGCGATTGTAGGTCGTCTCTCAGGTTACTGTTTTTTTCTTATTATACGTCCCTACGCTTGGCTATTTGGAAGGGAACGATTTAGAAGGCCCCGGAGTACCGCTTATTTTCGCTCTCCAGTAGGTACAATCGTAGTTTGTCGTGCTTTTGTAACCGACATCCCAAACAAGGAGGTTCTCAATTGGGACAGTTTTTTTATATAAAGATATGTTAACTTAGAAAATGGCATGTCCGCGTCCGATTCCATATAACATTGCAGGTATAATTGGATAGGGATAATCTATCTCTTTCAAAACTTGCGCGAGTCCTACTATAATAATAAATAAAAACACGGTATTACTCACGTACCTACCTATACATCTATGTTGATGATGATCCACCTGTTGAATTGAAATTGTTGGTGCCTACATCAATATAAATGTGTACCATTGCTTTACTTAAAAAAAAACTTTGCCTGATCATTTTTTATCGAGTTTTTAGAAAAACTAAAGCGATGCAAACCTAGGTTATGCTTACTAATTACTTATGCAATATTTAATTTGATGAATTTTCAGGTTCCACAAGCCATTTCGAAATAATCGACAAAGTATTGTATGCCTACTTTTCTATGGGAGAGCGGTACTTCAGGGCCTTCTTAATAAGCTGTCTTAGAAAACAATTGTGATAATAATAAAGGTATCGAGCTTGAACTCACAATAATAGAGGAATGATGTCGTCCTGTTTCATCTTGCCGAAGTAGCGCACGATGCCGTCGACGTGACCCATCCCCACCACCGCGAGCACGCGAGGACTATCTACTGCTGAAACAAATGCCTTGCTTGTTTACCGAAGATCACCATCAGTCTTCATAACATTAACAAGCCTCATAGCTCAGTTGGTAGTAACTCTGCCTTCTGCGCTGTAGGTTGTGGGTTCGATTCCCACGCAGGACAAACATTTGTGTGATGAATATAGATGTTTGTTCTGTGTTTGGGTGTTGTATTGTATGTACGTAAGTATGTATTTACAAAAAAAAAAAATGTATTCCATCCGTAATCTAGTTCCCATATTACAAGCTATGCTTATTTTGGGGCTAGATGGCGTTGTGTAAAATTAATGTCCTGTAATATTTATTTATTTTATTTTTAATATTCATTTATTTTAGTCTTCATAACAGCCTCGGTCTCAAACACCTCTAACGTTTCTAGGAAGTATGGGTAAGAAACGAGTTACCGAAACTCAAACGAACGTACCAAAACTTATTCGATCGAAAGTACGAAGTGAATTTCGATCAATATTTACTTGTCCGCGGCGGTAACTACCATTGTTGTAGAGCAGTAATTGAGTCGCTCTAAGCAAATATAAATCAGCAGCTTAGTTAATTTTCGCAAACTTAATTGAATTGCTTTTGTCGGTATTATAGAATCTCATCTTTGTGGTCGGCATAAATTACTGGCTCGCCTGAATTATTATAAATTATACCCATTCCCATAGTTAAAAGCTATTGATTATATAGATTTTGGTCAGCTTCAAAATGAACTTTATCAGCAAGCAAAGAGCATTATAAAAAACGAGGTTTTTCTGGGTGCAAAAACAAAACTAATAATACGTTTAGTATAGCTTTACATGATTTTCTGGTTGATCAAAAATTATTTGCCCTAATGTAAATGAAATTTTATCTGTAAGCTTGAATATGAAATTGAATAGAATAAAAGATATGATATGTGAGTTGCGAGTTTATAAAAGCCTGGTAATTCTTGACATTTATATTATTATTTAATTAACTTAGTAACTAATTGAATTTAGATAAAATGCATGAGATGAGTCGCTACGTGGTTGATGGTTGAACGCGAACTGACGAGAGAAATGTGAATCGCAGTAAAACTGCCGAAGTGAGTGCTTGCAAAGCATTATGCGTTTTGCTGCGTGTTCAAATATCTTGAACATACTCCCGAGAGCGAAATGAGATGTAGTAATGTTGTAGGATCGAGTAACATCTGGTGAATGATGATTTACTTACAAAACATGGTAATGTACTTAATTTTATGGTGTGACAGTTTAAACTTAATGTAACTTATAAACACACAGACACTGAAATATAAATAAAGAGTCCTTAAAAGCCTATATTTCAAGTCAATCATGACTTTTCTCCTCTAAGGTAAAGCCGTCTTTATTATAGTTCATGTCCGTGTCAATTTTGCCTTGTTTTCTTGCACTAAAACTTACGATGCCAATCATTGATGCCTAGATGATGACGATGCCTAGCCAACGATTGGCATAATTGTGAAGCGGACACTCACTTTTATAGTTGAGCTCACTAGCACTTAACACTTCACTGTGGACACAGGTGTGCCCCGGCGGCGCGGTAGTCTCGACAGCTTCCTGTTTGGAAGTCCTGTTGGGGACTTCCGCTTCGACGCCGGGGTCTTGGAGGCGGGGCTGCCGCAGACTCCTTCTGATGGCGTCCCTCGCCGCGACGCTCGTAGGCAGAATTCCGTTGCCGACGGCACCAACCGCTCCTCCATATCCAGACTGCACCTATACGCCCGCTAATGTTAGATAGCCGAGTGCGTAGTGATGGATGTTATGCGAGGATATGTCGTCCATGTCTACGTTGCTCTCTTTCAGCTTTCTATGGCTCTTCCTAAACTGGCCATGGATGTGTTTAATCCCTCGCCGACTTTGGTTGACGTTTCACTGGGGATTTTCACGTTGATTATGTGGTTAATCTGATCCAGTTCGGACATGAATATGGACGGTGTAAGGGTTCTCGGTATGAGTGGTGGCGGGTCGAGCGTAACACGAAATAATTACCCTTTATTATGCAATCTTCGCTTGTAGCAATGATCCCACTTTGTTCAAGCTGTTGTCGTGAATCGCAACAAAAGAATAAGTGCTGATGCAAATGTAACTCTGCCCAATTATTGGTGCAGGTCAGTTTCTCGACTGCGCACTTATTGCCCGATTTGTCCATGAGACAAAAACTTTCATCACTTTTTATGGTGAATATGGGCTTTGCCAGCTGACAAAGATATGCGGACTCATGCCGTAAGCACCCTAGTATATCGTTTGGAGCGATGTACATATTATGTATCTTTTTGCAGATTTACCGCTACGTATTCAGATGCTGGTATTAATCTGATCATGTTGGTATTCGTTCGCTGGGGTATAGGTAGCAGCTTGTATAGTTGAAAGCTCCTATAAGCGGGATGGTGACTTCGATGAGTAACCAAAAGGTACATTTTGGTAGTCCTAGCCTTGACCTTCAATGTTTTATAGATATAGGGAAAATCTGTATCCATGTCGCTTATTGGTAGTGTGAGTTCGCTTGACATCTTGCCGTATATTGTTTGTAATTCGCGATTGAGTTGTGTTGGTGTTAGCAGATGTAAACTTATCTGTCCGTGGTAGATATCAGCGATGGTGTCCAGCAGAGTGTCTTGTAGTCGTTTGAGCGCGAGGAGAAGACTATTTGCAGCCATTGCCGACAACGTGAAGTCTTAAATGTACGATATGTTTTGAATTTCACGTTGAGCGACATTGGTATTGGTTTGGAAGTCCTGAAGACTTCTGTTCACACGTTGATGTTGTTGTTCTACAGTTGTCTCCATCTTCTTCATTAGATTAAACTCGGCTTCAATAATGGAGGTCTGATTTTTCCACAGGTTTGATAGATGATTTTCGTTAGTTTTTAAAATAATGCTCCGCAAATCTTGAGTTTAGAACTCCAAACAAATAATTCGCAAGATAGCCAATACCATTGATGATTCCGCGCGGGAGGCGCCTCGCTGTCTGGGCCGTGTCGCGACGTCGCCGCCGCCACGGTCTAGCGTGGACCCTGAAACGCTGTGTCAGCAAAAGTTCGTTGTTGTATATCATTTCTTGGTAATCGTGTTGCGCTTGCTGAACGATAGTATTACACTGCGATTGTTTTTCGATAATTTGGCATAAGCAAATATCGTAATATACAACTATGGACCATTTCCCTGATTAGGTGTAACTTTGATATAGGATCGAAATATAAGGTTTGGTTGCTTGGAGTTGTTTTATTTCGTGTAGGCTTTGCGCTGGTGTGAATAGCAAGGTAAAGCACAGAAGCGAAACCAAAACGCAAAGGTATCTTGCTATACCTTTGCGTTTTGGTTTCGGTTCTGGTTCTGGTTTTTGTTTTGATTAAAGATTTAAGAGGTAACACAGAAAGTTTTACAATCGGCCGTTTCATGACCCCGTTCTTGGTTTTTAGCGAAACAGCCCTGACTAGACCTTCCTCTCCCGGGTTATCTATAACCCGACCGAGAGCCCACTTTCCTGGGGCTAGGTTGTCGTCATGGATCACGAATAAGTCACCAATGCCGATGTTTTTCTGTGGTATACGCCACTTACTTCTAAATGATAACTGCACTAGGTATTCAGTTTTCCATCTCTTCCAAAGATCTTGAAACAACTTTATTATCAGATGCCATCTGGTTCGGGCATCTCTGTTTCTATGAGCACTGTCCCTGTTTTTCCTGATAGAAAGTGTGCTGGTGTAAGAAAGTCTAGGTCATCCGGTTCTTCTGACAAAGCGCAAAGAGGGCGAAAGTTGAGACATGCTTCTATCCTAGCCAACAATGTGGTATACTCCTCGAAGGTTAGTTTCTGCTGCCCAACAACCCTCCTAAGATGTCCCTTCAGTGATCTAACAGCTCGTTCCCATAAACCGGCTGGCATTGGCCAGCTGGGCACATCGATATGCCATTGGATTCCCATTTCTGCAATTTCAGTCAAGCAACTTTCGCTGAACACTCGCATCAACTGGT
The DNA here is from genome assembly GCA_951394065.1 of Venusia cambrica. Classification (NCBI taxonomy): domain Eukaryota; kingdom Metazoa; phylum Arthropoda; class Insecta; order Lepidoptera; family Geometridae; genus Venusia; species Venusia cambrica. Next base: position 4,607,470 of record OX596036.1, read on the forward strand.
CGTGCTCTTCCTGTATTATCCTGTTCACTCCAACAAAATTGGTTCCATTATCGCTGTAAACATGACGTAGGACTCCTCTCCTGGCTGTCATCCTTATTAGTGCTGCCAAAAAAGCTGCACTACTCATATCTGATACGAGCTCCAGGTGGACGGCCTTTGTAACCATACATACGATCACCACAATGTACCCCTTTGTGGTTTTGATCCCACGTCCTTTGTTTGCTTTCACTTCGACAAACCCTGTATAGTCCCGCAGTGTACCCCGCAGTGATAAAATGCATGTTCAGGATTAACTCTTGCTTCCGGTAAATCTCCCATGAACTGGTACTGTTTTCCAGGATTCTGCCTTTTGCATGCAACGCATCTTCTTAAATGCGCTTTCGTTGCATTGTACCCGCCGATAATCCAATACTGCTGGCGGAGAGAAGCCAAAGTGTGGCGCGTTCCGCCATGAAGGGTTGTTTTGTGTGCTTGATCTATCATAAATGTGGTAAGGCGATGTTTATGCGGCAAGATGATCGGATATACGCGTAATATCCCGTCTTTGTCTAAAGTGGGATTCAAATTGAGTATTGTGCTGTGATAACCTACATTTCCACGTTTATTTATAGAACGAATTTCATCCGCGAATTCAGCTGACTGTATGCTTTGGACTATCAGCATTTTTGCACGTTTGAGTTCATGTGAATCTAGGTAACCTTGGTGACCGCGTTTATTGTAAACTGGAAATCGTAGTATCTATGCGATGATGCGAATTATTTTTGTTATGCAGCTAAATTTTTGCAATAAATCATTTATTATTTCACTACCTACTACTTGCGCCATTGTTATCTGTTTGAGTAACTGTATTGCAAAATGACGCTTTTATTTCTAGCTCGGTTTCATAAATGGTTTGATCTTTCTGATTTTTATGTGATGGTAGCCACGATGGTCCTTACCACCACAAATTGTGATCCTTGAGCTGCTTGACCGTTAACCCGCGGTTTGCGCAATCAGCCGGGTTATCTATGGTTTTAACATAAGCCCACCTGTTCGCAAAAAATATTTGCCCTAAAGTAAATGAAATTTTATCTGTAAGCTTGAATATGACATTGAATAGAATAAAAGATATGATATGACACCTACGTACCAGTACGAACACACTCTTGCATGGAGTAGGCGAGGCATTTGTCCCGCTCGTCCACAAATACGTGGAAAATCTTCTTGAAGGCGGGCACGTCACGCGTGATCTCTTCAAACTGCGCCTGAACGAAGTCCTTATCTTTGTACCTTTCCAGTTGCTCTTTGCTGAGGAAATACACACGTCATCACCCCAACAACCTGCTACAAGGTTTTCCCGCTACGTCGAGCTCAACCGACCCCATCGCATCTACCCTTCTGCCTTTATCATTAGTACTGGTAATGTTTTATAAAATGCCCACAGGATGACAAGAGCAAAGTCCCCAGGCATCTCACTAGTATCCTCATGAGGCTCTCGTGTAGTGGTTATGGCATTTTGCTTATGAGTAAAGTGGAATACCTCGGGCAATAAGTATTTGAAGCCCGAGAAGGGAAACAAGATGCTATTTAAGTATTCTGTGATTTTTTTTCAGCTTTTAACTGCGCAAATTTTGGATACCATGCTATAAGGGTATCATGCCCTTATAGAATGGTATCCAAAATCAGGCAATAAGCCTCATGCGGGCAAAAAAACTCGACTCGCATTCATAAATTGGAAATTAGCGGTAGCATATCTTCGGGAACATCCACTAACATACGTGGTACACGTACAAGGATCGATCTTAGGGCCTTTTCTGTTTCTAGCCTATCTATGTCAATGATCTGCTTTCCTGTGTACATATGTATGTGAAATTGTATTGTTTGCAGACAATACTTAATTCATATTTTGAGTTGATAGGGTTAAGGATAACTATACGATTGTGTAAATGCCACTCTAGCTAAAGTTCATTTCTTCCATACACAAAATAACCTCATAGCTATTTATTTTTAAAAATAAGCATCCGATTCACCTTGCCTACTATTCAAGTCAACAATTCTAACATTAATTTAAATTGGGAAATACTTAACTATGTTAAAGCAACTACATACCTACTCACTAAGATGAAGGCTAAGCGCTTCCCCGTCATACCATACAAAAAAAACATAATGTGTTACAAATGGTAGTGTGTAATTGTTAACTTATAAATGTTATTTTTATTATAAGAAACTCTATACCTAAATTAAATATTGAATGGATCATGAAATGAAACGTCGAATTTACCGCCTATTCTTAAAAGATCTTATTGAATAAAAATATTTTGACTTTGACTTTGAAATAATAAAAAAAAAAAGTTTACATAGGTATTTTTTTAACAAAATAACATTATTTGAAACGTTTGTCTGTCTGTTTGTTCCGGCTAATCTTCAAAACGGCTGAACCGATTTAGACACTTTTACTGGCTGAAAGATTAACGAAAAGAAACCTAAAAGAAAGTTATTTTTTTTTTAGAAAAAAATACGGATTCGGAATACGAACAAAAAAAAACTTTAAATACTATTTACACTAGAACTATTATAGTAGCATTCTATCGTGGCAATAAGAAAGGATATTGGGAAATTCCCATGGGATGACCAGAATAAAGTCCTGGGCGTTTATAAATACATCAGAAAGGATAGGATACGTACTCTAAAGGTTTGGGTTTGGAGGAGGAGAGGTGGTACAGCACTTGGCCCAGCTCGTAGACGCTCAGCGACTGAAATGCTCGTGCGATCGTGATCTGAATAGGCCGGTCGCCTAGGAACAGCTTGCAGCCGGGAATCTTCTTCATCTGTCATCAACAGTCAGTAAAAATAACTCTCAGATGTCCCTTTTAGGTGTCGGTGTGCGAGCGCATCGTTAAAAAATCACTCGCAATATTTTCCAATACGCTACCAACTTCACGGTGTCGGTGTGCGCGCGCATCGTAAAAAAAAAACACTTACAATTTTTCCAAAACGCAACCAACATCACGGTGTCACTTTTGGGTGTCGGGGTGCGCGCGCATCGTAAATAAAATCACTATTATCATTTTTCAAACTAATACTTCAAAAAAGTATTCATATTCTAAACAACCTAGTTCCCACATTACAAGCTGCGCTTAGTTTGGGGCGTTGTGTAAAATGTCTAGTAATATTTATTTATTGAGTATTTGCCTGTTAATTTACCGGTATAATTGGCAAAAAATATTGGGTGCGTTTCTTAGGTTATTTTTACTCAGACCTTACACGCAAGACGGAGAAACTTGGAGAAGTAGAAGACAGTACTCAGGAACCTATAGTAGGCAACATATATGAAACTTGGTTTTCGTTTTCAGATGCAGACCTTTCACGGTTGCCGTGTACATCTCATAATCCGATTTTTGACTTAAAAGGTCAAAAAGTACGACGACGGTAAGCGATTGGTGTTCATCTCACTTGATAAATAATATGTTTGGGCAAAGCTTCGCAAAAAGCGCTTGGCCTTCATATCACCTAGATGTCTTCATATGATAAAGCCAAGGGTAGACGGAAAAATATTTATTTTATTATTTATATTTTTTTAAATATTTTTTTTTTATCGTACGACAGGTAAGAACTTGGCCTTTATCTCACTTAAGTAAAAGTAACCTAAGCTACAAACCTACGTTTGCCGTTAATTTCGAAATTGCACGTCTACTAAAACAAACTTTGCAGGTACGAGTATATCGAATATAGATAATCTGTGTCGATGAGGCGTTACTTTAAAAAAATATATATATGGAGAAAAGTTTTCCTATACGTACAGACACTCGTATCCAAACATTTTTTTTTTTAACTTAGTGAAAATTTGCGATACTTCGGCCCGATAAGTCACTCAAATAGATGACTTGTTTTCAGGACAAGTCATGTCAGTTTAATCAAGAGGTTCTTACTTCATGATAAGCTCTCCGGAACTCCCCTCCGGGCGCCACCCCCAGTTCCTTGGCGATGTCAGCGTACGTTTTGAGAAGCATTGCGTGAAGCATGCCTGACACAAACGACTGTCCTTTCACGGCCTGCCTGTCATCACCAAATATATCATGGGTTCACTAATGTGAAATTCGCCATAGTAAAATATCTAATTTATAACTGAACAATATTTATATTGCAAAAATTATACATTTTTACACACGCGCTTTATAGTGGAATGTTAATGTAGGCAGCAACTTTGTTTCGGTTCTCCCAGGGAGCTACTGTCAGGATGAGTGATCGACGTCGCTTTTTATACTACTGGTCTGTAATGCTCCGATGGTCGCAGGTCGCAGGTCGCGCGGGAGCGGCGGATGAGGGCAATGCGCGTGTGAGTTACAGCTAACACATTGTACCTATGTTATACCTACGTTGTGCGTCATACTCACCCTGATGATGGTTCCCTGGCAGAACCGAAACAATGTCGGTGCTATCATAAACTAGTGTACGTGAGCAAAACCCGTGTTTAAATATGTATCAGCAAACACACGCAAGTTTTAATTAAAAATATTGTTGTTGTTAGTGCACATGTACCTGCCTACTTAGTATACATTGGCGAATTTCACTTTTATGAGTCCACATTGATAAACACAAAATATAACCTATACTCAGGGACTGGGAACTAACGCATAGACAAAATTCCAAGACCAACCATGAAATTGACGAACCAAACTCCTTTAATACTTTAAGAATGCCAGGGTGCCACGAGGAACGATCCTGTATGGATACGAATCCATAAGATATAAATAAAATTATATCAGAGGTAGATACACAGATTTAGATAGGTAGGTAAAAATATCCATTGTCATATGGATATAATTTTTCACAAAGATCTCAAACTCGCCTGCCAAGAGTGAAGATCATGGTCTTCCACTCCATGGTCTTGGATGTCGGCAACAGTTTCAACTGGGTTTTATCTATCTGTGTCGGTTATTGACCTCACTCGATTCTTACGCACAAACGTTAATCTTGACTCGAGAACAAAACTTGGATTTCAGGCAGAAACGATGTTAAGAGTTTGTCCTTTTTTCAAGTCTATTTAGAATAACTTAAAAAAAACAATAAAAACATAATAAAATTCAAACTATAATCCCTTAGTCCCGAGTAGGTAAAAGCTATTGCATTAAATGTGATAATATTTCTTACTTCACTTTTCTCGCGTCAAAGTTTTTAGCATCCTCCAAGAACTTCTTATCATCCAACTCCAACAGTGACACTCTCTGGCGACACAGCTCTATCAAAATGGCGTTCGGATTTAATGCTTTTACTATCTGTAATCAAATTCATTAGAGTAGTTTTAAGTTTATACCGCCTCTGTGGTCTAGTGGTTCGCCTACCGGTGTCAGGACCTGAGACCCCGGGTTCGATTCCCGCGAGGGGAGTACAATATTGTGCATAGTTTGGTTGGTGGTAGGACTTTGTTTATGTCCGTCCGCCTGGCTAGCTACCACCATCTTACCTAATTCTGTCGCCATAACAACAATTCTTAAATTGTTGTGTTCCGCCATTTAGAGGTAAGATAGCCAGTTCCTAAGTTTGTTCAGGATCCGGGTGAAGTGCGCTTCCACCATCAGCCTTATCATAACTCTCCGTCGTATTTTTTTTTTTAAATCCTGAGAATGTTATTACCACCTTAGGTAATTTCTAACCAAAAGTAATTTATGTAAGAATGGATCAAGAGCCTTGATTTCGCAAGGTAGTAAGAGGTAACGCACAAAATGCTTTACTCTCAGACTTAACTATCGACGAATTACAACGATTAAATTGAAATCAGGAGATTGTGAGTTTAATTTCGAGTTTTGGGAGATATACTCTAACTAAAGTGTTTCTTAGCTCCAACTGTATATAGAATATATATAATACCTACCACGAAACTTTTATTGCTTAATGTATTTACGTGTATCAGGACTATATGTTATGTTCATAGATAAAGGATACCAATGAAGGCAGTTAGAAGAAATCAGACCGTGGAAACATCTTCGACGGACTGCTTACTGAAGTGCACAGTGCCCAGCAGGACGACGGTGGCGCGTTTGTCATCTTGAATGAGCGTGGCTGAAGACGGCAGTTGCTGCTGCAAGCTCGAGTTATTTCTTGCTAGACAAATTTTTGCTGTGAACATAACACAGACGTAGGTACAGTTGGTCCATGTGACAGCCCCATCCGAAGATTCGGGATTGTAATTCTTTATTTTACACATAAATACGATATGCTGATGTCACGCGGGCAGTCACGCACCCCACCGACACATTTTAACAATGCGTGATTGACGCCATAACATTCATACAAGTAAACATATGTCTAAAAACCTGTTTTTTTCGTATAAAAATACCTAAATCATGTGTGAATATAATAAATGAATGTTTAATTACTACTGTGGACCAGTATTTTTATGGAGCTTGAGCAGATGGCAGCAGGCTACAACAGAACACGCTTACCTATAAGCTGTAGACTTTACGGTATGTAGTATGTACTTACTTGGCACAGAGAAGAATAATATTTAGACATAGCTTAGCACAAAATTTGATACTATATACATACATGTAGCAAAAGCTGCATATTGTTTTGGAAATCTATACTTACTAGTTCAAATGCTGTACATGATAATGTTAATGTTAAGATAACGTTGCAGCAAGCTGGTTTCTACATTCGTTATTTCTTCAAATAGGGCAAAACAGAAGTTCATTTGATACCTGAATATTTATACAAAGTATAATATTTATCTAAGGTTTATCTCGGGGGTATGAGGCTAAGCGAAATATGGTAAACATAGGTACTTACACAGATCAAGTGTCCTCGTCGGTTTATAAAACAAGTAAGTTTCAAGGCTCCTGCCAAAAACTCTGGCGATAAGGCTTCCATGATATAACATATTTCTTTGAATAATTTTGGTGACAAAACATTGTTTGTATTTGATTTGTTTCAAATAATCATCAACAGATTCATGTTTGAAGATTTTAGAATTTTGCTGTGAAATAGGTTTTTGACAAAGATTTATTGGGTCAGTTGTCAATGGTTGTCAAACTGCTGTGAAGTTGTCACTCTTGGCAAAGAGTAGTATAGATTCATTTATTTATTCAAAGAAGGCTTTACTTGGAATAATTACGAGGTTTGCGAACGAAGCCTACAAAAACAAAATCATCAATACCGTATCGAACGATATTCCTTTTGGCATACTACTGGCGTTCGGCACGGAACTGCACGTGGACAAATGTTCTACAGTTTATGGTGAATCGTAGTTTCAAAATACATTGTGGATTCAGGAATTTAAATTCACCACTTTCACCGAAAACCATATTACGCGTACATAACCTGAGGAACCGCTTAATGAGCCGATCGCTGCATTTACAAACATTGAAACGCAAACGTTAGTATTATAATAAACTTTATTGCAAAAACGAATCACAATCTCTCAGACCGTCTACAATGTCCAACATTGTGCTCAATATTAACATTCATAATGCACACTTCACTTGGCTTTAGCGGGTGGTTGATTTTGGTCGTCACGGGCATCAATGAATGAATGAAAGAAAGAATGAACACTTCATTTCACTTTAAAAACTTGCTTAAACTTTAATAAGCATTTATTTAATCACGCATACGAAGCCTTTATCAACTATCATATACGTGAGTAAAACCCATGTTTAAGAACACCTTACTACACAGAAATAACATCGAATAATATAAATTTCGATATCCTTCCAGTCATGTGAAGGTCTATTTGACTTATTTACCTTATGAATATGTAAATACGCGTCTCCAATTGATGGTATTTTACTATTTGATGTCATATTTGTACAACTACCTAAAATATTTGGCCAAATATGAATTAATGCTTAATGCTTCTAATACGCCAATAGTCAAGTGAAGTGCCACAGTGGTATGAAAGCCAAAAAACAACAACACTATCATTAAGCTAGATATAACAAGATATATCATCATCATATTATGCACACACAATTATTATTCCAATATCTACGCTTGCAGTCTCTTTACTTTATGCTGTAGTACCCTTTATTCAAAACAACACGGACTCATTCATCAAGATTTAAATGAAAAAAATAAACCTTCATGCGTAGATAATTTCAATTTCATCACTCACAGTAAACAAAGATTACCTTATAATGTCGTTGACCGCAAGTCATACATAATTTGATACACACATTAGGTAAAGGCAAAATAAAATAACAGACTCACGACATTTTCTCCTTTGAGGATTCCCATTATGGTCAGAGGCACGTCCAAACTTACGTTCGGAACATGCCCACGGTTCCCAAGTAGCAGTCAAAATTGTATAATCTCATTACTAGTTTTGACGAAAAATAATCTCAAATCAAGCTTCACTCGAGTGCATTTCAAATTACACACAATATATTCACAGTCCGTTGAAACAAACTATCATATATCGCTTTCTCACTCTTACATAATATCAATTAAAGAGACGCGTTATATCTTAAAAAAACAAAGATTCAGCAGATTCAGGTTAGAGGGCATAGCATTCGTTTTGTTGTTTTACTTTAACAGTGAAATTATTCTCAAGCCTAGCTTCAATAGAGTGCATTAAAAATCACACAGAGTTAATCATATTTATAGTCCTTTCGCTGATACAGACTAATATTTCGCCCTCTAACTCTTACATAATATAAATTAAAGAGACACATTACATTATATCCTGAAATAAAATAGTTTTTTTTTTTTTTCTATGAAATTGATTCAAAGATTCTTCAGATTTAGGTTAGATGGTACACAGATTACTGATCAATTTAAATTTTAACAGCATTTTTTTGATGTTTTACTTTATTTATGTAATAAAAATCTAAAATAACAATTACGTGCAATATTCTCTATGTAGGTTTGTCTTGATTAACTGAATAAAAATCTATGTTAATAATCTTCCTAAGTTCTATGACGTGCAAGCGTGTCGTGTTATAACTATAAATTTATGTGAAAAACTACTATTCTCTACTCACCACTACATTTTATAAGTTTAACTTTTTTTCAATCACAATTTGACGTTTTGTTTACATAAATAATCACAGTTCTTTTACACAAATGCTGACTTATTTATAAACAAATTACAAAGCTGGTTTTCCAATCTTGTATTGCAAAGTTATGAAAAATAAATGTATACATTTATATGGGCCCTGCCAACGATTAAAATCACAAAAACCAATAAAACGCATTGCGGAGGTTTTAACATTACTGTGAATTATTAAAGTTATAACTAAGATTTAATAGTAGCAACTAGTAAGCACGCATAAAACAACAGAAAAATAATTAGACTTAAAGTAGTGAACATAATTATTCCGTATGAATATCAAAATACTTAACTTCACTCTTTGCAAAATAATAGATAAAAAACACTAATCTTAGTTACATTCAAAAGACAGATACAGGTTAAATGATAAAACTTAAATAAGTAGTAATAAAACAATTCCTGACATAATATCCTAACTGAAATGACCCAACACAATTCAAATGATGAATAATAATTAAGTTAACTTTAAATGGTTAAACACAATAAAACATCGGGACTTTTGAATGCCACAAAGATAATTTAGAAATGACCAATATATAGAAAAACTCTTTACAACAACCTAACGAAAACATCACAAAACCGTATAATTATACAATTATATAAATTCGTAATTGCGAGCGACTAAATCAAGCAGTAAATTATACGCAAAAACTAACCTTTGGAGGTAAACGTAAGACACGACTTTTGGTAAGAAAAATATACCTGTCCTTCTAACTCGATGCTCCTCTCTATATTTATCTCGCTTGTGTCGTGTGCAAATAAATGGCTATCAGCCGATTCGAATACAACGTACAAACGCAGAACAGACTGTTTTATGAAGTCTTTAATTCTTGAATCTTTATCAAGCGCACTGCAAGAACTTGGAATAAGCTCCTAGCGTCTATTTTTCCGCTGTGTAACGACCCAAATGTCTTCAAGAAGAGTCGATAGACCTTCAGGGCAGGCTAGGCTCGCTCCATCGTAGATATCATTATAGCCGAATGCAAGTTTCGTGGTCAAGAGCCGACCCATTGTAAAATAAAAGTGATTCTGCTTTAAAACCGTTTTGATTTGAAACGAAAACAATTATAACTCCACCTTCGGCCTTATAACTTGTAACCAGGTGAGATGAAAGCCAAGCGCATGAACGTCGTACAATAGAAAAAGGTAAAATTTATATTTAAAAGACGAAACATATTTATGGTGAAATTCCAGCAGCGAGAGTTCTAGAGCTATACGCTGATAGAATAAAATAGCATTTCATACATTACAGAGAACGCCGAACTGTAAACTGCACAGTATAATTAATATTTATTCTGTGGCTTTTACATTTTTTTTTTATTCATTTTTTTTTTATAAGACTAGGAGACTAAACAAGCAAGTAGCCCACCTGATGCTAAGTGCACTCTTGCCTATTACAATGCCTTACTGCGTTGGTCATATCTACAAAGAATACAGCCTACACGGCACTGCATTGCGCCCGTCAGCTTGAGGCATTAAGGCGTTTTAATAAAGGTTAAACTTGCACAGACAACGAGCGAGCCTACCTATCAGTTTACTGTAATGTAAGTAAGGCCCTATGGTATATTTATGTGAATAGAGAAGTATTATATTATCTATATATTAAATCCTAAAATATACCTACTGTTTTGACGCAACAATTTGTTTTAGTCTTGAAATTCCTAATTACAATCTAATGGAACAGTTTAAGGCAATGTGGTATGTTAGTGAATATTAAAACATTTCAATGTCGGATGGTAACGCAAAACCGAGATATGTTTCCACCAATCATATTTTTTTCTTTCCTTTTGAGCAATCGTATATAACTCGGTAGCGTGTAGATTCCCAACTGTAAGAGAAAGCAAAGCCTTTACACAGCGTCTTGTGACCACTCCACTTTGACCCACTTTCAGATTGATACTTTACAGAAAAAAAAACAAGGGTTTTTTTTCCTAATAGGGACCCAAGTGTCCAAAAAACTTGTGTAAATCACAGGGTTTTTAAGCCGAAATCGTTTAAGTCTGTCTTAAACTAGACGATAGCGCTTTGTGCTGTGGGCGCAGAATGCTTAGAAAAATATGCAGTCGTGTGGGTAAAAAAAAACATACATATACTACTGAGCGTGGATTTTATGAGAATCACCTACTAGGGTACCCCCTAAGTAACCCTAAGTACCCCGTAAGTTCGGCACATGCCCATTTGCAAGTAGCTATTCAATACGTGACAGTTGGTTAGCCCATTGCCGCTTAGCCATACTATACAGGTGAATTTTTGAGACGGGTCAGTAAGGGCAGATAACCGTTATAGTTACAGGAAAACTACCCCATAATATTTTAAGATATTTTGAACTGCATTCTCAGATTTTGGAAAATATGAACAGTCAGCAAGAAAATGGTCATTTTTACACAAAAACTTTTTTGATAGTCTCCTGAAAACGTTTTCCTGTAACTATAACGGTTAAGGTAACTGCCCTTACTGTCCCGCCTCAAAAACTCACCCTATATACTAGCCAATGACACTCGCTATTCGGATTTTTGGTCCTAGGGTCGCCGGTTTCCTGACGATGTGGTAGTAATAATAATAAATAAATAAATATTACAGGACATTAATTTCACACATCGCCATCTAGTCCCAAACTAACCACAGCTTGTAATATGGGAACTAGATTACGGATAGAATACTTAAATACTTTTTTTTTTGTAAATACATACTTATCATACAATACAACACCCAAACACAGAACAAACATCTATATTCATCACACAAATGTTTGTCCTGGGTGTGAATCGAACCCACAGCCTACAGCGCAGAAGGCAGAGCTACTACCAACTGAGCTATGAGGCTTGTTAAGTGTGGGTAGTTGGCGTGGTTCATAGCAGAGGTGAGTTATATAGTATCTGGTGATAGCTTACATCGGATCAGGAGAGCCAGCGTCTCGGCATCAGCTTGTACGCGCCGTATACCACGGCGGCGACGCACGCCACTCGTACCGACACTTGAAGCACGCGAGTCGATGTAGACGTTGGGGGGATTCTGAAATTATTTGTTCACAATAAAAAAAACCGGCCAAGTGCGAGGAGGTCTGTTGAAGTGTTGAAGTCCGAGTTTTTTTTTGTAATATGCATTTTTTTTAAGTGCTTGGTTTCATGTCACCTAATTTTCTAGTTATGATAAGGCCAAAGGTGGAAGCGTACTTAACCCGGAATCCTCAACACAACAGTCTGATGAACTGGCTATCTTACTATGTCGATGGAGAAGTGCTTGGTTTCATCTCACCAGATTTTCAAGTTATGATAAGGCCAAGGTGCAAGCTCACTTCACCTGGAATCATCAACACAACAGTGAGGAACTGGTTATCTTACCTCTTAATCCCGGAACACTTTTTTTTTATTGTTGTTATGGTGACAAGAGTTAGGTATGATGGTGGTAACTAGCCAAGCGGACCTAAACAATTTTCTACCATCAGCCAAACCAAGCACAATATTTTACTCTCCCTGGGGATTTAACTAAGGGCCTCTTGGGTCTGATACCGGTGGAAAAACCACTAGACCCCATAGGCGCTCAATATATACCTGTATGTAACAGTATCAGGAATGTTTGACATAAAAAATACTGCTCACAGATCATATCGTTTTTCTTATTTCTTTCAGCATTCTTTTTTTTATAATATATTTTTTACTTTTCATTAATGTTTTCGTCAATATGTCCGAATCCAAAACCATTTTTACTATTTTATTGTATTCAACTATTTTTATTTTACTTACTTTCCTATGCTATCTCTCACTTTTTGTTTATTTTTTAATCCGTTTCTATCTGTGAATGTCTGTTATTGGCTTTATGCTTCCATTCTGTACCTATCTTATTATGTTTTTATAGTAGACTTTCCTTTAAAATAAAATTAAAATAAATTATATTTTATCTGTTTCTATCTGTGAATGTCTGTTATTGGCTTTATGCTTCTATTCTGTACCTATCTTATTATGTTTTTATAGTAGACTTTCCTTTAAAATAAAATAAATATATATCCAAACGCCAAATCCAAAGTGCCATTAAAACGGCAGAGGGAGCCTACAGTACTTACATTAGCAACGGCGGTATATCTTCTGCTTTAACCTTGCCCCAGCAGTCGACGATCCCGCCGACATGGCCGATTCCCACGATGCCCACTATCCGGCACGGCTCCGGATCTGTACAAACAAACCAGTGTGATTCAACAGCCCGTAACTGTCCACTGTTGGACACGCTGGACAAACACTCTCGTCCATTTTCAATAATAAATAAATATTACAGGACATTTATTTTTTTTACACAGCGCCATCTAGCCCCAAACTAAGCATAGCTGGAAATATGGGAACTAGATTACGGATAGAATACTTAAATACTTTTTGTAAATACATACGTACTATATGATACAACACCCAAACACAGAACAAACATCTATATTCATCACACAAATGTTTGTCCTGTGTGGGAATCGAGCCCACCGCCTACAGCGCAGAGGGCAGAGTTACTACTAACTGAGCTATGAGGCTTGTTAATAAATAAGATGTAAGTAGCACCGTTTAAACCGCCTCTGTGGTCTAGTGGGTCGCCCACCGGTGTCAGATTCAGGGGGACCTCTGGATCTCGGTTTCGATCCCCAGGCGAGAACAATATTGTGCTTAGTTCAGACCATGACCAAATCATAATATGAAAGCATAGAACATGCCTAAAACCGAACATGACAACCATCTAATAACCCGTAGGTTTGGGTTATTAGATGGTTGGTTTCAGTCCAATTAATTAGTTATAATTAAAATTATTTCATTTATTTAATTTTTTTTTTTTATGCACAACATTTTTATTCAATAAAAAGTACAATTAAACTAACTATGTACAAAAGAATCACTCAGATTACCTAAGGACCGTTTCAAAATTATATTATAATATAATAATAAAAAAATAAAAAGTTAACTGAAGCAGTCCGCCTAGCTAGCTACCTTCATGATACCTGTCTGTCGCCATAGCAACAATTCGAAATAGTTGTGTTCCAGCATCTTAAGGTAAGAAAGCCAGTTCCTAAACAACATGAAACCAGCACTTCCCTCTCGAAAAAAATAAATACCTCTTCTGTAAACAACTTTAAAACCATACAGGGCAGCTAGCTACAAACCATTAAAATTAATAAGAAGGAAGCTCTTGGCCTTCATCTCACCTGGTAACAAGTTAAGATAAGGCCGAAAGTGGAGGCGCACTTCACCCGGGATCCTCAACAAACTGAGGAACTGGCTATCTTACCTCTGAATGCCGGAACACAACTATTTTAGAAGGCGACAGAAGCGAGACAGGCGAGGTAAGATGGTGGTAGCTAGCCAGGCGGGCTTCAACAAAGTCCTACCACCAACCAAACCAAGCACAATATATTGTACTTCCCATGGGGATCGAACCCGGGACCTCTGGATCTGAAATCGGTGGGTTGAACCACTAGACCACAGCGGCGGTTAAGACATAAACAAAGTCCTACTGTCCTACCACCAACCCCAAGTATACATGAAGTATTTCTTAGAAACGGTTTACTCAGATAGCCAATTGATTCAGGCGTTATTTTGCGGAGATCCATATTTCAAAATAAAATCTGAAAACAAAATGTATTTAGTAACAAATCCGCCAAATCTCTGTGAAAAAAATCAAGAAATTCTGCGCTGCAAGTGAAACTCGAAGCGTTAACACGTCCACAAAGCGCTCGTCGGTTTAGCAGCAAGACTATTGGTTTCCTGAGGATGCCTCGCGTAGAGGCGAAACACGTGTCGATTTGATTTTTTCACAGAGATTTGGCGGATTTGCAACTTAATATTTTTTCAATTTTTTTATTTTTACGGTTTACTCACTTAGCCTTGAGACCGCTTCGGCGGAGACCTGCAGCGAGTGACACAGGTACATATCTCTCTCGTGAACGAACACCTGCTTGAGCGTTGGGAACTCCTCAGCCATCTCCTCCAGCATATCATCCAGCATGTGCTTCTGTTTGCACTTCTCCACTTCTTCCGCGCTGAAAATAAAAAAAATAAACTTAGCAAACAAAGTTTTTTTTTATATATATATATATATTAATATTTATATAAAAAAATATATTAATATATATATATATATATATATATATATATATATATATATATATATATAAATAAGTTTATTTATATATATATATATGTATATAAAAAAATAAACTCAGCAAACAGAAAAAAAAAACTTTCTGTTTGCTAAGTTTATTTTTTTAATTCTCAGCGCGGAAGAAGTATATATATATATATTACAGGACATTAATTTCACACAGCGCCAGTCTAACCCCAAACTAAGCATAGCTTGTAATATGGGAACAAGATTGCGGATAGTTACTAGCATATTAAGAGTAGTAGAAGCCCCTTGTTAGGGCCTGCCGGATAATTATTACCACCATAACTTTTTCGGCCGCCAAACAATATTGCTGTGTTCTGGTATGGTCGCCGGTGAAAATACGGACACGCGAGGCTTAACACCTTTATTCCTCAAATTGACGCGCGCAATGCATTGCGGCGTAATCCACGTTCTTTGTGGATGTGACCTAAGAAGTAAGGATTTATTATTAAAAATCCTTACTTCGTAGGTCACATCCAAGACAAGCAAAAATGAGAATGAGATTAGAAGCAATGCACAAACAGGCAAGAGATGCACTTAACATAAGGTAGGTTGCTTGCTTGTCCATATCAAAGTGGTGTAAAAAAAAACTATTTAATAATAGGCAACTTATTGGCTGTATGGTCGCCTGCACTAATATGTATACACTTCATAATTTCCAAAATCTTTTATACTCACGTATGGGAAATTCTGTTATTACTTTAGTATTTAAGTCTGATATGTGTTATTGAAAACCAAATTAATAACATATCTACCAAAATGGGATCAGTCATATCTAAGAAACAATTTTGTAAGTTATGAAGCGTTAAAATAAATATAAATTATAATATGTATACATATTATGAAATACGTGTAAGCGACTATAAAGTGTAGGCGACTGTACCTAATAAAGTAACTTGTATTAATAATACAAGTATTATTATTAACAGTTGAGTTACCTATAGGCCGTTTGTGACGGTCCTCAGGTAATCTGACTGATTCCTTTGTACATAGTTAGTTTATTTGTACATTTTATTGAATAAATCTTATTATTAATATCAGTATTACTTATTATTTTATATCTGTGGTCTACCGTCTGTTTATTTATTACCAATTCACTTAATTTAAGTAACTTTGTGTAAATTTTGAATTGGCCTTCCTGTGTGTAGCATTTTTGGCTACATACACTTTTTAATTAGCTACTATGAAATTTTTTGGCTGCAAGTTTTTAAAATAAATAAATAATGAGTTACCTGACGCTCTTATTCGAGGTGAGCAAATGCCACACGAAGCGAAGAGTTTGTCGCCAGGAGAGAGACGCGATGGCGCGCTGGAGGGTCACATTGATGGCTCGGTCACCCAGGTGGATGTGGCAATGAGGCAACTTCTTAGCCTGTAATTAATACAAACCGGGCATCAATACCTTCAAAAATTCCAGGCAGTTTTTTTACCTACGTATGCTCGATCTTTGACGAACGAATTTAGACCGTCGGAACTCGCCCCCGGGCGCCATGCCGAGCTACCGAGTGAAGTGCGCAGACATATTCATCAGTAGAATGAACATAAGAGAGTTGATCGTTTGTACTTTGATAGTACACATGCAGTAGGATACCGTACCTCGGCCATAGCCCGTCGGAACTCGCCCCCGGGCGCCATGCCGAGCTCGCGAGTGAAGTGCGCAGACATATTTATCAGTAGAATGTACATGAGAGAGTTGATCGTTTGTACTTTGATAGTACACATGCAGTAGGAGACCGTACCTCGGCCATAGCCCGTCGGAACTCGCCCCCGGGCGCCATGCCGAGCTCGCGAGTGAAGTGCGCAGACATATTTATCAGTAGAATGTACATGAGAGAGTTGATCGTTTGTACTTTGATAGTACACATGCAGTAGGAGACCGTACCTCGGCCATAGCCCGTCGGAACTCGCCCCCGGGCGCCATGCCTTGCTCGCGAGTGAAGTGCGCAGACATATTCATCAGTAGAATGAACATAAGAGAGTTGATCGTTTGTACTTTGATAGTACACATGCAGTAGGAGACCGTACCTCGGCCATAGCCCGTCGGAACTCGCCCCCGGGCGCCATGCCGAGCTCGCGAGTGAAGTGCACAGACATATTCATCAGTAGAATGAACATAAGAGAGTTGATCGTTTATACTTTGGTAGTACACATGCAGTAGGAGACCGTACCTCGGCCATAGCCCGTCGGAACTCGCCCCCGGGCGCCATGCCGAGCTCGCGAGTGAAGTGCGCAGACATATTCAGCAGCAGGATGTACATGAGGCCGTTGATCATACCGTTCTGCTTTATTGTTGCTCTATAATCATAAAATTACAGATTAATCTAGAGCTGTTGATTTTGTAGCTCCATACTTGTCAGTAATTCTGATCTATTGCATCATCTGTCCGGGGCGCTTACGCTTATGTATTTTTTCTTGTCTTAACCCTGAGGAAGTTTCTTGCGTGTGGCATTATTTAAGCTGAGCGTAAAAATTAAAGGCAAAGTGTAGAACAGGTGCATGAGGCCAGGAATCTGGGTATTCTTTGACAGTACCCTCCGTTTTGAGAGTCACGTACTGAATACGGTTCGGAATTGTTTTTTTAGGTTATTAAAATTACTATATAAGGTCTGACCCTATCTTAAAGAAGAGATCCGTGTGAAGGTGTGTGAGACAACGGTCTTGTCTAAGCTTAATTACGGTGACCTTGTGTATGGGACCCGCCTATTATCTAAATCAGCCCGCCTGGTCCAGCGGATACAGAATGCCTGCTGCCGGTTCATTTATAACATCCCACCGCAAACCCATATTAAGCCATATCTTAATAAGTCCTCCACTCTTAACATGGCTTCGCGACGACGGTTACATATGGCAGTCCTGGTCCACGGTGTCATTAACTCTGAATCGCCTGAGTACTTATTCTTTAAACTTAGTACGCACCGTAAGTAAATATAGTTCTAGGCCCACTGAAAACTTTTTGCACTATAGCAAATATAAAACGGTTGCGTTCAGGGGCAGTTTTCGCTACCAGGCAACCAAATGTTGGAACAACATCCCTCCACCATTTCGAATGTTGAAATGTAAGAACACTTTTAAAAAGCGACTTAGATGTTCCATACTTGAACAACAAAAAATTGGTTCGTCTGGACCGCTTTTGTGCGCATTTCGCTAGTTAGGCATTTATAAAAAATCTTTTGTATATTTGTCTGTATACGTATATTATAATGTTTGTATAATTCAATAAGTCAATGTATTATTAAATAAATGAAACGGTTATTACCACAAAAATTTTACGTCGATTTGCTGACGTTTCGAGATCATTTTGAGACCCCTTCTTCACGAGCTTCGCCCGCGTGCACGTTCGTCGGTCGCGCGGCGCAATCTTTGCGCCGCAAGGGATTTAGAAGGGTTCTCAAAATGATCTCGAAACGTCAGCAAATCGACGTAAACATTTTGTGGTAATAACCGTTTCATTTATTTAATTATGTTGCATAGCCACACAAGTTTCAATTCTACAATGTATTATTGTTTTTTTTTAATGTATATTTGCATCTATATATACAGCATAAGTCTTTTTCCAGGGCCACTGAGGCCAAGTCTGAAACCGTGAGAGTTATCGAAAAGTCATGTTAAGAGTTACGTGCTCGAT
Source organism: Venusia cambrica (assembly GCA_951394065.1). Classification (NCBI taxonomy): domain Eukaryota; kingdom Metazoa; phylum Arthropoda; class Insecta; order Lepidoptera; family Geometridae; genus Venusia; species Venusia cambrica. The sequence goes on from OX596036.1 coordinate 4,626,249, forward strand.
TTAAAAAAAAATAAGTTCTGCATTAAAGAAAAACTATTTTTTATAGGTTTTCTGGAAAATTGAGATTTAATTTATTTTTTTTGCATTTTTGAGTTCTTTGTTTGATAATAAAATAAATAATCTACGATTACTATGTGCCCAAAGTTGTTGGAACACTTTCAAAATTGAAAATTTATAAATTTATTAAGGTTGTATTGTATGTATAGTCTGAAATGCGTAAGAGAAGCTATTAAATCCCCTTTTGCTGGTCGTGTAGAAATTTTAAAAATTGGAACGCCTTCAAAATTTTTATTATTATACAAAGAACTCAATAATGCAAAAAAAAATTTTTTCAAAAACTTACTTATCCAGAAAAACCATAAATAAATGATTTTCTTAAATACAGAACTTTTTTTTTTTAAATGATAATCATAAGTATATAAATTATTTCCACATACTTCACACACTCCGCATCATATATTATAAAGATTAGTCTAGTGATCCTCGTCAAGGTTTCGGCAGAATACCAGCGCTTATCTTCTCCCCACTCCCCAGTAGTAAGGCATTGATGCTGAGATTTACTGTTTTTTTTCTATTTCTTTCTTTCTTTTTGTAATGGTTTATTTTATAAGATTTTATGTTTGGTTATTTAAGTTTTTTTTGTGTATATAAAGATAAAGATCATTTATTTGCTAAGTACATCATGATGGTGTCTATTTGAATAGTGGGTAAGTGTGAAATTTCAAAGTGGGTATATTTCGTATGTTTTTGCAGTGTTTATTTGTATTTAATTTATTTTCATGATTCAATGAATTAGGGCAAAACAGACCTTATTTTATTGATGTTGATATTCTTAGCCTCCTGAAGTATGATTTCCTCATCAAGCAAGAGAATGTTGGTTCTCTGCTCACAAAGTTCTACCATTACAATATGGGGCTGCACTTCTTGTATTACCTGAAATACATTAATTTACTATCAGTCTAGCAAACGCCTGGGACTTCATTCTTAACATCCCGTGGGAATATCCCAAAATCCTTTATTGCTGCACCCCTAAACCAAAAAAAGTAAATTACTCAAAAAAAAATTGGATTCCATGGGTTTTTTTTTTGTGTGGAACTGTAATTATATTCCCCTAAGTTATTCTTTAAGCTACTGCCAGTGAAAAACCGGTCAATATCGGACCGATTTTGAGTAATTTCGGAGATTAGTCCGAACAAACAGACAGACATAAAGAAAAAATATTTTTTTTATATTTAATATCATATAATTTTATTTTGACATAACAAACATACACTTCATTTAATAATGTTGTGTTATTTTTATTTTTTATTGAAGAGGGAAAACAAAGCAGTTAGCTGACTTAATCTAATATGAAGGTCTTACTTACCCTCGCCACATCTTCCTGAGACTGCACACTGAAGTGAGCGGTGCCCACCAAATACACCTTCCCTCCATTAGAAGCATCCAACACTGTCACAGTGTCAGGAAAACCATCATCCATCGGTAGCTCTGGAATTCCTGGCAAGAACAGTGGAATTGAACATGTTTTTAAATAATCATTGAAAAAAAATCTAAGTCTAAATGGTTACATTTTTTAATGATTTACCCTCTTTCTCTGAGACATACAAAAACACTCATCATTTTAATCTGCAAAGGATTATAGCAAGACTATAGTACAGCTGTAGCATGTTAATTACCTTCTATATCACATTCTGGGTTAGAATTTGCTGTTTGGTTATCTGATGGATTTTCTTTTTTCTGGTCCGGTGTTGAAGTGACAAAATCAGGTATATCTGTAGAACAAATCATATTTTATGAAGTTGAACTAGAAAGTTTAATTTTATGGAAAGTTACCACTTACATAATACCAGGGAATAGCCAATGGGTTATCCCAACTAAAGTCCATTGCAAACATATGAAAACCTTTATAACAACTACAATACAAACAAAACAGGTACCCTGACTAATTCAGGAATCAAAAAGTCAAGCATCTCCAGTCTAAGTTGGTATATAGGTACATTCTTTTACTTCTACAATATGAGTGTGATTATAGGTGTCTTTTACCAGGTTTTCCTTTTTCCGGGTGTTCATTCAGATTTGAACCAGCATCTCCACTACCATCTTCAGCCTTGAGCAATGCCTGGCATTCATTAACAATGTTTAACTTCACACCAGCTGCATTAGGTTTCAAGAGATCATGTTCTTCCAGTCCAATCTTTGACATAGGTGTATCTAGCTTCAATAGGCTGTCTGCAGGATCCATATTCATAGCTAAAAGAGGTAAAATAACATGTCTGATTGGGCCATGGCGTTCCCATGGAATGACATTGGTACAAAACACCTAGCTACCTATGACACTTTTGGAACAGGCTAATGAACGCAAGATAGTTTATCATCAAATATTGAAACTATTGCCAAGTGCCAACACAGCACAAACAAATCAGCAGCATTTTTTTCTTTAGCCAGTGGTTTTTTATCGTGATATTCACCTTTTTATTAGTCTCAGTAAGAGTAGTCAACATTTGTTTTTGAGGGACCTCAACCAGGAAGCCAAGCCAATAAACTGCTCTTTTATTAAAATAAAGTCAGCCAGCACAGCACAAAACAAAACAACAAGCTCCTTCGCTCTACCTTAAGCCAGCGTTTAACTAAAAGGTACTCTTAGCTGTGCTATGTGACTTTTCAATATCTATTACACTAGGTGGAAAAGGGTAAAGGGAGGAAGGAAATCCGTATCGAATCAAAAGCTCACAGAACACTAATATCCTAACGGAAAGAAATCCAACTCCATACATAAAAGGTGGTTAACATTCGGACGTGCACACGATCATTTCGTAGCCCCCAAGCTGCTTGACAGTTTGACGAAATGAATTGAGTTACCAACTTCTAGTGTAAATAGACCATTAAACCCACCGAGCAAATGGCGGCAATTATAAATTAAGAATGGATCACGGTTTTGGCGGTCTATTTAAATTCCTTATTCAAAAATTCTACTACTGAAATTAAACTTTCTTATGTATTTCTGACCATAAAATTGATCAGAAATACATAGGAAGTTTATAGTTAACCCCAATTAGCTATTGATAAGTAATATAAATAAAATCACACAAGTGTAATAAAGTTGCACGTAAATTTATTTTATTAGGTACTAAAAAAGATACATTACATAGGTACAATTTGAATTGAATACCTACAGATTTTTACAGCGTCAGAATGTTTGTATATATATATATATATATAGGTAGTAATAGTTACTTAGAAATGTAATGGACAGTTGGTTCACATTGTAAAATTGAACTGCCAACCTGTACATAAAGCAACATCGAGTTACGCGTTCTTATCGTTGATAACGACACTTACTTTGTAGGATACCCTTATAGGGAGGGTAACTATAACATTCTTATACAAAACAAAGCTTAGACTTTTTTTTTGCCGTGTGGCAACCCTAAAGTTAGTACGTAAAATTATCAGCTGATTTTAATTAATTAAATATATTCGCAATTTACAGTGTTTAAACGAATATACAACTAAATAAAACGCTAAAACTATAACAACTGCTTAGTATAAGTGGAAATAAACTGTGTAATAGTGTATTACTTCGGTCTAAACTGATTGTGCTAATTGTCGGCGTAATCTACCGCCGCCGCCGGTTCTGCTACGTGACCAATCTCTGGATTTAGAGTATTACCCTGACTTGCAGACGATACCTGAGCTGCAAATAATTATCAAATATCCTGGGAGTATTGTTTTTCAACATTCTAACAACATACACCAACAATAACAACATTACATGACTCATGTCTATGAGTCACTGACCCAACACACACAGGCACTGATGTACTCGAATAACTTGACAATCATTCGTGGAAGTTATTTGTAGTCAACCTACTGCTTCACACAGAAAATACTACAAAGACACAGCATAAACTAACATTATAGGTATCCAAATTACCTATAGGTAACTAACCTAACCTAATTCTTTGTTTACATCCATTATCTGTAATTGACATCCAAATCACCTGAATCTTGAGATACTTAATTACAAAGAATCCAAGAAGACTTGCTGAACTTAGAGTATATTTACTTGGATAAAATTAAAATTAATATATGATTTGTGTGCACCTATGTAAAACATTGTAATATCCATCATTAATTGTTCAACATAACTAAGTACTTAGTCTGAGATTATATTTGAGATAAGTACTACCTAATATAAATTATGTACCTTATAAAATCATTGTAATATCACTCATACAGAGCTAGTAGGCCCTAGGTAGGGGCCTAGCCACATCTGCAAGTGTAATATCTTTTTCTTTTGAAGTTTTCTTTTCCCCTTATAACTACATTCTAAGACTTTCTCAACTTATCTTTGTTTAAATCCCTAACTACTCCAACTTGAATCTTATCTACCACCGTCATCTATATCTATCTCTAATTTTAAACTCACTCACACTTGCTTACCGCTGTGTTCCAGAACAAAAACAATGCCTTTGACCCGGAGGCAATGTGATGTACAGACCAAGCTGATGGCAGCCAAGTCAGAGCTAACTGAGCTCACTGAGGCCCATAAGCAGCTTCTTCAAGAGCAGGATGAGAGTGAGGCTGAGATGTTGGTGATTCTCAGTCAAAACAAGACTCTCAAGAGACAACTTGCCGATTTACACAGCAAATATGAAGAATTATTGGCTGATCATGAACGCATGCAGTCAATGCTGAGTTCAGTGGACAACTGTTATGAGACTTATGAACTAGTGCTTCAACAAAATAAAGACCTACAGCAAGAATTATGTCAGTGCAGATCTAAAATTGACAATTTAGAATTAAGTCATATGCCCTCAGCAACCAACTTCAAAAGTCTGGATCTACAGACAGAACTTCAAAACAGTGAGGCAGACTCTTCTGTGATTGATCTCACTACACCAAACCGAATCTCCTCAATAAGAGGAAGTAACAAAATAAAAAAATATATAAAATTAAGTAACTTAATAAAAAAATCAGAAAAGAAATTAAAAAAACACAAAAATGTTTTTAGCTTTGCAAAATTGAGTAAACAAAAATGTAATTTAAACGAGGAATTAGAATCTTGTTACAGCTTACTTGGCCGTAACTCCAAAGAAATTCAGTACATGTCTGATAAAATAATAAGTTTGGAAATATCTTTACATGAGGTGACCATGAAATACAAGAAAGCTGAACAAGACTCTTGTGAGAATATTAAAAAAATTAATAATATTGTAGAAATGGTTAACAATGAAAGTATATATGTACAAGTACAACATAGTAGCTCCCAGACCGACCCATGTACCACAGACCAGCCAGTGACTCACATTGCTTCATCGGGATGTGTGGAACCACCGGTACCAGCAGTTGTGCAACCCGATTCCCCTGTGGTACTACTACCAGAACAACATGTGCAGGCTGAGGCAGGTCCAGTGCACACAACACAGCCTCTGGTTAGGCAACCTCAAACCTGCCGACAGACCCAGAAAACTGTGGTGTACTCAGATAGTCTAGGAGTAGGGTTGGGTCGGTTGCTAAGCGATAGGTTAGGAGACCAAATGGTAACTAACTACTGCTTTCCTGACTCTTCTATCCATAGGCTGATAAAGAGCTTAAATGAGGCGTCTTTTGACAATAAAACAACATTGATTGTACAGTTAGGTAATAGTAATGGTATCAAGCGCCTATATGTAAATAAATTAGTTGAATTACTCTTACATAAATTGGACATGGGGTTGGGTAAACTGATATTGTGTGCATTCCCATACTCTAAATTGCTTTCGAAAAATGAGAATGTTAATATTTTTAATATTAACCTTATGCTTTACAACTTGACATGTCGTCATAGTGACATTTTATTTTTTGACACTAATATTTTTATTAGTGACTTTAGGTTAACACCAGATACAATGTATCTCAGTAGATATAGTAGGATAATTATTGCTAAATTGTTAGCATTTAATATTTGTGACAAAGTTATAGGTACTATAGCTACAGACACTGACGGGCTTACAGTTAGTAGCAGTACTATCATGGGCGTTCAAACAGTAGGATCAGATGACAAGCATTTAAACTGACCACCAAGACAACGGGAAAGCCTAATAGGTTACACATAGTCCATCAAAATATTCAAGGCCTTTCCAGCAAAAACTTAGAAGTAGAATTATTTTTAAGTAAAATGAACATCAGTGTTATGGGCATCACTGAACACTTTATATTGCATCAAAAGTTACTACCTCATTATGAAGACTACTGCATTGTAAGCGCATACAAGCGTAGGAATACCACTCAAGGTGGTTCTTTAATTATTGTAAAGAAAACTCTCAAATGTAAGGAGCGTAAAGATATTGTGAAACTCACCATTGAAGAAGTTATAGAGCTGTCATGTGTTGAACTGGAGCAGCACATAGTGGTATGTGTCTATCGTCCTCCCCAAGCAAATTACGCGCTATTTGAGTCCACTATGGAAAATGTACTAAGCAAAATATTCAGTCGTAATAAATCAATAATAGTGCTCGGTGACTTCAATATTGATATACCTGTAAATCCTCTAACTGAAAAAATCATTAACTTGTTTAAATGTTTCAACCTTAAGCACCAATTCGATAAACCAACTAGGGTAACTCTAACAACTGCCACTTGCATAGATAATGTATATTGTAGTGATATTCCCCTTGAAAAAGACGTGTTTAAAAAATTTGATTCAGACCATTATGGTCAATATGTTTTATTTGATTGTAACTTACAACAAGAGCTACCGGAAATCACATGCAGACCAATTACCGAAGCTAGCATCATAAAATTCCAAAATAACATAAGTCAAAAGATTTCCCTGATCCCATGCTTGAATGATCCAAATGAGCTTTATAATATATTGTCTAATCTAATACATAAAGAACACGAGTATACGTTTCCACAAAAAACGTGCAAAGCTAAATCTGGTTCCATGTTTGCAGATTGGGCAACAGCCGGTATCTATAAAAGTAGGAGTAGATTGTATGAACTTTATGCAGAAAGAGAGTCAAGGCTACACGATTTATCATTTGTTTCTTTTGTCAAAAACTACTCAAAAGTCTTTAAAAAAGTATGTCATGCTGCGAAATCATTGCAAATAAAAAGGAAAATTGAGCAGTCATCAAATAAAATAAAGGCTACCTGGAAAATGATAAATAATCAAACAGGTAAAGCAAAACATTTGAAAAAGCAGATAAACTTAAAAGTTGACGATAGAATTTTGACTGATAACTATGAAGTTGCTAATGAATTTAACCGTTTCTTCTCTTGTGTACCAAAAATTGTTACTCGACCATTAAACTCCTCTGTTGATTGTGCTTTAGCCTTTCTTGAAACAAGTGTTGAAAGGTGTAATGCTTCTTTTAGCTTCAGACACGTCAATGCTGATTGTATTCTAAAAACTTTTAAGTCAATAAATATTAAAAATACTGAAGATCTCTGGGGGATGTCCGTAAAGATCTTAAGCACGATTGTTTTTGAAATAGCACCATGTCTAGCATATATATTTAATAGAAGCATCGACGAAGGAATCTTTCCAGATCTTATGAAATATAGCAAGTTGATTCCTTTATTCAAATCTGGAAATGAAAAGGATCCAGGAAATTATCGACCAATCTCAATTCTGCCAGCATGTAGTAAAATATTTGAAAAACTTATTCTTAACCAGTTGTTGTCACATTTTAACTGTAACAGGCTACTTCATGAAAAACAATTTGGGTTTACTAAAGGTCGTTCAACCACTGACGCTGGTGCCATGCTGTTGAAGTACGTTTTTAAAGCCTGGGAAGGAAAACAGGATGCCATAGGAGTATTCTGTGATTTATCTAAGGCTTTCGATTGCGTAGATCATGACACCTTAATCTCAAAGCTAAAACACTATGGCATTCAGAATCAGGCAATAAGCCTCATGCGTAGCTACCTATCGAATCGCATTCAAAAAGTAGACATTAACGGTAGCAAATCTTCGGGAACATCCACTAACATCGGTGTACCACAAGGGTCAATCTTGGGGCCTTTTTTGTTTCTAGTCTATGTCAATGATCTGCCTTCCTGTGTAGGGGATTTATGTGATATTGTATTGTTTGCAGACGATACTTCATTAATATTTAGAGTTGATAGGGCTAAAGATAATTATGATTGTGTAAATGCTTCTCTAGCTAGAGTTCTTGATTGGTTTACGGTAAATAACCTCTTATTAAATGAGAAAAAAACGAAATGCATTAGATTCACCTTGCCTAACGTTCAAGTCAGCAATGCTAACATTATCTTAAATGGGGAAATACTTAACTTTATGGAAGCAACTACTTTCTTGGGTTTAAATATCGATGCAAAGTTGCAATGGGGTATTCATATTAATACATTAGCTAGCCGGCTAAGCTCGGCAGCTTACGCAGTACGTACCATAAGGCATCTTACTGATGAAACCACGGCGAGGTTAGTTTATTTTAGTTACTTTCACAGCGTTATGTCCTATGGCATATTTTTATGGGGAAATGCAGCAGATATTGAAAGCATTTTTATCCTGCAAAAGAGAGCTGTACGGGCAATTTATAAATTGAAAACTCGTGACTCTCTCAGGGAACGTTTTAAAGAGATTGGTATTATGACAGTCAGCTCCCAATATATTTATGAAAACCTAATGCACGCACACAGGAACATTGATGAGTTTGTTAAAAGAAGTGATGTACACAGTGTTAATACTAGAAATAAAAATAAACTTGACATACCTAGGTATCGCTTAGGAAAAGTAAATAATTCATTCTTAGGAAACTGTGTACGATTCTATAATAAGCTTCCTCAAAGCGCCACCAAACTCTCTGCTCGTAAATTCAAATTGTATATAAAGAATAATTTAATTAAAAGAGCCTACTACAAAATAAGTGACTATATCGACGATAAGAACGCGTGGCCCGATGTTGCTATACCAGTTGACAGTTAAATGGTGTTTTTCAATGTCAAGAAACTGCCCATTAGATAGTTATGTAGTAATCAATGTTTTAAGATAATATTAAGTTTTTAGTTTTATGATGTAGGTAACACTTGTAATGTTATTAAATTATTATAAACAATGTACCTAAATGTTAAATGGATTTTCAAAAAAATTAATCAGCCCGAGGTTCTTGCCTTTCTCCTTGTGTGCTGGTCGCGATTCCGAACAGGCGGTAGATTTGACGTTTCAAAATGATCCTAAAAATCTTAATGAATAAAAATATTTGACTTTGACTTTGACTTAGACAATTTTTTTTTTAGAATTAGAATCGTACACAGATTCCCAAGTATAAGTGATTTACTTTTTCTAACTGAAACATTGATACATATACTCGTACCTATCAAGTAGGTAGGTAGGATTAACATTTTGTACATCACTTCTTTTACTGAACTGATCTTATGTTCTTGGGCATGCATCACATTTTCATAAATGTACTGAGAAGCTGATTGTAAGAATACTTAATTACCTACTGTTTATTTTATATAGGTAATTGTTACAAATACGTATTGCGTATGCAGCCGAGCTTAGCCTGTTAGCTTATCTTATTACATATAGATGAATACAACATTCAAATATTACATTGATAAAACCTAAGAAAGTCAAAAATCACGTTAAGTATTTCTACATTTAAGATAACATTACATTGACCTACATGACTAAGTAGTTAGCTAATTGATTCAAGCGTTATTTTACGGAGATCCAAATTTCAAAATAAAATCTGAAACACGTGTCGATTTGATTTTTCATAGAGATTTGGCGGATTTGTTACTGATTTTTTTTCTGTTTTCAGATTTTATTTTAAGCGCTGCCACAACTTTATCCGAAACCAACAATTTATTTCAGGTCTTACTTTTGGACCGTACTTATTTTTTTAATTTACAAATTTGTCTTAGGTGGCGCCGACACTTGCTGTATAGCGTAGCTTCTCTCTTTGATGCTGGTTTCCTCCTTACCTGAAAGTCAGAATGTATCGATGAAACAACTCATACCTACCGGTGCCAGTTTTCAGTATTGTTAGTGAAACATTTTATAAAAGTGCAAATTTTTGCAGTACTGCAGTCAAACGAAGTTTTTTTATTATGAAATACAAAAAATCTGCGATAATAATAGGTAGTTACCTACTTTAGTGGTATATTTATATTACCTACTACGAAAAAAAAAGAAAAGCAACGAAAATCTCCAACAGTATAAAACAGTTGCTTGAACAGATGTGGTTAGTTTAATTATATATAGTTTTTTTTTTTGTGAATAAATTGTATTTATTAGAACATAGCAAGGTATTACTTACAGGTGTATCTGGTTGCCTCTTTGGAACTGAAATAACTCTCATGACTTCTTTATCAGTAGCTACAGTTACACTTGGTGAATCCTGAAATTGTGATAAACCATCATCATTATCATATCTCGTAAAAGTCCATTACTGAACTTGGGTCTCCAGACTAGAGAGTGAGAGAGAAAGAAGAAAAGTACCAGAGAGTAGGTACTTTTTATGAGAAAATTTGTCGTAATTACGTTCGCCACGCACTGCTGCACTGGTAGCTCTCTGTAATCCCAACCCTCCTCACGATACTCATGTACCTACACGGGATGATGGCTAGGGACTCGAGTTCCTATGTTCTTTTCTGGGAGAGCCACGGTGAAAATTGTAGGTACCTATTTAGCATAGGATGGCCTAGGTACGATTTATAACGCGATTTCATTCCTTTATTTTTAAGGAGAGATAGGTATGTATTTAGGTACTTACCTACTCTTAAGTCGATGAGGAACATTCTTATTTTATTTTCTATGAAAATAGATACTTACAGATGTAGATTCTTGGGGCACGGCGTATTTATGCAGCTTCCTTAGAGAGAAGTCAATGAATGCATTCTTCTCAAAATGGTTTTCACACAACATTTTGTGAGAGCTATGTAACTTATGTACATCTTCGATGAATTTCGTCCATGCTGTGATGATAAAATATGTAAAGTGCAAGCGTAAAATATTACAACTTAAATAACATCATCATCACACCTGAAAAAAGTCTACTGATGGACATGGGCAGGCGACCTTTTGACATTTCCCAAGTCTAGGTTATCATCACACTTGGCACAGCTTTCTGGTGTCCGCATTGTTTGTGATAAGTATTTAGGAGGTTTTGTCATACAACTTGGTGACGGAACAGGCAAGCAGTTATAGGCAAGATAAAAATAAGTCAACTTAACGCATAAAGGTGCCTTGGGTGGCCGTAATTTCACCGGCAACCTTACTTAGACGAGCCCTTTCACAAGGGGCTCCACTACTCTTAAAAGGATCTGCTACTCGTCCTATGTTAGTCAAACCTTGCTGTGCACGTTTTTGACAGTCAATAAACAATAGTATGGCTTACCGTTGAACGATCTAGCCTCCAGGTTTTGGAAAACGATAAAGAGCGAGGCTAGGATGATTGGTGGTTGATTTTCCACATCTTACACATTTTCGAATCTTTCATTTTCTTTATTATTCCAAGCACACAGTAAACAAATTTTGCTTTGCAGTAAAAATTCTAACGATGGCAATTCCAGGTAAATATAGCGGGTAGCTTATAACAATTAATAATGAAGGCACCTACTTAGTATATGTATATTTGTTTTCTTTTGTTGGCATATAAATGTGGCTGCATGATTGGCTGTTCACCGAACCATAAACTTAGAGTGAAATGGAAGTTGTATTATTGCCATTCCAAATATTGGTTGGATATATTTTTATAGCAACATTCCTACGAACCCACCTTGCCGCCAGCCTATCATGGCGAGTTGGTCCCCCCTGCAAAAGCTCGTCTACGGAAAGAAAGAAACGAAATAAACTAAGATCGCAAATAGTGCAATGCAGTGCACAGAACACTAATGATCACAGAACACTAATATCCTAACTAACTAATGATGCATGGCAGTGCAGTGGTGCTGCCTCCACCTGATTTTGATTTTCCCCGGAATACTCATGAAATTTCCCTAAATTAAAAACATTCCAAATTATTTGCCCCTAAAGATTCTCTCTTGCGCATATTATTTTTTCTTAGAGAAAGGCAGGCACTCGAGGCACTTGCATTAGCATGCCAATTTTATAATACATAGATAAACACTAATCAGCGATTGTGCTAAATAAGTATTTTTGTTCTTATTTGTTCTATTATGAATGAACAAATTATTGAATGAAAAATGTATCATGAAAAAATGTTGAATTGAAATTGATCGGATCAGCAATTCAAAAGATATGGACAAAAATTGAATTTATTCTCACCCCAATATTTCAAACACTACCCCATTTATCAATAATCTTCCGCGATTTCATCAAAATCGATAAGCTATTTAAGCATTGCAAGATACATACATATATACATGCAGTGTCGGATTTCCCAAAGAAAAACTAACGCGGAGTAAAATAATAATAATAATACTAATTGCGGATAATATTGAAGGGTATAGATTCCTTCAATATTTGTTGTGATTCATAACACTAAATTTGAATATTATAATTTGGATGGAATAGATACATCTAAACGGGATTGTAACTTTTATTCAAAAAAATGTACAAATAAACTCACTAACTATCTACAAAGGAATCGGTCAGATTTCCTAAGGACCGTTACAAACGGCCTATAGGTAACTGAACTGTTCCAGACCAGTACCAGTCGGAAGCGTGCCCAAGACACTGGCAGCATTGCCACGCTGAATAGCTATGCTAATTCGCTGGCCTATGTAAGAGCCAGCCTTTAGATCACGTGTCACATCAATCAAAACCCCCGCCAGATTTTTGATAACCCGGAGGGCAACGGCTCCCCACGTACCCAAGGTCTCCACCCCAAAATGCTCAAATAGGTAAGCTCTATAGAGACCAATATATTTGCGGCCCAAGGATGTCGTAAAGTCAAAATAAATGTACCAGTTTTAATGAGATTCCGAACACCCTCTCTTATCTTACAAGACCGGAATATCATCCTTTGCCCCTTCATCTTAAAAAATCACCCCTAATTAGGACAAAATATACCTTCAGCCTTATCTCAACCTGTAACCAGGTGAGATGAAGGCCAAGCGCTTCCCCGTCGTCAAAAAAAAACAAGCGCAGCTTTGACGCTTATTATTTTTTTTACTATGAAGTCCCGTATCTTCTTGTGTATTTAATTCTATTAGTGCAGTGCAAACAGTTTTTTTTTTAAATCAAAGAGTACACGGAGTGATTCTATACTCTTTGAGTATCATCATCATAACATCCCGTAAACGTCAACTGTTAGACATGAGCCTCCTCCAAGACTAGAGTGTTTTGTCATCATCACCACGCTTGACATGCAGATTGGTGATAGCAATGCTGGTGTTACGTACTCAGACGGATGCTGCTGCCCATCCCCTGGTGTATTACATTCCCTTTATTCCTATTATTTGCCTAGTCGCCTTTCACGCCATCCTCAGGAGGAAATGGAGGGGTCCTATTCGTTAGCCTTCCGGCTTCCACCTCGGCGAGTCGACTCTTTGTGTATAACAAGATAAAACCGAACCAACGACGCCAATTTTTTTTTTTATTATATATATGATACGGTGATGATATGACGCGACGAAGTCGTTTTGAACGTACATATTATTTTTTTACCTACGTATTACGTACTTACTTATTCCGTGGTACGGAAGGTACCTATTTATATATATTATATACACGCAAGCAACTAACACGCAAGAAAGATATCAGTTGATGAAAATGTACAGCCAAATAATGCAAGGTTTGGTAATGTACAGCCTATTAAATCAAAGCATCTCATTATTGCGTGGTACACCACGTGTTTTTGAAAAATTGAAATTGAATGGCTGTTAGGGTTTTTTTTACACCTAGAATACCTTGCTTTATTGTATTCAAATTATCAGATCATACTAACCATGTGTAGTATGATAGAGCTGTGTGGCCAAGTGGGTATGGGCGCGCCTTTCAATCTGGAGGTTGTGGGTTCTTATCCAGTCATGCAACGATTATCTTTTCGGTTTTTTGGAAGTTTATGTGCGCATTTGACACATACATACGCTCTGACGGGAATGTTACATCGTGAGGAAACAAATCAAACATCTGAAAAGCATGCGTCACAGGCTAGTATTCCGCTAAGCGGCGATGGTCTTGCAACCTGTCAACCTATTGTATCTTAGCTATCTACTTGCAAACCGTGGGTATGTGCCGAACGTAAGTTTGGAAGTTCCTCTGACTATGCCCTAGTAGGTGATCCTCTTCAGATCCACGCTCTGAGTAGTGATCAGAGGTGAATCCTCGAAAGGGAAAAAGTCAGGAGTTACAAAATAGTATCCAGAAAAAAGATACCACTCCTGGTTGCGATGAAGTATCCTTCTCAATTATAGATCATCTACTATTATCTGGTTAATTACTTTTGTTAGAATTTTACGATCTTTGTTAATCTGACGGATTTGTCCCTAAACAGTGGAGTAAAGTTAAAATTGTACCTATTCCCAAACATACTTCACCGGTTTCTTTTCGTCCCATTTCTCTCATATCATGCATATGCAAAAATTTAAATTCTATTCTCAATAAACGACTAGAATGGTATTTCGAGAGTTTGTTTCCTGAAAACATGGTAGGTTTCAGAAAGTCGCGTTCTTGCTTAGATAATCTTACTTGTTTGGCTTCTCATATACAGTTAGGATTTACAAATAATTTAACAACATTAGGATGTTTTATAGATGTAAAAAATGCTTATAACAATGTAGATATTACTAGTTTGAGTAATAAACTCAGTAAATAAAATCTTGAGGAATTTAAAGTAGGATCTAAAGTAAGACGGTATTTGTGGTGTTTTCTGGGTCAAAGAATGTTAGAAATTTCTTCTGATGAGTGCATCATGTCACGTTGAACTGGTCGAGGATTAGCTCAGGGCGATCCTTTATTCCGCTTCTATTTAATATAGCTAATATAAATGTATGCAAAAGTTTAAATAATGTTATTATTTTTCAATATGCTGATGATTTCGTTGTATATATTACCAAAAAACATGTGCCTGATACCGTTAGAGAAATGCATTTGGCTTTGAATTTAATGTCTAAGTTGCTAGGTTCAATAGGTTTAGAAATTTCTGCTTGTAAGAGTAAGGTTTGTATATTTAAAAGGGGTCCTTTTCAGGGTTCTCTAGATGTAATCTTCAATGATAACTCTTTGCAGGTGTGTACAGCTGTAAAATATTTAGGCATATGGCTTGATAGTTCTCTAAGGTGGGGAAAACATATAAATGAGACTGTTCTAAAAGTAAAAAAAAAACTACTAAAAGTGTTGGCAAGCTCTGGTTTGGGGGTTCACCAGAAGCATATGAGACGGCTATACATATCTATTATATGCAGCAGAATCGACTATGCCAGTTTTCTATATGACAATAGTTGTCAAACTAATCTTATGAAATTAGATAAAATACAGAACCAGCCAGTCAGTGCGTGTGATTGGTGGTTTTATACGTAGTACACCTATTCATGTCATGGAAAGCGAATTATGCTTGCCTCCTTTGTTAATTCCCAGAAGGTTTTTAGCCGGTAAATTTTATCTTAAATCTAAATCAATTTGTAATAATCTAGCACTGAAATACGTTGAAGATCTCTCGGCAACCATCAATTCTCGATTATTTTATTTTTTTTACCTCGGTGTGTTCATCCTTAGGTAACTATCCCATTCACGTTAGTGATCAACTCGAGATGTTCTCTCTAAGAATTTGGGTAAGTAGCATAGATTTGGCTAGTGTTATTAGAGACAACATTCCAATTATCGAACGAGCAAAACATTATTATACGCACCAAAATCTAAGAAAACTTAGTACTATACACATTGAAGATGAATATTGTGACTATTTTAAGATTTATACTGATGGATCGAAAATTGGAACAGATAGTGATGGCGCTGCGTTCTTCGATCCGTCTTCAGGTAACTTCATGAAGTTTAAAATTGAATCCAATATCTCTATCATGCATCATGAGCTGATAACTATCGTTGAAGCATTATCTTATATAAATTCAATTAATGGTGACAAATTTGTTATTCTTTGGGATTCCAAGAGTGCGCTACAACCTATATTTCGCCTGTGCGAGGCGCTCCAGTAGCATATAGGATCCTAGAATGTATTTTAAGTTTACAAACTAGACATAAGAATATTGTCCTGCAGTGGATACCGTCCCATGTACAAATTGAAGAAAATGACATCGTTAATCTTTTGGCAAAACAAGCTATAGCTGACGGTGTTCCTTTGTCAGTAAGCCCATTACATTCTGACTATGTTCGATTTGTTAAAAATCAGTGTAAAGATCTTTGGCAGGAATATTTTGAAAAAAGGTCAGTAGATAAAGGGATATGGTATCGCACTATACAACCCACGATATCGTCCTACCCGTGGATAGACGAAAATAAATACAAAAGAAACGTGTTAGCTCCCAGGTTACGTTCCGGGCACATTCCATCTAACAAGTTTGCATTTTTAATGAAAAAAGTAGAATCATGAAACTGTAATATATGTGGCAAAATTTATGATGTCCAACATTTACTGATGGAGTGTGTACGGAGCGCAGACAACCGAAGTCTCATAGTGTATAATAAATTTGATGTTGGTCTATGTAATAGTATTTTGTCAGATCTTATGTGTACAGAAGCTCAACTGTTTTTTAATTTTAGTTTATTTAGAAGTTTAGTTTTTTATTTCTTTTTACTCTCTCTTTTATCTCTTCAGTCTAGTGTTGTATGATTTGTTATGTACGTATGATTGGGCGATGTGGTCGCATAGTGACAAAGCCCTACCAGTGCTGTCAGATGGGGGGGATTCCCACCAAATTTGGGGGTTTTTTTAACACTCGGGGGGAATTTTGGGGGGACTAATCCTTTGGGGGTATTTTCGGGGGGAAAAGTGGCTCTGTGGTCTAGTGGTTCAAGCCATCGATTTCAGATCCAGAGATCCCGGGTTCAATCCCCATGGGAGTACAATATATTGTGCTTGGTTTGGTTGGTGGTAGGACTTTGTTGAAGTTCGTCTGGCTAGCTACCACCATCTTACTTAATTCTGTCGCCATAATAACAATTCTAAAATTGTTGTGTTTCGGCATTCAGAGGTAAGATAGCCTGTTCCTCAGTTTGTTGAGGATTCCGAGTGAAGTGCGCCTCCACCTTCGGCCTTATCTCAACTTGTTACCAGGTGAGATGAAGGCGCTTACCCATCGTACGATAAAAAAAATCCGACTGATTCCTTTATACATAGCTTAATTGTACATTTTATTTATTATTATATGGCGGAAATATTATATTTATTAGTAAAAAAATACAATTGTATTATTTTAACACCTGTATGCAATAAACACAGTTAAATCTGGGTAGGTTATATGAATAAACGTATGTTCTAGGTATTTGAATGTTGGGGGCTTTTTTTTCAAAATAATCATAATTTGGGGGGATTTTGGGTTAGATTTGGGGAGAAATGCATGGAGCCACCTGGTAACACTGAGCCCTACCTTTTAATTTAAAAAAAAAGTTCTGCAGTATTCTACTGAGCTTTATAGTCTTCATACAGACCAGTGTTGTCAGATGGGGGGGATTCCCTCCAAATTTGGGGGTATCTTTGGGGGAAAAAATTTGGTCGATTTATAGGTATTTTATTTATTTATTTATTTAATATTTACATTGCCATTACAGTATAAAACCAAGGCGACAAGGAAATACAACAAACAATTACACAAAACAAGCTTAAAACATGAACCATAACAATCAATAATTATTATTATTGGTCTAACTTAAAAATAACAAAAGAGTTTCTGTGAAATTCCACAAAACAAGCTTGAAACATGAACCATAACCATCAATAATAATTATTATTGGTCTTACTTAAAAATAACAAAAGAGTTTCTGTGAATTTCGTCAACGTAATATTGAAAATATCAATATCTTCGGCTGTGTGAAGACAGTTAATTGTACGAAGGGCCCGCGTGAACGGGGACTCACCCAGGAGGTTAGTTTTCGCCCTCGGGATAGCAAGTAGCCTAGGTCGTCGGCGTGCGTATACATACTTATCAGGTACGTATAATCCTATGCTCATCAATACCTGCGGGTTGTGTATTATGCCTCTAAGTAGACGGAAAATGTATGTTATTAACATCATTTCCCGTCTTATTTGAAGTTTGTCGTAACATACCATGCCAAGAACAAATAGTGTCGGGTACATTAATGGGAAAAAGGGGTAAACTCCATATAACTTTAAGTACAGGAACCTTATGAATTTGTTCTGCATTTTTTCCACCATATTATTATGTGAGGACTCCATATCATGGCTCCACACTCTAATCTGCTTCTCACTAGCGCGTTATATAGCACTTTAATAGTGCCAACATTATTAAAGTCACTGCTTTGGCGTAGTATTAAGCCCAAATTTTTAAATGCTTTTTTGCAGATATCCACTACATGGCTCCGGAAGTTCAATTCTATGTCCATACGGATCCCTAAATCACGAACAGATTGCACTCGACCAATATTGTCCGAATCTAGTGTATAGTCGTGTATAACTGGATTTCGTGCACGACCGTAGGTAATAGTACAGCACTTGGATCCATTAAAAAAGAGTTTGTTATCACGACTCCACTGAGCAACACGGTCTATATCTTTTTGCAGTCGCCCGCAATCCGATCTATCTTTTATCTGCCTAAACAGTTTTGAATCATCTGCAAAAAGAAGGCAGACTGAGTCCTTCACGATACTAGGTAGGTCATTAATCATAATTAAAAACTCTAGAGGCCCCAGAGTACTTCCTTGGCTGACGCCAGAGTTTGTGTAAATAGGTTCCGAAAGATATCACAGTAATCCACATACTGTTTTCTACCCTGCATGTAACTAGCAAAGAGTTTTAACAAGTCTACAGTAAATCCTATCGACGCCAGCTTGATCAGTAGTACGTCATTGTCAACTGTGTCGAATGCTTTACGTAAGTCGAAGTACGCTGTGTCGACCTGCACCCCTGCATCCACAGAAGAACTCTTCCGGGTATGTGCATGATTCTAGGCAGAGATTGAACAAATGCAATAGTGGACCTGCTACTGAATATCTACAATCCTTTAACAAAAAAGGTGGTATATCATCTGGACCATAAGATAGTTTGGGCTTTAAATGCTTAAGTGCTATTTTAATATCAGAGTGGGTAATCCGGTTTAATCGGACGGTTTCAATCGACCATCATGAAATACAACAATAAAGGAGCTCACCCATTTATTCATTCGTTTGACCGTTCGTTCGATGCGAAGTTCGTTCTCGACTCGAGAACGAACTCTCGATATTCACGATACTCAAATGTATCGTGTGAAACACGAGATGTATGATGAGAAACACAGAGAAAGGTAAGAAAGACTTGCCAAGCCAAATCAAGGTCTCCTCGGCATCGGTCATCATCACAATTAGTAATTGTAATGTGTAAATTATTGGTTTTCAAAAATCTTGCGGGTCTTATGATTGAGTCGACACGTGGTCCAAGGACTGTCTCTTATTTAGGCCAGAGAATTAGCATAGCTAATCAGCATGGCAATGCAGCCAGTGTCTTGGGCACGCTTTTGTCTGGTACTGGTCTAGAACAGTTGTGTTCCCTATAGGCCGTTTGTAACGACTGATTCCTTTGTACATACCTAGTTAGTTTAATTGTACATTTTATTTTATAAATATATGTATTTACTAAATGGCGAAATATTAAATATTATTACTTAT
The DNA here is from genome assembly GCA_951394065.1 of Venusia cambrica. Classification (NCBI taxonomy): domain Eukaryota; kingdom Metazoa; phylum Arthropoda; class Insecta; order Lepidoptera; family Geometridae; genus Venusia; species Venusia cambrica. Next base: position 4,645,942 of record OX596036.1, read on the forward strand.
TATAAAAAAAAAAAAATTACCTGTATGTAATAAGCACAGTTAAATCTGGGTAGGTAATATGGATAAAATGTATGTTTTAGGGGTTTTTCTTCAAAATACCCTAAATTTGGGGGGATTTTGGGTGAGATTTGGGGAGAAATGCACGGAGCCATCTGGTAACACTGATACAGACAGTTCTAGTCACTGAACTGACTGAAGTGAGCAATGTGAGTGTAATGTTCTAGCGTGGTTCTAGCTAAAGTTACGTCATCGGTCATCTTATCTTATCTGTCTGATTGAAATTTACATATTTTCATTTCAGCGCATGAAATTTGATAGGTGCCCGGAGTACCTATTTTCGAGTTTTTAGTTTTCCAAGAATACTAACAAAATGAGCGCCTGGAGGCAAGTTGGTCTGAAGTAAGTACGTGTAAACCTTTTGTGTAAGGCATATTTATATAAACGTTCTGACACAGGTTATTTTTTTTTTAGTTACATAAACTACTCAAATATAGCGGCTAAAGTGCTACGAAAAGCCTTGAAGCCCGAGTTCCGTGCTGATGCTTTGAAAAGGGATATATCCCACGTCAAAATTACTCCCTGGGCTGACGGCAGACCTGCACGTAAGTACAGCTTCTCAGCAACACCTTACAGTGATGTCCCTTATTAAGGTCACTGTTTTGAAAAATTAGATGTATGCATTTTTTTTATTATGGTACATAAAAAGGTCCAACTCATAATCCTAACAATCACATTGGCAATATCAAGATTCAGATACATCGGATTGTGAAACTCAAATGGCAGCAGGCAGGGCAAGTAGCTAGATGAGGCTGTCACCTCATCTACTTGCCCTGCTGCCGATGGAGCAAATCATGTCCAAAGAAATGTGTCAAGGTGGTGGGAGAACAGTGGGTCAGTGCATATGTTTATTGAAAGCTCAGTTCAGGGATATTTTGCACATATTGGAGGAAGCCTTTGCAAATTATCCTATAATTGATGCCTGAACGCCCACTGCTAGGATGATACCTAGCTACTATGTTACTGGCTGTTTGTGATGATGATTAAATGTTAGATAGAATGGCCATTGCTACATTATGATCCTTTAGTTTTTTGTTTCTAGGTTGATTATGGTTTTTATTTATTTTTATTGTAATAAATTTTCCAGATGAAAAGGAGTAATATGGTGTAAGTTAGGTTCAGCAGCATAGTTTGTGACAGTTGAATGTTTAGTTTATAATATGTTTGAATTCAGTACAATCTGAAAATTTTGCAATCAGATCTTTACTAAGTAGACAAACTCAATAAAGAGTGTGCTTTCATAGTGAATGTTCCTTTAGAGGTACTAACGTTGAGTGTGCAAGCCTTAACTAATATGATAATTTTCTCATATGTGTACTAATAACAGTTTAGTTGAAATGTACATAATGTTTTGAAATGTTTTTTGTCTTATCCTAGGGTTAGATGACCGAGCTTTGATATAATTTTCTGCAAGAAAAAAATGTTAGTATAGGTTGCCTACTAATGTTGTTTTTTTTATTTCTAGATCTTCAAGCTGGAGCCAAAAAGTAAAGCTCTTTGTCAACATGCATGATGATCAACAACTATTTAATTTATTGTAGAATTGTATTAAAACTGTAAACCAATCAAAACTGTTAGTTTGAATTTTTATTTCTCTTATCAGGTTATGTGAAAATATGTTCTCATAGGAACTCAGGTTAGTAAGTTTAAATCAAACTATTGAATAGGTATTGTACAATTTATTAAGTTTAGTTGTTTTAACTTGTATGTTAGCTTTTACAACTTCTTGTTTTATATTTTTTCCCAAAGGTGCTCTAGGGTTCACATCTGATAGTGAAATGATGGGTATTTCTATATTTTTCCTTATCTTCTCCACTCCATTCCAAGCTATCATTATCCCGTTATCAGTGCAAACCCTTGGAGGTGGGCGAAATACTTTGTATCCTATTTTGTCACCAATAACTTGAATTGCATTGAAGATAAAGTCATTGCAAGCAACTCCACCAGAAACAACAATGTTTTTATTATTAGGAGTAAGGTTATTTTTCTCGCAAAATAAAACTGCTCTTTCTGTTCTTACAGCTATATGTTCAGCTATAGCTAGCTGTAAACCAGCACATAGATCATTCACTTCAGGAATAATGCCATCTCCCATGATATTATGCTCAGATTCTTTTTGGTATAATTTCCTTTCCATGGAATTTTTCAGTCCACTAAAACTGAAATTGCAATCTCTTTTCCTTAGTAATGGCATTGGGAATGCAAAAAGTCTGGGATTCTTAGATTGCTTGGCTGCCATTTCTATAGCCTTACCACCAGCCATTTTGGAATACTCTGGTATATTCCTCAATTTCATTCTCCTGGCTGATTTATCTAAGACCTCTCCAGGTGCATTGTCTAAAGACTCACCTATCAACAGAAATTCATCCACATCATTAACAAGTGATAAAAGACAATGGCCTCCAGATACCAGCAGAACTATAAAAGGAAATGGAATATCATAGAACATTCTTGCTACAAGTGCATGGGCTTCCATATGATGAATTGGTATTAAAGGTTTGTTGTATTTCTTAGATAAGAACCTGGCATATTTAACCCCAACTTGAAGACTGATTAATAAACCTGGTTTAGTGGTTACAGCAACAGCATCTATGTCTTGAATATTTAATTTGGCATTGCTTAGAGTCTCTTGTACAGCATTATCTATATTTTCTCTGTGAAGTTCATGAGCTATCACAGGATTCACTCCACCGTAGCGCAGGTGAATAATATTTTGAGAATACAGTGATTCCCCAAGAATGTTACCTGCACTATTGACTAAAGCAACACCAGTGTCATCACATGAAGTCTCAATCCCCAAAATGCAGGCATTACAATTGGAAGACATCTTCTGGGAACCATAATACTGAAATCTTCTTTTAACACTGTTAATAAACTTGATGCTGCCACAAAGCTTCATATTGAAATATAGGTATGTAGGTACAATCTCATGTCTCATGTAAAATATAGGCACCTGTTTGTTTTTGCCTTAGGAAGTGGTTAGTAGCATGGTAGGATAAGAAATCTTTCTATGTAGTAATTTATCTAAGTCATCTAAACTGTTCTTAGTTATAGGAAGCTGCTTTTTCGTCGCAACTCCCAATAAAGTATGTAGTAGGTATGTCTGCCTATGTATATTAAACTAGTCTCTAAGTAGGTATTCTGAGCAAATAACTGCTGCCATCCGTTACGTCATTTTAGTAAAAAGAATCCGATAGGTTGGTGAGATACGAAGCCTGGAAGAATAGAAAAGCGAAACGATTTTATAAGTACCGTGTAATTAATTTACAGCATGGTGCAAATAAAAATGTTTCCATTTTCATAAACCATGGTTTACACTTCTATAAAGCCATAAATACCAAGAAAATATACTAACCTAAAATAAATGTAAACAAACAAAACTAGGTAGTTGGATGGATGTACGTTACGTAACGTACACAGAACACTAATATCCTTTACGTATTACCTACCACTGAGCATAAAACTCGGGTGGGCCAGACGGTTGCCAACAAGCCATTTCTGCAGAGGTGACCTTTTTTAAATCTGTCGTGTTGATGCTGATTTGACTTTCAATGTCCTCTACAGACGGGCGTGCGTTGCCAACCGTGTAGCCGCTTGTTTCCAACAAACGCAAAGACAGACAGTTGGACTGCAGCAGCTGGCCGGTGCACACGTTCCAAAATGATGAGTGAGAAATGAGAGCGCGAACTAATATCAGATTTTTAACAAGCCTCAAAGCTCAGCTGTACTAACTCTGCCTTGTGCGCTGTAGGTTGTGGGTTCGATTCCCATCCAGGATAAACATTTGTGTGATGAATACTCATAGATGTTGGGTGTTGTATCATATATTATGTAGTACGTATTGTAATAAAGCTATTCTTAGTTTGGGGCTAGATGGCGCTGTGAAAAATGTATGTCCTATAATAAATAATTAGGTAGATACTGCAAATAGCTTTCTTACTTTTCGTCTAAAGCACACAAAAGTGCTAAAGAAACGCAGACTTTTTGAAATTTTGAAAGTTTTGGAGCCGTTGTGTTGTGTTGTGTCGGTCCGCACCGTCCGCGAGCTCAAAACACACTGAAGTTGGAAGCTTGTAGCCAGCGTGCCGATGGGGTTGCCCATCAACACACCGACAAGGTCACCTCTGCAGAAACGCTCGTTGGCAACCGTCTGGCACGGCTTTTACTAATAGCCCCTACAGACACATACGAGAAGTCTCGCCACGACCCGACACACTGGTCCCTGGATATATAAAATCGGGGACATAGAGGTTGAAGTCCGAATTTTGAACCGATTTTTTTAAATTAAGGTCTATGGGTGATTCTTGAAATCTTTTGTAGATTTTTTTTATGTACATGCCCGTTTTCGAAAAAAAAAATGTTGCCTTTTATTATTTATTTCCTTAATGGACAGAGTTTAGAATCGGCAGGCGTAATTTTTTTTTAATTATCACGTAGTTTAATTGGTTAAATATGCTTTATTAGCACTCAGATATTTAAATGAACTAACTTGATTCCATTGATCAAAAAAGAAATTATAATAGCCTAGGTAGGTACACATATTTTTTATCTGTGTCAGTAGTACTACTAGGAAGTACAACTTGTAGTACAAATGACACTTCTTCAATATATTATTTTAATATCTTACTAGTCTTTTTCTTTTAAAACACAACATATTTCGACGAAAAGTTTCCTCTTTAATACAAAATTTTGTAAATAAAAAATATCTTTTATTATCTGAGTGTAAGCTGTGTGTGATTGCGTAAATAAATACGTTTTTGTTATTCAATTTATTTGATGGTTTATATGGTTAAAGATGCTTCATTGATGCATGTATCCTGATATTTTATTGATTTAACTTCATTCCATCGATCAAAAATGAAATGATAATAATAGCATACCATTACAGTACCTACCCTTATACATATTTGTCACCTTACTTTCTACCTGGTATTGTTTTAGTTAGAGGCCCTTGCACTGTCGAATATTATTCGACATAATCGAATATTATATATATCGAATATATTTGATACCTGTGAGAGTCTTTTTTTTGAATCATAACAGCAAATCGAGTACCTAAATTGTTATCTTGTCAAACTCAAATATTCTAAGTAGGTAGTTTTAATTGCACAAAACAGTATTATTCAGAAGTAATCGCGAGTTAATCGATGACTAGCTTGGAATCCTTATGCTTTTTGTAGGGTTTGAAAGGCGAGGAGGCATAAAACCAACTTTATTCTGTTTTCAAACGTTAAAGTTGTATCTTCGCCTTCAGCGATACCAGCCTTTTTTGTAGACGTTCCTATCCTATTTTAAAAGTTCTACACTATAAGAAAATACAGCAATTTCGGGTTTAAAAGGTTCACTTACGCACTGAACTTGCAACCTTTACTAAATTGATAAAGTTGAATTAAAAAAAAATGAAATTATTCCTACCTTTGGGCGCATAGTCAACATACATTATTTTCAAACAACGAACTCAATTTTTAATCATTACCTCATTTTTCCTGAAAAACTATAAAGCTAATATATTTAATTTAGAGCAGCACTTAGTTTCTTCTAAACCGAGCACGTAATTCCTTACATGACTTTTCGATTACTCGCACGGTTTCAACCTTCGCCTCAGTGGCCCTGGAAAAAAACTTAACAAGGCTTTCTTACCCACAGCTAAAACAAGCTGTTGAAAATCTGTCAGTCATATTGTGTCAGTGTCATGCGTTGACATACGTGACAATGAGTGATGTAATTTAGATCCCAAAATATTTCAGTGCATACAGGCAGGTGCATTTTCATTTCATTCGTGCTTCGTAAGTTGAAGGTGCTGTATTTTGTTTCTTTATTTTTGCCAACTAAAAAGAGTGTGAAATTGTGAATTGAACCGGACAAAGGGCAACTGCATTAGTAAAGAAGTGAGTAGTTTTATCTACCCTTTCTTATGCGACGAATAATATTTACCATGGGACTTTGGAATGTAACTTTTATGAGCATATAGTCATTCTCGCATCTAACTTCAAACGTTTTATTGCAAATTATCATGCCAAAATAACTCGATGTGTTTTGCACTTACTATATCTAATTTAACCTAATATAAGCTCCATTTTAACCTCAAACAGTCGTGAAGCTGTACAGTGTAAAACATAAATTTTACGAAGTGATTCGTAACCTTCCTTTCCTCAAACCGGTGGCGGCTGCGCAACTTCGCAAATAAAGTTGCTCATAATTTAAATAAAGTTATTTGAAATAGGAAAAATGTCTAACACAAGGTATATAGTACCTAGGTACCAGAATACTAAAGTGCTTGCCTGTTGGGATTATGTATTCATCAAAGTGTGCATACCTTTTGCCATGACATGAGTGTAGGACTTATATCAATAGATAATACTCATTACCACTAATTTGAATGCTATGCCTGCTCTCAGCTCTATCATTTATAGCTGTGATGAATGTGCCCTCTGTATTAGGCCATGACATACAAAGTAACTAAAGTATATTCCTTTTCAGGTTACATGACTGCATCAGCATCAAAATGATTAACCTAAATATTTTAAAGCAGTCCACTATAGTACATCTATGTTTTGCTATATCTTACTTCACCTCAGGATTGATACTAAATTTCATACAAGCTATTTTGTATGTTGGACTTAAGCCGTTTGATAAAAACTTGTTTAGGAAAATAAATTATTATTTATCCTATTCATTTTACAGCCGTAAGTAAATTTCATGTAATTAAAATTTGTATTTCCTTGTGTCCTTTATCTTCAAATACCAAAGAACATTACACAAACTTTAAAAGGAACTATGAATTGTCCAAGAGAGTATCAGTATTTTACCTCATTTTATAAACCTACAGGTTTTTTGTTGTTGTACAATGGGGAAGTTCTCTACCTTCATCTCATCTGGTAACAAGTTGTGATAAGGCCAAGGTGGACGCACACTTCACCCGGAATCCTCAACAGTCTTAACGAACTGGCTATCTTACACAATAATTAAGAATTGTTGTTATGGCAGCAGATTTAGGTAAGATGGTGGTAGCTAGCCAGGTGGACTTCATCAAAGTCCTGCCACCCACAAAACAAAGCACAGTATTGTACTTATCTGGGGATTGAACCTGGGACCTCTGGATCTGTCATGGTGGGCGGACCACTACACCACAGAGGCGGTTAACATTTGGATTTCCACAAACCTTATCATTGATCAGGACATAATCAAGGAAAGTGCAGCTCTTTATGCTCACTAACAAGATGTTTAATTTTTTTTATTACATCTTAGGGTTTGTGGAACTCCTATATTTTAACAAGCCTCATAGCTCAGTTGGTAGTAGCTCTGCCTTCTGTGCTGCAGGCTGTGGGTTTGATTCTCACCCAGGGCAAACATTTGTGTGATGAATATAGATGTTTGTTCTGTGTTTGGATGTTGTATCATATAATACATATGTATATGTATATTCTATCTGTAATGTAGTTCCCATATTACAAGCTATGCTTAGTTTGGTGCTGTGTGAAATTAATGTCCTGTAATATGTAATATTTGTATGTTTTTTCAGAGCTAGTATTTATGTCAGAATGGTGGTCAGGCACTCGGCTATCAATTTATGTCAAGAAAGATGAATATGATAAATTCTATGGCAAAGAGCATGGCTACCTCATCATGAACCACAGTTACGAAATCGATTGGCTAATGGGATGGCAATTTTGTGATGGAATTGGTGTTTTAGGAGTAAGATCCATACTTCCATAATTCCATAATAAAAACATACATTTTGGATTTTTTTCTGGTTCTGGATTTAAGTACAACTTTTTTATGTAATTCTCAAATATCTGAATAATTAGGCATGGATATAGTATACGCCACGGGGGAGAAGAAATACTTTATATCTGTAGTACCATGTGGTTGGAAGCCACGGGCAAAAAGCAAGGTTTCATAATAACTTGAAAAAAACACTAAAAACACATGTTTAACAGCCCACAGCCTTTACAATATTTCTGATTGTTTATATGCTTATCAAAATACTTGAAAGAATGACTTATCCACACTCTATACACTAATGTATAAACATATAATACTTTACCTAGAATAAGGTTTTTCTAAATCGGAAGGCTTGTGATCACAATATATTGTTTATAATTTAAAACTTGTTTCAGAATTGTAAAGCATATGCCAAGAAGGTCATCCAATATCTTCCACCAATTGGCTGGATGTGGAAATTCTCTGAATTTGTGTTTCTCGAACGCAACTTTGAGCAAGATAAAATAACCATAAAGAACCAGATTTCAGAGCTGTGTGGCTATCCAGATCCTGTGTGGGTAAGTCAATGACATTGTTATCTTGCTCACTTAATAGTTAACATGCGGTAAGCTATCGAGAATAATAAGGTACAATAACTTATTGTGATAATTACTTTATAATTGCCTATTAGTGTCAATGAATCTACTAATTTGATAAACTTGTCTATCAATATTATCACTTTATCTATATTAATATATCAAGTGGAATTATGTTCTATTTACTAAACTAGAGTATGACAATTTGACTAGCATTTGCTTGGGTCACTTATCTATCTCGGTAATAACTTGTGTGATGGATATTGTGATGAAGATATTTATTTCTCATAAATAATAATAAATTCACTTGGATGAGAACTCATTTTATGATACAAAATGAAAAAACTATTTTTGAGGCCTATAACACATGGTGTAAGACAAAAGACAGATGTAATAAGTACATGCAACTTGAGGATAGACTGCTCTCAAGTTGGCTAAGTTGAGAATGGGAATTGGGTCTTTACACTTTTGTAGATTAGCACTTCAATATTTTTACTTGACTACCTCTACAATATAAACCTATCTACTACTACCACAACCGCATCTGTGGTCTAGTGGTTCAACACGCCGATTTCAGATCCAGAGGTCCCGGGTTCGATCCCCAGGGGAGCAATATTGTGCTTGGTTTAGTTGGTGGTAGGATTTTGTTTAAATCCGCCTGGCTAGCTACCACCATCTTACCTAATTCCGTCGCCATAATAACAATTCTTAAAAAAAAAATTGTGTTCCGGCATTTACAGGTAAGATAGCCAGTTCCTCAGTTAGTTGAGGATTCCGGGTGTAGTGCGCCTCCACCTTCGGCCTTAACTTAACTTGTTACCAGGTGAGATGAAGCCCAAGCGCTACCCCGTCGTACAATAAAAAAAAAAAACAATCTTTTCGCCTTCCAATTTGTCCGAATAAAAAAAACGTCGCACATTACCTCGCATAAGTACCTTGGATCTTTATTTACTTACCCATACGATAAGTTGTGGGTCATAATCTACCTACTTAGGTTAATTCTAGTTTACCTAAGCATAATGCATTAGTACGACTGTTTTTTGTCCCACACAAATAAAAAACTAATACGTCGATTGACACTACGTAAACTCATAAACCTGACCAGTTATGCCACAACTGCTTCAAGGCTCAAGGTTAAGATTATGTAAAGTACAATGTAGGTGTGATACTCGTATGTATATGGATGGTTAACTTCCGTATTAAACACGCTCCGCCGCTGCTGATAAGAGCTTAAAATATAAAATGATATTACAGTACACTAATTGCACACAGGGCCATCTAGCTCAAAACTAAGCATAGCTTGTAATATGGGAACCTGATAACGGATACAATCCTTATATATATTCATATTATATTCATCACACAAATGTTTGTCCTGAGTGGCAATCGAAACCACAACCCACAGTGCAGAAGGCAGAGTTACTACCTACCAACTAGATTGCTCTGAGGCTTGTTTAAATAAAATAATAAATATATATATTTACGGGACATTCCCACTCGCTACCAAACCAAGCAATGCTTGATAGGGAAAACATTAAGAATGGAGTACTTTTATACATTGTTTAGTAAATATACAGTTTTGTATGTATACATAATATACTACACCCTAACACAGAACTTGGTGTTCCCGTCAAATCGACCTCTTGTTGTTTGTACCGGTTTCCAAAGGTCTCAACGGAAGATCAGCGCAGGTTCCCCGAACCTGCATTAACGCTGAGTTGAGACCTTTTTGCAATTCTATGCGAGTTATCTATTTAATTTACATTTTTATTTTTTGTCTCTATTTATTTTTATTTTTATGTTGATTTTTGTGTAAGAGTTGCAAATAAATGTCTTTTTGATATGATTTGATTTCTACAGAACAAAGTTCTTTGAGTAGGTACTTATTAGATTTTTTTTGAAAATTAGGAATGACCAGAACAGAATGGAAATCCGGGCATAAGCTAGTGGTAACATATTTCACAACGAAATGGTGTAAAAATAATAGTTTGGGCTGACTGTATGTTTAACTAAAGCCACACTATATTTAGTAGGCAGCTATGTTATTCCCGTATCTGGTGGACGTAAACTAAAAGCGGATGGCGGCGATTCGAAACTCGAGGATGCTGCAATGAAGCAACATGCCTTGAACCGACGTATAACGATGCAGTGTAATAACACTGCATCGTTATACGTCGGTTCCTATCCTATCCAGTGTCTAGCTTTCTAGTAGGTACGAGTTATTTTCGGTGATTGTCTATTTAAACCGCCTCTGTGGTCAGATCCAGAGGTCCCGGGTTCGATCCCCAGGGGCGGTACAATCTTGTTCTCGGTTTGGTTAGTTGGTGGTAGGACTTTTTTTAAGTCTACCTGGCTAGTTACCACCATCTTGCCTCATTCTGTCGCCATAACAACAGTTCTAAAGTTATTGTGTTCCGGCATTTAGAGATAAGATAGCCAGTTCGTCAGACCGTTGAGGATTCCAGGTGAGATGAAGGCCTACATCCCCGTCGTGCAATAAAAAAAATGTGTTCTATTTTATTGTAGGTATATGTAAGTCTTAGTTTGGTAATTTATAGATCTAAGAGTTTTTAAATATTAAGTACGTTTATTTGGAGAATTTTAATGTAAAAAGGCGAGTGCTTGGTACCCAGCTGTGTGACACAACCTTTTACATTTCTGGCGGCAGCGCTGGTACGCCTAGCCTTGTGCGTGGCAGCATTAAGCTTAGTCTGGACCCAATTGGCTGTGCTGCATAAATTATACTGCATTTATTTTTTATTGCTTGTGCAAGTTTTTTTTTTGTTCTTACGTGTTTATTTTAAATTTTACTGCTGTTGTGTGGCATTGCCGAATAAATGCATTTCATTTCTGCTAACGCCCATGGCCAAAATCATACTTTCGAGGTTGTCCCACAGAAATTTTATCAAAATCGGTTCTGTAGTTTGGTTTTTATATCAAAATATATAAGGTAACATATAAGGTATAACTGGAAAATATATGTCATCCAAGTAAACGAAATTGCGTATTCTGCTTTCCTGTGGTGTTTACGGTCACTAGAGTAGATCTATTGAACCGCTTACCTTCCAGTATCATCATCTTCATTATCAGGGGTTTGCCTTAATCACCACGCTTGGCATGTTGTTGATCGCAGTAATGATGATACGTAGTAGTCCCACTGTACTGCCTGCCTTCCGGTAGGTCTAGGGCAGGCCCTTGGCTTCATCATCAGATGACGATGATGACGATGTTCACCGAAACTCCGTAAAAAAACAATATAACCTAGATTTGTTTGGGCTAAGTGGAATTGTCCTAGTACGCATTCTGGCTATAAATGCTGTATACATGTATCATTACTACAGCCCATAAAAGTCAACTGCATAGGACATGGGCCTCCCCCAATGCTAAAGAAAGCAATGGAGGGTATTGCCATAATACTCACGCTTGGCAGGCGTGTTGCTGAACGCAGTAATGATACTTAAATACTTTTTTTTGTAATACGAAAATAATACACCGCCGCTATAGACGTCTAGCATGACTCAATAACGACTACTACTGCATTAACTCGGAACTCTGTTATTACTCAACCGATTTGATTTTTTTTTTTGTATGAAAATATATGATTCCAGATCAATCTGGAATCTCATATCCTTTCATACAAAAAATAACGTGCACCCTCACACGACTATTAAATAGTGTGTTGGAGACGTCGTGGTGTCGTAGGTTTTACAACGAAAAAAAGCTAAAAATAAACTATTTTTGGAAAAAAATAGAACCGACTTCACCACTAAAAACTTACAAATAACTTTAGGGTAAGTTCATATAATTTGAAGGCGGTGCCATACAATAAACATGTTGTTGTGCTTGGCAATTCGGCACCAACTTCAAATTATATGAATTTACCCTAAGAGTTATTTGTAAGCTTTTAGTGGTGAAATCGGTTCAATTTTTTTCCTAAAATAGTTCATTTAATGGGTCGGCTCCTGCTTTCGAAATTTAAACAATCAAAAATGTACGATGGAGCGAGCCTACCCATGATATGATATTATGATGACTGAACATTAGGAAGTTACTATACCCCTGTATAGCAGGAAAGGAAGTTACTAAAAAAAATCTAGTTTAAATTTTGGATTTCAACCAACCCATAATTATTTTTCAAAATAAAATTTGTCTCAGTTACTCCATAAAACATCAGCTATCTGCCAGTGGCAGTCCCAACGAAATCGGCCCAGCCGTTTTGAAGGTTAGCCGTAACAAACATACAGAAAAAAAAACAGGATGTGTCGTAAAGACACAGGATAGAAGTGAACATTTTGTATCTTTTATAACAACAACAACATTTTAATTATTTCTTATTCTACCCGACACAGCACCATTTTTCTCCACACAAAACAATTGCGGATCATTTCAAAATCCATAAATAGTTTCATATCACAAAATACATTTTATTATAGTTAACTTTGATGCTTATCAAAGTTTAAACGGTACTAAAATGTAGTAAAAAGCTGTTATTTTGACAGTATAAACATACACTTCAATTTTATTTATTTGGATAGATTTAGAAGATAATATCTGTACTGTCAAAACCCATAAAAATTTTCATTTCAAAAATATTTTTTAGTATGTAAACTTTGATGCATATCAAAGTTTAAACGGTATTAAAATGTAGTAAAAAGCTGTTATTTTGACAGTACAAACATACACTTCAATTTTATTTATTTGTATGGATTTAGAAGATAATATTGGTACTGTCATAATCCATAAAAAGTTTCATTTAATAAATACTTTTTAGTCCGTAAACTTGGATGCATATCAAAGTTTAAACGGTACTAGAATGTAGTAAAAAGCTGTTATTTTGACATTATAAACATACACTTCAATTTTATTTATTTCTATAGATTTAGTAGATTCTGTACTGTACTTTCATAGCCTGATAGGTACAGATACCAGAGTAGCGTTGACTACCGAACCATTCAGTCACACCGTCATAGTATAGGTACCTGATCAATTTTTAACAATCAGCCACTTAGTCGTGTCAAGATAACAGACATACAAACAAATAAAAAACAGAGTTACGTATTTATAATATCATTTGTATGAATGCGTGGATTATCATGTCGTCTAAAATATTTGTGTAGCTGATCGACAGACTAACTGACTGACTGACTAAATGACTGACTGACATTCAGCGCACAGACCACAGCGCAAACCAGCGGCCGTATTTGTGGTTACGAAAAAGATTTTATCAAATTCCCACGGGGTGACGGGGTCAAGTCCCGGGCGTTTCACTAGTTCTTATCTTGATATTTGTTGAAACACGTGAACTTGTATCACACTCATTATTTTAATTAATATGCAAAGAAGATAAAAAAGAAAAATAAATAAACACGTTGTACTGGTTGTTCAGATTATATCAAAGTCTCCTCCGAAGTTCTGTAGGTTTCAGTCAGCTTTACATTAATAGGTATATTTCCGTGGTTCGAAAAGAATATTCTGCATTTTCCTGATTAATTTGACAAATTAATGTATAGTCAGCACTTCAGTGCATCGCTGTCCTCCGCGAGCTACACACTACCTTAGCTTCGCTCACGTAGCGTCGATGTCTTTTCATACTTTTGGGTTCACTTGCGATTCAATTAAACCTAGTTACTATTTTTCTAAAAAAAAAAAATACTTCTACTACAGAACTAAGCAAACCAACTTAACTAAACTGATACTGAGATGTAGGCCAAGTGCTTAGGAATATTTGATACGTGATGGAGATTATTTCTCAAATAGAATATAATTAACAAACGATAAAAGTATGCTCTCAATTCACCTTACTTACCTTAAGTGTTCGAGGCTCTCTCTTGTTGCTAACTTATTATAATATCCTTACTAACACGAAACAAAGTTATTATAATATCCTTACTAACACGAAACAAAGGTTAATTACTTTTGAAAAGTGCTCTCAAATCCGTTGCCTTAGTATTCGTGGTTTAAAAATCTACCCCTCCAGCCTACGGATGTCGTAAAGTCAACCAAAAAGGCAGCACCTTCTTTCTATGTGTTTTCAAATCTTTGACTGTGAGCACCAATCTGTCTGCAAAGCGTGATTATAATGGCGAAACCTTATAGTTGATTTTATCGACACCCTTCCCTATTGAGTGAATAAGAAAAAATAAATAGACCAGTTTTAATGAGATTCCGAATATACCTCAGAAGACCTGATGATCGTCCTTTGGTGCTTTTTAAGATAAAGGGGGCTTCATCTTAAAAAGCACCCCTAATAAAGGCAAAAATAAACTTAATTTCAAATCTGCAGTCTTAACCACTATTACATATGATATTACGTGTTTTTACACATTTTCAAGACGTACAATTTTATTTACCCCTTTTGTAACCCTTAATTTAAAAACAGCAAATCAAAAGAAAGTTAATTGTGAAGTCAACCCCTTTAATAGTCTTTCCTACAAAACATACCAAGCGTTTTAACCCCTTAATGCATCCCTTTGTTACGAAAACCACCCCTATTTAAAAGTAAAATATATATTTTATGAATACTGCATATTCATGCAGTATTCATACATTATATTCAGGCATGCCCACAAGCCAAAAATATTCTTGTCTCACACCCCTATTTCTCAAAAACTACCCTACTATCAAAATTTTCAAAATTTTGAATTGATCGGATCAGCTATTCAAAAGATACGGGCGAAAAACTGTATTTCATTTCACCCCAATATCTTAAAAACTACCCCACTTATTAAACATCCCCAACGACAATCAATTTATATTTACGTTATCTCTTTACAGTTTAAATTTCATGAAAATCGGATAATCCGTTCGAGAGTTATGCCGTCGCAAACATAGCCATATACATAGATACATATATTACATACATACAGTGCCGGATTTCCCAACTTAACTCGTTCGCTTCGCACACTCGATCAACAATGGGTGGTATTACCGCTTCGAAGCGATTTATTCCAGACAACCTTTAGATGTTATGGCTAAAGAATATCGTACCTATAGTCTAGAACTCAGGATTATAGATTTGGGTGCACAAGATTAACAAGCGTACCTGCATAGATATCTAACACGAGCAATCGAACTATTATCAAAAATTATAAATATGGCGAATTATCATCTTGCTAATAAAAGTGGCTTGCTGTGTTTGTACGTTGATATTCATTGGATATCTTCTCTGTAAACTCGCGCAATCGTTAACCATCCTTCTTGTTGTTGAGTTTTGAGGTCAACAGCTGATCCATTTCCAATAAAGAAAACTAGAATAACTATGTTACGAATCGATCCCTCCAACTCAGCCCATTTATTCATTTATTTAATTAGCACGGCTTTCGCCACTTACACTAATTAATTACCTAATTAAATTACATACATAACACAACATTGAATTAACTCAAAATACAATGTACATGAATGTCGTAAAAGCCGACTAAGGGATCTCACCAGAAGAAGGGCAGCAGCTTCCTTCTGTGTATTATCATCTTTACTGTGATCACCCATCCGTCTGCCAAGCGTGGGATTATGGCAATACCCTCCAGCTGTGGAGGAGGCTCTGTCCAGCAGTGGACACTAATGGGCTGTTGATGTGTTGGTGTAAATAGCTATATTTATTTATTAAAATAATACAATTCTCTAGTCAAACCGCATTTACTTTACCTGATATAAATCTGGGGCAGCGCCGTTAAAACTAAATTATCTGATCTTCAAGTTTTACAAAATAAAATCATTAAATTACTTTTCAAATACCCATACTTAACATCAACTTCTAAAATATATAAAGAGACTAAACTAATGAACTTAAAACAGTTGTACAAATATAATACATGAATCTAAGTCAGAAAAATATTAAACAAAACTATTCATACTAACATATCATTCGTAAAAAAATCCGAAATAACAAAGCGAAGTATGCGACGAGCCAGCTATCTTGTTTTACCTAGACCTCGGACGAACTATGGCAAACAAATTATTACCTTTGAAGGCGCAAAGCTTTACAACAATCTACCCTCTGAAATAAAAATGTACACGCATTTAACGCATTTAAATCTAAACTCTCTACACATTATGCAAGACCACTCTTTGCTTATGAAATAATTGCGTTAGATACGTTTAGTCGACGACATACCTACCCACTGTATATTGTTACCTAAGATCATACTGTTCATAAGTAAGTGACATTTGTCTTTTTATGAATAAATGTATTAAACCTAAACCTACATACAAAATAAGAAAACCCAGTAGTATAGTACTGCTATCCCATACAAACGTTGTTTGTTGATAATATCAACATGGTATGTCTATCTCCTTTTCTAAAAATGAGTTAAATCGTAAATCATTGTATTTTAACCGCCTCTGTGGTCTAATTGGTTTTATTCAGAGATCCTGGGTTCGATCATAAAAGCACAAATATATTCCTTTATACTCCCCTCTATAAATTGGTGTTTGGTTTTGTTGGTGGCAGGACGCCTGGCTAGCTGCCAACGTATTACCTTAGTCTGTTGCCATAACAACAATTCTAAGTGTTCCGGCATTTAGAGGTGAGATTGCTAGTTCCTCAGTCTGTTGAGGATTCCGGGTGAAGTGCGTTTGCACCCTATCCTTATCACAACGTGAAACCAGGTGAGATAAAGACCAAGCGCTTTCCCGTCGTACAATAATGATAAAAAGACTAGAGCTGTGATTGTAATACTGATGTCCTTTACAGCTTCTACTTAACCCTGAAGGGACACGCTTCACGACAGAGAAGCACGAAGCGTCGCTCAAATTCGCCAAAGAGAAGAACCTTCCGCTGTTGAAACACCACCTGACGCCGCGGACCAAAGGGTTCACGACCAGCCTACAGAATTTCCGGGGGAAGATACCCGCCATTTACAACATACAGCTGGCGTTCGACAGGAGTAGTAAGGTATACCACGATACTGCGATTATCCGGCCTAGTGCGGGCACGCACACGAGGGTGATGATGATGATGAATGTTCCAGGGTCTTCATCGTGAATACTGGTTAGACATTTCTAACCAGTATTCATGATGAAATCCTTGCCCTTGTCTGTTTTTCCGCACGAGTACAATCTTAGTCTTGAAGTCCAGAGTACTATTCACTCTGGACCTATTCATGGTAACTATTCAGGTTCCTTATAGACAAGCGGGCTCCATCTTAGGCCATATTTTACTTACTTTTCAAGTAAGCTTTCAAACGCTATCATCACCAATAAAATAAAAACACATTTTATGGAAAAAATAACACGTTTCTTATAGTTTTGTTTGTTTTGATTGTTATAGCGGCAATAGAAACACACACTGTGAAAATTCAACTGTCTGCCTCTAATTAGCAACTCGAAGCAACTTTACTCTAGTTTCGACCTAAAATTTAGTAGCAATAAAAGTGACATTGCTGTGCGCTCAGCCAGATACAACAGAACTTCGCGCGAATTCTTACGTGTTATGTTTTACGGTAAAACAAAAATATCAATGTAGGAAATATAAAACGCCGAGCTTCTGCTTTATACTGTGTTTATTTACTGTACAACGTTTCAAGGCTTTATTAGGCGTATTTATTGAATGGCGATCATTTTTTGTACATTTGTAGAGTTAACTTTGTTTTTTTTTCCATCGCGTTTTTTTTATGAATCGTGTTTTCAAAACCTAGCGTTATAGCATCAATCCTGAAGCATATATTAATTATAAAGTGAACGATTCAGTATTGTATATACTATGATCGCTGAAGCTAAGCGATTTCAGGTAACATGAAGGATTGAGGTTCATGAAATGCAGCCCGCTGACAGAAACGGACATACAACGGAGGATCCCGTTGGAACCTTTTGGGTACGGAACCCAAAAAATGTTCCCTGTCTCGCTGTAGATATCTTAACTTTTCCACAGCGTGTCAAAGTTCAGCGTTCAGTTGATATTCGAGCGTTGCCCAATTTTTAACCGACTTCAAAAAAGGAGGAGGTTCTCAATTCGACAAAAAAAAACATACTTTTTTTGTTTGTTTGTTATTCGATTTCTCCGCCAATTCAAAATAGATTTTGATGTTTCTTGTTATGTTTTGTAGGCCATACTTCCGAGGTGGTCCATAGAAATTTCATCATCGGCGTCTAACATGACTTAACGACTACTAGCATTACTTCAGAACTCAGACGATCGTTCCTATTATCCTGACATAGTGGGCACTATGTCAGGAACCAGGTGAGATGAAGGCTTGGCTTTCGCTTCCCCGTCGTACAGTAAAAAAAAAAAAAAAGAGTATGAGGAAGATGACGACACCGGATTTAATTGTGGTTATAATTGTAACTATACAAAAAATAAAAATCTAGATGACACACAAGTTTAAAATCATTTACCAAGACACGAGTGAATCACGATCTGAACTTACACATTTGGACTTTTGAACAGACTTATCTTTTTATATGCAAGGTATAATTTAATAATAAATACGCTTTGGGACAGTCAGCGACGGGAGGATGTTTTTATGTTTTTACCAGCCCCTTGGAAATAGTAGCGAGTTCAAATCTAGGAAAACATGTTTTTGAAAAGGTTTAGGCCTTTCTCTTTGTGAGCTGGTCAAGATTCAGATTATGTCGATATCTGATTAGTATTGACGATTTAAGTTGATCCTAAAAATCGTACTGCAAAAAAAAAACATTTCTGTTCTGTTCTAAAAATAATCAGCTCAATGAAGAGCTGATCATTTTTAGGGTTGGTTCCGTACCCAATGCCAATGGGACCCTAGCCTCCGCTGTCTGTTCGTCCATCCGTTTGTCTATTTGCGTGTTTGCGTGTTCTATCTCGCTGAACTGTAAAAGTAGATAGTAGAAATATTCAATATGTATTTCTTTAGCCGCTATAAAAAAACGTAGAATCAAAAATATAACTCTTAGTGAAAAAGAATCGGCTTTTTGACTTGAAATGTGGGTCCAAACTGAAGCCTCTGTAGGCATGTATGCACTTGACCGGTTTTATTAATATGTTGAATCATAGCAGCATTCATAAACATGATGTATTACACATCAGCTTATGGTACATTATTAACATATGTTACTGGCAATCTGTGTAATTCAGATATTCTATTCAATACCTAGGGAATGTTTAGTTTACCTGGGGCGTCCAGGCAATGTCATCATTCTCCTGCCCTTATCCCACGCTAGGTGGGGTCGGCACAACATGTTCTCTTCTTCCACTCACTCCTATCCACCGTCAACTCTGCATCTACACCTTTCATACCCATGTCCTCTTTCACACAATCCATCCATCTCTTTTTCGGCCTTCCCTTGCTCGCATGTCCATCCACGCTCAAATTCATAACCCTTTTGGTCAAATGACTATTATCCCTCCTCAATACATGTCCATACCATGCCAACCTAGCACTCCTCAACTTTTTTACAACTGGTGCCACTTTCAAACTTCCCCTTCCAGGCAATGTATTAAATATTATGATCCATTACATACACGCTGCTCCAAAGGCAATGTGTAAGGTAAATATATTTTGGTTTGTATATATCAATATTATTTGATTATTAGGTTAGTTATAATGTTTAGAAGAGCGTGCTCAATCTTAGGCCACATCTTTTCTGGTTTTCAACCACATTACAAGTGAGTTGGTGGTCAAACATTTGTAAAAAAAAAAGTTCCTTTCCATTCTATTCTTTCATTTCCACGAATAAAACACGTTACATTTGCTCAAAATCAACTTACCAGATTAAGCAAAATCTAATACATAGTTGGCCATTTTTTATTCACTATTCAAACATATCCTATTTAAGTACATTTTATATGGTCTTTCTTACTTCTATCGCGCATTTATTATTACTATATTATATTATTTAATAAATAATATATTATTTCTAGTATTCTATACAATAAGTACATCGATAATCTCTAGATTTTGAGATTGGGTAGCGCACAAGCGATAAACGCCTAGCAACGTAGCAACTGACAGGATTATGATAGATTGTAAATATCTTATCAACAGTATCTAATTAAATGCATTAATGATGCAAAATTTTAAAATACCTACCTATAATGATTATCACGTTGTTTCGATATTTAAAGTTGGTGTTATAGCGTAAGGTCAGAGATTAAGTACACATTAACACAACATAAATACATATTATATTTGTGTGAATACATTATGAGCAGTGCATTGAACGAGACAAGGGCGAACATAAAATAAAGGGACGTATAATTTTAAACAGCGCCATCTAGCCCCAAACTGAGCAGAGCTTGTAATATAGGAACTTTACTACGGATAGAATACTTTTTGATACAATATAACACACAAACCCAGAACAAAAATGTATATTCATCACACAAATGTTTGCCTCGGGTTGGAACCCATACCCTACAGCGCAGAAGGCAGAGTTACCAACTGAGCTGTAAGGCTTGTCAAAAACACGGTTTGAAACGCTTTTAAAGCAAAGGTCACCTTCAGACCAGGCTTTTAACCCGGTCTTGTATACTATGTTATGTACCTACTAATATTGTTTGAGATAAAAATAAAAACTTTTGAAATGTGTTGCTCGTAAAGACGACTTTATTTTATTGGTGATAGCCGA
This sequence comes from Venusia cambrica, assembly GCA_951394065.1. Lineage (NCBI taxonomy): Eukaryota > Metazoa > Arthropoda > Insecta > Lepidoptera > Geometridae > Venusia > Venusia cambrica. Next base: position 4,666,842 of record OX596036.1, read on the forward strand.
AATAAGTAAAAAATAAGCAGCACTACCAGCTCACTGGAAAAACATGTAAAAATGTGGCCTAAGATGGAGCAAACTTGTTTATAGGAACCTTTTTACATTATATAGGCGAATACCACAATCTTACCTAATTATGTCGCCATAATAACAATTCTTAATAAAAAAATTGTGTTCCGCCATTTAGAGGTAAGATAGCCAGTTCCTCAGTTTGTTGAGGATCCCGGGTGAAGTGCGCCTCCACCTTCGGCCATATCTCAACTTGTAATTGTAACCAGGCGAGATGAAGGCCAAGCGCTTCCCCGTCGTACAAAAAAAAACTGTTCATAATTTAATTTCAACCAACTGCATAGTTAAATATTGCGAAAACAATACTTGACTCGTTGAATATCGAGTCTGAGCCACCTCCAGCCGCGAGCATGTTGAGACTCAACATCTGACGCGTGCATCGGAAGATGATAGTTGTCATTTTTCGTCTCCAGCGAACCAAACTGAAACAATAACCTATAACTGTGAACAATATCGTGTAACTGTGAACAATATCCTATTACTGTTAACAATATCGTATAACTGTGAACAATATCCTATAACTGTGAACAATATCCTATAACTGTGAACAATATCGTATAACTGTGAACAATATCGTATAACTGTGAACAATATCGTATAACTGTGAACAATATCCTATAACTTTGAACAATATCTTATAACTGTGAACAATTCAAGAGTGTACTGCTCGAGTTTTTTTAGGGTTAGCATTCATCTCCCCTGGTTTCATGTTATGTAAGGCTGTTAAGGTGGAAACGCATTTCACCCGAATCCCGCAACCGCCCGAGAAATGGCTAACCTCTAAATGCCGGAATTTAGAATTGTTGTTATGGCGAAATTGTTTTCACTTCATCTCTCTACACTTGTGCCTTTTGCACCTGTCTGCTCAAACTGAATGAATGAATGAAAATACTTTATTGTACACATTAAAAATAAAACTGAATACTTTAAAAAATCATGACTAACTGACACTATTTATCATTATCATCATCAACCTATTGCAGTCCACTGCTGGACGTAGGTCTCTCCAAAAGTTGCTATTAGGCCCACTGTCTTGGGCGTCCTACACTACTCTTGTTTGGACGTGGTCTCCACTGAAGGACTCGTTGACCCTACCGTCTGTCGGTCCTTCAGTTCCGCCCATTGCCACTTCAGCCTGCAAACTCTGATCTATGTCGACCACCGACACTGACATGACACTACTGACACTATTATGTGATTCAATACGGACGATGTTGGGGCTGCCCCGATACTACAATATCAGACGGATGGCTTCTATTTAGTCTTTCGGGAACATACGAAATCACCTGATGTGTAGAGTACGGGGGAGTCACAATAGCATCCTGAGGACTGTGGCGGAAGGTTAGACTTCTCCGCTATGGAAGTGACTGATGGGGATTAATGAAGTAAGATATTTCCTACATTAACCACTCTCGATACTTGTTTTCACGCAGTCCCAGTTTTTGTTATTGTAGTGTATAAATTAGTTGTACCAATTCAGTGTTGTATGAAATGAAAATAATATTATTATTATAATTGTAATACGTAGACCGCTCCGACGCTGACGAGCTTGTTGTTCGGGCGGCCAGTCCACGCGCACCTTTACATCGAGAGGATCCCGGTCGAGACGATCCCGGAACCGGAGGAGCAAGCCTCGCTGTGGCTACATCAGCTGTTTGAGAAGAAGGTAAGCCATCCAGAATACCAGCCCGATTGCGTCGCGAGGTTGCGTGTTTGTCGGTTTTTTACAGATTGTACCTCGGAGAGTATTCCGCCTTCACCGATCTTTAATCTACCCACAGCTAGTTATCATCCCCATCTGGTTAATATTCCACTGTTTTTTGTTGTTTTTTATACTACTTGGAGACAGAACTAACATGCAGCCCATCTGATGTTAAGTGCATCTCTTGTCTATAATAAAACATTACTGCGTAGGTGACATCCTCAAAAGACGTGACCTAGGACGTTCGCCCGTCAACTTTAAGCAAAAAGGTGTTAAGCCTCGCGTCCCCGTAATTTTACCGGGAACCGGGACACAGCAATGTAGCTTGGCGGCCGAAATAGGTACTTCCCCGGTCGAACCCTTTCACAAAGAGATTTACTACTCTTAAACACATACGGAGATCAAAAGGAGGATCAAAAATCTTTTACTAACTTGTACGCACTGCTAACTCTTGGAATCAGCATCCAGTGTCGTTATTGCTCGTCTTGACTTGCATGTTGCGTGGTCAAGAGCCGTTGTCAAATAAATGAAAATATCCTAGATAAACTACTTTTTCACTATTGCATGTACTCATACGACATGGCAGGTTCTTACAGCGATTATCGAGTGAAAGTAGTATTTCTCATATCTTGCGATAGGCGGTTTGGGATCATCCCCATGATTTTGATAGATAAAGGAATAACAGATTTATATTTATGTATAGTACAGATTTATATATAGCAGGTAAAGTTGTTTCCTTTTTTACTAAATTTTATTGTTGATATAAAGGCATTTTGTTTGTTTGTTTATATTTTGTACCGTGGAATCACTCCAAATGGTTCCGTCTGAAAACCAGCGCTGCTTCACATTCTTAGTGGAGCAGCACATAGCTGAGATTAAGGCTGAGATGGTGCCATTTGACATTAGTGCTTCACCGAGCACAGACTATAGATGACACATGTGTTAGTCGATACGGTTATAGGTTAGTTATTTTATTTTATTTTGTATTTGTTAGCTTTAGTTATATTTGATACTTAGTTGTAGTGTTTAGTATTCTCTCTTTTTTTTTCTGTCGTCTGTGTCTGTGCTTTGTTTTGTGCCTGTGTCAATTAAATGATTCTCTTTCTTTCTTTCTATTTATATGTCGTGAGATCAAAGCACAAATGAACCTGCTTCAGTGCATCGGCTGAAGTTGTCTTTTTTTCCTTCCAGGACAAAATGCAGGATTCGTTTTTGAACACCGGCGACTTTTTCCTGCAATCGGGCGTGGCGCGAGTGCCGGCCTTCGAGGTGCAACCGCGCATATACTCGCTTCTCAACACGGTCGGGTGGACTATAGTCACGCTCACTCCAATGCTGTACTACCTCGTAGGGCTCCTTCTGAGCGGGAGGTTGCTGTCCTTCGCTATGGGGGTCGCCATCTTCGGGGCATGTGAGTCTATTTATAATAAATAAATATAAAATAAACATTACAGGACATTAATTTCACACATCGCCACCTAGTCCCAAACCATGCATAGCTTGTAATATGGGAAGTAGATTACGGATAGAATACTTAACTACTTTTTTTTTTGTAAATACTTATACAATACAATACCCAAACACAGAAAAAACATATCATCACACAAATGTTTGTCCTAGGTGGGAATCGAACCCAAAGCCTACAGCGCAGAGGCTCCGCCACTGTGGCGTCACTAGGTGGGGTCGGCACATGGCGCAACATGTCTTCTTCGTCCACATCATCGCCTTGTTTTTCGCTTTGGCTGACATTCAAGACCGGCCGCCTACGCGCCTGCCTGATATCAACCGCCTCTGTGGTCTAGTGGTTCAACCCACCGATTTCAGATCCAGAGGTCCCGGGTTCGATCCCCATGGGGAGTACAATATATTGTGCTTGGTTTGGTTGGTGGTAGGACTTTGTTGAAGTCCGCCTGGCTAGTTACCACCATCTTACCTAATTCTGCCGCCATAATAACAATTCTAAAATTGTTGTGTTCCGGCATTCAGAGGTAAGATAGCCAGTTCCTCAGTTTGTTGAGGATTCCGGGTGAAGTGCGCCTCCACCTTCGGCCTTATCTTAACTTGTTACCAGGTGAGATGAAGGCTAAGCGCTTCTCCGTCGTGTAATAAGTGGATTTTTAGAATATGGGACCTTAGTTTGTTAGTATTTGATTTTAGTTTCTATGGGGCGAAGTGGTAAATAAATATACGACAAAGACCCTTTCCCAACAATAAAATAATACCGTGGTGCTGTTTAAAGAACCTAAGAATCAAACAGCTAGGTCCGATAATCTAGATCAAGGTACCGTTGACTGGGATTATGGGTTTCAAAATCCTCTGAGTAATCTTCAGATGTTATAAAGGCTAATGTTCAACAATGGACGGTAACAAGCTGCTGACGTGACAATGATAGTAATCACAACACGTGACTTCGACTATTTTGCGGTTCCGTGCCTAAATCATGAATCAATGAATCGTGTATCTAGTAATAACATTTTTATATTCTATGCACGCTAGTTTTCAGTTACATTGTTATGGGCCGTAGAATAAGTTAAATAATTTAAATTAGATCTTTTACATGTCTATTGTTGCGTATGTCGTAAGAGTCGACTAAGGGATTTTTTCAACAAAAGGAGATAAGCAGCTTCTTTCTGCATAGTACCCAACACCTTTACTGCGATCACAAATCCGTATGCCAAGCGTGGTGATTATGGCAAAACCCTCAAATTTTGGAGGAGGCTCTGTTCAGCAGTGGACACTAATGTGCTGTTCATACGCGTATATAGTGTAACATATACGTATATATTGTTTATTATATTACAAGAAACTTCCTTCTTTGTCTTGAATTTTGGGTGGAACCCTCGGTGTGCGTGTCCCGCACACGCCCGTTTTATTTAAATCGTTTTTGAACGATTCATCATATATACGAGGTGCATTCAATAAGTACCTAGCCTCATCGCCAGAGGGCGCTGTAGTTTCAAAAGAGTTTTACCACAGTGTAGCACATTCTTTTTTAATTCTTTTTTAAAATTTTCATTCCAATCCCTTCATTTGTTTTAATTTGACAACTTATTGAAGCGAACATGTCGATCGATTTTACAAAAATGGAAAAAGAGCAATATCGTTCGGTGATTCGATTCCTATTTTTGGAAGGGAAAACGCGCATCGAAATCAAAGAGCGCTTGGATGCTGTGTACGGTGACTCTTCTCCATCGATGGCCACCGTCAAGAATTGGTTCAACGAGTTTGCACGTGGCCGTACGTCGGTTTTTGATGAACCACGTCCAGGTGCACTGAAAACAGCTGCTACGGAGGAAAACATTAAAAAAATCCATGATCTCGTATTGGCAGATCGCCGATTGAAGGTTCGGGAGCTAGCTGAGACTGTAGCCATTTCAGAAGGAACAGTGCATCATATTCTTCACGAGGAAATCAGCATGAGAAAGCTGTCGGCGCGATGGGTGCCGCGTTTACTCACACCGGAAAACAAGCGCAACCGTGAGACCACATCGGAGACGTGTTTGGCGCTGTTTAAGCGGAATCCAGCGGAGTTTTTGCGTCGTTTTGTGACCATCGATGAAACCTGGATCCACTGGTACACACCAGAGACCAAGGAGCAATCAAAACAATGGATCCAGACCGGGGAACGTGCTCCAAAGAAGGCGAAAACTGTAAAATCGGCCGGAAAAGTTATGGCCACCGTTTTCTGGGATTCACAAGGTGTGATCTACATCGATTACCTCGAGAAGGGTAAAACAATTACAGGACTTTACTATGCCGATTTATTGGGCCGATTCGACGCCGAATTAAAGAAAAAACGACCCCATCTGGCGAAGAAAAAAGTGCTGTTTCACCACGACATCGCACCGGTTCACACGTCTGCCGTTGCCATGGCCAAATTGGTCGAATTACGCTACGAATTGCTGCCCCATCCACCGTATTCTCCAGATTTGGCCCCTTGTGACTTCTTTCTGTTTCCTAATCTGAAAAAATCACTCGCCGGGAATAGATATGGATCAAATGAGGAGGTCATCGCCACCACGGAGGCCTATTTTGCAGAGTTTGACAAAAACTATTTTTCGGACGGGTTAAAAAAGTTGGAGCATCGCCTGGGCTAAGTGTATCGAACTAAAAGGAGACTATGTTGAAAAATAAATTGCCACTATTCCAAAATTTTCGTTTACTTTTTGTAGGCTAAGTATTTATTGAATGACCCTCGTATAACCTTGTTGACATTAAAAAATGCTCAAACAAAAACGGTTCATTATAATATATGTACGCTACTTGAAATTACAATCATTAACATTCCAACGTCATGCACGTTCATTATGAATGTGGAATTCATTATCGTGAAAACAGTATTTGATGAATGTCGCCTTTTTAATTAAAGATTCAGATTTTGGGAACTATTATGGTAAATGGCATTGAAATTTAATGCCATTTACCATAATATTCAGTGATTGAATATCTGAAATACTTATCACTAGATTCTTGTTACATGTTGCATATCAATAGTTTAATTTATTGTTTGAATTATTTTTACATCAATAATAGTGTTGCAATATTTATGCAATAAGTTGTGGTATAGTTATTTAGCCTGGGGTGTCCCACTGCAGCGTAAAAGTTTCCCTTTCTTCCTCCCATAAATGTTCACTGTTGTATAATTGGGCCCATTTATTTAGGAGTCTAGCAATTCTCGCCATCATGCCGATATAAAAATGTAAACAAAACAATACGACGTATATGGTAATATTCAATTTATTACAGGACATTATTTTTTACACAGCCCCATCTAGCCCCAAACTAAGCATAGCTTGTAATATGGGAACTAGAGTCAAAGTCAAAGTTTATTTATTTGCCAGAAATATGGTTGATACAGGTTCTTGTTCTTAAATAATTATGTTTCACATATTTTGACCAACTACATTGGCATGCAAAATTTAGGTATTCTATTCTAAATATTTTTTATCTAAATGTCTTTAAAACAGAAAAAAATGCAGAATGAATATGAATAAATTGTTCGGTTATTTTGTTCTTAAATGAGACCAAATCGTCTAAATTTAGGATATGTTTTGGTAGATTATTATATATCCTAGTTCCCATACACAAGCAACTTTTGTCGAGCAGGGCAGTTTTGTGTGTTGTCATGCATTCTTTATAAACTCGGTCACGGATAGATAGATTAGACAACACCCAAACACAGAACAAACATCTATACTCATCACACAAATGTTTGTCCTGGGTGGGAATCGAACCCACAGCCTACAGCGCAGAAGGCAGAGTTACTACCAACTGAGCTATTTTATTGTATTCGGAGAACAAACAGGTTTACACACTTTATAAATAAAGTTAACAATGACTAATAACCATTTAAGTGACCTCGCATATAAAAAGCTAAGAAAGACTACTCGCTTGCAGAGGAGAAGTGTAGGTACAGTTCCATCTTGTTCCTCGGTACAAAGAAATAAACAAAGATCTACTGACAATTAATGTGACTTATGAAATATGTGTATGATGAGACTTGTTATTAACATATTGTTTCTTTTACAGTTTTCATTCTCCTGCAAAAGTCTCTGGGAATGACGAAGATAAGCCAGGGTTCCTCATACGGCACCGAGGCCAAGTAGCTACTGCCATAGTATTCTTGTAAATACCAACCGTATACTATATTTTTGAATGAAATTACATGATGTAATTAGATTTTGTATGAGACTATTTGTTGTATTTAATCTTACGGGATGTACTGTATTGTTAGTTAGTGTTAGTCGTCAAAAGAAACGGTTTAGTAGTCGATGATTATTAGGTGTAATGTTAGGATAATAATTGTTGTGTGTACAGTGTTATCCAATTGTGATTTTAAACGAAAGATACAAAATATTAAAAACAAATCGTTTGATATAGCGTTGGGGAGACCTTTGAAGAGGTAATGTAGCAAATTACGTCTAAAAGTAGCTATATTTTTGACTGGTAGCAATATTAGATAAAAAAAAACATAGGATTTCGTTCCATCCTCCCGAATGTAGGTATCTTACTTAATACGCATCGAAGCAACAGATTTCATTCAGTTACTCGTTGTTTTTCAAGGTCGTAATGAACAGTTGTTTACTTTGCATTTTAAAGTTATTGCCACTTGGTTTTCTGATAATATACTGGCTTTATTGCGTTATTTTTGAATGTTGGCAACATAACTTGTAGAGTCAATAGCTATAGTCACATTTTCCGATATTTGCTGGCTTTCCCCTTTACCGGTCTTACCCCGACGCACCCTATATTTATGTATAATGTACATTAAAAAAACTAGGTATTTATAGGGTTAAATTAAAGATAATATATATTTTTTAAAGTATCTCCTTAATAATTTATGTTTGTTGATGTTTTGTTACTCTTTAAAAGATGACGCGGACTATGAGACTTGGAAGCGAGGTATTATTGTAATTCCTTTTTATCTTTTTTTTCGTGTGTATCTTTATGTTTTTATGGCTTGAAGTAAACATATTGTAAGAACAATAATCTTATAAGTGGAGATTATTATGAATTACGCGATTACGGAACGTATTGAAACTAGCATAAATTTTCTATCAACTTCCTTACTGGACGGATAAAAAAAAAATTAAAATAAATTGCCGCGATAGTAAATCAAAAATACTTTGACGTAAAGCGTAAGTCTTACGCACCTACTATACGCACATGTTTAATTTATGCTCATTTATTTGACTGCTCGGTTTGGGAATAAATATGACGCTAGGTGTTTTATAACCAACGCTTTCAGATTTAACTTGTTATGGATATTCTTATCTTGTATTATTCGCCAATGATTCTGCTTAGATCTTGTCATATGTGAGATTGGTTAGATGTTAAGTTTTGGTATCGATTGGTGAGGCAGATTGGGTTGAATGTGTTTTTTTTTATAAATTATATCTCTTAACCTCTAGGCTAGAGCAATGATGAGGTCTACGTTGGAGCTATCTTTCCTAGGAAGCACTGGGTTCTTCCGCGCCCCGAAGGCATTCTGTTTGGCGCCGGAATTTGGCATGATGGTGGTCGCTAGAGCCAGGTGGACAATTTCTACCACTAGAGTTGCGATCATAGCCGTAAGACCGTAAGACGGCGATTTTGTTGCCCTCTATCCCCTGACCTAATAATAAAAAACAAACGCCACCAAATAATGTCCATAATTGATAAATAATGTCCAATGCCATACTGACAATGTTGACTGCTGCGCACATTATTTTATTTTGTTAAACTTAATACGATAGTTTATAACTAGGGCCAGTGTTTCAGAACTACATTGAAGACGAATCGAGACTTCGGCGTAGTTTACATTTTTTCGAAAATCTGTACAAGAAATTCTTGAGCATAGTTCCAAGTACTTTGTCATCAACTGTATAGCCTAAATATATGGCTTGTCAAATGTGACAGAGAAACTGATGTTTGTATTATTTACAGTTTTGTACAGTACCGAACTAGTGCACAAAAATCACATTTAAAGCACAAACGTACCGATAGAATGTTATTTTGATATCTGCTTTGTTCAATGTTGTTACTGTTTCTAAATTGTGATTGATTACATTGATTACATACTTTTATATGAATGTTTCTTGTTATTGTAATTACTAATGAAAAATTTGCTACGTGCCCCTTGCTGTTCCAAAATATATTTTGTGTGTACTGAACCTAGTGAGTATTTAATTTTATAAATATTTTGTAACATGTCTTCTTTACGATTAGAAAACAAATGAAACTTTGAGAGATTTTTGATAATGGTCTCATCAGGCACAGTACAGCAAGAGTCCATCGTAATTGTGTTAGGGTCTGGTCTGATGCAATATCTAAAAGGTATGCTGATGTAATTGTAGACGCTATTTTATCATACCTGAAAAAATGTTGTAATAGATCCAACTAACTTATTTTAAATAAACCTTTCCAACAATCTTTGTAACCGTATTCTTTTTATACCAACCTTATCATTATGCTCATTCTTTAGGGCCACTCATTTAAAAAGATATAATAAATCAAATTTAAAATATTCGGTTTTTTGATGCGACACGTGACCCACATATTCAGAGGCACATCCAAACTAACGCTTGGCACATGTTCAGGGTTAGCAAGTACGTAGCTAGTTTTCGACTCTAATCAATAAAATGTACAATTACTAACTATGTACAATGGAATCAGTCAGATTACCAAAGGACCGTTACAAACGGCCTATAGGTAACTCGACTTTTCCAAACCAGTACCAGACGGAATCGTGCCCAAGGCACTGGCTGCATTGCCACGCTGAATAGCTATGCTAATTCGCTGGCCTAAACATCTTCACAATTGCATTGTATCAACTTCATGAAACCTAAAACTTACAGATAGGTACTATAATTCGTTTCGGTCGATAATTTGTTTTCATTCTGATATCTAGAGACGTGAATACCTGTTATTAGCTTTCTGATTCTATTGCTTTTGTCATTTTAACTTTGACCTGTTGGTTTTCCAATAAATAAAAAATAAGAGCCAACCCTTGGGTTACGTGTCGACTCAATCAAAGATTTTTGAAAACCCGGAGGACACCGGCTCCCCACGGACCCAAGGTCTCCACCCCAAAAGGCTCAAATAGGTAAGCTCTGTCGAGACCACTATATTTGCGCCTTTTGTGACCCTCGGCCGAATCAGCCGCCGCACATAATAATGATAAATTAAATTGAAGAAAAGAAGAAGATTAAGGAAGAAAATGATGAATGAACTTTCCTCGGTTATCTCGCTGAGCGTTGGCCACGTACATTCCACACACAATGTGTTCCCCAACTTAGGTAGGTACCTACATTGTTCCAATAAAACGATATCATATTATTGCAGTTATCCACTGGATAACCAGGCATTTATTTTCTCTGAACGTTCACATTTTCAGTGATAATCTACTTTATGAACATCGTAGGCGTTAATATATATTGTCATGAACAATCAAGAAAAATAGGCATAGATATAGGTACATTATACAGAGGAAAATTGTTTTTTAGGAGTATTTACAAGCTCTTTACGACTATACAAACTGATAAGCGTTGATTTATTCAGTGGAATAAAAATATTTCTATACTTAACAACTTTCTAGTCCTAACATTAGAATAATATTCAGCATTGGTCTAGTCTCGACTAGAAGCACTAGTAGGTAAGGCATTCAACTGAGGTGATCCCGCCTCTCGCGGCACGGCGGCGGCTAAATCCGATTGTAAGGGGATTTGTAGACAAAATGTCTAATAATCCCCATCGCAGGGGAATCTTTAAGGGGATTATTAGACCAAGCCGTTATAAGAAATGGCTTTACTATTGATCTATGAGTATAGTACATACACTTACTACGTTTTTACTTTTTTATAATGGCAGTGCTATAACATTTTAGGAAAAATTGCCACAATCAAGTCAGAATTTATGGTAACAAAGTATCTGATATAATTTATAACAATGCCTAGCAGACCCAACTTCTATGAGTAAATCCTTAACAATTATTTTGGTCAAATTAAACTTTATTAGACCAAAATTGTGCTCAAGTTCCAATAGGATTATTACAATTACATAGCAGAATTATAGTACAACTGTAAGATTATCTATCACACAGCTTTATATTACCATTCTGTTTGATAAACACAACCACACGAAATTTTGCTGCCTTATAGCTGTGCTCAAAAAAACGCGAAGTAAGAAGTTAGTTGTTTCAATACAGAAGACAGTAGGTACCTAAAGGTACGTAGGTACTTGTGTAAGTTAATACGTTACATATTACTTACTGTATGTCTGTATCAAATTTATATTATGGCACAAACAAGTTTTTTATTTTCACGTAAAGTTTTATCACGCGCATACGATAGCTACCTTTGTTTTGGAAGTCATGTTCAAATGTAGCAGTAAAAGGAAGCCAATTTTGTCTGAGGAATGCACTCGATTTCTGTCAAATATTGTAAATATTTAGTTGAAAATACGTGTGAAGACAAAGTAGCGAACACACATTTTCAAGCCCCCACCATGAAGCTATAACGCCTCAGCATGAAGCCTTATAAGCTACGTTTGGCAATCGAAGGTTCATATACGGAAAACTTTAAATTACTTCGATTGTCAAAGTAGATTGATATATGGTATCTTCTTCTTGTAATCTTCAGAAATCAGAAATTATAACCAAAGTAGACAGTACATACACTTGTGGTAGTAAAAAAATATGATCGATTACACCTAATAACTATAAGTACTACATTATAATATATTTTTTACAACAAAATGGCTGAATACTTATTGAAATATCTGAGATTTTTGGTATGTTAGATCCATTGCAAAATGAGTGATTCCAAAATGACAGTTGATAAGAAAATATACGAATCAGGCGAGTTTTATAATTTAGAAAATAGAAATCACTTTTTATAATTACTTTACATTTTGAGTCGTTGCTTTTGTATGTTTTTTTATACATTTTATATAAATCTTTTTTTCTAATTTGATTTAATATAGATTCCAAAAAGGCCATGCGTGTGTTTTCGCTTTAGGTTATATTGGTACACCATTATTGCGTTTATTTTCATTGCACTTATTGAAACAAGTAACATATTAGGTTTTTATTAGAAAAACAATATGTTTATAAGCATTCTAATATCTTTTATTCGTTACATGAAATGCTCTTTTTTTTCATTCGAACGAAAACAGATAATATAAATATATAATATAATATAATTAATATGTAATCTGACTGATTCCTTTGTACTTAGTTAGTTTAATTTATTGAATAAATGTACCAATATAATATAAAGATATTGCCAAATCCGTATAAGGAATAAACGGATTTGGCAAATTTCGACACCACCGGATCGACATCTATACCTTCAAATATGAACCTGCGCCAGATGTTTAGTTAGCTAGTGCTGATCGGCGCCCCGCCCATGGTTTCGGCCACGCCCCGCAACCGATGCTTTGATCGGCGTGATAAATTGTTGTTTTACTTGCGGTCTCGCACGATGATGAACGATAGATAGTCAAGATTTACTAAATTGGTATCAGGCGTAGTGTATTGAATTGTGATTAAAATTGAAAGGAGCATATTAGAACAGGAAAATTTGAATATCCTAGAATTTATTATTCACCATCTACGCCGATTTCAACGCCACATATCAAAATGGGTAGTACCATCACGGCAGTGTCAAAAATTAAAGATATTCCATTTAAAAAATACGACGGTGTCGCTTCGGGGTTTCAATTGGAATTGAAAGCCAAATCTCTATGTACTCGTATTATAAATATAAAGGCTTCTAAGTATTTAAATAACGCAGCTTTTCTCGTTCGGTCCGTTTTAATAATGTATTATTGTAATTAGCTACTAACGGAATATTTTTCACATTTCCTCATTACTAAACGAGTATTTCGTTGCCGTTTAGTTTACGAAAAGATGAAAAGTATTCCTGTTTCGTAGCTAACTAAGGCAAGTAATTAATAGTTTTTTTTATATTCCGTCAGCAAGCAGACTGCTAAAAAGTTAATTTGACAGCTCGCAAATTTAACTTATTGTAGAGGTTGTTAGGTTTGTTTTTTAAATTAGTTGCTGGCAAAATTCATTTTAAGCTGACCAAAACCTCTTTACATAGCTGATCGTATAAATCATAGCTATTACGAAATTCAATAACCAAAGCAGACTAAACAGATTTTTAATTATCAATACTTATAGGATTAATCTGCTAACAAGACTACTTGGGCCCGAGTCTTCTAAACCAATCGCTTCACTATGACAATGGCAACAATGCAGAATCGCAACTATAGGTGCCTCTTGGTATTCTAGTGGCCATTCTGCGATGATTCCATTGGCATAGTGAAGCGATTGTAATGTAATGTCCTGTAATATTATATGGTGTGTAAAATTGATGTCCTATAATATTTGTTATTGTTATCATTTATTGGTTTTATAGAATCAGGCCCCTGATTTGTATCAGTCGTGAGCTAGGTAATAACAGTAAGAGTTAGTTAATAGTTAATTTGTTCATCATCCATTACGTGAAGCTTGTCTAAATTTAAAGCTGATATTACGACTATATAATGTAGTAACTTTTTATTGAGAGTTGATCCAAAGCTTCATTATTTTAATATTTTTAGTAGATATTTCTATTCCTATATTATTTAAGAATATCTCCCATATATTTTTAATTGAGAATTTGTGAGTATTCGCCGATATGCATTAAACTATAAACGCAACACGAAGGGTGCCATGCCATTACGATTTATTTCATTACTTATAATCAATACCTACAGTGGCCCAATTCTAATTAACCAATTGATTCACTTTTATAGAATAGCCACTTGGGCATATAAATACCATAGGGCATCCATAGTGGCCATTCTGCGATACCATTGTCATAGTGAAACGTTTGGTTCAGTAAAATCGGGGCGAAGACTGGATGCTAATGAAAATAACTATGTAGGTATTACATTTACATATTTTTAACGCACCCTTCACCTTCGATAATTTTTGTGATGCAAGTATTTAATTCATTATTGGTAATACAGTAAATTTACTGGTTATTCGTATTCCAGGGCTGATTAATTCATGTTAACCGATACTCTGTTAACCGACAGTAACATGCCACGGCACAGTTTAATATTATTTGCGGTCAGCATCGTTGTCACTAGTTTTTATGTACACTGTGTTTTTTATTCCGAATAAATGAATTTGAACATGCCCAACATGGCCTATGTCGGGCATGTAACTGTCGGTTAACATACATACTATTATTACACAGGATCATGTAAACGCCGATCCATACACACGACTTTCGCAACGAAATAACAAACTCACCCATTCAAACCACAAGAAACATCGCTATACATCTGTAAAGCTTAATAATAATTAAAAATCACATATTTAAATATCTTTGGATAAAACCAAATTAAAAATAGCGTACAAAAATACAAATAAAAATATACAAGAATGTTGATTTGAGGAAATATATGGAATCGCACAATATGACCGTATAATTCGTATCGCCCCCAACGTATAGACTAGACGGGTGTTTTGATGTGCGGTATCAATACGAAGGCACGCGTTTACCGTTACGACCCAGTAGTACCACTTTTCCATACAAACGTAGTTTGCTGATCATTTCCAAATGGCATTATCCTATTCAAATGAAAAAAAAATGCAGATATCGTTGGATAGGGATAATAGGGATAAACTGTGATTGCGGCGCGTTACCATTTCGAAAAATAATATAAATCAGGATACATTGAAAATATTTTTTCCATACAAACCTCTCCTTTCCATACATTTAGATTTTTATCGTGTTTTGAATCCTTAGTTTCATTTGAATCAGAAGTGAGATTTTTTTTTATTGCTAGGCAGGGAAGCGCGTAGCCTTCATCTTACCTGATGCCAAATTATGATGGCCGAAGGTCGTAGCACACTTTACCCGAAACCCTCAACGGACTGAGGAACTGCCCATCTTACCTCATAAACACAACAGACTTAGGTAAGACGGTGGTAGTCTTAAACATCCTACCACTAACATACAACGCCCACCTGATGAACAAAGCCTTACTGCGTAGGTCACATCCACAGACACCATGCGAGACCTACGCGGTACTGCATTGCGACTCGAGGCATAAACGTGTTGCCTCGCGTGCGCGAAATTTCACCGGCAACCACACTCTTCAAACCGGAACACAGCAATCCTTCCCGTCCTTCCGTCTTTCACTAAGAGCTCACTACTCTATTATTTTTTATATTGTTGCTATTAGTGACCTGTATTCGGCTATCCATTTCTATTGTGTTTATTTGTGACATTGCATATCAGCTGCAGCTTTACCGAATGGAAATAAATAAATACCATATAGATAATGAACAATAAACTACATTCGTACAGCAGAGCGAAACACAACGGAATTCCCTTGCCAATGTAAACTGTCTACAATTCCGTAGACATAGAGTCCACATTGTTCCGGCGAGTGAGGCTCTGTCACAGAAGGTCCTTCACATGCGAGGTGTCGAGGTTGGTGATGAGGGTCTTCAGGAAGGTCATCTCCTTGCGCGCGTTCTCCAGGATGACCCGCGGGTCCTGGGAGGTGCAGCGGAGGCAGTTCGGCGCGAACACCATCGCGAGGTTCGCCGAGTCCATCTTGGTCGCCAGCACGGACTCCGGGCTCGTGAACTGTTGCAGGAAGCTTATCAGATACGTCAGCACCTGCAAACAAATCCACTCACCATTTAAACACGAAACTTGCGGGACACCTGAATAACATAAGTTTTTTTTTGGAGACGGGGAGGTTTTTGGCCTTCCTCTTACCAGACCAGATTTTTCAAGTTATTTTTATTTTATTTTTACAATTTTTGGAAAACTTACAGCTAGGTTTGTACAATAGATCGTTGAATATCTATGCAACCAAATGTTACATAATAGGAAGGCCAATTAAAAGTTTCCACAGATAACTAAAATAAATTATATACGAACACGAACAGATAAAGTAGACAATATTTATAAAAAGCAGCAAACATAGTACAAAACATTTAAATACACAAACACACACACACAAGATAAGAAGTTGGCTATATTGGGCACTTAACTTATTAAGTTAAGTGCCCAATATAGCCAACATTAAAATAGGTATCGCTAAGTAAGCGTTTCAGCTTACTTGTTTTGGTATTGAATAGATCAATATCTGTATTAGCCCTAGCCAACGTGTTAAACGAGCCAGCGGCTCTAAATGCAAGGACACAACAATTTTATGAATTGTTGTTATGGCGACAGAATTAGGCAAGATGGTGGTAGCTAGCCAGGCGGACTTAAATATAGTCCTAACACCAACAAAACCAAGCACAATATTGTACTCCCCCCGGGGATCGAACCCGGGACGTGTAGATCTGAAATCGGTGGGTACTACTAGACCACAGAGGCGGTTAAAACTGGCGTATACTTATGTTGATGTAGGATGATGATTCACCTGTTTCGTGCCTACATCAACATAAGTGTATACGTGGGTAAAACCCTCCATTTAACTGCCTCTGTGGTCTAGTCACTAGACCACAGAGGCAGTTAAATGGAGGTAGACCGCTACCGGTAACAGATTCAGAGTTCCCGGAATTAAACAGTTCTCCATTATATCACATTCAAAACTTGAGCGAGTCAAACTATACATTTTAAAACACGTTTTTTTTTTACTTTCTTTATTGCACGACGGGGAAGCGCTTGTCCTTCATCATACCTGGTTACAAGTTGAGATAAGCCCAAAGATGGAGGCGCACTTCACCCGGAATCCTCAACAAACTGAGCAACATCTATCTTACCTCTAAATGCCAGAACACAAGCATTTTTTAGAACGGTTGTCATGGCGACAGAATTGGGTAAGATGGTGGTAGCTGGCCACAACACCAACCAAACCAAGCACAATATATTTATACATGTAAATATATATTTATATTTGTGTATTATATTTGTATAGTATAGTATATGCATATGGTATAGTATGTAGGTTTATATATATATTATATAAGTAGTGTGTATATTTGTAGCATAGCTTTACTTATAATGTATGATTTACGTATAGTTAATTTAGCTAGACCCTAATTAATATGTGCACCACCAACCACCTCTTTAGCCATGAAATCCTCTCCATCCAAAGGTTGTCTGGAAGAAATCGCTTCTTAGCGATAAGACCGCCCACTGTACATTTATTTTTAAGTTATCCAGTTTTTCTTTTTAAGGTGTGCAATTAAGTATTTTTAATTCATTTATTCATTCATTCAATATAGCTCCCCTGGGGATCGAACCCGGAACCCCTTGAACCACTAGACCAGAGGTTCTATCAGTAGTGTCAAGTGTGTCACCAGTCGGTTGATGGGCGGCAGGCGGTGCAGCGCGCGGGAGCAGGCGGGGTAGTCGGTCCCGGCCGCGACGCACGCGCCGTACAGCGCGTCGGGGATCAGCGGCTCGTACAGCTCGCGGTACCACAGCTTCAGCAGACTGGCGGGCGCGTGCGCATCTGACGACACAGGACACGTAACACAAGTACTATTATTAAAAGTAGCATATCAATACATCTCAACAAGCCTCATAGCTCAGTTGGTAGTAGCTCTGCCTCCTATTCCCACACAGGACAAACATTTGTGTGATGAATATAGATGTTCGTTCTGTGTTTGGGTGTTGTATCATATAGTACGGATGTATTTACAAAGGTATTTGAGTATTCTATACGTAATCTAGTTCCCATATTACAAGCTATGCTTAGTTTGGGGCTAGATGGTGCTGTGTAAAAATTAATGTCTTGTTATATTTATTTAATCTATCCTTACAGGCTAATAACCTAATACAATAGAGTAGTCATCAAATTTGTGATCCACATGTGAAGAATAATAATAATTAATCACGAACAAAAACGAAGTTGGTCAATAATAAATCATAGTCAAAATCAAATACAGTATCACAGCAATTATTTGTCGTAACATAAATAATACGTTGCCCCTACGAACTCGCTCTCTATAATTATATTAATTTATTGGCACAAAAGTGCTACAACCTAACTGGGTCACATAATTAATGGTAGTAGTGTTAGAATAAGATATTCCATTGTTAAGACTATGTGATTATGTTTGCATGAAATAAATGAATATGAATATGAATATGAAGTAAACATTTTGAAATACTTCCGTGAAAAAAAAACTGATCCCCAAGCTCTGCTGGATGGGGAAGGTTTAAAAATTCTGATCTGCATGAATGTTTTTTATTGTACGATGGGGTAGCGCTTGGCCTTCATCTCAGCTGGTTTTCAAGTAATCTGAGTCTGAGCAACTGGCTATTTTACCTCTAAATTAATATGACAGGACGATAAATTTTAGAATTATTGTTATTTTGACAGAATTAGGTAAAATGGTTGTAACACAAATATTCGGTTACATTCTGCTTTCCCCCAAAACATTAACCGTAACTCATGAACGAGTGAAAATATGCAAACGACGTGTTCAAGATATTTGAACACGCAGCAAAACGCATAATGCTTTGCAAGCACACTTCGGCAGTTTTACTGCGATTCACATTTCTCTCGTCAGTTCGCGATCAACCATCAACCACGTAGCGACTCACCTCATACATTTTGTCTTAATTCAAATAATTCAATTAGTTACTAAGTGAATTAAATAATAATATAAATGTCAAGAATACCCAGGCTCTTACAAACTCGCAACTCAACCACATATCAAATTAACTCAGAGGAATTGCAGAGATATCGGTCACCGTAGTATATTACAATATTACAGGACATTAATTTCACACAGCGCCATCTAGCCCCAAACTAAGCATAGCTTGTAATATGGGAACTAGATTGCGGAGAGAGTATTGAGAAGCTATAATCCTTATCACGCATAAAAAAAGAAAAGCAATGCTCACCAGTCATCGTGGAGGCGTCGGGCATCTCCCAGTTGTCGATCTTAGCCTTGAGCGCGTTCACTTCGTCCACATCGGCCGACACCCGGAATATCCCCTCGGTCTCGCGGCCGTTCAGCGCGACCACTTGCTGCGAGAGCGCCACTTGCACCCACGGCAACTGACGGTTCGGAAACCGCTCCTTCTGGAGCATCATCACTTCCGACAGGGTGTTGCCGAACATCGATTGTCGGAAGATTTGTATCTGCAATTTCATTCATCTATCTATCTCTATCTTCTATCTTCTAAATATATATAACTCAAAGGTGACTGACTGACATAGGAAAAGGATTTTGATTAATTCTACCCCCAAGGGGATAAAATAGGGGATGAAAGTTGTATTGTATTTATTTTATATATGGTATAACTATATTATATAATTAATGTACACTTTATACCCATTTAATGTATCGCCTCTCTCACATCAAAGGTTTGCTGGAAGAAAACTCTTAACAGGGTTAAGCTCGCCTCTGTACATGCCTTTTGTTATGATCTTTTTTCTTGTTCTTATTTTTGTGTGTACAATAAAGAATTACAGAATTACAGAAAGTTTGTATGAAACTTTGTCAATTTTAAACCGATCGGGCTGAGACTTTGCATACATAAAGCTACGAAGTTGAAGAATGTACTGTCGTTTTTAAGTTTTGTAGGCCCTAATTTTTTACACACGCTAAACAAAAGTAAAGCCGCAAAAACTATACCTAATTAATAATAATACTTCTTAACGCGAGCGAAGCCGCGGGCAAAAGCTAGTTATATATGTTATGGACCAAGTGATTAATGCGGGCATTATTTATAATGCCCGGGTATTTTAAATAATGACAAGCTACATCGGGCAAAGTGATTCATTATTATCGAAATCACACTGTCTGGTCATTATGAATATTGTTTCATCGGGCAATTAGATAATATAGAACCATTCATAGGATACGTTGGACCATACGCCATACGAAGCCATGTTTGGGACGAAGTTTAAATGTTATTATTACCTGAGGCTCTGGTTGATATTCATTCAGAAGAAGACTTAGAAAAACTATAATCTACTGAAGGCACAGAAAAGAACCACGTGGAGTCCACCGAAAATTATCAATTAGAAACAGACCATGTGGAGTCCACCGATAAAAATATTGTGACAAACATGATGAACATTTTCTTTCTTACGAAAGAGAATGTTGAGCTAGTTAGGAAATTGGTTTAAATATTTTTCAGAAATAGGCTAGTAAAAGTTGGATGCATCTAACGCTAAATATCCCGTAGCTAAAACTGGTTGCACTGAAAGGGTCCACGTACCAAATGTTGACCGAGTTTTTTTTTATACAACTAGGTAGGAGACGGAACACACAAGTAGCAAGTAGCCCACCTGATGTTGAGTGCATCTCTTGCCTATAATAATGCCCTACTGCGAATATCACATCCACAAAGAACACAGCCTACATGGCATTGCATTGAGAGTGGATGGGGGGCAAGGGGAGAAGTTTGCTGTAGGGTTTAAATTTTTTATTTATTTTCAAAAAAATTATACCAATCAGATTACGCAGTCCTCTTCGCCTTTGCGAGACAAACTCATAGACTACACCAGATTGGTATGGCCTAAGAGGATTCCTCCTAGGACCAGGGGAACATGAGTAATCACTAAAGCTTATACCTATATTTGTTCAAAAGTCTAAAAGGAAAAGTGAGAGGGGAAAGCATCGGTTATAGCTTAGTTATAAGGGCTAAGTCTACTGTTTTTACAGAACCACAAGTAATAATAATGAAACGTGTATTTTTATTACCTTGCCCAATAGGTGATGGACATTATATATAAGGCCCGGGAAATTTAACTATTTTAATAGTTATTATCACATCGACATCTCATATTGCTCATTTAAAAAAATGCCCGGGCATTATGTATAGTGTCCAATTAATCACTTGGTCCATAACAAATATATCATCTACTTAGTAGTAAATGGCAACGGTACAATAGGTAGTCTTGTTGCTACATGAGATAAGTTGACATTAAAGAGATTTGTATCTATAATGAAATGAATTATTTATTTCTTCTTCTACTTAGTCTTCTTCCTGAATCCTCCACAGACTGAGGAACTGGCGATCTTAACTCTAAATGCCGGAACACAACAATTAAGAATAGGTAATATGGTGGTAGCTAGTCTAATCAAAACCAAGTCCTACCAACCTACCAACTAAACCAAGCTCAAATTTTTACCCCCTGGATTCGAACCAATTTTTTAAAAAACCTCTGCGTCACGTCACTAGTTTTTTTATTTTTTATTGTACGACGAGGAAGCACTTGGCGTTTATCTCACCTGGTAACAAGTTGAAATAAGGCCGAAGATGGAGGCGCGCTTCACCCGGAATCCCCAATAAACTGAGGAACTGGCTATCTTACCTCCGAATGCCGGGACACAACATTTCTTTTAAGAATTGTTATTATGGCGACAGAATTAGGTGAGATGGTGGTAGCTAGCCAGGCGGACTTAAACAAAACCCTACCACCAACCAAACTAAGCACCATATATTGCACTCCCCATGGGGATCGAATCCGGGAACTCTGGATCTGAAATCGGTGGGTTGAACCACTAGACCACACAGACAGTACATTATCGATGATTTACCATCAGTCGAGCAAACCGCCAATCTTTTTTTTTTTTTTTTTATATCGTCAAATGAAACATGTGATAGTCACCCTGGCTTGGTCGATATCCTCTGTGGTAGGTTTCCTCGGCTGCCGTTTCCCGCCGAAGCCGATCCGCTCCAATCGCTTGCACGCCACGCCCGCGTAGTGAGATACTTGCACGTGGATAGGCCATTTGCCAACCTGCAAACAATTCATAATAAAATATTACAGCACGTATAATTATGCGTTTTGTGACGCCAAACACAGAACAAACATCTATATTCATCACATAAATGTTTGTCCTGGGTGGGAATCGAATCCACAGCCTACAGCGCAGAAGGCAGAGCTACTACCAACTGAGCTGTGAGGCGTGTCTTGAACACGTCGTTTGCATATTTTCACTCGCTCACGAGTTACGGTTATGGTTTTGGGGTGAAGCAGAATGTAACCAAATTTGTATTACAAAAACGATCTGTTGGATGTTTTTTAGAATTAAAATACAGGGACGTTAATTTTAAACAGCGCCATCTAGCCCCAAAATAAGCATAGCTTGTAATATGAGAACTAGATTATGGATATAATACTCATCTTAATCTTTATAACCTAGCCCCAAACTAAGCATAACTTGTAATATAAGAACTAGATTACGGACAGAATACTTATCTAAACAACCTATGTTTCAAGCAAATAAATTATTGATTGATTGATTGAAAAAGGAGATTGGGAGACCAATATCTCACTTACCTCGGGGAACGCGTCAGCAAACGCCGGGTCCCGGTGCCTATTGACGTAGTTGGTGAGAGCCGGCTGGAAGGTCGACGACGGAGGGACGAACGCCAAGCACACAGCGAGCAACTCCCAGCCGCGGAGTAGCGAGTCTCTCAGTGGGTTCTCCGTGGTCTGTCTGCACAGTTGGACGTACAACTCGTCTCGCAACCTGGGGAGAGACAGCTGATGTACACTAAGCCATTTCTTTGGTGAGCCAGGCGAATAGATTTTTGCAACTTATAGGCACCGACTACACCGTACTTTAAATTCTCATTGACATTTAGTTAATTATGTTTTTTTTTAATAATTTCTCATTCAAAAATCTTTGTTTACCATATTATTCGGAAACTTGTGTAATTTTGTTAAAATTTGCATGCCTATTGGACGGCGAGACACGGCAGCTCATATTTGAATATATACTTTTATGTTTTACCTGTGTTTCAAGCAAATAAACTTATTGTATTGTATTGTATTGTATACCGAACGTAATTTCTCGGGTATCTGCAAAGTTGGACGTATAGCTCGTCTCGCAACCTGGAGAGAGATAGCTGATGTAGACTAAGTCATTTCTTTGGTGAGCCAGACGATACATTTTTGCACCGAACGTAATTTCTGGAAGGCTATCGTATAATAATAATGCGTAAGAATTCGCGCGTAGTTCCCTCGCTGGTAGTCATAAGCGCCGTGGCTGAGCGCACAGCAATGTAATCATGTAAGTTCGAAACTAGAGTAAAGTTGCGTCGAGTTGCTAATCTGAGTATCGGCCCTTAAGTCTGATTGCAATTTAGCGTTATGGTAAGCGATGGCATAGCCTACGGAGCATCCTTGCATAGATGAAATTTTCTCACAAAGTCTCCCAGGTTGTAAAACGGAAAATACATTCTTAGGATAGAAAAACTACTCTAAGACATTAATCAATAATTTAGGATATTCATTTCACTCGGCATCATCTAGGCCTGAATTTGAAAGTATGGGACCTTACTCTTGAATAAAGTCGAAACGCTAATTCACACACAATGCTAATCCAATTGTAATATGAATCAATTACATACAATAAGCGCTCTTCAAACAAAATCGAGATTGAAATTGAAAGAGTTAGCGATCGACTATTAATGCAAAAATTTACAACATCTGTGTGTAGAGAGTAAGGCTCATGATTTGAAGAGTATTCTCACAGATAAATAAACCCACCCAAACACAGAACAAACATCAATATTCATCACACAAATGTTCGTCATTGGTAGGAACCCACAACCTACAGCTCAGAGAGCAGAGCCACTACCAACTGAGCTGTGAGGCATGTTAAAAATGAAAAAATGTTTTTTTTTTATTGTACGACTAGTAAGCACTTGGCCTTCATCTCACCTGGTAACAAGTTGAGATAAGGCCGAAGGTGGAGGCGCACTTCACCCGGAATCCTCAACAAACTGAGGAACTGGCTATCTTACCTCTGAATGCCGGAACACAACAATTTTAGAATTGTTATTATGGCGACAGAATTAGGTAAGATGGTGGTAGCTAGCCAGGCGGACTTTAACTAAGTCCTACCACCAACCAAACCAAGCACAATATATTGTACTTCCAATGGGGATCGAACCCGGGACTTCTGGATCTAAAATCGGAGGCTTGAGCTACTAGACCACAGATGCGGTTAAATTGATTATTAACAGCAAAAAGAACAGGATATATTAACTTACTTGCTACAAAAGTAGCGACCGAGGTTATGTACTAACCTATTACTTTATGCTGAGTGCATTGTTTGTTTAACATTGCCAGCAGTCTTCACACTAGGCAAGCCTGTATCGTGAGGACCCGAAAAAGGTTAAAGTCGAAAGTCCTGTTGCATTCGTGTGGTACGTACTTGTTATTGGCGTACGTAGCGTGTAGCATGTCCTGAGCGACAGAGTTGAGTGTCATCCCCGGACGCGCCTTGCGTTGCATGTGTGTGCGGTGGTACGTACCTGTTATTAGCGTACGTAGCGTGTAGCATGTCCTGAGCGACAGAGTTGAGTGTCATCCCCGGACGCGCCTTGCGTTGCAATTGTGTGAGGAGTTACGTACTTGTTATTGGCGTACGTAGCGTGTAGCATGTCCTGAGCGACAGAGTTCAGTGTCATCCCCGGACGTGCCTTGCGTTGCATGTGTGTGCGGTGGTACGTACCTGTTATTAGCGTACGTAGCGTGTAGCATGTCCTGAGCGACAGAGTTGAGTGTCATCCCCGGACGCGCCTTGCGTTGCAATTGTGTGAGGAGTTACGTACTTGTTATTGGCGTACGTAGCGTGTAGCATGTCCTGAGCGACAGAGTTGAGTGTCATCCCCGGACGCGCCTTGCGTTGCATGTGTGTGCGGTGGTACGTACCTGTTATTAGCGTACGTAGCGTGTAGCATGTCCTGAGCGACAGAGTTGAGTGTCATCCCCGGACGCGCCTTGCGTTGCAATTGTGTGAGGAGTTACGTACTTGTTATTGGCGTACGTAGCGTGTAGCATGTCCTGAGCGACAGAGTTCAGTGTCATCCCCGGACGTGCCTTGCGTTGCATGTGTGTGCGGTGGTACGTACCTGTTATTAGCGTACGTAGCGTGTAGCATGTCCTGAGCGACAGAGTTGAGTGTCATCCCCGGACGCGCCTTGCGTTGCAATTGTGTGAGGTGTTACGTACTTGTTATTGGCGTACGTAGCGTGTAGCATGTCCTGAGCGACGGAGTTGAGCGTCATCCCCGGACGCGCCTTGCGGTCCCCCATGTAGATCTGCACGAGTCGGAACAGGTCCGTGGCCGCCTTCTTATGGGCCTTGTCCCACTCTGCGCCCACCATCGGCGCGGATATAGAGTTGGACGTCCACGATAACATGTCGCGGACTGACGCCTGCGGAACACACACTGATATAGCACAGCGTGGATTGTCCAACTCCTGTCAAATATTATAAGTCCCCAAGAGACCCGCAAGACATCCAGACTATTCTAGAAGTTCCATTCAGTTCTACATACTACGGAAATAATTTATTTTTAGCGCAGAGTGAATTGTCTAACTCCTACAAAATATTATAAGTCCCCAATAGAACTGTAAGACATCCAGACTATTCTAGCAGTTCCATTAAGTTCCACTTACTACAGATATAATGTATTTTTCAATAGAGCCATATAACTTGTACATGTAAGAATGAAAACGTCTTGTCTATGGTACTAGTACCATCTCGATGAAAACACAACATGCGGAAAAATCACACTGAAAACAGTTACAAGTGTCTAGAAATATAACTGTAACTTAAAACGACCTAATTATTATCGAGAGAAGACAGCCTTAAGAGATTGCATTTTCTTGGTACAATTGTTTCACCTGGTGTCATGTTATGATTAGGCCGAAGGTGGAAGCGCACTTCACTTGGAATCCTCAACAGACCGAGGAGATGGCTATCTTACCTTTAAATGCCAGAACACGACAATTTTCTATGGCTAGCCAGGCGGGCTTAAACAAAGTCCTACCACCACCCACACCAAGAACCCGGCACCTCCGAGTCTGATATGGTGTCCGAACCACCACACCATAGAGGCGGTGGTTTTGCGTGACAATCGCTTACCTTCCTCCTAAAGATGCCCTTATTAAAGTTGAGGTTGTCTTTAGCAAAGATCTCTATATCCTGTTCAAGCGGCGGGCGCGGTGCGTGCGGCGCGTGCGGTGCGTGCGATCGTACGGGCGAGTAGAGCGCGGGCGCGCCGGCCGGCGGCGGCGGCTCGGGGACCGCACCGCAACCCAACGATGACGTCTGCACAAACGAGTTTATTTTATTGTACGACGGGGACTTGTCATTTAATAAATAAATAATAATAATAATAAATATTACAGGACATTAATTTTACACAGCGCCATCTAGCCCCAAACTAAGCATAGCTTGTAATATGGGAACTAGATTACGGATAAAATACGTAAATACTTTTTGAAAATACATACGTACTATATGATACAACACCATTTGTTTTACTCGTGGTCACACTGTGTGGTGTAATCAATATTAAGCTATTATAAACATGCCTCGAGCAGGTACTTAGACATGACTTATATTCATTCGGTCAAGTGCGATCGTTTGCGATGCAGTGTTACCACGAGTCAAATTAATTCCTAATTATTAATTAGTTTACAGGACATTCAGCATGCAGCATTAGCATAGCTTGTAATATAGTAGAGTAACGTACATATTACACATGTATAATACATATAAAATGAAATTTGAATTAGTTCAGAAATCATGTCACGTTCAATCAGTACAACAGAATATATTGAGAGCTTGACTCCTGAAATACGAGTGATTCACTTAGTTCAGGTGTCAAAGGACCATCCACCTACCTTATTTAAAGAATTATTTAAAGAGATTGGTATTCTTACAGTCAGCTCCCAATACATTTATGAAAACCTAATGCACGCTCACAGAAACATTGATGAGTTTAGTAAAAGAAGTGATGTACACCGTGTTAATACTAGAAATAAAAATAAACTTGAGATACCTAAGTTTCGCTTAGGAAAAGTAAATAATTCATTCTTAGGAAACTGTGTGAGATTTTATAATAAGCTTCCTCAAAGCGCCACCAAACTCTCTACTCGTAAATTCAAATTGTATATAAAGAATAATTTAATTAAAAGTGCCTACTACAAAATTAGTGATTATATCGACGATAAGAACGTGTGGCCCGATGTTGCTATACCAGTTGACAGCAAAATGGTGATTTCTCAATGTTAACAAATTGCCCATAGGTAGATAGGTAATAACAAATGTTTTAAGATTAAGTATTTAGGTTTTTGTTGTATCTACTTAGAATATAATTACAAATTGTGTATCTAAATGTTGAATGGATCATCAAAAAAATTAACCGGCCCGAGGTTCTTGCCTTTCTCCTTGTGTGCTGGTCGCGATTCCGAACAGGCGGTAAATTTGACGATTCAAAATGATCCTAAAAAATCTTAATGAATAAAGAAATTTTGACTTTGACTTTGACTTTGACTATTGTGCACAAAAAAATATTATTTTGGCTCGGCCTCTAAAATACAAGTTTTCAACATAGTTTAGAGGTCATACATCTTCAATATTTTATTAAAATGACTTGACCGTCACTGGAAGATATTAATAATGAGAAGGTATATCCGTTTCCGTCGAATAGTACATAAAGCCGGTACATATTTCCGGTCTCAGTGGTGACACCTGGCGGCCGCGCGCCTCTTTTAGTTTCGTAAATCTGTGAGCGCCATTATTAGTTCATTGGCGTTTCGTTTTCCGTCGAAGCAACTTGTGCGCAGCTGCTCAGGCTCTACGCCGTTGCTAAAATAGAACAAATTTAAGAGAATATTCAACGCTACAAAATTACTAAGTTTTGTGGGCGATTGTTTTTAAAAGTGATCCGGGGTATGATGTAAGTATCTTGATACTACACACTACCCTCGTTATTACGCAATCCACACTATAAACGGTTTTGCCGTTCGGATTTGGTACGTATTTGAAAAATTTATTTTAACAATTTTTCTGCTAAGAATTATTGTCTTGATTGTAATTCCTGTTGGTACGTGTGAAATATTTAACGGTGAAGCCGTAGAATTTCGTACTACTGGTGATTTTATTTTCAGATGTGATTATTATTTTATTGTACGTCGGAATTTTAAAGGTTATACCTATTTATGTCTCGGATATTAGCTGTTACCTTTTTCAGTATTTTTTTTAGGACAAGTCTGTACGGGCTGCTGGCGCAGCTGGCCCGAGCACGAGTGCTTGTAAACGTGACGAATAAATACGCTGTTATTATATTTTATCTTGAGCGAAAACATAAGTAGATATACTTGATCAAAGTAAAATAGAAAAGTAAGTACTCTGATCTCCTGCACTAGCCGCTGCGGCACTTATGCTGAAATCATGAAATACGCTCTTTTCTCCGCTGAACAAATTAGTAACGCTATAAAAGGCTTAATCAAAGCTTTTTGGCTCTTCTAAACGAGTAGGAAGATAGCCAGAACAACATCTGCTTCTCGCGGGGCAGGCCTCAGCCTAGTAAGCAGGTGCATCGTTTGGATTTACATACACATTTAGAGAACTCTGGTTCCCAATTATACGTGTGCATATGGTGATCATGCAGGTGAGCACGTAAGTAACCCACCCTCGCGGGGTGAATAACAACTATTACGAAGGTCAACCCTCAAGTGCTTACTACGAGAGCCATTACTCTAGTGAGAAAGGTCCATTTTCAACAGAGGCTCGCGGCCCAATCTTAAGGGGATATTGCGGATGACGCACGAGTGCTCTCTTAAAGCCTACCTTATATGAATTAAAAACGATTCAAGGTCAGATAGTTTACCATTTCAATTTAATAATGTCCATCTTAAGGGATCTACCATAATTGTTTGGTAATGAACACCAGTATTTGGTATTGCATACTGCATTTTCGAAACCCCCATTTACTTGGTCAAAATGTAAATCGAGTCTTTACTAATGCTCATCTGAGCAGACCCATGTGTGTCGGCGGGTGAATCGGCACGGCACGGCACTGTCGAAACCGCCGTAAGAAAAAGTATAGCGCTTGGCGCACTATCCCTACGCTGAGAGAACTAATTGAGAATATGTACAAAACTCTAGCTATATTGGAAGATTAAATCGCAAATCAATCTGCTATGATATGAGGTAAGTGGGGAATTATATGAACAATATTATTGTCTCTGCCCTGTCGGGTTAGTGAAAAACCGTTCACGATTTCACATAAATATACCTATGGGTATTCTGATAAAAATTGCAAATGCAAATCGAAAGGCTACTTGAAGCTTCGTTACGGTACTCAAATGGTTTTCCATTAATGCTACTTGATGACCAACGCTTTAGTCATCATCGGTCAAAACATTATTCTGATACATACTCAGAATTCGTTTTACTTTATACTTCAGGTTTCATAGACATGAAGACAAACAAAAGGGTAAAAATATATGACACCTTACGTCAATGCAATTATGTATATCCACTACATCGCTTAGAAAAATTCTTATGTAGCTTATTATACCTAGCGTAAGCTAAAATAAAAAGAAACCCTCAAAAAATTTTGCTATGATTCACAAACGAACAAACAAGGGGTCCTAAAAGTAGCTCCCCAATCACAGAGTTTCGTACTTGTACCTGTATAATGTACATGTGTGTGTATACCGGCCACCCTCATATTTCTGGTAACAACATCGAAATGTTAACATGTATTTTAGTCAATCTTTATGTGCTTGTGCTCAACGATTACGAAGTGACGAAACTTTTAAGTGTTTTATAATTTTTTGTTATTATTAAGTTGCTACAATCTCCTGCGACTGTAGAAATTACTGTTCAAGGTCATCCTATCTTGAACCTTTTAAATATGAAAGTCTCACGGGCACTTTCTTTGTTTGTCTGAATGAGTAATGAGATAAATAACAATTAGAGACGACAATGACTTCGACTGAAGCGTTTGGACAAAACCCTTTTTTCTTTTAATGAATCGGTTGACCCTGTTATTGTGATAACACTGCAACATGAGATTCAATTTCCTGATTGTATATCGGAATGTAGACGTGCTTACCTACTCCGCAAGCACGTCAATCAATCGTTTGGTTCAATCACTCTTTATCGGTGAAATGTAAATCTCGGGATATGAGTTCTAAGACCGCAACAAAACATTAATTTGCTTAGGTAGAAATACAGCGGATTCTAAATAAAGGTTGGCTGGCCAAGGTATGTATAATCTCGGAAGATTAATTCTAAGCCTTGCCAGTTTTGACATCCTTCAAGAACGGTATAATCACCGACAGTTGTTTTTGTTACCATTATATGTACCAGTAGTGTTATTAAAGATCTACCCTCCAAAATAAATCACAATAAAACTATGGTTGGGTGGTCTCTGAGTATTTGTCTTCCGACTAACGTCTCCGTTACACATCTATCAAGCCTAGCATGACCTAGCAGCGAGAACACAACTAAAATGATCTGGCATTCGGACAAGTCGCTCTGCAAACGGGCAACCTTTTATATTTTATTGCAGTGGAGCGCCATCATCATCATCATCATCATTCACAGATGAGTATTAGATGTCTCTTGCATATACCATACATACTCCACAGAGGGCCACTGAATAAAAATTTAATACTGGCTATCCCCAAAACCCGGGTATAACCAAATTTACCACATGCGTTAGATTGGTGGTAATTAGTGCAACAGATTTTTTAATCGGATAATTTTCAGAATTTTCATTTAAAATAGAGTATGATACAAAGTCATTGCTCAAAATGGAAGTAGAATATATTCCAGGCAAGTTCTACTTGGCGCTTTGACGCACATCATCATAATGGTATCTACTTACCAGCCTGTGTTAACATAGTGTTTGCGATACTCGATACCCCGAGTAGACATACTGCCTCAAAGACCGCGCATAAAGTTACAACAATGTACCTTCCTTATACGAGTAAGAGACATTACAAATAAAAAGCTAGGTATGTTTCAAGATGCGTTCAGTGTTCCATGAACCGTCTAGTATGGGTATTAGACAGCTTTTCTAATTATTATACTACCTAGTACCAAAGTGTTGATTTATCTGAATAAATCTACAGTAATATACTTCTTAGGGGTACATACCCCGATGGGAGAAGGTAAACTCCGAAACACGCGCCGAAGTCAAAACTTCGGCGTTGGAAAGGCTCTTTAATCAGCTAATCCCACTCTAAACTTATCCCATGGAATGGTTGACTAAATAATTAATTTTATTACTTTTTATTTGTAAACCTTCAGAAATAACTCATTTACCCTAACTTCTACGAGGATACCACCATCTAAAGTCAAGCTAAAAACATGCAACACCGAACAAAATTGTTCTAGCCTATAGAATAAATTTATTATTAAGCCTACGAGGATGTGTGTTAGAATGTATGGTCTAACTAATGTCAATAACGTTGACACAACAAGCAATAACCCCTTATTGCTATAACTGCTTTACTCGTGTTTTAAATGATTGATTTTATCTCACTTGAAATTAATGAACAGTACCTACTTATTATGAGACTAAATGTGTCTTTAAATCGATTGCTCAAACTCAAAGGTTTCATAGCTACCTTTTTGGGATGTTTGTACTCTGTTGTAGGTTCCTTATTTCAGTTTCAAATCAGTAATTGAGCAAGCGTCGTGTCGTACTTCGAGCTTACACTCTGCTCAGGCATATGCATCTTTGTCAAACACTACTTACAATAGATCCTGATCTAACCATCACGATCATGATGTTGGTATCATGGACCAACGATTGTATTTGGTTTGGCCAATATTTGTTCATAACGTATATAGTAGTTGTTTAAAATGCTAGTCGGCCTAACCAATCCCTTTTGCTGTGGGTATTGTAGAAACTACTTGCTTCTATGCTACTAAAAGATGTAGGTTCGGCGGCTTAATTAAATTAATAATTTTTATGCCTAACATTTTCCATTAGAGTTGACTTCAATGGTTCAACTGATTCGTTACAGTTTGACCAAAAACTTGAACCTAATTCATGCACCGTTGAGTGGTGTGCCCTGTTGTCTATAAGCTAGCTGGAAAATCATCTTCTAGCTTAAGCTAGAATTAGAATTTACAAAATTTTCAATAGGATAGTGGCCATTGATATTAAGCACATTCAAAAGTTTTCAGGTTCAAAATAATGAACAATACCATACAGAATGGTTCGATAATTATGTGCATTAAACCTAACAATGCAACCTAAATGACAAATTATTATTTATAATATGATATATTGAACTCATTCAATGAAATATTTCGATTTCTTGATTAGTTTTCTAGTGCTTATAATTAATTTCTCGATGGTTTAATCTGATTGATATATAAATACTTATGTCCATTCCAGTATTCGTCATTCATAGCTTTTCTATATTACATTTACCTAGTTAATAATGACATCACATTGGCGCTAGATTAACTTCCCTCATAAGTGGCGACACCAGGCGATAACAAACAGGTCTCATTATTAATATCTTCCAGTGACGGTCAAGTCATTTTAATAGCAGCGTTTTACCTGAAATAAAACGCATATTAAAATACTTACCTCACTGGAAGATAAGCTTTTATCGCTGCCTGGTGTAACTAAGCCAATGAACTAATAATGGCGCTCACAGATTTACGAAACTAAAAGAGGCGCGCGGCCGCCAGGTGTCACCACTGAGACCGGAAATACGTACCGGCTTTATGTACTATTCGACGGAAACGGATATACCTTCTCATTATTAATATCTTCCAGTGAGGTAAGTATTTTAATATGCGTTTTATTTCAGGTAAAACGCTGCTATTTTTAGTGCTAAATACATTACCGACCTATTAGGTTTATCTATTAAGTAATAAGGCTGTACAACTTTTTTGAACAATTAACGTTATTATTATTATTTATTATTATTATTAATATGGGAACTAGATTACGGAAAGAATACATATATAAACACAGTCAGGTCATAAGTATTGTCACACAGTAAAAACTTTTCTTTTAGAATGCTGGCCACAAAAAAGTTTATTGAATTCGAATTTCGAATTGTTCATGAAGATAAAAATGTATACTATTTAGAATTTTACTTATTTTTAAATATGGAGTGGACGCTTAAAGAAGACGTATTGCAGTTATTGCGTTGCATCGTTGCGGTTACGCGCCAATTCAAATTTTTGACATACTGAAAAATTTTAATATAACCAAAAGATTCGTTTATCGTACCATCAAACGATACAATGATGACTCTAGTGTAGATGACAGGTCAAGAAGTGGTCGCCCTCGGTCTGTTAGGACTCCAGCAGTGATAAAAGCTGTGAAGGCGCGAATTCAAAGAAATCCCAAACGTAAGCAGAAACTGTTGGCCCTTCAGATGGGGTTAAGCAGAACCACGGTGAAAAAGGTGTCAAATGAAGACTTAGGGCTTCGGGCATATCGAAGAAAAACAGGACATCGTTTAAATGCTCGTCTAATGGACCTGAGACTGAAGAGATGCCGCGCTTTGTTGAAGCGGTACGCGGGAAAAAAATATCGGGAAATTCTTTTTTCGGATGAAAAAAATTTTACCGTAGAAGAGAGCTACAACAAACAAAATGATAAGGTGTACGCACACAGTAGTGAAGGAGCGAGCAACCGTATTCCGCGTGTTAAACAACACCCAAACACAGAACAAACATCAATATTCATCACACAAATGTTTGTCCTGGGTGGGAATCGAACCCACAACCTACAGCGCAGAAGGCAGCGTTACTACCAACTGAGCTATGACGCTTGTTGTAATAGTCATAGTCATACCAGTGAATCTAGTGTGACCACGAGTCCACAGTCAAACCACTAGACCACGAAGGCGAATACAATATTTATTACTTTAGATCTCTGTGTATATAATTTTGCATATTTTCAATTACTATCTATTATCATGGACAAAATGCTATTATTTTACTTTCTATTTTATGTTTTTTTATATTTTATAGATTTTCCCCTCATACATTTTTCTATGATTTTATTGATATTCAATGGTCTATCACTTCATGAGATCGGTTGATTGGGCTGGGTCACAACAGAATATCAGCGCTGACCGGTGTAACAGTGAGGCATAATGCTGAGTTGTGTCCCATTTGCTGCTGTAGCACACAGCACAAACTGTATTCACTTATTACCTACTCATGTTTTTCTGTTTGTCAATTTCATTGTGTTATGTATGTGTATGTGTATTATAATAGCAAATAAATGAATGTCTCACCCGATGAATCCCAGGCGAAGCCCGCTCCCTATCGAACCCCACGAACGTGTTGTAATAGGAGACGCCATGGTTCATGTACTCGACGTCTTGCGGACGATGCGCGTACGCATGCGGCAAGTACACGCCGGAGCCGTCGTCGTCGTCGGGCGTCCGCGCGCCGCCGTCCGACGACTCGTTGTCCGGCTCGTGACCGGACAGGGAGCGCTCCGACCCGGAGCGGGAGCGGGAGCGGGAGCGGGACGACGCGCTCTCCGCGTCTGAGCCGCCGTAGCGTCCGCGACCTGTACGGTTCAAGACATTTATTCTCATAATAATTACGTTTTAAAAACTAAAAAGATAACCGACTTCAATGAAGGTGTTTAGAAATAATGGAAATGAGGTAATTACACCCTGAAAATACCCAGATCGCTTCAAGTGTGCCTTTAATATTTGGAGAGTCCCCTCGATTTCGCCAGGATCCCATCATCAGATCCTGACCTAATGACGATGGCACCGTCTGTGACCCTTTGAGACAAAAAAATATTTTTCCAAATCAGTCCAGGCGTGTTCGAGTAATCGGAGAACATACACATAAAAAATATAAAAAATCCGCCGAATTGAGAACCTCCTCCTTTTCTTAAGTCGGTTAAAAATTACAAAAAATCGCTTATAGAGAACATAGGAACTAGGGTATAATATTATTTTTAGGTACCTACCTAAATAAAAAAAAAAAAAAGGATGTTTTGTTGTAAATATAAATATTGGCAAGTAATTACATTTCCAAGCATATGATATGAACTGAACATACACATAGATAGGTAGGTATATATAGCCTGTTATAACCACATATCCATTTGAAGCACGCGGTACACAGCGGTTTTCGCTGCACCCGAGTAAAACGAACAAATAACGGATTGAAACTAAAGTGGCATATACTCGTAATAGGCTTAGAAAGGCCCAGTACTTCTAACATAGGTTTTTTTTTAAATTCTGCGACAGGCTTTGCCTTCATCTCACAAGATTTTTCAAGTTATGATAAGGCCGAAGGTGGAACGCGCACTTCGCCCGGAATCTTCAACAATCTGAGGAACTGGCTATCTTACCTCTAAATGCCGGAACACAACAATTTCAGAATTGTTATTATGGCGACAGAATTAGGTAAGATGGTGGTAGCTAGCCAGGCGGACTAAAAAAGTCCTACCACCAACCAAACCAAGCACAATATATTGTACTCCCCAAGGGGATCGAACCCGGGATCTGGATCTAACACCGGAAGGTGAACCACTAACAAAGGCCAAACGCTTTCCCGACGTACAATAAAGTATCTTATAATATATCTTATAACACAACTTACTGGAGAGCTTGGCCTGCTGTATGATATAGTCCTGCAAAGGCAGTAGATGCTGCATGCCTCGCAGATCCCAGTTGCAGTACAACGGTGAACCCTCCTCGTCTTCCTCTTCGCCGTCTAAAGGCTCCTCCAGTTCCACTGGTCTCTTGTTACCTGAGGATTACCATATTTACCTCATAGCTCAGTTGGTAGTAACTCTGCCCTCTGCGCTGTAGGCTGTGGGTTCGATTCCCACGCAGGACAAACATTTGTGTGATGATTATAGATGTTTGTTCTGTGTTTGGTTGTTGTATAATATAGTACGCATGTATTTAAAAAAAAAAAGCATACAAGTATTCTATCCGTAATCTAGTTCCCATATTACAAGCTTTGCTTAGTTTGGGGCTAGATGGCGCTGTGTGAAATGAACGTCCTGTAATATTTATATTTATATTAACTACTATTAATTGGGGGAATATTTTTTGATACACAAG
This sequence comes from Venusia cambrica, assembly GCA_951394065.1. Classification (NCBI taxonomy): domain Eukaryota; kingdom Metazoa; phylum Arthropoda; class Insecta; order Lepidoptera; family Geometridae; genus Venusia; species Venusia cambrica. The sequence goes on from OX596036.1 coordinate 4,702,932, forward strand.
AATCTAATCTATTGTAAATGTGAACTTTTTTAAATAAACAATATCTCAATTTATATTTGATCCCCTTTTCTAATTTGTGGTCTTCTTTTTTAATTATTGGTATTTGAATAGCGAACGGCCATGATAGGGAGGGATCTTATGGCGGAGTACGTCAGTAGATTTTTCTTTGCACCCATAAATACTTTGCTTTTTTTTTTACTTCCAATGGGCAAAGTGAGACTGTATCGCGAAAAATAGTCTCATTTTACCTATTTCCACTTATTTGCGTAGTTCAAAACAGATAAAAAAAGCGATTTATTTGATTTATTTTATGTCTGAGAGAAAGAGAAATCATTAAAAAATATTACCGTTTTAATTTTTTAGCTGCTGTTTTTGCAAAATTTAAATGACATTTTAAATTCAAATTGCCTTGCTATTTAAGATAATGATCCTACCGGTAGTAGGTTACATGGTAGTAGGATCTGCAATGGTTCTCCTGGCTTGCGAACATAAAAAGCTGGTGTGTCGTAGAGACACACGAAGGAGATTACCGATGTATTATTGTATTACAGAGAAACATTTAATTATCTTCCACTCTACCCGACACAGTGCCCTACCATTTTTCGTCACCCTAAAAGGTTGCGGATCAGCATTTCAAATCCCTCCCATCCTCTCCTCGACACTGTGACCCACCACCACTTTAAGACACAAAAAGGTTGCGGATCAGAATTTAAAAACCCTTCCATCCACTCTCTTCGACAGAGTGACCCATCACCACTTTAAGACACAAAAAGGTTGTTGATCAGAATTTCAAAACCCTCCCATCTACTCTCCTCGACACAGTGACCCACCACCACTTTCCGGCACAAAAAGGTTGCGGATCAGAATTTAAAAACCCTCCCATCCACTCTCCTCGACACAGTGACCCACCACTTTTCGACACAAAAAGGTTGCGGATCAGAATTTCAAAACCCTCCTATCCACTCTCTTCGACAGAGTGACCCGTCACCACTTTAAGACACAAAAAGGTTGTTGATCAGAATTTCAAAACCCTCCCATCTACTCTCCTCGACACAGTGACCCACCACCACTTTCCGGCACAAAAAGGTTGCGGATCAGAATTTAAAAACCCTCCCATCCACTCTCCTCGACACAGTGACCCACCACTTTTCGACACAAAAAGGTTGCGGATCAGAATTTCAAAACCCTCCCATCCTCTCCTCGACACTGTGACCCACCACCACTTTAAGACACAAAAAGGTTGCGGATCAGAATTTCAAAACCCTTCCATCCACTCTTCTCAAAACAGTGACCCACCACCACTTTTCAACAAAAAAAGGTTGCGGATCAGAATTTCAAAACCCTCCCATCCACTCTCTTCGACAGAGTGACCCATCACCACTTTAAGACACAAAAAGGTTGTTGATCAGAATTTCAAAACCCTCCCATCTACTCTCCTCGACACAGTGACCCACCACCACTTTCCGGCACAAAAAGGTTGCGGATCAGAATTTAAAAACCCTCCCATCCACTCTCCTCGACACAGTGACCCACCACTTTTCGACACAAAAAGGTTGCGGATCAGAATTTCAAAATCCTCCCATACTCTCCTCGACACCACTGTGTCGAGTGTGAGTGTGGGGGTCACTACCCACCACCACTTTAAGACACAAAAAGGTTGCGGATCGGAATTTCAAATTCCTTCCATAAAAGTTTCACTTCAAATACTCGTATACATAATTTGGTATAGTTGGCTATTTGTCTAATATAGACAAACTATCAAGCATGGCAACGGTTTAAATCCCAACTAGTTTATTCTGTGGTTGGGATATAATTATGAACACTTACGTCTAGATTTGGTGCGGTCCTTGGGTACGGAAGTCCGTTCTAATCTCTGGTTGTGTTTCTGGACGTTAGGCTCGGTGAGTGGGGGCTCCAAACTCACGCATTTCATCTTATAGTTCACTGCAAACACACACATTAACTAGAAGCGAGGTATCTCTCCTCTAAAGACCCTTACCATCTCCTAGTTTAATTGTCACTAAGCTTAATCACTAAGTACTTTTGATAGCATGTGTTACCATTATGTTACCTATTAAGTTTTGTTGTGTCTCCATGTATTTTATTTATATGTAAAGGTTACAAGATTTTTTTTCATGTTCTGTAGGTACCTAATTATCTATCTAGTTAATTAGTTAATTGTTAGTGTATGTTGTGTTATTTGTTTGTATTATTTTAATGTAAGTGTGTTCTCGTTCGCGATGCACTCAACTGGTTTCGACGGAAGACCAGCGTTGTGTTATAATTTATATTATAACACAGCATATTGCTGAGTCGAACGCCAATTTGATGCATTTCTATGCCTCAAATAAATGAATTTTCTTTCCTTATTTCTTTACACGTGTCATGTAATATCAAGGAAAACGATGTCAATTTTCAATTGTCACCTATTAAATTTAATGATTAACCATTCGCCTTTGGCAATAACTTTTGTTTATGTATTTTATTTTTACTTAAACGGGGTGTTCACATCCTCACTGACACTAAAGGAAATATTTTTATTGTAAGACGTTCATGCGCGTGGCCTTCATCTCACCTGATTTTGATAATGATAAGGCCGAATGTGGAAGCGCACTTCACCCGCAATCCTCAACAAACTGAGCAACTGGCTATCTTACCTCTAAATGCCGGAACACACCAATTTCCAAGCATTGTTGTTATAGCGACAGAAACGTAAGATAAATAATAAATAAATAAAATAAATAAATCATAAATAAATAAATATTACAGGACATTAATTTCACACAGCGCCATCTAGTCCCAAACTAAGCATAGCTTGTAATATGGGAACTAGATTACGGATAGAATACGTAAATACTTTTTTTTGTAAATACACACTTATCATATAATACAACACCCAAACACAGAACAAACATCTACATTCATCACATAAATATTTGTCCTGGGTGGGAATCGAACCCACAACCTACAGCGCAGAAGGCAGAGCTACTACCAACTGAGCTGTGAGGCTTGTTAAAGCTAAGATGGCGGTAGCTAGCCAGGCGGACCTAAACAAAGTCCTACCACCAACCGAACCAAGCACAATATTCCCCGGGACCTCTGGATCTGAAATCCAGAACCACGTGACCACAGAGGCGTTTGGAACGGACGGTTTAAAGGGGAACTAGTCACGCGAAGCAGCGGGCAGAAGTTGGTAACATACCAGCTGCTATATTGTCCTGCTCATTGGCCGAAGTTAGCCGCATGAAGGAAAGCGGCTCGTGCGCAGGCGCGCGGTGTTTGCTGCTGCCCGAGGAGACTGACGTTTTGCTTGACGAGTACCTTTCGGGCTCGGCTTGCTGACGTCTGTGGATAGTCGATGGTTCATTACTAAAAGCATACGAACAAAGATAAACCTACATAAAAAAAAAATCTAGGAAATTAATTAGGTAGGTACATGCAAAGAAAGAAAATGGACAAATATTAAATTACTATCATAATGACATGGGTTTTTTTTTATTGTACTACGGGCAGGCGCTTTGCCTCATCAGATTTTTTTCAAGTTATGATAAGGTCGAAGGTGGAAGCGCAGCAAACTGAGGGGCCAGCTCCTCTTCTTCTTACCTTTAAATGCCGAAACACAACAATTCTGAATTGTTACACGGACAGTCTTATGTAAGACATTTAATTTCATGAATATTTAATGGTTTGCCCTATTTTAATATCATTTGATATAGCTTATAAGTCAATGCAATCTAGGGTATGGAATACATATTTATTCTGGCATGTTTTTTTTTTCTTCATTCCAAAATATTATAGAACCATATCAGAAGCCAATAGCAGAATATAATTATAGCTATCTCACAAGTCTCACATGTCTTTTGGCAGTAGCTCTGCCTTCTGCGCTGTAGGTTGTGGATTCGATTCCCACCCTCAATATTTAATATAATATTATTATTTTTGTAATATTACAAGACATTAATTTTTACACAGCGCCATCCTAAGCATAGTTTGTAATATGGGAACTAGATTACGGATAGAATACTTAAATACCTTAGTAAATACATACGTACTATATGATACAACACCCAAACACAGAACAAACATCTATATTCATCGCACAAATGTTTGTCCTGGGTGGGAATCGAACCCACAGCCTACAGCGCAGAAGGCAGAGCTACTACCAACTGAGCTATGAGGCTTGTTATTTGTGTATGCAGAGGTATTTACAAAAAAGTCAAGTCCCCATACTACAAGTGCTGCATAGTTTGGGGCTAGATGGCGCTGTGCAAGAATCCCACGTCCCGTATATATAAATTTATCTAGTTGTACAGTGTAACACACCTCGTGAAGTCCCTCGTAGGATGCCAGTTGGTCGCGTTGTGTCGCAGGTCGAGGCTGGTCTGTCTGAACGGTTTGTCCACACTGTACACGGCTTGTTTCTCCGGATACCTGTCCATACGCTCCAGTTCCGCTATACGATCTTTGTCTAGATGCCTGTACCAACATACATCATATTATTTATGAGATTTAACTTTGGAAACGTTCGTTAACATTTCAAACGCAAGAATAATTGTTTTTCTTTCGAGCGCAATTATCACAGACCTACTATCATGAGTAAGCATGGGTTACCTATTGTGTTAAAATAAACATCAAAAATCTATTCCAACGTTGTTCCATTGTAAAGTTAACTCATAATACTTACCTACTATATTACTAGTAGCCCTTTTGTGTTATTCCATATTCGATGTATTATTCGATGTATTATACAAAGTCTTGCTTATATGTACCCCCCCACCCCCTCTATGTTAAGTAAATAGATTAGAGGGATATTCATTTTTTTTTTAGTTGATGATAGGTAAGATTGTGTTATAAGTAACAATTTAATATTATTATCATCTACATTTTCGAGATATTCCATTTATTAAGAGTAAAACCCGTCACCCCCGGCGACTATTTGTAGCGGTGCATTTCGCTACAACGCTACAGTCGCAAGATGGAATCCGTCGAGACAACATTGTTTTTGGTTCTGCTTTTAACTACTTATTATCGTGTATTTGCATCGCTCCTGTCGCGCGTTGCAAACGCGACCGACGCGCGATTGCAGGGATGCCGCTACGCGGTATATGGTGAAAACTAAAATAAAGTATACTATACTATTATTATTTTTTTTACGACGGGTAAGCACTTGGCCTTCATCTCACCTAGTAACAAGTTGAGATAAAGCCGAAGGTGGAGGCGCACTTCACCCGGAATCCTCAACAAACTGAGGAACTGGCTATCTTACCTCTGAATGTCGGAACACAACAATTTTACAATTGTTACTATGTCGACAGAATTAGGTAAGACGGTGGTAGCTAGCCAGGCGGACTTTAACTAAGTCCTACCACCAACCGAACCAAGCACAATATATTGTACTGCTCATGGGGATCGATCGACCCGGGACATCTTGATCTGAAATCGGTGGCTTGAACCACTAGACCACAGAGGCGGTTAATATAAATAAACATGTGTGTGTGTGTGTGTGTGTGTGTGTGTGTGTGTGTGTGTGTGTGTGTGTGTGTGTGTGTGTACATGTTTCAGTGTAACAGTTACCGGTCAGAATATCTCTCCCTCGCATGCCTGGACAGCTGATGCGGCCGTTCGAGGGAATGCATCACTCGCGCGCCGCCCGCCGCCTCCGTCGCCAGCGATATCGACGACACCAGGGACGGTCGCGCTGCGCTCGTCTGGGGAAAAACAAATCATGCTTCATGTATACTTTAAACTATCACTATCCTGTTCTTGTTCCCCCCTCCACAATAATTCTAATAGCACTGTGCTACGTGGCATTTGAAAACATTATATTTATGCAATTATTACATTTTATAAGATAGTAAGTCTCAAGTCTTTTATATTATATAATAATTAAGTTAGACCGTGCAGTACCTACATTAATTTATTTTAAGCTTACCAACTCGATCAGGGTACCACGGAAGACCAGCGCTTTGGAATACCCTTCCATAGCATTATGCTGATTGGTATACTTTTTTGTCAATTATTTTATGTTTTTTTTTTCTGTGTTTTTCTTCTACTGTTTTAGCTATGTATTTTGGCAAAATAAATATTTTCTTTCTTTCTTTCTTTCTTTTCTTTCACTCTTGGTGGGGTCGGAACATTATGAACTCCTCTTCCACTCACTCCTATCTCTCTTTCACACAATCGATCTATCTCTTCTTCAGCTTTCCTCTGCTCGCATATCTAACCGCGCTCATATCCATGACCTTGCATTTTGACTACAATAGTCAAAATGCAAGGCAAAAATTGGCTACCACCATCTTACCTAGTTCTCATAAGTTAGTCTCCATAGGGAGTACAATATATTGTGCTTGGTTTGGTTGGTGGTAGGACTTTGTTTAAAGTCCGCCTGGCTAGCTACCACCATCTTACCTAATTCTGTCGCCATAATAACAATACTCAAATTGTTGTGTTCCGGCATTCAGAGGTAAGATAGCCAGTTCCTCAGTTTGTTGAGGATTCCGGGTGAAGTGCGCTTCCACCTTCGGTCTTATCTCAACTTGTAACCAGGAGATGAAGGCCAAGGGCTACCCCGTTGTACAAAAAAAAAACTGTCGCCATAATAACAAGTCTAAGAATTCTCTAAGAAGGCTCCATCATTGTCATCTTCTGGTCCTTATCCCGCAATAGACAGTGTTGGCACAACATGTTATTCTCTTTCATTCTCTTATCAGCCGTCTTATCTATACGCAATTCATCCATCTCTATTTCGGCTCCCCTCTACTCCTACAGCCTTGCAAATTCATACTCAACATTTTCCTTGCAACGTGACTTTCGGCCCTCCGCATAACGTGTCCATACCATGCTTACTGGTTATTCACCGTGCACCTAGTAGAGTAGTTTAAGTTTACCTGCAAGAATGGGGTAGGCTGGGGCTTCTGTAAGGGACTGCTGGGGCTTTGCGGCGATGCGGACTCACACGACGACCCGCCCGAGTGCTGTTTTAACTGCAAACGTTACAGGCATTACTTTTACTTACAAACGGGGGCTGGGCTAAGGAAACATTGATTCTACCAATGATACAGCAGACCTAGTACTTACATACTCACCTACTGCCACTTTAACTAAAAAGCTATTTTTTCTTTGTTATTGTACGACGGGGAAGCTCTTGGCTTTCATCTTGGCCTTCATCCCGATGGTGGATAAAAACAGAGGACAAAAATTTTATCCCCGCTCCGTGCTGAGGGGGCTGGTAACAAGTTGAAATAATGCCGAAGGTGGCGGCGCACTTCACACGGAATCCTCAATAAACTGAGGAACTGGCTATTTTACCTCTAAATGCCGGAACAAAACATTTTTTTAAGAATTGTTATTATGGCGACAGAATTAGGTAAGATGGTGGTAGCTAGCCAGGCAGACTTATACAAAATCCTACCACCAACCAAACAACAACCAGCTAAACTTGTTACAACCTTTAAATTGTTCTTTTTCCCACCTTCGTATGGTATAAAGCACTAGGTATCCCTCGGAAGAAAGTGCTATTCCCGACTAGTGTGTATCAATGCTACTAGCTACACCCTCGTTGGTGATCGCTCACTTTCTCCCCTCGGTGAAAAAATTACTATTTTTTCTTTTTTTAACCGACTTCAAAAAAGGAGGAGGTCGTCAATTCGTCTGGATCTTTTTTTTATGTATGTTCCCCGATTATTCGAAGACGCCTGGACCGATTTGGGAAATTCTTTTTTGTTTGAAAGGGCAAAATACTTCACTGGTGGTCCCATCGTCATCAGGTCAGAATCTGATGATGGGATCTTGAGGGACCTCTTCAAATAGTATAGGCACACTTGAAGCAATTTGGGTATTTTTATGGTGTATTACCTCAAAAGAAAGCAAAAAACGGACCCAGTGTAGGATCACGCGTCTGTCTGTCTATCCGTTTATCTGTTATCAAAATATTTTTTCATACGTCATACGTCACGAAATTGTATTATATTCTTAATTGAAGTCGGATTTCTTTTTAGTTTTGAAAACGTAATTAAGTATTTTATTGACAGGTTTTCTGTGAATATTTTTCTATATCAAGCGGGATGAGGCTAATTAATATAAGCAGTTAATATAAGGTGTCACTCCGAAGTTTAGGTACGTTTGGCCGGAGCTCCTCCCGGGGAGGATGACGGCAGTAGGTTGCCACTCGGCTCTCGTCTCGGGTCGTCATTTTTGGATCGAGCAATTATTATGACTTGGAAACATAATAATTCGTATAAAAGATACTGTGATGTATTGTATACGGGTGTTAAAATATCAAAAACAATAACTAAACTATGAGTAACTACAGCATACAATTTAAAAAAATTGGGGTGATATTGAAAGTTAAGCCATTTTTATATTAAAACCATCACACAAAAACCTACATACTCTGTAACTTTATGTAGTATCTAGGCGCATAATAAGAAAGAGATTTATATAAGTACATCAAAGTACATAGACATTTTAGGATACTACCTATGTATGTTCACTACGCTTACTTATAAAAGGTTTGTTTATTGGCTTAATACACTTAGTAAACTTTATTGATTTATTTTAACGTAAAATTACTTATAAGTATATTTTTATCGGCGAGTGGGAACCCTATGCTCTAACCGCGAAACCGGTTCCAAGTCAGCGGAGCCAAACAGAATATGTACGCTAGCGCCACACGATAAGATTCAATTTAGCGTGCAAGTGGTAAGAGTAGGTACATTTTTATACCTAAACATGACTTTTGTTAGAGAGTGATCCTTCTGTACGTGGTACTATTAGTTATTCTGTGGTATACGTCAGGATTTAGCTATATTGTACACAACATTATAATGATGGTCTTGTGGCACAAACCTTGCGTCTCGTGAGCGGGGTGCTCTCAACGGACTTAAAATACTTTTCGTGCATCGAATCGTCGGAAGCATCTTTACGAGGTGATATGAAGCTGCCACTGCGGTTCAACCCTGGAAATAAAATAAAAACATACGTGTGATATCACGTATCAAAAGTAGAACCTGGTGTTTCTCTACCCAACGATTTCGGATGCAAAGGTCCCGGGTTCGATCCCCATGGGGAATACAATATATTGTGCTTGGTTACGTTGGTGGACTGTATTAAGTCCGCCTGGCTAGCTACCACCACCTTACCTAATTCTGTCGCCATAATAACAATTCTAAAATTGTTGTGTTCCGGCATTTAGAGGTAAGATAGCCAATTCCTCAGTTTGTTGAGGATTCCGGGTGAAGTGCGCCTCCTCCTTCGGCCTTACCTCAACTTGTAACCAGGTGAGATGAAAGCCAAGTGATTAACAGTACAAAAAAAATACATCATACCCTACTAAAATTATAAATTCGAAAGTTTGTATAGTATAAGAAAACTCGACTAAGAAAAACGTTGACATAACCTGAATAACGGTAAACGTAAGCTTCTAGAGATGAATTTCGATGTGTAAAATTTCAGCTCGATCTGTTTCTACTCCGTTCGGAAAGCTGTATAAACATTACAACTTAGTAATTAGGAATCGTAATAAGGTTATTTTTAAGAAACTTGTTTTTGTTATATTGTATGATTTGTTCTTTCTGTGTACCTACAGAGTGACTACAGATGTTTAGTTTTGAAAAAACCCTTCAATAAAGAATTTTAAAAAAGAGCAACGGTGAATGTAGCTTATTTCTATCCCGGTACAACGCGGATGCGGCCAGGGCAAAAGCCAGTAAAGATAAAGATAATTTATTCACGTAAAATATGATACATATTAGTTAAGATGGTAAATTAATTCATTAAAATAAATTAAATTAACATAGATCAGCATATCTCACCCGTATACATGGTATTTGAATAAGTTCTTACAGTTTAAGGAGCATCTACAAAACTAATAATACTAAGAAGGTAATTAATTACATAGAACAATAATCATGCACCTTAAACAGTCATGTGAAATGATTTAAATTAAATGAAGTTTAAGCGATAAATTGCAGAAGTAAATGTTACAAAGGACGTTTACTTCTGCAATTTATCGCTTGAATAAAATGATGGTATGTCTACGGACTCAAGTTGGCCGTTGCAGTAAAAATCTAGTCACGTGGGGTGTGCGCACATTGGTAGCTGTGGAGTTCCCGTACAGGAAGGTATGACCTGCTTTCCTGCCCGCTATTCCCCGTGGCGCAGTGGAGGTTGCTAAGTACTGAGGCCCGATCACGAATATGCTATCGTACGGTAAGCGTATCGTTCACGTTAGCATTTTGTATAGGATTTCGCACAGCGCCTCTACAGTACGTAAATAGAACTAAATTTGCGATCACGAACCTTTTAACATATATATCGTAATGTAAAGGTAACGTTAACGTATCATCACTCGACGGTCACCTATCGTTGTTACGTGAGTGATACGATAGTGCTTCGTGAACGAAAATTCGAAACGTAAATACGTTACCTTTACATTACGATAACGTTAGACATTCTGGTCAAGGAAGGTTTTAGTGTTAAATAAAAAAATATAATAGGTTTTAGTAGGTAAGTCCCTTACCAGCGTGAGGCGACCACTTCTCCCCGTCAAGCACCTGAGCCGCACTACTCCTTTTCCTCAGCTGCGGCGTACACACCGGCGCACTGCTCGCGACTGCATTCAGCTCCTTACACAAACGATTTCATGTTTTATCAGCAATGCAATATTACGGGGAGGATCATCTTTCCATTTAAATTACTTGAAAATAAATAATTCCATTTGCATTTTTTTTTTTTTATTGTACGACAGGGAAGAGCTTGGCCTTCATCTCACCTGGTAACAAGTTAAGATAAGGCCGAAGGTTGAGGCACATTTCACCCGGAATCCTCAACAAACTGAGGAACTGGCTATCTTACCTCTGAATGCCGGAACACAACAATTAAAATTGGTATTACGGGGTTTTTTTTTAATTACGTCAAAATATGTGATACAGTTTTTTAATGAGTCCTAAGAACGTTGGTTTGCACACACACTCGACCGAAATGTAAGATGACAATAATAACTTATATATGGAATAAAATATACGCTAACAAAATAAATATGCATCTAGTAAGTAAATAGGTAGGCACCTACTCACAAAAAACAAAGAACAAAGAAAAAAATATAAAGCAAACATTATACTGCTAAAGTAGATAAATATGTGTAATTTTGTGTCCCACTCATGTAAGCATCCGAATAGCAAATTCACCCGGATCTGAGTACACTATTTAGCAGACTTTTTTTAATAAATTTAATATTTTCACACAAGAATATACAATATGAAATTAAAAATAGCCTCTAAAAAACCCATAAAGGTTTGACGAAGGTTATACTTGAGCTATTTTGAGTCAAGTGGCTACAATTATTAGCCAGGTCATTTCCGGGTGCATTAAGTACACTAAGTTTACTTTATTCACTCGGGTGATACTACAGTACAAAACAAAGGATTTCGCTGATGTTTACACGCTGAGATAACGCTGTAAGATGATTATTGCGACATGATATTAAGCGTAGCAGTGTCACAATCACAATAATAATTGTGATCGCAAAAAGACATGATTGAGAATGTCGAGGACTGGTTTGTATCCAATCAACTGATGAATACGCTTTTCTAATACTGATAATCGTTCGGTCGCGGATCAGCGAAGATTTCTTCTGTGTAGTGTGATAATTGATTGATAGTTGATAATTTTTGATTGAATTATCAACAATGATCAATCTATCATTCAATCTATCTATCAGGTCCACGTCAAACAATTAAAACAATAAAAAAAAACATTTTTTGTGAGACTACAATATTGATCTTTACATTTTTAATGATTAACGTTTCTTCTTATCCTCTTGTAACCTACATACTAAGTCTCTGTATATTATGCACCTATTGTTTCCTGTTCAGTTCACATTGTTTGTTTCCTTATTCTATAGCTAATCGTGAAAAAGTTTTATTGGACTTTTTTATTCTAGCATTGTTACTAACTGTTATAATGGTTTCCTTTGGCATAAATAAATAAACAGTGAGTATGCGTGGAACGTAATGATTAACATCATTGACTTCTAGCCTTTAAAGAGACTCATTAGTATTGGTTCTTTCAATTTCTGTGGGCTCACTCATAAAGAAATACTAATTTTGAGACTTCGAGACAGAGCACTTTGAACCTTGAAGCGCACAGTCATAGCTACACTCAAATCCCAACACACGGCACACATGCTGCAAAAAGGCTTGATATCTATTGATATTCTAAGTAAAAAGTAGTAGAGCTCCCTGAGAAAGGGCTCATCCGTACTACCACTATACCTATTTCGGCCGCCAAGCAGCATTCCTATGTTCCAGTTTGAAGGGTATGGTTGCCGGTGAGATTACGTGCACGCAAGGCTTAACGGCTTTATGACTCAAGTTGACATGCGCAATGCAGTGGCTCGAGAGTCATGTGACCTACGCAGTCATCAACATCATCATCAACCTATCGCATTCCACAGCTGGTAGTTCTCCCCCAAGGTGCACCACTGAGTCCGATCTTTGGCCTTTCTCATCCACTCTCTGCCCGCCACTGTACGGATGTCGTCGCTCCATCTAGCCGGAAGACGTACCTACGCAGTAAGGCTTTGCACCTAACATCGGGTGGGTATATGCAAGTACCTGTTTCCTCCTCTGAGCACTGCTGATGCTGCTATCCGAGGAACGGCCGGAGTCCGTGTGGCGACAGAGCGGCGCCGAGCCGTCTTCACTCATCCGACCACGTCGGTCCGCGCGCGTGTCTCCGCTGCCCCTGAAACGACCACTGTATAGTTATCAAATCAATCGAATATTTATTCGACAAAAAATAAAAAAAAAGAATCTATATACCTATGTTATGTATATGATTATATTTGTATATATATTATATTTAAAACTATATTCTTAGTAAGTAAATTAAGTATTATTGATAAATTTAATATAATTTATGTGTCCTAGTTATATGTTACTTATTAAACTTTATTAAATTGTTATGTACACTATTTCCCAATTTTTATCTATCTTTTCTCTCTCCACATCACTGGTTTGCTGGAATAAAACTCTTTTTAGGGTTAAGCTCGCCTTTGCCATGTATTTTAATTTTTAAGTTTTTCTTTGTTATTATGTTTATGTGTGCAATAAAGTATAAATAAAAAATCTAGTTAGTAAGTATAGCTACTATTAATGGTTAGAATAACCTGTTTCTTTGAGACTTGTGCCTATGGTAGGTTTGAAACAAACCTGTGATACAGGTCACCAGTGACTCGATACAAAAATTTAAAATTTTTGACATTTAGTATTCGGGACTTCCATAGTATAACAGCGTTGAAATCTATCGAATTCAAAGTCGAATCCGATAAACTGATGTTTCCGATCCGAAAACATTCCGTGTGTTTGAGAATCGCTACACTGGTCTCTTGAATACTGGAGGAACAAAGACGCGAGGAATAGAGCAACTAGATTAGAAGAGTGCAGTGTCAAACAATACTATAACCGCTGGAATTCTGATAGGTTAATTGTTAATGACTGCGTTCCGTCTCAACTAGCGTGGTAACTTTAAATCCAGCGTCTAACCTTATCTAGGGCAAAAACACGGATGGCATCGATTTCAGTTGAACGCCAACTAGTCTCCACAGGACCAACCGTTTAAGGATTTATTACCGCATTGTGATGCGAAAGAATGACTCGATTATATACCAGCACAAAATACGCACAGATGGTACAGTTACTTGCATGTATGGTCGTGCATTGATGACTCAATCATTTAAACATGTGGCCTTTAAAAATCCATCTAGTTGAAATTTAAACAAATCTTGTTTGAGGTGGTTCCTCAGAGTTTACCTATATTGGTTTGGGGTAACCAATATAGGACTGAAAAATACGATTTTATCACTATTTTACTCAATTATTAATATCATTTTTGTTTTAACACATGTTATGAAACAAATTGTACAGCAGTTGAAGAAATCCCAAAGGTTAATGTTTTTTTTGCGCACTTCACCCGGAATCTTCAACAAAATGAGGAACAGCCAGTTCCTCTAAATGCCGGAACACAACAATTAAAGAATGATTGTTATGGCGACATAATTAGGTAAGATGGTGGTGGCTAGCCAGGCGGACTTAAACAAATCCTACCACCAACCAAACCAAGCACAGTATTACCCCCCCAGTGTACTCCCCCTGCGGATCGAACCCGGGATCTCTGGATCTGACACCAGTTGGCGAACCACTAGACCACAGATGAATGCAGGTCGTAGTATCCTCACCTGTGATGATAGTGCGCTCGCCTCGTCCGCACGGGACTGGTCTGTATTAGAGGAACGATTTTAGTTGCGCTCGGAGACAGCTTGGTGGCGCTGCTCGCGCTAGCAACTGTGCTGTTGCCATTGCTGCTCACTGGGTCGATAGCTGCTGGTACCTAGAACAAATACTCTACACTGTCCATTCATCTTTAACCATATCCCCTTAAGGATTGACTTCACAAGAAGGCTCCAAGGTTGGATAAACCGGAATGTCCTGCCAACACTCCAAATGGTCACGTGTCCATTGCCTGGCGGCGGCGGCGGCGGCGGCGATACGCGTGCATCCTGTCACGTAGTGAATGATTCATTTCGAAACTGAGGGCATTATCCGAACGATCTTTGTGCTTGCATCAAATTACCCCCCTAAAGTCTTTGAAGGCTCAGTACTACGGCACTCTCATACAAACGTAGTTTGTTGATAATTTCTAAATTGCATGTTTGATTCAAATAAAATTTTGCAATCATTGCACTTTCTAGTTATTAATATAAATAAAAAAAACAGACTGACTGACCTTTTCCCCTTTGATGATTCACCTCACTCACTCAGAGCATGGATCCAATGAGGGGGTAGTCAGAGGCACGTTCAAACTAACGTTTGACACACGCCGACGGTTCGCAAGTAGCAAGCATTTAGTATGTGACAGGTATCCGAATAGCCTGTGTCACTGATTGTGCCATTCTGATTTTTACTAGTGACATTCCAGTTTCCTCACGATGTGACCTTCACCGTCATAGCAAGTGCATGTACCGCACATGATGCTTCCGAAAAACCGAAAATTTCTTTGGTGCACGACTGGTTATTGGTGGATTTGAACCCACAACCTCCGGAACAGAAGGTGGGTCCAAACCCATTTGGCACCCAGCTCAATATATTTATTTGTCTTGGACAAAAATTTTGATTTGGGAAAATAAATAATCAAACGGTAGGGTGAAAAACCTACTTGAGGTGGTGCTTGGTTGGTTTGCGTTGAGGATTCTCTCCTCTTCTGTGGATCAGTGTTTTGTTTCAGAGTCTGTAGTTTTGCTAGAGGTATGATGTCACAATCTGTAGGCCTGTGCCACACTGTAGTCTGTAAGAAAAAAATTTAAGGGTTACACAACAGACTTAAGTTAAGTAAGGTGGTGGTAGCAAACCAGGCGGACTTGAACAGAGTTCCACCACCAAAGAATTCAAGCACAAACCCGGCTCTGGATTTGACAGCGGTGGGCGAACCACTACACCATTTATGTCTGGGATAACGATAATGATGTATGGGATAACGGTCTGGAAGATGATTATAATCTGATAATTTGAATCTGCAATGTCTTAACCAAAGCAGTTACAAATCACAACCCAAGGATCAAAGTTTAAGTTTTTTTTTTATCAATGAGATTTTTTAAGATTTCTTTGAACCTGGCTAGCGACCACCCTATTGACGAAGTGTGGCAAATGCTATCATAGATAGAGAATCTCCTCTTGATTTGTCATCGAAGTATCTAGTAACATTTGTGATAAAAAAGCCACAATAGTTTATATCAAACAGGTCACTGATTATGATGCAAATGAATGTTCTGAACAACAGGCATATCAAGATAAACTATGTCATGTATTGTGTATCAACAGGGGTCAATCAAATACAATGTTCATTGCTGCTATAAATTAAGATAGCGCAGCTTTTATTGCCTAATGTAACGGTGTGGTGTTTCAACACCACAAAATAAATTAGTATGATAGAGGTCATTTAGAACTAAAATACTGTGGGAGAGAAACTATATTCAATCTCCCTTCCACATTGATAGACAAAGTATAGAGCTTTTTTTGTAATGAAATGGATTTTTTGTTATTTAATAATATTATATAATAGGGTCTAGATTAATAAATATTGTCATGTTATCCAAACATTCCGGTGCTCAAGATGTCAATAAAATTTCTTGTAAATCAGTTGAACTAACTGTGTGACATTTAGACAAATGTAAAATGTACACATACATTATATACATACTCACTCCTTTTTCCTAGAGACAACAGATTTCCATTTGCTACAATCCTTACCCACCACTTTTGCTTAATTCACTCTTGTCACAATATTTATACATGCTCATCAGGCACTTCTGGCCTGGCCTTTCTCAAGAGCATCTCCAACTTGGTCAGAGAGCCATTCCCCAAAGTCTTCGCCTTCCAGCTGTACCATTCACACTTGCCAACATGTTCTACCAGAAAACATATAAATTAATGTTTTTATGTAAATAATAATAACTTACCTGAGTGGATGCATTGTAGTAGTAAAATCTGTGAGTGTTGATATCAAATAGCTCCCACCATTGTGAAGAATCTGTCCTCTTCACTTTTACACCCTGAAAAAAGGTTCATCTATTCAAAGAAATGAACTTATCAGACTCCAATCCCTCTAAGAATAATTTTTAAAATGTATAATTAATTAATATATAATTTTTAATCCTTTTTAAAACTTTCGCGACTAGAGCACATTATTTTAATTCGAGAAACGGGTACTTTTTTTATTTTTACTTTTATTTATTTAACGGGTAATATAGGTAAAATATGTGATAAATACCCGTTCCTCGAATCAAAATAATGAATTCTAATTCCTATCAAATGTAATGTAATCATTTAAGCATGCATAAATTGGTTACTGTTTCCCTCAACGAGTTTATATATATATAAGTCATCTATGTCCCATAACTTGTAAATGCCATAAGTTTTAGAAAAGCTTGGTTTTTGGCTACCTCTTCATGCAATAACTGCAGCCTTAACTACAAATTGCATTAATGTACTTAGTAAGCAGGTAGAAAGAGACCTGGATAAACACATAGTCTACTTTTTTCTCAATATTCCCATGGGATTGGGCTGACATGCGTGAAGCCGCAAGGTGCAGAAAATTCTAGTTAAAATACCTTGGCATGAGTGGCAACTGACTTATATACAACACACATTCTTAGCCTTTGGTGAACAGGAAATTTGGAGGGTATGTTCCTAATAAGATGAAAGGGTGTACTAAGATGGATTTTTTTCAATTCCCACAGGATGTTGCGAATTAAAGATGTTGCGAATTAAATCTAAGGCATACACTAGTAGAACTTTAAAACTGTGTAATCTTGTGAATAAAGGAAATAGTTTATTATTGAAGTGATTAATTATTGATATATACACTGAATGAAATTTAACACACTTGTGCTATATTATGCAATACTACAATAAGCTCCACTCTAGCTAATACTATCACTATGAAATATCTTTAAGAGATGAAAATAGTAAGTTACATTCAATCATATTATGAAGTAAATGTGAGAATAAATTGCATCAAACACATGCTTTTTACTATAGCCTAAGCATACTATAAAAAAGCAAATGATTACAAACTTGCATATTTGTTGAATCATAAAAATCACTTTTCTTCATTGAAAATCAAAAACAGGTAGAGGCATACATACATAAAGTTCAGTATTTTAGTTTTATTGGCAATAATTATATTATACAGCCCACATGAAATAAAGTGTAATTTATTTAGTGCATCAATATGTATGTAATAATATCCATTAACATTGTATTGGGACCCTATGCTAAATGGTCAACGTTAGCTCAAAGCTAAAACTCCCCCAGGATGCTCCCACCACATTCCTAAAGTGGTTACCTGACTCTGGTAATAACATTACCTCAGGAGGATCCCAAACGCACTCTCCAGTGGTAAGATTAGCGTACATACGCTCCTTTGTCTTCGGTTCGATGATCTCCACCCATTCCACCCTAGAATAAAACATCACACACGTTTCAAACCACTTCGGCTTTTTTTCGCCGCACCAACAAATGTGCAGGGCGTGACATTAGCGATTTCCGCGTACTTTATTGATTTTGCAACTTTCGAATACGAAGAACGATGCGATTTGTCAACTTTTCGCAACACGAGTAAGTAAAGCTCACAAAGTTACCTTTCCGAAGCCATGGTCACGAATTTTCATTAACGTCCTCATAACACTAGAAACGCATAATATAGCTATCTGATTTATTATCAGCTAAATATGTGAACCGAACGCGAAATTGAAAACCATCCATGTTGAGCTGAATTGAATGTTTACTTCATTTCATTTTCTTTTCAATATTTCTTTTTTTCTTCAATCCATGGTTGGTTCTATAGCAGAGTATAAAATCGTATTCGTATAGAAAGAAAGAACATAGAACATACTTTAGTCATGAATCTATACTTTAGTACTGTAATGGTGCTATACTGCTTAAAGCCAAAGAATGGAAACTCGGAACAATAAAAAACCTCATGGCAATGGGGAGGCCCTTTGCGTTGACTACGTTGATTGGGTCAACTATAGACGGCGCTAAAATAAAATATATCCCATCTTCATTATCAATACATCACCATTCTCATCATGATCGTCATTGACCTACTGGGTACCTAATCAATAAGTTTTTTTTTAATCTTTGAATAATGTAGGAAACTGTATTTGTGTTTCACAAATACACAATATTATATTGGATTGAACGTTTAACCGTCAAAATTACAAAACGCTATGACGTAAGACCGTGCGCCGCTAAGCCAGATGACCTAGTCGAGACTGTCGCAGTCTGTGGTGAAAGACGTCTACAGGCAGATAAATATATGAATGTGTCCAAATTTTACAGAACAGCTTTCTTCATCTAAATATAATGTGTATTTGTTTCACACACATAATACCCGTTTTGTTTTAATGCAAAACGGTATTATTTTATGCAAACATTTTCTGAGTGTGCGTCTTGAGTGACGGCGCATCGCGTATGGCGGATTGCGGAGCGGATTACACTCCGATACTTGTCCGTTGAGCACGCTGAAAAGTTGAAGCGTGCGCGCGTGTTCAGTGCTGCGTTTTTTTTACTTTTTTGTGTTGGTTTTAAAAACCGTCGATATCAAAACTAAACGTAAAGAATATTTAGAAAGAAGCAGTTTATTTACCGTTTTTTTTGTGTAAAATAAACTTACCATTTTGATTCGGAAACTTTTCTGTTATTTCATTTCATCCCATCTTTACAAGCCTTTAAATATTTATGATCATAGTGCCTGGACATCCAACTGAACGACTTTTCCATCACTGCTGTGATAAAATCTCAAAAGATGAAGTGTGCGCGCGTGTGTTTATTTTTCTGTGCTTTTAAAAAATATCGATATCAAAACTAAATCGTAAATTAGAAAGAAGCAGTATCTTTCCCGAAAATATATTTTTTTACTGTGTCAAATTTTCATTTATTCAATAAAAAGTACAATTAAACTAACTATGTACAAAGGAATCAGTCAGATTACCTAAGGACTGTTACAAACGGCCTATAGGTAACTCAACTGTTCCAGACCAGACGGAAGCGTGCCTAAGACACTGGCTGCATTGGCACGCTAAATAGCTATGCTAATTCGCTGGCCTTAATAAGAGCCAGCCCTTGGAGTCACGTATCGCCTCAATCAAAAGCAAGATTTTTGAAAACCCGGAGGTCACCGGCTCCCCACGGACCCAAGATCTCCACCTCAAAAGGCTCCAATAGGTAAGATCTGTCGAGACCACTATATTTGCGCCTTTTATGATCCTCGGCCGAATCAATAAAATTTCCAACAGGAAAGTCGTTTAAATTAATTTGCGACCTTTCCCTTCACTATCCTCGACTAAACATCAAAATGTGCGTATTCACATGCGCATCAATGAGCGCGCCCACTCGCAAACCGGACGAGCTCAAACATTTCTCCAATGCGCCGTTCATTCTGCCTGTGCGATGCACCGACGCGCCGCGCGCCGCACCGCTGGATTCTAATATAAGAAGAGAGCATCTCTACGAACATTCTTCTTGGGCTCGCGCCTTCAGCGCCAGCCAGGTCCGCGCAAAGCTGTCGCACTCCAGGTTCAGAACCAGGCCAGCGTATTGTCCTTTCATAAAAAAAAACCGAACATTATTCATTGCTTATTGCTTGTATGATACTTATATTACCTAAGTAGCAATGACTAGGTATAGGGATTAACTTTATTATAGTATAGTTATTGATCTGTGATTAAAGTATTTAGGAAGCAGAATGAAGTTGAAAGTGTTTTCAGAAGTAGGTTCCGTAAATATTTTTTTTTTGTACGGCCTGGATTCTAGTCCTTTTGGCCAATTTTGTCGTTTGGGCTACCAGTGCTGCCACCTTGGTGATTTTCCCACTAGATCTGGTGAATTTTCCATGCATTTAGCGACAAATTTTCACTTTACTTTTTAGTATACTTCTACAGTCTACTTGAGGGAAGTAACTGGTAAACGATTTCAACTAATAGCGTCAAATCAAATAGGCCCGTAACCGCAGTTTAAAGGGAAAAGCTGCAGACGATCCAATTAATTGAATGATATTTTCGAGATAATAATGTCAAAACCGTAATACCAAAACAAAATAAAACATTTATTTTGTTTTCATAATATTGGTCGTGTCGTGTCATATCGTTTGATCGTGTTTCGTGCCGATAATAGTCAGAGAATAATCAACATCGTTAATGTTTGTGTATCCACTCTAAAAGACTGTGACTACACAAAAAAGACACATCGCAAACGATATTGTTATAAACTGGTCTAATAGGATGGAAGTTCCGCCAAAAAAAATATCTATCGGGACCTACCTAGCTTAGAAGTGACTGGGAACAATAAGATGCACTATAAAACTGGCTCAAACCTGTATCTAGTGATACGTTAAAGGGGTTTCGCTTTCTTTGTTTCTAGTCTTAGCAATTTCTGGGTTGGGATCATCAACTTTGGATTTTAGAACGTCTGTCAATTTCTCGAGACCAAGACGTTGTGCTGTTAGCAGCACAACGTCTTGGTGAAAAATTGTCTAACCATAGCTTACTAAACTTAAAAGTAAACGGTTAGTAGTTAAATTTTTGTACGTGAGATTTAAGCGATATCTGGTGTTTTTTTTTCCAAAGAAATTTACATTATCTGGTGACATTTCATGACAGATGTGAGAAAAAAAAATGTATGATGGCAGCACTGTGGGCTACCTCTTTAATCTGCGAAAAAAGGCGATATCAGGCCCTGCGCTGTTGGCAGCACTGAATTCTAACACTTCACTCCACATGCACTCCACTCACACTCACCTACTTTTACAAGGTTGTGAGTGAAATGATTCTGTGAAACTCAGCTCACGGATTTTCAAATAAATTGCATACACACAATACAATTCTATATCAATTCTGTAATTGATTACTTTAGAACACAGTATCGCAGTAAGTAGTACACTCTTTATTAACGTATTTACATAGGGGCTCATCAATGTTGCGGACTCTGACTGCTAACCTTATAAAATGCCGGCGGTTCGTTATTGCTGATTCACTTAGTGTTCTTCCGTGCAACACATACTCGTCTGGAAAGCTTCACTCCACATCAGCAAAAAAAATCAACGGTCAGTAATTATTCTATTTACAATAATTCTCATGCCAGCTTATGCAAATCTCACCCTTTTCTAAAAAACTGATAGCTTCACGATTTGTAATTGTAGGCTTGTTTTGTTTGTCATTGTTTGCCCAATTTTTATTTTGAATATTTTAATTGTTTCAGCTATGGCTGTAGACAAATCCAACTATTTACTGCCAAACAATCAGAGATTTGTTGAATTGGACAGCTCGCAAGCATTCAATAATCTTACTCACAAAGAAAAGCTCTATGCTCACTATCTAAGCCAGGTATTTTATAACGCAAACTTCTGCATATTCCTCTAGAAATAGTTTATTTTTAAATTACCATACAGTAGCTTTTCACTGCAACAGTGTTTGTGTGCAACTCAATTAGTTCTAAGACGGTAGGGCAGTCTATACATTATACATTCAAGCATACATCAGCAATTTTTTTTTCTTGAAATGGAAATGGAATGTCAGGCATCTTTCCATATGATTGAGAGATTTTCTTTAAATTTAACTGTAATATAATAGTAGTAGTAAATATTGTAATTTCTGTCTTATAACACAATTTTCACAATCTTAAATCTCAAGTATTCAACCCCCTTCGAGGTCTAGTGGTTCGACTACGAGTGTCAGATCCAGAGGTCCCGGTTTCAATTTCTATGGCGAGTACAATATTGTGCTCAAAGTCAAAGTCAAATATTTTTATTCATTAAGATTTTTAGGATCATTTTGAAACGACAAATCTACCGCCTGTTCGGAATCGCAACCAGCACACAAGGAGAAAGGCAAGAACCTCGGGCTGATAAATTTTTTGATGATCCATTTAGGTACAGTGTTTATAATAAGTAATTTAATAACATTACAAGTGTTACCTACATCATAAAACTAAAAACTTAATACTATCTTAAAACATTGATTATTACATAACTATCTAATGACTCACAAGGCCCTGAAGCATATTCTTGTGAAATTTAGCCTTTTGTGCACAAAATCTTCACACTGTCCACTGCAGTCTGCTGTTTTTTCAGCCTATTCAGGGACAGAACAACACTTCAACCTAGATACTTTGGAAACGCAGTTTGGTTTGTCACAACCTCTTTCTATCTATATATTTTTTTTTTCAGGCTGCCTGGAAGGGGGGCCTAATTGTCCTTGTTCAAACAAGCCCTGAGTCTCCCAAAATATTCTCACTGCTTCATAGAATATTCCATGCTGAGCCCTTGGAGGATCTTAAGAAATCTGCTCTAAAAGAAGTCTCCGAGGATGAATTCCAGGTGATTTAGCATAGAAGTAGGTAGCGCTAGGCTATCAGAGATAGGGTTAGTTAAAAGAATGGCACAATATACAGATGCCAGTGCAGGCCTTGGTCACCTTCACTCAGAATAAGAAAATTGATTATGAAGGAGGTTCTCCTAACCTACTAGGTACATTCCACTTTAGTTTTAAGATGTTCAACTTTTTGAAAAACGTACAAGCAAGGTTGTATCTGTGCTATGTCATCAGACAATTAGACATTTATATTAGACTTTTTGTAATGCACTATTACCAATTTTGCCGTTTCTTTTTGTATTAGCTGACTACAATGGAATTTCTATTAATAATTGTTACTTCAGTATATTTGAAATAGTATGATTTGGCAGCATACATCGCAGTATAATTTATGGCGTATCCCCTACAATAGATTTCATAAGGCCAATGATAAAAATGTGATTAAAAAAAAAATACTATAACATTATGTTAGTACTCGGATATCTGTGATGATCTGAACTAGTCATGCACAACGCTGTTGCCCGAAGATTTAGAAGTTATTTTGCACTAATAAATAATAAAATATACTATCGCGATGAATACGCCCTACTAGGCATTAGAAAATTCACACAATTTTTATCTAATTAGTTCATTCACATGGTTTGTTACCACATCCTCTACCAGTATATTGTTGTGGTCGCCAGCCATTTACATTCTAATTTATCACTTTGTGGTTTTCAGGCATTCCTAGTTTACGCAGGCGGTATCTTTGCCAATAGCGGCAACTACAAGGGGTTTGGTGATACTAAGTTCATTCCAAACTTGACGTCAAGTGCATTTGAATCTATTGTGAAGGCGTCCAAAGCTAATGCGGATGATAATGTGCATATTACCAAGCTGTGGCAGGAGATTCAGAATGTATTATATAGCTTGGAACCCAGATTGACCAGTCTGGGTTTAGCCGATAAGGTAATAACAGAATATATAAAACAATAAATATTACAGGATATTCATTTCGTACAGCGCCATCATGTCCTAAACTAAGTAAAGCTTGTAATATAGAAATAAGATTACACATTGAATATGTATTTATTAATTTTATTTTGAGACATACTTAGATAGGTACTTAATGTACAATACAACACCCAAACATTACACAATTCGTCATATAATTATTTTTCCTGGGTGGGAATCGAACCTACAACATACAGCGCAAAGGAGCCTATACCAACTGAGCTGTGAGGATTGTTAACTGTCAAAGTCAAAATTCAATTATTCAGTAAGATATTTCTTTCTTCTTTATAGATTATAAATAATCTATCTTCTTCTGATACCAGCCTCTCCGCTTTCACTCGAATAACGAGAGTCGAGTGTTAGCCGAAAAAAAAAACAAGGATGAATTTAAATTAAGCCATCATTGTTTTTTTTGTCCTTTGACAATTTGCTTAGTATAATCTGAACCTCATTTACATAATTGATTTTATCTGATTTGTCAGGGTGTTACTACATATTTTTCGAGCAATTGCACTGAAGAGGATTCCAATTTGGTGAATGATTGGTTGAAGACTAAGCGCATAGAAGCATACATTTGTCGCACCTTCAAGACTATTGAAAGTGATGGATGTAAGTATTTCCCTTGGAAAATGGGTAGCTAGGCCTTTGCTGTGGGACGCTTTCTGCGTCGACACCCTGACGCCATATCATCGGCCTGGGTAGGTTAGGGCTGGTGCGGCGGCTGATTCGGCCGAGGATCACAAAAAGTGCAAATATAGTAGTCTCGACAGAGCTTACTTATTTGAGCCTTTTGGGGTCGAAACCGTTTGGGTCGTGGGGAACCGGTGCCCACAAGGTTTCAAAATCTTGTGGGGCTTTTGATGTGAGGTGTCACGTGACCCAAGGGCTGGCTCTTATTTAGGCCAGTGAATATATATATACAGCATAGGTGCAGCACGCTTCCGTCTGGTACTGGTCTGGAACAGTTGAATTACCTATAAACCGTTTGTAAGGGTCCATATGTAACCCGACTGCTTCCCTTGTATAGTTAGATTTATTGTACATTGTTTTTGTGAATAAATTAGAAGCATTTCTACATATAACGTCATTAAATTATTTTTTTTGGGCTGTCTGGATCATGATGATTGTACGACAGGCGATCGGAATAGGTTGTTGCAATTTTGACAGCAACACAGCATGGAGATCGCTGTTAGCGTAAATACCTACTAGCTCACTTGAAAAACAAGTAAAGATGTAGCCATAGGTGGAGCACGCTTACTAATTATTAGCAGTACTAATGCGATATAAATCGATGAGTTCGGCACAATAGAATATCTACAAGGTACGGGTTGAAACCAGCCGTACGTCTGCTAGTCCAGCGGTGGAAAGGGTCAAATTTATTTTTTAGGTAAGGTATTTTTTATAAGGTCAAAGTTATTTTGCACATACTCGCCAAGTGGAGTTCACCTTATGATGGTAAACTATTAAATAATTTTCAGTGCCTCTTTACACAATTCGGTACGCCAGTGTAGACAAAGACGGAAAACCTCCGCTGACCATGGATAAGGAGCAATACAAGAACGCCTACTTCCAAGTAGTCAGGGGCGACTACTCTCCGTTGCTGAAGCTGGCTGCTGAGGACCTCGCTAAGGCCCAGGAACATGCGTTGAACGATAACGAGATGAACATGTTGAAACATTATGTGAACAGTTTCAAGGAGGGAAGTTTGGAGGAGCATAAGGAAGGGAGCAGATTCTGGATCAGGGATAAGGGGCCTATAATTGAAACGTGAGTTGTTTGAGAGTTGTTACAGCGCTAACAATATTATGTCTAATCTCTGCTATTTTTATCACCATCATCACAAGAAAAAAAAAACGTATACGTGAGTAAACGGGGTTTACGCAAGTATTGTAAATTGTTGTGTTCCGGCGTTTAGAGGTAATATAGCCAACTGGCTATATTACCTCTAAACGCCGGAGTCGAGAAAGCGCTTAGCCTTCATCTCACCTGGTTATAAGTTTGAGATAAGGCCGAAGGCCGCAACCTGAGGAGTTCCTCAGGTTGCGGCCTTACAATAAAAAAAAAAGTATATGATTATGATGAATCGAAACCGTTGTGGCCTACAGCAACATAAACGTATACGTGTGTAAAACCCGTGTTTTAAAATGTATAGTCTCACGCAAATTTTGAAAGTGATATGTTTGATGCCTTCTGAGAAATTATTCTTATTTAAAACGTGGTATCTTAAATTAGAGTAATATGGTCACATAACACCAATATCCTATAACCGCGTGAGTAATGCTTTTAAACGCCTCTATGGTCTAGTGGTTCAACCCACCGATTTTAGATTAAGAGGTCCCGGGTTCGATCCCCATGGGGAGTACAATATATTGTGCTTAGTTTGGTTGGTGGTAGGACTTAGTTTAAGTCCGCCTGGCTAGCTACCTCCATCTTACCTAATTCTGTCATAATAACAATTCTCAAATTGTTGTGTTCCGGCATTTAGAGGTAAGATAGCCAGTTCCGCTGTTTGTTGATTATTCCGGGTGTAGTGTGCCTCCACCTTCGGCTTTATCTCAACTTGTAACCATATGAGATGAAGGCCAAGTGCTTACCCGTGGTACAATAAAAAAAAACCGTTTGCACTTGATCATATTTTAGCTACCAAGGCTTCATCGAAACCTACCGCGACCCGAGCGGTCAGCGCGGCGAGTTTGAAGGCTTCGTGGCGATGGTCAACAAGGAGATGTCCAAGAAGTTCGGGAATCTCGTCGACGGCGCCGAAAACTTCATCAAACTGCTGCCCTGGGGCAAGGACTTGGAGAAGGACAGCTTTCTGCGACCGGACTTCACCAGTCTCGACGTGTTGACGTTCTCGGGGAGTGGAATACCAGCTGGGATCAACATTCCTAACTGTGAGTGATTTCAGAATCGTATGCGACAAAGTTTGTGCGTGAACCCTATTCATATTTTAATAACAAAATATGTAGTTGAAAGGGTAGGTAATTCCGATCGTGTCTGCGTGCGTACTGAGTTCTACTGGTAGGAGCCGACTATGACTATGGCATTATATCCAATAAGTACACTTTAGAGTTTGAACGAAACATTTGTGTGCAACTGGCAAGAGGATGAATGAATGAATGAAAGAAAATTTGATTATGAACACCATAATAATATCGGACAATTAGCAATTAAAAAATGAACGCACAATGGGCCGTCTTATCGCTTAGGAGGATAGTACAGGTTTGGTGGATGCTAGGAACACGATGATGAGAGAGAATAAATGAATAAAAACATCAAAAGAGGATTTAATAGCTTAGCTTACGCATAGTCTGAACGTACAACCTTTACTAAACTACTGTGTCTTAGTTATATGTTACTTATTAAACTTTATTAAATTGTTATGTACACTATTTCCCAATTTTTAACTATCTTTTCTCTCTCCATATCACTGGTTTGCTGGAAGAAAACTCTTTTTAGGGTTAAGCTCGCCTTTGCCATGTATTTTAATTTTCAAGTTTTTCTTTGTTATTATGTTTATGTGTGCAATAAAGTATAAATAAAACTAAATGCTTAAAATTGATTTTATAAATTTTCAATTTTGAAAGTGTTCTAACAACTTTGGGCACATAGTCTTTGTTTAATCATAAAAAAAAGTGTACGAACATTTTTTTTATTTTTAAACAAAGAACTCAATAATGCAAAAACTCACATTTCCAGAAAAGCTATAAAAAAAGTAGATTTATTTGATGCAGAACTTTTTTTAAATCGATAACAAGACTTTTCGATAAGTCTCACGGTTTCTGACTTGGCCTCGGTGGCCCTGGAAAAACCCCTGTAGGTACACGTGCGTAATATGGATATATCTTAGTCATCTAGTAATGACTACAAGTCCTGTTGGTATAATTTTATACCATTTTATACTATGCGTATACGTGTACCTAAACGGTTCAGTTTATAAATGAGCGATTTATAAATCGCACTTGTGCTGAACTAAACCCTGGGTAAATTGACTTGAGCTAAAACGAACCACGAACGCTGAATATAATGATTTTGTAGCTGACATATTTGACAAGATAGATAGATAAAAAAATATTAATTTCATAAAAATGTTGACTTAGTACCTTCTTACAATCCGAAGTCTTCACTATGGTTTTTTTTTGTGTAGTGTACCTTAGCTGAGCTCTGTCCCTCGCACTAGGTCGCGTAAGAGCCTGTGTAACATAATATAGATGTGTAGATTTTAACAAAATATATATATATATATAATAATAAATTTCAATTTTGTATGACTGTTTATATATAGCGTATTATAGGATGTGTGTGTGTGTGTGTGAGATGACGTGTGTAGATGTGTTAGACAACTGGTGATATTATTCAATAACAGCTAGGAGGTTCTCTGAGTCGTCGTATGACATTTGAAGTAAGCGTTCCGTAACTAGTTTGTTAAGCTCTACTTTTTAAGTTCACAAGATCTATTGTTTCGCTCAACCTGTGTCCTTTCTTATTTCACATGTTCAAAAATGTTATGCCGTGGCAACCGTGGCTTAAGAATCGACCCCCTAACTCAGCCCATGGCCGACTAAGGGATGTGTACCTATGACTGTGACCTTTACTGCGATCACCAATTTACCTGCCAAGCGTGGTCGTTATGACAAAACCCTCCCGCTTTGGAGGAGGCTCTGTCCAGCAGTGGACATGATGCTGTTGATGTGATGTGATGTGTCCAAAAATATTAAGGGCCATTGGGGGTTTTAGCATTAAAATAATTCCGATTGCAGACGATGAAATCAGACAGAACGAGGGCTTCAAGAACGTATCTCTCGGGAACGTGATTCCGGCCGCTTACAAGGAGTCGGTCATTCCATTCCTCTCTGACAACGATAAGAAGCTTCTGGAGAAGTACAGGGTGCCGGCGTTTGAGGTATTTACTCAGCAGTTCATTTATTTAGTTCATTAGCCTCTTTACCCGGTATTCATGGAAAGAAAATGTCTTAGCCGGCTATTACCTTGTCCTATGTAGAAACCGAAATCTTTCTTACGCCCTTATTTAATTTATAACCTTACTCGCCTCCTATATACACGAACACAAATTCACTTTACGCACAAACTCACATACCATCTCTCTCTCTCTCTCTCACATATTCACACACACACACAAATCTCTCGTTGCCCAGACTCTTACAAAATTACAAAACTGGTGTTCTCGTAAGATTCACTCACCACAATAATACACGATTACATACATACTCGATGCTTAATACTCAACATGTAAAGGGGTAAGCCATATACATAATTGGTTGGAATTGTAAGTGCTAACTAACATAATATGACCAACTTATTTATTTATTTTATTTTTATATTTTTTGGAAAACTTACAGCTAGGAACTATTACAAATCATTATATAATAATACATGCAAAACACATGAATATGTGCATTTTATGTATGACTGAAGGCCAATTACAAATTTCCACTAATAAAATACAGTATAGATAAAGTATAAAGGAACAGTACAAATTAGACGACAGTATTTAACAAAAGTGCAGTGAAATTGTAGTAAAGTAAAAATATAAAGATTTTCAAAAATTTGTAATTGACTATGTTATTTTGAATTTAGAAAATAAAAAATAAGTCACTAATAAAAAATAAATCATTCTTAAAATATTAATGAGAAAAACTATGTATTATATCTACTTATTAACGAGGTTAACGCTGCTTACAAATTAAAAAAAAAAAAAAAAAGGTCATTGAGTATACGCTTCAGTGTTGATACCGGGGTATTAAATATGTCAATACTATCATGAATTCTTGAAAAAATGTTAAAAGTAGTACACGCCCTTACAATAAATGCATTTTGCCTGTAACTCGTTTTAACTTGCGGTACATAAAGTAACGTAGGGTTTCGTAAAGCGAGCCTATTAGTGCGTAGTCCTAAAAGTTCCAGTAACTCCGAACTATCTACCTTGCCATTTGCTATGCCCATGAGATACGTCAAGTCTGATATTTTCCTTCGCTTCGCTATTCGCCTTCGCTTCTTTTATACATTTATTGATATGGAAAATTACGGATATATTTCACGACAAAGTTTTTATCTATTGCGAACATTATCGCTGCATCAGTTTCTGTACCTTGGGTAAACCCAAGGGTAAACCCAATATCAATAGGGGGTAAACCCCCTATTGATACATAAAAAAAAATACTTTTCGCACTCCTCGTATGTTTATATAAAGTGCTTGAAGTGCATGCCGAAAGCTAAATATTGTTTACTGTTGGACAATGTCAAATTTTACACATTTCTAACCTTTTCCTACCATCGTAGGAAATCGTGCTGCCACCAACGTATATTAATACATATTGTATTTAAAGGTGCAAGTGGGTCTTCACGAGTTGCTCGGTCACGGCAGCGGCAAACTGCTCCGTCAGCTAGCCGACGGCTCTTTCAACTTCGACAAGGAGAAGGTCATAAACCCCCTTACTGGTAAGCAATCTTAAAGGGGGGTGTCCGAAATGTTGAGGTTAAAGGGGGTCCGAGTTTTCCTCCCGCGTCTTTGCCGAGTGATCATTTTAAGGCTGCCATCTAACTAGCGCTGTGTGTGGCAGCTAAGCGGTGTACTAGGAAAAAGCTCGCGAACATTTGCAAATATTGCATCAACCATTGCTCACTACATTATGGAATACGTTTTATGCAATACGCGACGATATCGCTTTTAAGTTTTTTTTTAACATTATTTCCCTGTAAGAAAAAAAACACGTACATCGTATCATATCATTTAATCGCCAGTCTAGTGCTTCGCCCAGCAGTGTCAGATCCAGAAGTCCATGGTTCGATCTACAGGGTGAGTATTACAGTACAGGTTATATTGTCCTTGGTTTGGTTCTTACCTAAGTCTGTTGGCATAACAACTATAAACTAACTTGATGGTAATGAAGGTACTGTACGACACGGAAGCGAGCATAATACTAAAAAAAAGAGGATTTGTGCGAGGCAGTCTGGGTTAACTTTAGCGAAACGTGTCTGATACCCACCACTCGGTTTCCTCGTACCTACATATCTTGTACAAATAAAAGATCACTGTGCTGATTGGTACGGCAGTCCATTTTTAATTTTGAAAATACGTAAGAGAGAACGTAAGTTTGGACGTGGGTCTGACTACACCCTAGGTTGGTGATCCTCAAAGATCCACCCTGTGATCACAACTCGTGGACCTTAAAGAGCTTGGACCCAATGAGGATCTCTTACTAGGGGAACTACCCCCTAGTAAAAGATCCTCATTGGGGTAGGGATCTCTTACTAGGGGGTAGTCCCCCTAGTTAGTAGATCCTCATTGGATCCACTTTTTCTGGATTGGTTTGCATTTACTGGCTAATACTACTATTATTTAGGAATATTACTAGTATTAGCGCGTAAATGCAAAGCAATGAATTGTATTCCCCAGGCAAGACTATAGAGTCGTGGTACACCGAAGGAGAGACGTACGACAGCAAGTTCACAACTCTCGGCTCCGCGTTCGAGGAGTGCCGCGCCGAGGCAGTGGGCCTCTACCTCTCGCTGGTTCCCGAGATATTGAAGTTAGTATAAACAATTACGCTACGTTTTTCATACTATTTCGTTTGTTTTGACATTTGTACTTTCTTCTTCTTCTTCTTAAGGCGTGTTCAGTGGTCCATATGGGAACCCTAAGAGTGTTTTTACTAGACTTTTAACCAAAAAGATGCTGGGGGTCTGAGAACAAATATATGTACGGGTCCATAGGGAGAATCATACAAAGATAAGGTAGGTGCAAGATTGATTCTGAACTGGAGCGGACAACACAATAAAATATTAAACATGCACTAATATGATACTATAAGTGGGTATATAAAGTATTAATTATATTAGTCTCATTTAATGTTATTTTACAAATTTACATAACGTACAAATAATGGGAGAAAATACAAGGGAAAAAAGGAATTTAGAAGAAAGAGGACGTGGGATTACCGAGGGGATGACATCATACAGATATAGATAAGAAAATATGGTCAACATTTCCTTCGTCCTATCCACATTCACATAGAGAGCTGTCCCTAATTTTTTTTTAAATGGAGCACGTAACTCCTAAAATGACTTTTGTATAACTCTCACGGTTTTAGACTTGGCCTCAATGGCCCTGAAAAAAACTCACCTGTATACCTATGGGAGAAAAAAATGTTACGGTTATTAAAGCTTTTTACTCATTATTTTTCTTTTAAAATTAATGTTCAGAGAAAGCAGATGGCCTGTGTTATTTTGCAGACATGGTGATATTATTTTAGAATTTTGCCATTACATGAGGTTTCTACTTATTTCATAGTGACCCAAAATAAAAACAATCTTAAAAATGAATTTTCATAGATATTTTCTGCCCCCTCAGCGCGTTAACAATGGCTTACAAACACTTTTCCCGCATATTAGTACAACAGCACTTTCTGAGCAGGTATTGTATAATTATTATTTTTTTGTACGACGGGGAAGCGCTGGGCCTTCATCTCACCTGGTTACAAGTTAAGATAAGGCCGAAGGCGGAAGCGCACTTCACCAGAAATCCTCAACAAACTGAGGAACTGGCTATCTTACCTTTAAATGCCTGAACACAAAAATTTTAGACTTGTTTTTATAGCGACAGCATTAGGTAAGATGGTGGTACTAGCCAGGCGCTTAAACAAAGTGCTAACACCAACAATAAATAATACTTGTAGAATCTTCGGGTACGAAGGCGAGGAGGCCGAGAACGTGATATACGTGAACTGGCTGAGCTTGCTGTGGAACGGAGTCGCCAAGGCCACGGAGATGTACCAACCTTCCACCAAGACTTGGCTGCAAGTGAGTATTCTGATATCTTAGCCCTCTTACTAATGTGAATCAGCGTGTACTTACTGTTGACATATATTGCCTGCTCCAGCTCGTGCTTGTCTCATAATTGTCTATCCCGTGCGGGCCTTCAATTAGTCAGAGGTTACCCTGTTATCCGTAATCTAGTTCCCATATTGCAAGCTTTGCTTAGTTTGGGGCAAGATGGCGCTGTAATTTTTTATTTATTTATTTGGGTTACAAACAGTTTTTTTTTATTGTACAAAGCCCTTGGCCTTCATCTCACCTGGCTACAAGTTAAGATGAGGCCGAAGGTGGAGGCGCACTTCACCCGGAATCCTCAACCGACTGAGGAACTGGCTATCTTTAGTTTTAATCGGAAAAGCAGCTATTTTAATGGAAACCGATTGAACCTAAATGAAATCAAGTTAGGTAATAAGTATAAGGCCATATACCTTTTCAGTTGTCTCCCACGCTTTAAATGCACGCTTGAGGATTTCAATGCGTCAAGTGTCGTTTTGAAAATATATTCAAAAAAGGTTTCAACACAAACTCTATTTTTAATATAATTTTATGATATTATGTGAATGTTTATAATTGGGTTTTTTAGAAAAAGTAAATCGCTCCAAACCTAGATTATCCCTAACCGATTATCTGTTTTTTTTTATTGGACAGGCCGTTTTGAAATTAACTACAAAAGTATGGAAGAGCGAATATCAGCGGTGCTTTCTTAAGCATATTGCGCTCATGAAGGAGTAAGATTTTGCATGGTTAATATTTATATGGAAGGGTTGCAGAAAGTATGTTTTGAAGTGAAACTTTTTATGGGAGGGTTTCAAAATTCTGGTCCGCAACCTTTTTGTGTGACGAAAAGTGGTGGGGCACTGTATCGAGTAGAGTGGATGGGATGGAAGGGTTTTGAAATTCTGGTCCCCAACCTTTTTTTTGTGTGACGAAAAGTAGTAGGGCACTGTGTCGGGTAGAGTCGATGGGATGGGAGGGTTTTGAAATTCTGGTCCGCAACCATTTTGTGTGACTTAAAGTGGTGGGGCACTGTGTCGGTTATAGTGGATGGGACGGGAGGGTTTTGAAATTCTGATCCGCAACCTTTTTGTGTGACGAAAAGTGGTGGGGCACTGTGTCGGGTAGAGTGGATGGGATGGGAGGGTTTTGAAATTCTGGTCCGCAACCTTTTTGTGTGACGAAAAGTGGTGGGGCACTGTGTTGGGTATCAGATGAGTATTTATATGCTGTATATATTATTACATAATTAAATGTCCAGGCACACGCCCGAGCTCGCTTCGTGCTGATGCGACTGCTGCAGTTAGAAGGAGACGGCATGCTGACCGTCACCGAGACGGAGCCTGGGAGGAACCTACTGCTTACTCTGCAGAAGGACAGACTCGCCACCGACGGCAAGAAGATTATTGGTGAGTACATTGAACACAGGATACACAGCTACATTACCGCAGCAGCAGGATGGCTCGACCAATTATTATTGAGCGTCGGGAGCCTTGGATGGGACTTAGTTTTATTTAATTATATATTTCCTAGGAAAACCAACAGCAAATACTACATAAATGAATAACAGAAATAACAACATTAGGCCAGTAAGAGGTTTTTTTACGTAAATCAGTATACAATGAAAGAAGAGTAAATAGCTGAATTACATACTATGTTCAGCAGTGGATGTGTGTGGCCTGAAATGATGATGATTATTAATGTTTTACGATGGTTTCTCAATCCTTGTTTTTTTTGTCACACTGCGATTTCTCTTTTAGAGTTGAATGCTGTGGAAGGTTCCAAATTAATTATGTAATTAATCTGAAACGACTCAGATAGTCGTAGATACTATGAGAGTATTTTGTACAAAATAGGCCTGTAATGATAATGATTATTAATGTTTGACGATGGTTCCTCAACCCTTGTTTTTTTTTGTTACACTGCGATTTCTCTTTTAGAGTTGAATGCTGTGGAAGGTTCCAAATTAATTATGTAATTAATCTGAAACGACTATGAGAGCCGTAGATACTATGAGAGTGTTTTGTACAAAATATAAATTAATATTACTAGCCATTTTACACAACGCCCAGCAAAGCTTGTAATATAGGAACTAGATTGCGGAGAATATGAATAGGGGCCTGATTTAATTAGGTGTTGATATTCTAAAAAGGAGAAATGGAGTAAAACCATAACATTCTGGTATTCTGGTGTCTCTGGAGACAGGACAAGAAAGCGCGGAAGGCAATGTAAAAGATGGTCAGACGAAATAAAAAAAATAGCAGGTCCAACATGGACCAGGGTGGCATCCCTTAGGGAAATTTGGAAAGGGGGTGGAAGAGGCCTTTGTCAAATCTGACAAACAGGTAGCTGTCGACAAGATAAATGTGAATAGATAACTAGTGTAAAATAATGTAACAAAGTATGATGGTACCTGAAATAAAGGCTCTTATTATTATTATTATTCTAAAAAAGGATATAATTAGGCTAATTATATCCTTTTTTTTTGTAACTACAAAAAAAAAGATCTATCAATTATGATACAATAATGCAAAAAAAAAATGCTTCTTCCCAGGTGATTTCCTAGTAAAACTGCAAGTGATAAAAGCAACCGGCGACGTAGCGGCAGGCGAGGCTCTCTTCGACAAATACAGCCGTCTGGACGCGCCCTGGGATCTCTGGAGAGACATCGTCATGCAGCACAAACAGCCGCGCAACATCTTCGTGCAACCCAACACAAGCGTCAAAGGTAACATATTCTTTCACTTTATTTTTTACTGCCTTTATATCACTTGGTGTAAAGTTTAGAGATCAAAGTGATGGCCGAAACGGAAACCTTCGACGAGCGTCAAAGGTAACATGATCACTTTTACTATCCCATTCTATCCTCGAAGGTAAAATGTTCATAATATTTGACACGAGCGTCAAAGGTAACATGTTCATGTTTACTATCCCATTCGATCCTCGAAGGTAAAATGTTCATAATATTTGACACGGGCGTCAAAGGTAACATGTTCATACTATCTGATACGAGCATCAAAGGTGTTTTATACTATTCGACACTCACAAGCGTTTAATGAAACACGTTCAGGCGTACAGGGCTAACCTAACCCCAGGAAGCTGTTTGATGAGTTTATTTTCTATCACGAACTCAGACCGACTCGGATGATGTAACTTGAAAGTCCAACTCCAACTCCAAGTGTGGACATAACTCGTTGGTGCTAAGAGATAGCGGGTCTATGAAGAACACACCGTGAGTGTTTTACAACAAGTTCAGCCTCTTGTGGATGGAGTCAACATGAGCCAGCATATTTTCTTCATCTGTACTGTTGTAACCAGAAATCTATGCATACACAATTCATCATTCGGTCTTAGGTCTACGTGTAACACTCCTTACACTCGACGGGGTCTGACAACATAACGAACGGGAATTAAAATACCCATCAACTCTCATTGACTCATGACTTTCATGATCATCGTCTATGTTTTTCCACAGAAAATGACGTAGAGCTGAAACGGTACCCGGCGACCGCTGAAGGTATGATCGCATCGTGGGTGGATCGCTTCCCCTCCACCGCCGTCGACGACATTCTAGACGAGCTGGCAACCAAGGACGCCAGCCACTTCCGCCAACTCAAGGAACTTACCTCTGAGAAGTCGTGATTGTAGAACATATAATAATATCCTATATTATTCCATTTACCGATTGTACAGCGAGATTCATACAATGATCTAATTAAATTTTATTAAGTATTCCGTAATTTGTTTTTATCCCTGAAAGATATTTGTAATGTCATAATTGCAATAGATATATTTTATAAATCAAAAATTCTGCATTCATAGGTGATTTAAAACTCGATTGAATGAGACAAAAATCTTACTCTAAGGATACGCTAGACGATTTAACAGTAAAACAGGTATTAGATCATGCTGTTATTTTATCTCGCTAGATAACGCAGAAGTTTAGACGCGGGTGGGCTATTGAAAATTCAAATAAAAAAAAAAGTTTGTTTTTCTCTCCTGGGTGGTCACTTTGACAATGACCTTACCTGTTTACAATTTTGATCTTTGAGTAAAAGTCAGACAATAGGTAGTATAGTATTCTCTTTGGTTGTGCTGATGTGTGTCGAGGGGTTTACAAGGAGTAGGTACTCCATTAAACGAATACATATTATTATTATTATTAGTATTAGTTACTGTTTGTGTGCATAAAGCTTATTTGAATTTGACGAATACAACTTTCTAACTTCCATTTTTGGAAGCGGAATGCCTGTTTGAACACGTAGTCTTGTATTCTCTTTGGTTTGCACCATCGTGAGATATAACGGGAGTTGTTGAATAAAATTCACTTGTTCAACTATATAATTTATTCACATTCAATACAAAACGCGTGTGGTTGTAAATTTAACATGAATCCATATCAGTCGCATTGACAATTGAACTAGATTTATATGAGAAATATTAAAAATCACCACACACTAATAAATAATCTCAAATCTATTAGAAAATAAATAAGTCCCAAATGAAATACATTATTTAGTAAAATTTTTGCTTTTAAAATACAATTTGCAGTCGATCTAACCGCTCTGCTACAACTTTTAATGGACATGGCAACAAACAACACCATTCTTCGTAATCACTAATGTAAATCAAATGTATAAGCGGTACAGACCATTTACGCTTAAAACGAAACGCAAACCTATCGCTAAGTAATGCACCTACACAATAATGTGAGTCAATATCTGATCTATAAATAGTTCTAATAAAGAATTCTTCTAAGCACCAATTTATTCGATATCTGTTACAATGTGACTTAGCTTTCAATACTATTTCATAAACTTAAAATTGACTCAATTGGCATACATAAAACGCAAGTCAATAACAACTAGAAAACGGTATTAAAACAGTAATGAGTAATACATATTTGTGCAAACATACACTATTAGTGTCATTTTATCTCATTCAATAAAAGGACTATCAAATCCAGTCACTTATGTTATATAAAGGCACATAATAATCATCAATTTACAATAAACGTTTAACAAAAGTACACTCTGCAAAATATTATTACAAATACATAGTCCATTATACAAACGTTATTGACAAAAATATTAAGTCTGAGAAGCACAAAGTGATACATTCGAGGCCGTAGTTTATAACGACTCGTCAAAGAAACATTGAAATATATCAAATTACAAACGTAATAAATACTATAATAGTCATTCAACTGATTTCATAAACTCGTGAATTACTAATAACCTTATCATTAATTTCACAATACTATGTGTATCTAATTTTAACAACGATTCTATAAATACTTGAGAAGAATAGAGTTTCCAAAGTAATGTTCTCCTTCATAGAAGTTTGCCACCAAAGACAGTCTTGCGATAAGCATCCGTTGCTTATGAGATTCTATCGTGCATTCTTAAATATTATGCGTTTAAGTCTATTTGGCAAGAATAAAAGGTTCAGCCTCAATAAAATCGTTGCTAATCATAATAAACACCACGCTCGGAATAAGTGTACGAAAACAAGTGAAAGCTTTCAAACTACGTAGGAGCCAACTGCCGACAAAATGCTTACATAATCACAAAATAATAATGATTTCCGACTCATCTAATAGTTCCTCTCAGTCAACTTTCTCAGAGCATTCTGTACCGTCGCTTTCGCCTTTAGATGGGACAGGGGATCTGGAAATAAAATCGTGTGTGTGACGCTTGTAGTGCCGAAATCGGAAATTTCGTTATCTACGGTTTGATATGAAACTACAATGACTTGATTGATACGTGGCTACTGAAAACAAGATCATATTTTTACACATTTAACGTTTCACATAACTTTGACTTTCTTATGATCGATATCTACAATGAATAGCATTCCACAAAGTAAATACACCGACTGGAGTTGCGTCACATGACTAACTCAAGAAATTAGGCATTAGTGCTGTAAAGTGTAATTCAAAAGCGTGAAGCGTGCAGATCAATCGAGTTGGGGGAGTTATTTATAATTATTTACGTGACATGAAGTATCAAAACATACGTACCTCGATACCGATTCAGTGTCGCGATCCGGTTTTCTCGTGACGCTGATAGAAAAGTTTTTCCTTTGTCTGATTTTGTCAAGAATATTTTCGGGGCTAGGTTCTTTTTCGCTTTCCTTCAGTATAATAGCGGGGTTGCATCGCTTCGGCCTGTATGTGGCGTAGTTTCCGGGCGAGTACATTGAGATCGTTCTGTTGAATCTCTGCGGGTCCCTGAGAGATATCGCGAGGTTGCTATCCGTTCCATCGGAGCTGTCTAGAAGCGATTTCGTTCGCGAGTATCGCTGGGTAGCGTACGACGAAGGCTGGTCGTAGTCTAGGTAGCTTCTCGACCCAGGATACTTTCTAAAGTCGTTTCTATCGAGAGATCGGTACGTGTCTATTTTATCGCTCAGTCCGTAGTTTTCGTACTTGAGATTGGCTCGGGGCAACTCGCTTAGTAAGTTTCTATAGCGTTCTGTGGAGGGCGATAAGTCGGAAGTGACGGAGAGGCCGGGAGACAAGTCGTACGTCCCGGGGGACGTCGGCGATGCGTCGTACTTGCCCTCGGTGGGCGGCGCGTGTATCCTGGCGAGGGGATCGTACTCCGTCGCCCCGGGACCTACGAGACTGCTCTTTCGTCTTTGTTTCTTTTCGTTAAATCTCGAGTAAAAGCTCTTTCTTCGTATCCTGTCGACCATATCCTCCTTTTCCGGGGAGGTGGCTTCGTGGTTGCGTAGTGGATGCGAGGTGCTGTTTTCGGTAGGAGACAGCGGTATCTTATCTAAACATTTAATATCGGCACTGAGATCGGATTTAACCTCTGAGTTTGATATTATAGACCTACTTCTCGACCGGCTGCGGCTTTGCGTATTACACACGTTGTTACTATTTTCTAGCGCTTGTGCGATCTTTTCCGAAATATATTTCTTTTCAGACTCGCCGTCGAGAGAGGAATAATTAATTTGCGGTTCTATCACAGGGTTTGTAGGAACTATTTTCTTAACTCTTGGCAATTTGGAGAAGTCTAATTTTAAACTGTTTCTATTTTTGGATTCATTGTCCTTCTTGAGTGCGGGTTGTTCGTCATTATCCGCGGGTACGTTGGATACGCTGTCACTGGATGTCCGACCGTATTTATTTTTACGCCCTAGTCCGTTTAAAAGTAATGAAGTAGGCCTTCGCGGTTTATCCTTGTCCAAGCTATCTGTACTAGAAACGTTTGTTGGTTCGCTTCTGTTGCTAATATCGGCGGTGTCCACACTGTGAGATTTTTCCATGATTGGTTTAATTTTATCCCTCGGTTCGAACTTTTTAAAGAGACCTAATACTTTTGAGACGGTAGTTTTGTTATTGCTAGGGGGCTGGATCTCTAGCGCGGCGACATCCGTCAGAGTTACAGCTCTCTTGATGAGATTCGATTCATTCGGAGGCTCAGCGGTTACGGGGACGGATTGTTCGCGTTGAGTTCTCTTTATTTTAGACGTGCTCTTTTTAGCTTCGGCGTTGACCGAACATTCGGCAACTTTTTCTGGCGAACTAGATTTGCTGGACGCAAACTTTTCTAATTTATGCCCGATAGATTGCAAGACAGATTTCTTTTTAGTGAAAGTGGTAGATTTACTATTATCGTCAGTAGCGGGTTTTTCCTTCACCTTCTTCGTGACTTTCTTTGTTGGTTTTATCTCACCAGCTTCCGATCCGCTGGCTAAATCAGTCTTTGATTTCGATGAAACTTTTCTTATAATCTTCTTTTTGATCGTTCCTTTCTTTTCACTGGACTCAGAATCTGTTATTTTCTTGGCTTCATCTTTTTTGAGTACCTTAGTCTTAGAATCTTCGGCCGTGTTGGTGGTGTCATCGGGTGCGCCACCGTTTGCGATAGCTGTGCCATTTTTCATCTTATGTTCTGTGTGATCGGATTTGTCTGAAATCCCGTTAACGATTTGGTACTTTTTCAAAACTAGCGTGCCGTTAGATTTCTTGTCGCTATCGACCTGCGTTTCATTACGCTCTGCTTCTTTTATTTTCGAAGCATCCGATTTGGGCGCTGCGTCCGATTTTTTCTTAGGTAAAGTGATGCTAAAGCTCACCTCCACATCGGTTTTAATGTTGGAGGCCGGCGGTTCTTGTTCGAGAGTGATATTTTTGTCTTCTTTTTTTAACGTACGACTGATGTAGACCTTTTCCGGGGACGCACTGCTGGTGGGATAGCTCTTGGGCCTCATCAGTCTAGATTCTCTCTTTTCTTTGCTATCGGTCTCCTTAGCCGCCGAGTCATCGGCCGCAGCGCTCTCCGTCGGCTCGTCTATAGAGTCCAGGGTCTTGACCGGGTAGCTCTTGGGACGTATCAGTTTCGAATCCGTATCCTCGGAACGCGCTCTCTGCTTAGCATCGGTGGTGTATCTGACATCGCGCGCGTCTATTGCGGTCTCCTTGATGTTATCTAGAATCGGGAAGAAAGGCGTGTTGGAGCGACTGCGCTCCTTGCTGAGCAACGTGCCGAGTGGAGAGCCGCACTTGCGGATCGAATCGTCCGGAGGGGGCGTGTCCAGCGTGCGCCCCGCGTCTGCGCGGTTGCGTTTCTCTCGGATCTCGCGTAGAATGCGCTGGGTTTCGAGTTCCTTTTCCTTCTTGTGTTTCTGGTAAAGGTTTTCATCGCTGGGCACGGGGCGGTCGAAGAAGTCCGAGCGGAGGAAGCGGGAGACTCGCTTGCGGGGCGCTTCACCCACCAGCCGCATCGAGTGGCGCCGCAGCGCACCCGCGCCGGCGTCGCCCGGCCGGCAGCGGTCCGCGTCCGCCGGGTACGGCTCGTCCAGCGACAGCGCGCGCTCCGGCGTCAGGTACTTGCTGAGCAGCGGACGGGCCGAGTCCGAGCCGCGGCGGCCGAGGGTCGCGGTCGCGTCGTCGGCGAGCGGGGTCGGGTCGCGCGACCCCGAGCGCCGCCGGAGTCGCGGCAGCGTGGAGTAATGCAAGGGGTCCGTTCGATCGGGCGATGTTTCCGTTTTGTCCGGGGTGGGTGTGGACGGTGTCGGCGAGTCCGCGTCGGGCTCGGGTGTCGGTGGGGCGTCAGGGTCCGCGTCGCGAGGCCTGGAGGCGGAGCGCGCGCGCACGTCGACGGGCGCGGCTCGCGGTGCGGCGTGCAGCGAGAGCGTGCGGCGCAGGTCGCGCGCGGCTCGCGGCGGCAGTGAGGCCAGCAGTTGCCGCTGCAGCCGCCGCGACAACGCCGGCGTGAGTCCCGACAGCGCGCGCACCTCGCGCTCCGAGAACGCGATGCGCGCGAGGTCGAGGTCCGACAGGTCGAGCGCGCCCTCCCCCTCCCCCTCGCCCCCGCGACTACTACTACCTGCAATTCAACCGAAAAACACACGTTCGATCATGCAGAACGCTCGCTGGGATGACGTATGTACAGTGCCGAGTTAAGAGATGACACGGATCCGGACGAGCGCGCTCGCAGTACGGATCGGCCGCGTCTCCGGGATCGATGGACGACGCGGACACGTTTTCGGTTAGAAGTTAATGAGTTCTACGACGACAGTGTTAGAGCAAACTTCAAGCTTTAGGTACGCCAAACTGATTCACAAATATGCATTAAAATGTTGCTTTCCATAAATTACCAGAATGCGAACTAAAATGGCATCAGCGATATCAAATATTTCACAATAGAGGCATCTCTATTCTGTATGTAACAGCCGCGGCGCACCGTGCGGAACACAAAAATAAAAACACATGAAAGATAAATAAAATAATAATAGTTTAGTACCTATTCCTGTGTGGCGTTTGTGGCGGGTTTGTGGTTGGCGCTGGTGCCGCTGTGAAGTGTAGATTTGGTCGGAGCATGCAGTGTAACGCGCAACCCAACTGCAACCACACCAACACAACCTCACTCGTCTGCTGCGGCGTGCCTCCCCTCGCCCTGGCCCCGCTAGCCCCCCCCACATCCCCCCCCCCCCTGAGCGCTATGCGTCTGGCTGCAGTTATGTTGTGAGCCGGCGAGCTCGGCCTCGGCAAACTACGCCCGCCCGAGGGCTCTACCACATCCACTATCTACACAATTATGCGATGATCACTCTCTAAACAAATAAATTAACTCTCAGACTGATATTACTGTGGCTGCACTATATGTGACTTAGATATATAATTTTGAATTTGTTCTTTACAACTGCAATGCCAAACTGAATACGAATCGTGAAATGCCTTTTATGTACACTTCATGCAAATTCAACTACGTTACAAAAACTGAATCGAATGACAACTTAGAGCAACGCAACATTTTCCTGCTAGTGTTAGCGGGTAGGAGAAAGTCAACACCTGCACAAAGAATGCAAATTGAATACAAATATAACACTACAATGCAAAAACTGGTTAAAATCATTAATATGTTAATGAAAAACTAGGAGAAAATACACACAAATTAGAAAAACGTGTAGACTATATTATTTTGTAGTCCACATTGACCGAACGGCGGAAAACGTTACAAATATTCGGGGCTGGGTCTTGTACTCGTCTATGGAATGAGTTGATCGTTAATTGATTTGTTTTAGTGGAAGCTAGCGTTCTTGTGAGTCCGTAGCCCGTGCCTAGCGCTAGCGACATGGTGCTTACAAACCCACTCCCAGACGGCTCTTACATCAAAACCGATATAAGAATCAACCAATCAAATTGCTGAACTGTACAGTCTAGAAAATAAAGCAATCTGATTGGTGGAATGGTAACGTTTGCCAGTTTTTGATGTAACAGCTCAAACATTTAACAGCCCAATGCGGTAGCGTAAATACTATTTTATCCCAATTAAAATTAAGGTTTTTCGTCAAGATTAAGAGACGCGTAATAACGTTTTTGGCAAATTGTAGCTCAAAACACATTTTGGATTCATGAATTTGAAATTCGCCACAATAGACAGGCTACATGTAACAGTTTTTTAAGTATTTAATGCTCAGATCTTCCATATTGGTTGCCTAACTGAGCAAACTTTGCTCGTAAATATTTAGTCAGTTTGGGAACAAATGTGTTTTTATTTTTTTTATTGTACGACGGGGAAGCGCTTGGCCTAAATCTTGGCATAAACATAATTTGGTAAATCTAAACTATTGTTACTAGTTACATGTAGACTGTAGCGAATTTCACGCCTTTGAATTCACGATGTGTTTTGAAGCTATTATTTACCTCCGTCTCATGCACCCCTGAGCAACCTTTGTGTTATTGGGTAAGACAATGTTTACACTGGACAATGACTGTTCATTCGGAGTAGGCTTATATGAGGCAAACTACGCGTGACTGTGAAAGGCTTTTCTTCCATGCTACCTGTGTCGTTTTAATTTTAGTGAGATATATAATTAAATACCAAACACCAGTTTGGGCTTGTTTGTAACCTAGCGAGAAAGTAATATAGAGTATTATTTATCTCCTGGTTTTTTGAGACATATTCTTAGATCTTTCGATGTTATAGTCGCTTTATATTTTTCGGTTCGGACTCTTGGTTCCACTGATTCTTCCACAATGGATGTAGTAATATTTTGAAATAAATAAATAACTTAAAATAAACAAACTAATGTTTCATCAAAAACGATACAGGCCGATAAGATTTTATGTGAATCTAATAAAGGGTTAATAATGTTCTGTCATGCTGCAATCTAACAATACC
This sequence comes from Venusia cambrica, assembly GCA_951394065.1. Classification (NCBI taxonomy): domain Eukaryota; kingdom Metazoa; phylum Arthropoda; class Insecta; order Lepidoptera; family Geometridae; genus Venusia; species Venusia cambrica. The sequence goes on from OX596036.1 coordinate 4,747,323, forward strand.
ATAACAAAAGCCAAATCTTGATTGAAGATGAAATTTCGAATTTTGGTGAAAATTTTGAACTTAAAAAATAACCTTACTACTTACTTAACCTTAATACTTCCGCAGAAAGACAAGTGGATTCGGCCGTTCAAAAAAAATAATAATATAAATAAAGTTTATTTTTTCGATGCCACAATATTTAGATGAACTTATCAGATTATCGAACTTTTCCTATGAAAATTGACCAGGTTCATGTACGTACAATGACAACATTAAAAATATCCACTTGTCTAGGTGGACAGATTGTAAGATCTTTGATTTATTCATGAGTTATTTAATTATCAATGCACGTGGTACATCAAAATAAATGGACATAAACATTTTTAACATTAAGTTTGATTTAGCCTCAAAATATACTTCAGTATCAAACTCTCAAAGATCAAACTTTGGTTGATAACTAATACAAGTGTCACACATTATTATTGGTTCAAGGAGGTCAGTCAATTTCGTAAGTTAAACCGGTTTCTTTTGCGGTTGTTTTTTAACAGAACCAAGTACATAGTTCATAGATTAAGATTTATCAGCTTTTGAACTTATTCAGAAAAAAAAATGAATTGTATTGAATTGAATAATTAGCAATACTATGTTTTGATTTCCCTACGACACTAAAGTGACGTGTGTGTACACGGTAAGTACGCAGCAGTGAAGTGGGCGTGGTCTAAGCGTGTGATATTGGCAACGTTTTCCCCGTGCGTAAGCGTGCGCGCAGCGTGCACTCACCTCGCGGCATCGCCGGCCGGGCCTTGGAGAACATCGAGTCCAAGTCCGCGTGCAGGTCGCGCGAACCCCAACCTTCGCGTCTGGACATAGAGCACACAGTTCAATGGCAATACTATTTGATAATAAAATGGTTGATATTCTATCTAAATTGCAGCGCCTTTATGTTAGCTTGCCGTATCGGCCTAAGAATATGGCCGTCTCATCTCAACCTGTGGAAGTTGTAGAAAACAATAAAGATATCGGTTGTTTCATGATATAGATGATCGTTCTATAATCTATCTTTGAGCGCTTTTGGGTGAGCTTGTCGTGTCGGCTAAGAATATGGCCATCTTATCTCAACCTGTGGATGTCGTAGAAAACAATAAAGGTAACGGTATCTAGAGACTAGGTAGCATCCTTCTCCTGAGTAAAACATTGGCCTAATGAGACCAGTGGATGATATAGCGGCTGATCGTAATTTGAGCGCCTTTTAGGGTTAGTTAGACAATATTATTCATCAATACGGTATGATCGTTCACGGTTGGACATAAGTCTGAGACTGAATGTAGAAAGACGCCAAAGGGACCATATAAATAAGCCTCCACTGTCTATCATCCATCTGCCTGTAAACGGGCAGATGGACCGTATATAACCGTAATAGGTAGACAGTTGGAATTTTCAGTGTGTATTTCTATTGCCACTTTAACAACAAATAACAAAAGTAACATGATAGTCAAAGTTGGGGGCTCCCATACAAGAAACGTGATTGTTTTGTCTTGAAATGTGGTTCGGAACCCTCGGTGTGGGGGTCCGCACTTGGTCGTTTGTTTTTTCATAACAATGAACTTACGTTTCAGAAACACTTCGTTTACTTTCCACATGCTTATGCGTGCTGCGTGAAAGTAGAGATATCACTATAGTTGTGCACTTTTAATGTTCAACTAAAATTAACCAAATCTATTGGACGATAATAAATCCTTGCCTCTGTGGTCTCGTGATTCGCCCACCGGTGTCAGATCCCGATGTCCCGGGTTTGAACCCCAGAGTACAATATTATGCTAGGTTTTATTAGTAGTAAGACTTTGATTAAGTCTGCCTGGTTAGCTACCACCATCTTACATAAGTCTGTCGCCAGAACAACAATTATAAATTCTTAATTTTTATATATATATTCCGACATTTAGAGGAAAGATAGCCAGTGCCTCAGATTGTGGAGGATTCCGGGTGAAGTGCGCTTCCATCTTCGGCTTTATCATATCATAACCAGATGGGATGATGGCCGAACACTTCCCCGACATACAATAAAAAAAATACTAAAGATATTTGTGATATTAGTAGCAGCGATTTTTTAAATAAACTTTAAGATGATATGGTTATTCGTTATGTAATAAAATAAACTGCAGTACTTACAAAAGGTGTCTCCGGGGTAAGTGTGGGCTACATGCGAAAAATTAACATATTATTATGATAAAAGTCAATCAATCGGTTTAAAATAGCATGCATGTAATGAAATCATAGAAAAAAAATATAGATAGAAGATATAAAAATATTTATTGTTCACCAATATTACACATGGAGAACAATAAAGAAAATGTATTATCATTATTAATAGTTATATTGTTACAATGGGCAATCTTGTAGCTTGAAAAACAATCTCTACCAGAGATACTTTGGATTGCATGGGCTGTTAGAAATAGGATTACGTATAGATTGAAAATTATAACATATTAAAAGCTTTTAATTAATATATAAAATAGAAGAAAGACAGCTTTGCGGTATTCTAGCTATTTATCATGAATGGATTTTTTATTCAAACTATTTGTGAGCTTGCCCATTGCCCTACGCGAGCGACAAAAGCCTTCTGACATATCAGATGAATTAATATGGATTTTACCTTACAGGATATTATTTTACGCAGCAACACTTGATTTTGCTGCCCCAAACTAGGCACAGTTTGTGATATAGAAAATAGATAACTAATAAATTACTAATATACTTCTATTTGAAAATACATTGCCGCCTCCACTATACCTAACCATTTTCCCGTTTTACTTTAGAATATCCATTTCTTTTTTGCGTTAAATTGTTTGTGTTACGGAAAAGAATACTTGCGTTCGAGACATAAATTAATAGATTGCATCGCTTACTAAGGACAACTTAAGGTCATTATAATCATATAAAACAGGAACAGAAAAAGTTAAACGCCAAATTATCATTGGAAAGGAGTCGAAATAGTTTTTTTTTGGACTCCTGGATTCTACTGGACTCTATTGATAAACAAAATCACCTGTTAACAAGTAAAAGCAAAAACAGTGAAAGTAATAAGCCAAACTGGACTCCATTGATAAGCAAACTCACCTGTTAGTGAAGAAAGGTGACTGTAGGTTGTTGAAGAGCGAGTGTGGGTGTTGCGGGAACCCAGGGCCTTCTTCTCCGTTCAGACGGTTCGTCAGATTCCGGACCTGGAATAAATACATCACATATATATATATATGGGAAGTCTAGATTCAATTTGACAAGCCTCATAGCTCAATTGGTAGTAACCCTGCCTTCTGCACTGTAGGTTGTGGGTTCAATCCCCACCCAGGACAAACATTTGTGTGATGAATATAGATGTTTGTTCTGTGTTTGGATGTTGTATTGTATGATAAGTATATTCTCCGTAATCTAGTTCCCATATTACAAGCTATGCTTAGTTTGGGGGTAGATGGCGCTGTGTGAAATTAATGTCCAGTAAAAAAGAATCATTTCACTTCAACATCCCATTGTATCTACTGCTGGACAGAGCCTCATCCAAAGCTGGTGTAATAACAATTCTAAAATTGTTGTGTTCCGGCATTTAAAGGTTAAGATAGCCAGTTCCTCAGTTTGTTGAGGACTCCGTGTGAAGTGCGCCTCCACCTTCGGCCTTATCTCAACTTGTTACCAGGTGAGATGAAGGCCCAGCGCTTACCCGTCGTACAATAAAAAAAGGGTCGTCCTCAGTGTTATACTCACGCGATGCAGGAGAGTGGAGAACAGGTTCTCGGCTGTGAGCAGATGGAAGCCCTCGTCTTCTTCGTCCTCCTCCCCCGAGGAGGCGGAGTCCGCGCGCGCCAGTCGCGACGGACGGAGGCGATGCATGTGATTGTCGTCTTCTTCCTCGGACTCCCCTCCGCTCACTAGGCTACTGCAAAAATGTACAACGACGCTACTTGTAACGACTCTTACTGCGAGCTACATAACTTTCACACTTTCTTACATTTCTCTCACAGAAGTTACTACCACTTATAAACTTAACAAGCCTCGTAGCTCAGTTGGTAGTAACTCTGCCTTCTGCGCTGCAGGCTGTGGGTTCGATTCCCACCCAGGCCAAACATTTGTGTGATGAATATAGATGTTTGTTCTGTGTTTGGGTGTTGCATCATATAGTACGTATGTATTTACAAAAGTATTTAAGTATTTTATCCGTAATCTAGTTCCCATATACCAAGCTATGCTTAGTTTGGGGCTAGATTGCGCTGTGTAAAAAAATAATGTCCTGTAATCTCTAATCTTTATGGGGCACAGACATATGTAGGTAGGTGCTTGCATTGTAAGAGACTGGTGCCTGAAGTAGGTTCTTATGATCTTGTATTACAGATGGCGCCAGCTTGGCGCAATCAAAGCACCTCATTATCACCTCAAAATTTTCTTTTTTTTTTTTTTTTTTTTTTTTTTTTTTTTTTTTTTTTTTTTTTTTTTTTTTTTTTGTACGACGGGGAAGCGCTTGGCCTTGAACTTACCGGGTTGTAATGTTCCAAGTTAAGATAAGGCCGATGGTGGAAGCGCACTTCACCCGGAATCCACAACAGAGTGAGGAACTGGCTATCTTACCTCTAATTGCCGGAACACAACAATTTAGAATTGTTATTATGGCGACAAATTTAGGTAAGATGGTGGTAGCTAGCCAGGCGGACTTAAACAAAGTCCTACCACCAACCAAACCAAGCACAATATGTGCCCCCCGTGGGAATTGAACCCGGGACCTCTGGTCTGACACCGGTGGATACGGTGACACCGAACCACTAGACCACAGAGGCGGTAAATACATACATACATAGACTCACGCTTGTTTCCCAGAGGAGAAGGCAACAACGGATTTCCACTATTATACGACGGGAAGCGCATTTCACCAGGAATCTTCAACAGACTGAGGAACTGGCTTGAGGATCTTTTTAGCATTGCTCTGGACTTGGAGACTTCAAGATTGTATTGAAGCCGAAAAACAGATGAGCATGGAGTTCCATTCCTAACCAGTACTAATGATAAAGGTAGGTGTTTATTATTAACGGGCTATAGTACCTCAGATTAGCAACTCAACGCAACTTTATTCTAGTTTCGATCTAAGATGTAGAAATAATAAAGGTGACATTGCTGTGCGCTCAACCACGGCGCTTATGACCACCAGATGACAGAAATATGCGCGTATTTCTACGTTTTGTTCTATTACGGTAAAATAAATATGAATTTACAAAATCGAAAACACAGATCGTGTGCTGTATACTGTGTTCATGTTTATTTACTGTACAAAGTGTCAAGGCCCAATTGGGCGTATTTATTGAATGGCGAACATTTTTGGTACAAATTAGAGTCAACTTTGTTTTTTTTCTATAGAGAAAATTTTATGTATTCGTGTTTTCGAAACACAAGCGTTCTAGCATCTATCCTGAACTATAACATATATTAATTTCAAAGTAAATTCTACAGTATTGTGGAAGATATGATCGCTGAAGCTAAGCCATTTCACATATCATAGACTAATATTTTCAAGCGTCGTCACTACACCCTCTCTCGTTTACCTGATGCGTCGGTGTCGTAGCGGCCTCTGCATCCGTTGGGCCGCGGGAGACTCCGGCTCGAGGCTGCCTTGGCGCGGCGTCACGAATCCCTTGCCCTCCACCGCGATGGGTATGATAAACTCGCGCGCTGACTTCTTGATTGGCTCGCCGGGGCTAGAACAAGATTCGCTGGCGCCTGATTCGGTCGACACCAGGCGTCTGGAACAAGCATTACTTTGTAAAACACCATATCTCTGATTACAGGTTCATCAAGCAAACAGCGGTTACATAAAATCTTCCATGTTTAGAAAAAGCAATATGGCGTCACACTGAGCTATGACGTCACACGCCTGTCAAATGTCACAAATAGACAATCAATGGCGTTCATATTCAAAGCGCTGTGACGTCATCATAAATTCAGCCAATCGGGACCATTTAGGATCACAACTATTTATGTAAGACGATTCGGTGGTACGCTAACCCATCGCATCTGTAAGTTACATGCGCCCCGTTAGACGCTTTAAGCTGCTCTAAAAGATCAGATAATATCTATAAAACTAGCTTTTCCGCGGGTGGTAGTACCCGGATATAAAGCCTATGTTGTTCCCCATGGCATACACTATATCAATGCAAAATTTCATGCCGTTCAGTCGTTTAGTCGCGAAAAGGTAACAAATAACCCGAGTTGTTATCGTACCTACAATAAGGTATGGATTATTCAGCTCTTGATTGAAGCTTGGGCAAGGGTGAGATCTATGATGCAATGAGCCTTCCCAGAAACTGCCCAACTCCGCTCCAGTCCATTCGTTTTGAATACCTGAGTGGTTGTACTAGCGGGGTGCGCGGGGCGGGCGCGGGTGCAGGCTTCTGTACCGGGGGCGGGGGAGAGAGCGGGGGCTGCTGCGGGGTCGGGGGCTCCTCGCCCGTCACGCTGATGGGGATGATGCGTTCCACTGACACGCCCCTGCTGTGTACAACAATGAAAACAATAAATACGGCGTCCATCAATGGAAAGTGAGAGCAAACAGAGCGATGGACCGCCTAGTCCCCAGGGGAGTACAATATTGTGCTTGACTTGGTTGGTGGTAGGATTTTTTCTACCGCCATCTAACCTGAGTTTATCGCCATAACAACAATTCCAAATTGTAGTGTTTCGGTATTTAGAGGTAAGAGAAGCCAGTTCCTTAGGGATCCGGGTGAAGTACTTTCGTTTTTCTTTTCTCATTTTACGACGGACATATTATAATTTTAGGTAGGTATTTTATATATTTCATATTCATATCAGTATTTGTACGTTTCTTATAATGTTTCTATTAGTATATATTTATATTAGTAGTTGTTTTGTATGTAATCATATATATAAAGGTATTTATAATTTTTGTTAGATAGACTAAATTTTTTCTTATTTAATTATGTTAGTACGCCATCGTTTTTGTTATGTTTTCTGCCAATTTGGTTAGCAGTTAGAAAATGCCTTGGCATTATGCTCACCATTTGTGTAATATTTATATATAAGTTTTGTACAATAAAGTGTTAAATAAATTGGCCTTTATAACCATATCTAGAGCACTCTCCTACACCAGAGTCCTGGGCATGTGGCGTACGACGGAGCGAGCATCATTTGATTAGTAGAGCTCCTGTGAAAGGGCTCGTCCGGGGCACTCCCACCATACCTACTTTGGCCAAGCAGCATTGCTGTGTTCCGGTTAGAAGGGTATCGTTGCCGGTGAAATTACGGGCACGCGAGGCTTAGCACCTATATGCCTCAAATTGACATTCGCAATGCAGTCCCGCTTAGGTCACATTCTTTGTGGATGTGACCTTCGCAGTAAGGCTTTGTTATAAGCAACAGATCCACTATCACGTGGGCTGCTCGTTTGTCTCCAAGTTGTATTAAAAAATCGAAATTGTAGTGTTCCGGCATTTAGAGGTAATTAGCCAAGTCCTTAGGTATCCGGATGAAGTGCACTTCTACCATTACTAAACAACCATACCTACAGCAATCTCGTACACCAAAGGCCTGGGTAAGGTTGTGGTGTACGATGGAGCGAGCATCCCCGAAAGTCCCGAAAGCCCCGAAAGCGGTACCTGTTAGGATTGCGGTGGTCCTCGACGCGGTGTTGTGCCTCGGTCCTGAAGAGGCGCGGCGCGGTCTGCGCGGGCGGCGTGCCGCAAGGGGACGCCAGCGACGCCACCCCGGCGGACGACGAGCGCCCGTACGGTACTGGGGGCTTGCCTGGACAAAACATTCATCATTTATAAACCCACACTACATGTCATGTAACGGTCATCCTTAAAAAAAATGCTTTTATATACACTCAATTTAGAATTACGAATTCAAAGACGGTTCTATACAGACGCACTTTATAAACGCATATACATAAAATTAAGAATAAATGCATTATAGTACCGCCAACTGTATCATAAAACTCATTGTAGTACCGCTATCTTTTTTTTTATTATTTCATTAAAGTAGTCTATGGTTTTAGGCTGAATATGAAAAAAATGGCGCACGCATGCGTAGTTTGAAATGAAATTTGAAAATGCGAAGTTTTAATTTCCCGCGCTTCCCATGCATTTTTTGCCGATCGTGTTTTTGTATTCGGGATTCCAAAAAAGTTTACTAAAATCCTGTAAGTGATTAAATATGATTGGAGAAGAGAGTAGTGACGGCGAGATTTTCACTCCGCCAGATATTCTAGACGCGGCATTGGCGTTAACTGAAAGTCTCCTGCCAGAAAAAAAAAAAAAATTACGACAAAATGTACCAAGAATTTATAGATTGAAAATTACTTCCTTGTAACCTACCTACTTTTTAATTTCAATTTTTCCTGTGAGTGAAGATAAAGTAGTGAATGAAACTGCATATAACTTAGGTATTACAACACTCGAGTCAAGCTATTATCGATAAACAGACTCTCGTGTTTTAATACCCCTTCTTATATGACAGTTGCATAAACTACTATTATATACTCATCACGGTCAATTGAAATGCACACCGTGGCTACAAAGCAATGGTGTGCATTTCAAGACTGAAGTGGTTCATAACCTCAACAAGCTTCATAGCTCACTTGGTAGTAGCTCTGCCTTCTGCGCTGTAGGTTGTGGGTTCAATTCCCACCCAGGACAAACATGTGTGTGATGAATACAGATGTTTGTTCTGTGTTTGGGTGTTGTATCATATAGTACGTATGTATTTACAAAAAGTATTTAAGTATTCTATCCGTAATCTAGTTCCCATATTACAAGCTATGCTTAGTTTGGGGCTAGATGGCGCTGTGTGAAATTAATCCTGTAAAAATGTATTAATTTAATTTATTTATGTATCACTTATTTAACATACTCACCGGTTCTAATGGCAGTAGAAATGATATCTCTTGCCGCACGCCTGCGGGAGTCCTCTCCCGCTCTCTCTTCTACCAACTTGGCCATAGAGTTCTGGAGGCTCCTGTAACAAGCGTTTGGGAGTTCATTTTTAGGAGCAAACTTTACCGTTGACATTTTTTATTTTTAAGTATACAAATAAATAAAGTTGAAGTGTCTGTTTGTAATGTCGAAATGATAGCATTTTATTTAATGTACATGAAAGTATACCGGGTATTAAAAAAAAACAGATTTTTTTGTAAATTTATGTTTGCCTGTGGAGATTTCACTGCCAAATAGTTGATGTTATAAGAAGTAACATGCTACTTTCATTTTATAAAAATATTAGGGTTCTACGAATAAAAATTTAAAACCATTGAAAACCTACAATATTTGAGTAGCTCCTTTTCGTGGTTTATGGGGATAATAAGAAAGGATTTTGGGAAATTCGACGAGTTGGCAGACAAGAAGTCCCGGGCGTTAACCGGGTCTTTTATTTTATTCGGAAAACATACAGATACATTAAAAATAATTCCTTATCGTATATTTATTTAACATCGGGTAGGCTGGTTGGTTGTACCGTCTCCATATTGTCTATAAATAATGACGTACCTTCTAGCGTCCTGCAACAACACAGACGGGTCGACCGGAGTCGCGCCGTGGTTCGGTTCGCTCTCCGTCTTCTTGACGCCCCCGCGGCTCGGGTCAGCCTCCATTGGCGGTGTCTGTACCGATAAATTACCATCTATTCACTTTTCTTTTTTACTTGATTTGGATTAGCTCTTGATTTCAAATCAAAGTCAAGGTCAAGATCAAGGTCAATCTTGGTCAGGCAAGGATGAGGTCTACGTCGGAGCGAGCTTACCCAAAGGGCAACCTACTTTCCAATGAGTAGGAGGTTCTCAATTTGGAACGCATTTTTTTTTTGTATTTTACGGAACATTTGCGCGAATGACGCAAAGTTCTTGGGCAAAATTTTGCAATTTTTAACAAAAAAAGTTTTTACAAATTTCGAATGCACCTGGCTTAGCATTGTATGTATACAAATCGAAAACTTCCATAAGCCACCAAACTAATAGCCTAGTAAGTAGAGACAGAAGGAATGGGTCAATAAATCGATTAAAAACATGAATTATAAAATTGTGAACATAACTTTTTATAGAAGTAGTTATTTTTAAAGACAGTCATGCAATGGGTGCCTGTAAAGACAAAGAAGTCGAGGCAGGCCTAGTTACCTTGGGCGTGACGATCTAGCAGCAGCTAACCCAGTTTGGGGGAACTGAGACCTACATGGTTAGAAAAAAAAAACAGTTGCTTGTTTCCTCTCGCACCATTCATTCCATATGTCATAATGTCTTACCGGAGAAGGCTCAATGCCAATCTGCTGCAGCCTGACCGTGCCATTGTCTTTGCTCAACTCGCGATCTTCGCTCTGCGCTTTGGGCTTGGCGATCTTCGACACCACTGCTAAACAAATAAGACTGATTATCGGTTGGCATTACCATTTTATCTTGGCTCCTCGTGGACCGATTTCCCCTTCAACTTCGTACGCAGATGTCGAAGAAATCGATCCAGGGATATTCAGAAAGCAGCCGCACTTTCAATTTATAATTCACCTACACATGCCATATTAAAAAAAAACGTATATAATGATTACCAATCCTCCTGGCAAGCGTAAAGAACATTAGTACTGGTAAGGAATGGAACTCCATGCCCTCGTCAGGAGAGCAATCATGGAGCTTTCAAGTCCAAAGTGAATGTTCATCCTTTTAGAAAAGTGTTCATCTTAGGCTCCATCTTTACTCTTATCTTTAGTTAAGTCACAGACTAGTGCTGTTGATCACCTCAGAATTGAATACTTTTGTATTGTCATATCATAACAATAAACTGGTCATATTAAAAATAAATAAATTACAAGACACTAATTTCACACAGCGCCATCTAGTCACAAACTAAGCATAGCTTGTAATATGGGAACTAGATTACGGATAGAATACATAGATACTTTTTTTTTCTTTTTTAAAAATACATACTTATCATACAATACAACACCCAAACACAGAACAAACATCTATATTCATCACACAAATGTTTGTCCTGGGTGGGAATCGAACCCACAGCCTACAGCGCAGAAGGAAGAGCTACTACCAACTGAGCTGTGAGGCTTGTTGCTTTTGTGTTGCTTGTTTGCCTTTAATAACTAATATATACTTAATAACTAATATTATTTAAGATTGCCTTTTTTCATATCACCATGTGCCGAATTTTCGGTAATTTTTTTTCAAGTAAGCTCTCTGGAAGTGAATCGCTTGGTGATAATGATGACCAAAAAAAAAAATCGAACAAATTCTCCAGACCTACCAGAGGATCTGCTCAACAGTGGTTAAGTTTAGGCTGTTGATGGAATATTCGTACCTGGTTTAGAGACGTTGCGTTTTATGTCGGGGGCGGCGGTAAGGGAAGCACGCCTTTCGAACTGATCTTTGAAACTGTTCACGTTGCCACCTGATAAAACAAATCTATTATCAGCTACCTTTAAGCTTGGTTACATTTAAATAACCGGCCAAGTGCGAGCACGCACGCCGAGGATTCCGATTCTAACCCATATTCCAGTGCATAGGCCCACATAAGAAAGATATAGGCCTTACTTTTTTGGTTGTTATAGCGGCTATGAAATACACTTTCTGTAAAAAATGCAACTGTCTACCTATTTATTATTTACTATTAAAACTCTGCTTTGGAGGCACAAAGATCATCACAGCCTGAAAAGTCCAGTCCACTACAGGACTTTGACATTCCACAAAAATGCAACGTAGATTTGGCCAAAAAGTTAGTGAGCCGAAATTGTGTAAAAGGATTTTCCATAATCACCACGCTTGGCAGGCGGATTGGTAAAGATGCAAAAAATACACAGAAGGAATTGCATCGTCTGGTGAGATCCCGAAGTCGGCTTTTACGATATCCATGGGCTGAGATAGAGGGGTCAATTCTAAAGACGCGACCGCCACGACATAATATCAGCAAACTTGTTCTGTTGGTACTCAAGCTATACGTCGAACAACAATTCCCTATCTGTACAAAGCTTCAAGTCTCTTGGTTCCTCTATTCGCTTGTCCTAACTATCTAGTGGAATGGTAAGTCTCTGACGCCGGATGGATTACCTGGTATAGACAACTTCTTAGGTTTGGCGGGCGTTTTAGTTTCTGGGCTGGTCGGTGCTATTGAGAGCGAGGTCAATTTGTCTGCGGCGGACGATACTGCACTGGTTTTGGCGTCATCCGGCTGAAATAATAACATTGCTGTATTGTGTGATCCCATATAACAAGCATTGCTTAGTTTAGGGATAGATGGCGCTATATAAATTTAATGTCCTTTCAAATCATCATAATTTCAGTCTGCATATCCACTGCTGAATATAGGCCTCCCCCAATATACAAATAGCAATCCTGAACCGCCTCCACCCATCGACTCTATGAATAATAACAACTAAAGTTAAACGTTACAGTCGTGGTGGTCACGGCTTAAAAAAACATTTGAAAACCTATCGTATTTTCACTCGTCTGATAACAGTAACATTCGATGGATATACAAAGCAAGTCAAATTGATCTCATTTTTTTTTTGAGGATTAATCTCATAAAGACAATCAGAGATCGGAGATTCACCTCAATAATTCTACCGAATATAAGGCAACGCAGTAGCGATTAGTACCTTTGGCTCTTCCTGTTTCTCCCTTTCCTCCAAAACTTTGGTAGGCGAGGTTTTCTTCTTGACAACGACTCGTGGCTTAGCGCCAGTCTTGTCTTTAGACTCGTCCTGTTTCGGTTCCTTGACGATCTCTTTGGTGGCGTCTCGAGCCAGCTCTACGGCGGCGGCGGCGGGCGCGATCGTGATAGTCGCCGAGGACTTCAAACACGGCTGCGGCTGAGGATATAATGTCAGAGGTTCTATGTCAATATAATCAAACTACCAATTTTTTTTTTTTTATTTATTGTACGACGGGGAAACGCTTGGCCTTCATCTCACCTGGTAACAAGTTAAGATAAGGCCGAAGGTGGAGGCGCACTTCACCCGGAATCCTCAACAAACTGAGGAACTGGCTGTCTTACCTCTGAATGCCGGAACACAACAATTTTAGAATTGTTATTACGGCGACAGAATTAGGTAAGATGGTGGTAGCTAGCCAGGCGGACTTCAACAAAGTCCTACCCCCAACCAAACCAAGCACAATATATTGTACTCCCCATGGGGATCGAACCCGGGACCTCTGGATCTGAAATCGGTGGGTTGAACCACTAGACCACAGAGGCGGTTCTTATTTAATTTGAGGGGGAGTAAAATATTGTGCTTGGTTTGGTTGGTGGTAGGACTTTGTTTAAGTACGCCCTTCATCCCACCGGCAAGACTCAACCCGTCGAATTAAAGAGTTGCTGCGCACCTCCGCACGCACTCATCATCATCATCACCATCGACAGAACCCGATCTCGAGGAAAGAGTTTCCGTTAACTAATACCCCGGCCGCTGGATTCGACTCCCGCTCATTCTAAGGCCAGTGGCATACTATTTAGTTGGTTCCTCAAAGTGTACGGATACGATTAACGCGACCCCGACTCTGTACCTATTTCTAGCAAATTCTTTTACTTTATTCTTTTGCTTCATTAATTAAACTTGTTATTGTACACACAGTGTTGAACCGTATCATTGACGGTGGTAGCTAGACCACCGTCTTAACTAATTCTGTCGCCATAACAACAATTCTAAAAATTGTTGTGTTCCGGCATGTAGAGGTAAGATAGCCAGTTCCTCAGTTTGTTGAGGATTCCGGGTGAAGTGCGTACATCTGGCCTTATCTCAACTTGTAACCAGTTTAGATGAAGGCCAAGCGCATCCCCGTCGTACAATAAAGAAAAGGTGCTTGTCTTTCAACCCACGTGATTTTCAATTTATAATATGGTCTATTTTTCTTTTACTACGGGGAAGTGCACTTTACTCGGAATGCACAACAATCTGAGGAACTAACTATCTTACCTCTAAATGTCGGAACACCACCATTTGAGAATCCTTGTTATGGCGACAGAATTAGGAAAGACGGTGGTAGCTAGCCAGCCGGACTTAAACAAAGTCCTACCACCAACTTAAGTCAAAAAACCAAGGTCTGTCACAATTGTACTCAAGTCCATTGTGGACTTGAGTACAATACTAATGATCTTGATCAAACAGTAGATAACTATCAGTTCGTATGGTTGGCTTTCAGGCTGTATTGATTGTCGCTTCTATATCAGTCAGTCAGTTACACATTTTTATTAAAATAACTATCGTGGATCAACGAATTCACCCAACCAACGTGAACCGTACTCACCCTGATGATGTCCTTCCGTCAAGAAAGAAACGTTGGTGTTTTACATCAATAATAAGGTTCGTGCAAATACCAGTTACACATTGTTTATATATTACGATGGTGAAGTTTACCATGTCATCAGCATACGGTCCTTCAGCGGGCGGGGAGTCCGAGCCTGCCTCCTCGGCCAGCGACGGAGGCTGCGGCGCCATACTCGCGACGCTGCACACACACAGACAGACAACACATTGTGACTATACATATGTTTACAATAACAACTTTAAAAACCTCATAGCTCAGTTCGTAACTCGGTTACTTGCCTTGTTGACTAAAAATGATTTCAGTTATTGTTCTAATTCATTGATGTTTATCTTTAATCAACGTTTGAAAGTTTTGAGCTAAAATGTAATCGACAAATATACTACATACAGATAATAACGGTTACACGAACGCTTTTATATTCATGGTATTGTTATTGTAATTGTAATTTACGTCAATACCTAAAATACGAGTTGCGACAATTGGCCCACTCACCTAGCCACGCGTTCCTTCTTCCGCTGCAGGCCACTAGCCGACATAGCGAGGTCCAGCTTCCTCTTGTTGTCTTGAGCGACGATAGTCCTGGTGGGCGATGGTTTGATGGCGTCCTCGCCGCCCTCCGCGACCAGATCGAGGATCCGCTTCTCAGCGGAGTTGCTCGGCTCCACCGCCATCGACGTGGAGCTGGTCAGGTCGGTGCCGCTCTCTTCGGGGCCCAGCTCAGTCTGTAACCATTTAGCGATCACATCACGCTGATCGTCTTACTGCTGATGTGGGCGCGCACTCGCGGTCTTGAGATGGCCGCGAGATTTTATTTATTTATTGGAAAACCAACAGCTCTTAAAATTAAAATATCAAAAGCAATAGAATCAGACAGCTAATAACAGGGTTTCACGTCTAGATAACAGTATGAAAACAAAAATGTGAACAAATGATCGACTTAAATAGTACCTATCTGTAAGTTTTAGATTTCATGTGATACAGTGTAGTGATACAGCCGCTGCCTTGCTGAACTGACGCTCGTACAGAAATATCAAAATCTATTCGCCTACATAGCTCATTGAAGTTATCACATCATTTGTTTATTATTGTACTACAGGGGCCTTCATCTCACCTGATTTTCAAGTTATGATAGGGCCGGGTGGAAGTGCACTTCACACGGAATCCTCAACAGACTGAGGAACTGGCTATCTTACCTCTAAATGCCTGAACACAACAATTTAAGAATTGTTATGGCGACGAGGTAAGATGGTATGTCGCCAGGCAGACTTAAACAAAGTCCTTACCACCAACCAAACCAAGCACAATATATTGTATTCCCCATGGGGATCGAACTCGGGACCTTTGGATCTGAAATCGGTGGTTGGAACCACTAGCCCACAGAGGCGGTTAAGACGTGTGTGAAAGAGAGCGTACCTCTGGTGGCACCATGACCGAGTTGGAGTTGGTGGGCGCGGCGGGCGCTAGCGACAGCAGCAGGTCTAGTCGCACCGGGGTCTCCGCTGCCAGCGCCTCCGCCACTTCCAGGCACGATGCTTCGTACCCGGTGTTCACCCAACTGAGCACACATTTTACCATCTCTTACATTGATTACCCAACTGGCTGATCCTTTACGAGCAAAGTTTGCTCAGTAAGAAAACCATCATAGAAAATCAATGAATCTCTTACATTGATTACCCAACTGGCTGATTCTTTACGAGCAAAGTTTGCTCAGTAAGAAAACCATCATAGAAAATCAATGAATCTCTTACATTGATTACCCGATTGACTCAATCTTTACGAGCAAAGTTTGCATTGTAAGAAAACCAATTAATATCTCAAATAAATGTTACAACAGTTACAGTGAAATTCACCTACATAATTATACAAACTACACCTGTTTATAAGGAGACTAATTTCACTTCTTTGAATCCATGATTAAAACCATATCGCGCGTACCTAAATACAGTAATAAAATATGGAACAAAAATATGAAAAAATAGGCAACAAAGAAGCACAGCATGATAAAATATTTGCCTTCTTTTTTTTATTGAGCGACGGGGAAGCGCTCGGCCTTCGTCTCACTTAGTTACAAGTTAAGATAAGGCTAAAGGTGGATGCGCACTTCACCCGGAATCCTCAACAGTCTGAGGAACTGGCTATCTTACCTCTAAATGCCGGAACACAACTATTTATAATTGTTATTATGGCGCCAGACTTAGGTAAGATGGTGGTAGCTAGCTAGGCGGACTTAAAAAAAATTCAACCAAACCAAGCACAATATTGTCCTCCCCTGGGGATCGAACCCGGGATCCCTGGATCAGATATCGGTGGGCGAACCACTAGACCACAGAGACAATTTCATGTGGTCTGTGTAATAGCCTCGGTATCAGACTTTACGAGCCGCCGCCATAAGCGTCTTACACGGCTCTTTAACGACTATATCGTCAAATTCGTTTTTGAAGAGCGATCAGAACCTAGCATATCTTGTCCTCGCACAGATTTCCTTGGTACAGAGATAAACATGACATATGGATAGCACAAATTAGCTGGCTCTAAGTAACAATAAGAAAGACTTACGGGTGATCGCAGATGTACGCGATGTCGGCTCGCTTCAGCGGGTCTACCGTCAGCATGTCCCGGATGAGGGGCGAAGCCGCTGCGAACAGAGTACACTATATCACCTTTTAGTACTCTCCTAGTAGGTAGCGACACCTCATTCAAATATATATTTTACAAACCTCATAGCTCAGTTGGTAGTAACTCTGCCTTCTGCGCTGCAGGTTGTGGGTTCGATTAAACCCAGGACTAAGTTTGATCGTGTTTCAAATCAGCAAGCTTTGGGTTGACTAGATATTTTGTGCGTCAACTCTAAAATATATGCTAGAAAGTACAACCGTTTGGTTATGAAATGTTTTTTTTTTTGTAAACCACAATAATAAAGGACAATTGTCAATTTAGACATGGCTTATAGCTCAGTTGGTAGTAGCTCTGCCTTCTGCGCTGTAGGCTGTGGGTTCGATTCCCACCCAGGACAAACATTTGTGTGATGAATATAGATGTTAGTTCTGTGTTTGGGTGTTTGTATTGTATGATAAGTATGTATTTACAAAAAAATATATCTGTAATCTAGTTCCCATATTACAAGCTATGCTTAGTTTGGGGCTAGATGGCGCTGTGTGAAATTATATCCTGTATTATTTATTTATTTTTATTTTATAATTATATTTATCTACTTAGGTCGTCGGACCTGGACGTCTGGATCTGACACCGTGGACAAACCACAGAGGCAGGTTAGATATCGTAGTTGATAATGGGACATAAAAAAACACAGCTAACCATTGTCTCTGCTCTATAGAAGTTCTAGATAGGGTCTGTCAGACCTTCGGACATTGTTCGAATTGTGAACAACTTGTATACTTAACAGCAATACTGCCAATAGCTGCAAATCCACCGATTGCCAAGCATGCCGATATTGACATAGCCTCCCATTGCTTTTTTATTGATAACAAAGCGTTTGACCACCAACTCACTTGAAATACAAGTAAAGATGTAAGTAATCTTAGGAGGATACCAATATGCTGTAGATTACTTTTTCGGGCTGTGATGATGATGACAACACAAGCGAGCGGAAGTTATTGCACTACTCCACCGAACTGTATACAGCTGTAATACGAACACTACACGGTCATGAAGAACGCGATAGTAAATTAATTAAATAAATTACATACATTTATATCGCATCAAGACAATTAACGTTCAGAAACAAGGAAACGTTGCTGCTGCGAACATTACATTAGTGTGTTTGTGTGCGTGTGCAAAGTATGATACACAAAACTCACACCATAACTATTTTATTAATATTTATTAATGTAATAGTATAAATAATCAAGTACATATAATTTATATACCTAGGTTTATATATTTTAGTACTTACATATTTTATCATGTTTAAATCTTATAACGTATTATTTTAGATGCTTTGTTTTGTAAATTGAAATATTTATTCTCTATCATCATGCACCCTCCTACCATGAACCAAACATGTACTAGATTACGGATAGAATACTAACTTACTTTTATTTATGTAAATACTTACGTACTATATGATACAATACCTAAACACAGAACAAACCTCTGTATTCATCAAACAAATGTTTGCCCTGGGTTAGAATCGAACCCACAACCTACAGCGCGGAAGGCAGAGTTACTACCAACTGAGCTATGAGGCTTGTCTAAATTGACTATTGTCCTTTATTATTGTGGTTTACAATTAAGAAATTTAATTTCACAACCAAACGGTTGTACTTTTTAGCATATACTTATTTTAGAGTTGACACACAAAATATCTAGTCACCCCAAAGCTTGCTGATTTGAGCACGATCAAACTTATAGAAGAACCACAAAGAAATCATAACATTGTTGCTATAAAAAATGCTTCTTTTTGTCGTTAAGTCGCGCTCAAAATGTCGAATCATGCCTTCACTTCCTTATATAAATGTGCCGTCTATTTCATATCGATTATAGATTAGGTGTAAATAAAAGAACACTCACGAATGACTTGGAAACGAATATAAATATTTTTTTACAGTGTGAATGTTTTATTTTTCTGAAGCAGCTTGACCTCTAGGTTCCTCAAGTTCTAGGCCAGAGAAAGGATCCTCAAAGATGCTCCAGCGAGTGAACTTTCCCTCGCACCAATGACTTTGAAAATCGTTTGCTTACTTGTAAGACCAATGTCCATCCAACGGTTTATTTTGTACACGGGGAAGCGCTTGGCCTTCATCTCACGTATCACCACACCTCATTATAATAAGGCCGAAGGTAGAAGCGCACTTCACTCGGAATTCTCAACAGTCTAAGGAACTATACCGTAACACAACAATTTAGTACTGTTGATATTTTTTTTTTATTGTACGACGGGGAAGTTCATCTCACCTGGTAACAAGTTGAGATAAGGCCGAAGGTGGAGGCGCACTTCACCCGGAATCCTCAACTAACTGAGGCATACATATAACACATGGCGACAGACTTAAGTAAGATGGTGGTAGCCATGCGGACCAACCAAACGAAGCACAATATTGTACTCCCCTGATAATATTGTCCACTGTTCTATCAGTGTCTCTTAGAATAAGTTTATTTTATCTGTATCTAATTATTCCAGGCGTTCTTTAGCGGAAATCCATTGTTCAAAATAAATAATCTGAACAACATCAAACGGGAAGATATTGAGTAACAAATCCGCTAAATTCGTAATTTATTTTTTATTTTGAATAAACTATCTATTTACTTACTGGATGGATTCCTAGGTTCGTAATAGTCGCCATTGCTGATCTGTCGCACTAGACGTTTGAAGTTGGACCCGTCGAACGGCATAGCTCCGTACACCAGAGTGTAGAGGAGCACACCAAGGGACCAGCAGTCCACCTGACAACAGATCACTACTTTACTACTTCCTTAGACACATGTCTAGTAAGAATTTTAGGATGTTAAGGGCGGTCACCAACTCGCCTGCCGAGCGCGGTGATCATTGTCATCCCTCCTCTGCATTCTTTTGGATGATTTGTAATATCAATTAATCCACGTCACGTGAATTAAATGATATGACGTGTTCCTTGATGGGTGCTGTGAAACACTCAGCGTGTTTTACATAGAGAGCGGGACGCGCAGCACCCTACAAGGAGTAACTACTTCGTTTAACTCTTTCCTAGCTGTTGGTACTTATTGGTACCACCTACATTTCCGCGTCATAGCCAATCACGATAGAGTATATGAAAATTTGTAGCTAGGAACCAATTGATGGCCATTGCAAGTTGCGACCTGCAGTGACGATGAAGCAAATGAAAGGAGCGGCTGGGCTGCTATTGGTTACGGCTGAATGATCGCAACACTGATGGTAGAACCCGAAAGTTTGCAGGACCGATGTGCTCCAAAGTCCGACGCCCAACGATTTCCCGTGTTACGTCGGTGCGCGGTAGAGCGCGCCTTCTGACAAACATTGCTTCATCACAACCCATAATTTATAAAAAACAGGATATGTTGAAATAGGTTGAAAAAGTCTCCGTTTATAACAAAAGATATCGAATCCGTTGTCAATAAATTAGATAGGAAAACAAACAACATCCCCCTCGGCTCTTTAAGATAACTGTAGTCTTGATGAGTAAGCGGAATCGAACCTCCGGTCCAATGTAAGGCGTTCCTTTGACAATTTCCGGCGACGCGTAGAGGGGAGACCCGCAAAACGTGGACAGCAACGATGTCTCTTTGAATACGTTTGAAAGACCGAAATCGGCAATCTGAAAGGGATACATTAGAACGATATAATTTGTTGCCTACGAATATCTTATTTTATCTGTGTGTTTATTCAATTACCATGATAAGATGCTAATAATTTACCTACTGAAATTATATTTATCGATCCGTCCAAACTTACGCTCGGCACATGCCCACGGTTTGCAAGTAGCTAGTATACAATACGTGATAAGTTGCAAGCCTATCGCCACTTAGCGGAATACTATCTAGAGGTGTGCCATTCCGATTTTTGGTCCTAGCAACATGTAGGTTTCCTCACAGCTGTTTACTTTTTTTCTCTTTTTTTCTTATTTTTTTGAAGTTTGAAAGTTTTGGCCTTAAGTATCCTTTATTAAGTACTCAGATGGCATACACAGGCTCTTATCAAACGATTATTGATTTTTGATTATTTATCAAAGGAAATGTATGGAAAACTTTACTATTATAGATTTTGTAAGCTACCTTGGGAAAAGTTACTAGTTGGGAAATAACTTGTACTGACCTTAGCACTACCAGTATCATCTAATAATACATTCTCCAGTTTCAAATCTCTATGGCATATTTTATGAATATGGCAATAATACGTAGCGGTTGCTATTTGACGGAATAACCTGAAAATAAAACAGCATGTCGTTATTTATAAAACATTGTAGCAATGCGATGAACGGGGTATTTCCTCGGATTTGAAGGTGAATGAGTTTTTCAATATTATATTCCTTCAAACCATGGCTAATTATAAGGATAAAGATATTTTTTTACCGAAGTTACATAGTCAATACTTTGCGACGAAACAAATTATTAAAAGAGATGCACAATTTTGTGTATAGATACTTACAGTCAAGTAACAAAAACCTAACCCTCCGTGCTAGTTTTAACTGTTATATGGCAGGGTAAAAACATCCAGTCCCGATTTTATATAAAATATCGCAAAGATAATTAATTAGAACATAATTTATACAAGAACGCATGTTCAGAAACATTTATGCTATGCTGCATAGTACCTATTGGCTGAAACTGTAACAAATCTTCTCGCAAATATTTGGTGGATTCTAGATTCCAGACCTTGCTATTATAGCAAGGTTTAAGTCAAACAACATTATTTACCTTCTTGCTTCTTCCTCTTGTAATACTTTTTTCTGACTTAGATAATCATATAATTCCCCTCCGGGACAATACTCCATGACGAGAATCATTTTTTCACTGTTTTCAAATACTGAAAATAGAAAAAGACATGCACATTAATGAACAAAAATAATCGGTCTACTTTACAGAGTTTCCTATATAAGTATAACAAAGGAAACATGACTGGTTTTTGGGGTATATTCCATTTGTGATTATTCAAATTGGATCCATGAATGGTCTTCCCAAAGAAAATAAAATCAATATAAACGTATATTACATATATAAATGTATCAGTATTCTATCCGTAATCTATTCTTAGTTTGAGGCTAGATGGCGCTGTGTGAAAATGTCCTGTACTGTAGTGTTACTATTAATCTTGTGTAGCCAACTGAAAATTAACGCACAACCCAACTTCCGATAGAGATATCGAAATCGAATGAAAGTATTCGAGCCTTACACAGAAGATTTTCAGAAATGCTTTGGTATTCTCAAACTGAAATCTATCGGATTCCAAGTCGGATCCGACAAAAGGTGATGTTTCCGATCCGAAATCCAGAACGTTCAGGAAATCGAACGAATCTCAAAGCTTATTCATCTTATTAATCAATTATGGCGATCAATGGAGAGTGAAATGAGTAGAAAGTGCAGCTGATTAAGTCAACCAGATGATCACTTCCCTAGGCACTGGATAGTGATAATTATAAAACATGGTTCATAAATTCTTGACTTGAAAACTTGCAAAGGCAAGGCAGAGGGCCCTGGCTCTCCCGCGCACCAATTGAACATAGCGAACTTTGGCAAGAGGGTGGTCGCTAGCCGGGAGAGCCGGTCCTATCACCAGAGTTGGGATTCAACAGACTGAGGTACTGCCAATCATACGTCTTATTGTCGTAACACAACAATTTAGATCGACAGAAATCAGTTTTTTATTCTTAACCTAACCAAGCAAAAATGTGTACCCCCCTTGTGGATCGAACCCGGGACCTTGGACCACAGAGGCGGTAAAATATTACTTTCTAATCTCATCAACAGCCTGAAGTAACCTAAACGTTCTGCGATTGCTCGCGCTACAGTTTGCGAAAGAATATCGGAATCATGTGCACTTACCTTCGTAAATATGTACAATATTTGGATGTCTAACCGAAGACATGATCTGAACCTCGCGTCTGATGCGTACGAGGTCGGCTTCCGACTCGATCTTGCATTTCTTGATCGTTTTGATGGCCACCTCTTGTCCCGTCTTCTTGTTGATGCCCAACTGCACCTTGCCATATGTACCCTGGCCGAGTTTCCTTACTATATCAAACCTGAAATGAACATAACATTAAAATGTACTGAAGCTTACAACGGCGGACAGAAAAATATAATGAATCTAAAAACACACTAAAAACACCACAGAGAATGTCAGTATCTGTCATGTAACTTCGCTTTATTTCACTCAGGCAGCAGCTCTATTTGATTTCGAGCAGGGCCAACTTTATATATATATGATTACAAGTGAAGATGTGGCCGTAAGATGGAGCGCGCTTGTCTAAAAGGAACCAATTCTTAATCATCTAAAAACAGACGACAAGAAGTGCCAACCGCAACCGCCTCCGTGTTCTAGTGGTTCGTCCACCGGAGTCAGATCCAGAGGTACTGGGCTCGATCCCCAGGGGAGTACAATACTGTGCTTGGTTTAGTTGGTGGTAGGGCTTTGTTTAAGTCCGCCTAGCTAGCTACCACCATCTCACCTATGTCTGTCGACTTAACAAAAATTTAAGTTTTTAGGTTTTCGTGGTTATTCACTACATTTAAATTGTCAAACATTTCGGGTTTATTACCACGGTAATATGAAAAAAAGAAATATCGAGGTAAAATTACATATTACCGTGGTAATAAACCCGAAATGTTTGACAATTTAAATTAACAAAAATTATTAAAAATTGTTGTGTTCCGGCATGATATCCAGTTCTTCAGTTGGTTGAGGATTCCGGGTGATGTGTGCTTCCACCTTCGGGCTTATCATTACTTGAAAAATCAGGTGAGATGGAGGTCAAACACCTCCCGGTGCTTGTTGTGCCGTACCATAAAAAAAAACCATTCCTACCATCTAATAATGATAAATCTATAGTAGACAATTCTACTATATTATTGGAGTCCTATAATAATAAAAAAAACCCTGAAAGATGTTTGAATATAACAGCGCAAACTACTATTTATTTGATTTGTCTGCAAACTTTTCAAAGGCGGGCATCGACGCACAAAGGACGACCGTCGAATCGAGATCGAGATTAATTCAGAGGTCGTTGCCATCGGATTAAGAAGCCAAACCTAGGTTTTTAGTGTTTTTGCGTACCTTTTGGTATGACAACATAACCATGCTCATTCTTATAGAATTTCAGTAATGCTTATTCTTGATATGGAATTAAAAGAGACTGTTTTGAACGTGGCTGGATCCTTTCAGTTAAGTCTAGGTAGGTAAGTCTAAATTATAGATGTGACACTAAACGAAACAAATAAAAACAATGTACTTATGCCTGAAAACAATATTAGATCTAGATTGTATTTCTAAGAATGTACACAGCATGCTTACATAAAGAAAGCGTGCATGACAGTTTTTATGTTACGTATGATAAAAGGAGAAAAGAAAAAGATAAAAACCGGTCGAAAAAAGAGCGGACAAGCACACTTTTAAACTCCTCCTAACCACCTCTGTGGTCTAGTGGTTCAACCCACCGATTTCAGATCCAGAGGTCCCGGGTTCGATCCCCATGGGTAGTACAATATATTGTGCTTGGCTTGGTTTGGTTGGTGGTAGGATTTTGTTGAAGTCCGCCTGGCTAACTACCACCGTCTTACCTAATTCTGTCGCCATAATAACAATTCTTAAAAAAAACATTGTGTTCCGGCATTCAGAGGTTGTTGAGGACTCCGTGTGAAGTGCGTCTCCATTTTCGGCCTTATCTCAACTTGTTACCAGGTTTCAAGTTGGATTCCTTGAAAGGTGGTTTACCCACATTTCAAGGTAAAAAATCACGTTTCCTGATACCCTTTTATTTTGATTATTTATTGTTATAGCGGCCATATAAATACTCACTCAATTAAACCGGAGGCTAACAGACTTACGGAACGTACATAGCCCGAAAAGATGAACAAAATAATCATAACACTTACGCATATTTAATAAAAAAAAGTACAATGAAACGGGCATATCAATTTGAAATAAATAATGTTCTCTTACTATGTTCAATTCTATAAAATGCACACCAAATCAGTGTGTGTTTTCTGAGTATGAAGCTCTTTCATCTGAATAGTATGCGTGTTGTTAAATTAATAAAGCATCTTGCACGCTTCGTTTATATTGGAGTG
This sequence comes from Venusia cambrica, assembly GCA_951394065.1. Taxonomy (NCBI): domain Eukaryota; kingdom Metazoa; phylum Arthropoda; class Insecta; order Lepidoptera; family Geometridae; genus Venusia; species Venusia cambrica. Next base: position 4,772,341 of record OX596036.1, read on the forward strand.
TTTCGCTTGCTTATCGTGAAATCGATTTTAACGCTAATTGCAACAGTGATCGCAATCGCAAGTCAAGCCGCTCCATTCGTAGATTGTTTAGCACAGAGGCACTTAGTGTAAGCCTTTTTTTTATGTACAACGAGGTAGCGTTATGCCCCTTGGTATAATAGCACTTCACCCGGAATCCTCAACATACGGAGGTTACATTAAAATGTCAGAACACAACAATTAAGAATTGTTGTTATGGCGACAGACTTTGGTAAGATAGTGGTGGTGAGGTAGTAGCCAGGCGGACTAAAACAAAGTCCTACCTCCAACCAAACCAAGCACAATACTCCCCTGTGATCGAAACCGGGACCATTATACCACAGAGGCGGTACAAGTATCGTAAATAATCTACAAATATAGTAGTTAGTTAAGTTATCAAGTAAAATGTTTTACTTTGATTCGAGAAACGGGTATTTATCGCGTATTATTTTGTATTATTATGTGTTCTAATGTTTTATTTGCTGCCTACCTATGAGTCAAAAATTTTTTTTTTTATTTTATTTCATACCAATGGATAAATTCGCAAATCCACAACCCTAGGTTAATTTACAGGCACGAGCGGTGTCAGCGTGTGGGCTGTGTAACAAAACGGTGTCAAAACTTACGAGTCGACGCCAAAACGCCGGCTATTCGGTCAACATAGATCTGATTTACGCCCCGTGCGTCGCTGTGCCGCTATGTCGCGAATGAAAATTTAATCCCAGAGCGTCGCTAGTAGCAAAAAAAACGTCAAAGTTCAAAATGAAAGAAGCGTACAAAGTTATAAATAAAGTAGAACTCATAATAAACAAAACTATGTGTGAATATACTCGTATATAGTTTATATCCAAATCATAGGTACATGTACACGGCTATGGTCCAAGGGCCGCCACCGCCGTAACCCAACCCTACTACTTCTACAGTGTGTACTCAAAATAAAATAAAAAAAAATAGTCTGTTTAGTTTAGTAATTGAGTCGCTCAAAGCATAATCCACGTAAATCGTATTTCAAATATTAAGTCGACTGTACCGCCCTTGAGGCCAGCAAACCAAGTAGCAACGCAGAGGGAAAAAAAACTCTACAGTTACTTAATATAAATATTTTTCTCAAATTTATTTGACTTTAATTAACAAAAACAACAAGTACTAGATGTAGTAAGTACCCTGGCAACTCGATGGCCTGTGGTAAATACGGGGTACTCTGGCTGGCATGTAGGTCCCTATACAGCCACTTTGTCTTCTTCCTGTTTTAGTGCTAACTGTCACTTGCCGAGCTTCCTGAAGCGTAGTTCTGTCATCTGAAGAAGTCAAAGTGCATTTTCTCAGAACACTACTCACCATAAATCGATCGTCCCGTGAATCTCTCGCGACCTTGCCCTATCGTATCGACGTCTCGTATACAAGTCTACCGGTATGTCTTACGTTACGATAAGATCTCTAAGTGAAGAAGAGTAGAATCAACGAAATCGAGTTCCTCTTATATGTTCATGAGTAGTTGGACATATGATATCGCAGACGTTTTTGTAGGTTTTTATGTGTTCTCTAAAACTGTAAACATTACTTTGTTCTATCATCAATAATTTTCGCAGCGCACGCAGGATTTTTATCGCTCATTTTCCTTTATCTTGGTTACATTATTAGTTTTCGTAAGAATCCCAAATAAATCCTCACAAAAATATAACTTACGTTACTCGTAAGTTAAGCATTATATTGGTGAAATATTTTTTTAAATCAGTGCAGTATAGTTTTTGAGTCTATTCAATACAAATCTTAATTGTGTGGTTAAAATCTACACTAGTGTAAAACATATTTTAATACTTTAATACAAAAGATATTGAAGTATTAGTTAACGAATTTATGAGTAGGTATGAAGTTACGATAGATTTAGTACCTTCTACTTTCTATAGAACTTATGTTCTCTGTGTTTGCTATCAATTGCTATAGTTACAACTGAAGATTTTTCTCGATGGGTACATATAAAAGCCCACGCAAATTCTGTAAGCAAAGATCGCAGATTTACTCGATAATAATGTGGTCTATGTTATAATTTAATACGGAATTGATATTTTACATCGGCCTCGGGCCGAGGCCCTCTAAGGCATATGGGCAAGCCCACTTGCATCTACTCTTCCATCGGCATTCGGCATCAAGAATTTACAATTTGTTTTATGAACGAATTGTGATTACCATCCAAAAAATATCATCGCAAGAACAATAGGTCATTTTGTAATAGTAATTAAATTAAAAAAAACTAACGAAAAATGTTACTAAATTGTGATTTTTGTAAAATTTTGGATAATTTTATCAACGGATATGAAACATTTCACACAACAGTTTCATCAGAACTTCATGATACATTATTATAAATATAAGTGCGCAGCTATTTAAATAAAAATCTTAGGTCACATCATACCCCAATCCAACATGACGTCAAGAGACAAGAAAGAGGATATTACAAAATTGATGCGTCACTCATGGAACGCACAGATACGGAAGTAAAAGGTGTAATTTAGGAAGTTACATACCCAAAAACATTATACTAGTGGCTAATGTGGCAATGCAATTTCGTATGCAGAGTATGCATAACTACTCAACCCACTTGCAGCTTTAAGATAAGCGAATGCATTTGGTTAGGATTGTTGAGGCCGCCGTGATACATTCATATCCAACTCGTTGCATTTAATTATGACGTTGAACATTATAAGACGTGAATGTTTTAGTACCAAGTAGGCTGAATTTGAATTTTATGACGTTGGAATGATGTAATCACAACCTTTACTCCCACAAACTTCCGAAGATTCATTATGTGGGCCTTAAGTCGGTCAACGATTGCTGACGATGACGTCATTGATCACAGAAATGCATAGTGAAGCGTGTTAATAAAGTGAGGTTTCTCTTGAGTGAATCAGACGGAACTGTTTTTACTTGACTACCTTTTTCAACATTCAACTTGTTTTTATATTATCACCAAGCCTCACTGCGCAGATGGTAGAAGCTCTGCCTACTGCGCTGTAGATAGTAGGTTCGATTTCCACCCAGGACAAACATTTGTATGACGAATACATATGAAATAGATATATTTTTTGTGTTTGGGTTTGTAGTATTGTATCGTAATAAGTATTACAAAATGTAAATTAAAAAAAAAACGTGTTGTTATCGTACGACGAGGAAGCGCTTGGCCTTCATTTCACCTGGTTTCGAGTTATGATAAGGCCCTTGGTGGAAGCGCACGACACCTGGATTCCTAGTTCCCATTCTCATATAACAAGCTTTGCTTGTTTGGGGTTACAAAGCGCTGTGTGAAATTAATGTCCTGTAATATTTATTTAATATTTACATATTCATTACCTCAAATGAAAATTCTGTGTGAAATTAATGTCCTGTAATATTTATTTAATATTTACTTATTCATTTGAGGCAATGAATATTAATTGCGTCTAAACAACGGCGTGAAAGTTCAGTTTCTCTAATTACAAAGATCAAAAGACGAAATTGGCCCAAATCAAGTGATCACAATTTTGCCTAGAACTGTACGCTATTTAGCTTTGTAGTCCAAGCTAGAAGCAGAGCCGCCTACACCACCGGGTATTTCTATAAAGTAGAACGACTTACGCGACCCTATTTCTAAATAGTACCTTACCTACTACTACGCTTTACGGTTTTAGAAATATGAGTAAATAATTGTTTCATTATCTGATTATTACTGAACCATCTGAATTGTAAATATGCGCGTGGCATAAGTTTTTTTTTTCGGCTGGCAAGCTCTTCATCTCAGCTGGTGCCAAGTTATGATACGACCGAGGGTGGAAGCTCACTGCAACCCGGAATCCTCAACAGTCTGAAGAACGGTTATCTTTCCTCTAAATGGCGCAACATAAGATTTTAGAATATTTGTTATGGCGACAGACTTGAGATAAGAGCTAGCCAGGCGGACTTAAAGAAAGTCCTACCACCTACCAAACAAACACAAATTTATACCCTTCAGGAGATCGAACCCGACCACTGGAGCACCGGAATACTGTGGGAGGACCACTAGACCGCAGAGGCGGTTAAAAGCCTGCGTCATTGTGAGAGCTTGGTCTCATTGTAACTTTACAGGCACTACATCTACATGTTGTAGACTACTGAGTGCCTAGTGCAAGTTGCAATTGATGTTCACTCGATTCACGTTTGCTCACCGCCGTGAAGAGTCTATGATACGTGAAATGATATCTTCCACAATACTGTAGAATTTACTTTGAAATTGCACGCTAGTGTTTCGAAAACACATAAAATTTTCTCCATAGAAAGAAAATCCAAAGTTGACTCTAATTTGTACCAAAAATGTTCGCCATTCAATAAATACGCCCAGTTAGGCCTTGGTACTTTGTACAGTAAATAAATACAGTATACAACAAACGGTGTTTAAGATTTTCAAAATTCATACTTGTTGTACCGTAAAAAAACAAAACGTAGAAATACACGCATATTTCTGTCATCTGGTGGTCATAAGTGCCGTGGTTGAGCGCACAGCAATGTCACTTTTATTATTATTACTACTTTATTATTGCTAATCTTAGTTCGAAACTAGAGTTAAGTTGCGTTGAGTTGCTAATCTGAGGCCGTGAATGATGGACAGGTATTAATTTTCATACAAATCGTGGTTTTTGGTTTTTGAACGCGTTTGTTAAAACAAAAGTTTGTTTAAACAAACGCGTTCGAGTAGGTATGGAACAAGTGGAAAACACGCACTAGATATATCGTACTGATCGATTGATACACATACGGAGCACAGCTGGATGGGCCCCCCATCCTCCGGATCAAAGCAGGTCCTTCCTATGCCACTGAGTTATCATGAGACAGACAAGTTGCACTTCACGTTCGAGTTGAAGACTTGAATTTTAACCGCCTCTGTGGCTAGTGGTTCGATCCCCATGGGGCGTACAATATATTGAGCTTGGTTTGGTTGGTGGTATAGGACTTTGTTTAGTCCGCCTGGCTAGCTACCACCATCTTACCTAATTCTATCACCATAATAACAAGAGATAAGATAGCCAGTTCCCCAGTTTATTAAGGATTCCGGGTGAAGTGCGCCTCCACCTTCGGCCTTATCTCAACTTGCTATCAGGTGAGATGAAGGCGAAGAGCTTCCCGGTCGCACAAAAAAAAAAAAACAGAATGCAAGTTCTGTCTCACGATCACGACGTGTCTCTAAAGAAGCGCTAGAAATTACCTTTGCTTGAGTCGCAGCCGGTGGTCGTGCATGCGGACGTCGCCCGTGTTTTCAATGCCGTCCATAATGTTGGCGGTCGGAGTGCGCTTGCTCTCGCCCACGACCATTGTCACTGCAACAAACAACACGCGTTCAACCTCCCATTCATAACTCAACAACTAATGCAAAACAATCCTAGAACAATAAGAGCCGATTCTATTATTATTGCTATGGAGATTTGAAAGATGAACGCAAACATCCGTTGGGAAATTGTAGGTCAGATGATTCGTATTCCTACCAAATCATTCGGTCTTTCTCTAGCAAATACCACACAGTAAATAACAATACGCTATGCCACCACCTAGTTGACCAGGAAAATATTACGATATTCTTTCTCTAAAACGGTAATGGTAACGCTACACAGAAGCTTCCGATATTATCGGGAAACACCTTCAGAGCCATACGTTACATATCGCATCAGCTAGAGAGATAATTAGACGGCTGGCGGCAGTCTGCGATAGTCGTCATGGTCCATCCGCCACGTTTGTTTATAAGCTGGCAGTGCGCCGTTTCCCCGTCAATTGGGACCTCGTGATTTATTCATACTGGCATCGGTGCATGCTAATAAGCCAAGACATAGTTAACAGGGATGCGGTCGAGCAGAACATCCGTCTATAGGCACGATTCGAGTCTCCGATTCGATTGTGTAGCCGAGGCACGTGCGCTATCAGCTTTCCAAAAGACCGGACAACAATGCTTTCAATTTGTGATACCAAAGAAATTATAAAGAGACTTGCTCTTGTGATTCGAGTGCCTTGTCTGCTGCGTCCAATAGTAAGACGAAAGACTGACACTACGATATTAATAAAGTCATTACTTTATGAGCAGAGTTCGTCGTACAAATAGCATGATTAAATGTGTGTCGTAAAGCCACCTACATTCTCGGATCGCTGACGAAAATATCCGGACACGTAAACCCACTATAGTAACACTAACACCTACCGACATCGCTCTCCTTGTTCCGTGGAAATGCCTCTCAGCTGTGTTTCGTGGAAGCGAAATTAATGTTTCGTTTAGGAAATTCCATCAAATTTGAAACTGCACCTTGAAAGTTATTCACAAAAATGTTCAGTGATTGTTCAGGTGGAAAGCAATTAATTGCGTAAAAGGTATGCCTTTGTAAGTCCCTTGTAAGAAGGCATTTCTTAGGATCTAAATACTAGTTCAAAAATCATTTTTGTACTGGACTCGATATGAGAGCATTGGTAGCTAACAGGGTCGTTATTCGTGAACTAGTCAGTGGGTGGAGCTGGAGTTCAGATTTTGAGTCACGCTAGCGTCAAGGTACACTTTCTACTTGTTTACAGCCCGCCCTGGCCTGCAAACAAGTCATCTCCTGACCTACTATTTCCAAACGGATGTTTGCGTTCATTTTTAAAATCTCCTTTACAACAAATAAATGAATATTTGACAAACAATTTTTCAGCTTTTAATAAGATAATCCAAATGCGGTGGGTGTGTTAAGTGGATTGAGTGATAACACATTCGTTTTTAATGAACAAGGTCGTATTCGAGCGTAATTTGCAATATGATAGCAAAACTATTTACTCTCTTTGTTTCCTGTTTTAATTAAATGTGATAATACTGATCGCAAACACTTTGGGTAAAAATATTCTTGTATTCTCGTAAAACGAGCAGAGATTTCCAACAATTCAATTCTGAAACTATTTGACATTGACTCATCGTTTGCATCGCGGTCATTTTTGCTATTTTAGTCCACCTTGACAAATCTCAATAATTGGGACTCCAGCTGTTATTAGATTCTTCGAATTTATCGTTTTGCATTAGATTATAATCACTACTGTATTGGCTGGTGTAATTCGTATCACGAAATGAATTGAATATCTACAGATGTGCATCAATTTTAAGAAGATCATGGATAATCTTCAGCAGCATTCACTTGACAAACGCATGATCAAAATTTATAGTGTCACGCAGTGTGTTATTTTTTTCTTAAACTGCGCACTGCGCATTGTAAATGTATGTGAATTTGACCCTCAGTTTATTTTCACTGGCCATGCAAGCAGTGTCCTTGCTGGCGTTAACCGATATTGTTTCTAGGCCAGTTACATAGATGTCAATGTTTGTCGGTCGGAAGAGACGCGGTCGTACCGATGGCATTGACGCCGTGAGCGTGAACGGTCACGTCCAGAAAAATGTGGCGCAAGTAGCCAATTAACATGTGGAATAGTGCGGGGCCGGCGTCTCGGCGCCTCTAAAAATATACCTCCCCTCGTGCCCCTCAGGCTGGCCCGAGCGTGGTGAGAGTCACCGCAGCCGCGCCGCCGCCGCCGCCGTCTCCACCCGGCACCGGCATCGAACCGCAATCACATAAAGACAAGACATAAATCCCGACGTCGTCGTTTCGAGTTGATCACCGACCCACGTACCCCTTTTATCAACAAAACATTTGGCAGAGCTATGCAAATAGAACACGAACACCGCGGCTATAACTTCAGAACTCTGCCCCAGAAGATGTGACCTTTAGTTCGAAGACTAATGCACAATCAAGTAAAAATCTAGAACCAAGGATCTCGCACGCGAACATATATTACTGTAAAGCCAACAAGCAGCTGTTCTGTTTATTTGTGTGCTTGGCGTTTACGCGCTGAGTATTAGAACAATTTTGTGTGTTGTGTATATATATATACGTGTACCTATAGGTACCGATCATATCCCGGAAGTGTGGTACTCGGGCGGGCGGCTTGCGCCGTCGTCAGTCTGAGTTAGAGTCGTCGGACACAAGCAAGCGCGGACGCTGTGTTCGCTTCCTATTTTTATCCACACATCAGTTGAATAACCTCCAATCAACTATTCGCAATTGCTCACGAATTCATCCAGCGAACAGATCATCGCTCGTCCAATCACATGACTTATTTTATATTTTTGATGGTTCAGCTACGTACATTGTTCTACGTCGCTCTTCTATTTCAAGAGCCGAACGAAGATTACACTGAAGTGTTTGTTCCTAGTCGCTTTTGCCGCGAACGCGTTTAAAGTAAGTCTCCAAAGGCCCACTTGGGCACGAACTGCCAAGCCAACATTACAGGATCTCATGTTGCGCTAATTCATGTGAAACAAGAAAAAAACATACCGTCAACAATAGGCTTATAAATTCTGCCTAAAGGTATTTAAATTCATCGAAATACATTGTCTTCAATTTAAAGAAAAAAACGGCCGAAACTGCGTACATATTTCATATATAATACAGAGATACCATTGATATTCTCATCAGACGGCAAAGAGAACGACTTAGACCGTAACATGTATAAAGTTCATGCCAAAGGTAGCCTTGTAAATGCACTACATGGTTATGGCCAGAATGCAGTAGGGTCTATCTAGTTACTCAAAGTATCTTACCTTCATGAACCTCTAACCATCTAAATACATTCACACCCGTAAATGGCGATCATTTATTCTGGATCTTTCTCATTAGGGGATATATAGCAGAAGAGCACGTCACTTAAGTCTGTTTTGAACAAGATATATCGAATACTAAAGCAATGTAATGGCACAATAAAAGTTGGACTAGAGTAAGAACCGCGGTTATTGGCGAGCCGGCCATTCGGCATGTAGCAGCAAGATAAACAAGGCAGTCAGATGACGCAGTTCTATGCATATTTTTGTCGTAAACTTTATAATTTGGCAAAGAGTCTAGCGTACCGATACCTACCAATGAATGTAGCGAAAATAGAACAATTCCATGAGGCTGACTCAGTGCAGTCACTTAGCATTACAACTACCATGCGTGGTGAAAATAAAAAGCGCAATTCCAAAACAACACCTATCGGAACAACTACAAGTCGCGGCCGGGATATCTGGTCCGGGGTTCAATTCAAAGGTAATATTACCTATTTCCATCGCGGCAGCGACTTATAAATCGACTCACTTCAACTCCCTCCAACTCAGCCCGCGGATGTTGTACCAAGTTCTCGTCCCCCGATGGGAGGATATGCGTAATATGCATTTTACCCAGCGTAAAAAAATAGAACTATCGCAAAAAGTCCGTATCCGTAATTTTTTTTTGTTTTAAGACTGGGAAGCGCTTGGCTTTCATCTCACCTGGTTACAAGTTGATATAAGGCCGAAGGTGGAGGCGCACTTCACCCAGAATCCTCAACTAACTGAAGAACTGGCTATCTTACCTCTAAATGCCGGAAAAACATAAATTTTTAGAAATGTTGGTATGTCGATAGAATTAGTTAAGATGGTGGTAGCTAGCCATGCAGACAAACAAAGCCCTACCACCAACCAAATCAAGCACAATATTGTACTCCCCTGGGGATCGAACCCGGGACCTCTGGAACTTGAAACTTGAAATCGGTGGGTTGTTGAACCACTAGACCACAGAGGCGGTTAAAATCCGTAGGACAGCAATTTTCGTTTTTGTATTATGTCAAACATGCAATACGCAATGTAATATAGTGGTGATTATCTTAACGTTCAGCTGGGATGGTCTCGCTTGACAAAGTTTACTTTACGCCCAAATTCTGTCCAAATTCGAAATTCCGAAAGGTTTCAGTCACAAAACCGCTCCGAATGCGGAATGCACAACAGTGGACGAGTTAAATAACAGATCGGTTGATACTGTGCATGCAGACGACCACCCTCGTTTCCTATAATAAAAAAAATTCAAAATATATTTTTATTAAAAAAAATATTAAAAATAATATGATCAATTAAAATATGTACAAGGGAAGCAGTCCGGTTACATAAGAACCGTTACAAATGGTCTATAGGTAACTCAACTGTTCCAGACGGAAGAGTTCTCAAGACTGCATTGTCACATTAAATAACTATGCTAATTCACTGTTCTAAAAAAAAGCAAGCCACGAAAAAAAAAGGTCACGAAGTCGCATGTTTTTTACGTATGTAATTTATGTTTTTAATTTTTCATAATATATACAAATTCATATCTGAAATGGTGTAATAATTTTGAGCAGGATTTAGTAAAAAGGTAGCTACTAACATAGTGGCTGACTTGATTATGGGTCATATTTTCGATGCCTTTTTAAATGTTTAAGATTATGATAAGGCCTAGTCCGAAAGTGCACTTTACCTGGATTCCTCAACAAACTGAGGAACTATCTTACTTCTAAATACTGGAACACAACAATTTAGAATTGTTTTTATGGCGATAGGCTATCTACCTAATATGTATGAATGTACCTAATCTATTCTGTTATTTCGTTTTATATGTTTTATTGTCTACTTCGAGCAGGCAGTATTTTTGATGTTTCAAAATGATCCTAAAAAATCTTAATCAATAAACACATTTTGACTTTGATTTAGTCTGCTATTTACGGGAATAAATGCTGTCATCATATTTTTATTATTTTAGGAGTTACTGACTGACAAACAATGCACAACCCAATCTAGAGGTAGATAGGTAGGTACTGGATAAGACTTAAAATATTTAGCTTTATGAAGTAGTTTAAGAGTACCTTAGAATTTGTAGGAATAATTTTGAGGAATTGAATTACAAGTATGATGAGAACAGAGTCCCAAACAGTAAACTAGTACCTATAGTAGGGAACCATAAATACATTTGCTATGCATTGTTAAGGGTCATCTACAGCTTATACATACTGATAATACTCGTAATGTAGCTAGCTTCTAGTTGCTAGTAAGGTTTTGATCTAGTTGTAAAATTCATTCTATAAATTCAAGAAGCTAAGAGTAACTGTAGCAAATGCACCCAAAAAGATATTTATTTTTAAATTGAATTGAATCAACCAGAAAAATGTCCTACCATTATTCTGATGACTAGGAATATAAGACTGGTAGATCTTGGGTACTGCAATTGGTAAAAGCAGCTGAGAGCCATGTCAGATGGCTTTTATGGTGGTTTGTGATGAAATGAAGGCATGGCCTGTAACTCAGGCAAACCCCACACAGAGGAAAAAAATTAAGAGCTTTAATATGGTTATCTAATACCAAAAGAACATTCCTTAAGGATGTTAACATAATTGTCCAAAACCTCCTTTATGATCCCATAGCAGAACAATCATTATAATTTTCCTGGTCCAACCCCACAAAAGATGGGTATCACACAGTATGTAGGTACCTACATAATGTGTGATTGTTTTTTGTTAATACAAAACTTTGTTTATTGTTTAAGTTGCAACTGGATTTGGATTTACTGACTTCAATAACTTATGAGAAAACACTATGTCTAGTCAACAATAATGGCCTGATGATCCCAAATGTCAACTTTCAGTATCAGAATGAGATAAGGAATAAGAGGTGTGGTACCTTCTAATGTAAGCCAATCATCAACAATAAGAAAAAAAAAACGGTATGTGATATGATAACAATTAGTGTTGTTAAAGGAAAGGGGAATCATCATAAAAAATATTTATAGGTGTAAAGATTTTAGGTTGATAGCATCAAAACCAGAGAGACCAGACCCAATAGTATTCTGGGCATATTTACCAAGAAGTTTGATTATTTTAAAAATAAGATGGGTTGTTAGTTCTTGGCCTCAAGCTACCATAGGCAAGTATGAGGTCTATGATGAAACAAGCTTGTCCTATCATGAGGATTGTGAGACTACAATGGTTTTTGGCATAGCAATCCTTATTACTTGTCTGCAACTGACAGTCCCTAAAATGTTTCACAATTTGAAGTGAACCCTATTTGGATATAATATATAATAAAAATATTGTTAAGGGTATTATCGTAAGTGTCTTTCAAATGATTCATAATGTATATTTAATACAGCATTTGGTAACTAAGTAGGTGTACTGCTGATGTCATGTGTGTACTACTAACATGAGGAAAGTCGCAACCGGCTAAAACATACTAAAATAACCTGCTAACTACATTGAACTTTATACAATTAACTATTTATCTAACTCGTTTCAAAGCTCTCAGGAGAACTTCACAACATTCTACATACCTATCCCTGAATCGAAACAGAAGGCAGGTACCTACCCTTCAATATCTCGAAATTCTTATGTAATAATTACAATAAAAAGGGATTCCAATGCAAGATATTGAAATTTTACTTCAATATTTGCACGAGGACTTTGTCAAAAATATGAAACAAATGCGTAGGAAGTAGTAAATACCTGTAATTTGTGTAATCCAATAGCCAGACAAAAGTTTTAGTCTTGTTTACACACGGTACACAGTCATTCACATATATTTACACACCACCACATGGGTATACACTTCATGAAAATTCACTTCTATACTTAATTCACGTGGAAATATCACCAATTGCGCCATTATTTTAATATTTCCGAAGGGCGGCAGACAACGGCAACCGCTGCCATCTTTTTTGTCAAATGTCTAAAAAAACTAAATTTAGCGCTTGGAACGAACTCTGGTGTTATTTTTAGACAATACCACAAGGAAAGCTTTACAAACTAGTAGCGACATCTGCTCAAACATTTTTGAGAATACTACTCCCTACTAGATGTCGCTATTACAACTAGACTGACTTCGCACGGTAATCATAGATGGCATTCGCTTCGAAATCTTCCGGGCCTAGCTACTCGTGTTGTACCATGGCCATAATTATAAAGAGGACTGCAGGAGCCGTCATGTAGATTGCAGAGATAGGATAAGACCAGTATACTCTCTGACTTAACTATGACAATTACTCTCCAGCAGAGATTATAGGTACTGCCTATGAGTCATCCATATACTGGTCCTATCCCACTACATTCTACATGATGGCAATGGCGGCTATGGCGGCGGCGGCGGGGGCTCAAAAATAATGACACCGGCTGATACACAACCCACAAGATGAAATAAAAACATGATGGCCCCTGCCGTCATAAAGATATGCCCATCCATGGTACAATATATATAGTTTTTATTGTCAAACGCTTGGCCTTCATCACCAGGGAGGCTACCGGGCATTTCGCAGTTTTAAGTTATAAGAAGGCTGAAGGTGAAAGCCCACTTCACCCGAAATCCTCAACAGTCTGAGGAACTGGCAATTTTTACCACTAAATTTTGGAACATAACAGTTGTTATGGCGACCAGACTAAGGTAAAATGGTGGTAGCTATCTAGACGCCTAGCTAGGCAGACTTAAACAAAGTCATACCACCAACCAAACCAAGCACAATATTGAACTCCACTGGGAATCGAACCCGAGACCTGACCTGACACCGGAAAGCGACGAAACACTAGACTACAGGGGGGGGGGGTCACGGAGGGGGGGGGGGGTTAATCTCACCGCACTACCTAGAAGGTACCATAACTACATTATATATCCTACATTATACTACCTATATGTACATGGTACTTAGTATAGGTAGTGTAATGTAGGATTATGTACGATACTAGGTACCAAAGATAATTATTAAAAATAACGTTGTACCTAATGCCGATTACAATATATTATATACCTAATACTAATAATTGTAGGTACCTACATAAAGTAGCACCAAAACAGTCTAAATACTCATCGTTGGTAATCAAAGTCCCAGCTCAACTCCCCCATTCCGAGTTGGTAGAGTAAACAGTAAAAGTCAATAGATACCTACGTAATGAATGCGTCTCGCAACTCACAGTCACAATATAAGTAGGTAGGTATTTAGGCACCCACCTACCTATACCTACCTACCAATACCAAGTCGGGTTTGCGTGAGGTGTTAGCGCGAAGGCGCGAGGAACCATAGTGAAAGTTGTTGCGCAATGCAGCGCCTGCAGCTGCAGCATGAAACGGATTAGGAAGAGGTTTTTGGTAAAACAAAAGGACAAAGATTACCTATTTTGTAAGAGTTCGTGACGGCTATTACATTACACTGGAAAAAGCTACAACCCGGATATTAGCTTAGGAAATTATCATGATAAAAATATTTAGTGTGGGTTAGGCAGCTATAAGCTACCTAACCTACACCACACCTACCTAGCTGATTGATTATCAACACATACGCATGGCAATATTTGATCGAGTGAGTGAAGCGAACGAGATCTCCGAGTTATGATGTATGTATGTATGTGGCAGTGTTTGTGACGGCAAAACAAAGCCTCATAGCTCAGTTGCTAGTAACTCTGCCTTCTGCGCTGTAGGCTGTGGGTTCGATTCCCACCCAAGACAAACATTTGTGTGATGAATATAGATGTTTGTTCTGTGTTTGGGTGTTGTATCATATAGTACGTATATATTTTCAAAAAGTATTTAAGTAGGTAGTGTATCCTTAACCTAGTGTCCATATTGTATGTTATGCTTAGTTTGGGGCTAGATGGCGCTGTGAAAATAAATGTCCTATAATATTTATTTTTATTTATAACTGTCGAACGGTTTTCGATTTTACCGAAATTTCAAATGGAATGATATACTAGCATACACTAGTGGTTCTGTAAGATCAGTAGACCTCGCGAGCCCTTATAACCATGCAATAACCGATGCTTTCCTCTTTCACATTTCCTTTTAGACTTTTGAGCAAAAACTAAGGATTTAATTCTACACAAGATGTTGTGAAAAAAAACAACACGATTAGGTAATCACTAAGCTTATGTTTAGGCTTTAGTGATTACTCATGTTCCGTGGTCCTAGGAAGTCAAATCTGGTGTCTACGATTTCGTCTTGCATAGGCGGACAGGACTGCGTAATCTGATTGGTATACGTAGGTATAAATTTTCCGAAAAAAAAAAAAACCTACAGCAAACTTCTCCCCTTTCCCTCTTCAAAAAAAGGGGGGGGGGGGGGGGGTTCACAACATCTTGTGTAGAATCCTTAGTGTTTCTTTTTAATTTAATTGAAATCCGTTGATAAATAACGCTACAGCAAACTTCCCCCCTTTCCTCTCCTATTTTCCCCCGATAAAAATCGCGATCGACTAAACAATTTAAATAAATCAAGGAATATGTGTGACAATTTTCCTCATAATAAAAAATAAAAACGACGACGTTTCTCTATCGAATATACTGTAGAATGAGGTAAGGCCCCAGGCCACAGTTAAGGCATGGAGGCTAATAAGTATTGTAAGATAAACTACCAATGTATAGGTTAGATAGGAAGACCAATAATAGAACGTGTGTAAAGTAATTACGGTTAAGTAGGTAATTAATAATCATTTTCTGCGTTGCAAAACAAATGTGTGTGGTATATATTTGCTTGTTTCATAAGAGTCTAGTCTACTAGTAACAAGTCAGTCACAGTCAGTTGTTTTACTAACTTTGCGCTATAAGTTATATTTTATGCTATAAGCTTAGGTACCTACTAGTATTCTAGGTGTCATCGCCGCGCGCCGGTTGCCAAAGCGTACAACTGCGTGAGATGAATGCCAAGCGCTTCCCGTCGCACAATAAAATAAAAAAGTAGGTATATACTTAATAGAAGCATAGATGAAGTCTAAAACTTCGTCAATGACACCTTGCAGGTACCTCTATCTTCTCTAGAATAGGTAGAGTAAAGAGAAGATGGATGACATCAACTAATAGGTAGGCAAGTGGTAAAAAGTGCCTAGGTATACGCTATTTGGTCATTCAATCAAACACTGGATTACACTGACTCAATTAGGGCGTGGGCAGGACAGGAATGAAACAGTTTTCTTGATGGGTTTGTCCTCATTCAAAGACTACATCAGAACTTAAGCATCTGCATGTTATGTTAGAAAATCTGGCACTGTTTGTATGTAGGGTAATGTTTGTGACGGCATAACTGCCGGTAAAGGGGTACTAAAAAAAATCTAAGTTTTGAAAATTTGTGAAAACGTGAAATAGGTATTGAAATGGGGGTTTAAACAGCAGATTTCAAAGTTGGTTTAAGATAAAGGGGCAAAGGTTCGGAATCTCATTAAAACTGGTCTATTTTTTTTTTTCTAGGATGCCGATAAAAACCAAGAATTTATTTTGGGATGTCATGACAAGGGGTTTGACTGCGCATATCCCATATTATCAGCACATTATTGTACACACCACAATGTGGAAAGAACTTTCTCCAACTGCAAGTTTTGGCCATAATCACCACGCATGGCAGACATATTGTGCTCACAGATAAAGTTTTGTTTGCACACAAAAAAAAGCTGCTGCTTTTTTGGTGATGCCCCTTGGTTGATTTAACGAGATCCGTGGGCTGGACATATCGATTTTTCAAACACGACGACTAAGGCAACGGCTTTGAGAGCACTTTTCAGAAAGACATCATAAGTGACTTATCCACTTATTGTATCATGCCCAAACACACAGTACATATGACGTACGGACAGTGCGTTGCTGTCACTCAGGCTTTGCATGTAATGAGAGTTAGGTACAAATAAGAGAGAGCCTTGGACACTCATAGGGAATAAAGAGAGATTGAGAAAAAGAGGGTTGAAGGTAAGTACGGTGTGTTAATTACGTTTTTTTTAGAAAGAAGTCCGTGGTTATATTCCTAAGACCATCACGAGATCTCAGTTCGGGGCGAACTACTAGTTATTTATTTATCACACAATTTCCTGTAAGTACCTACTAATGAGTCTCAGCAATGTAGTTTTGGCAAGAAGAGTCTACACCAAATTATAGGTATCAGCGGAAGAGCAAAACCTTATTAGTAAAATCTTGTCACAATACCGACAAGAGCATTGATGTAACCACTTGCCGGGGGAAGCCACAAGCCAGCCACTTTTCTCTGAGTTTCTCTGTGGGAGCGCGCGCGCAGTGCCCGTTGCGACGCTGAAAACCGCGCGCGTGTCTACAGCGATCATCACATTCCAATCCGCATGTTGCACGAAATCACGAATCTGTGGAATCAATAGGATTACTATATCTTGTGTGCAACATTTGAGTGTTGTGATAGTTTAGTTAGAAAGTTGGGTGCCTGACTAAACACGTCGAATAGGCGTAGTTTTATGTGGTGCTGGTTGGAGTAACTGTAAGGTTCGTATTTATTTCACTGTCAATTAATTTTAAATCTTATATTAAGTTTACAGTGTGCGCATACTTGCGATCGTCCAAAAGAAAGTTTTTTCGCTCTTGTAATTGTAATTGTAATGGATGGTTGATAATTGAAATAAAGTAGGTAGGTTGTTGTCTTCATAAACTTTCGCGATTACAGCAAATAACAAATATCTATTTTTTTTTTTTATTAATTTTATATTTGATTATTACCATTTTTATTTTCCAACTATTTGAAATTGTTGTGCTGTGGCATTTAGAGGTAGGTTATATAGCCAGTTCCTCAGAATGTAGAGGATAATTAATGAAATTCTTGAAAGCAAGTGCTTCCACGTTATACAAAAAAAAAAATATACGAAAACTTCGAGATAATTTACGTGACAATTATGGTAAAATCAGGCAAAACCTTTTCTTGTTTGATTGAAGAATGATATTTATGGTTGGTGGTAGGATTTTGTTTAAGTCCGCCTGGCTAGCTACCACCATCTTACCTAATTCTGTCGCCATAATAACAATTCTAAAATTGCTGTGTTCCGGCATTCAGAGGTAAGATAGCCAGTTCCTCAGTTTATTGAGGATTCCGGGTGAAGTGCGCCTCCACCTTCGGCCTTATCTCAACTTGTTACCAGGTGAGATGAAGGTCAAGCGCTTCCCCGTCGTACTATAAAAAAAAATATGTAGACTGCGGTGATCTTGGTCACAGATCAATTACTATTGTATTCTATAGTGATATAGGTAGTAAGTATACCTAGTGATAGTGGTTCAGTTTTTTCACTGAGTAGGCAAGTAATAAAGCACTAGCACTGACAGTGATTCATGGACCCAAAAAAACATAGTTTAAAAAGAACAAAGGGTTTCGCACAATTTGCCTGAATGTATCTTGCTTAAACTCCACTAAAACCCTGACTGCTGCTCCGGGAGTAGCATTTTTTATTCGGTTACTCGTTTGCTTTTTTGATCATCACTCATTAAGCATATGAATAAAAAGTATAGATACACATTTTGCTTTTAACAAAATAGAAAATTATATTTTCTCAAAAAAACTTAACAACCTACTGACTTAGGTACTCCGCCATTCTAATTATGTAAATATTAATAAATATTTATTCAAGAAAATGTACAATTAAACTAACTAAC
Source organism: Venusia cambrica (assembly GCA_951394065.1). NCBI lineage: Eukaryota > Metazoa > Arthropoda > Insecta > Lepidoptera > Geometridae > Venusia > Venusia cambrica. Next base: position 4,790,587 of record OX596036.1, read on the forward strand.
TATGTACAAAGGAATCAGTCATATTACCTAAGGACTGTTACAAACGGCCTATAGGTAACTCAACAGAGTACCAGACGGAAGCGTGCCCAAGACAAATATTATTAAATACATGCTGTCAAAATAACTTTTTAGCTGATTTTTCTTGCTGAACCTTAAATGAAAAAAAAACAGTACATCGCACCATCGACTGATCACCTGAGTACCCTAACATTCCGTAAAACTCCGCCAAAACCTTTACCGCCTCTGTGGTCTAGTGGTTCAACCCATCGATTTTAGATCCAGAGGTCTCGGGTTCGATCCCTATGGGAATACAGTGCTTGGTTTGGTTGATGGTAGGACTTTAGTTTAAGTCCGCCTGGGTAGCTACCACCATTTAACCTAATTCTGTCACCATAATAACATTTCTTAAAAAAAAATGTTGTTCCGGCATTCAGAGGCAAGAGTTTTGTACTAAAGCTTTCTTGATAGTTGTCTGATACACGAGTCTGATAGTTGGCTTTCAAGCTTCCGAGAACGTTGCTCATTTCTCTCGTGACCATTGTGGAAACAACAATCGGTACTCACACGGCCCGAATAGCGAACTCTCACTCGTAGCTTAGTGCTTAAGCAGTAGGTTTGTAGGTAAATCACAAAAATGCTAGGGAATCGCCACACCGCTTGCGCATGGGGCCGCCATCCCGTAGGTACTTTGTTTCACGGTATTTATTCTTTAGCACACACATAGTAGATTACACAAATAATTTATTTATTTATTTATTTATTGGAAAACCAACAGCTCTTAAAGTTAAAATAACAAAAGCAATAGAATCAGAAAGCTAATAACAGGTTTTCACGTCTAGATAACAATATGAAAACAAAAATGTGAACAAATGATCGACTTAAATAGTACCTATCTGTAAGTTTAAGGTTTCATAAAGTTGTTACAATGTAATTATGAAGATGTATATAAGATAACTCACTAATTAACCTAATTTACACCGAAAAATTCTGTATTCAGCCGCTGCCTTGCTGAACTGACGCTATTATATTATATTACGAGAAAAATAATAGAGAAAAGAAGAGCATGGTAAAGGCGAGATGAACCCTAACAATATTTCTCTTCTTGCAAACCTTGGAGAAAGTGAGGAATTGTAGAAAAAAAATTGTCACTCAATAATTTTGTATCGGCATAATGCTCTGTAGCAGAGGCCCCCTTTAGCATTTCACAGATCAAATAATAAGTATTTATAATACAGGACATTAATTTCACACAGCGCTATCTAGCCCCAAATTAAGCATAGCTTGTAATATGGGAACTAAATTACGAATAGAATACTTAATACTAATTTTTTTTTGTAAATACATACTTATCATACAATACAACACCCAAACCCATTTTATTCTGGGTGGGACCCACCTACAGCGCAGTAGGTAGAGTTACTACCAACTGAGCTATGAGGCTTGTTTAGTAACAACAAACATTCATTTTAAAATAATACAAGGGAATTTCGCTTCTTCCTATATAGGTTTGCAGATTAACCAATATCAAATCGGTAAATATCCAACCGAAGTGGTTGATTTGAAAGCTCTACCTTGGACATTTAACGGCCGAGGTTAATCTGTAAATTAACTGCACATCGGGCATTGACAATTTAGGTACTTATATGTTATCGTGCGAGAGACAATGCTTTCTGGGAAATAAAAGCTCAATTTGTCGTAGACCTCATCCTTGCTCTAGCCTCGATCTAGACAATCCAAGATATCAAGAGCTAACCCATTATTGATAAAAATCAGTACCTTACTTACCAAAAAATGGGTAGTAAAAACTCTTGTTACTCGTACATTACTTAGTTACATTACCAGCAATGTACAAGGAATGTACAAAGAACGAATGTTTCTTAGTACATTTGCCGGTTTTGTGAGAATAATATTTTATAACTTGTACATTGCTATGTTACTATGTTATGTTACTCGGTAATATACGAGTAACACGGGGTAAAAACTTCTAGCCACGAGACTGGGGTTGTGTTGATAGTCAGTTGGCCAACAAGCTACGCGTTTTTTAATATGCCTTTAATTTGATGTTCGTGCCTCAGATCTCAACTATGCTAAGTGCATGTCGTTGTTACAAACTTATTTTGTGAATAAAATTACCATTGAATTCTTAATTATTGGTGATAAATCAAAATAAAACGAATTATTGTCCGTAAATAATTATCTACTTGAATATATCTATAAGCAGTACCAACTAGGTATACCTACCTACTTGGTTTATTGTTTAGATGCGGCCTTGAGGCTTGAGGCACGCGAAGTATAACCTATTTACATTTGAATTTAGACGAAGACTCGATTGACAATATATTTTTACTACGCTAGGTATGTATATGCATTATATGAATTAAAATAAATGTACATCTCTACGTGTATAGAGAAATAATATTAAATAGTAGTTTAATAATAAAAAAAATGTTGTTACAATTTAACTAACTATATGCAAAGGAAGCAGTGGGGTAACCAGACCAGACCAGACGGAAGCGTGCCCAAGACTGGCTGCATTGCCACGCTGAATAACTATGCTAATTCGCTGGTTTAAATAAGAGACATACAACTACATGTCACCTCAATAAAAAGCCCAGAAAGATTTAAAAAATACTAGTGCATCTGCTTCCCATGGACCCGAGGTCTCGACTCTACCCCGAAAGGCTCTTTAGGTAGGTAAACCCTGTCGAGACCAGAAAGAAAAAATATTGTGAAATGTGTTAAAATGCGCGCCCGTCCATACAATATCTAGGTGTTGGAGCATTGTCCACAGATTGTGAAAATCTGGGGCTACAAAAAACCGCGTTTTGTCGTTCAGTGTGTCCTGAGACCCTTCTCATCTCAAGGACACTCACACAATTAGCGAACCAAACAATCTATAGGTTTCTTGTTCGAATGAACTAAATGAATCCTAAAAACGGGTTACACGTACCCACGAATGTGAAATAGGCTAGCGGTGCCATTCACCGAATGCCAATACTGATGAAACTGACACTACGTGATATTGTTAACAATCATTTACGAAACCAGCGAGGTGACGGTTGCGGGTGACATGCAAGCATAGCCCTGGAATTATGGACAAGATACGTGGCAATAATACTTATGTCTAACGCAGGTCTAACGCAGCTTAAACGGCCACGACCGACCACTTCTTCCAGCGTAGTTGCCACCTGACCCTCCCTATTGGAGGCCCATTACCAAAAGTGGATATTTATGGACTGTTGATGAAATCCATTAGACAGTGGGGGTTAATAGACGCACCAGTCAGGCTGCATAAAACGCTGAGTCTGTTGAAGGTCTGGGTTTGATTCGCCTTTATCTTATACCTTATGCCATATTATAACTTGACACCAGGTTAGATGAAGGCCAAGCGACAAAAAATATTCATCTAGATCCCTTAGGTACTCATTCTACTGTGAGGCAGAGCCTCCTCCAAAACAATCTGAATTTGCCATAATCGCTACTATTGACAGCCGTATAAAAGATACTTGCTCGTAAGTAGGCTACATTGATGTGAAGAATTGGTACTAACATCACCATGACCGCGATTTTCTTTGACCGTGAGTCACGATCACGAACAACACGAAGCCCTATAGGACTCACAGTCACAGGGCTATCACAACATACAAGTATTGCACACTTAGGTGTAGTCTTTGACTCCCATATCCAGTCCAAAGCCAAATTCGCTGGAATGAAGCTGGGTATTCCTGTTAAGGTTCGGCAGTACATGAGCTTTCTTTTTTTCAGCTTTTAAGAAATGCCTCCATCTTCTTTCCACCACCGAACTATCAGACGTACGGCAGGCTACCCCGTACCTACCCATACCTTGTAAATGTTCCATTGTGCCGAACTCATCGTTTCGCCTCTACCTTAATCATTAATACTGGTAATGAATAAAACTCCTTGCCCTCGTCTGTTCTGCACCAGACCAATCTTGGAGTCTTCAAGTCCAGAGCGAATAGGTTCCTATTACACAAGCGTGCTTCATATCTTTAATTATTTTTCAAGTAAGCTAGTGGTCAGATGATCGGTTAATAGTAATAATAGGCTCAAGACTTTTTCCCCGTCGAGGATTAACCTCTAATCACTACTCAGAGCGTGGATCTTATGAGGATCACCTACACTAGGGGGGTAGTCAGAGGCACGTCCAAATTTTCAAACGCTAAGCACATGCCCACGGTTTCTAAGTATTCAATACCTGACAGATTGCAAGCTTACCGGAATACTAGCACTTGAACTTTTGGACATACCGGTTTCCTCACGATGTAACCTTCACCGTCAGAACATGTGCATGTGTCAAACACGCACCTAAACGTCCTTCCTTTAGAAATCTATCGGTGCACGGCTGGATTTGAACCCACAACCTCCGGATCGGAAGGCGGGTCCTTAACCAATTGACAATTTTTTAATTGTCAATTTTAAATTTACATAGCTCCTCAGCAACTATGATTGGTTGTAGGTATAAATAAAAAAAAATGGTAAGTAGGTACTCTGCGTGTATTGTGGTGTTGTAAATTGTGTACAGTGGAAAATACCGAAATATGAACCACTCGACATTCGGATTGAGTAAGTATAAGTTAATAATATTATGAAACAGCTTTCGATGAGGTTTAACTTTCTACCGGTTACTGGAATATTAAAATGTCGTAAGATCGCTTACATTTCGTTCGCAAATGTAGCCAATCAATTATTATTAAACATATGCATTAAGGTAACTTATATTTGTTTTTAAAGCCAGGATAGATTTGTCTACAAATCTGTTTTTCCCGAAAATTACTTCAAGGCCAGTCGTGCTACTCTACAAACCGATTGCGATATATTCGAAACGATACGATAGTCTTCCGAATAATCGGAAACAAAAACATATAATAAAACACATATAAACTAATAATCGAAAACAACTCTGAAAAACATCGAAATAATCATCGTCTGTCGAAAGTTGTATCGAATGCTCGGAACGAATGACAACAAAATGCATGGCATGGATAAAAATCTTTTGGCACAAATCTCTTTGCTTGATTGTAGATCCGTTTTATTGTCAAAGTTTGTTGACTTTGTTTTTTTGAAAGGCTTTTTATAAAAGCTTTGTATAATAGAATCGATCGATGGCGCGGAAGTACCTACGGGACCCTTCCCGACGTGATATCATGAGCTACACGTCAACGCTTGATCATCAACGTTGTACGTCTTGCTAGATTTATTTGATCCTGCATAGGGATCTAGCAAGGGATCTGCTAATGGCATCCGACTGCACTATGGCATGGAGGTTATTGCAAGATATGACACAACTTCTTAACTCCCTAATCGGCAGTGTTAATACTGTCCAGCGGAAGCAAAAAGTAGGTTGTATGTTACTTATCTATACCTAACCTCTACCTACCTACGTAGTTTACATAACAAGATAGAAAACATTGTCTGAAACCAATTTCATTTACATTGTGATTGAATTCAATAAACTCACCATCATCTTTTACTTTTAAAGTTGCATGTAACCCAAAGCTTACTAGGTAGGTACCTAAGTAGTTAACATAAACACTGTACCTAGGTACCTCCTACAGAAATATTTTGATTGGATTGGAAGTTATAAGTAACCCAAATTTTATTAGGTGGGTACCTAAGTTAACTTATGTAAACATTGTAGGTACTTCAAATTATTTAAGTAGTAGGTATAATAGGTTATACCTACTACTTAAATAATTTGAAGCAGTAAATCAAGGAATCTGTTAAAAAAAAACCGTTGGTAATTGTGTAATTTTTTTTTCTTGTACCTACCTATTTTAATTTTTCTATGTAAGTACCTATCTATTGTATCGCCTTAGAATATAATTATGTTATGTTACAATTTTTAGAAATAAACTAGAATCGGAGCAACGGCCGAAAATCGACAGTTCAAAAAGTGAGAGAAAAAATAGTTCCTTCATACATATTTTTTTTCATTTAGATTAAAAATATTTAATCAAACAATATGTACAAGTGCAGCAGTCGGGATACCTAAGGACTGTAACAAGCAGGTTATGGGTAACCCACCTGTTCCAACCAGAAGCGTTTATATAAGCGTGCCCATGACACTGGCTAATGCAGCCATGCTGAATATCTATGCTTATTTTAACTATGCCAAATCTCAGCAAATCTTCTTCAAATCAGTTTTCCATTCGCGCATACGATATTTTCTCTTAGCGTATTTACAGACATACCTTTATATAGAGTATGGATGTTAAAAAATCCTATCCGTTCTACCCTTTCATGCATAATCATTATCATCATCGCCAGCACAAAACCATCTACGTGTAGAAATGAACTCCCTTCGATGTTTCTTCATCAAATTGATTTTTACTTTTAATTTGTAACGCCATATCTATCTATACTCATCACTCCAATGTATGTCGAACCCACAGCACATACCTATGCAGAGCTACTACTAACTGAGTTATCAGGCCAGCTCTCCTATTTGCTCAATAAACTTTATTACTTTCATGATTATGAAAGTAGTCATAGGTACTTACGTACCTACCTACTAGGTACGTAAGAACCTAGGAACTCTCACGTAATATGCTATCGGTATTAGAAAATAAACACAGTAACTTCGCTTACATAAATATTATGTTGGTTCTTTAACCCAGTTTACACGTAATCTTTGGGGAAAACAATTTTAATGCAATTTTAATGTAAGAAAAATTTAATGCTTGCAAACATGCGATCTAAAATAAATAGTTCATAGGATAGGACAGGACATTAATTTCACACAGCGCGATCTAGCCCCAAACTAAGCAGTGTTTGCAATGTGGGAACTAGATTACGGATAGAGTACTTCTATACCTTTTTTTGAATTATGTATTATAAATATATGTGCATCATATATTATACTATATGAAACAAATATGGCCAAAATTGTTATAGAAATGGAGGCGAGATGACTTTCTTCTAGATTACATTTATTTGATTAAATATATATCTAAAATATGCTAAAATAAACTATAACAATAATACCTACACCTCAGCAGTTAATAGTAGGTACCTAGGTACCTACTTACCGATGTCAAAATATTATGAGAGATATATTATTTCTCTTCCAGATTCTTCCAGAAAAAACTTTAATTAATTTAGCTTGTAGAACTCTAGAAAATTTCAGCTTACTTCCTTTTGAAGGGTACACTATGAAAGGCTTTTGGGGAATTCCCACAGGATGTTAGGAACAAAGTCCCGGACGTTGACCCGCATTTTTTTTAATAGCCAAGCGTTTGACTACCAACTCACTTGAAAAACAATTAACGATACTCGAAGTGAGAAACTCTTACACGAAAAACGGCTCATGGAGCGCGTTTATGTCTTTTGTATGAGGCTTTTTTCTTTTTTTTTATACAACTAGGAGACGGAACAAGCAAGTAGCCCACCTGATGTTAAGTGCACTCTTGCCTATAACAATGCCTTACTGCGTAGGTCACATCCACAAAGAATATAGCCTACACGGCACTGCATTGCGCTCGTCAACTTGAGGCATTAAGGTGTTAATGCTCGAATGCCCGTAATTTCACCGGCAGCCATACCCCTCAAACCGGAACACAGCAATGCTGCTTGGCGGCTGAAATAGGTATGGTGGTAGTACTTCGACGGAGGAGCCCTTTCACAAGGGGCTCAACTACTCTTAGGCATTGGCTCTCGACCTTCACTCCTTCACTCTCCACTAACAAATGCTGAGTCGGACGCCAATTTGTGGCATCTAACTTGCGAAATGAAGGACACCTACCAATTTGTTACTAGGTCTACTAGGCTAATTTAGTAAAGTTGTTTATTGATTTTTTTATAGACTTGATTGTTTTGTACATATATGTTGTTAAAATTACCAACATTCACTTATTAATATTATTATTGATCAGATGCTACAAATAAAGTTTTTTCTATTTCTATTCCTATTTCTATTTCTCCCACGCACTGACGGAACACAGCAAACCGTTTGGCGCAGGACTTTGGCAGGAGGGTGGCCGCTAGTCAGGTCTTACCACAAATGTTATGTTCATTCAGCCGTAACCGCAAAAGTCATCGATTCTGTTGCCCGGGGTAGACTATGATGTACTTATAAATGTTTTTTAAGAGTAAGTAGAGCTCCTTGTGAAAGGACTCGTCACTTAACATCAGATGGGATGCTTGCTTGTGCCGTCTCCAGGTTGTTGAAAATAAGGGTTTTGTTCTTAAGTGCTGGTCGAGATTCCGAACTGGCGGTATATTTGACGTTTCAAAATGAACCTTAAAAAAATACTGCAATAAAACCTTTTGACTTTGTACTTTGTGTGTGCGCTGTAAGCTGTGGGTTCGATTCCCACCCAGGACTAACATGTGTGTGATGATTATGGATGTTTGTTCTGTGTTTGGGTGTTGTATCATATAGTACGTATGTATTTACAAAAAGTATTTAAGTATTACTATCCGTAATCTAGCTCCCAAATTACAGGCTATGCTTAGCTTGGGGCTAGATGGTGCTGTGTTAATTAATGTCCTGTAATATTTCTATTTTAATATTTATTTTATTTGTCTTTGACTTTTAGAAGGTAGATCACAACTACCCCAGTGACACCAAAAAATGTGTGAACGGCGATTTCATTCCTATTTCATAAGTAAAAAAATAAATAAACATGCCAGGACATTAATATCACACAATATCTAGTATTATAATATCACAGTACTTTTCATTCAAGTTTATGTTTTTACGCGCGTACGTAATTTTTTCATAAATATTACGTAATATTGGTAGGGCTAATTATTAACAACCTACACGGACCAACAGCTCGTTGAACTCTTTTGTATGGGATAAATTGGCCAGTATTTTTGTCATTGAGTTTGAATGGAAAATAGGTTTTGTATTGTATGTAATGTAATGTTTCCATTGTCACATTTATCTGATCTCCATTGCATGTCAATAATGGTACTTGAATAATTACATATTTCAAGCTCTGGTGGTTACTTTAACCATCAGCAGCATCAATGATATCAATTTGAAACCCTATTTCAAATAAAAGCAGAACAAAAACCAACCACCTATTTTTTATAATATACTTCAACGTAAATAAATGATTTATCGTGATGCCTTATTTAGACGCGGGTTAGCGGTCCTATAGACCACTGGTTTGAGCTGTGTGTTCATTGTCAGTCAGTGATGACTGAACGTCTCGATGCTACAAGACGATTCTAGATACTTGTCACTCATTTTGATTACAATAATCTCAGAAACTGCGTTGAATTATTAATACTAAGGCCAAGGCAAAAAGAGTAATTAAAAACTCGTCAATCGCAAGCAGGTAGGCTTGTCTATTTATAATTATGTGTACTCATCATCATCATCATAATAGCCCACACACGTCCACTGCTGAACATAGGCCTCTAGCAAACGACCCCACAAATTGTGAGCCTTAGCCTCCTTCATCCATCGACTCCCCTCAACTACGATCGATTCGATCGTATTTACAGTTATATGCGTACTCAGACACATTTTAATTATAAGTCATATTGACCCTACTAACCTTTTACTTGCATATCAGTATGAGTCCTTGGGTCCGTGAGTCGCCGATGCCCTTTGATTGAGGCAACACGTGACTCAAAGACTTCTTCTATAGGCCAGCGACTTAGCATAGCTATATAGACCGTTTGATTGGTTTGATTGTCCTTAGGTAACCCTACTGCTTCCCTTGTAAATAAATAGTTTTGTTTTTAAATCGGATAACGAACAGTACAAAGTTACTCATAAAATTGACCAATAATATGTTTTCACATAATTATTAATTATAGATACTAGAAAAAACTTGTAAACTTAGTGCAATAAAAATCATCTAGGAGGGGCCCAAATCTACTAAACCAATCGTTTCTATTTGACATTGGTCAAATAGTAGCGAACGTTGAACGACACCCTCACAATTTGGTTTCCGCTCTAAAAAGTCTACAAACGATGCCGTCCATGAACTAACAAACTACATAATATCGACGCTTGATGAAAAAAAAATGCCTAACTGTATCTCTAGACAATGACTAAAAGACTAGATTTAGCAAAGGCTTTCGACACGGTCTCTATCCCAATCTTGCTAAAGAAACTTGAAGCTATACGAGGTAAGTATAAGAGGTATAAGTATAAGTATACGAGGCCTTCCACTGAAGCTCTTTAAGAATTATTTAACTGACAGGAAACAATGTGTCAAAATTGACCAATTTACTAGCGAAGATCGTCCGGTTAGCTATGGAGTTCCCCGAGTAAGTATTCTTGGACCATCACTATTCCTTTGTTTATGTTAATGAACTTTGCGATATGCAGATACATAACGGAAAAATACTGACATTTGCGGATGACACTGCTCTTTTCTTTAGCGGCTAAAATTGGGAAGAGACATTTAATAGTGCTCAAAATGACGTAACAAAGGTTTGTACATGGCTATCAGAAAACATCCTTACAGTTAATGTTGCTGAAACTAAATTAAAAGTAACATTATTGCTTGAAATACATGTGGTAAGGTGTTATAAACTATAAGTATCAATGTATCCTGCCGTAATACGGCGTGCAATTTTTGTGAACAATTAAAATTGTACTTACAATTTACAATAAAATTAATTTATTCAATAAAAAGTACAATTAAACTCACTATGTACAAAGGAATCAGTCAGACTTAGGACCGTTACAAACGGCATAAAATAAAATAAAATATATTATAAAATGTCATTTAAAATCAAATAAAAACTATTTACTGCTTACAAATAGGTACTAATAAACAATGAAAACAACACTAGACAATATCACACAAAATTAAACTTTGAAAAATAATAAGAAGGTTGAGTCCATGTTGAGTATCAGAAATGAAATCGATGTCAAAAAAAAATCTGGTCATTCATGAACTTTTCGATCTCGTAATAACATTTACTAACTAACGTGGCCTTCAACTTACTCTGAAAAAGTGAGGTCAGCAGTTCCGTCAGTGTTTTAGGAAGTTTATTATAAATAGAAGGTGCCATACATAAGATACTCTTGCGCATCAACGCGGTCTTGGAGATCTGTACACAAATTTTATTGTTGTCTCTGCTATTGCGTGGTACAATATCACATGGTCGAATAAATATGTATGGGTAATTTCTAACAAACATCGCGGTTTCGAAAATATAAAGAGAAACTACTGTTAATATGCTGTATTTTTTAAAGTAAGGGACACATTAATCTGTCATTTTACGGCGAAATATAGCTTTGATGCAGCGTTTTTGGCATTTAAAAAATCTATCAACGTCAGTAGAGTTGCCCCAAAATATTTTGCCTTATCGAATATTTGAGGCGATTAATCCGTGGTATGTAGTAAGAAGCGTTTCAATGTTAACAATTTGAGAAAGCCTATAAAGAATGTAGACTAAACTATTCATTTTTACTGATAAGTTGTTTACATGAAACTTCCAGTCAAGGTTTTTGTCAATATGTAGCCCTAGAAATTTAGTAGATTTAATTTCCTCAATTTTATTACTAGTATATTTAATGTCAAGGATAGTAGAATTTGCAGTATCACGTTGTCTGAATTGTATTAGTTTTGTCTTATTTATGTTGATCTTCAAGTTATTATTGTCAAGACATAATATAATAGATGTCAGAGTTAAATTAATGTCGGTTTCATACGTATCAAAGTTATTACACATAACTAACTACATAGTGTTCACACTCAGGTCCAAAAGTCTTCCTCCTCCAACTCTAACTATCACTGCGTACAAATGTTCCGCGAGCCATCCCACTTGCTCTTGCCCAATCATACAACGGACTGACCATTTAAAATATCTGGGCATAATCATAGACTACTTTTAAACTCCATATTAATATGCTAGGTACACGATTGCGCAAGCTCATCTATATCTTCAAGCTCATCATGTGGCGGACCATCATACCATCAAAATGGTTTAAAATTTACTGGCACTGTGCCAAGCTTTTTTTGGCTACTGCATTACCTTATGGGGTGGTGCAGCAAAAACTTCCTGTACTTGGAAAGAGCTCAAAGAGCAATCCTAAAGGTTAGTGCAGGGCTTCCGTGGAGGTTTCCTACAACTGAGCTTTACAAAAAATGGGAAGTTTTGACTTTTTGTTCGACAGTATTTTATATTGCAAACTATACTCCCAACTTTTCTATGACCGAAACCTATTGATAGACAGGGCAAGGCATGTCCTACTAGACCATTCAACACAAGGTTCTTCCCACAACTTCAGTTGCTTTCTAGGTTCCTATATTTACAATTCAATAAATTACTATTTTTCAATAAAATAAATTACTATATTCAATAAATTACTATTTATTGAATTGTAAATATAGGAACCTAAAACACCCCACTTCACTCATACAAACCTGTCCCACCATCTGTAAGCGTGAACTTTTATTTTTATTATTGATTGTTATTTTATACTTAGTTTTTGTTCTGTTTTATATTTTACTTTGTTACACTATACTTATCCGTGGAGCGAGAGCACTGGTGACCTGTAATACAGGTTTTTTAAACCTATTTCAGGCGCCAGTCTCTCACGAAGCAGGTATCATTCGGTATTTTTACATTTTATTTAAGTTACTAGGTAAAGTGTTAGGATTAAGATACCTTGTGTGAGAGACAAATAAATGATTTTATTATTTATTATTATTTTATTAATGGTATCATCAAAGAACACCAAAAGTCACCAATAGTGGCAATACTTCGACGATACCATTGTCATAGTGAAGCGATTGGTTAAGTAGAATCGGGGCCCAAAGCCCTTATGACCAATTTATGACCAATCGTGTCTTAACGCGCCCGTGTTACGATATCTGCATGGAATCATCGTATTGACATATTGAAACGCGGGCGCGTTAGGACACAATTGGTCATACAGAATAAGGGGGCAGGTTTGATACCGGTTGCGAACCACTGGACCACAGACGCGGTTAAACAAGGTCTACAAGGTGTCACAGAAAACTGCAAAATGTTGACATCGGATGACGCTGCTGACATTGCTGACAGACGACGTCGCGGCACGTAACATATAAAGTTACACTTGTGCACACAATTTATAATTAATGTTCATGTGGTCTCGTATGTCAAAGAGCATACTCGTACCGTAACCGCGTTAGTGTTGCTCGCTTTCACTTCTTACACATCATCGGCTTATATCATACGATCAAACCCGTTCCTGTTCCGTTTTCTAACCACCGCTGGGTAAGCATCAATTACGTTGATGCAAGAGCGTAAAAAAACAGCAATGGATATCGAGCGCCTTCATCACTTCGTTCTCAGGGCAATTGTGGTCGAAATCATGAGTTCAACAGATGTATTCAAGTGAAAGTCAAGACATGAACTCGGAACACCTACATACCGCCCCGACAAAGTCGGTACGAAGCCTTGCGGACATTTGACGATAAAAATACATACATAAGGTATATTAAAAAAAATGCTTATTTAATTCTGCACTAAGTACGCCACTCTTTAAACTTATTTAACCGCCTTTGTGGTCTAGTGGTTCGCCAACCAGTGTAAGATCCAGAACTCCCGGGTTTTTCCCCAAGGGGAGTACAATATTATGCTTGGTTTGGTTTGTTTGGACTTTGTTAAAGTCCGCCTGGCTATCTACCACGATCTTACCTAATTCTGTCGCCATAACAACAATTCTTATATTGGTGTGTTCCGACATAGCTCAATTTGTTGAGGATTCCGGGTGAAATGCGCTACCACCTTCGGCCTTATCATAACTTGAAAAATCAGGTAAACATTTAAATTGACCAAAATAAGAAGTCCTAATCTATAGTAATGGAACATTATATGAGCCTCTGATACCTTCAAAAAGCCATCACCTTGCCCAGGAAGTCCCATTATCAATCTTATTCATAGGTCGAGGAATGGCAGAAACTAAAGTTCGTGTAGCACTTGCCTCCTTGTCTTATAACTTGCCTTCTGAGAAAGTTCGCTCCATTTTTGATCCTCCTTGCTCTGACCTAGATCAAGACAAGCCTAGAGGTCTAATCCCATTATTTATTAAAAATAAACAAAGGTAGCTCTTTTTTAGAGGTAGAGGTAGGGGTAGGGTAGTATTATTTAATCACCTGTAAAGGAAAAGTAATTTCTTCCAGTTTCTATTTAGCGCGTCATTCCACTCCACGATACGATTTCAACGCTAATTGCTTCGGCTAACAAAAGAAAGTCTCAGCTGAACGTAATTTACATAACACCGAACCGGTTTCCTATATTGAAATGCAGATTGCGAGCGTATCTCGCTCGTAATACAATATTTACAGGGTGCTTCTAAATACAGATCACAGCGAAATCCGTTCAGTAGTTTTGGCATGAAGGATAGGAGGAAGGTACATAACAAATATCCAAACAAACTCTCGCATTTATCTTGAGTAGGTATTATTAGCAGGATATGATAAAATACTTTGCCGCGGAGATCGCGGAAGAATTGACCCCTCCAACTCAGCCAATGGATTTCCTAAAAGCCTACTAGGGATCTCACCAGAAGAAAGGCAGCAGCTTACTTCTGTGTACTGCGATCATCAATGCTGCCTGCCAAACGTGGTGATTATGAGGCTCTGCGCCCGTCAGTGGACATAGTAGACAGAGTAATACAGGTATAGGTATGTAGGTATGTGTATATGAAAGTAGGTGTGAGTAAGTAGATACCGCTTAGTAAAACTACTTAATAAGACCCCTTTGAGAATTTATATCCGATCCCTACTCAAAGCGCGGATCTTAGGAGATCACTAGAGTCTCGTCCGAACTTCCGTTCGGCACATGCCCACGTTTTGCAAGTGGCTAGCATTAAAAACGTGTAAGGTTGCAAGCCTAAAAGCCGCTTAGCGAAATACTAGCCAGTGACACATGCCATTCGGATTTCTGGTCCTATATAGGAAACCGACATGTTTCGGTTTCCTGACGAAGTGACCTTCATCGGCATGTGTCAACTGCGAACAAACCGAAAAGCCTACCTCCGAATCGAAAGGTGGACTCATATCCACTTGAAAAAACAACTCTCTTGCCGCTTTGTAAAATTTTAAGAATAAACATTTCAAATTGTTTATTATTTCGACGAGAGTAAAATAAGCAGCAACCTCAATTGGTGCTTTATTCAAATTGTAACAGGCAGCCAAGTGAAGAATCGAGGCGATATTGCTGCCTCCCCGTTCCAGGTCAGTGGACATGACCGAAATGTACACTCAACAGCATGGAAGTATGACGCTGACCTTTTTTATGGCACATTAGCCAATACGAATGAATAATGAGCCAGCATTCCTCTCAATAGGCATGACGGAAGTACAATCTTGCTACGAATAAATGAATGTTACGTAAAACTATTTCGTTGGATTTCAAACAATGTAGTTAAACAAAAACGATGTAACAATTATGTTCGCAAGTTAAAAACCTGTGTCGCGAAACAAGAAAAACAAAAAAAGAAAGTGTATGAAATAATGTGTCACTGATGAGAATCTAATTAAGTTCCGTCTCAGCCTCACAATGTTTATTTGATTTGATATTTTACACAATGTCGTTTCGCCCCAATATAAGCAAAGCTTGTAATAATCGTAGCTTGTGTCAGGTACAGAAAATTTAAAAAAGTACATAAACTTACCATACTAATAAAATAACACCCAAACACAGAACTATTTGTACTGTATTCGTAAAATATGTATTTTTTTAGACAACTAGGAGACGGAACAATCAAGTAGCTCACCTGATGATAAGTGCATCTCTTACCGTCACATCTACAAAGAACATAGCTTACACAGCACTGCATAGCGCCTGTCAACTTGAGGTATGGTGGTAGTATTTCCCGGACGACCCCTTTAACTAATCTTAAAATGTTTTTTTTTTGTACGACGGGGAAACGCTTGGCCCTCATCTCACCTGGTTACAAGTTGAGATAAGGCCGAAGGTGAAGGCGCACTTCACCCAGAATCCCCAACAAACTGAGGAACTGGCTATCTTACCTCTAAATGCCGGAACACAACAATTTGAGAATTGCTGTTATGGCTACAGAATTAGGTAAGATGGTGGTAGCTAGCCAGCCGGACTTAAACAAAGTCCTACCACCAACCAAAAAGTTTGTCCTGGTGGGAATTTCGCCAATTCATCATTTCTGAACAATATTTTAGGTAGGTACATGTCTCTCCCAAGTTTCGCCACTGAAGCTGGTCTTTAGCTCTCTCCATCCAGATTTTAACAAAGAAAACAAATTGAGAAAACTGGGGAGAGACCTATGTCCAGTAGTGGACTGCAATAGGTTGCAAATAATGATGATTAAGATTTTAGTTCAGCCGGAAGAACTTGAAGATTAGGAAGATTAAATTACATAGGTAGCATTGCCATCTTTGTTCCTTCTAACAATACACGTTTGGCAATGCCTAATCGAGATAATTACAGATTGCCTGCACGCAGATTCCTTCCACTTCCTATAAAGTGAATCAGCTGACTAAACGTAACCACAAGGTACCTAAGGCAAGGCACCAAATCAATGTGCGTAAAATACTGTTTCATCTCACGCGTACGTAATTAATTTGCTGTGGTGTGAATTGGCAAGAGCTGCGTCGTGGTCGCCGACGCCCGCCGACGCGACGAAGGTTTAAATTTGTGTACTTATTCAAACAGACGGTAAACAATATGAATATGATCCAAACAAAATGGGGTGGAATTGATAGATCTCTAGGCTCCTAAAGCTCTCGGGATAGAGCTCTGGGCATTGGCATCGTTGATGTTGTCAATGATACGGCTGATTGATCCTATCGCTGGTGGTAAGACCAGTCCAAGTTCGTCAGGCTTACGACCTGATGTAGTCCAGCGCAAAACATTTCGCAGTATTTCGTCGGTACACGGGAGTGCCAGTGGCTTCAATAGGCAGCTTCTGGGAAAGCCCGCTCCATCGTAGATTTCTTTCCCGCTGTGCGGTTATGACCAGCTGAGCGTAAAGATCAACAGCTTTTAAAAATATATAATAGAAATTGGTGATATGCACTCATTTCTGTCGATGGCTTTGATTGGGGCGTACTTGGGGTTTGATTTAAATGCGTTGGGTACTGAGTAAATCTCCAAGAGATTTGGTTTTGTTCTGGACAATGCTTGTGGTGATAACCAATGATACAGAAGAAGTGAAGTAAAAAATGTTGTCCACTAATCATTAACAATACAAATATTCTATCCATGGGTAATATAACATATTACCCATGGATAATTATGTACTTAATGTATGCACTTTAGCACAATTTTTTTGGATGTGATGGTTAGACGCACCAACAAAATCTTTGTTCTAATATATATATTTCGTAACAAGTACTGATAACTCAATATTTTAATGTTGGTTTCTAAATACAGTAGGTACAACATAACTAAATAAGGTACGTCCATCACCCTACCTTGTTCGTAGGTATAGGTACATACGCATACCAAACCTCATGGGAACTCCGCTCTCAGCGTACACCATAAATTATAACCCACTCGTATAGCATCAGGAAATTCGTTATAATTACATAATTAGCAGCCTATGATCGTCACTGAGCTATTGTTGTCTAACGCTTGCTGTACGTGTTATGGGAAGTCGACTTGGTCAATTAAAACGCAGTAAACGTGATGATTGAGAACCTTTAGCTCGTTTAGGAAGACGAGTACATTTGTGTTAATGATATTAACACATTCTTGTTACCCTGTTACACGTCATGGTGGCACGCAGGTAAGAGGTGTAGTCCACTCTAAGGGTAATAGACTATTGAAGATAGACTAAGTATCTACAAATACTCAGAGCGGATTCGTTTGAAATAAACCTGTGTTGGCGTTGTAATTAATAAGCAGTACTTCTTACTCAGGTCATATTGTCCTTATACGATTTATACGTCCTTATTTATCGAGAGGTAAGGCATAGTAGGATTTCCTACTCACCACTCTGCCCTCTCAATGAATAGTGCAGTAACTAGGGTTTTTATCAAAATTTAGTTAAACACATATTTGGAATCCCCAAAAAATATCTATCTGTGTATGTAGTTCACGTGTCGAAATCCTTCTAGGGCCTGGGAAGCTCCTCCGCCTTACAGAATATAGCAGCCAAATAGCACGATATCTATAATCTACATACATAGTGCTGTGTTCCTGCGGTAAGCAAGGTCGGATGGGCAAGGTTGCTAGAGCTCCTTTATATGGGCAACGCGCGAGTGATTTTTTTACTATGAATTTTACAGCCTGGATGCAAAGCTTTTTGGCTAATCTTATTTTTTTTAAATAACTATCAAGTAAACAATATTAAACCATCGATGGGGGTTGGGGCAGTTGATAGAGACTCTTCTGTTTTACCAATGACATCAGCAAGACTGAAATGAAGACAGCATTGAAAATTACCAAATGCGCTCCCCCACAATTAATGCACTTCAATATCTCCTCACAGTAAATCTCCATTAAAATATTGTTGGTTTTTATATTTTATTTTTAACATACTTACTACTTTTTTTTCTTATTTTATGCTACTTCCCGTTCCCGCCAAACCAGAAGCTCCAACGCGCGAGTGATGCTTCTGCTTTTGCAAGCGTTCATTATAGGCGATGTCAATCAGGTGGAAGGTCTGTCACTTATTAGTATAAAAAATCAATAATATTTATATGAAGTGTTTTTTTTTTTGGGTACCGAAATGTTATTCACTTTCACTATTTTAAACTGGATAATTATAATATTATTGTACCTATACCTACCTATATCTGATACGTAAAGTAAATTTTTGTATTCGAATGTCTTATTGAATTAAAATTTTCCAATATAACCCATTGGCTGTTTTTTCTGTAATTTTATATAAGTATTTAAGAATGTCAATAAATAAATAAATGAATAAAGTTACTAAAATAAAAAAAAAACACTAAGACATCGTAGTATAGTGTTAGTAGAGGCGTTATATATTCTCCTTTTATTGTACATCGGGGAAGCGGTTAGCCTTCATCTCATGATGTCAATACTTAATATGATAAGGCCGAAGGTACACAGACCGAAGAACTGGTAATCTTACCATACCGGAACACAACAATTCATAATTATTGTTATGGCGACTGATTTCGGTAAGATCGTGGTAAGCCAGGCTGATTTAAAGCAAGTCCTCCACCAACCAAACAAAGCAAATTTGAGTCCCCTGCGGATCGAGCCAAGGTCCGCAGGTATACCGGTTGAAGAACACCTACTAGTACTGTAACGACTGTAAGACTGTAGACACTGGATAATAAAACACAATTACTTCAAAATATACAATGTGCGAATGACAAATACAAGGTGATCTTGTCGCCAGGTTGTCGTGAATGCCGGGCCGCATGGATGGCGACGCACGCCCTACGGCCAATCGCCGTGCTTCTGGCTCTGCTCTCGATTGCTGTTGCTAGGTGTAAGTACCCTTCTATATTACCTATCACAACGTCCATACTTTCCTATCCAACAGCGACGCTAAGTTGGGTCTACAATTGGTTCATGTATTCTTATTTCAAACACAAGCCTCACAGCTCAGTTGGTAGTAGCTCTGGCTTCTGCGCTGTACGTTGTGTGTTCGATTCCCATGCACCCAGGACAAACATTTGTGTGATGAATGTTTGTTCTGTGTTTGAATGTTGCACTGTATGATAGGTATGTTTTTATAACAAATAAATATAGAAGTATTATTTCCGTAATCAAGTTCCCATATAACAAGCTTTACTTAGTTTGGAACTAGATGGCGCTGTGTGAAATTAATGTCCTGTTATATTAAAAACAATATTTTTAATAAAGCACCAAGTAAAAATTGTACTTAAACGAATGAAATGTATAAAAAAACACGAACAATCCGCGGTCTTATAGCTAAGAGCGATCTCTTCCAGATAACCTTTGTATCAGAAGGATGACAATATGCACATCTCCTATTCCTTATATCATATCCTATTGCAGTCAAACTGTTGGACGTAGGTAGGTGTCTCTCAAGTCGACACCTGTCTTCGGCCCCATCCAGTTAGTGGAAGCCACCTCGCGCAACCCGCGCAAGTCATCGCTCTATCGTGCCCGCGGTCTTCCAATACTAATAATTCTACCGTCAACTCTTAGCTCTATATGCGTAAGACAGAACGTAAAATAGAAAACGTTCCGTCCGTGAAAACGCTGTGTTCTCACATCTACAAACAACGCAAACATGATATTTTTGTTCTGTAGTTCATAAAGCTAAATACGGATTTTGGGGACAATTTCCAGCTGCAGACAGAATTCACAAGTTTGCAAAATTATCAGACATAGAGGAGTTTTAGTATGATTTTCTCACATTCCAATAAACTTGTAGCTTCAGTGGTGGGTAGGTGAGTAGGTATAGGTATTGTGCTTTAACGTTTATTCAGTCCGAAGCCGTGTGTGATTGTATTCATAAGTTTAGTATACACAAACACAAAGCTCGATCTACGTGTATGGTCTTGACTTCACCTTGAGACGCGAAAGTAGCATGTTTTGATTGGCTATGACTTAAAGAATGACTCCTATGTTGCTTTCTTATCTGTCGAGTACTCGAACGAACTCGAAATGTGCAATACAAAGCGACTCTACTACCTTCAACTCTTCGGTAAATTCAAGATTTCTTTTACATTCGTGTAGAATGAATTTGTCAAAGTGCCCATACTCATTTTAAAATTATGCTTTTCACGTAGGTATTTTAAGAATTCATCGCGATTAGGTAAGTATTTGGTACCTATTTAATATGTTGATTGACATAGTATCCAATGTTTATTTACCTAAAATAGCACACTACATGTCATACAATACGTTAAAAAACATCGTAGGTAGGTATAGTTATATAGCTTCCTTCTGATAGCCGTGCCTCGCCCATACATATAGGTACCTACATTTGTTGATTTATAGAGACTAAGCACTTCGGTTTTTATAAGCTTCTAGTAGGTACCTACCTACCTCCACCACCATATGGGGTTACCTATTTCGGGGAGAAAGTTACCAGCAACCATGTGAGGAGAGGTTAGATAACTAGTCATAATGAAGCCTCCATATGTTTACAAGACAATTTTAGTAGCACCTATTACTCAACGTCAGCATACCTAATAGAGGCGTCTCTCAGTAGGTAATATTGCAAACAAAGCACATTGTATTGTATATTATGCCGCATCCTTACGTAACTTTGTCACTCTGTTGACTTTAACATTGCTCATCTCGCAAAAATTACATAAAATAATTTCATAACAATACCCGTTACAAATATGTCACATTCGTTTTAGCACAGTTTTGTGGCAATGAACTCATTTTCAATATTCCACATTCGTGCGAAGTTCCTCCTTAATGTATTACCACAATAATACCAGAAATGAATTGGTATGTCAACCGCATTTAACGGTGTTCATAATTACAATCGTCTTTCTTTCGTCTACCTCAATAAGGAGTTAGCTTTGTCATTGAAGTTGGTCGGTGAGTTTCTCATGATTCTTTGTCTGGGAGTGGCCTGCTTTCGTCCATACTGGGTCTTGTGACTACATACTGCCCTACAACGGGCTGGCGTATCAAGGCCGCTTCGTGCCGCAAAAAGTGGAGAGCTGCAAGCTACCCGGAGATGACAGCATTCAGGTTACCCGGTAGTACAAAGAAGCTGTTTGAAATGCGCCACACACCTCTGAGGCTATTAACTTACCCAACATTTTGTTTACAAGCAGCAAGTCGTTTCATTGTTCGCATGTTGTGGGTTCCCCGATTTAATGCACTCATCCGTACGCGACTCGTTTGCCAATATTTTAGCATATAAGTAATACAGCAATCATGAAACAATAACTGTTTGGTATGTTATTCTTGCGCTATAATTACAAACCCCGATGTTGGCAACCACAACGTTTTTCTATTCAAGTAGGTATCTGTAGGGAAGGCAAGGTTGGTATGGTACCAACCAAGAAACTATAAGAACAAAATCTTTGAACTGTGTGACGATATTAAGATTACGCGACTCATTTAATTTAATTTTAACCGTCTCAGTGGCCTAGTAGTTCACTCACCGGTGTCAGATCTAGAGGTCCCGGGTTTGATCCCCATTGGGCTACAGTATATTGGGCTTGGTTTGGTTGGTGGTAGGATTTTGTTCAAGTCCGCTTGGTCAGTATGTAAGACTGTCGCCATAGCTACAATTTATAATTGTTATGTCCCGGCATTTAGATGTAAGTTAGCCAGTTCCTCAGTCTGTTTAGGAGTCTGGGTGAACCACCTTCGGCCTCATCATAACTTGAAACCACGTGAGATGAAAGCCAAGCACTTCCTCGCCGTACAACAAAAAAAAACGTGTGTCAAGTTAAAATTTACAAAATTCTTCAAGTATTACCAATTTATTCGAGTCAAATTGAACATATTTTCTTGATTATCAATAACCTTACTTACCCTTTCGAGACTCATGTCTTGGTTGGTATTAGGTAGGTAGGTATGTGTATGGAAATGATGTTGGTAGGAGTTATACCCAACGTCCTGTTTAATTCGTAGATGCAGAGCTAGAAGCATGGCGCGGCGCCGGACGTCCGGCGACGGAGGCGCAGGAGGCTGAAGACGAGAAAAAAGATGCCGACCTCCTCGCAGCCGTCAGGGACTCTATGGAGCAATGGGAGCGAAAACGGGCTAGGACAAGGTAACACTAGCATGTGGACTTTCAAAGCGCTATGAAGATATACTTCGACTCCGAAAATATGCCACCTTCTATGGTGTAAATAAATAAATAAAAAATTGTTAATTGATCGAGTAAGCGAAGCGAACGAGATCTCTCAGTTAAGTTGTATGTATGTGGCAATGTTTGTGACGGCATAACTCTCGAACGAGTTATGCCGTTCGAACTATAAAGAGATAACGTACTAAATGTAATTTATGATAAGTGAGGATTTTTGAGATATTGGGGTGAAAAGAAAAATATTTTTTCATCCATATCTTTTAAATGGCTAATCCGATCAATTCAAAATTTTGAACATGTAGAGATTATAATAATACTCATCAATATTTACGAAGATGTTTTTGAAACAAGGGTATTTTTTAAGAAATAGGGGTGTTAAGTGAGACAAGCAGATTTTTGGCTTGTGGGGTGTCATTTGAAAGAGTATCGGCTGCATATTCACAAAACATTTATTTTACTATAAAATAGGGGTGGTTCTCGTAACAAAGGGGTGAATTAAGGGGTTAAAACACTTGGTATGTCTAGTAGGATAGACTATTAAAGGGGGTTGACTTCACAATTAACTTACTTTTGATTTGCTGAAACCACCCCTGTATTTAAATTAAGGGTTGCAAAAGGGGTAAATAAGTTAAAAGTCTTGAAAATGTGTGAAACTATGAAACCCATATGTAACCTAATATCATAAGTCCTAAGGGTTGAGTCTGCAGATTTCAAAATAAGATTATAATTGCCCTTATTAGGGGTGGCTTTCAAGATGAAGGGGCAAAGGATGATCATCAGATCTTCTTATATAAGAAAGGGTATTCGGAATCACATTAAAACTGGTCAGTTTTTTTTTTTCCACTTTATAGGGAAGGGTGTCGATAAAATCTAAAATCCCCAAAAGAATTACTTTTGGGGTGTCATGCAAGTGCTTTGACTAGGCATATTGCATATCAACAGTAAATTATTGTCCACCACATTGTGAAAAGAACTTCCTCTATAACTGTTAGGTTTCGCCATAATCATCACGCTTGGCAGACAGATTGGTGCTCACAGTAAAAGTTTTGTTAACACTCAGAAAGAAGCTGCTGCCTTTTTGGTTGACTTTACGTACGACATCCGTAGGCTGAAGGGGCTAGATTTTTAAACCACAACTACTAAGGCAACGGTTTTGAGAGCACTTTTCTAAACGTCATCAACCTTTGCTTCATGTTATAATAGGTTATTTATAGGTGAGGATATTATGGGTTAGCAACAACAACAGCTATAATATGATAAGTAGTAGCCTCGACACTTAGGGTAAGAAGGTGCATTGAAAGTTTACCTACTTTTATCTTTTGTTAATTACGTTCTATTTGAGAAAAAATCTCCGTCATAAATCAGACATTACGAGATCTCAGTTCGGGGCGAACTACTTGTAGTAATTAACAATTTAAAAAAAAATACTTCTAAAGGCCTAACGAAACACTCCAGAAACAGTAAATAAAAAGAGAAACAGTACTAAATGTACAACACTGGATCAAGTGCGCGACGTACCCGATTTTGTGAGCAAAGTAGTACCTATCACCAAGAAGCACATCAAAGGGTTGAATAGCAAGATCCTTTATATAGGTATGTACTCAAGTTAAATCTGGCCAGGCGAGTATAAATAAACAGAATTAGTTTGGGTCTAGATGGCGCTGGGTGAAATAAAAGCATGGAAATAATATGTACCTACATACTATTTCTAAGAAAAAACAGTCACTGGAGACATAATTAAAAAAACGAAGTAAAAGTGTTTTCTTATACCATGACAAGTCTGATCTAGGTAACGTCACTACTTGCCTATTATTATCATGGCCCCTGCCTAACCTACTTTTTAAAAACTTATGACTTTCCGGCTCCGGTTGATTGGGTAACTTACCTTGTGAAAAAAACGATGACACACGATGCACAAAAATAGCATTGTTTGATAGTTTCGATAAGCAATAAAAAAAACATAAAAAAAATAAAGTCGAAAAAATTGGCAATGGAGTGCGACGATGACCTAGCTTTATTTCCTCAAGCTACCTACCTGCTGTAAATTAAATCGAGCTTTGCAATTAAATGCTTTAATAAGATGTCGAAGAGAGCTGAAAAAAGTAGGTATTGCTTTCACTGTTATTGGTTTCGCTCGGAATGGACTTTCTATTGTGCAAATTCAATAAATTCGTACACATAGGTAGAACCGTCGAGAATAAGTTGTTGAAACTACATAACTGAACTGGCTGCAATTATTTACTCTTCATCGAATGAAAGCAATGATGAAAGTACATGAAAGTTAATAGGAATACCATCGTTAAAAACACATTTAACAGAACCAACGGGCAGTTGGTATTCCATGATCTGAGTGATCAAGACTGTAGTGATATATTTGAAATTAAGGTTTGTAAGCTATAGATGATTGGTAACAGAATAAATATCAGTCGTGAAAGCCGTGGGGTGCTAAACAGAGTATAATAATTAAGTAATACTTACCAACAAAGTCCACGCATGGGTACAAGGCGAGTAACACAGACCGTTTACCGTCTAATTCCTCGGCACTATATTTATTGCGACCAACCTGTCTAACAAGCGATTATGGCAGAACGCTCTTTTATGTACCTAAATATACAGTACATCATGTCGATGCGTAGTTGACCACTGCCACTGTTGGACGTAAGGTCTCTCCCAAGGTGCACCATTGAGCCTGATCTTCGGGCTTTCGCATCCTATCTCTACCCGCCAATGTACGGAGGTCGTCACATAATAATGATAATTGTGCATCTTAGTGGAGCTCATGTGAGAACATGGGACGAAGAACGTGTAAAAACATTTAACATCTGTAAAAAGTAAAACTGTAACAAAACAAAGCGAGTTCTCACACGTCACTCTTCCTATCTAATCACAGGAATATATGAATGCATCCCAAAGTTGCAATAAGAAAAGCACAATGAGAAGAGATGCTGAGATAGCAGGTTTACTTCCTCCATTTACCATCAGGTACCTACTGCCTCTTGCAGCACAAAGAATAATAGAAAAAGCATACGAAAGTGTTGATAGAATCTCGTACACTTTCCACACTCACATTGACGTACCTACCGCGATTAACATACTTTCGAGCAATATTGCGATTGTTATCAGGCGCATATCTATTTGCCTACGCTGATTTATGTGCATTTACTTCGCCCAAACACAATCTATTATAAGTACTAGTAGTTCGTCCCTAACTGAGATCTCGTGATGTCTGGTTTATATTACGTAATTAACCTGGGTGGGCAGAATACATTATGTGAATAAGTCACCCGTTATTAATAACATGAAAGATAAATGTCTTTTTGAAAAGTGCTCTCAAAATCGTTTCCTTGATAGTCGTAGTCTATCCCTCCAGCCCAAGGATGTCGTAAAGTCAACCAAGGAGCTTCGCACCAAAAAGGCAGCAGCTTTTTTCTGTGTGTAAACAAAACTTTAACTGTGGGCACCAATCTGTCTGCCAAGCTGACAGTTCTTTCCACATTGTGTTGGACAATAATGTGATGTTGATATTGAATATGCGCAGTCAAACCCTAGTATGACATCACAAAATAAATTATTGGATTTTATCGACACCCTTGGATTGGCAACACTAGGTGGGTACACATTGACTCATTAGGTGAATAACAAAAAATAAATAGACCAGTTTTCATGAGATTCCAAATACCCTCTCTTATCTTGCAATTGCAAGACATGATGATCATCCTTTTCCCCTTCATCTTAAAAACCACCCCTAATAAAGGCAAAAATAAACTAATTTTGAAATCTGCAGTCCAAACCCCCGTTTCATACGATATTTCACATTTTTACAAATTTTCAAGACTTCGATTTTATTTACCCCTTTTGCAACCCTTATTACAGGGGTGGTTTCAGCAAATAAAAAAAAGTTAGTTATGAAGACTACCCCCTTTAACATATATCCTACAAGACATATCAAGCGTTTCACCCTCTTTATTCACCCCTTTGTTACAAAAACCACCCCTATTAAAAAGTGAAAGATATATTTTATGAATGTGCAGCTGCATCTCTTTCAAAAGCCAAAAACCTTCTTGTCTCACTTAACACCCCTATTTCTCAAAAACTACCTTAGTATCAAAAAAATCCTTATACCGATTGATGAGTATATATTTATATATTCCCTGCAAATTCAAAATTTTAAATTGATTCTGATCATTAATTCAAAAGATATGGGCGAAAAATTGAATTTAATTGAAGTCGGTTTTCTTTTTAGTTTTTATAACGTAATTATATCATGTATTTTTTATCTCTTTTGTAAATTATGAACAATAATGAGATTTTTAGACAACATGGAGACGGAATAAGCAGACCACCTACCACTTTAGGTGCCTTTTGGTATTCCTTATTGACATTCTGCGCTGATACCATTGCTATAGTGAAGCGATCGGTTTAGTAGAATCGAGGCCCTGAAGCTCTTGCCTATACATTTCTATACCTATTGCATGGAGTGTCTATTATTGTATTTCTAAGGAATTTTGAGTTAAAAGATATCACGTTTACAAAAACAAACGTGACAGTATACCATATCTAATCGATATCTATTTCTAGTTATATAGGTCTTCTGTTAGGCATGGGTTAAATCGATATGTACTTATTTTTTTATGATAATGGTAAATTAATTTATTGTCTGTAGAGCTAGGTAACAATGATCTTATAATCGATCTTAAGAAGTATCTCTATTTTTGCCTAATATGGCTTACAATCATTACATGTCACACGTTACAATACAAACATTACATTAAACATAATCTTGTACCTAATAATAAAAAAGTCTTAATTAATGTCAAAGTAATTGATATAAATAAAATACGTTGTTAAAATCCAGTGTCCTTCAAAAACTCATCGATTGTTTTTTTTATTGTTATTTGTTTCGCCAGGAGTAAGAGATCTCAAGGCAGCGTGTGCTATGGAGACTTCGGATGCTTTGAGGATGCGGGACCTTTCGCGTACCTGGAGACGCTGCCGAGCTCGCCGCAGGAAGTCGGCACGCAGTTTCTCATGTACTCTACAGTTAGCAGGTAGGTACCTCATTTTATATTGTTTTACGGGTAATTACTTACTGGTCACATCGCGACCACGATTGGTTTACACCCATCGGGTTACCCCAATCGAAACGTCGGGAATACTCGTGTTTTCCGTGATGGGCCCCGTCGGGGAGACACTAGGAATTTTCCATTCGTCTCCTAGAGGAGACTAGATCTCCCCTGGGCTAGAGCCTAGGCTATCAGAACGAATTTTAAAATAATATTTTAAGGATATAACCCTTTCATGTACCTACCCCACTAAAATGATTTCTGGTCTGTCCATTCATGCAGAAGGGGTAATAGTTTAGAAGTAAAAAAAAAGCAACCGATTTGATAATCTTTACTTTTACAGTTGCTCAACGTCCCCGTCGTAAATATATGCCTAAACGTGTTCCTAGATTTTTTTTTATTGTGTTGTTGTATAAATTCATCCAACTGATCAGTTAGTATATTCCAGAGGCGACCAACCCCTTCTGGCGGTGTCTGCGAGCAACATGTCCGCCGCGTGGTCGTGGGCGACGCGCGCCTTCGACTCGAACCGACCGACGCGAGTCATCGTGCACGGCTTCGGTTCCAACTGCGACAACGTGTGGGTCTACGAGATGCGCTCGGCACTCATGGCTGTTGTGAGTTCCCTGAGCTTTCCAAGATGATGAAGATACAGAACGTTCTGTTTTTAAATAAGTGTCCGACATGACAGCACCATGAGCACCACTTTTTTTTTTATTGTACGACGGGGATGCACTTGGCCTTCATCTCACCTGGTTACAAGTTGAGATAAGGCCGCGAATGTGGAGGCGGAACACAACATTTTTTTTAAGAATGATTATAATGGCGAAATAATTAGGTAAGTAACCCGGGACCTCTGGATCTGAAATCGGTGGGATGAACCACTAGACCACAGAGGCGGTTAAATTACTCGGTGTTACCATAATAATATGTTGTTTTACTAAAGAGTTGCATCGTTAACAACAAAATATTTATACCTTGAATGCGGTGCTTGCCTGTCTCGCTCTATGATGGAACTGCGTTTGACAAGATTGTCATCTGATGGGAAGCGATAACATCACGCACAGGCCAAAGACAGGATAAAGACCTTAACAGGTGCCCCTAAGCAGGCTTTGCGAAGGTCTTATCAGAATGTAAATAAGGTTGTTGAAATCCTACAAAATACCGCGATAGGTATTTTAATCACATAGTTCTAGCCACTTCTTG
This sequence comes from Venusia cambrica, assembly GCA_951394065.1. Classification (NCBI taxonomy): domain Eukaryota; kingdom Metazoa; phylum Arthropoda; class Insecta; order Lepidoptera; family Geometridae; genus Venusia; species Venusia cambrica. Next base: position 4,819,498 of record OX596036.1, read on the forward strand.
GATCAGGGCGACTCAGCTGCAACAAAGTAAGGCAATATGTTGCAAGCACTTCACCGCAACAGTAATTCCTACATTCATAAAACCTGAAATCGGTTGGTTGGTGCAATATTGCCTTTAAAAATGTGGTCACGTGATTGACTAAGATTTATAATTAACTTGCATTTCCTACTCAGATCAGACACTTCCTGGCATATTATCGTACCTATATATATAGCTATAGCTTCTGTGTTTAAAAGGTAAAGTTAAGTGACGTGTGCAAGATTCGTACTTATTCGTATTATATCGTAGGTAAGAAGTTTTTCAGGTTTTTTCTCCTTTTAAGGCATAAGGTCAAGTCGAGCCATTATTAACGAGTGTTTTTGCACAAAGATCGTTTTTCCAACGACCTTACTTTGTGTCGGTAAACAGCGTCATAAGTTGTCATTTTAAAGAATAGGTAATTATGAGATAATTAACGTGTTTGTGTTAATGAACTTCAGCTAATAAAACAAGTAGGAAACATTAAGAAAAATTTACTTTAATGTCATAAATTATAATGGTAGAATCTTAAAGAATAATTTGAGGCAGAAGAGAATTCAGTCCAAGGCTTGATTTTGTTGGCACGGGAGGCGTTGCTCTGTCGAAACAAACATAACGCCGATTTTCACAACACAATACAATATTCTATAATGATCACCTAGGGAAGTAGTCGTTATGTACAAATAACATTAGTTATAAATATGTACTAAGAAAGGTTTCCATCTTCATTGCTTACGAGGAACGGCCTTAAAAACATATAACAATCCATGTATCTCTTTGTAGGTACCTACCTAACTAGAATCGGCATGTCATTACTTTTAATTTGATACTCATATTGTTATAATATGAGTATCAATTATACATTTCATAGTACCTACCTACTTTTCTCCTTTTATTTTTTGATTGTCTAGCCCCCATATTCAATCACATAGCCTTTCCATGACACTAGTAGGTACAATTTAGAGGCAACCAACGACACCTCACATGTCAAAATCCAACTGCAGAGCAGTACAATTAAATAGACATACCTACGTATGTACCTATCAAGTTATAGCTGTGGCGGTCACGGCTTAAGAATCGACCCATCCAACTCAGGCCATGGATGTCGTAAAAGCCGAATCAGGGATCTCACAAGAAGAAGGGCAGCAGCTTCCTTCTGTGTATTATCCACACATTTACTGAGATCATCAATCCGCCTGCCAAGCGTGGTGATTATGGCCATACCAGAGCTTTGAAAGAGGCTCTGTCCAGCAGTGCGGACACTAATGGGCCGTTGATGTGATATGGCACAGTGGTGTTTGTGAACAACTACGTAGCATATTGTTATTTTTCAGCATTGTCGTTTCAGGAGGAATGCAACGTGATATGCGTGGACTGGGAGGGCGGAGCGACGATGCCAAACTACCTCCGGGCAGCGGCCAACACGAGGCTGGTGGGCAAGCAACTAGCTCTGCTGTTGCAAGGTATTACAGTCAAAACACTGACAAATTTGTCATTTTTAATTTACCACCTCTATGGTAAAGTGATTAGATCCGCAGAGGTACAATATTGTGCTTGGTTTCGTTGGCGAGGCTTTGTTTATGTCCGCCTGGGTTAGCTACCACCATATCACCTAAATCTGTAGCCATAACAACAATTCTGAATTGTTGTGTTCCGGCATTTAGAGGTAAGCCAGTTACTCAGACTGTTGAGGATTCTGGGGAAGTGCGCTTCCACCTTCGGCCTTATCATAACTTGTAACGCTTGCTTGCCTTCATCTCAGAAGGCAAGCAAGCGTTTCCCCGTCGCACAATACAACTTCAACACAAAAAAACTTCGTTTTCCAAGCAAAGGCTCAACTTGGAAATGATAAAGTCGGCGGCGCCCTTTTGGTGTTTTTCACCCATTTTTGGATATAAATAATTAAAAAAAGAAAATCCATTTATTTGGCTCACACAAGAAAACACAACTTAGAAGGCAGCAAGCATAGCAAGGAAGAAAACAAAGGAAAAATAAAAGAGCAAGGCAAGTAGGTACATATTGGTGAGCCAAAAAGGTCGCTGCCTCAGCATAATATTCCTTCGGGGATAAACCCGAAGCAACGCTGGTTTTCAAGCACGACCGTAGGAGGAGTGGCTTTTATACTCCGGGCAATGGAAACACTGGCTTATGCTAGCGGTTACGACTGAATGATCACAACGCGCTGGTGGCAGGATTCGTAAAGGTAAACTTGGCTAGCGACCACCCTCTATCTGCCTCTGTTCGCGGAAGTGCCAGTGCCTGGGAATTCTTGCTTCATCGTACCTCATCCTTGCTCTAGCCAAGAACTAGATAAGCCATGAGGTAAAAACACCTACAGAATAAATATTAACAGTAACTGTGGGAGTTGGAACCCCTCGAAAGGCGGAACGGAATCTAGATGCTTATCTCAGAATGTATCGGCTCAATGGAAAGGATGATAGGACCGTGGGTGATGATGATAGGCCTGTTGTGAATTAAGAAATATCTATGAAAAAGTTTTGTTTTTTTTTTCCGTCGGGGAAGCGACGTCTGGTTTCAAATTATGATTAGGCCGAAGGTGGAAGCGCTCTTCCCCAGAAACTTCAATAGTCTGAGGAACTGGCTATCTTACCTCTAAATACCGGAACACAACAATTTTGGAACTGTTGTTATGGCGACAGAATTAGGTAAGATGGTGGTAGCTAGCCAAGCGGAAACAAAGTGCTATCACCAACCACAACCGCTAAAACACCGAAACGCTGGTATGACCACAAGTGGATGGAATAAAAAAAGCATCCCTTTTTTTATTAAAACTTATTTCTTCAGGTGTCCACAAGGTGTTAGTAAAAACAGAGAATTAGAGGTTAGTAGGTACTTAATAACTAAGAGAATTGGTTCTCTGAGTGAGCGGCCACACCAGCGGATATTAGTAAATCACCATTCGCTAAGTCGCTATTTGAATTAGGTTTATAAGTCAAGAAGTAGGTGAGTATAGTCGAAAATGTTAAACTAAAATAAAATCACTAAAAACGTATAGCTTAAAAACATTTGTGTAAATGCAGGGTTGGCCGAGCACATCGACCTGAGGTTTGAAGATATCCATCTCATCGGCTTCAGTTTAGGAGCACACGTGGCAGGGTTCGCTGGGTCCGAGCTACGAAACATCAGTCGAATCACTGGTAAGTTCCGATTGTCTTGTAAGCTTTATCATGGAATAAAGCAGCCTAGTGTAAACACGCTAACCGAGGGCATAAAGGTTTAAAAGGTACCTAAAGTCGTTGCTTGAATCCCTATACAAGAAACGTGATTCTAAAATAAAAATGTCTACTGTCTACCTTTAACGACGGACATATTGACAGCGGAGACTTTGTAATAGGGTCTCGTTAGCACCCCTTGGGTACGGTACACTGAAAATAAAGTGTTAAAATGTTTCACTCGTATGGTTGCTTTTTAACTCGACATAAAATGATGTAAATCATAAACAATTCGTGCGCTTTCACTGTTCGACATGAGCTTCGTAAACACCGAAAACACGAAAAAACCTCCAGCCTATCAAACCTGGAGGTTTTTCCACAATCTTTACTCAAAGCAGGCAGGGTGGAAATAGCAGTGTTGATATTAGGTACAAACCAAAAAAGACCTAAACTGCCTTTAAAACACGTCTTGTACAATCATTTTGTAATATTTCCGATTCCAGGATTAGACCCGGCCGGTCCCCTCTTCGAGTTCCAAGACCCTCGAGCCCGCCTGGACCGCTCCGACGCCAAGTTCGTGGACGTCATACACTCCAACGGAGAGACCCTCATCCTCGGGGGGCTGGGTGCTGCGCAGCCGCTGGGACACGTCGACTTCTATCCCAACGGTGGCAGAGTTCAGCATGGATGCTCCAATTTGTAAGTGTTTTATACAAACTTCATCGCGTCCCGGGTTCGATTCCCATGGGGAGTACAATATATTGTGCTTGGTTTGTTTGGTAGGATTTTGTTTAAATCCGCCTGGCTAGCTCTACCACCATCTTACCTAATTCTGTTGCCATAAAAACAATTCTGAAAAAAAAATGTGTTCCGGCATTTAGAGGTAAGATAGCCAGTTTTCAGTTTGCTGAGGATTCCGGGTGAAGTGCGCCTCCACCTTCGGCATTATCTTAACTTGTTACCAGGGATCGAACACGGGACCTCTGGATCTGAAATCGGTGGGTTGAACCACTAGACCACAGAGGCGGTCAAGTGTATTAGTTAATTTAACACAATATTCTATGCTATTCCAGGTTTGTCGGCGCAGTATCCGACCTGTTGCCATGGGCGGCCACGTCTGCCGAGGGACGATCCTTGTGCAACCACCGCAGAGCATACAAGTTCTTCACGGACTCCGTGTCTCCCAAGTGCCACTTCCCCGCGTTCCCTTGCACTAATTACGACAAATTCCTCGAGGTAACACTCACAGCGAATTCTTGACAAAACTTGCCAGATGACTATACGTTCTACTCGTAGCACAATCACGGGGAATGGGTAAACCAATCTGACGCAAAATAATGATAGCAGAGAATCATCGGATCAGACTTTCAGTGATATGATGTAAATAATCTCTGTGGCCTAGTGGTTCGCCCACGAGTGTGAGGTCCAGAGGTGCGCTTCCATCTTCAACCTTATCATAACTTGAAAACTAGGTAACTGCCTCAGATACAGAGGTCCCGCGTTCGATCCCCAGGGAAAGTAGGGTAATACAATATTGTGCTTGGTTTGGTTGGTCGTAGGACTTTGTTTAAGCCCGCTTGGCTAGGTACCACCATCTTACCTAATTCTGTCGCCATTACAACAGTTCTAAAAATTGTTGAGTTCCGGTATTTAGAGGTAAGATAGCCAGTTACTCAGTTAGTTGAGGATTCCGGGTCACGTGCGTCTCCACCTTCGGCCTTATCTCAACTTGTAACCAGGTGAGATGCAAGGCGAAGCGCTTTCACATCGCCCAATAAAAAAAAATATGTGAGAGATGAAGGCCAAGCGCTTCCCCGTCGGGCAATAATACAGTAATAATATGCACAGGCAAGATATATTTTGTGGTTAATAATGTTTAGAGGTTGGTGGGATCTAACTCCTATGTCTACCTGGGCAACTGAATCGCTGAATGATCCCATTTGCTGGTGGTAGACCTGGTGGTTCGCCTGGCTTGCGTTTACCTTCCTGCCGAAGTAGCTCACTGTACTCCCCCGGTGCGCGGTACCAGGGGCAGTTTAGTCGACAGCGTCTGGGAATGCTCGCTTCATCATAGACCTCATTCTCGCTCAGTCTCGCTCTGGCAAGCTTCGACAAGATTCCAAATAAAAAGGAGACTTGCAGCGCTCGGAGCGACAATACATCGGGGGCTCGTCATTTTAGCAACAAGACTATATTCCCTGAGGATGCCTCGTGTAGCGACGAAACACGAGTCGATTTGATTATTTCAAAGGAACTTAACGGATTTGTTACTAAACATTTTCCATTTCATATAAAAACCTCCTTAAAATTAAGATTAAAATTATGGACGAAGCTTTCATTTCGGCGGCACTAACCATCCATCAAGTCCTCTCCCTTTATATTTTTTCAACCATAACTTTCAGCTTTATTCCTTTCACATATTTTTTCGTCTTTATTTCTTTATCTCACGACCGTTGTAGTTTGGAACCAACGTTACAAACGATTCTACTTTAAGCATGTTATGCAATACCATGTTACATCAGAAAAGTGCATTCGTCTGTGACATGACTTCACCACAGAACTACACAATGTGACACAACGATCGACTGTTGAAGATACAACGTATTTCGTTCAACTGTGGCTTTACCGCACGTACATTATGAATTGTATGATATTTGTGGTTTATAGGGAACCTGCTTCCCATGCGACAGTCAGCGGCGATGTGGAAACATGGGGTACTACGCTGACCGATCACTGGGGCGTGGCCAGCTTTATCTCCTAACAAGGGAAGAGGAACCGTTTTGTGGTAAGCTAGTCTAGTCGAAAAAACCCGTTATTCATAAAAATAAAATCAAAGAACGGACCTTTATACAGACTAACCACAGAGACAATACACAGCGTATGGTGGACGTGGAAGTATGGAATTTAGTATTGGAGTTCCATCTATGAAGAAAAGTGAGCACGAAGGATTACAAAAAAAATCACCTCTAAGGAGATGAAATAAAATGTAACTTCGTCATATTGAAAGTTTACTACATGGATTTTCAGACATCTATTAAAAATAAATGGAACAAAAAATTATATATAAATTCAACCAAATTGTATGGATGTTCGTTAATTTTTGTGGTGATAAGCCATTTTGTTTCCAAATATCAACGTTTTCGGAAATAATATCACGTAAGGAGGTAAAAAATAAGGCATGAATAATTGTAGGGATTTGGGGAGTCGGGTAGCAAGATTTTGCGGACATTGGCTTTTATTGAGAGATAAAACTTAATATATACAAAAGCCACCTCACGCACAATGGACCACTTAGGAGTCTAAGTGCGGAAACGGCAGTATTTTTACATTTACATATATAAATGCCGTAAGAGATACATGTGAGTAACGATTACCGGTCCCACCCTAGCTGTTCCAGCCCTCTAGCTGACCCGCTACCAATGTGTTATCGGAGTTTATTTATAAATTGTACGAACTGATAGTCACTTCTTTCGTCCAGCTCATCAATACCACGTGTCAATCTGGGCCGGCAACGAAGCTCCAGAGAAGGCCAATTTCGGCCGAGTGACGCTTACGCTGCAAGGAGACTCCGGCCTTAATGAGTCCTTCCCTATGACCAAGTAAGTGAGGATTCAATCTCGGGAGACGAAACTTTTCACTTCAATTCAAATTATCTTACTGTGGTCGTTGCGATTACGCACTGATCCTACATGTCCGTGAATTGATACATTGATACATACATAATGGTTACCTAATGGATGTAATGTGGTACCCCTTATAACCGGCATTCGATCTTAATCATCGGCAAAGATTCGTTAAATTTCCTTTGGTACATTTTTTTTTATTGTACGACGGTTAATCACTTGGTCTTCATCTCACCTGGTAACAAGTTGTGATAAGTCCGACGGTGGAGGCGCATTTCACCCGGAATCCTCAACAAACTGAGGAACTGGCTATCTTACCTCTGAATGCCGAAACACAACAATTTTAGAATTGTTATTGTGATATTTGATAACTGAATTATAACTGATTGACATTATGATAACTGAAAATTAACGGAATTTTAACCAGTCATTAAAATAGAATTTTACCTATAAGTTAATTAAGAAGATAAGTAAGGTTTTGAAGCTGGCTGCGAAATTTAGCAACGAAAATGGAATTCTACTCTTCCTTTCACAACCGGTTATTTTTTAAGAAAATATTTTCCATGTTCGTACATGGTTACGAAACTCAGCTACGAAAGTGGAAAGTGATATCTTATTCAATAACCGGTTACGAAAGGAAGAGTAAACTTCCATTTTCGTAGCTGGTTATGAAATATCAGTTACGAAAATGTACCAAAGGATAAATCAAATAAACCGTCTCTGTGGTCTAGTGGTTCAACCCACCGATTTCAGAACCAGAGGTCCCGGGTTCGATCCCCATGGGGAGTACAATATATTGTGCTTGGTTTGGTTGGTGGTAGGACTGTATTTAAGTCCGCCTGGCTAGCTACCACTAGCTTACCTAATTCTGTCGCCATAATAACAATTCGAAAAAATTGTGTTCCGGCATTTAGTGGTAAGATAACCAGTTCCTCAGTTTGTTGAGGATTCCGGGTGAAGTGCGCCTCCACCTTCGGCTTTATCTCAACTTGTAACCAGGTGAGATGAAAGCACCTGACCTTGAAAGGCTCAAAAACGTTCCCAGAATAAATGTTCTCGAATAAACGTAAGGTGGGTTATTGTGATTTCAGACGCGAAGGCGGTTTGAACGGCGGCGCGCGTTTCACTAGAGTGATTGTGCCGCATCCTGCGCTGGGAGTCCCGATTCGAGCGTCGATCCACTACGCAGCGTACAACGGGTGGCTGAGTGCTGGCATCAAGGCTATACTTGTTGATAAGCTACTGATTGCTGACAGCTTTGCTAAGACGTAAGATACCTTAATTAGTTCGAAACCAGGTGAGATTAACCGTCCCGGGTTCGATCCCCATGGGGAGTACAATGTATTGTGCTTGGTTTGGTGGTAGGACTTTGTTTTCCGCCTGGCTAGGCTACCCACCATCTTACCCAATTCTGTCGCCATAACAACAATTATAAAATTGTTGTGTTCCAGCATTTAGAGGTATGATAGCCAGTTCCTCAGTTTGTTGAGGATTCCGGGTGAAGTGCGCCTCCACCCTCAGCCTTATCTCAACTTGTAACCAAGTGAGATGAAGGCAAAGCGCTTCCCCGTCGTTAAATAAAATTAAAAAAAAGATTAGCTCTTGACCTCTAGGCTTGTCTAGATCTAGGTCAGAGCAAGCAACGATGCAGCGATCTTTCTCAGAAGGCAAATAATGATAAAAGTAGGCAAGTACTATACTAACTTGAGTTTCTTCCATTCCTCGACCTATTGACAGCGAGAATAAAAAACAATACGTATTAGAACAGGCAAACGACCATTACTTGTTGAAATATTGGTGGAATTCGGTAAAAATGCAATGCCCGTTTGCTACCTCAGTATTATAAAAAAGAACGTTGGTTACAGGTCTTCATTCTGCAAGAAAGGAATACAATTATTGTCTGATGAGTCTGTCGAACTGCCGCTGTACCCGGGAGACTGCGTCGTACCACCCGAAGACCAATCATTCAACGGAACCAGCGACAGCCAAGTCTTTTCAAAAGACAACACCACGAAACGAGAACGTCCAGTGGTAATCCGCGACGAAATAGACAACGAGCTACCGGAAGAATCTCCGCAAAGACCATTCGTACTTGTCGATACATACGAATGGACGGGGGAGGCAGAAAACACAGGCAGGGCTTTCGGCATGACCAACACGAAAACAGCGCCCAGCGGACTCGTCGAAATAGCAGAGCCGGTACTTCGACCGCGGCTAAGGAAAACCCCACGTCAGAGAGCAGATAACCCAGTCGAACGCGAAATATCCGAACCAGTTTTACGACCGACACAACCGCCGAAACCATCAACGCAGCCGCCATTGCGTAAAGCCAAAAACTACGACATGTCCACGACCCCAACTTACGATTCGTGGGATGAGAGAGCCGAAAAAGAAGAAACCAGCTTCGCCGTACAATTCTTACCAGCTAGATTAGCGTCTTTCATATCTCGAGCGGAGAGATACGCGAGAGACACTCTGCTGCCGCTGGTGTCCGCGTACGCTCCTCGACTGCCCATTTTCGGGGCCCGCGAGCTCCCGAAGCCCACCGCGCGGTACATACCGATGGAAGACACGAACGTGACCAGCTCGGTCCCCGTGCCGACGCCGACGTTGGAGATGAAGATAGAATCGTTGCGGTCTTTCGGTCCGCCGGGCGAGAAGCGGGAGATCGAAACGCCTGAGGAGCCAGATATTCCCGTGGCGGTTTCGACAACGACTACGGTAGCGCCGACGACGGAGAGGCTTCGAGCAGCGCCGTCGGAGGTACTGCAAGTGGTGTTAGCTCCGGTCGCGGTCACCAGCACCGCGCTGCCGCCGGTGGCGCTACGGAGCGAACGCAACGAGAACATAATGATCGTGTACCCCAGTAACGCTCGCAACGAGCGGAAGATCAAATCGCATTCGTACCCTGAGGAGATGCAGTTCGAAGCGCTGTACAGACATACGGCGGCGCCGTCGGACTTACGCATAGACTTGCCTACTTTCACCCCTCCCACCAGTACGCACACGCCTGGGACCACGCCCATCCCCAAAATGGATGCCAGATTCATTCCCTTCTTTAAGACTGATGTCGATAACTCTAACCAAACGTGAACGACTGAATGTTTTTAGGCACGTTGTGAATACCATGTTTTCGGATGATATTTTTGTACAGCTTAAGATTAATGTAACTCTGTTACCCAGTAACATTTGTTATTCCTTCCTGTTGTAAATTACTCAAATCTGAACAAATCGTTGTAAATAAATTAGACCTAAAGTAAGTACATTAGAATAAGAAACCTTTTTTATAATTAAATTTTATTTATTATTTAAGACTTTTCTTCCCCGACTTCTCATTATGGATACATTTGGATAGTAATACTAAACTTGCTAAATTGAACAGACATGTTAGTTCAAGACTAAACACAAATCAAAGATCCTCCTAGGATAAACAATGACAATAAGCTGATTCATACCAACACACCTATAGAAAATATCACAAAACATGTGGAAAATCTAGATATTACTGTTTAGCTTGTGAACAGTAGATTTATAGAGGTAATGGTAGAATACCTAATTTCTAACAGAACAATCACTCAGTTTTCGTGGACTAGTGCAACATAACCACACACATTGGTGCCAAAAGCTTATGTTATTTACGAGGCCCTAGAAACTTAATTACATGCAATTCTTACAAAACTTGAGCTCAAACAACATAAGACGGAATACTTACAGTTGGTCAAGACGCTGTCGCTTCGGACGAAGGCTTTCCTAACTACTCATGTTAAATCAAATTACACAAAAGCTTTACCATTTAAAACTACACGAAATAACTGCGATTGAATGTAGGAAATGAATTATTGTGCGGCTTTACAGTAAAGCTATGAAAAGTGATTTGATCAGTGGATTCGTAGACGCTAGCACACATCGATCAAAGGCACATTCTTCCCGCTTACTCCTTCATCATTTGAATTTCTTTCCCCTACGTTGGCCAATATGTACTAGCTCACATTTTTCGCTTAACTGAACAGTTCGGCATGGATCTTAGTGGGCGTGAGTGAGGGCGCTAATGTCTTTGGAAACTGTAAAATTCATGTTTTCTTAGTTAAAAGTTTTCATTTTTTCTCACTTTCAAACAATCACGCAAAGTTTGATCAAACAAACAATACTGTATGGATGCCTTAACGAAATGATTATTTATTCCGATGTCAACGCCATCTACCGTCGAATGTCGAACTTACTTTAGTCTACTTCGTAAAGAACTTGTCGCTGCATTTCATTTCATAAAAGTGTGACAAGGGTCATAATTAATATTTGGCCACAAAAATGACACTAACGTTAAACTAAGATGAAAAAGTAACTTTTGCAGTTTGTAGCGCCCTCGCTCACATTAATCATCACAATCATAAGACCTTCGTCAGACTGCACAGTCGGATCGGTCACGTTACGTTTGATCTGAACATAATACCGCCTCGGAAGCCCTTACACCGTGATAAGGAGCATAATGTAAGTAAAAAAATACTATTATGTAGAACAATAAAAAGTAATTTATGCAAATTTCCGTAGACGCGCCTCCCTCACATTATATAAAAAGTTATTGAATTGAACACCGATGAATAGTGAACGCGACCGGAGAGTGATCAACGTCGAATGAATGTACCGTCTACTTCATGTACTTATCGGAATGCTGCGTGAGAATGCGTGCGGAGGACTTGGCGTCCAAGAAGAGAGTGTGCACGGAGGTGATGTGCGCCGGCGCGATGCTCTGTGCGCCGTCGGCGCGCGCCGCCAACATGGCCGGCGTGAGCAGCTGCGCCGCATACCTGCCGATGATTATATTGTAGGTACAGACGACGCGGACAAAATCACACCTATATCTATCTATAAATCTATAAAAACAAAAAAAAATAATGACGGTTTGTAATTTTTCTAAATGCATATAAAAGTAAACACGTCACAACAAAAATGCGATACAAAAAAAAAGTTTGCCTGTATGTTTGTTGCGGCTTATGTCCGAAACGGTCCAGTCACCCGTCGATCAGTCCAGGATTTTCACTGGTTTAGGCTACTTTTATTTTAGACAAACAATTAAACCGCGCAAAAAATCTAAACAAAGTCCTACCAGCAACCTAGTTACCACTATTAACTGTGTTTATTAAAAAAAAATTGTAATATTATATTATAGCAGTTACCTCAAGGTACTGTTAGCGCCAACTTCAGCGAGTGCAGCAATAGCTTCCTCCTCGATCGCAATGCCTTCGGTCGCGGCTCGCAGTTTCAATATCTGCAATTAATCATCAGAATCACTGGCCAAGTGGGAATGGGCCGTCTTCCGATCCAAAGGGCGTGCGTTCAAATGCAGTTTTTGGAAGTTTATGTGCGCATTTGACACATACACATGCTCTGACGGCAAAGGTAACATCGTGAGGAAATATAACAAATGAAAAAAGAAGTATAAGAAATTGGTCAGGTTCATTACATACAATTTTATTTACATCCACAGTAATTATTTGAATTACATTTCCCATTTCAACAACATTTTGATGAAATGGGAAAATGTGGTTCAACAAATTACTGTTACATCCTTTTACCATTTTATCCCAACCTTTTTTTTCATTTACTTTTCACTGCATTTCATTTGAATGGGAGTGTTATAGCGGACTATGTCAGTACGGTTGTTAATATTTTTTTGCACTCAGATATTTGATGTACCCAAATTAAACACCATACAATGGCTAATGTGTGAAAAGAAAAATATTTAAAATTTGAACTTGGAAGATTAACAGAACTTGGATGTCATGGTCCGAACAGTACAAAAACACGAGAACTACATAAAATACACTACTGTTTGTAAAAAACTCATCTATTAAAACTGACCAAACCTAGATTTACAGTGAAATGGGACACAAGTGACTAATAAACAATATAAATAATAGCAAACCTGTAGTAGTTCAGCCTTGTTGTACGGCAACGTGCGAATTATAAGTAATCTGTCTAGGAGATCCAGGGGGATCCCGTGTGGTGAGATTATATCCTCAGTACCCCTGGAACAACAACGCAATGTTAAGTCCATCTGCACGAGCCACGCGTTCATCACACCTTACAACTTTTCACATCACGTGACCATTGCTGGACAGAGCGTCCTCCAAAGCTGCAGGGTTTTACCATAATCACCACGCTTGGCAGGAGATAATACACAAAAGAAAGCTGCTACCCTTCCGGTGAGATTGCTTAGTCGGTCGTAAAGACATCCATGTGCCGAGTTGGAGGGGTCGATTATCAAGCCGCGACCACCAAAACAAAATCCACATTTCCTTACTCTTTTCGCTACTACTCTTTCGCCTTCGCATATTATTGATAAAGATAATCCATTCGCAAAACAATTTATTATACTTGGCAGCTAAACAAAATAAAGCATTAATTTAAATTGGCAATGCACAACGCAATTATTATAATTTATAAATGTAATGGAATGTATCAACTAAAAAAAAGCATTTATGTATTCTATCCGTGATCTAGTTCCCATATTACAAGCTATGCTTAGTTTGGGGCTAAATGGCGCTGTGTAAAATTAATGTCCTGTAATATTTATTTATTTATTATATAAACTAAGCATAGCTAGCTATAGCTATGTAGTAACATGCTATGCTTAGTTTGGGGCTAGATGGCGCTGTGTGAAATTAATGACAACATCAACTAAGCAAAGCTTGTAATATGGGAACTAGATTATATCATTTTCAGATTCATCCCAGGCGCATGTACCAAACATGTTTTCACACAAAGGCACAGCCGCTCATCAACACATCAACAGACTACATCCGTCCACTGTAAGACCACACAACCTTTAACAGTATGCCATTAGTCACCAAAACCAAAACAATATGCGGCGTAGTTTTAGCATTTAGTCGATTCGAAATATATATAAAAAAAAAAAAACATTTTTTTTTTTTCGAAGCAACTAATTGTAGTTTCCCTGCATCAAGAGGCATACTTCTCGCGGAAGTGTACTTCACCCGGAACCCTCAACGAACTGAGGAACTGTAGATTGTAGATTATCATAACATGAAACCAGATGAGATGAACGCCAAACGCGTCAATTTTTTTCCCCCCACGATATAAAATATCATAGAACCTTACCTGATCAGGCATTTGCCTCTGTTGGTTGCGAATATGACAATCGGAGCAATAGCGGACTCTAGAGCGCGGTGCAGATATGTGAACGTTTCGATATCTAGCATGTGGACCTGAAACAATCGGGTCCCTATATTATTCAACCCGATAATGCACGGCGAATCATTCAAATGCACACTTTTTTTTGTAAATAGTTTCGTATTATTGGATGTACATTGTGGGGTCGTGTATTACCTGGTTGTGCAGTATCGACACGGCGATAATGTACGACCCGATAATTCGTAGTCAAATAAAGTAAATATAGGAAACTATCTGGTCGTGTATTATTGACTTTGTTAAGAGCCGATACAACCTCAGATTAGCAACTCGACCAAACTTTACTATACTCTAGGTTTAGTTTCAAACTAACATACAGTCATAATAAAGGTGACATTGTTGTGCGCTCTGCCACGGCGCTTATGACTAGACCAGATGACAGAACTGCGCGCGAATTTCACCGTTTTATTATTTGAAGGTTAAACATACATCATAATAACCGATAAATCAAGTTTTCAAGACCTAATTGGGCTTATTTATTGAAGGACGATCACATTTGGTACAAATTAGAGTAAACTTTGAAATTTTTTTGTATCGAGAAAATGTTATGTAATCTTGATTTCGCCATACTAGCGTGCTAGCATCAATTCTGAACTATAACATATATTATTCTCAAAGTAAATGCTTCAGTACTGTGGAAGATATGATCATTGAAGCTAAGACATTTTATCATCGACTCTTAATAATGCACAGCCAATATTAATAATTCATATTCACTTTTATACATGCCCAATAATTCGAAGCCATGGCTTCCTATATTGACTGTGCATGATTGGTCGTAAATTAACTGACTCTACATATCCGAAACAATCAACAGATAATTTTATTGAGGTTGTTTCTCTTAATTATATACCTACATGTACGCGTAGTAATAAGAACTATGTGTATTACACGCGAGAACCTTTTGATGTTCCCAACTGATACGCGTTTTATGGTTTCTGAAAAATTGTAGCGTTCAAATACGGCGATATTAAAATATTGTGAGATTCGCCATCATCTCTCATCTCTGTAACTGTAGTTTAACTGCCATTGTGATCTCGTGGTTCACCGGTATCAGGTACACATTTGAGCTTGGCTTGGTTGGTGGTAGGACTTTGTTGAGGTCCGCCTGGCTTCCACCATCTTACCTAAGTTTGTCGAGCAACAATTCTAAATTGTTGAGGCTTTAAAGGTCAGATAGCCTGTTCCTCAGTCTGTTGAGAATTCTGTGTGACGTGCGCTTCCACCTTTAGCCTTATCATAACTTGACGCCAAGAGAGATGAAGGCCAAGCGTTTCCCCGCCATATAATAAAAGATAAAAAACAAGATACTAATTACAACAAATGTTAAAGAAATTCAAGATTTCAATCATCCATATTGGTTCCCTACGCTTATTTATTTATGTTGTCATTTTGAAAGGTAAGGACAACATACAGACCTCATCAATGAAGAGTACACCAGGTACTAATTCAGCAATTCCTTGATCTATGTATTTGTTCACTACTTTGTTGATTTCTTTCCTCAACTTATCTGAAATAATAATAAAGTCATGTCAATGATTATACTCATTTTAACTCGGAAAAAGTATTGGCGTGATTATCCAATTGACAATAATCAACCGTTTGATTAGCTCACTTGTAACCAATTTAAGATGTGGTCTAAAATGGAGCTTGTCTCAAAGGAACAATATCATCCTAGACTTGAAAGACTCCAAGATTGAACTCGTGCGGAAAAACAGACCGGGGCAACGAGTTCCACTTCTCACCAACACTAATGACAAAGGTTCAGCACAAGTAAATCGTGCTCTATCTCAGGCCACATCTTCACTTGTTTCCAAACGGTCAAACGCTTGGCAATCGCCGATATATAAATAAGATTTCACTAAACAATATAATAGAATAGAATCATTGTATATTCGTAGCAATACCACCATAAGTATTGCAAATAAAAACAGCTATCTATGACATTACTATGAGCTATACTTTCACTATGTGATAAAATCTGGAATATGGATATCCATAGAACCAATGTGAAATAGCTCTCAGAATCAGCAAGCTGAAGTGGCAGTTAGCAGGCCACATAGCTCGAAGAACCGATAACTGCTGGGACTCAAAGGATACGAAGTGTGGGAATTCCCCCCCGGAATGGACCGACGACATTGTGACGGTCGCAGGGTGTCATTGGATGGAGGCGGTTAAGGTTTATTTGTGCGGTCGATTGAGGCCTTTATTCAGCAGTCGTCGTCATCATCATTTCAGCCCACATACGGGCTGAAATGATGAAGACGAAGATAGTTACCAGTGATTTCAGTCTTCTTAGGTTTCATGAGCTGCCCCATCATGGACATGATGTCGTGGCCGCCTTGCGGGCGAGCGTTGGCGCAATCCAGGTCGTGCAGTGTCACGTCCTGAACAACCTCCTTCTTCTTGTGCACTTCTCCTTTCGGTAAAGGCACATATTCCTCAGCCTGGCAACACAGATCCGATTACAGTATGTGATGCTAGATTTTAGGCCTTTATGTAATGCCAATAGTGACGGATTTGCCAATGCATTTCAAATCTGCTGTTCCTTTGATGTCGTCGTACCGAGAACTTTATAGGTGGTCCTGTATCGCACCATGGTCTCCACAGTAACTACGTACATTGCTACGTTACTCAGTTACTATGCTGCGCCATGCACTATGCTGCGTAAGGTCGGCCAGCAGCGCCATTTGTAAAGTCGGCAAGCGGCGCCATTTGTAAAGTCTGCAAGCGGCGCTATTTGTAAAGTCGACAAGCGGCGCCATTTGTAAAGTCTGCAAGCGTGGCTATTTGTAAAGTCGACAAGTGGCGCCATTTGTAAAGTCGACAAGCGACGCCATTTGTAAAGTCGGCAAGCAGCGCCATTAACAAATGATGGCTAGACTGTTACAGCAAATAGCAGCTCCAAAAAGGGGGAAGGGCAAAACAGCCTTGAGCGGCAGCGAGAACAGTGAGAATCCAACAACTTTTAACTTTAAATAGCAGCAAATAAAAAAATATGTTTGTGTTCCGGCATTTAGCGGTAAGATACCCAGGTCCTCAGACTGTTGAAGATTCCGGGTGAATTACACTTCGACTTTCGGCCTCATCTACCTACTTTATTAACTTGAAACCACATCATACAAAAATAAAGACAGAGAAAAAAGTAGGTACCTCAAGGTCAAATTCAGTAGCAAAAGTATCACTCCTGCCTTGTCTCTTCACAGCGCCAGAATTGGCTTCAATGTAAATGATGTCGCCAACTTCTACTTTTTCTTTCTGCAGAGATTCATAGATGGTTGGGTCCAGTTTCAGCTGTTTTGTTCCTTTGGCTGTCTTCAGGCCAATGATTACATGAGAAACTGTCTTGCCATATCCTATGAAACAGAAAATAATTTAATACTACTCTAAAGAGTTCAATTTGTAGTGGGCTTTAGCTTGTGTTGTATTATTATTAGTTGGAACAAAATGTTTTGTTCTATAAATTCTAACAAGTGTTCTGATAACCTGACAACACAAATGGAGTTAGTTATGTACTTGTAGGAGTTTTTTTTTTTTGTAGGACGGCGAAGCGCTTGGCCTTCATCTCACCTGGTTACAAGTTGGGATAAGGCCGAAGGTGGAGGCGCACTTCACTCGGCCTCCTCAACTAACTGAGGAACTGGCTATCTTAACACTGAATGCCGGAACACAACAATTTTTAGAATGGCGACAGATTTAGGTAAGATGGTTGTAGCTAACCAGGCGGACTTAACCAAAGTTTCGAAAACGGGTTCGATCCCCAGGTGGAGTACAATATACCCCCCCTGGGGTATATAGGACCTCTGGATCTGAAATCGGTGGATTGAACCACTAGACCGCAGAGGTTAAAAAATGGAGTAGAGTAGCTTGCTTCTATTTATTTTATTACATTAATATGTTTTATGCTGTAGGGGTCCATGAAAAGGTATATGAACTTAATTTCAGCCAAACCCAAAGTCCTTTCCAAAAAAATAAATTGTACAGTAACAGTATCTTACCACCAGCTGGGTTCTCAGTCTCCACCGGTGTTAGTTCAGTCACCTCTCCTTCGTAAACCTCCTTGGTTTCACGAATGCGAAGACCTATGGCTCGGCGGAAATTCTCCATCAAAACTTCTGTTTTCTTTATCTCTGTACTGTAAACTTCACTGCCTACCATTGGGCAAAATGGTACCTACAATAAATTTTGTAACTTTTAGAGTCAAGACGATAAGATGATGGGTGGTATTGGCTAACTATAGGATTTCCGCCATCTCAGACCAAGCCAGAAAAATCAATTTAACAGTTACAATTTACCAGTTAAAATAAATATTACCTTATTACCAAGATCCTGAGCAATGGCTAATGCAATAGCAGTCTTTCCAGTACCTGGAGGCCCAGCAAATAGTAGGGCTCTGCCAGCCATCTTCTTACTTCTAATCATGTCCACCACGAGTCCAGCAGCCTGATGAACATGGTTAACAATTAAATACCTCTAGGGAATATCATACATGTACAATGTTTCTGTACTTTTTCAATCAATAATTAATAATAGATGGTTTCATGTGGCTTCCATATACATACACTTCATTCAAGTTTGTACCGGATGAATTAAGCACTATTAAGTTTTACCCTAATCTCTTAAAGTATGTAGTTGGAAGCACTCGCATTTGCATATGAAAATCCAGTTTAGAATCACATTGTACTCAAATGTTTAATAAATTTACATCTATTCAATACATTTATCATATTTTAAGTTTTATTATATGCAAAGTGTACCAGGAAATTATGCTAAGTACACAACAAATGTGTATATTTTATTTCAACAGTGCAAAATGCCAGATACTGACAACTTGTTATTTTGCACTGTTGAAATGCAGTCTATATAATACCAATGTAACTACATTTTCTCCAAAGACTCATGTCTTTGGAGAAAATGTAGTTACATAGTTAGAAACTCTGTATAAAACCTCAAAAATAGGCCAAATTTTGAAGATATTTTTTATTACATTTACTTGCTCACTATTGTTTTTTTGTTTATTTGTTTAATTTGAAATATTGCAACATAATGACACAGATACTATATGAACTTGATTCGAGTTTTGAACGAATAATTGAAGTGTACAGAATTTGGAGGATATTCTGGTTTGAGTATTCTCTACTATTTCTGGTTATACCTAAATCCAAATTTTTTTAAGCCATACCTTAATAAGTTCTCTTTGGGTGATCATGGAATGTGAGCTCAGGTCAAATAAAGCACTAAGTCTGTGTCCTGGCTGTCTCTCCAATAATTTGTCTGATAACTGATAGGGCATGATTATGGGTTGTACGGCTCTACAATAAGTCATTAAATGGCATTTGGCAGCTAATTAATTAACAAGCAGCCAATACTGATGTGTCCATATCGCACAACACAACAGTGCTGAATTTCTATTAGTCATTGTTCATGTTTCAGTCATTTTATTAAGTTGAGTTTTATTTGTTTGTAGCCAGTCGTCGAAATTATTTTTGAAGGTGTTGCAGACACAACATCCTCCGGGAGTCTGTTCCATTTGTGAAAAACTCTGATAACTATAAGTCTAATCCATATAAAATTTAGAAAATAATGTGTTACCATTTATTTGATAAATAATTTGGATCAGTGAAATTAATGACTCCTGAACCTCTTCCATAAAAAATCACTGTGCAAAATCACAGAGACCTCGCTCGCTTCGCTCGTTTGTTCATCATTTATTGGCAAATGGCAAATTAAAACCACAGAAGATGGTGTCCATGGCAACCAATTTAACATAACCTTAAATTTGGATCGATGTTCGAATCGAAAATTTTAGAAAATTTTAGGTAGGCAATGAAATATTGCAATTTTATCTAAGATATAATATTTGTAAGAATATATTGCAGTATGACCTCTCTTGCAGACTCCTGACCCACGAGACCGGCTGCCATTTGAATAGGAACTCCATTCTCGTCAAGGCCCAGTCCTTTGATGTGAGTGTGTGCAGATATCCTTTGAGTTTTTGCAGTGCTTTTTACTTCCTCAATTTTCATTTTGATCAAATTTCAGATTCTAATTTTCAATTTCACGTTTTTCCGACACACAACACAACACAACAAACAATATCGATATCGATGTGCAATTTGTGCTAAGAATTCAAGAGTATAGAATAGGTACCTACTACGCTCAGTGATACTATTACCAAAGACCATATACTTACAAACTAGACTGTGCACTATGGCGAAAAAACCAGTGCGCGAGAGCGCTCACATTGATGGTAGTGTGTCCCTTTCTTTTGAGGTGACCATGACCAAACAGAACACAGGACAAATTGACTGTAAAAACGATTGTGTAAGTATCCTGATTATATTTATGCTACCTAACTACGCTACCTACACCTACCTAATTTATTGTATCCATGTAAAAAATTTAACCAAAGCATCGTGCGTATATGTCTATTGGAATCTTCAGCACTTATCCTACACGTGGGTTTAGGGTCCGAATTACTTTTTAATAGGTAAATTTGACAACAACCTAACAAACCTTTCGCTCCATAAAGAGTTAGTACAAAAAAGCTAGGTATGTTTTCAAATGTGAGATATTCCCACATTTTATTATTATTATTAAATGAGATCAAATGAAAGTGATGCAACATGTAAGTGGTGCAATAATATCTGGACGAAAAAAAAAACTTAAATTTGAATATTTTTTTATTGATTTGTTCAAAGTCAGAGATAAAGCCAAATATTTTTATTCAGTAAGATTTTTTAGGATCACTGTGAAACGTCAAATCTGCCACTTGTTTTGAATCACGACCAGCACATGTGATTTTAACACGAGTGCAAAATTTTATGGGAATCAGTTCATTAGAACTATGTGAAAGAGGCGTTGCAAGATTTTAGTCCTCAAGGTTAATAGGCACGCACACACTTGGATGATTTATTCTTACCTTAGGAAATATTGACGGATACCATCAGGTTTCAGCATTTTCCTAGAATATCCAGGAATTAAGTCTTCACATATAAAATGGGCACTGCAAGCAACAGACGACTTTGAGATTTTTTCAGGCACTGTATTTATCTTATCTTTAATTTCTGGCTTTCATTCTTCGGAAATCTACAATACAATAAATATAATTAATAACAACAACCCCTTTTGTACACTCTGATCGTGGTCGGTACATCTCCAATTTAAGACCTACCTACTACTGTTGTAAAAACATCATTGATCAACAAAATTAATGGTTACCATAAAGAATATGTTTTTTTTTTGTAGTCACAATGACTTCTTAGAACTGACGTTGATAGATACCTGTTACGGCTGTCAACCGTATGTCTATAGGTAGTGGCAGCCTTCGAACGGTTCTTACCCGTACCTCTCAGGATCGTAAAGATAACGTGACAATAATGCTTAAAGTCAAATGTGTCAATTATGTGGTGTTGGTAAGGTGGCGCGGGTTCAATGGTTTTTTTTTTCATCTCAAACGTGCCCCCGACGACGCGACGTGTCTAAAGAAGTTTTCACTTCAAAAAAATAATCTGATAATAATTTTCGTACCGCATTTTTTAATCCCGCGTTTGCATTTATTTATCTGACAATATTCTTGTTTCTGCAGCAATTGTGAGAGCTGCTGAAGAGTGGAAAAACAATAAAGGGCAAGATAAAGACCAACAGGTTCTGTGTAACGGATGTGCTAAAAAATTGTTATATGGTTGAAAGGTGAAAATAAATGGACACCTTCTAGATAAACCTGTTTTTTAACGTTTTTTTTTT
Source organism: Venusia cambrica (assembly GCA_951394065.1). Classification (NCBI taxonomy): domain Eukaryota; kingdom Metazoa; phylum Arthropoda; class Insecta; order Lepidoptera; family Geometridae; genus Venusia; species Venusia cambrica. The sequence continues at coordinate 4,841,264 of OX596036.1, forward strand.
ACAGATAATGTTTGAAAAAACAAGATGTATCGAAATTAGAGTCCTCAAAACAAAAGGCTGCAAAAGTGCAAATATATAGCCTATGGTAACTGTAACTCGTATGATAGCTTATGTCTTGTGTAGCAACATAAATGATTGAAAATTAATAGTATGGGCATTGGCAATGGCAACGCTGGTTATCTGTCTGTACCATGAACCTATACTAAAACTAGACTGCACACTGTATTCTTAAAATCGAGCCGAGCGAGAGGTTTGAGAATAGTAATTCGTCTCGTTCTAATAGCCACCGCCCATTTTAATGAATGAAAAACGAATAAGGAGATACATTTATTTTCTTATTATTGTAATAGTAATACGTTTATAGTGTTTTTATTAAATTTGGTTTGTCTAAATACTTGCCTTGCCTTGCCTTTTCTCAAACCGGAACCACTAAGGTAATTGATAAAAAAAAATGTGAATGCGTTAAGTTAGTACATGAGTCTATCGTTTACCTTGAAGAGTTTCTTGTCTCCGATATCATGGAAGGATATTAAACACAAGATATCAACAAAGATTATTTATTTTAACATTTAGGTACAAAATAAGAGTAGTAGGCTAAATAAGTAGTAATAGGAGTAGCAGGGTTTTTCAAACGACAAAAACGGCATTGTTTGCCTCTATAAGTCAAAGTCAAATATTTTTATTCAGTAAGATTTTTTGGCTACGGGCCTTGGCTCCCCTGGACGGGGGAGACAAAATACCACACATTTTCCGTAATTTTAAAAGTGTTTTTGGTATTTAGTGTAAAAATATTTTTAGAATTGAATTTTTAATATGATTGAAATAAAATATTGTTATTTTGTGTAAAATATGTGTATGTTTGTTTGGTCACCAAATTTGAAATGTAGACATAGCATACAATATCCCTATACTCCCACGAGGATGGGATTATTCTCTAGTGACACGATTACATATTACAACATGAAAAAGAAAAACCGAAGATTAAAGTACATGATGTTTGAAATATTTAATGCTTCCATTAAAAACCATGACCAAGATCTACATTTTCAATGACAGCTGTCGAACATCAAACGGCCATATCTCTGAAACTAAACGTCCTAAACTCTACGTTTGTAGTTTAAATTAAAGCTATTCAAGAGAACTACATTTCAGATGGTAGATGTAGTATTGACAGCTGTCACGTCAGCATGTCAAAATGTAGATCTTGGTCATAGCTTTCATTTGAACGAATGACGGATAGTCTAGGACAAGTAGTTTCAGAGATATGACCGTTTGAAGTTTGACAGCTGCCATTGAAAATGTAGGTCTTTTTCATAGCTTTGATTTGAACTAAGAACGGAAAATACAACCCTAATATCTTCAAGAAAAGAGTTAATAAGCACCTTCTGGGTTAGCTTACTACATCGTTGACCTCATCCTTGCCTATGCAAGCTTCATAAGTTAAGTAAAGTAAGTATACTTTTGATATTCTTTATCTGACAACACCCCATATGGGTATCTACGTAGGTAATGGAAATCCATGAAATCCACTTTGTTTGTGGATACCCTACTGTATCATAATTTGAAATGTTGATAATTAGCTCACCCAGCTGTGCAAAGACAGGCAGGGATACCATTCCTTTTTACATCTACACACGCAGCACCATTTCCTCTATATTTAAGTAATTGTATAGCGTTATAATATCCTATTGAAGGTTAGCTGTTAGGCAAAGAAGCCATATTGATTTAGTAGTTTTCTGAGTAATATGGACACATATGGATGACAAAATACTACCATTATCACTTTTACACGCCAAAATTATGTATTTCATAAGTCACTTTGTGGTAGAGGATTTCATGGTTGTAAAATAAAAAATATATTAAGTATTTGTTTATGCAATGTCTATCAAAGTAATATCATAAAAAAATAAAGAAAATCAAAGAAAGCTCCCAAGGCTTACCAAAGAGGAATTCAGTATGTAATGGCAGCATGTGAAGGATTACTATAATTGACCTATCTCACCTGGCTCGTTTTTCTACTTTGACATAAGACAAACAATTTTTAAACTTATTTTCAGCGCGTGGAGTGTAAATTTCATGTACCTAATTTTTGAGTGTGCTGTCCAGTTTTAGTATACGTTCATGGTCTGTACCAGTTTTGTACAAAGTAGGCGTGGCGTAGTCTCACAGCCATTGAATTTGCTATCTATTTTTTCTCTCCATTCTACACAAAATAAATGGCAGCTGATTCTGACAGTTTTGGATTTCTTACCACAGCTTAGTATTTTAGCGATTTGGTTATGTTGTGTAAGTTCTGATTGAATGTTTTGAATTGGAAATTGGTAATTGCATATTGTTTAGTTTTGTTCGTTTTGCCATCCATCCATCCATCAATTGAGTTAAGCTAGTTGCTAGCGCTAACAACTTTTGAGATCTTTCCGATTTTTCGCGTCTTGTAAAACATGACTAATCGGAAAGATATGCTAAAAAAACTGGGTATTACGGAGTACCCTTGGAGCTCAGGTAAGTGTAAGAAATTAACATTTCTTAGTGTTACTGCTAAATGTACCTTCTTCGACACAATGTCTCGAAGCCCCAAATTATCAATATTAACATACTTCATCATCACTCAGGTCAGGAGGAAACTTGTAGTCTCGTGAAGACACTCAAAGCTAAGCCTGATCTAAATGTCTTCAAACTACCCTTATATATAAAACGATAACGCCTAATACCTACTGTCTCGTCAATCTACTGTAGGTAGTCACCTTCAAAATGTTGGCCATTTCAACCTTCCAAAAACCTTGATTAGAATGATAATAAGATAACTGCAGTTTCCTCAGTATTAAATCACTATATTTTATCAAATATGTACCCACAAATTTTAATTTTAATTAAAGATCTAACTCACAAATACAATTTAATGATTTACTGCTACAAAAAATAAACCTCTAAACTCCTTCACTAAGCTAAATTAAGTGTGTGCTTGCCCAGCAGAAAAGTATATTCTAGAAGTAATTGAGTTTTACAAATAATGAAAAGGGAATGTGGTGTAAATAAGTGTCAAAAAAATAAATCAGTGTTATTTGTAGTTTTTGAAAAAAAAACTGAAACATGGATTAAATATATAAATAAAATATTACAGGACATTCATTTTACACAGTGCCATCTAGCCCCATACTAAGCATAGCTTGTAATAAGGGATTCTAAGCGATAAGACCCATTGTATATACATTTTATTAGTAATCCAGTTTTATTTTTAAGGTGTGCAATAAAGTATTTTCATTCATTCATTAATTTATTTATTCATCACACAAATGTTTGTTGCTGGGTGGGAATTGAACTTACAATTTACAGCACATAAGGCAGAGTTACTACTAACTGACCTATGTGGCTTGTTGGAATCCTGCTGGGCGAATGTTCATTCAGCAGGAAGATTCTAAACAAGTGATCCGGAAATTAAAATAACTTGCATGGATTTGCTTGTACTTGTGTTTAAATGTGTGTTATCAAATCTGTAATAGACTTCTGGTTAAATTATATTTTTACAGATGATGATGAACCGCCTGCAGATCCGAGGCCTTCACCAGTGGCTCCACCTAGGAATAGTGGTATGATATAATACTATATTACAATACTATAAAGTTGAGTCAAACATAAATCAAATATAAATAGGTTTTATTTTTAGTAGATATCGGTAAGAGTATGTTGAATCCATGATTCTAATTTCTATCACATCACATCTACAGCCCATTAGTGTCAACTGCTGGCCAGAGCCTCCTCCAAAGCTGGAGGGTTTTTTATTTTTTTTATTAATAGCCAAGCATTTGACCACCAAATCACTTGAAAAACAAGTATAGATGTGGCCTAAGATGTAGCATGTTTGTGTAAAAGGAACCTTAATAATTAGTTTTGCCATAATCACCACGCTTGGCCGGCGGGTTGGTCATCGAGTAAAGGTGTACAAATAAGGAAACTACTGTCCTTCTTTTGATGAGATCCCTTATTAGACTTTAACAACATTATCAAATTTTAAATATTTTTTTATAATACTCACTCACCCACACATTGTGGGCTTTGAACATGATAATGAATGTAAGTTATCTGAATAAACAATTTAAAAGCACTTGCTTTTCTAAAGTTTATCAATAGGTAAAATAAGTAAAATTAAATCCGGATCACAATCAAAATCAAATATTGTTTAATCATTAACGTTTTCTAGGCACATATTGAATCTAACTAGCTATGGTGACTAACCCACAAGGAGAAATGTAAGAAATTAGTAAACTTTTAGATGATCTTTAAAATAATTTAAATTACATTTATAAAGGGGACACTAATGGATTTTTCAACCAATAGACAGCCCATTAGTGTCCACTGCTGGACAAGGTTGGAGACCTCTATTTCTATGCTACCTCTATTATAGCCTTAAATTTATTTATTTGATAAAAATATATAAGTAGGTACATAATTACCCTGAATATTTAATACTATCTTAGAAATATTCATTACTTTAAAATATTGATTACATATAAACTACAAAGTCAGTTTGATTCAAAGAAGTTATCTACAGGTTCTGAAACTGCCTTGAATATGTAGTGTTTTATTTGGATAAGGATTCAACCATATCAAATCAACTTATATGTTTGGTGTAATTTCTACCAGCGTTTATATTAAATTTTAATATATATTATGAATATTTATAATAGTTGGGCATATGATATGTCAGACTTTTTTGTAGGTTCTAATGTGTCCTCTAAAACTGTAGAACATTTCTTTGTCCTTTCATCAATTGTTTTCGAATCGCACGCGATTTAAGGAATTTTATCAGTAATTTTCTGTCACCTTTGATAACAATATAAGAGTTTTCGTAAGATTCCTAATAAAACCTATAGACAGATTCTTGATAAAAAATATAGACAATGTTACTCAGTGATTACAAAGAATTCTATTGGTGAATGATTAAATGGATCTAGTTGTTTTGAGTTTATTAATTACAAACGAAAAAACTAATATTTTCTCATTATAATATTAGTGTAGATTAAAATGCTTGTAGAAAACTTTGGTCACCATTTAACATGTTGGGTACTTAGCGCTTGCGGAACTATGAATAACCCAACAAACTGCTTGATTTAGTATAGTTGAAGTTTTTTTATTGTACGAAGGGGAAGCGCTTGGCCTTCATCTCAACTGGTAAAAGGTTAAGATAAGGCAGAAGGTGGAGGCGCACCTCACCCGGAATCCTCAAGAAACTGAGGAACTGGCTATCTTACCACTAAATGCCGGAACACAATAATTTTAGAATTGTTGTTATGGCGACAGAATTAGATAAGATGGTGGTAGCTAGTCAGGCGGACTTCAACAAAGTCCTACCACCAACCAAACCAAACACAATATTGTACTCCCCTGAGGATCGAACCCGGGACCTCTGGATCTGAAATCGGTGGGTTGAACCACTAGACCACAGAGGTGGTTATATAGAAGATTTTTTTTATGGTGGAATTACGACCTCTAGCAACCACTACCGTTTTATAAGTACACCATCATCTAAATTATACTAATTTAGATGATCTTTCAGGACATCAGCCTTTCAACTCAGTTCCGTGGTCTATCAGCACTCCAACAAGGAATCAGATACAGAACAGAGAGCTATTTTACTCGCTATTGACCCAAACAACACCAAGATCAGTCCCGGCACCATCCACCTCCAGTGGTAATCATAGTTCACGGTGGGTATTTGAATATATTCAGTGATCATTATGTTTTTGATGTAAGTTGAAATAGCAGATTATTATAGGTCGCGCCACGTACCTAAGAAGAACTGTGTAGTAGACGATTTATGGGTCTACTTTTTTTTTTTTTTTTTATTAATTAACTCATTCACCACAGACTTTTTGTCCGTGCTCTTTAGAGATTTTATTTATTTATTGAGCTTACATTGTTTACATAATTATTCTTCTAAATTACTCAGAAGAGGAAACTTAACCTTAAACATTATACATTATTGAAATATTACATAATTATATACAATATATTAGTATCCTTTTTTTTTTGGTGGTATGAGGTATTAGTAGGCGTGAGGCATGAGTTTGCCGACGTTATTTCTATTGGTTCGTCCCTGTTAAATTAATGATCGTCAGCTACGAATCCTCAGTCGATATTTGCCTTTCACGCCGTTACAACGTTAATGTAAAGTAAAACGTATTACAGAGCCGATGAAATGCCAATAGCATACATGCCCCGGGCTAATCACACGCCGGCTGCGGAAATACGCGAACGTCCCAGCCCGTACGCAGACAGTGACATCCAGAGAGTGTGCGCCTTCAAGCAGCTGACTAGCAATATCAACAACGCACGCTATTCGCGCTACTCCATCCCGCGAAGTAACTATTACAATCATTCAAACATTTTTTATTTATTTTGAATGTATGTTTACATTCAGGTAAAAAAGCTGATTCTACGATTATGTTCGCAATCTTCTACTGATGGCTAATTGATTCTGGCGTTATTTTGCGGAGATCCGTATTTCAAAATAAAATCTGAAAACAGAAAAAATTTTTAGTAACAAATCTGCCAAATCTTTGTGATTAAATCAAATCGACACGTGTTTCGCCTCTACACGAGGCATCCTCAGGAAATAAGCCACCTGTTACCGCTCCGAGCTCTGCGCTGCAAGTGAAAATCTTGTACTGTATATACGTCGATATGTGAATGTTGTATGGACTCCAAAACGACTAGGCCGATTTTGAGGGGACATTCAATGGCAGATAGCGGATTTTATAAGGAGTAACTTAGGCTACTTTTATTTTAGGAAATTAACGTAAACGCCCTCCTCCGAAAATATAAATCACCGTATCTGTTATACAGATTAAATGTGTAAATTTAAATGTTTTGTACAAGAATAGAGCATGAATAAAAAAAAATGTCTTGCTCAAATCCCGTACATGATGATGACCATCTGAATGACTGACAGACAAAGCCGGTGGATGTAGAAGCATTAAATTTGGGACAGGCGTTCCGTTTATAATAGCTGTAGGCTGTGGGTTCATATAGATGTTTCTTCTGTGTTTGGGTGTTGTATTGTATGATGTATGTATTTAAAAAAAATTGTATGTTAGTATTATATCCGTAATCTAGTTCCCATATTACAAGCTATGCTTAGTTTGGGACTAGATGGCGCTAAGTGAAATTAATGTTCTGTAATATTTATAATGATATTGAGCACTAAGATTTGTTTTCAAAATTCATCCCTTGAGAGGACGAATGTACGTAAAACGTTTGTATGCAAGTTCGTCATCATTGAAAATGGAAATTAAGTTCAGGCTTTTATTTGCAAATATATGTGAATGGTATATGAAATGGTATAAAATGTGTTGAAAGTTTGAACGAACGAACGATTTTTTTAGACTGTGAGGCCAATTGCGTATGGGCCCGCCTTCCGATCCGGAGATTGTGGGTTTAAATCCAGTCGTGCACCATTGGACATTTTGGGCATTGGACTCATGGACATGCTGTGACGGTGAAGGTCACTTCATGAGGAAACTGACATGTCACTAGGACCGTTATTGCAAATGGACCGTGTCTCTGGCTAGTATTTCGCAAAACGGCGATGGGCTTGCAACCTGACACGTATTAAATACTAGCTACTTGCAAATCGTGGGCATGTGCCGAAAATAAGTTTGGACGTGCCTCTGACTACCCCCTAGTAGGAGATTATCATCACCTATTAGTATCCACGCTTTGAGTAGTGATCAGACGTGAATCTCGAAGGGGAAAAAGTCTGTTTTTTTTACTTTTTATAAGTGCATTTTTTTTATCCAGGGACCAGAGCTTGGGGTACAGTGGTTCCACAAGAGTCTACATCAATCAACATGAGTCTAGGAGTGCCAAGTACCCGGAGAATGGTGCCTAGATACCTATCACCTGTTATTAATGACACTTCTGACACCCCCAGGCAAAGTATGTACAGTCTGTTAAGAAAGAAAACCTTCGTGGATGCAATCATTTTATTTCCCCTTTTGTCTTCGACCGTTCGCATTCTGAAGAGATTCGTTTTTTTTATAGCTAGTTTAGCATTATACCGAGGTTTTTCCCTTTTTCTCGTAGATTTGATGTTTTAAAATGACCACCATGCCACTCGGTGTGCTCATAAACATAAAGTATGGAGGCAAACCTTAGGCACTTGAGTTAAAATACCGTAAGTAATGCGGTACGATGTATTTTTTTTTATATTTGATTTTTTTTTATATTTGATTTATTTGATATATTTGAATAAATGTATGCTTGTAAATAATTACTAATTTAATTGTTTTTTTTTATTGTGCGACGGGGAAGCGCTTGGCCTTCATCTCATCTGATAACTAGTCAAGATAAGGCCGAAGGTGGAGGTATACTTCACCCGGAATGCTCAACAAACTGAGGAACTGGCTATCTTGCCTCTGAATGCCGGAACACTGCAATTTTAGAATTGTTATTATGGCGACAGAATTAGGTAAGATAGTGGTAGCTAGCCAGGTAGACTGATACAAAGTCCTACCACCAACCAAACCGAGCATATAATTGTACTCCCCATGGGGTTCGAACCCGGGACCTCTGGATCTGAAATCGGTGGGTTGAACCACTAGACCAGAGAGTCGGTTAAAATTGCTTATTTTATATATTGTAATGTCTATTCTATATACAGATGGCGTGGAACGTTCTTCGTCGAATCGAGTGCGTCGAATGAACAGCATGGAATATCTCAGAACCTTTGATGACGGTCAGATTTTCAGTATTTTTTTGTACTATGAAATCAAACCCCGCGTAGTTGTACTTGCGAAAATGTCCTTAGCTCATCACCAATCACTTCAGTCCTTATAAACCCACTGCTGATCGAAGCATGTTCTGGAAAAGCTCCATTGTAGATCTCATCCCAGTGAAAACCTTCGTTTCTTCAATTTTTTTTTGCAGTTAAAAGCTAACTTAAGGTTCAGTGGTCGAGGTATAAATCCTTTTTTTTTAATATCTTTTTGTTTTTAGAAATGGGTGAGCTCTTGACCTGTGCAATAAACACCACAGTAGTTTGTAAACTCCAGCAATAAATCCTAAATAGTATATCCTTTGTTGAGCAGTGGGCTTGTAAGGGCTGTAATGGTAGTGGTGAACTCCTTGGCGCAAGTGTGACTGCATGGGGTCAGCTATTTCTTTTCCAATGCTACTAATGTTGGTATAACCAAACAATAAAAATAATTGACGTGAGTAAATTTAAGATTATATTCAAGCTTTTTACGATTGGTATTGAATTTATTTGAACTGAATCGGATTATGATAATAAACGTGTTTAAAATCAATTGCACTAACTCAAAGGTTTCCAAACAACCTGCATGGTGTGATTGTACTCAGATGTAAATCCTATTTCATCTATTAGATAATACAAGTACAGTAATTTTACAAACGTCGCGTCTACTGCTTACACTAGCTCTGCTCATGACGTATTTTTGATAAACACTACTTAAAATAGCTCCAGATCCAACCATGATGATCACGATGTTGGTACATCATGAACCAACGGTAGTATTTGGTTGGGCAAATATTTTGTTCATAACGGAAAATAGTGGTTTCAAATGCTAGTCGGGAAACTACTTGCTACTAAGCTACTAAAATAAGTAGGTTAGATAAGCTGCTAAATTATGTTAATATTTTTTATGCCCAATGAATTTAACTTTAAGTGACTTAAATTGTTATCCTGATTCATAACATTTTGAAGAAAAACTGATCTGATTAACGAAATTTATATATAATTATTATATAATTTATAGTTGTTTTTTAAATGCTGGTCTAGACGAAATCCTCAACAGAGTCATTATGTTCGATATAATGTTTAATATTTACATAGTAGGTAATAATGTTTACTTAGTAGGTATATGGAGATCTGTGATACAGTCTAACAATGCAACCCAAACGTTGAGAAAGATGAACTATTTCAATGAAATAGCGATTTGTTGATTCGTTTTCTTGTGCTGATAATTAATGACTCGATGGTTTAATCTGTTTAATCTGATCCGGCCGGAGGTGGAGACGCACTTCACTCGCAATCCTCAACAATCTGAGGAACTGGCTAACTTACCTCTAAAGGTAAAAACTACTTGTTCATTTGTCACTTTGCAAGCGATGCAACCTGAGCACGCCGTTTTTTTTTTTTTTTTTCTGTCAATATGCAAAATGTTATCATAGTAGTAATTGTGACTTCTTTTTTTTCTCTAAATCTGTATTTATCTGTAATTTATAAGTGAAAACTGTATGAGGCTTTATTTGTTCATAATGTTTTGGTTTATAAGATGTAAGCTTTAAGCTGTTTGTTTAAAAAAAAAATATTCTGGAACACAACAATTTTCAAAAATTTACTGATATATATTGAAAAGCAACTTCCCAATTTAGCAATGCAATGTACTTTCCAGTGGTATGATGTGTGAGTGGGTATTGTTTTAGAGGATGCAGTGCTGATGACGCAGCCCCTGGGCCCCGCAGCCCCCGGCGCAGCCCCCAACACCCCGGCACCCGCGATCGCCGCTGACACTCCTGCGCAGGCAACCGAATCAGAAACAGGTAACTGAATACATTTATTTATATGCTTTCTTTTTCTCCTTCTTCGAGGTTGCAACGAAGAAGTCGATTTAAATGATAAAGCCGTCCATAGTACTTATACACAGTGTTACCTGATGGTCGTATTATTCGATGTAATTTTAACAGTTGAACCCTACTGCTTCCCTTGTATAGAGTTTGTTTAATTTTACTTATTATGTTATTTTTTGTGGATAAATGTCTTATTTTTGTGTACAATAAAGTGCTATACTTTTATATTGTACGTCAGGAAGGTGCTTGGCCTTAATCTTACCTGATTTACAAGTTATATTTATACCCCCAGGGGGTACAATATTGTGCTTGGTTGGTTGTTGGATTTTGAAAGTCCGCCTGGCTAGCTACCATCTTACCTAATCCTGTCGCCATAACAACAATTCTAAATTGTTGTGTTCCGGCATTTAGAGATAACATAGCCAGCTAGCTAGCTACCATCTTACCTAATCCTGTCGCCACAACAACAATTCTAAATTGTTGTGTTCCGGCATTTAGAGATAAGATAGCCAGCTAGCTAGCTACCATCTTACCTAATCCTGTCGCCATAACAACAATTCTAAATTGTTGTGTTCCGGCATTTAGAGATAAGATAGCTAGCTAGCTAGCTACCATCTTACCTAATCCTGTCGCCATAACAACAATTCTAAATTGTTGTTTTCCGGCATTTAGAGATAACATAGCCAGCTAGCTAGCTACCATCTTACCTAATCCTGTCGCCATAACAACAATTCTAAATTGTTGTGTTCCGGCATTTAGAGATAAGATACCCAGCTAGCTAGCTACCATCTTACCTAATCCTGTCGCCATAACAACAATTCTAAATTGTTGTGTTCCGGCATTTAGAGATAACATAGCCAGCTAGCTAGCTACCATCTTACCTAATCCTGTCGCCATAACAACAATTCTAAATTGTTGTGTTCCGGCATTTAGAGATAAGATAGCCAGCTAGCTAGCTACCATCTTACCTAATCCTGTCGCCATAACAACAATTCTAAATTGTCGTGTTCCGGCATTTAGAGATAAGATAGCCAGCTAGCTAGCTACCATCTTACCTAATCCTGTCGCCATAACAACAATTCTAAATTGTCGTGTTCCGGCATTTAGAGATAACATAGCCAGCTAGCTAGCTACCATCTTACCTAATCCTGTCGCCATAACAACAATTCTAAATTGTCGTGTTCCGGCATTTAGAGATAAGATAGCCAGCTAGCTAGCTACCATCTTACCTAATCCTGTCGCCATAACAACAATTCTAAATTGTCGTGTTCCGGCATTTAGAGATAACATAGCCAGCTAGCTAGCTACCATCTTACCTAATCCTGTCGCCATAACAACAATTCTAAATTGTTGTGTTCCGGCATTTAGAGATAACATAGCCAGCTAGCTAGCTACCATCTTACCTAATCCTGTCGCCATAACAACAATTCTAAATTGTCGTGTTCCGGCATTTAGAGGTAAGATAGCCAGCTAGCTAGCTACCATCTTACCTAATCCTGTCGCCATAACAACAATTCTAAATTGTTGTGTTCCGGCATTTAGAGATAAGATACCCAGCTAGCTAGCTACCATCTTACCTAATCCTGTCGCCATAACAACAATTCTAAATTGTTGTGTTCCGGCATTTAGAGATAACATAGCCAGCTAGCTAGCTACCATCTTACCTAATCCTGTCGCCATAACAACAATTCTAAATTGTTGTGTTCCGGCATTTAGAGATAAGATAGCCAGCTAGCTAGCTACCATCTTACCTAATCCTGTCGCCATAACAACAATTCTAAATTGTCGTGTTCCGGCATTTAGAGATAAGATAGCCAGCTAGCTAGCTACCATCTTACCTAATCCTGTCGCCATAACAACAATTCTAAATTGTCGTGTTCCGGCATTTAGAGATAACATAGCCAGCTAGCTAGCTACCATCTTACCTAATCCTGTCGCCATAACAACAATTCTAAATTGTCGTGTTCCGGCATTTAGAGATAAGATAGCCAGCTAGCTAGCTACCATCTTACCTAATCCTGTCGCCATAACAACAATTCTAAATTGTCGTGTTCCGGCATTTAGAGATAACATAGCCAGCTAGCTAGCTACCATCTTACCTAATCCTGTCGCCATAACAACAATTCTAAATTGTTGTGTTCCGGCATTTAGAGATAACATAGCCAGCTAGCTAGCTACCATCTTACCTAATCCTGTCGCCATAACAACAATTCTAAATTGTCGTGTTCCGGCATTTAGAGGTAAGATAGCCAGTTCCCCAGACTGTTGAGATTTCCGGGTAAAGTGCGCTTCCTTCGGCCGTATCATAACCTGGCATCAGGTTAGACAAAGGCCAAGCTCTTCCCTGTCGTACAATTAAAAATAACAAAGCAGTGATAGTAATAATGGTGATTTATTTCCAGTGTCATCAAACGACTCCTCAGGCGCCAATATATCGCTGGAAGAAGAGATAGTGGAGATATTAGACGAGCCGGCCGCCAACGCGTACGTCGACATGGACCTTATCGACCGCGCGCGCGCAGCCGTCATATCGTCCAGTTGCGATCCCAACTTGGTGAGACACAGGACCTTGATGAATTATCTTGTGATTCTGATGATTAGTTATCTGTACCACCATCTCGCTTGAAAGCTAGTAAAAATGTTGTTCAAGGAAGGTAGGTGTGCACAGACCAAGCTATGACACATTTGGAACAGCCATCTGATTCAAACTGGGGGCTGACGCGATTAAGAATCTGCTCTGGAGCAGGAATCCTTACCTTTAGCATACATACGTTCGTCCAGCCGATGAGGACGCCGAGAGGAGATGAGGATTTACTTGAACTGCAAGCGCTTGCAAAGTTAGGTAGGTATTCGTCATACACTTGATAGGTACCTACACTTCACCACAGTTAATGATCCAACAGGGTTTACACTGCACACGCGGAGTCTAGCAGGTAGAATTCAACATAGATACTTTAATTAGGATGAGGGTCCTCGAGTCTATATCAGCTGTGTGAATTCACCGGTGTTTTTCTGCGTACTGACGTTGACGACTGTCAAACGTTTTTACGCGGCGAAGTGCGATGATATGAAGGCTCGTAATTCGGCAGAACGTACGAGCTTTTGAAATACGGCTCTGCTATTGGTTCAAATTCCAAGATCAGAACAGACATCGATCAAGACAAGACCAGTTTGAACTCAGATAGGGACGGTTACGAAACAATAGGAGTAAGTAGGCCTGTATTTCTTAATCAGTTTACTGTGTTCGTTGGTTGCGCGGGGGTGCCAGGGCCTTTAATAAGTAGCTTCTAGACCTCATCTAGGTAATGCCCAAGCTAGCCTCAAGGTCAAGATGCAAATACATTACCCATTAAAAACAAAAGCAAAAATAAAACGAGTAAAGTTTTCAGTGTGCCGATGATCAACTTTAACACACAAACTGTTAAAAATTGACCATCTTTTAATATAATAAGTAATGTAATATAAAAAAACCTATAGAGTTATTTACTTGAATATTCAACCTTATTGATACCATAAGTCAAAGTAACTCCGAAGATGATATGTCATCGTAAAGAGAGACTTTAAATGTTTTAAATGTTTATTTATTAAAAACATATATATATAAAGAGAAAAATGTGTACCACGGATAGTCTCTGTTCCCTAAACTAGGTCTAAACAGCCTGTATTTCGACTTCATTGGCAACACTATTGTTATTTACAGGCATCAACTAGCCAACCTGACGAGGTAGACGCCCCGGCACTAGAACAGCAGAACCAAGGAGTCAAGAGAAAACGCCGCGAATGTAAGTAAAACTCGAACTACCCGACAAATACACCAAAATCATTCCGTTAGCTTCAACGAAAAATATCGACAGTCGAAAGAGTTTATTGCGACATACTATGTTCATCCTAAGGTTGGAAGAGATTGCTCTTAGCGATAGGACAACCTATTGTACTGTTAAGTTCTGCAGTGGTTTGGAAATGACTGAAACGTCTACGGTCTCAAGATGGCCGCTGCAGAAAATGAGTGTAGATCCCATTTACTTTCCTGACCGCTATCTACCTGTGCAACATGGCGCTCAATAGAATATATTTATTTATTTATTTAAAGACAATTATAACACCATAACAGATAAAAAACCCAAACCGGTGCCATAAGTAAAACAATAACAATACACTTTAGGTAGGTAATAACATTCTAGTTACAAAAAATAAAGTTTCTAAGAGAATCTGTGCCATAAATAGGACTTTCGGCAGGCTATTATCTAAAATATCAATATTATTCTTCGAAACTATGTTAATTAGTCTAATGGCGCAAGACATCGGTGCAAACTTGAGTAAATTAGTCCTAGCTGCAGGTAGACTAAGCATGGGGGACTACCACGTCGTCGGGGGCGCACAGCCGCATACATGTCGTCTTGTAACATGTCGGCAAAACTAAAAATGTATAATGTAAATTAACTTGTTTGACATTTGTGAAAATATTATTTTACAGCAACTGACGACAGGCCAGCAGATCAGTTTACTGTCAAGGACTTTAACCAAGTAAGTATATTAACCATGTCTGGCAAGACCCTGCGACCTCACTATACAGGCTACCAAGTCCTAGTGAGGTCCTAGTGTGAGGAACAGTCTAGCTTAGTACTGCTTAACATGAAGGGATATCAGTAACGGTTACAAAAACCATATATACGTAGTAGCTGCTATTATGCACCTCAACTGTGTAATTAAATACCCTAATAATATAAAATTAAACATAACTTCACTTTTAATTATCAGAACCTAATTGTAAATTGTAAATACATACACCTTCCTACAATTTTAATCGTGTCTTTGCGACTGAACGGTAAAACGTATCGTGCGTGAAAACTTATTAAAAACCTTTGCTCTGAAGAGACCGGTCTTCTGTAGGGCAAAGGCTTATGCGACTACTTAGGCTGTAATCAGACACGTGGCCAACTTCTGAATACGCAGTGCAACGGTGCGTATTCAGAAACTTAGCACGCGGCGTAGATCCATGGCGGTTGCGGCTTAAGAATCGATCCTCCAACTCAGCAGCAACGTCGTAAAAGCCGACTAAGGGATCTCATCGAAGGGCAGTAGCTACCAGCTGTTTTTTTTATTTTTTTTTATTATACGACGGGGAAGCGCTTGGCCTTCATCTCACCTGGTAACAAGTTAAGATAAGGCCGAAGGTGGAGGTGCACTTCACCCGGAATCCTCATCAAATTGAGGAACTGGCTATCTTACCTCTGAATGCCGGAACACAACAATTTTTAGAATTGTTATTATGGCAACAGAATGAGGTAAGAAGGACCAACCAAACCAAGCACAATATATTGTACTCCCCATGGGAATCGAACCCGGGACCTCTGGATCTGAAATCGGTGGGTTGAACCACTAGACCACAGAGGCGGTTTATGCCTGTCTAGCTACCATCATCTTACCTAATTCTGTCGCCATAACAACTATTCTTTAATTGTTGTGTTTCGGCATTCAGAGGTAAGATAGCCAGTTCCTCAGTTTGTTGAGGATGCCGGGTGAAGTGCGCCTCCACCTTCGGCCTTATCTCAACTTGTAACCAGATGAGATGAAGGACAAGCGCTTCCCCGTCGTACAATAAAAAAAACCTTATAAATTCACACTGATTGTTTGTTACCTTTTCATCTAAACGGCTTACCGGATCTTAGTAAAATTCGTCATATATGTAGTTTATGCCATGGGGAACAATAATATGCTATTTTTATCCGGGTGGGGTACCACGTGGGCGAAATCGTGATATATTAAAATACATAGCCAGTTCCTCAGTTCGTTGAGGATTCCGGGTGAAGTGCGCCTCCACCTTCGGCCTTATAACTTGTAACCAGGAGAGATGAAGGCCGAGCGCCTTCCCGTGAAATATATAAAATATGTGATCACTTTCCTGATCAGCGCCTCTTCACTCCATGGTGGAGTGGCTTTTTGCTGAGGTGGTACCTTTTTGGCCCAGGCCGCCCGGCGCAGTATAATATGTGTTTACCTACGTACTTACCTACTCATTTTATTTATTTATTTTTTACCTATTGTTACTAGATTTAAGTTAGTACCTACGTGTGTTTATGTGTTACTGTGTGTTTATGCGCTGTGTTTGTTCTTGGTGCCAAATAAATGTTTATCTTTATTTCTTTCCTGTTCCATAGGGCTTGCTCCGCCTCCTGGAATGTCCGGTGTGCCTGGAGGTGATGGAGCCCCCGATGTCCCAGTGCCGCCGCGGACACCTCGTGTGCAACCGCTGCCGGTCGCGGCTCGCCTCGTGCCCCGTCTGCCGCACCACGTTCAGCTCTGTGCGCAACCGCGCTATGGAGGGCGTGAGTACAAACAAACACCTACCTCATGTTGGAATAGAGTAATAGAATAAATAATTTCACACAGCGCCATCTAGTCCCAAACTAAGCATAGCTTGTAATATGGGAACTAGATTACGGATAGAATACTTAAATACTTTTTGTAAATACATACGTACTATATGATACAACACCCAAACACAGAACAAACATCTATATTCATCACACAAATGTTTGCTCTGGGTGGGAATCGAACCCACAGCCTACAGCGCAGAAGGCAGAGTTACTACCAACTGAGCTATGAGGCTTGTTAAATGTTTTGTATGCACAGAACTAGTGAGTCTTACGTTCCATTAATTCTGTACACAGAACGAATTAGTACCAATGGGACAAACAATCACGCTTGTTTCGTTTACAGAACTTCAGGACAGAAGTAGTCCATAGCTATCCGATTGGCGAATGTGGCAAGACAACACTTTTAGAATGATTAAGTTGAAATCCTGTCACGGTCGCCAATGTTGGAATGGATGAACGAGAAGCGAATAAAATGCTTATTTAGTATAACCTAACGCCTATTTACTTATTATACATATCATGTTACGTCATTAATCCATTCTCGATAATTGAAGCCACATACAGTTCTACATACAGAAATTAAAAAATATTTTCTGTAAGGTTTCCAAAATGTTGAAGTGACTGACGTGAACTGACGCCGCTAAAATATCATTTATCACGGTGACTCTCTTCCGAACAACTGTAATCAATGTATTTATTGGTCAGGCACTTGTAAGAAATAGATCACGGTGTTTCTCTTCCCAACGACTCTGATCATAGACCAACGTATCTGTTGGTCAGGTGGCCGAAATGCTGCGTTACCCGTGCCGCCACGGCTGCGGACGCGAGGTGCGGTTGCGGCGACGCGCGCCGCACGAGTCCTCCTGCGCCGACCGCAAGTACCTCTGCCCGGCGCCGCCCTGCACCGACTTGCCGCCGTTGGCGAGGTCGCAACTCTCCAACCACTTCCATGTAACTAAATCCCACTTAAAATTAGTTTGACTTATATTTTTTTTTTTTACGACGGGTTGATTTTCAAGATATGATTAGGCCGAAGGTGGAAGCGCACTTCACCAAAAGTCTTCAATAAACTGAGGAACTGGCCTCTAAATGCCGGAACACAACAATTTTTGGAATTGTTATTATGGCGACAGAATTAGGTAAGCTGGTGGTAGCTAGCACGGCAGACTTTAATACAGTCCTACCACCAACCAAACCAAGCACAATATTTAATTAATAACAAAGACGGGTCTTCATCGCGTACCTTTGTTATTAATTATGTATAATAATCGCGATAATTTAAAAAACGCTAAGCACAATATTGTACACCCCTAGGGATCGAAACCGGGACCTCTGGATCTGACACCTGTAGGCGAACAACTAGACCACAGAGGCGGTCAAAACTAGATTAACAACTAAAACTATACATTTTAAAACACGGGTTTTACTCACGCACACGATTATATTGATGCAGGCACCATCGGTTTCGATTCAACAGGTGAATCATCATCAGGGTGAGTGTGCCTCGCCGGGAGGTTGCGATTGTGGTGCGCGCAGCCCTCTCGTTCGGTTTCGCGTCTCACACTCGACCCGTGTTTTAAAATGTACAGTATGACGAACGCAAGTTTTGTGAAGTGTTGCATTACAAATTAATCGGATAGCGTGGTGTGACCAATGACCATGTCATGCGGAGAGATGAAAGTCCCATAACCAAAAGAATGTTAGGTTAAATGTCAATCGACGTAAGAGTAATAGTAGACCGAGGAACCCACACAATCGATCCGTCTCGGATGGATTGTGTGGGTGACGATGTGTGCGTTGCCCCAGCAGTAATGTATGTTCTAGAAGGTATTGAGTTTTGCAAGTAATTAGAGGGGGTTGTGGCTGATTCCGACCCGCTTTACCTGGACAGAAACTAAAATCATAAATCTGAAGAATATGAGCCCCGTGGCTCATGTGTTCAGTAATATATCGAAGTAGTGCGTACACGTGGAATGGTCAAGGGAGACAGGGTGAACACGAAATTCTTTACTTTGCCAACAAATCCGAGTAAGTCGCACATTTACACCACATCCACCTCTAAATATTTGTAAAACTCCTTCTAGAACATACCTTCCTCCTGGGGCGTGGCACACTGACGATATGCATGTGAGTATGCAAGTGTGGGTGCTAAGTTCACGGGTGACAGGAAAGAATGGAAGAGAATGTGCTGTGACACCACATGAGTGTGCGATAAGAGCAGGAAGAAGATAAGAAGACTTAGTGGTCGCTCTGTGGTCGAAACTAAACAGTCATAAAATACAAGGTGAAACAGAATATGTGTACTGAGCAGTGGGGGGGCTTTTCGGACCAGGAAAAGTATTTGTTGTGATGGGGAGATAATAGTGAATTCCCATTTTCAGTTTCCCATGCAAATCTTTTCATTTTCTCAATGACAATAAATAGTGACGACCCTATTCCTTTACCGCACTATGCATGTAGGTAGGTAAGTATCAGTTGGTGCAATTGTCTGTGTCAAAGAATATTAAGGACAGATGATCCAATTTTAGTGAGAACTTGGAGTCATCTCGTGAAAGGAGGTTATTAGATAGAACATACACATTGATAAATTACATAGGCACCTACAGTTACAAAAAGACGATTGATGCGATATTGGACGAACAAAAGTACATTATAGGAACGATTATTTTGTATTTTAGCTAACAGATAGATAAAATTCTTGTTGATTTGACAAATTAAACCTTCTAGTAATGGATTGTCTCATTAGCAGCCCAGGCTTTTCGACGATTTTACGCTGTTAGTGAAAGCGCTTTTCGTTCTTTGTGATTGTGACCTTCTGCTATGTTGCCTCATCTGTGTTGAGCTGAGGTCATTGTCGCGAGTTAAGAAACAGCTGATTTTAGGGTAGTCTCAACTCAAAAAACCAGCTGTTTGTGTCAGAACTTTGATCTTGTTTTACCAAAAACTTTGAACCAAAATTCAAAAAGTCGTAAAACAAACGTTGTTCCCCGAGGAGGGTCGGATAACCCCGTTTCGGCATAGTACACCATATTCTGTTACAGGTTGTATACATTTGCTGCATTCATTATAAATATAAAAACAGTCAAATCTACCATGCATACAACAACGAAGGGAGGGTCCGAAGTTTTCTCTTCATGTAGCTTTGATAAGGATATATGATAGATAAGGACGCATGAATCTTCATCTTGTAGATATAGATAAGGACGTATGAATCTCCATCTTGATTGGGCCGGCTGGGCCGTCAGCCAGTCGATTGGATACTTTGTAAGTTATTTATAATTGATAGTGGTACAATAATATAGTGGCACATAAAAACTTTGGATGTTGTTAGTGTTATGCCCCGGACCTTTAAGCAAGCAAAAAGGTTCTATTCTTTATTGTTTAATTGGTGATAGCCAAGCATTCGACTACCAGCTTACTTGAAAAACAAGTAAAGATGTGGCCTAAGATTGAGCACGCTTGACCAAAAGGAATCTATTCACTCTAGACTTGAATACTCCCAAGATTATACTCGTGGTTCAATGTGATTCGCTCCACCGTAGACTTCATCGTAGCCCGGGCAATCCTCAAGACATACAAAATATTATAGGACATTAGGACATTAATTTTACACAGCGCCATCTAGCCCCAAACTAAGCATAGCTTGTAATATGGAAACTAGATTACGGATAGAATACTTAAATACTTTTTGTAAATACATACGTAATATATGATACAACACCCAAACACAGAACAAACATCTATATTCATCACACACATGTCTGCTCTGGGTGGGAATCGAACCCACAGCCTACAACGCAGAAGGCAGAGCTACTACCAACTGAGCTATGAGGCTTGTTCATTCACAAAAGCTCCAACCAGCCCCAGATAACGAGGATCCTCGTATTATTTCCAGTCAAAGCACTTTGAGCTGGTGAAGCTGGGCGCGCGTCACCAGTTCGGCATCAAGATGAACAGCGAGCTGCACGACAACTGGCTGCTGATAGCACTCGACGAGTTCTTCCACATGAAGGTGGACGTCAACATCCGCACGTGGGGCGTGGTCGTGTACGTCGCGTACATCGGGCCCAAGTGCAACGCCAAGGACTTCGCGTACGAGGTGAGTTGTACGTGTGACGTCACTTGTACGTATAGCTCGGGGGTGCGTTCGTAAGCGTCGTTCGAAGACGATGAAGGTAGGTGAAAGTCGCCCTGACGTTTTATTTGACAGTTGACACTTGATTGTGATGTGTAAAATCGATTCTCAGTAATTTAATCACTAACATTAGATTGACATGCATACCGCAAGCCAAGAAGATACCGGCAGTCAAAACGCAACTGTAAGCCAAGGACATTGTAAGCCGCTGAAAGGTTTACAAAACTTGGCAAAGCAAATGACTCGGCAGTCGTTACTGCTGAAGTTGATGCTTGAAATAAGAGTCAAAGCTCGTTTCTTACCCGCACTTCCCAGAAACGGTAGAGGTGTTGAAGACCGATGATGATGATGATGATTCTCAGTGTCGAGTTTATTTTTCTAAATTTACTAACCAGTTCTGGTGATCCATTTTTCTAGATTTACTAACCAGTTTTGTGCGCGCAAGAGAAAATTGCAAAACTTTTGTCATTACTATTTTGAAAGTGACAGTTGCATAGGGAGCCGTTCTAAAACGGATGACGAACGACATACTCTTTGGGCGATCGCTCGTCGCGATAAAAAAAAAAAACACATCCCAGTAGCACAGTAGCTGGCGGCTGATGGCGCTCGACGAGATTTTTTTCCGAGACTTGTTATCCACTAGCGCGTCCAAGTACGGCAGCTGTCTCCCTCTGGAGCGTCCATATGCGTGATCGGAATTTCGCGGCGCCAAGCACCTATTCCTTTTGCAACTTAAAGCGTGATATGTATCTAATTATTAGAGCTAGAATCAAATAAAAAATACTGAAATATAGCTAAAACTATAGGAAATCAATATATGTGCAACACAAACTACAACTATCTACTTATAGTACTGAAATAAAAGTTTAAACCCGCTAATTTAATCTGAATTTACATCAACTTTACATTTTTATAAGTTTTTACAGAGCATGTTACCATGTATATCAGTTAAATATTTTTATAATTATACTAGGGGATACAGGCTTTTTTTTGTTATCAATATATTTTTATTTAGAATACCGCGTTTACCACAATAAACCAAAACAAACCACCCATTTATCATCAATTTTGATGTCGCCTCCGTTCGTGAATCTACGTACACAACAAAAATCGTAATAAATATATGCATGTTTCACTATAATCTAATCGGGTGAATGTGTTAAATAGTATTTATAACATTGTTTTCTCAATACAAGGACTATTTACTGAAAATATAATCGATCAATAGAAATAAATAGGATAGAACACGATACGCAACGGTCAGTTTCTTTTCATGACAATTTATCGCATATTTTTGCTTTGAACATGAGATATTTGTAAATGTTCGTAAAGCTATAATATTGAGGAATACGTTGATATACGACACTAATACCCAAAGCTATTAAAAATATAATATTTAGATCGAAACACTCTCAATAGAACCACTTCACTGCTCTTCACAACACCGTAAACAAAATAAAAGTTTAAATTTTTTTTTTAATAGATTTTGTTGCTAGATTGTTTTTCCAAAGAGTATATTACACGGATAATTTATTAAAGAGTCATCTAGTGACGAGTAGTAAAAGCTATCTTCAAGTTGAAACAGAGGAAAACAAAAATAAGACTGTGGGTCGACTGGGCTGCCATAGTAGCCTTAACGCTCAACGGGAAAAATTATTAGGCTACTATGGTCGCCTAAACGCGTCAGTGGTTATACTTTTGAGTGACGCCGTGAGGATGGGAAAATTTAGTCGAAATAATTTATTTCAGCTATCATAAACCCTTCCCCATAATTCCTAACATATTATGAAATGGATTAATTAAAAATAATCGCTTACAAATTCAATGAAAAGCAGTGCATTACATTTTATCTCTAACCTAAGTTTAACTTCCAACGCGTCGAGGGTCTCACGCACCCTTTTGTATCAACTGTTTCTATTTTGTCAGGTGTCAATCGATGGACAGCACAATAGCCGCAAGATGCAATACATGCGGGCCACTCATAGCGACCTGGAGAGCTCTTCGCTCAACGTCAGTCGGCAGGACTGCTTCCATCTCACGCTGGATCAGGTCAGTGTATCATTTGGTTGTTCTCTCTTCACAATCTACCAGACCAACCGTGTGTATGGCAATACAGGCTGTTACGACTTAGCGTAGGAAACACTATAGACCAATGTATGTTAAATATCTATCTATATATCCTTTCAGGCGCTCAACTTCATTCGCTTCAAGAACCGCCATTGCGACTCTGAAAAGTACCTGGAGTTCACAGTGGAGATCACTAAGTTAGATCCGCCACCGTCACGTGACGATTCTGACTCCTGAGAGTCACGCCGCCGCGCCAAGGGACACATGGCCAGGCGTCGTCTGCTGTACGTGCGACTAGCGCAGTTACGTCTCGCCAACTTGTAGATCACGTGACTATATGGACTCTTGAGACGCGATACCAAGAAGTTTATTGTGAGATTGTTCGCACATTTCTGTCATCGTTTTGTTAAAACAATTTCTGTTGAAAATTGCTCCTTTTGTGATTGTGATTAAGAATAACGCCACCGTGCGAAGGGATACAACGCGCCAACTTGGAGTGAATAGTGAGTTGTCACGTGGTTTTAACTGACGCTATCTCAGCCAGCTGTTTCTTGAAATAGCTTTGAGCTGATGGTGACACTTATTGAGCGCCTGATTTTACAACGATATGTGGCGACCGACGATGGTTGCTCCAAGCTTGGAAAGCCAAAGCCAAGAAACGAGACTCGCTTTAGGGAAATACTTGGCTTTCCCTAAAGCGAGTCTCGCTTCTTTCTTGCTGATTCTATAACCGAGCAGTGAAGAATCATATGCTCTATTGATTACTCTTGCGAGCAGTCCCGGCAGTGCGCTGTCCGTGGCTCCAGTTCTGAACAAGTGGTAGTTTGCAGTGTCTGATGATGATGGTTCATCACTGTGTCTAATCTCGAGAAGAGTATTTGGACCTGGGAACATCATCTTTGATCCTAGTCCTTCATTTAGTCCCAAAGCCTGCTCCATGTAGGAGTGTTGCTTTAGTCTTAATTTCCATTGTTGATGGTTTTGTAAAACCAGTCTCGGGAGCCCGGTGCAAGACTTGATCTCTCTCTGTCTAACTTGTCAGCTATCTTTTTCCTGGCCACTGCCGTGGATTTTTGTCCATTGGATGGTGACCTCATGCTCTGCAGCTGGTTTCTGCAGTGCTGAGTGCATTAATTCGCTGTTGGTTATTAATATAACCGCCTCTGTGGTCTAGTGGTTCAACCCACCGATTTCAGATCCAGAGGTCCCGGGTTCGATCCCCATGGGGTGTACAATATATTGTGCTTGGTTTGGTTGGTGGTAGGACTTTGTTGAAGTCCGCCTGGCTAGCTACCACCATCTTACCTAATTCTGTCGCCATAATAACAATTCTAAAATTGTTGTGTTCCGGCATTCAGAGGTAAGATAGCCAGTTCCTCAGTTTGTTGAGGATTCCGGGTGAAGTGCGCCTCCACCTTCGGCCTTATCTTAACTTGTTACCAGGTGAGATGAAGGCCAAGCGCTTCCTCGTTGTTTAATAAAAAAAAAATGAGTCGCATTCACAAGATTGAGTCTTAAGCAGACGGCGCAGACTCAATTTTTCGATCGCCCTGGTCTCTGGGACTTCCGTATTCTAGAAAGCCGCTCAAGGGCAGATCCCCCTGTAGAGGTTTCCACCAATCTGTGATATATATTCTCAGCTTATGCGAATGCTCAAGCTTGAGCGGACTTTTAGAATATGGGCATGCGAGTTTTGCTTCGGGGCAGTCCTTAGCAAGACTCCTTCTTTTTCAGATGCTTGTTTATATCGGTATTTGCTAGCTTTAGGATATTGTTAACATCGTTATTTATTAATTAAGTTCTTCATTTTATTTTTATTCTTGTTATCTTGAGTGCTTGGTATCAAATGCTTCTAAAGTGATGGATTGATTACTAGTTAAGCGAAGACGACCGAGCAGAAAACGGAGTGTTCTTTGAAACCTAAAATATCTTAACAAAAATACGTCAAGCGGCTGTTCTTTTGCTGCATAAAAGTACCAAGTAATAAGCATTTTCAAGTAATTAGCAATTTATTATATCAACATAAAAAAAACGGTGGTATATACGGTAAGCGTTAACTCGCCCACAAACTGCATGTAAACTTTTTTACAATAAAGTTTATTTTAGTCATGAATGACGAATTAGTAAAACGACTGAAGACATCCGCCAGTAAACACAATCGTCAGATAATTCATTTCTTTCGTATTAAACAGACTTATTAACCTCTGAAGAATCGATAATCTTCATGATTCCTCACACAGATTGCATTATTAGTCAGAAATGTAATAGCATAGAGGCTCTGAATTATAGAACCGTGGTGAAATTATTAGAATGCGTAGTTAGCATATAGCATAGAATAATATTTTTTTCATCAGTTGTTCTTAATATGAATTTATCAAAGGTATTATATAGATTCGTGTACTCATTTACAAGAGCAAGTAATTTTTCAGAAAATATCGCTACAAAAGGGTGCTTAGGTGTGATTCTAATTATTAGGTATAGAAACTGTAAATTGCTTATTATTGATTTTTTTTTGTAAAAAAGAAAGATAAAACAATAGATACATAGACTAAAGTGTGTAGAAAAGCAAGTAGTTGAATGAGTTAAAGATTGTCATATTTTATTTATGTTATACATTTAGGTCACCAATAGCAGTTACTTACTATGTTGTTTGCATGGTTTTATTTACTTTCTGTTTAATAATGGAATTCGTCGAATGAGGAATCATGAAGATTATCACTTTCGTCAAAGGTCAAACTATCTGTCCAATACGGAAAGAGTTAAATGATCCAATAAACGTGTAATCTGGCTGATGTGTCCTTAATCAACATAGTTCGAACAGCCCGGTCCGCGCGAAGAATGCATCTTATGTGTGAATTTAATGTCCTGTAATATTATTTACTTATTTATGGTTCTGCGTGTTCATATATTCCTAAAATTATTTGTAGTTGCACTTTTTATTTTTGATTATCAGGTGTTTTATTGACGTATTACATTATTATTATAGACACAAGTGCATGCGATTCGTGTTTTTAGATGTAAAAAATGTTTTTTTGTCGGGGGTGACTTCTAATTTCCAAATGAACGGTGTTCTTATAACTGGAAGATTTTGTTACAAGATATGTCTTGTTTCAAATGTTTATTAGAAGTTACTTACACCTAATTAAGAGGGTATCCTTAGTAGACCGCCATCTCGGGTAAGAGATGTAATACTTTAGATAAATTTACATGTAAATAAGAATGAAAACCAACTTTTATAATGTTATAATATTATTTAGCCATTGATGTCCCCCAAAGGCCTCCCTCCACTCTTTCCAGGCTGTCTTATCCCGAGCTGGTACTTCTCCAGTTGGTCTAGAGCGTCATGTATGTTAGTGACAAAAAAAAACATAATTGTTTCCTATTTTTGTTTATTGCTCAGGCTTTAGTTATAATAGTATAGATTTTGTATGATTATGGTTCAGAGGATTCTAGTGGTCACCGTAGCAGACCACTAGCCAGGTGGACTGACGACATTGCTCCTGCAGGGTATAACCTGGATGTAAAGGGCCCATAACAGGTTAATGGCGTTTGGGGGAGGAGGCTTATGCCCAGCAGTGGGTTTAGAGCTGTTGATGATTTAAATAAGTATGCACGTATTTTGTATTATAGATTATGGTCTTGTTATATCCAAAAATTTTGTAACTCGTTGGGTGCTGAGGAATTACGTGAAACACACGTGTCTCAGCACCCAACGCTAAATACAATTTCTTAAGATACAATAAGTTAGATATAAAAGATGTTAGTTTAGATTTAAGCATTTTTTTTCGTAAAAATGCATTCGTTTCCGTAAAAAATAATGTAGAACAGTTTGTAATTTCTTAGAATATACGTTATTCCGTTAGTTATTTGGGCTAAAGCTAAATCCATCATTAAAATTTGGTTTTAGCTTTGTCAGCTAAAATAGGCTCCAATTTGATTATACAAATACATATTAGATAGTTATTTATATCAAACTTTGTGTACATCAAAATAATAAAACAATTTTCTATCAATGAACAGTTGTCTGTATTTCTTACACGATTCCATTAGCACAGTAGACAGGTGATCAACATGATAACCCACTTAGGAAATGTATAGGTATATTAGCAATTTAAGATCTTCGATTATGATAGTGAGATCACAACTTAGGCCATCATAGACAGATTTTATTTAAAAATATATACTATATTTATTTACAATTCCACAAATTATACTATTTTGAGCTTATGCATGCACCACGTATTTACAAATGGGTTGAACGCGAATTGATAATCAATAAATAAATTATTTTCATTTCTAACAAACAAAAATAAATAGAGGCTACACTTATTGAAAACCTAATTGTACGACCGGTATCATTTTAATACATATGATTTCACTTACAAAACGAAACAAATATGTATTGATAGTGGGTTAATAGATTCCCTACATCATACATGATATTATCAACAACAAACAAATAAAAACAAATTGCTAACATTCACGCAATATACCTAAAAATAAGTGTACATTTGTACACAACATTATTTGTCAAAAGATCATCACAATAGCATCACATTTGTATCTATGACTCGTAGGATATTCATTAGCCCTCTACAATAAACACGCTTGCAAACCATCGATGCTGGGAATCTAAAATGCAAACATTTTTTTCAAAAACATACTTAAAACATTTTAGCCATACGACGGTTCACAATGCAACAACGCCGAAACTTGCTATGCAAATCAAAAACCACAGGCCAAACTCGAGAACACGTATAGCTAAAACGATGTCACGAGAATTAAGACTATGTTTTTGAAGCTATGTTAAGTAGATTCTTTTTTGTTTATTCAAAAAATTTAAGTTCGAACACTATTTATACTTATTGTATAAATAAGCTTCGACAAAAACAATGTTTATACGGTTGACATAAGCAAGTGTAGGACGAACTTCCCTAGATGGAGCGACGACTCTTCCAACTTATGCCCGCCACTGTACCTCTGTACATAATTATTATATTATATAGTACATATATAAATTGGATGAGAACTGTCGAAGATCGGGCTTAATGAAGCATCTTAGGAGAGTCTCTCTTAATAAGCTAATAATGATTATAATAATACGGTTTGCTTACGTAGATGGGGGCTGCGCAAGTTATGTCAAAAATAAACATTCCACAACATTATATTCAATCAACTGATTTGACAAATCTGCAGATTCTAGGACACAACTCGTGCGTTCCACGATGGTTGCTCTCAGTTAACTGATAGAAAATCTAAAGTCAAGTCTCCTGTTGCCTGAATTTAACAACATTGCTGACTCAACAAGTTATCGACGAACATGTTGACAGAACATTCTGCCTCCTGTCACTTCCGATGTCTGTGCGAGCATCAAAATTCAACTCGCCAAATTAGAGAAATAGCTACCTCGGCCAGGCGAATGCGAAAATTTTCGTCCGCCGAAAACTATGTTGGCTAGTTTTGTTCAACGAACTTTGTTGTATTCCTCAAACCACGCCCTCTTTATGTTATCAGCAGGAAACTCGGCACACGTGATCATCAGAGTGTCCTAATCATTCGAATGATTAAAGAACACAGTTTATTCAATTGAGCAACTCGCGTAGTGTGTCGTTAGGACACGAGTAATTTCGCCGCGATGCCTTGTCTCGCGTACTCCGTGTCCACCAGTCCGCGGCAAACCAGCGAGAACTCCAAGACCGTATCGAGTAGTCGACGTCTGCTGCTTTTCTCCCTAAAACACCGACATTTACTCGTACTGTTTTTGTAGATGGAGATTGAGTCAAAAATCGTGAAAAAGACCGCCATATTGAAACGGAAGTGTCGTCAAACGACAAATTATTTTTTATTTTATTTTATTGTTCTATGAGGAAGCGCTTTGTCTTCATCTCACCTGGTTTTCAAGTTATTATAATGGCGATGGTGGAAGCGCACTTCACCCGGAATCCTCAAGGGTCTGAGGAACTGGCTATCTTACCTCTAAATGCCGAAACACAACTTTTTAGAATTGATGTTATTATATATACAGATTTAGGTAACATGGTGGTAGCTAGCCAGGCGGACCCAAACAAAGTCCTATAACCAACAAAACCAAGCACAATATTGTACTCCCCATGGGGATCGAACCCGGGAACTCTGGATCTGACACCAGTGGGCGAACCACAGAGGCGTTCAAAAGCTATTTTCATTAAGATAAGATAAGATTTATTTATTGAAAAAGATGACAACAGTTAACATTTTTATAAAAAAGTTAATGTGATATCAGTGTCTCGTCAACTTATTCTATTACATTATATAGAAAATATAAATATGATAGATAGCACACTATTTCTTCATTTTGAAAATTAGGTAAATTTAGTCAAATAATATTTTTACAACAGAATAAACATTAACGTCACAAATAGATAGGTAAGTAAGTCAGGAATTTGATTCAGCTGTAAATTAGCTAGTACGTCCTATATTTTTTATTATAAAACACGTATATCGGCGAAAACGTAAGAAAGGTATTAAATATACGAACTTGACGACGGCGGCTAAGAACTTTTGTTTGCTGGCGTCGGTGGCGTGCGTCGTGGGGAAGCCGGGCGGAGCCAGCGCGGCGCGGAGCCACGCCCCCAGCCCGTCGCCGCCGCCCTTGGCGCCGACGGAGGCCCACGGCGCGCGGTTCAGAGCCAACAGGAGCTCTGCTAGCGGACCGATCTGGTTACGAGGGGTCACTCCACCTGGAAATATTCAAAATTCTATATTTATTCATTTTACTTAACATAGAACGGGTTGTTACAGAGAGAACGCCAACCTCCGCAGATCGCTGAACTCTATATTTCTATCAAGATGTCCTCGACAGTTCATGGAAGAGACGGACCACTCTATGTTACCCGTATTTAGATGCCTGGTTTGTGGAGACTGGTGCCTGAAGTGGGTTTAGAAAAAACCTGCGTCACAGGTCACCAGACAATGATGCAATGTATACGAACTATGATGGAAAGACAGCAAGCTTCATCAGTTTGCATAGCCCTTATTATTTTAAGGTAAAGTAACGGAATTACTTTTTCCCCTGCCAGGATTCATTTATGATCACTGTTCAGAGCGTGGATCTTATCAGGGCTATCATGAGATATTTTATAGTTAGGTCACTGAATTTATAAAATAATATACGAATCAGGGATCTCTCAATGCTCACTTTGTTTCTGAAAATAATATTTCAGATTCACAGCAGAGATAAGCAACGAAAGGACAAAAGAAAACAAAGGCAATTTCAAGGCGCTCATAACAGGTTAGAGTGGCGTTTGGGGGAGGAGGCTTATGCCCAGCAGTGGGTTACCAAATAGCTGTTGATGATGATGATGAGCACCAAAGATAGCAAACGATAAGTTGATTCTACGTCGATTCTTACAGTGGTTTCACAATGACATATTCATAGACAAAATGACGATTGCAAGAACTGACAAAAAATAACGACTTTGCCGTTCTTTCTTTTCTTCTTTTTCACCGACTTCAAAAAAAGGTGGAGGTTCTCAATTCGTCGGAATCAAATGTTCCCCGATTACTCGAAGACGCCTGGACCGATTTGGATTTTTTTTTTGTATACTTCACAGGTGGTCCCAGAGAAATTGAGAGAACTCTTCAAATATTAAAGGCACACTTAAAGAGGTTTGGGTATTTTTATGGTGTATTACCTCAAAAGTAAGGAAAATTCGGATCCCTCATCAAAATAATTGGAAAAAATACGCCATCCAGGAAAACCGACTTCAATGAAGATTGTGATACAATTCACAATCTTCATTGAAGTCGGTTTTCTTTTTTGTTTTTTAAATTTATATTTTATTATTTCTAGCAATCTAGTAATCTGGAATAAATGTCGCTTTTGAGCGATGAGACCGCCCATTATTATTTCTTTAAATTACCCAGTTTTAATTTAAAGGTGTGGAATAATATTTTCTCATTAAAACATTAATTCATAGTTTTTATTTATTGCACAACTGGGAAGCCCTTGGCTTCCCAGTTGTGCAATTTCCTAAGTATCAATATCAGAAACTGGTTTTTCAAAATATAATTGACCGAGCGAGCGAAGCGTCTCAGTTTCGAGATTGGCCAAAAATGCTTTTGGCAATTCCGCTGTTTGTCGGGTATAGCTTTATTCTCATCACTGGTCGACTTTCAACCGATTTTGATAAAAATTGGCACACATGTTCCTTGATTTATAAAAATTTATTAGTCGATCGCGATTTTTGATCGGAGGCAAAATAGAGGGGAAAAGGGGGGAAGTTTGCTGTAGCGTTATTTATCAACGGATTTTAATTACATTTGAAAGACACTAAGGATTGAATTCTACAGATGTTGTGAAAAAAAGGGTGAGTGGAGGGCAGAGAAAGGGGAGAAGTTTACTGTAGTATTTAATTTTTTTCCGTAGACACCAGGTTCGATATCCTCAGACCAAGGGAACGCGAGTAATCGCTAAAACTTATAACCCTATTTGCTCAAGTCTAAAAGGCAAAGTGAAAGAGGAAAGCATCGGTTATTGCATAAGGGCTCGCGAGGTCTACTGTTATTTATTTTATTTTATTTAACACTTACACAAAATAACTAGTGTACAATGGGTGGGCATAATGCCGATGGCATTTTCTAACTGCCAACCAAACTAAGATTGTAAGAAAAAAACAGAGGTTCGCGTGCTAACATACCTACCTATTAATAATAAAACTAAGCAACATAACTAATTACCTAGAATCAATACTCACTACCTATCTTTATATCTACTATACTATACATATTTTATTTGCATACAATAAACTATACTATAACATTATAAATAAGGATCAATATTAATATCAGTGTTCTTCCAGAACAACTAGTAGGTATTACCTATACACGTCAGAGTGAGTGTGACCAGCCTGGGCGCGACGGGCTGCATCGCGGCCGGCCGCTGCGCCGCCAGCGTCGCCAGCCAGCTGCACGACGTGCGCGCCGCACCCGCCTCCCACAGCCGCATGCACGAACACCCTACAGATATATTATATATAGCATATTGTTACTTTTTATTTATTTATTTGAAGGAAAACCAACAGCACATTAATATAAGATAAACACAACAATATAACACAGAAGGCCAACTAAAGGTTTTCACGTATAGAGGTGCATAAAGAGTTTGAACTGGACAGGATACAATATAACACAATAGATAAAAATAAAAAATAAGCATTGTATAAAACAGATCTAAATAATTGACTAGCCCCTAATATTGTTGCCACGTTGGTCATTAATATATATAACATATATATTAATGACCTGTAATATTTATTTATATACATCGTTAATCATAATTTATTATATAAAATGTACAATTAAACTATGTACAAATGAATCAGTCGGATTACGTAAGGACTGTTACAAACGGCCTATAGGTAACTTAACTGTTACAGACCAGTACCAGACAGAAACGTGCCCAAGACACTGGCTATATATATTACACAACATTCATTTCACATAGCGCCATCTTGTCTCAAGCTAAGCAAAGCTTGTCATATGGGAACTAGAATACGGATATGATACTTAATTTTTTTTTTCTTTGTAAATACATACTTATCATACAATACAACACCATAACACAGAACAACATCAATATTCATCACACGTGTCTCTTTAAAAGTTAAAACGAACTCTTTTTTTTATTGGACGACGAGGAAGCGCTTGGCCTTCATCTCACCTAGTTTCAAGTGTTAAGGCCGAACTGAAGGGTGAAGTGGAGGCGCACTTCACCCGGAATCCTCAACAGTCTGAGGAACTGAAAAATGGTGACACAATATTATAATTGGTTTAGTACCTACATTTTAAAGCTACCCATTAGAAAACATACCTAATTCAACAAGTTCCGGCAGCAGGTCAACAATCCACTCCAGATACTGCGGCTTCTTCTTGGTGATGGCGAACAGCAACGCGAACAATCCTTCGGCGAGGTCTGGCTTGGCGCCGGCTTGCGGGGCGAGCGCGCGCGCTGCACTCGATACACACGACCGCAGTACCTCGCGACAGCCCGCCCATTCCTCGCCTGCTACCACCACTATCTGCGACATAGCGTTACGACAATCCAGAAAGCTCCAAACACCACGAAACTACCCATAGCTGCGCGAAATTAAAAAAAAAAAAAAAAAAAAGAGTTTGAAGTTTCACGATCTTTAGAAGAAAACAACTGAGATTGTTGGTACTTGACTGTAATGTGTTATACCTACCGGGTGTATACAATAGCGCCATCTATTGAGAGTTGACGGAACTAATGACGACTGTAGATTTGACTTCAAAGAGGTGTGTGGATAACCGTAACTGTGTCGCGAATTCAATGGTTTTTTACCATCTCAAAAAATTGCCAACGCAACTAAAGAAGTTTTCACTTAAATAACTTAACGAAATAATCGCCTCTGTGGTCTAGTGGTTCGCCTACCGGTTTCAGATCCAGAGGTCCCGGGTTCGATCCGTTGGGGGAGCACAATATTGTGCTTGGTTTGGTTGGTGGTATGACTTTGTTTAAGTCCGCCTGGCAAGCTACCACCAGCTTACCTAATTCTGTCGCCATAACAAAAATTCTTAAATTGTTGTGTTCCGGCATTTAGAGGTAAGATAGTCAGTTCCTCTGAACGTTGAGGATTCCGGGTGAAATGCGCTTCCATCTTCTAATCATAACATGAAAAACCAGTTGAAAAGACCAAGGGCTTCCCCGACGAACAAAATAAAAAAAAAGTTTCAAACGTGGCGCGTCTACTCATAGTTCCGCAAATTAGACTAAAATATCATATTTATAAGCGGTTTTGTTGTAAATGAGATATTATGTTTTATTTGCGTCATCGTATCATAGATTACGGTGTTGTTTACGCCGAACCCCCAATACAATAGCGCTATAATTAGAAATAGTCAGAGCTGGGGTAATCGATGAAGGCATCGCGAACCGTCTCGCACATACTAGAATGGTCCATATACATGTATTGAAATACGACACATCGAGTTAACATCCAGTGATAATCGAGAATGCAGTGAATAGTGAATGTAGTGATTCGGAAGTGTAACTTAGTGTCTGAACAACACTAAGTTTCGATGTGCGTCTTAAGTAATTCGTTTGCTGATGAATTAACGTGACTTATTTTGAGTTATTTTCGTATTTTTAACTTGACCGAACCCCAGCTTGAAACATTAGAGATACTATCTTCCAGCTTAGTTGAAACTTTCAGCTTAAGCTGAGTAGAATATGGCACAAGGATTCGCATATCGCGTCAGGATCCTCGTATCTCAATTGGTTACAGCTTTTCCGGCTTGAAATCACTTAATATACAACAAAACAATTTTAATTATTATCACATTTTTTTTTATGTCAAGCGTTTGACCACCATCTTACATGTAAAACAAGTAAAGATGTGGCCTAAGATGGAGCACGCTTGCCTAAAAGGAACCTATTTACTCTGGACTTGAAGACTCCAAGATTGTACTCATGCGGAAAAACAGACGAAGGCAAGGAATTCCATTCTTTACCAGTATTAATGATAGAGGTAGAGGCGAAACGATGTGTTCGGCACAATGGAACATTTACAAGGTACGGGCTGTAGCCTGCCGTACGTCTGCTAGTCCGGTGGTGGAAAGGGGATGGAGGGATTAGGTCCACTAGACCACAGAGGCGGTTAGGTACTCTCTTTTCGAAGGTCATCGACTCATCGGTCAGTGGAATAGACGCTGGCAGCAATAGAAGATTCAGAGTTGTGCTTACCAATTTGACGACGTCCAGTCCGGACGCGCACGGCAGGGTGTCGCAGCCGGTGACCGTGAGCTCTCCCAGCTGTACGATGAAAGGAACCACATCTCCCATCAGCGAAGACATTACTTGCTTCAGTATACTGAACATTGGCTGAAACAAAACGACGTGTGAACGACTTAGCTAATTGATTCAGGAGTTATTTTGCGGAAATCCAAATTTCAAAATAAAATCTGAAAACAGAAAAAATATTTAGTAATAAATCCGCTAAATCTCTCTGAAAAAATCAAATTGACACGTGTTTCGCCTCTACACGAGGCATCCTCAGGAAATATAGTCTTGCTGCTCACTGACTAGCCCTCTGTGGACGTGTTGTCGCGCAAGTGAGCTCGTCCGCTCGCTCTCTCGCTTTATAAAAGCACGGCCAACGGACCGGGTCGTCGTAAATGTTTCGCGAAATGAGACTTTTCTGGATTATTATTTCTGTACGCCGCCAAATGTTCCTTATACCTCGTTTGAAAACTTCTACCCGTCT
Source organism: Venusia cambrica (assembly GCA_951394065.1). NCBI lineage: Eukaryota > Metazoa > Arthropoda > Insecta > Lepidoptera > Geometridae > Venusia > Venusia cambrica. The sequence continues at coordinate 4,876,693 of OX596036.1, forward strand.
GACCGACATAAACAGCGCTACATTCATCACAAGTGAGTTTATAAACCCCCGATTTTTTATTGTTTGTGTGAACGAGTGTTAGCGCGTGTCGTTAGATATTATATATTAAAATAATATATTTTTATTGTAAAAAAAAAATAGCCAAGTAGGTACAATAACGATGGTATATACCTAATAAAAATGGCAACCATTAATAGCCGTTGTAACAAAGCAACAAATCACCTCAAGCTAACCCAAGGAAAACTATTACGATGTAATCCAAATTGTATTCAGATCAGTACATATTAATGTTTTGAACTGGCAGCACACTTTCAATCCCTGGGAACAAATTTGTGCTTGATTTGGTTGGTGGTAGCGCTTAGGTGAAGTCCGCCTGGCTAGCTACCACTATTTTACCCAAAATATGTCGCTATAAAAACAATTCATAAATAAATAAATTAAGATAGCCTGACCGTCGATGTGGTGGGACTTCCAGAGGAGCAAAAAAAATAATCTAAGAACAGTAATAAATATTAAAAATAAATAAATATTATAGGACATTATTTTTTACACAGCGCCATCTAGCCCCAAACTAAGTATGGCTTGTAATATGGGAACTAGATTACGGATAGAATACTTAAATACTTTTTTTTAAATACATACTTACTATATGATACAACACCCAAACACAGAACAAACATCTATATTCATCACACACATGTTTGTCCTGCGTGGGAATCGAACCCACAGCCTACAGCGCAGAAGGCAGAGTTACTACCAACTGAGCTATGTGATATATGTGTGATATATATGTGAGCTATGAGTTTACTTCAACGAGTTTCGGATTGAGAGCGAACGGCGGCAGAGTGGGGGCGAGCGCCCGGAACAAGTCCGCAGCGAGCTCGGGCCGCGCCGCCAGCGCCGCCAACAACGAGGCCGCGCACTCCGCCGCGCCTTCCGGTGCCACCGGCTCCACGGCCTGCAACTAACAGCGACAGTTACAATCGCATTTTTTCAAAGGTTCGATCTCCATGGGGAGTACAATATATTGTGTTTGGTTGGTGGTAGGACTGTATTTAAGTACGCCGGGCTAGCTACCACCGTCTTACCTAATTCTGTCGCTTGTCACCAATTCTAAAAAAAAAATGTGTTCCGGCATTTAGGGGTGAGATAGCCAGTTCCTCAGTTTGATGAGGATTCCAGGTGAAGTGCGCCACCACCTTCAGCCATATCTCAATTTGTATCCAGGTGAGATGAAGGCCTTTTTTATTGCAAGACTTGCTTAACCGTCTTACAATAAAGAATAAAAAAAAACACTAATCCATTCATCAGCATAGTTAGTTATAGTGTTCACATTTTTAAATCCATACATGTACAACGGGGAAGCGATTTGCCTTCATCTCACCTGGTTCTAAAGTAATTATAAGGCCGAGGGTGAAAACGCACTTCACCCCGGGTAACGGTGGTCTCACGCAGGTTAAAGCCAAAAAATGGCTGTGTACACCGTCACCGATTTGTCTCTTCGTATATACCTACCTTGTGATTCCCACACAGTACAAACAATTGTGCTATATAAATATTTATACAATAAGTATGTATTTAAACGAAAAAATTGGGGACATTAATTTCACACAGCGCCATCTAGCCCCAAACTAAGCAAAAACTAGAATACCTACTTAAATGCTTTTTTTTGTAAATTCATACGTGCTATCATGATACAACACCCAAACACAGAACAAGCAACTACATTCATCATACAAATGTTTTTCAAATTTCAAATTCAAATTATTTATTGCGATAAATGGGTAGGTACATTACTTTAACTAATTATAATATTGTATTCAGCGTTACAAGCATGCAATAATTCAAAAATAAAATTGTAATATAAAACAATGTAAATTCATCAATAATAATACCTAAATTGCAGCATATATTACAAATAAAGCATTTTTAAAAAAGTGTACCCCTCATCTAGTCCCCATACAAGCTTTGCTTTTAGGGTCAGACAATGTACTGGCAGAAAAAAAAAAATTGTCCGTTCTGACCTGGTGTGCGAGATCCTTGTACAAGGAGTGTGCGAGGTCCCGCAGCAGCCCCGCGGCGACGTCGTACGGAGCGCCCGCCAGCGCCGCGCCCGCCGCACCGATCAGCTGTCGACGAGTCCACGGCTCCGCGCCGCCACTCTCCTGCAAGCGAACCGACATTTATGATGAACACATCTTTCACGCGTCAGTCTCTTCTCTGAGATCTCCAGATCCAAAGGACTCGGTTTCGATCCCCAGGGGGAGTACAATATTGTGTTTGGTTTGGTTGGCCTATACCGCCAAGCCGGTGACAGGCAGACTTAGGTTCTTACCTAATTGTAACGCCATAACAAAGTCCTACCACCAACCAAACCCAGCACAATATTGTAATCCGGGTGAGCGAACCACTAGACCAGAGGCGGTCAAGCTAAATAAATAAATATTACAGGACGTTAATTTCACACAGCGCCATCTAGCCCCAAACTAAGCATAGCTTGTAATATGGGAACTAGATTACGGATAGAAAACTTATATCCTTTTTTTTGTTAATATATACTTATCATACAATACAACACCCAAACACAGAACAAACATCTATATTCATCACACAAATGTTTGTGCTGCGTGGGAATCGAACCCACAACCTACAGCTCATAAGGCAGAGTTACTACCAACTGAGCTATAAGGCTTGTTAAGGCTGGTGCGCGATAAGGGGTATGAATAAGATGTCACGTGTTACCATGGCCGCTCGTACGATGTCGTGCGCGAGTGCGGCGGCGGGCGCGGGGCAGTCGGCGCACAGCTTGCGGAGCGCCAGCGCGGCGGGCGCGGGGCTGCGGGACAGGGCGCCGCCCGCCGCGCGGATACACTCGCGGGCGAGCGGCGCCTCCGGGGACGACTCCGTCTCCGACACGGAGCTCAGCCAGCACGAGTAGCTACCTGCAATACACAACACTACATTCTATACAACATCATTACATATTCAAATTTAGCGCTCAAGCTGAGTATCAATATGACATAAAAATTCGGAATCAGCGTCAGGACCGTCGTGGCTCAGTTGGTTAGAGCGTTTCCGGCTATTGGAAAAGATGCGGGTTCGAGTCCCGTCGCGGGTTGTGAATTTTTGTGTCATTATAAATATATATTGTTAAGCCAGTCAAAAAGATCACGGGACACCATCACTGCCTTCACATAACTTCGCAAAAATGTGATGATTGATGTGCGGAGACTACTTAAGGCTATTTTGATTCCTATTATGTGTGTACAAAGCTGTGAGTCTTCCTAAGATAAATAGATCAAGAAACTAAGACAAAAGCCGCAGCATGGCGGTCGTGTATAAGCAATGACTGACCGAGTGCGTCGAGCGCCGTGTTCAGCGTCCTCGCGTGCGTGGCGGTGTTGGCCTGAGCGACCGCGTGCCGCAGCATGGCGCAGAGCGCGGGCGGCGTGCGCTCGTGCGGCGCGGCGTCCGCCAGCGCGCAGAACACGTGCAGCGCGGCCTCGCGACGCGCCTCGTTACTCGCCCCCACGTACGCGGACTCGACTCGCGACCAGCACCATTCGCCTACTATCGCGAAGCAGTACATCTGAAAACGTCTTCTTTTGTAGAGATAAACCATTATAGATATGAACGCCCCTCCACGAAACGTGATTATTTCAATGTGTGATAGGAAATACTCATTGTACTACTTTACTGATTGTCGGCGACTTTACTGTGAACATGGACTCGCAGTAAGAGGTCAACTAATCGTTCGATCAGTCCAGATACTCGCAAAGAGTGGCGGGGGAGCGTGCGCTTTGTTTGGAATGACATATTAGTTTTGTCGCGCGTTCGCGTCGTTTATGCACTAGTTGGCACACAAATCCGGCCTTTGATCGACCTGTGACTGGGCAAAGAGCATTTTATGTGAGCCTTCATTGTGTGTGAGCGTAACAAGCGTTCATTTTTGAATGGTTTAAATATAATGGTGTCTTCTACACTTGCGGATCGAGTATTTTGAGTTTTTTTTACAAACATTGTTTACAAAAATGACGCCCAATGTGTTGCAAAAGTGGATGTGAATGTCTTGATTTAAAAAATGATGCACAACTTGTTGAAGAAGTGGTTTTTAAATGTCATGCTTATGATAATGCCGTTTACAGGTGTACCATGTAGTGCTAATAAATAATAATAAATAAATATTACAGGACATTAAATTCACACAGCGCCATCTAGCCCCAAACTAAGCATAGCTTGTAATATGGGAACTAGATTACGGATAGAATACTTATATTCTTTTTTTTTTGTAAATATATACTAATCATACAATACACACCCAAACACAGAACAAACATCTACATTCATCACACAAATGTTTGTCCTGGGTGGGAATCGAACACAACCTACAGCGCAGAAGGCAGAGTTACTACCAACTGAGCTATGGGGCTTGTTGAACCTTGGTGCTCACCAAGGTATCAGCGATGTCCTGTCGATAGCACCGCAGCAGCTCGAGGTCGTCTTTGCACATGGCGGAGTCCGCCGGCGCCTCAGCCTTGCACACCAGCACGCTGAGAAGGCGCGTGAACACTTCGCGCCACACGCTGTGCGCCGGCACGTTCTGCTCCATCACGTTAAGGATCTCGTCCTGGTGAACAACTATCATATTATTTACTTTTTCTTTTTCTTCTATTTCGACCATTTTGTTTATATGGGATCGTTGCATGGGTCATGTTATCAGACATTTGAAATTTCACTCACATTATGTTGAACTTTCACTGTCATAAATGTTATGGCATCGGAAGTGGTCTACTCTTTTTTTTTTATTTACTTTGCCAATGGTATAGCATAAAAAAACATCCGAATATCCAACGTGTAATGGGATGTTGAATAGAAAATCTTATATGAATTGGTAATTTCATAATGTATATCATTAAAAGAAAGGCAGAAAGGAAGTACTGAAGAATAAAACATAATGTATTTATAGCTCACATTAAAAGAAAGGCAGAAAGGAAGTACTGAAGAATAAAACATAATGTATTTATAGCTCACATTGAAAGAAAGACAGAGAGGTAGTACAGAAGATTAAGACAGAATATATTTATAGCTCACATTGAAAGAAAGGCAGAAAGGAAGTACAGAAGATTAAGACAGAATATATTGATAGCTCACATTGAAAGAAAGGCAGAAAGGAAGTACAGAAGATTAAGACAGAATATATTTATAGCTCACATTGAAAGAAAGGCAGAAAGGAAGTACAGAAGATTAAGACAGAATATATTTATAGCTCACATTGAAAGAAAGGCAGAAAGGAAGTACAGAAGAATAAAACAGAATATATTTATAGCTCACATTGAAAGAAAAGCAGAAAGGTAGTACAGAAGATTAAGACAGAATATATTTATAGCTCACATTGAAAGAAAGGCAGAAAGGAAGCACAGAAGAATAAATTTAAAGCTCAAACTGTTTTACATAAGATTGGTCTAGTATCATGAAAAGGACCTTTATAAATAAAGGTTAAGTAAATGAGTAAGGAGTACAAAAACGCCTCGTCCATCATCACGCCTGCGTGATGCACACCATCATCATGTACTAGCATGATGTTGACATTTCGATATATGAAATCGTCGTGAGGCTGAATGACTGACAATCGACGCACAACCCACCCAAACCAGAGGTCCTAGAGACTTGAAATTTAGAGGATAGTAATTGAATGTTAATTGTATCTGTGGTAATAAACCATCGTGTGATAATTATATGCTCTGTGACTGACAGACTATAGGTAGTTCTCTTTCTGAATTCAAGCAAAAAAAAAAAGTGAAAAGCTATATAAAGTAAAAGAAAAAGCGGGAGTTTAATCTCAACTCCCGACGGCAATTACGAAGCCGATACAGCTTCCTTTTGTAGTGTAGGGGTGCACTAAGAAAGGATTTTGGTCAATTACCATTACCTCGAAATGACGGGAACGAAGTCCCACGTTTGCTGGTATATCAGTAAAAGAGATTTATATAGATACTTAGTTAAGTTCACCTTTTCCAGCAATTGTACATGGCCCCTGTTGGTTTCTCCTTTTATTTTACTTTTATTATTGTTACCTATAAGAAAGCGCTTGATTTAAGTTCTTCTCTTCTTACTCGTCTACTTAGTTTTATCTGCTAATTTTGCATGCTGTGTTTGCCTTTATATTCACTTTAAAGTAAGCATTAAATGTTGTAGCAACCGTTGGTAAACCTAGTAAATAAAATAAAATGTTAACTTAAATATCCATGACTAAATATCAGTAAGATAACTAGAGATATATATATATATACACGGTGTAACAAAATATGTGATTCAAAAAGTTCAAAAAGTCTTAAAACAAACGTTGTTCCCCGAGTCGGATAACCCCGTAGCGGCATAGTACACATATTATGTTACAGGTTGTATATATAGATGTATAGATAAATGATGAATACGTGCCTGCAACGTGTACCAGAAGCCGAATACAAGATTGGATCGCGTCTCGTGTATGGGGTAGTACCCGGGAGCACTCTGCGAGTCCAGCAGTAACTCCAACAGCAGCCTGGTGCCGACCGCCTGCTCGCTCTCGTCGCCGCTCTGCACCGCGTTCACTATCGCGCGCGCGTGGGTCACGCCGAGCGCCACGCAGCAGGTCATCAGCGCTGACAGGAGCTCCTGTTCACAAGTTACTACTTCCAACATCAACGTTATTAAATCAATATTACAGGACATTTAAAAAAAAAAACCTAGTGCTTCTCCGTCGTTAAAAAAAAAGTGTCACACTCACCATTCTCCCGTGACATTAGTACCCTCATCCCACTTTGTCCTCATCCCTTCTAATCCAGGTGGATTAGAAGGGATTTACTAAATCCTTATCATCTCACACAACAGAGTATTCCCATGGCGGTTGACCTCAGCCAGGCGGATTACCCGGTCATACAATTTCAGCCAAAACTCTAACACACTCTAACTCCAAGGCCAAGTTGCCGAACCCACATGATGATCCTTAAATATTTACAGTATGTCTTTACAGAGAAATAAGTTGCTGAGCGTTGCCTCTGACTAAGTGAACTTCTTTTTTTTTTATCGTACGACGGGGAAGCGCTTGTCCTTCATCTCACCTAGTAACAAGTTGAGATAAGGCCGAAGGTGGAAGCGCACTTCACCCGGAATCCTCAACAAACTGAGGAACTGGCTATCTTACCTCTGAATGCCGGAACACAACAATTTTATAATTGTTATTATGGCGACAGAATTAGGTAAGATGGTGGTAGTAGCTAGCCAGGCGGACTTCAACAATGTCCTTCCACCAACCAAACCAAGCACAATATATATTGTACTCCCCATGGGGATCGAACCCGGGACCTCTGGATCTGAAATTGGCGGTGGAAAACTCACTTCATTGGGAGAGTTGGGTACTCCGTCCCTCTGCATGATGGGTTTGGCGAGCGTGGCCAGCAAGGACAACAGCCCGAGCGCCGTGCCCGTGTACCGCACCGCGTTCCCCGCCTCGCCGCACGCCCGCGCCGCAGACAGGCACGCTTCGCACGCGTCTAATGACGTGTCTGCCACTATCTCGTTACATCTGCACACAAATATGACATCAACGATGATGATTGATTTGACCGCCTCTGTGGTGTATTCGATCCCCAGGGGAGTACAATATTGTGCCTTAGTGTAGTACTTTGTTTAAGTCCGCCTGGCTAGCTACCACCATCATACCTAAATCTGTCGCCATAACAACAATTCTTAAATTGTTCCGGCATTTAGAGGTAAGACAGCCAGTTCTTTACTACATAACCTACAATAAATTTTATAACTTTTAATTTTTTATTTTTTAAAAACATTGTTATGTAATTAGTGTAAGTGGCACTGGCCGTTCTAGTTATTAATTTATTATTTAAATAAATAAATCGCACACAAATTTTAGTTAAGGCTAATAAATTTTTTTTTTTGTTACGTTTTCACGACTGAATGGGTCTTAACGATATTTGGAGAAGAGATTGTTTCCACGGGAAGTACATAAGATACTTTTATCTGAGAACCTAACACGAGAGCGCAGCCGCAGGCAAAAGCATGTTATTAATCTTCTTTCCTTCCAAAGTATACCTGGAAAAGCTAACCGCCCATCGTACATACTTTAAGTGTTCTCTGCTTGTTGGTTTCGTTTTGTTTCTTTGGTGTACAATAAAGAGTGTATCTATCTAAAAAGGCAAAATTGAATTGATTGACCAACTTAAAAATCAATTTATTCTCGCGAACCAAGCGCTTAATTTACTATTTACGGACTATAGTCAAGTGGTTTTCGTAAAAGTAATCTTCATTCGGTATCGTTAGTGAGTGTTTTCCAATTGTTACAAAAATAAAATTGTTTCAATATGATTAACATATAGTCAAGTGGTTTTCGTAAAAGTAATCTTCATTCGGTATCGTTAGTGAGTGTTTTCCGTTTGTTACAAAAATAAAATTGTTTCAATATGACTATAACAAAATGGAACAAAAACACTAACGTGTATAGTACATGGACGGCGGTGAGCAAGGCTCGGAACAGCGGCATTCGGTCCGGCAAGGTGGGTCCTATCTCGGCCTCCACGCCGTCGATGCTGAGCCAACTGCAAGCGCAGCTAGCGGCCGTCGTCCACGTTAGGATCAACTGTTCTGAAGGCGGCTCCTTGCTGTAGTCCCTGGACAAAATTTGTGATACTAGTTGGTCACCCAGTTGAAAAAAAATACTTTAAAAAAAATATATAAAATTTTTCTAATCGGCTTTCTGCACTCCTGTTAGACAAGGTTTCGGATATGATGACACAGTTCAAAATAAGATGTCAACAAATCTAGAACCATAATAAGTATGTAAGTAAAGTATGTCGAAAGTAGGTACAAGAAAAACATTATCTTGGAAAGTGGTTTCTTGGGCAAACAACTGTAGTTTTTATCTCATCTGTAGGGGAGTTTGAACTTTACTATAACTACAAAGCATTATATGAAAATGGGAACAGAGTATTTAGCGGGAAGTTTACCATACTTTATGAAAGTGTGATAAATTTAACATTAATTCAAAAGTTGCGAAATGAAACGTTGTAGAATACGTAGATACGTAGAATGCTTGAGGTAGGATATGCACAAGATGAGACGCGTATATACCGTCTCACCAAATAGGTACGCATTTTCGTTTGTATGCTTCGAGAGCATTCAAATCTAAAGTTTACAATGGTACAATAATCGGTCGTAACGTAACGTAGTAAAGTTTCATCTATTTCAACAATGTAATAGTGTGCAAACTAATTATAAGAGTAGTAGAAGCCCCCAGTGAAAGGGCTCGTCCGGAGAATTACTACCACCATACTTATTTCAGCCGCCAAGCAGCATTGCTGTGTTTCGGTTTGAAGGGTATGGTTGCCGGTGAAATTACGGGTACGTGAGGCTTAACACCTTTATGACTCAAGTTGACGGGCGCAATGCAGTGCCGTGTAGGCTATGTTCTTTGTGTATGTGACCTATGCAGTAAGGCGTTGTCATAGGCAAGAGTACACTTAACACCAGGTGCGCTACTTGCTTGTCCCGTCTCCTCGTCTCCTAGTTGTATAAAAAAAAAACGAGCCCGCCCTTACCTGCGTTTTCAATGTTCTTGTCAGTTTGCATATATAGACATAGAGTATATGGTAATTATTTTTTGTAAAAAATGCTAACCATTTTTTCTCTTCTTTTTCATAAGCATAAAAAAGAGATACAAAGTAATTTGCAGTTGCGTATTTCGTGTGTCTAAACCAACATGCACACTCACTTGTAAACAGCCCCCATATATGTCAACATGTCGTCTAACACCGCGGGACAAGCTTCTCTCAACATCGCTCGATTTTTGCCGCGAAGTGATGAACCCATTGTCATACTGTTGTACTGTGAAAAATAATCAGACAAACCTTATATTGCTTTATTTTTTATAGACCCTATACAAAAACATGAATCAAAAATGGAATAAACAGCAAAGCATTTACAGAAACTGATAACAATGATGCTGAAAGCAAATACTTTTACACAGTGATGCAACCAGTAACACTCTACATCTAGTTAATGTTAAATTTGTTACTAAAATTGAGCATAACAAAGTATTTTTTTTTACAAATGTTAACACAAAAATTAACGGTATCTGTGTCAGTTGATGTTAGAATTGAGTCGTTGATCAATTGAGCAACGAGGGTCCTTATTCAAAAAAATTGGTTAGTGTTTCCGGCTTAAGGAAAAGATGCAGGTTTGTGTCCCATCGTGGGTTGTGAAGTGTCATTATAACATACTCGTATAACTTAACTGCCTCTGTGGTATAGTGGTTCAACCCACCGATTTCAGATCCAGGGGTCCCGGGTTCGATCCCCATGGGGAGTACAATATATTGTGCTTGGTTTGGTTGGTGGAAGGACATTGTTGAAGTCCGCCTGGCTAGCTACTACCACCATCTTACCTAATTCTGTCGCCATAATAACAATTCTAAAATTGTTGTGTTCCGGCATTCAGAGGTAAGATAGCCAGTTCCTCAGTTTGTTGAGGATTCCGGGTGAAGTGCGCCTCCACCTTCGGCCTTATCTTAACTTGTTACTAGGTGAGATGAAGGCCAAGCGCTTCCGTTGTTCAATAAAAAAAAAATGAGAATGTTGTAAACAAGTGAAATAAGGAATAGGTAAAAGAGTATTTTCTTTCATTTGTTCACAGGTTGAACAGAGTTACGTTTATACTGAGGTGTTAATAATTACCACTTTAACCTCGGTGGCTGACTAAACAAGAGATCTTACCAGGAAAATGACCAGGTCTATCCTATGGAGTACAAACTTACTTCTTCGGGTATCACAGTCAGTACTTCTAACAGAAGCATTGTATTTTCTTCATTTGAAAGTGGTCTTAGAATGGTGGCTAGATCAATGTTGCCTTGCTGTAGTATAAATGCAGCCAGCTGAAACACAAACATGTAGGTACTTGTAAGTCTTTATGGATAACTTCCATTGATCTCAGAATAATCTGATGGAATTTGATTCCATCCACTATTGGATATTATTGGAATAATACTACAATGAACAATATTATTGGATAAACCTACCTATGGAATTAATTGGCTTTATTATATTTTTGTGATTTATTTTTTGTAACTTACACTGATACAGAGCCTATTAGTAACAATCTTAGGTCCCTTGGAGTATGCAAAAACCGCTTGTAAAAGTTTTTCCTTCAATTCTTCATAACTTTCAGGTGGCACTTCATTCCAACATCGGAGGATTTTTGTGTGGAGTGTTGTAGCACCATAAAACTGTACTTCGGTACCCTGAAATATTGAAAATTCAAAACATAGTGCACTCAGCACTAGATCTCGGCCTTTTAGCATGCATATCAATGTCAAGAGCCTAGTAAAAATATTATTATTTTAATACACCCTGAAACAAGTCTACGTCCAAGGTATTCACCGTCATCAATGAGGATAGCTCTTATAAAGATAATTGAATGAAGGTTTTTAAAATTAAATCTTAGTATTTTCCCAATACACTGGTTGAATGAAATTGATAATTTATTCCTGCGTTCATAGATATTAATCTATAAACAAATTAATGAACAGACTTTGCACACCATGAATATGTAAAAAAATACTATTACTATTAAGATAACATGTGGATGAAAAGGATTTCATAGATTAATAAAATAGTATTGATAGTGAAGAAACATCTATGGTATTACTATTAGTCAAACAGAATACTATTAACTTGCTCCACTAGTTGTGTGCTGTAGGTACAAAGCGTGTATTATAGTAGCTTAAAGCCCACACTAGCAAGTTTATTTATCAAAACTATGCAGACGAAGTTGCAGGCAACAGCTAGTTTATTTATAAACTCTAGATTTTTTTTTTGTGTGTGCTAAGTAAATAAATTCTTATTCTTATACTTTACACATTTCTACTTTACACTATAGCCAAAGCTCAAACTTGTATGGATTAATACAGCCATTGGGATGGTTCAGCTAAGTACTGAGGTGGGATGAGGATATGGTTTAAGGGGGATGCGGATACTAATGTCCCGGTAGAATGATGAGTGTGACACCAGTAGCTAGAGAAGTCCAGGGTTTCATACTCATAATTATTCTGATGATTCTGGCAAGATATTGGACAGATATTTGGAGTACCATCCTCAGCTTTTCACTGACACAAATTTTCAACAAGAACTTGGAATTTTAAGCACTGCATAATCCCTAACAGTAACATGATCAGATTGTTCTGTAATGTAAGCTTGTGTAACAGTTACTAAAAATAAATGCTGTAGTTACCTTAGTAGGTTGCAGCAGTTCCCAGAGAAAGTTCCAAGCTTCAGGAACCCTCTGAGCAGTAGTTAGCCAGGTATGAGCTCTGGTCCTATCGTTTTGCTCCCCGTTATAGAAAACGGACACTGCAAACTCCGCATTCTGAGCTGTGAAATCCATTGCTTGCAAGAGATCTTCATCCACCGATGCAGTACCAGACAGCTTCACTGCATTGTCAGTGTGTGGTGATTTATCTGCTGGTTGCTATTGTGGCGTGTGCGTCGGCAAAAAGTGCCTCTATTTATCAGAGAACCAACACTACTTTCACGTAATTTTTCAGTTTCTTCTCTTGTTATATTGTTTTTTAGAGAAATTCTATTCTATGATTACAGAACAGGACATTTTTATAGAAAGAGACGGCAAGCAAATGTTTACCTCGGTCAGTCAGTGGTTTCCATCAATTATATTGTCGAGTCTATTCTGAAGACACATGCTCAATACAAATATGCATGTCTCCAGCTTGCACATAACGAATCTGATATTTCTAAATATGTCAATATTTGGTTCAAATTTGGTTCAATCTGAGAATCTAGTTTAAAATTTAGGTTCCAATCAAACTTCGTGTAAGCCAGGGACAGGGTCTACAGCTTACACATGCTGGTAACGCCAAACTGGTCAAGACTGGGCTATAATTAATAGCCTATAATTCAATGCAAAATGGGTTTACTAAGCATCTCAGATTTAAGGCCTGTAGCTGTAGTACTTTCAGAGGTACAAGGTAAAGACAACGTGTATGCTGTAGACCCATGTCCGCAGCTTGCACATCTGGATTAGCGAAATGGCTGAATACTGGATTGTGATTGATAGCCTATAATTCTGTGCAGAATGGGTTCACTAAGAACCAAATATTTCAAGCCTGTAGCTATAACACTTTCTGAGTTACAAGGTAAAAACGACGTGTATGCTGTAGACCCATGTCCCCAGCTTACACATCTGGATTAGCAAAATGGCTGAATTCTGGATTGTGATTAATAGCTTAAATTTGAGTCAAGAATTGGTTCACTAAGCATCAACATTTTGGTACCTTTAGACCCAGTGGTTTCAGAAAAATAAGCAATAAACTTTTTCTCGCCAAAAAAATCAAAATTACTTGAGAAACCCATCCACGTGTTACGTTGCCGCTTAGTGCAGGCTACAGTTACAATCAATTTTGAACTTTATCTTCTTGAAACTAAGAACAGTTTTGTCTGTTACATGAAAATTATGTAATGTCTATGAGATCAAGAGCCATAGCATATAAACTTATGTAATTTTACACCCATACAAAGGGTGATGGCCAGTTTGGCGTTACCAGCATGTGTAAGCTGTAGACCCTGTCCCTGGCTTACACACCTACATAGGCTTGTATCTACGAAGTTTGAATGGAACCTAAATTTTAGTTTTTCAGATTGAACCAAATATTGACATATTTAGATATTACAGATTCGGTCTGTGCAAGCTGGAGACATGCACATTCAATACAAACATTCAACAACAATTCATTCATTTATTTGTGAGTTGACAAATTATAAATCTTATCAATTTAAACATTAGAAAATGATGAAAACTCAAATTTAAAGGCCACAGAATACCTGGATATCTCTACTTTTTGCGGGGTTTTACCTGCCCGACAAAACCAACCAAAAAATAATGCAAACTGTCTATACCACATTTTCATTAGGTAATCACTGACCTTCAAGCAATTCTACTAGCACCTTAAAGCGGGAGACAATATATTGGCGACCAAAATCCGTATAAAATGGACCTGAATTATTGGCTGTACATTATAAAAAAAAACACTTTCTTCCTCTAGCAAAAAGTCGTGATATTGCTGATTTATCTTTCCTGCCGCAAATAGCTTCATGTATAATAGATTGTCCTGAGCTACTGAGTTAAATTGCTATTCACGCCCCGTCCAAAATCACTCGATTTCACCCCACAATTTCTATACCTATTATTGGCACAAACTACAGGTAAAATGCATTTTAATGGCGAAATTGCGATCTATTTAATAAGTGTGGCAGCACCCTGATTTAGACTTAGATCTATTCTGTACGAGCGTAAATTCAGCCAGACAACGACTGACCAGAAGTTACTTTAATAGTGACGTAGTAGGTATTTAAGTTTACCTATATTAACTTTACGTACTTAGTTTAAACATGTAGGTATATAATTCCACATATATAGTTCACATTATTGTTAGTTATTTTGTTACTATACGTGAAAATCTGTTATTCAGTTCTAAGATAAAATAGCTGTTGATTTAATAAATAAATAAATCAACACGTGTCAATAATGCACAGCTAATAATCCGCGTCTACTTTTTTTTGTAATGGACTACGATAATGCCTTGTTTTCATAGGTGAATGCAAGGAGAGTGTAGTTGTATTTCTTCAGAGAACCTAGATAATAATTATTTACGGATGATGCGTTTTTATCGGGATTTCCGTAAGACCCACTGGCCTCCGTAGCGAATAAATGACAAAACCAACACGGCCACTATTTTTTTGTATTGGAAACTCTTCACTGCAAATGTATTGTTTGAGCTCGCAGAAATCGTGCAGTACAAACTAGGCATGATTCGTACTGAGCGACCAATGAGGGCTCAAGGATTTGAAAGACTCTCGGCCAGTGAGAAGCAAGTGGCTTCCAATTATTGGTAGTACATTATCAGCTTGTGTTGATAATGCACGACCCAATAATGCACAACCAGTAATTGGAAGTCATGGTTTCAAAATATCGGGTTTGTAAAATTGTACTGAAATATAGTGGATTCGAATTAAAAGGCTGTAAATTATTGTACGTGCAATATAGGAACTCCTTAAGCTTTAGCAAAAAAATCCAGTGTTTTCCGAATCACAAAGGGCAACTCTTTAGACTCTGGTTTTTAATTCGAAACCAAAAAAGGTAGCAAAGGTTATACCATAGAAAAAAAAACTCTTTGAAGCAGAGAACTGTGATTCGCGAATATAATAGGTAACAATTTTTCAAACATTTTATCAATGCAAACTATAATTTTTGAATAAAATATGTCTACACATATAGAGATACGTGATTGGTACAAACTTCTGAGATGTAGTACGCAACTGGCCATTTAATTATTTTGTTTAAATCTCAGTGTTATCCTATTGTTGGCATTTAGTGGGTATATACAGATAAATAAAAAATATAGAATAACCACCATCAAATAAATTCATTATTTGATGGTTATTCTATATCTATCTTAATATAGCTTTAATAAATATAGCTTTAGCGGGCGAAATAGCTCTTGTCTGTCTTGTCTTGTTTTGTCATTGTCAGTAGTGTTGACATATCCTGTCTGACATATCCTCCTGACAGTTTATCTAATATTTTTTTTATTATCCAAACAAAACGTCAAATGCTTGTTTTCGCGCCATCGTCGAAGCCGCCGGTCGTCGTCGCCGCTGTGACTGTGACCGCCGCTGTTATTTAGTAACTTTCGTACCACGAGCGAGTTGCAATTTCATTTAATTGCTTACTGAAATCCAACAAAGGAATCGGCCGAAGACACGGGAAGCTCTGCGCATTTCAGTTTAGGTCGTAACAATGGCAAACTTGCCGTATCAAGCAGAATATGCAAAGTCTGGACGGGCGACGTGTAAAGGTTGCAAACAAAAGATAGATCATGGGACTCTACGTATCGCGGTTATAGTTCAGGTGTGTAATAAAACCTAACTCATCGCTCGTATTTTGTAACGTCACAGTAAAGGAAGATGAAACATGGAATCGAATGGGTTCATTTCATATTAAAAATAAAAGAAATATATTACCTACAGGACATTAATTTGACACAGCGCCATCTAGCCCCTAACTATGATTAGCTTGTAATATGGGAACTAGATTACGGATAGAATAGGTGGGTACCTTCTTTTTTTTTTATTTATAATACCTATACTTATCATACAATACAACACCCAAACACAGAACAAACATGTATTTACAAATTACAGATATATCCGAAATCTAGATCCCATATTACAAGCTTTACTTAGTTTGGGACTAGATGGCGCTGTATGAAATTAATGCCTTATAATATTTTATTTTTAAACTAAACATCCAATAGTTTTTTGTTTATATATCTATTAGATAGTCAAGCTTTCGACAACCAGCTCACTTGAAAAAGAAGTAAAGATGCGGCCTAAGATTGAGCACACTTGTCTTAACGGAACCTATTCACTCTCGACTTGAAGACTCCAAGATAGTACTTATGTGATAAAAAATAGACCAGGGCAAGGAGTCCGTCCCATTCCTTACCAATAGGTAATGATAAAGGTAGAATCAATGTGTTTGGCACAATGGAACATTTACAAGGTATGGGTATGGATTGTAGCCTGCTGTATGTCTGCTAGTCTGGTGGTGGAAAGGGGATGCAGTGTTTGTGTTTGCTATAGAAAAGACTCATACAATTTGTAATTGATTGCCTAAAAATATCAGGTTTGTTCTTTCTGGCTTGGTCTGACTAATGCTAATTCTAATTATAGATTTACGGGAAACTTCAGCTAATCAAACTAAACCTGCAAAATTAACATACTGGAAGCAGAGCTGGTAGGGATTGTTATTATTGGTATGTATATAATAATACCCAACCTTTAAACTATCCTTTTCCAGTCTGCTGTTCACGATGGTATGCAATCAAACTGGCATCATAAGGAATGTTTCTTCAAAAAGCATAGACCAACCACAGCTGCTGATATCTCCAAATTTAACCGGATCAAATGAGGGTCAAGGAAACAATTGGTAAGCAATTCACTCACTCAATGGACCACTTAACACAGAGTGCTAACTATGAAGAATGCAATGTGTGTGTTTCACAGCATCCAACGAGCCAACACTAAGAGGGCTGAGTCCCTAGCTACCTATGAAGAATGCAGCATGTGTGTTTCACAGCTCCCAACAAGCTACCACTTAGAAGGGCTGAGTCTCTAGCTACCTATGAAGAATGCAGCATGTGTGTTTCACAGCACCCAACGAGCTACCACTTAGGAGGGCTGAGTCCCTAGCTACCTATGAAAAATGCAACATGTTTATTTCACAGCACCCAATGAGCTAACACTTAGGAGGGCTGAGTCCCTAGCTACCTATGAAAAATGCAACTTGTGTGTTTCACAGCACCCAATGAGCTAACACATAAGAGAGCTGAGTCCCTAGCTACCTATGAAGAATACAATGTGTGTGTTTCACAGCACCCAATGAGTTTAGAGTCTGAGTGCGGAAACGGGAGTCTTAAACATTTACCTCAAGCAATGAAATGTTTGATTAACTGCTAACTTCTTCTAGAGTTCTATAGAAAACATCCTATGGTGTACACTTTTGTTGAATATAAAGTTATTGCAAACTGATTACATTCATGGATAGGCTTGTATATTTTGGTATTTTTTCACAGAAAACTATACTGGCATTGTCAAGTCTGAAAAGAAAACAGCCAAGAAAAGAGCAACAGATGCGGACGGTGCCACCAGCAGCACAGCTTTAGAAGACTTCCGCATTGAGTACTCCAAGAGTAGCCGGGCCACTTGCTGTTACTGTGAAATCAATATTTGTAAGGTAAGAAATGTTACTGTTAGTTCTTTATATTAAACATACTCTATGTTCAGAAATATAACTGTTGTGGTCAAATAGGAAATCCAATGATTGCTACAGTATTTTTGGTTGCTTGTATGAGAGTACAAGAGCGACCCCCAATCTATGAAGGTTCTCTTTTTGTGACTCTATCCAAGTTTATGGAGGATCAGGCAATGAATATGGGCCTCTACCTATCCTCCTGTGGATATGGTAAGACTCAAGAATTATACCAGCACCCACCTGAGTACTCATTATTAGAGATATTTACGAAACCAAACAGAACAAGGGTTGGTCAAGAAACCAGTAAAAACTTTTTTTTCAATTAGATGGAATATGTCAGGACGATTAAAAGTAAGTAGGATAGTTGGATATGGATTTCTTTGTTGAAAGTCATGTTTTGAAGAAATTTATATTTTTACCACAATTATACCAATAACTAGTGCCTAGTATGTATCTAAATACAGCAGGTGTTGTGTTCCTGAAGATTTATTATACCAATAATTAGTGTCTAGGATGTATCTAAATAAAGCAGGTGTTGTGTTCCTGAAGATTTATTATACCAATAATTAGTGTCTAGGATGTATCTAAATATAGCAGGTGTTGTGTTCCTGAAGATTTCTAGGATCCATCTCAAATCCCCCTTTACAGATTGTAATCTCGGAGGAGTGAGAAACAAAAGAATTTGTACATAGTGCGGAACCTTAGGTCAGACTCCCTGAGATGGACAAACAGTCTAACCAAGTATCCTTTTATATTTTTGAAAGTATTATCATTGAATCTCGAGTAGGTACTGAGAAACTCTTAGTCATAGAAGCTAAATATTCGCTGTACACAGTTATACTTAGTATTTTGTTATGTGTGGTCATACCCAGATCTTTAGGCAGGAAAAAAACATATTTTAGGACAAATTAGGTTGGTTTTATGCATTATTTTTTAAGATTAAATAAGCCTGATTTATACATTTATGTAAAAATCATTAATTGGTTCTATTAGTTATAAAAATCTTCCTAGTAATAAACCGTTAATACAATCAACTCGTTAACATAGCAAATGACAAAGCTTTACTACTTGACTAAAAGCATTTGCTTTTAGTCAAGTAGTAAAGCTTTGACATAATTTATCAACTGTATTTGTTTCAAAGTTTGAGACATCACATTTAATTCAATATAACAATAATTAAAAGCTTGTTTTTAATATTTATTTACTTCAATCTGTCTATATTAACAAGCCCATAGCTCAGTTGGTAGTAACTCTGCCTTCTGCGCTGTAAGTTGTGGGTTTGATTCCCAACCGGGACAGACATTTGTATGATAAATATGTGTTTACAAGTATTCTATCTATAAATATATCTAGATGGCATTGTATGAAATTAATTAATTTCCAGTTGAGATACCTATGAGCCGTTTGCAACGGTCCTTAGGTAATCTGACTGATTCCTTTGTACATAGTTAGTTTAATTGTACTTTTATTAATGTCCTGTAATATTTATATGAAAATCTACTATTTTTTGTTTCAGGATGAGGTGCGAGTGTGCAAAGTAGTGTTCGACACTGAAGTCGGCGCTAAGTATGGCGGCCAACCACTCTGGCATCACGTGAAGTGTTTCAACGAGAGGAGGAGCGCTCTGCTCTACTTTGCCGGTGGAGAGAGTCTGCCCGGCTTTCTGACGCTCACTAAAGATGACCAGGCCATCGTGAAGAGTGAAATCAAGTAAGTGAAATTTAATTATTATTACTTTCGAGGATTCGTTTATTTCAGGTACCTAACAAGTACAATATAAAAACGTAATAGGCTTTCAGGTTTTTAGGTAGCCCCATAAAAAAAATGGAGTTGTATCGGGGCTGACATAGTTTAAAAGTTTAGATAGAGAAGTTATCAGAAATAATGATTGTTATTAATTTACACTACAAAACACGTACTATTATAAAATATTAACTTGAAATATACAATTATTATTTGGGCTTGAAATGGTGGTGATAATAACAAAATTCACTAGTCTTTCAAAATGAAAATCTCAATGAGACCTACAAGCTGTCCAAAGACACTACCAACCTACAAAGTAGGTTGTGGTGGTGACTACGTGTGTAGTTTTTGTGTGTATGCTATAATCTAAAAAAATTAAAAATGCACATTATTCTTAGTAGTAAGTTAATCTTACTTGATTAAGGTTTTTTATGTAAAAATACTAAAACCTTAAACCGTACTTGATTATTTATAGCTTCTATTTTATCAATCGGAAACTAGAATAGTGACCTAACTAGGGGGACGAACGGGAATCTAAAGTAAAGCAAGGAAGATCGTAGCGGGTATAGAAGCGGGGGTTTCAAACAGAAAGAGGTCCTTCCTATAGCGGGAAATAAAAAACTACCTGTCGTTTAATATGTATATATATGTATTCACAAATTTAAATAATTTATAAAACTATAAAATATACGGGAATGAAGAAGAGTCCCGGGAGTTTCACTAGTTAACATATAGGTAACACTACAGATCACTCATGTCTGACGATGCATCGGTGAAGAAACTAAAAGCAGAACCGAAAGACGAGGCCGAACTCCAGGAAGACGCACAAAAAGAAAAGGAACAAAACGAATTGCTCCACGAACACAGAAGCACGCTAAACGCACACTTCGAGAAACAAGACTTGGAAGCTCTTCTGGAGCAAAACTCGCAGCAAATACCTGCTGGACGAGATGAGGTAATTAATATCTCTTAGTTACAGATCCCACCGCCGCCGCCACCGAAGAGGCGATTAGCTATCGACTTTTTTATCGTTCTAGAAACACTACAATACTTACAATTTTTTTTTCTTTATTCAATAAAAAGTACAATTAAACTAACTATGTACAAAGGAATCAGTCAGATTACCTAAGGACCGTTACAAACGGCCTATAGGTAACTCAACTGTTCCAGACCAGTACCAGACGGAAGCGTGCGTACAATAATTATATTTTATTAAAATACAGTCAAATATTGTTATAATAATCACACTAATATTATAAATGCGAATGTTTGTCAGAGTGTGTGTGTGTGTGTGTGTGTGTGTTCTTCTTCACGGTGAAACGCCTGAACGGATTTGGCTGAAACTTGGAATATACATAGATAATGACCTGAATTAACACATATACAATTTATCCCGAAATAGTGAAGTATTCCCGTGGGATACATTTTTTTCAGAATAAAAGTAGTTGATCCTGAAAAAATTAAGTATGTGACACGTGGGATGGCAATAACATTGGATAACCGCTTTTTCAATTTTGTAAGCTCTGAAGACAACCTCATTAGCGAGGTTTTTCCGAAATGACAACAAAACATGGTGGTTGTGTGAAAGAGCAATTATGGCACTTAAAACGAATTGGTGGAAAGTATAAATAAATAAAATATTGTTCAAGTACTAGGTGAGGTACACGTCGTAACACGGCAATGACAAGTGACGACGCAACCACATACCCTGTAGAATTTCTGAACTCAAGTGCAAAATCACATTCTATTGGTGAATAAATTTTTAGAATCGGTCCAGTAGTTTTAGAGACAATTCAATACAAAACATACTAAAATACAAATCTTTTCTCATTTATAATACTAGTGTAGGTAGATAACTTTATAATTGTAAAGTAAACAAAACTTTTGACAGATCATTTACATAATGATACCTAAACATAAAACAGGCATTGTAGAATGCCAGTCCCCCCCCCCTATTTTCCCCTCAATCTAAAATCACGATCGATTAAACATTTTTAATAAATCAAGGAACACGTATGCCAATTTTCATGAAAATCGGTTGAAAAATGCGACCTGTAGGCGATATCGAAACTGAGACGCTTCGCTCGCTCTGTCAGTTAAAATGCTTACCGTATCCCCACTTACGTGTATTCCAGAGAGCCGCGCAAGCGGCGATTTAAACCAATCAGATGTATATACTCGTATGATATTCTGTGCTATGACGGATGCTCAAGCTTGAACAATTTTTTTAAATACGGGCTTTGACTGCATAAAATACGTGACTTGGTAAAATAAATACATGATCGCTGACTTTTCACACTGCCGCCCCGCCGGTAAGAACTCTTACATAATTATGTATTGTATGTTTCAATAGGTGAGCAAAATAGTCGATAGCTAATCGCTTGCCCACCGGCGATGTGACAGCTTAGGAACAGTATTTAGTAATCTTTTAACAGGTGTAATTAAACATGGTTGAATACTCTATTGTAATAATATCTGTATTTTGTAGCTCCTGGATCGCCTCGCCAATATCATGACATTTGGAGCCCTATTGCCCTGTCCTGAATGTAAGCAAGGGCAACTTGTGCCGGACACATCTGGCTACAAGTGCACAGGTAACATTTAGCCTACTGAAACTTAACACATTTTTTTTTATTGTACGCCGGAGAAGCGCTTGGCTTTCATCGCCCTAGTTTCAAGTTATGATAAGGTGGCGCACTGCACCCGAAATCTTCAACAGTCTGCGGAACTGGCTATTTTAATTCTAAATCCTGGAACACAATAATTTTGATTTGTTGTCCTATAACCTCAAGTCCTGCCACCAACCAAAAAAGTCTAAATATTTACGTAATTGATGATACCGATATGAACAATCACTTCAAAACGAATTAAAAAAGTTAAATTCCCCCCAGGGTAAATGCGGGCTATATGTAACTTATATCTAGCAATATTTTTAAATAATTTTTAAAATAAATGAAATAAAATATTATTTATAGCTCCTTAATCAGTAGATTTATGATAATAGTTCGCTCCATAAAGCGTTTCATTTTAGATAATTGACCAAGTGTTGAATTTCTTTAAGGCCATTTTTGATCCTTTGCTGAGCTCAAAAATTGCATCTCAGCTATAGAGCGTCAACATGGCCGTGCCGTCATCTTGTTGCAAGATTAAATTCCCTGAGGATGCCTCGTGTACGAACAGGCGTCGATTTGATTTATTTCTGAGGAATCCAGCGGATTTATTACGAAATAGTTTTTTACAGCATACTTCCTTCATTTTGTCCAGGCAATATCAGCGTATGGACGAAGTGTTATTACGTGACACAGAAGCCCCGGCGCGAGCCGTTCTTCGTACCAGAGGCGTACGAGGATTCTGAAGCCTTCAGGCGGTTCAAGGGCAAGGCCGATGCGCGACTGATTATTGTTAATAACGAAGTGAAGACGTAAGTGTAAATCTTATAACTTGAAACTAGCAATTAACGTATAACTAGTAGTTTGACTGAGATGTCGTGATGTCTGGTTTGTGTTGGGTATTTAACTATATTACATATATTATAAACTATTTAACTATGAAGATTATTAAAAAAAAATGTTATCAACACTACTATATGAGTGTGCTTTCATAGGTGTGCATTACTCCAGCAGGAAAGTATCTTCTAGAACGAATTGAGTTCAAGACATACTTAGAGCGCACTATTTATATTTAATTAAAATGAACATTTATATGAGGTGCAAATAGAGCCGATCACCATTCGGTACCCATCAAAGTACCAACCGCGACCTTTTTGTTTCTCATAAAAACTTACATCCCTTATTTCACCCTTTCCATAATAGTTTTTGAAAAAAAAGTAGCTTATGTCCGTTCCAGGGATGCAATCTGTTTCCTTGCGAAATTTAATCGAATTCTGTTCAGCGGCTCAGACATGAAAAGGGGACATATAGACATAGTTACTTTCACATTTATAATATTTGTAGGAAATCTCGTAAACGGCGCTAACGATATGGAATAAATTATGAGTATAGATAAGGTAAGTTTATCTATTAAACGTCACTCCAGAACGCGCAGAGATAAAAAAAAGTTAAAATCATGAAGTAATTTAATTTTCTTGTTTCTCTAGACAAAAAAAATCTATCTTAAGGTTAAAGTTTACTTTTCGGTTAAAGTATACTTTTCTTTTTGACGCACTTAAATAATTAAAACTAAGTAAATATGAGTAGTTAAATCTCACGACAAGTTTTTATAACACATGAATTGACATGACCCTTATTATTAAATAAAGCATTAAAATTAATTAGTCCCCCATCTCGGGCGTTCCACCATGTTGGATTTAGAATAAAGTTACACAGCTAATCATGTATTGTCTCATCCAGACCGAATGTGTCTACAAAATTTTAGCTCAATTAAAAATAAATTAAAAATAATTAAAAATTAAAAGTTTAAATAGCTTCAAAGTCCGCCAATAAAAAAATAGCAATATTAGACTTAGAGTGACGTCCCTTTATTTTTTTCGAGTTACTCTTAGCAAGCCCTTTCATTTGATACCCATATTGGTAAGAGTGCATTAAATATAATTAGTCTGCCATCTTGTATGTGCCGCAATGTTGGATTTAGAATGACGTCACACAGTAAACCATGTATTGTCATCCAAACCGAATGTGTATACAAAATTTCACCTCAATTTGTTGAGGAAATCTGCTTCAAAATCGAGTTGCTTTCCACCCGAACAAACATTATTACATACATACATTGCAAGTTAAATCAAGCTTGTAAAAAGGGGAAATGTAGGTTTATTGGAGTTTGTGATTCTCGAAATAGCCACTGAAGGAATAGATAATTAGTAGAGATGATAAATCTTCTAAAGTAAGTATCCCTAGATCAAAATTATAAGAATGTTTAACATTCTGTACTTAAATTAGTTTTTACTTCCTAGAACTCTTGCAAAGCTACATATAACCACTACACATGCTTACGCATTGATTTAAGTGTATTTGAGAATGGCCAATCAACACAAATGACCGAATTAATTTGGTTTGAAATTGGTCAAATTCAATTGTGCAAATTCTTAATATCATAGTAAGTATTTCATTCCAGTGAACCTAAAAATATCCCGATCCCGCCGCTGAAGAACCTGCAATTCTTCTTATACGGCAAGCTAAAAGATAAGGATGGCACCAAGAAGCGTATCCTTAAACTGGGCGGGCTGGTGGTGTCCAAACTGACGGACACTCTAGCGGCAGTTGTCTCCACCAAGCGAGATGTTGAGAGGATGCCTGACAAAATGCTGGTGATAAAGGAAAAAGATTTTGAGGTAAACAAGAGTATTTAAGAAACAATCAAAAGCTCACTAAAATGCCACATTTTAGAGAATTGTTCAATGTTACAAACATTTTAGGTATTGATTATCATTTTAGGATTATCGAAGCTTGAGTGGAGCAATACAAGTATGAGCTTGTTTTGCTCCACTCAAGCTTCGATACCTATAATTTTTGTATTAAATCAGTACATCTGAGGAACTCTGAAAGTAGCCAGTGCCAGTGACGGATAGAATGAGGAGTTTAGTACATGGCATTCGGAGGAAAGGAAGTCACTTGTTTTAGTTAAGAATGTTAGGTATGAATGTGGACGGACGTGGGAGCGGGGTATACCGAGGTAGAGATGGATGGATTGTGTGAGAGCAGTGGATGCTGAGTTGATGGATGACAAGGGAAAGTGGAAGTGGGACCATGCTTTGCCGACCCTGCCTTAGTGCAGCATAAAGACAGGAAGAAGGACACGTTCATTTTAGCTTCTATCTTCAATTTTCTACCTCATGGAAGAGAGCTATCTAAATGAATAAAATCGTTGTTCAGCTGACTAACTTATGATAATCAATGCACTAGGTCTAGTGATTAGAAACTTGCAGGGTATTTTCTTGAAGTGCAGAGATGCTCTGTGAAAGGATTTTAGGAAATTCTCCCGGGACGACGGGAACGAAGTGCTGGGCGTTTCTTTTTTTGGTATTTTTTGCGTCTTGGTCGTTTTTGCGTCTGCTGTAAAAATATATAATAATGAATTGTATTATTATACGCCCTCTAATACCTCTAGTACTTACCTGAAGTACTAAAATCCACATAATAGCATATACGATATTTTGCATTGAATAATGGGGAGTGTGTCATTTTATTACATTCTTCTGTAAACTACTGCAGATATGTCAGGCAATTTTGACAGAGTGACAGTAAAAAGATAGTTGGCCCCATAACGTTACAAACATTATGGAGCCATCTACAATATTTTGCCAAAGTAGGTACATAGTGGCCGCTTCTAGTATCGCAATCTGAAAATTAAAACTGAAAAAATGGTTGATTAGTTAGGCATTCTATGAGGTTAATGAGAAGATTGATATGTAATATTGAGAACATACTTAATAATTGTAAATAAAAAATGTGTTTTTAATATGTCACCTAAATTATGTATTATTTGAATTATGAATAAATAATTAATATTTTTTTTTATATAATATAATAATTAGATTATCTAATTATCTGTGTGTATTAACGAATTTTAAGTAAATTTCCTTTTAGGTTGTGGAAGAATCTTACTTGGATGAAATAAAACTAGACGACACTATCGCCAAATCTCTAGAACTCATCAAAGAGCACAATATTGCCGATTGGGGATCTGACGTGAGTACAATATAACATTTTGATAAGATAAGATATTTATTTATTCTTGTCACCTAAACTAGGAAATCCCAATAAAAGACAGTTTCGACTCAAAACTTTGACAATTTACACCTTCATTACTGTTCATTCTATTGGTACATAAAAAAACACGTGACACACACGTGTTTTTTTTTATGTTGTGTGTGTACTTATATACGCACAGAAGAAGTTAGACTTCTTTACCGTAACAAAAGAAAAATAACTAAATAATCATGTAATAATAATTTATAATGAAAACTATTAAAAATAATACCGCAAGTCTATAAACCCACTTAAAAAGCTTATAATATAAAAAAAAACACTATCCAAGACCACTTTTTTATATGGTCACCAATTATTGGCCGTACATCATTGGCTGTGCATTCTGGTGTGCATTATGAATATCTGAATATCATTATGTATATCTTAAGGGTGCAAATCTAATGGTTTCAGAGAAACACGATTCTGCAAAACGTTCCCCCAGCAGGAAATGAAATATCTCAAAAACTTAAGGCCCACTAATTCCATTTTTCGCACACTTTTATGCACAAATGTAAGCTATCTGCCCATATATGTCACTTATGGCTACGGTCATTCGTTTAGAATCATCCTGCTGGAAGAACGTTGCTCCAGCAGGAAACGTTTTTCGCGTTTTATTCCAAAACGGTAACATGCACTATATAATTTGATACTTGGCGCACTAATACAGCATATATGGCTCTAAGTATTTGTTGAACTCATTTCGTTCTAGAAGATACTTTCCTGCTGAAGTAATGCACTCGCATTATGGTCTCGCGGTGTGCGCGCGCATCGTAAAAATCACTCTCATAATTTTCCAAACCGCAACCAACTTCATGTTTTCCAAAACACAAGCAACTTCATGGTGTAGCTTTTTGGTGTCGGTGTGCGCGCGCAACGTAAAAAAAACTCATTTATCCCAAACGCGCCTACTTAATCCTCGTTATCGAGTGGGAGGATTCCTCAACTTAAAAACGAACAAGATTTAATGTGTCGCTTTTTCAGCAGTTTTTTAATTATTATTTTGCAATGTTTTTCTTTTTTAGCCCGCAAAAAGATTGCCACGAGATGTCCTGAATGGGAAATCAATACAGAAATCTGGCAGCATGTACGCGCCTGCACCAACCAAGTCCAAATCTGTAAAGTTGAAAATTAAAGGTAAACCTCGCAAGAGACGTAACTTTACATAATATTATCATCACATAATGTAACATTCATTTCAGACCATCGATTCATAATTAGTTAGTAGCAATATAATTACGTTTTTAAAACTAAAAAGAAAACATACTTCAATGAAGAATATTATACAATTTTGTTTATCTGGATGACGTATTTTTTCCAATTATTTTGATGACAGATGGACGGACTGACTCCATATTTCTTTCTATCTCATTAAATTTATTTTGCAATTGTGATTTTTTTATAAATACACCTTTATAGTTCACATTTAAGTTTTAATTGTAATACATAAATTGAGTCAAGGATAAAATCACAAGCAACACATCCTTGTTAACTAGTGCTTAATCCCCTTTGTTAAGTGCTCTCATGACACCCAAGATAAGAGCTTTCGCTTAGTTTGGGTCTCATTGGAATTCCTCTAGTTGATCGAGTGAGCTAAGCGAACGAGATCTCTGAGTTATGTTAGGAAATCCGGCACTGTATGTATGTGGCAATGTTTGTGATGGCATACCTCTCGAATGGGTTATCCATTTTTTATTAAATTTTAACTGTAAAGAGATAAAATAGAAAATTAATAGAAATTGATTGTCGCGGGGGATTTCGATAAGTGGGGTAGTAGGAGTAGTTTTTGAGATATTGGGGTAAAAAGAAATACAATTTTTCGCCTATATCTTTTGAATGGCTGATCAATTCAACTTTTTATTTTATTTATTCAATAAAAAGTACGATTAAACTAACTATGTACAAAGGAATCAGTCAGATTACCTAAGGACCGTTACAAACGGCCTATAGGTAACTCTACTTTTGAATATGCCGATACTATTCAACAATCAGTACGAGGATTTTATTGACATTAGGCTAGTTTTTGAGAGATAAAGGTGTTAAGTGAGACAAGAAGATTTTTGACTTGTAGGGATTTTTTTTATTTGAAAGATTATCGGCTATATTTTACTCTTAAATGGTTTCGTAACAAAGGGGTGCATTAAGTGGTTAAAACGCTTGATATGCCTCGTAGGATAGACTGTTAAAGGGGGTTGAGTTAACAATTAACTTTCTTTTGGTTTGCTGAAACCACCCCTGTATTTAAGTTAAGGGTTGTTAAAGGGGTAAATAAGATTGAAGTCTTGAAAATGTGTGAAAACATGAAATATCATATGTAATATGGGTTGAGTCTACAGATTGCAAAATTAGTTTATTAGGGGTGGTTTTAAGATGAAGGAGGCAAAGAATGATCATCAGGTCTTCTAAGATAAGAGAGGGTATTCGAAATCTCATTAAAACTGGTCATTTTATTTTTTGTTACTCACTCAATAGGGAAGGGTGTCGATAAAATCCAAGAATTACTTTTGGGGTCTCATGCAAGTGTTTTGACTGCGCATATTCCATATCAACAGTATATTAATGCCCATTATAATGTGAAAATAAATTCCTCTATAACTAAGGTAAGGTTTCGCCATAATCATCACGCTTGGCTGACAGATTGGTGCTCACAGTTAAAGTTTTGTTCACACACAGAAGCTGCCTATTAGGTTGACTTTACGAAATCCATAGGTTGGAGGGTTAGATTTTTAAACGACGAATACTATGGCAACGGTTTTGAGAGCACTTTTCGAAACGTCTTTGTTTCATGTTAGTAAAGATATTATAATAAGGTAGCATCAAGATAGAGCCTCGAACACCTGAGGTAAGTAAGGTGTATTAAAGCATATATTTATCGTTTGTTAATTACGTTATATTTGAGAAATAATCTCCGTCACAAAACAGACATCACGAGATCTCGGATCGGGGCGAACTACTGGTATAATAGAAATTTCTGTTTCCATTTGCCTTGTGTTATATTGTCACCTAAATTCAGTGGGAATCACGTAATTCCCACTCAGGACAAACATTTGTGTGATGAATATAGATGTTTGGGTGTGGTATCATATAGTACATATGTATTTACAAAAGTAGTTAAGTATTCCGTATATATATCCGTAATCTAGTTCTCATATTACAAGCTATGCTTAGTTTTAGGCTAGATGGCGCTGTGTGAAATTAACGTCCTTTAATATTTATTAAATATTTTTATATATTACATTTAAGTAGAGGGTCGAGCGGTTGAACCTCAAGCTTAACGCATCGGGTGACGCAACGCTAAAACACAAAAAAAAACTACGGTAAAACTCAGGCGTGCGTGTTTTCTGCAAATAAAGCCAAATTCTTCATTCACCTCTTTTAACGGCACTTCGCTCCAGTTCAATGATAGTTTGATTTTTCATATAAACATGGTATCGTAGCGTATTAAATTTGCCTGACACTGTAAGTCGTTTCAATTATTCTATGTCGGGAGTCGTTTTTGTTCATATTTGTTGGTTGGTGGTAGGATTTTGTATAAGTCCGCCTGGCTAGCTACCACCCTCTTACCTAATTCCGTCGCCATAATAACAATTCTAAAATTGTTGTGTTCCGGCATTAAGAGGTAAGATTGCTAGTTCCTCAGTTTATTGAGGATTCCTGAGGCCTTGGTATGAGTTTCTGACAGCTAACTGAAACTATTTTCGTTTTCGTATAGGGCGCTTATTTCCATACATTTGGTTAGCGGACATGGAAAGGAACGACAGTTGCTTTACTATTCCGCTAACCAATTAATGGAAATAAGCGCCCTATACTAAAAAAACTCATACTAAGGCCACGGGTGAAGTGCGCCTCCACCTTCGGCCTTATCTCAACTTGTTACCAGATGAGATGAAGGCCAAGCGCTTCCCCGTCGTACAATAATAAAAAAAAAACGTTTGGTCTGTCTTTGCCTTAATACCGAATGAAATATGTCGTTATATATAAATATAACTATATAGTCGTATAAATATGCCGTTGTTGTTGCGCTTTTTACTCAGAATACCATATCCACCATATTACCCAAGTTTGTCGCCATAACAACGCATCTAAATTGTTGTGTTCCACCGCCAGTTGAGGATTCCAAATGAAGTGCGCTTCAACTAAATACAGTTTTTAATAACAGAATATAAGTAATCTTCTTCTCTCGAGCCTATTTGTCAGGGTCTACTCTCCTTTTCCTACTTTAACACCACCCTGGGCGCATCTGTGTCATTCCCGGAATTAAACCCGTCGTCTTAAAGTCCTTAGCAATGGTCCCATCCAGGTTGCCGGCGGATAACCGTTGCGCCTCATTACGCGCCCGTACCTATGTAAACTATTTCTATTCTGTGAGTTGGTCTATATCTAGAATGTGGTAAATATAACTATATTTACCACATTAAATGTTCCCCATTTATACGTGCGTGTCCGTCTGATAAATTTAGATTTTTTTCTTATTATGGGTATATACATGTTGAGTTTTTTTTCATACAATTTTCTAGATTTAAAATAAATCCAAAGTTTACTCTATTTTGTTAAAATGTTCGCCATTCAATAAAAACGCCCAAATAGACCTTGACACTATGAACAGTAAATAAACACAGTATACAGTGCAGACGGTCTGTGTTTTCGATTTTCTAAATTAATGTTTGTTTAACCGTCAAAAATTAAAACGTTGAAATTCGCTCGTATTTCTGTCATCTGGTGGGCATACGCGCCGTGGTTGAGCGCATAGCAATGTCACCTTTATTATGACTATATCTTAGTTCGAAACTAGAGTGAAGTTGCGTTGTGTTGCTAATCTGAGGTACTATAGGCCGTTAATGACGGGCTCATTAAAGTTGTGACTCAGTAATTTTGCTATCTATTATATTAATTTAATGTATTTTATTTAAATAATGATATTATATTTGTATCGATGGTTTAGACTATTTCATTTTATTTTAATAATAACTAAACTAGATAGTTATCTGAATTTAATTATTTGAATTTGAAGAAGAATATTATTTCTATGTTCAGTGGTTAAATAGGTGTAATGTGCAGGTGGTACCGCGGTGGACCCCGACTCCGGTCTAGAAGACGTAGCGCACGTGTACAAAGACTACGACGACGTCAAGTACACGGTCACGCTCTGCCAGACCGATGTGGTCGCGCAGAAGAACTCTTATTACAAGCTGCAGGTGCTTGAGATGGATAATAAGAAGAAGTGAGTTTTTATTGATCTATGATAAATCCCTTTTATTGAACAGACAAGCAATGCAATGCAAATGCAAATATTAAATAAAGAAGTATAGATGTACCAGTCTAAAAGTAAGCGCCACCTCCTCAGTGGTTACGCTCACATGGAAAGGTGTAGAGGGCGTTCATTTTTTGACTGGCTAAACACAGGCGAACTTAATGCTATGAAGCAGATTCTTCCAGGTAACTCTTGTTTAGTATTGATTCTAGCAGCAGCGGCCCTAGGGTAGAGCGAGAGGTAAGATCGCTCGTGGCGCTTGCTCACATTTTTTTTTATGGGACTTGATCAATTTTCTTATTTACTTTGAATACAAAAGAAAATGCAGTGTATTTTAAAATGTAATAATTGTTGATTTTTGAAAAAGAAAATGTATTTATTATATATTTAACGTGAACTGAAATACAATGGTGGAAAGCGTCGACCACCGTAAGCCATTCTCTACCTAGATAGGCCTCATTATAACTTGACACCAAGTGAGATGAAGGACAAGCGTTTCCCCGTCGTACAAGTTACATTTGATACCATTAAAAACAGCACGCAGCAGCAAAGCTGTTGTAGAATTTCCTATTGCCTAGAAGATAAATCAAACTGCAAATTAGCCCAAGATCCTTGCTTTTCTCCTGGTGTGCTGGTCGCAATTCCGAACAGGCAGTACTTTTGACGTTAAAAATTATCCTTAAAATCCTATTGAATAAATAAATTTAGATTTGACTTTTTACCTTTTCATTCAGTGTCGTGAAATACCAGATTGAAGCCATGGCTTCAATCTGGTATTTTACCTAGCTAGTAATCTGAGCTGCCTTAATTAGGCCTTTCGCCGTCTGCCCACTTATCGTCATCTTCTGGGACACCCCTAACACCCATTTTTTTTTATTGTACGACGGGGATGCTCTTGACCTTCATTTCACCCATACTAACTCTAAATATTTCTATCATGTCAGGATCCTAAACAAACGCAGCTAATAGGTTAAACTATAACCAAGAGAAGCAGTCGAGTTACCGAAGGACTGTTACAAATGGTCCATAGACACTCAACTGTTCCAGACCAGTACCAGACGAAGTGTGGCCAAGACTGGCTGCATTGCCATGCATTCCATTTTAATAAATAAATAATATAATTTGCTGGCCTAAATAAGAGCCAGTACTTGGGTCACGTGTCGGCTTGATCAAAATATTTTTGACGACCCGTGGACACACGACTCCCCAAGGTCTCGACCCCAATCCTCGGCCTCGGCCGAATAACCCGCCATTGCGGAATTTAAATAATAGCGACTTGTTATAGTGGAAACCGATACACAAAAAAATAAGCAGCTGTTAAGTAGTTCCTTCTGTTCCATCGACCAGGTACTACTTGTTCCGATCTTGGGGTCGCACCGGTACAACGATCGGCGGCAACAAGTTGGAGGATTGCAAATCAGCTGACGATGCCGTTCATAAGTTCAAAAACATTTATTATGATAAAACGGGCAACGCATGGGAAATGCGAGACGCGTTCGAAAAGGTATTTTTATATCATTTTCTTTTCCATTTCCAGGGCGTATGGTCTTGCGTTGTCGTGTCGTTAGGTGATTAATTATACTTGTCTCTGCGCATCACGTGTCCATACCACCGGAGATAGCTTTCAGTTATCTGGTATGTACTTAGTGGCTTTAAAGCTTCCTCGGACGTGTTCAAACAGTATTGCTATATGATTTACAAAGTTGGTAGTCACTCTTTCAGAGTAGCAGTAATGATAACAGTAAACATTTTGACCATTAGAAAGATTCGTAATGATTACTCTAAATTTCGCATCTCACACTGGGGTGCGGGGGGTGATGTACGTGTACAAGAGCGGGTCGCGGGGGGCACGCACGGTAGTCGGCAACATTACTGCGGTTGGAGGCGCAGAACCGTCAAGTTCTGTGTCTCATCCCTCTCTCTCTCCCATCGTCCTAAGTGGGAGGCCTGCACTGACGTCCCGCTGTTTTTGGGTACAAAAATAAACGATCAACCTTACTGACGTATTCCGCCATAAGTTCGAATAATATGCTGTGAAATTAGTGTTAGTTGATTTCGTAATAATTATAAAACGACGCAACTCCGACAAGAAAAAAACATAGCAGGATGACGCTCTCACGTATTGTGATCACCCATCATTGTTATTATTATTTGTTGTTATAGCGGCAATGGAAAGACACGCTCTGTAAAATTTTCAACTGTTGACCTATTGCCATATGACCGTTATATAACAAACCTCATAGCTCAGTTGGTAGTAACTCTGCCTTCTGCGCTGTAGGTTGTGGGTTCGATTCCCAACCAAAGCAACCATTCGTGTGATGAATATAGATGTTTGTTCTGTGTTTGGTTGTTGTATCGTATGTATTTACAAAAAGTATTTAAGTATTCTATCCGTAATCTAGTTCTCATATTACAAGCTATGCTTAGTTTGGGGCTAGATGGCTCTGTGTAAAATTAATGTCCTGTGATATTTATTTATTTATTAACCGTTAACTCTTAGATCTGCCTTTGGACGTTATCTCACGAAAACGCCACGATTTCAACGGCGACAGAGCAGCCGCATTATTATATAGTTTTAATCATGTAGGTACACATGCAATACGACATTGAGTCCCTAGAGGTTATAAAAATAAATAAACACGTGCCAGTTTACAACGTTTTAACCGCCTCTGTAATATTAAAATGAACCACTAGACCAGTGGTTCAAGCCACCGATTTCAGATCCAGAGGTCCCGGGTTCGATTCCCATGGGGAGTACAATATATTGTGCTTGGTTTGGTTGGTGATAGGACTTTGTTTAAGTCCGCCTGGCTATCTACCACTATCTTACCTAATTCTGTCGCCATAATAACAATTCTAAAATTTTTGTGTTCCGGCATTCAGAGGTAAGATAGAAAGTTCCTCAGTTTGTTGAGGATTCCGGGTGAAGTGCGCCTCCACCTTCGGCCTAATCTCAACTTGTTACCAGGTGATATGAAGGCCAAGTGCTTACCCGTCGAAATTAAAAAAAAACGTTGAATTACAAATGAATACCACGTGTCCCCGTGATGGTAGGTCCCAGGTCGGTACTACCCGCTCGACGTGGACTACGGCGACGGCGACGAGACGGACGCGGCCCGACTGACCGTCGACGACAACTGCAAGCTCGCCGTGCCCGTGCAGAAACTCATCGCTACCATATTCGATGTTGATACCATGAAGAAAACTCTGCTCGAGTTTCAGGTACGTGGATGGCTTATCGCCGATTCGTACACTCCAATGTTATATGTTAATCATTTAAAAATCCTTATACATTTATTGCCGTTTCGTTTCACTTTGGTTTTGAAGTTTGGAATTTGCATTGAATTTTTTCCAGATAAGTACAGTTAATGTTGTGACAAAGTGACAGTCTCAAGTTCTCATACATAAGTGCAACCCATATAAGATGTTAATGGGCAGGTCAGACTCACTTTTCCGCTTGGAATGTAGTAGTCCTCCTGCAGGCTAAATCAAATGGTCTGGCATTTGTTGCCTCGAATGCCCTTTAAATGAAATATGAAAATCTATAAGATAGTGAGACCTGTACTAATGTATGGATCTAAGTGTTGGGAGAGGAAAGTCTACGCGGAAGAGATGAAAATGTTGAGATGGATGTGTGGGGTGATATATGGATAAGATACATAATGAGTACATACGAAGAAATGTGTGAGTGGCGCCAGTCACAGGTTGACAAAGTTGATAAGAAGAATGAAAGACGTGTAACGAGAAGAGTGTGGATGGATCTATACATATCCACATATACCATATGGTTTCAGGTAGGCCAAAGAAGATATTGTGTGAGGAATGATATTATGGGCACAGATAACAGAGCATTTATATGGTGTTTTTGTTCTTTTTTCTGTATTTTTTACAAACTTCCTTTTTGCTTTGACACATGCCGTCATCTATTGATATTTTTTTGAGTTAGCCTTTCCTTTCTATGAGTTGGGGCCCCATGATGGGTAACAATATGAAAGGAGTGAGTGATGAGATGACGGATAGAGGAGTTTGGAGGAAGAAAACATGTTGTGCTGACCCCACGTAGTAGTGTAACGGAAGATGATAATGTAGTGGTGAATATCACGTTTTTGAATCCGCGATATGTTTTGAATATACAAATTACCAAAAACCGTCTCAGGATTACTTGCTTTGATTTTAGGTGGTGATGGCCTGCTTTACCTCCGGCACCTCCAGACATTCATGGATTGTGTGTGTGTTGATTTCAGCTTGATACGGAAAAGATGCCACTTGGAAAACTGTCAAAGAACCATCTCCAAAATGGATACAAAGTGCTTTCGGAGATCCTCAAATATATAGAGATGGGATATACAGCTAGTCACAATGAAATTATAGATGCAACCAATAGGTAAGTTACCTGACTTTAGTTATTATCATCTTATCATATAATTTATATCTATTTATATATCTAGTATAATTTTGCTTTATAATTTTGTGATTTTTGTAATAAGAATAGTTTATTGTTATAAAATTATTTATTAGGTACTCTTAACATTTTAACTTATTATTATTATTATCATCATTTCAATTAATTATTGTTTCATATACTTTATTATTGTAATCAATTGACGTCAATAGATATTTGTAATGACTTAAAAAAATATTTTTGCTTTTGAAATTTTGTACTATGTAAATTTTTAATGATTGCGTATTTGCTTAATTTATGACTAGGTATGTTTGTTTTCTTTATTATTATTATTTTTAAATGCACTGATTTAATTGTTATAAGTAGTTTTTTTTTTATTGTTTGCATGCTTTTTCTAAAATGTTCTGACTTGTTTGTTTATTTTGTCCGCTAATGGAAACGGTTCTTACGGAAGATCAGCGCAGGTTGTCTTTGTCCAACCTGCTTTATGCTGAGTAAGGACCCTGCTTGACCTTCATATGTTTCTACGGAGGAGGGCGTTAATGGTTTCGCGACACAGTTTTTGTAATACTCTTGCGAGCATTATTGTTGCATCAGTTTTTGTACATTGTTTTAAATCCAAATATTTTTTTTTTTTTAATCACCTGATTTTCAAGTTATCATAAGCCCGAAAGTGGAACCGCACTTTACCCGGAATCAAAATTCCTACAGTTGACCTCTATTCACTCTGTTGCGTTCTTTCAGTCATAAAACTCTTTGTGCTTAAAACAACCTAGCGTAAACATTCACAACTGCTCCATGATCCATCGGCTTACATGAGGCGCAGAGCTTATAAAATTTGCGAAATTTTAGCTCGTAGAACAGCTACTGCTAGCAGACACAACTACAGTACAGCTCAAAGCTCTATAATATTATAAAAATAAATCAGATATTTATACCTCTTAATTTTTTTTTTTTTAAAGTTTGGCTTGGTTACAAACCCT
Source organism: Venusia cambrica (assembly GCA_951394065.1). Lineage (NCBI taxonomy): Eukaryota > Metazoa > Arthropoda > Insecta > Lepidoptera > Geometridae > Venusia > Venusia cambrica. The sequence continues at coordinate 4,913,644 of OX596036.1, forward strand.
TTCATACGATGAGACTGAGGAACTCATGATAACCTATGTATAAATCTTTAAACATGCCCTTGCCCTTACGTTAAAAATACCATTAATATCATTTAACTGATACAATCATAACACACTATCTTACAAACATGCCCTCACACGCACACACACATTACACACATACTACACTCTCATTCACTAATCACAACATTTCACACACACAGTTCCAAGTACCAGGACCAGTTAGGTTAAACATTTAACAAGTTACATTTATTCAATAAAAAGTACAATTAAACTAACTAACTGTACAAAGGAATCAGTCAGATTACCTAAGGACCGTTACAAACGGCCTATAGGTAACTCAACTGTTCCAAACCAGTACCAGACTGTAGCGTGCCCAGGACACTGGCTGCATTGCCACAATTTAACAAGTTAACATTTAATGAATAATGTAAATAGGGACACATACAAATTTATTGTTCTTGGAAGCGGGCGTTGGTGACTGCGTCACAGTTTTGTATATCTATTGTTGTTACCATCGTTTGCTGTATATGTTTTGTTCTAAATTTCTTTGTTCCCAATAAATACATTTTGTAATATTTGTAATTTTTTGTAATCCTCAATAAACTGAGGAACTGGCTATCTTACCTCTAACAGCCGGAACACAACAATTAACGATTTTTTAGTTATGGCGACAGAATTAAGTAGGATTATGGTAGCCAGGTGGACTTAAACAAAGTCCTACCACCAACCAACCCCATACACAATGTTCATTTTGAAATGGCACATCAGGTTCAAATTAAATTAGGTACATATTTTTTATTTAACACTAATTGTGTTTTCTCAGATTTTTCACACTCATCCCCCACGATTTCGGCACGCAGAATGCCCCGTTACTGGACAATCTGGAACTGGTCAAAAAGAAGGCAGAAATGATTGATAACCTTCTAGAAATCAAGATTGTATACAGCTTATTAAAGACAGGTAACATAAAGTTATATATAAGTTGGTGATAGTAGTTCGAATAATTCTTTGTCTACGATTCTCAAAAACAAAGTCGCATTATAAAATTTAAAAGCTGTATTGACTGGCTGACTGATGATCAATGCACAGCTTAAAGTAGACGTTCTAGGAACTTGACATTGTCCTTTTTGTAGTTTAGGCGTGCACTATGTGAGGATTTCCACCACAAAATAACAAAAACAAAGTGCTTGTGCATGTAACTATATCGCTGCAATAACTGATGGTCTAAGGTTTTGGAATGTATCCTCAAAATTCGGATGTTTTTTTCGTGGTCCCATTAATGGGACCACTAGGGGTGGTTTGCTCGTGGTCCTATTGTCATTCTAATAAAAACCCTTTGTTCCTTTGTTCATCAAATATGTCTATGGGAAGAAATGATGATGATGATGACCTTAAAATGACAACCCTAAACTGAAATTTGAAAAAAATCATATCTCCGAAGTCCTGCGTTTGTGGCATCTGTTTTTTTTTGTGGTGGTGCTTAACACTAAAATGAATAAATTCGCACTGAAATAAAAAGACTTTTTACTTTTTATATATTTATATCTGCATATTGTGAATGTCTTACCATCAAACATTTGATTTAAAAAAGATACCAGGAGAGTAGACGATGTGTTTCCATGGTTTCTATGACATTTACTCGATTTTCTAAATTTCTCTAAAACTATGATAGATTACCGCGAGAACGTAATTCGGTCAATTGTTGGTAAGTTATCTATCCGAAAAGCACATAAAACGAGTAAGGCCGCAACTGAGGTAAAATCACACACTGTGGTTGCCTTGGAGGTTGGTTACGTAATTGATCCATTTCAGATTCCGACGAATCGACAAGTCCCATCGAATCTCATTACACGAAGCTGAAGGCGGACATTTCGCCGCTCGATAAGAATTCAGATGAATTCAAACTGATCGAGGAGTACACGAGGAACACTCGCGCTGCCACACACTCCAGTTACACACTTGACATTCAGGAGGTAAATATCAATGTTTAATGCCTTATAGGGTACCAGCGCTGTCTGGTGTTCGGTCTGTATCCTTTAAATGTAATCTATTAATTCTTCATCTGTAGTTGAATACAATTTACAGATAATATTTGTCAACAACACCCAAACAATAATATAAATTATAGTAGTAATTATGACTTCTATCCGTCTGTATGCATTTATTGGAACCACTACCAAGTAGATATAGTCATTGTTCATGTAAAGTGAATTTGTGTTCGTATTCTGTAGGTATTCAAAGTGGTCCGCGAAGGGGAAGAGGAAAGATACAAGCCGCTCAAGAAACTGCACAACCGACGACTGCTGTGGCACGGATCTCGCGTCACCAACTTCGCTGGAATCCTTTCGCAGGGTAAATCCTACTATACATAGGTACATATCAGCTGTGAAGGTCACATCGAAAACCGGTTTATCCCTAGGTCCAAAAATATTGTTACGAGCTGGGGTTCGTAAGAATTAAAAGCAACCGGTTATTACTCACGATAAGACACGTTCATTCAGCACCAAACTAATTACTCTCAAACACAGTACAACACTACTTAGTTATACTCCCGAATCACTAAACACTGTTATCTGTGTTCAATCAGTATCGTAATCGAATACTGTCTTGCTTCCAAATCGCGCGGCATATTTATATCCAGTCTATCGAATGATCTGGTAAGCGCGGGAATGATCGCGGTACTTACTATTGCGTAATCTGGGACTCTATTGTTTTCGGCGCGGCGATCATAATTCATCCTTTTGTGTTATTTATAAACAAGTTGTCATTGTCTTATTTTCGTGGAACTATGTGAAAGCCCGCGACTGTTCTAGACGTTTCTGATTGGCGTAACAATATAATTGGCTAGTATTTCGTTAAGCGTATACCTGTCACGTATTGATGCTACTGGCACACCGAACGTAAGTTTGGATGTCCTTCTGACTATTCATCACATCACCTACTAGATAGGTGATCCTCATAAGATCCAAGCTCTGAGTAGTGTTCAGAGGTGAAGCAGAGGTGAAGTCGTGAGTCAATTCAATAATCACAAATTTTACAATGTCAATATTTTTAGATAATAAATATAATATCACAACAAAGAATAATAATGAAGTCTGTTTCTTCACTTCACTTCTATTTCTAGGCCGCTTTCTGAACGATAATGCGTATTAAGAGTTTTTGGTTAGATTTTAATTATGTTGGGTTATTCCAGGTCTTCGCATAGCGCCGCCCGAAGCGCCCGTGGCCGGCTACATGTTTGGTAAAGGCATATACTTTGCGGACATGGTCTCCAAGTCGGCTAACTACTGCGCCACAAAAAAGTCCAACCCTACCGGTCTCATGCTGCTGTGTGAAGTCGCACTTGGCAATATGTAAGTACTTTTTTTTTTGTACGACGGGGAAACTCTTGGCCTTCATCTCACCTGGTTACAAGTTAACATAAGGCCGAAGGTGGAGGCGCACTTCACCCGGAATCCTCAACAAATTTAGGATCCGGCTATCTTACCTCTGAACACATTTTTTTTTTTTGAATTGTTATGTCGACAGAATTAAGGTTAAAGGTAAGATGGTGGTAGTAAATTAAAGTCTTACCACCAACCAAACCAAGCACAATATTTGTACTCACCCTGGGGATCGAACCCGGGACCTCTTGGAACACGGTTTGTAATATTCCAGGAAAGAGTGCTACAACGCTGAGAACGTGAGCCTGCCGGCGGACAAGCACTCGGCGTGGGGCGTCGGCCGCACGGAGCCCGACCATACATAACTAGTACTTCGCCATGAACTGAGATCACGTGATGTCTGGTTTGCGTTTGGTATCTCACAGTATAAGTTATCAACACTACGATAAAAGAGTTTATTACGTTTAGAACACACTTTATTTCAATCTCTCTTTATTTACATGAGGGTTGGCTCTCGTTGCTAACTCGCATTCTTTATAAGCCAGAATGAGAGCAAATCACCGACCGTACGTCACATTGGGTGATTCTGCTCACCACATACAATTAATGCATAAGCCACCTCTTACAAATATGAAGAGTTTGAAATCTGTTTAAAAGTGCTCTCAAAACCGTTGCTGTGCCAGACGTAGTTTAATTATCTTTGGCCGGGCTGAACCACGGATATCATAAAAGTCGACAATGGGGTTTCACAAAAGTGGCAGCAACATCTTTCTGTGAAGAAATAAACTTCTAGTCTAACTAAAGTCTTAGAAAATTTTATATTTATCTGACAAAAGTTGCCTGGAAGACGTCCATTGTACTTATACACTGTATTATCTTATGTTCGATGTCTTTTTGTGTACAATAAAGTGTTATCTAATTCAATTCACCAATCTGTCTGATGCGTGGTGTTATCCAATTACAGTTTTGGAGAAAGTTCTTTCTAGTTTTAACGTTTAAGTTTTAATTTGAATAAGAAACCAAAAACCCTTGCGTCACATCTCGCAAGACCTAATAATCATGTGCATGTCTCCAGCTTGCACAGAACAAATCTGTCAATGTCAAAATTTGGTGCAAATTTTGGCTCAATCTGAAAATCTAGTTTAAAACTTAGGTGCCAATCAAACTTCGTAGATACAATTAAGTAGGTGTAAGCTAGGGACAAGGTCTTCAGCCTGCACATGTTGGTAACGCCAAACTGGTCAAGACTGGGATATGATTAATAGCCTATAATTCAGTACCGAATGGGTTCACTAAGCATCAAAGGCATATGATTGATTACCTATATTTGAGTGCAAAGCTAGTGCACTAGGCACCAAATATTTCAAGCCTGCAGTTATAATACTTTCAGAGATACAAGGTAAAAACAACGTGTAATGCTGTACCCATGTCCCCAGCTTGCATGATTAGCTTAAATTTGAGTCTGAAATTGGTTCACTAAGCACCTGAAATTTGGAACCTCTAAAGGTTCTAAATTTATCACAAATAAGCAATAAACTTTTACCCGCCAAAATATTCTAGAGAAACGCGTCCACGCGATACGTTGCCGCTTAGTGCAGGCCACAGTTACAATCAATATTTAACTTTATTGTCTTAAAAATAAGAACAGATCTATCTGTTACATAAAAATTTAGTAATTTCTATGAGATCAAGATAGAATTAATAATATTCTGTAATCTTCTTCGTTCTTGAAGTAGTTTTCCATTCAAGTTTTGCAGGTCAGTTGTTAATATTCGTATAGTATTATCTTTATTGAGCGTTGCGGTTTGGGTTGGTTTTAAGCATTTAAGTGTAGAAAACATCCATCTAGTAAGATGGGGATAACCAAACAATCGTGTTGCAAAGTTGATTTCCTTAGCGCAGGTTCCAGATTTATCGTTTATGATGTGACCCAGGTGAACGTGAAATATCTGTTGCAGTTGAAGTTCAATCACAAGTATTGATTAAGTTGCCATTGTTGTGTTTAGCTAGTCCTTGCTGAGGATAAGTAATGCTGTGGGTCAACAATGCTGTAGACCTACATAACGTCGCATTTTCCTAAATAAATTTAACTAAAATTGTTACTGTACCTGGAATTTCAAAACCTTAAGTAACTGGATAGTTACTTAATTTTTGAGGTTTGTTGAGGTTGGTACCTCAGGCACTAAATATCTGAAAAGAAGCTTACTTATTATTATTATTATCTCTGATACCAACGATGTCGATTGTACAATATCTGTTGATGGCGATAGGCAGATGTCCGGACTGAAATCATCCTTCCTTTCAGGAGCATAAAATAGGCAATCATGTTGCTTCTATTGATATGGGTTTATTAATGGGTTTTGTAATCAACACCCATATAAAAGGTGAATATAATACAATTTTATATTGACGACCTACGGGCCTTAGTACGGCGTGTGGCTCTCGATCTGGAGGTCTTGCGACTAACTCCTGGGTACAGAACATCTTTGTGATGCTAGTTAGGCACACTAGTTGTAATTTTTTCGTCTTTTTGCTTAATAAAGTGATGAAATATGGTAGTAATATTAATTGTTTATACAGTGATAAAAAATATATAAAAATATCTATATTCTATGAGATATGTACAAAAATCAAAAGAAGGGATCAAGGGGGGGGGGGCTTACCCTAAGCCTTCGGTCCCGGTTACAGGGTGTAGTAGTGGTCGTTAAAGAGCCATTGCAGACGTCTATGGCGGTGGATCGTACACTGAAACCAGGGTCTGTTACACAGCAAAGAAAGAAAGTTAAAAAGAAATAAAAGCAAAGCGCTTCCCCGTCGTATAATAAATGATAACTTCTAGAACATACTTTCCTGCTGCAACGCACACTGTGAAAGCACCATTTAGAAACTGCACTTTGAACATTTACAGTAACATATATATTTTTTACTTTTCGACAGCTGTCAGAGGAAAGTGATATAGCGCTAAAGCTCAATTTCTTGCGTTCATCAGATACAATAAACGCAAGGAATTTGTACCCGTCGTACTGTGATACTTTCCCACATTCCTATTCCTATGCTTTCCCACGCTAATGGCGAAAGTTTAATGCTTCTGGGCTTCGCATTTGCGGGGCGTAAATACATCAGTCAACTATGACGCCCATAGCCCACTTCCTTCGTTTATGAATAAGGTTAATGTAAACCAATCGCGCGATTGATAAGTGTACTCATAACACAGCCATTTAAAAGTGGTCTTAGCGTTAAGGTGGTTCCCCAACCTAATGGTGTTTGAATTGTATTTTTAACATAAAATTGCGGGTTGGTGGATAGCTACATTTGAATATATAATTTATAAGGTTATTTATTTTTTTACTTGCGTGGCCAATATCAAACCTAAGAACGAATATGCCAATGTATGTGTTTAAGACAGTATAAATAAAAGATGTTCTCAAATCAAATCTTGTAAAGTGTTAGGTTTTCCTGATAAGTGCAAAAAAAAAATATGAATTAACAGCAAAATTACAGGCAAACCTGACACTTTACGAGGTTTTGGTACGTAGCATTTATTTTGTTGTTTGTATTGACGGCCGCTATCTGTTATGATAGATCAATTTACTATGACTGGTTTTTTATACAAGAACTGTGTGTGTGTTAAGTCTGTTATACCAGATTAACGTTTTAGGTACGTTTTGCAACTAAGTACAGATAGTAGTGGATAGCAGATATAAGTTTAAATTCAAATATCCAAGGGGTAATTTACAACCTCATCGTCATTTCATGACTCTTCATTAACGTTTTGCTTTAGCATTATGAGCGAAATTTGCGCACTTGTATGCGCGCTAGTCAGCTAGGGAAATGGAGTTTGGTCCTTACATTCCAAATAATGTTTTGTTAAAATTCGAGCCACGGGCGTTATACTCGTACTTAAATATTGTTTATTTGTCTCTGTAATCGTTTGTTTACCAGTTTTCGTTATTTTAATTTGTACCTGATTGAATTCGTATTAAAATTATAGGTTAATGAATTGAGACTAAAATATCTGCTATCATGTGTTTCAGTTTTATTTTGTCACCGCGATTGTTAAAATCCGCTAAGCGGCGATGGGCTTGCATCCTGTCACATATTGAATACTGGCAATAATAGCATATAGAAAATATAATAATAATAATAGATCCTCGAAGGGGAAAAAGTTGTGAGCCTATTTATTTATTTTTATTGTTAAAAACGAAGCGAGCAAAAACATAAAATTATTTTAAATGTATGATTTTTGGATTATAACGTACTATTTTGTTTTATTTGAGTAATTTTTGGATTAAAGTTTACATTATTATATCGATTTTTATTTGTGACTTTCCTAAAAGCAACCGCCACAGTGGAAATAAGCTACTTTTTAATTGTAATTAATAATATAATACAGTCGCACGCGGTGCATAGTGTCGATCGCACGTAGCAATTTTTTTTTTTTTGTTATCTAAGCGTTGCGGGTTTATCCCGCTAGTTAAGAGTAATAATGGATGAGGAGTATTGTTATCGAGTATTGGGTGTTCTGACAAATGTGATTCCGAAGTGGTGAATAATTGTGAAAAACGACTGCAATGTATGGAGAAGGAGACGGTAGTAGCGGAAGGCGATTTGAGCACTGTTCGTGAGAAGAGACCCCTACAAAATAGTGAAGAAAGTAGTCAAGATGGCTTTAAGTGATTCAATTGACAACAACCTCGTTAACCAAGCTTCTGTGAACACAATGGGGAAGATTACGGATGGCAAGTATGGAGTTAGTTTGACGTCTCAACAAATACTTCCCAAACAGATGGCATTAGCAAAACTGGGACGCTACCGCCGATCTCCATTGGCTTAAAATTAGCTTCATGAGAACTAGAAACGATTTTTACCGTCAAATGTACTGTACGGATAGATTTCATAACATGTGTACACTTTTGAGATGGGAAACGCCGTTTTGGATATGACACATACCCGGTAGAAAAATCGTTTCTAGTTCTCATGAAGCTAATTTTAAGCCAATGGAGATCGGCTTCGCCGTCGGCGGTACTGTCCCTGCTTCGTGATCAAAATATTTGCAAAAATATAGGTATTAAATACTGGAGTCCCTATAAAGTATTCGTAGTGCTCGACGATAAAACACAGAAAAACTTCGATAAAGGTATTAAAAAATTAACTGTGTTTTTGAACCTCAAAAAGGCTTTTGATACAGTGTCAATTCCCATTTTAACCCTTAAACTTGAGAATATAGGTATAAGAGGTATACCACTTGCTTTGATGACAGACTATCTCAATAATCGCAAACAAAGAGTAAAAATAGGAGAGGTTGTTAGTGATGAGGAGAAAATAAGCTACGGCGTGCCACAGGGAAGCGTTTTAGGTTTAACACTATTTTAAATTTATATTAACGACCTCTGTGGCCTTGATCTGGGAGTTGGACATATTTTCGTCGGTTCGAACACACTATATGTGCTTCTCTATTTATACACTCAACCTAAATCGAATTTTCAAATAAAAATACATAGTTGAACACGAACAGATACTTCCTGCAATTGCTCTAGTATAGATAAAGTAAAAACTTTAAAATACTTAGGAATAATGATAGACCAACTATTATCATGGCACTCTCATATTGAGCTGCTAATGACCAGAATCCGAAAATTAATGTGGATTTTTAAAAATCTTAGACATGTAGCAAAAACCCCACTTATAAATAAAATCTATGAAGAACTTGCTCAGTCAGTTTTAAATTACTGCATATGGGGTGGTGCTACCAAAACAAAACTTCTAGAGTTGGTGAGAGCACAGCGGTTGCTTCTAAAAGTTATGCATTTTAAGCCTTTTAGATACTCAACTCACATGCTCTACACAAATTTAGCATTATTATCTGTGAGAAAACTTTATGTTCTACATGCATTATTAAAATTACACAAAAGCTTGACATATGACAAAACTAAATTAAATAAAAGAAGAAAAGATAAGGTTATTGTAAAACAAGCAGTAAGCACAAAATTTGCATCAAGACATTTCACTGTGCAGTCGGCTCATCTCTACAATCAGGCAAATAAAGCATTAAATATTAGGTCCTTACATATGAAATTGGCGTTTTGTCGTACTGGCCACTTTGATCTTAAATATCTCCTCTTTGGTTAGGAATTCCAAATTCAAATTTAAACAGCTATTTACTCATGCATTTGTGTTTCGAAAACCGTAATTCATTTGTTTTTTTCTCTTTTGCTTTTTTTTTCTGCGTCATCATTTCACAAAATGGAAAACTTAAAATATCGCATTATTTACGAGTACGAGTTCCACCGTGGCACCAGTGCTGCAGAAACGGCTCGAAGGATTAATGATGTGTATGGTGGTGGTGTCGCAAAAGAAAACACGGTGCGATTTTGGTTTCAACGCTTTCGTTCTGGAAATTTCGACCTGCAGAACAAGCCCCGTGGACGGCCGGAGACCAAGGTCGATAATGATGAATTGAAGGCTATTGTGGAAGCAGATCCATCGCAAACCACATCACAGTTAGCTGCAGGCTGCGGTGTTAGTGACAAAACCGTTTTAATCCACTTGAAGCAAATTGGGAAGGTGAAAAAGCTTGAAAGGTGGGTACCTCATGAATTGAGTGAAGCAAACCGACAAACGCGCGTCGACTGCTGCGTTAGATTACTCAACCGGCACAATAATGAAGGAATTTTAAATCGGATCATTACATGTGATGAAAAGTGGATCCTGTACGATAATCGTAAACGCTCATCGCAATGGCTGAACCCTGGTGAACCAGCAAAATCTTGCCCCAAGCGAAAATTGACTCAAAAAAAGTTACTTGTAAGCGTTTGGTGGACTAGTGCCGGTGTCGTACACTATAGCTTTCTTAAATCTGGTCAGACGATTACGGCTGATGTCTATTGTCAGCAACTGCAAACCATGATGGAAAAGCTCGCTGTTAAACAACCGAGACTTTTCAATCGCTCTACGCCACTGCTGCTTCAAGACAACGCTAGACCACACACGGCCCAACAGACGACTACCAAATTAGAGGAGCTTCAATTGGAATGTCTAAGACATCCACCGTACTCTCCGGACCTTGCTCCAACAGATTACCATTTTTTTCGAAATTTGGATAACTTCTTGCAAGGAAAAAAATTCAATTCCGATGAGGCAGTCCAAACCGCTTTCAAAGATTTCATTGATTCCCGTCCGAATGGTTTTTTTAGTAAAGGGATCAATGAACTACCTATAAGATGGCAAAAGTGTATAGATAGCAATGGTACATACTTTGATTAATAAAATATATTTTAATATGAAAAAATTGCCTTTATGTTCCTCCCATACAAAACGCCAATTTCATATGTAAGGACCTAATATATACCCATTGCATAAATATGAATGCAAACAAAAAATTACGGAATCGTTACTCAACCTAACCTACTTTGATGTTGAAGAACTACTTGAAATTGTTATCTAGCACTATTCTGATATATTTCACACACACACCACACGTCCTAGTTTTATTTTATTTTATCGTTCGATCAATAAAACAATGATTCAAAACACAACAAAAAATATTTTCCAAATAGCTATTTCTAAAGTGCTGCTCTTACATACATTATTTGGCACTTGATTTTTATTTATAAGTAGGTAAATAATATCGATAGAAGATACCTACCTACCTTATGTTCTTAAAAATACATAATGCTACAAAGTAAGTAAACGACAGTAAGTGAAACATATAATAATAGAAAAAGTATCAAGATTGCTTAGTCACAACAGCAGCACAGCGTCGTGGACACGTGATACCGAGCGAGTCGTCACGGTGCGTAAATAACAAATTTGGCAGATTTCAATTTTGTAATAGCGCTCTTAAACCTAATTTTCAAACTACTGTGATGGAAGAGCGAGACATCTTAACACAGGTATCTTTTTGCTTAAAAGGAGGTCTCAATCACGTGTAATATATTGTATAGATTAAGTTAAAGAATTAAACATTTGTATTGTATTGTATATTATTTTATAATAAGCAGTCTGATATTAGCCTGATCCAAGATTCATTTCTGGGCAACAGAGCTTTTCGGGCGAGTGAACGTAGAGGGAGCGAGTAGTTTTAGTAACTCTTTCTAAAATGTGTCTGTGGTTTATAATATTATAACGGATGGTGATTTTCTGTGAAAAACTTTTTTATAGAACAATTTGCATGGTTTGATTTTTAAAGATAAAAAATAGAGACAATTCAAATTTATTGATACAAAATTCTTAATGGCCAGTACCTACTCAAATATTACGGAAAAGGTTGTCATTGTAAAGTTTATATCACTCTTAAGTTTCATCTGTATCATTTTAGCCCGTCGAAGGCTATCGCTGATCAAAGCATTTTCAACAAAGGTGCGACGACTGGTAGACCTTGTTTTTGCCCAGACAAGCCTCTAGGCCTAGGGCTAAACCTACGTAAGTATATAATAAAGCAGTCAAGTGCGAGTCGGACTCAAGTGAAGAGGTTTCCGTCGCACGTGTAGGTATAGGTAATAGGTTTAATTTATATTAAACATACTCATTATATTATATCTATGCTTAGTTTGGGCCTAGGTGGCGCTGTGTAAAATTAATGTCCTGTAATATTTATTATTATTATTATTATTAATTATATACTAGTTATGTAAAAACAGTAGACCTCGCGAGCCCTTCTAACCATGCAATAACCGATGCTTTCCTCTTTCACTTTTCCTATAAGAGCAATTAGTTTTAGCAATTGCTCGCGTTCCCTTGGTCTGAGGAGATTGAACCTGGTGTCTACGGATTTGTCTTGCAAAGGCGGATAGGACTGCGTAGTCTGATTAGTAAACGTAGGTATAAATTTTCCTTTTTTTGAAAGAAAAAAAAAAACAACATTTTTTAATCCTACAGTAAACTTTTCCCCCTCCACTCACCCTTTTTGTTTATTTTTTTCACAACATCTTGTGTTAAACTAAATTTTTAGTGTGTTTTTCAAATTTTATTGAAATCCATTGATAAATTACGCTACAAACTACTTCTATGTGCAAACTATTTTCCCTATTCTATTTTCCCCCTAATCAAAAATCGCGATCGACAAACAATAAATACATCAAGGAACATGGAAAAATGCGACCTAGCGCGCGTAGGCGAGAACAAACCGACAGACAGTGGACAAAAGCATTTTGGCCAATCTCAAAAATGAGACGCTTCTCGATTTGCTCGCTCGGTCAATTATTTTAAAAAAGGTTGTCTTCGTATGTTAAAGAGAAAATGAAATTTATTGTATAATTTTGACTGTTTTCTTTAATAACTTTCAAAGTACCTATGCATGATAATATGGTAAAAATTTGGCCTCCATAATCAACCTTCAGAACCTGAAGCTGACCAGTGAGGCACTGAAATCTTTTAAACAGGCTCTTAACCACCTTGTCCACCGCTATTGTGATGTCCATGCCTGTTTATGTGGACGTGCCTCTGACTACCCCAACTAGGTGATCCTCGAAGTGAAATATGTTCACTTCGAGACACTGGTGGGATAGCTAGTTTGATAGTTAGGTAGGTACAATACAAATACAATAAACAATTACAATAGGTACATAATAAAACTTAGCATTCTAAAATATGTAACGCTTTAATAGAGTAGGGTAGAGGAGGGTAGGTAATTTGTGATGACCAAATAAAAAGGAATGTAACCACCTATAGTGTTTGAATTATCTCTATCCCTATCTATCTGTTAGGACTTCTTGGTTAAATTAGCTACTTATATAGTCTTCCGTCTTTAATGTTTGATTTTCATGAATCTCAGGATAGAGGCTGTTACCAAGCAGGTTATCAGTAATTCTTACTATACCGATAGACACAGTAGTGACAAGGTCTATGGCATATCATAATTATATATATATTATATATAATCATTAAATTTTTAACACGTACTACACACTCGACCCGAATAACATAATCTATTCGATAATGTTAATCTTTTAACCCAAGACAGTCGGGTAAAAAGACATCTTATACTTAGAACACTCCTTTAATTACTTGATCTGAGAGTCCACTTGGTACTTTCTATAACTTGTTCTTATATCTTTGTTCTTCAGTGTACTCAGGCACAATACATTCAAACAGCTTCGTAAGCAAAGTTAAGAAGGTCATCAATATGTATGAATTCGTCGCTTTTTTGGGGTCATTCGAATTTGGTCGAATAACCTTTATTGGTACTTGCAGGTAGGGATGTTAGAAATAACAACACTGGTCTAGCCACTATTCATAATGTTTATTCACTAGAATTTTATAAAGTTTCATATCACTATATCGCGGTTTCCAAAATATCACCGGGGGAAAATTGTACCTTCCGATTCCAAAGAGGATATCTCCTTCTTGGTATCTCTAGATTGTCAAAGAGCATAGCTCGCTACTATTCTACTAGCTGTCAAAATGTGTTTGCGGGGTTTACAATGTGCTACAGATTATCCAAGGTCCTGTAACGAAACGTGATGCCACAAACCTATTATGCAGGCGTTGTTTCAGTAATTCGTTTATATCTGAAATTTTCAATAACCGCTCTAATTCTAAGGTATAAACTCACAATCGTGGGTTGAAAAGCTTTCTTGCATTTTGACGTCATACTTATATAAACATTAAAAGTTTTGATCTAAGCTATATTATTCGAAAACGCTTGTATGTGCATTCCTGAAGTTTTATATGGTTGCATAGAATAACAACAAGAACCGAATACCATTTACAATGAACTTGTATGTTTGCCCATTTAAAAGCTAGACTCTTCTTAGGGTATAAATAAAAAGCTAGATTACTTAAAAACGGTATATATTTTTGATAATATTACTATGTCACAAATGAAGAGCTACTCATGTATGTATATCTTACGGGTGGGTGTACATCTAATGGTTTCCGAGAAACACGATTCTGCAAAACGTTCCCACAGCAGGAAATTAAATATCTCAAAAACCTTAAGGCCCACTAATTCCATTATTCGCGCACTTTTATGCACAAATGTAAGCTGTAAATGTATGCCCATATATGTTACTATTAGTTGTTAGGAATATGTTTACTGGGCTTTAATTCGATATTTTTATAGACGACTCAATTAGAACAGCCTATGCCATTTATAAAACGCAACGTTAGCACGTTCTAATTTTCTCTGTACTGCCATCTAGTGATAAAAGTTTCATCAAGGCGGAATGCGGCCAGTACTTCATGCGAGTTTGTATGAATCTGAAACTATGATTGGTTTTACACGGATTGTTGGCTGTGCATTATTGACACATGTTGATAATGTACAGCCAATAATTCAAGACCACTTTTTGATTTAGTCACCAATTATTGGTCGTACGTACAGTATTGGTCGTGCATTATCGGGTTGTACATTATTGGCTGTGCATTATTGTCTCACTTCAAATTAAAACAGTTTTGACGAAAATTTTCGCGCCGCGCCGTGCCGTGCCGTGTTGTCGTCGGTCGTTGAGTCGTTGTATTTATGCTGTTTTTAACATATTTTGTAGCACGATCGAATACAAGGAAAGCTCTGTATTATATTATCACCGCATTTCAGTTTAGGTCATAACAATGGCAGATTTGCCGTATCAAGCGGAATATGCAAAGTCTGGAAGGGCGGCGTGTAAAGGCTGCAAACAAAAGATTGATCAAGGGACTCTACGTATCGCGGTTATGGTTCAGGTATGTAATAAAACATGACTCGACGCCCGTATTTAGTAACGTCATAGTCCAGGTAGTTTAAACATGGAATCGAATGGGTTCAATCCATGTCGTACACCTGTAAAAGGCCCTGTCTGTAGCATGGGTCCATAGTTGTTCCGTTCCAAAGATTTTACTGGTCTCAAAATGAACCTCATTGGTGTGGCTTCTGTTCTGTCCAAAAGGTGGACACTCAATACATATAGTATTGTATATACTGAATAGGTATGTCACGAAATACAGCTGTAGATATATAATTTCTAGATATTGTTCTTAAACAGAAGCTTAGAACTTTATTAACTTCTGCACAATTTATATTTCTAACTAAGCAAGAAGGAAGAAAGAACACCATTTATTTCTAATACCACCAAATTAAATTAACTTAAAACTTAAATGGTGAAACTGGTGCTAGCCCAGCGTAATGCCACTGCATGTCACCACGCCGCAGCTCTGGTCGTCCGCTAGGCCCAAAGTCAGCATTGAGAACACCTGGAGCTGTTATAGTAATTAAATATCCTATTTACACAGTAATAACTATTATTACCTATCCAACATGACAAAACTATTATTGTTTAAAGAAGTGCAACAGCTTGACTAGCAATCACCAATCCACCTGCCAAGTGTGGTGATTATAAAAACAAAATAAAAAATATTTATTTCAGACCAAGATCCCTAATGGTGTGAGTAAATTGGCAATCATAAGAACTAGGTGTTAGTAACAATAAAAATCAAGCAAGAAGTAACTACTTGGTGCACATGTTGTATTTTACAGATAGGTATGACTTAACATGACAGTATGATGAAACCCTGTAATTTTTGAGGCTTTGTCCAAAGTATAAGTCAAGTGTACTTCACAAATAATGTCTCTAAAATCTCAGGTTGTTCTTTATGGTCTCTAAGTCTGCTAAGACTGCTAATCCTAGTTTGTGTTATAGGAAACTTCAGAGCTAAGCATACTAAAACTAAAACGAAAACACTACTAAAACAGACCAAGATCCTAAATGGTGTTAGTAAATTGGCAATCATAAGAACTAGGTGTTAGTAACAATAAAAATCAAGCAAGAAGTAACTACTTGGTGTGAACATGTAGTATTTTACAGATAGGTATGACTTAACATGACAGTATGATGAAACCCTGTAATTTTGGAGGCTCTGTCCAAAGTATAAGTCAAGTGTACTTCACAAATAATGTCTCTAAAATCTCAGGTTGTTCTTTATGGTCTCTATGTCTGCTAAGACTGCTAATCCTAGTTTGATTTATGGGAAACTTCAGAGCTAAGCATACTTAAACCTGCAACTGAAATCTCAGGGACATGGGTAAAAGCAAAAACTGTCATACTACTGAAGCTAGTGGAGATAGGTATTGTTGATGATTGTTATTTGGTATTGATTTGATTTGATTTTTGTTTAAAATTTACACATATTATGTTAGTCAAAACCACTTTTGACTGGGAAAATCTGGCAGAAATAGTTTTGCCCAACATTCTTAATCAAATGTGATCCTTATTGCCTTATTTCAAATTCAGACAAACATTCAGATATATATATAAAAACAATTCAGACATACATCAAAATTAATGAAAAGTTAAACTATTCTTTTCCAGTCTGCTTTTCATGATGGTAAGCAACCAAACTGGCATCATGAGGAATGTTTCTTCAAACGTCTGAGGCCAACCACAGCAGCTGATATCTCCAACTTCAACCGGCTTAAGCATGTGGATCAAATGAGGGTCAAGGAATCTATTGGTAAGTTTTTTACACATCAAGAAATTCACTCATGCACAAGTCTAAGTGTGGAAAACTGACATTATATGAAGACTTTAACATTTACATCAAGCATTAAATGTTTGATTAACTGCTAGCTTCTACTAGAGAACTATAAAATACATCTTACAGCATAGACTATGTTGGGTTGTGTTAGCACATAGCTGAATGTGCTGATAGAAATGCTATGCATTTTGCTTCTCTTCATCTTCCAACCCTCTACCAATCTTAGGGTAGACAGAAGTTGGCAGTAATTGTGATAAATTTTCTTCTACTACCCAAAACTAGCTAGTATTCCTAAAATGATCATAAGTCATACTGATGTTATAAATTAAAAAGTGTCTCTGTCTGTCTGTTACATTTTCATGGCTGAATGGTTCTTGATGAAAATTGGTAGGGATATAAATTGTTTCCTGGTGATGGACACAGGCTACTTTTATATAGGTATCATGTGGGCAAAGCCACATGTTACTTGTAGCTGAAAAAAGTTATTGCAAACTGATAACAGTAACGGACAGGCTTGTATATTTTGGTATTTTTCCACAGAAAACTATACTGGCATTGTTCTGCCTGAAGAGAAAAAAAGCAAAGGCAAGAAAACAGCCAAGAAGAGAGCAGCAGATGCAGACAGTGCCACCAGCAGCGCGGCTTTGAAAGACTTCCGCGTTGAGTACTCCAAGAGTAGCCGGGCCACTTGCTGTCACTGTGAAATCAAGATTTGTAAGGTAAGAAATGTTTTTTTTTTATTGTACGATGGGGAAGTGCTTGGCCTTCCCACCTGGTTACAAGTTGAGATAAGGCTGAAGGTGGAGGTGCACTTCATCCGAATCCTCAACAAACTGAGGAACTGGCTATCCTATCTATATGCCGGTTCACAACAACTTTTTATAAGAATTGTTATTGTTGCGACAGGATTAGGTTAGATGGTGGTAGCTAGCCTGGCAGACTTAAACAAAGTCCTACCACCAACCAAAACAAGCACAATATTGCTCCCCTGGGGATCGAAGCTGGGACCTCTGGATCTGAAATCAGTGGGTTAAACCACTAGACCACAGAGTCAGTTAAAACTAGAGTAGTTTTGACTTAGAGTATGTTCAGAAAAAGAACCATATTGGTCAAATAGGAAACTAAAATGATTGCTACAGGATTTATGGCTTTCGTAATAATGACCCCAATCTACGAAAGTTCCATTTCTGGCTCTATCCAAGTTCTCGGAGGAGCAGGTAAATAATTTGGTTCTCTCCGTATCCGCCTGTAGATGTTGTAAGAGGTGACTCATGAATTATATCAGGAGGTAGGTAGCAGCACCTACCTGCATACTCAACACCAATAATGCATTCACCAACTCCTCTGCCAAATTTATGGCAAAGAGCACTATGTGTGTGGTCCATGTCCTGCAGTGGACTTTATGAGCTGTAAAGATGATACATGGAAAGTGTTATGAAACTAATGGTTTAATCTGCAGTCCATTGGTTGTCTGAATTTTGATCCATGTGAAGGCCTAGGAACTCAAAACTTCAGATTATAGGTACCATACTGCGGACTGTTATTAGAAAAATTTAAAGAGTAGTGGTGGTGGTAGGAATTTGTACCACATTGTCTCACATATAAATTTTTGCTTGAAACTCACCTGTAAATCATTATTTTCTCATTTTGAGCTGGCTTAAACCGCGCAAGACGGTTGAAATTCGCATACGAGGTCCAAACTCATGTTTTTTACAAGTTTTTATTTCATTGCAATGTATGTTACTTAGTTAGTAAGTTTATGTCAAATATTTGCAAGCTGAATTAGAAACACTACATCATGACATCTGCAGGCCTATTACCTAACTCTGTTTTATTTAGGTTTCAATCGGTTTCAATCAGAAATGCAGGCATTTTAATTGAAACCCATTGAAACCCAAATGAAACAGTGTTAGGTAATAAGCCTGCCGATCCGAGGCTCGATCACGAATATGCTATCGTAAGGTAAGCGTATCGTTCACGTTAGCATTTTGCATAAGACTTCGCACAGCGCCTCTACAGTACGTAAATAGAACTAAATTTGCGATCACGAACCTTTTGATACGTGTATCGTAATGTAAAGGTAACGTTAACGTATCGTCACTCGACGTCACTCACATTTACCTATCGTTGTTACGGGAGTGATACGATAGTGCTTCGTGCTTCCAAGTAATGTAAAGGTCCGTAAAAACGTTACCTTAACATTACTATAACGTTAGACAAATCCTATAACACCACGACATTTACAACACCCTATTTAAGAGACATGTAAGGATGCAATAATACGGGATTCTGGGAAATATCTATGCAATGATGGGAACGAAGGTAAATACAGATGACCTAAACAAATGTTAAGAATCGGTTCCTACTGTGGTGCAGTGTAGGGGGGCACTATGTCAGGATAATGGGAACTGTTTTTCGTATATAAATGATATATGAGACTACTATTTTTGTGTCAGGATGAGGTGCGAGTGTGCAAAGTAGTGTTCGACACTGAAGTCGGCGCTAAGTATGGCGGCCAACCACTCTGGCATCACGTGAAGTGTTTCAACGAGAGGAGGAGCGCTCTGCTCTACTTTGCCGGTGGAGAGAGTCTGCCCGGCTTTCTGACGCTCACTAAAGATGACCAGGCCATCGTGAAGAGTGAAATCAAGTAAGTGAAATTTAATTATTATTACTTTCGAGGATTCATTTATTTCAGGTAACAAATACCTCATCCTTCTTAGTCGCTACACTCTTGCCAGAGACTCGTGGTCATCATGTTTTGGGTGTTGTAACAAGCTTTACAATCCGGCGTCACTCATCTCTAGCGGCTGCTTCCTGTTGTAGTCGTGCACGGAACCATTTACCGCCTCTGTGGTCTAGTGGTTCAATCCACCGATTTCAGATCCAGAGGTCCCGGGTTCGATCCCCATGGGGAGGACAATATATTGTCCTTGGTTTGGTTGGTGGTTGGACTTTGTAGAAGTCCCCCTGGCTAGCTACCACCATCTTACCTAATTCTGTCGCCATAATAACAATTCTAAAATTGTTGTGTTCCGGCATTCAGAGGTAAGATAGCCAGTTCCTCAGTTAGTTGAGGATTCCGGGTGAAGTGCGCCTCCACCTTCGGCCTTATCTTAACTTATTACCAGGTAAGATGAAAGCCAAGCGCTTCCACGTCGTACAATAAAAAAAAAAAAAAATAGTGCCGCCTTGATTTGGTCCGTCCATCTCGTGGGAGATCTGCCACGTCCTCGCTCGCCATCGACTTTACCCTGTACCACGAGGCGCTCAATGGACAGGTCCCCACGGCGTGACACGTCCCCGAAGAAAGTGACAATGCGAGATTGGACTATCGATGACAGACGCTGCTTGGTGCCGAGTTCTCGAAGTACAGAGTCATTGGTACGAAACTTAGTCCAAGATACTCCAAGCATTCTTCCCTATCCTCTATCCTTTATAATGAAATAACTATTTATGAGGTACAGCATCGTCATTGGAGACCTCATTCTTGCCTGTGCAAGTTTTTAGGTCAAGAGTTTACCTAATTTGTGCCAGTTCCTCAGTTTGTTGGGGATTCCGGGTGAAGTGCGCCTCCACCTTCGGCCTTATCTCAACTTGTTACCAGGTGAGATGAAGGCCAAGTGCTTACCCGTCGTAAGATAAAAAAAAAAAAAAAACTATGACATGCTATTTGCTGGTAAAAGTGGGAGGGAGTGTTTCAGTCAGCTTTCCACGAAACCGCTGAAATGCACCCTTCGGCAAAAACACCTCTAATGGAACAAAGTACTAACAGGGATGCGATTTCCTCTAACGTGACGGCGCGGCGATGAACATCTATGCCCTGACAATAAGAACACACAAATTTGATGGCCATCGCGTCATTAGCGACACTTGTATTTATACTTTCAGAGTTCTTATGTGTTTTAATAAGCAATACATTAATTGTTTTACAATTTGTAATTGTATTTGGAGTAAATTATATCAAAACAAGCACCAGAGCTCCAAGAGACTAGGTTCTTTGTATTATAGGGGTGCACTAAGAAAGGAATTTATAAAACAATAAAAAAAACGGGAACGAAGTCCAGGGCGCTTCAATAGATAACGTATAACATTTCAGATCATTCAAGTCTGACGATGTACCAGTGAAAAAACTAAAAGCAGAACCGAAAGACGAGGCCGAGCTCAAGGAAGACGCACATAAAGAAAAGAAACTAGAAAAACAAAACAAATTGTTCCACAAGCACAGAGGCACGCTGAACGCACATTTCGAGAAACGAGACTTGGAAGCGCTTCTGGAGCATAACTCGCAGGAAATACCTCTTGGACGAGATGAGGTAATGATTTTTTTTAGTTACTTTTTTTAACAATTATAAGTAGACACGGTGAAATACGCTATAATAAAAAAAACTGTATTTTGTAGCTCCTGGATCGCGTGGCAGATATCATGGCATTTGGAGCCCTATCGCCTTGTCCTGAATGTAAGCAAGGGCAACTTGTGCTGGACACATTTGGCTACAAGTGCACAGGTAACATTAGTCTTTTGAAACTGCTCACCGTGTCTTTTTTTTATTTTATGATGGGGAAGCGCTGGCCTTCATCTCACCTGGTATCAAGTTATGATAAGGCCAAAAGTGGTAGCGCACTTCACACGGAATCCACAACAGTCTGAGGAACTGTCTGTCTTACCTCTAAATGCCGGAACACAACGATTTAGAATTGTTGCTATGTTGACAGACTTGGGTAATATAGTGGTAGGTAGGCAGACGGACTTAAAAAAAGTCTTACCACCAACCAAACCAAGCTCAATATGGTACGGTTCGAGACAACAGAGGCGGTGATTCGAAGAAGTTATTATATTTGCATATACTTTGATCATGTCGTTATGAACAATCACTTCAAAGCGAAGCCTATTTAAGGGTTTTCCTCAGGTATGCGACAAAAACACAGGTATCGAAACATAAAAAAGTAATATTCGCCACTACATCGCAGGCAAAAATATTTTATAAATTGTATGTTTAGATTTCCTAAATATATTATAGCTCCCTAACTGAATTATGAGAAAAGTTCGCTTAAAGCGTTTCTTTATAGTATTATTTTACAGCATGATTCCTTCATTTTGTCCAGGCAATATCAGCCAATGGACGAAGTGTTCGTTCGTGACACAGCAGCCCCGGCGCGAGCCGTTCCTCGTACCACAGGCGTACAAGAAGTCGGACGCTTTCAGGCGGTTCAAGGGCAAGGCCGATGCGAGACTGTTTGCCGTCGCCCCGCCGCCTAAGATGGTTATCGTTAAGAACGAAGTAAAGACGTAAGTGTAAATCTTGTAACACTAAGCGAGCAATTCTTGTTGATCGAGTGAGTTAAGTTGGGAATTTCGGCATTGTTTGTGTGTGTGTGTGTATATGTATGTGGCAATGTTTGTGACGGCATAGCTCACGAACGCGTTATCTGATTTTAATGAAATTTAATATATAAAGAGACAATATAGATACAGATTGATTGTTGCGGGGGATTTTTGATATGTGAGTATTTAAGATACTGGGGTGCAAAGAAATATAATATTTCGCCCATATCTTTTAAATGGTTGAGTGGCTTAAGGTTAAGTGATCCGATCGATTCGAAATTTGGCATTTGCAGAGATTACACATATACTCATTAATCGGTAATAGGTATTTTTTAAACTAAAGCTTGTGAATGACCGAAGTAATTGAGTTTGAAATTGGTCAATCCGTTGGCCCACGGAACTATAGAATCTGTGCTTAACTCCTAGATTTCCACTTTTTTCGCTCTTCTATGTTCTCCTAAGTTCGGTTCTGCCCTAGGTTGATAAAATGCGAGTCTAAGGTGCAAATCCTTAATCTTACATAGTGAATATTTAATTCCAGCGAACCTAAAAACATCCCGATACCGCCGCTGAAGAACCTGCAATTCTTTTTATACGGCAAGCTAAAAGATAAGGATGAAACCAAGAAGCGTATCCTTAAACTAGGCGGGCTGGTGGTGTCCAAACTGACGGACACTCTAGCGGCAGTTGTCTCCACCAAGCGAGATGTTGAGAGGATGCCTGACAAAATGCTGGAAATACAGGAGAAAGATTTTGAGGTATTCAAGTACATTAATATTAATTATATAGGGACACAAATAAAAATCACTTATTCAATCAAAAGTACAATTAAACTAACTATGTACAAAGGAATCAGTCAGATTACCTAAGGACCGTTACAAACGGCCTATAGGTAACTCAACTGTTCCAGACCAGTACCAGACGGAAGCGTGCCCAAGACACTGGCTGAATAGCTATGCTAATTCGCTGGCCTAAATAAGAGCCAGCCCTTGGGTCACGTGTCGCCTCAATCAAAAGCCCCGCAATATTTTTGAAAACCCGGAGGGAAACAATCAAAAGCAACATAATCATAAAAGTTCACTAAAAAGTCACTTTTTCAAGAATATAAGAAATCGCAGCCTTATTCAGTCGCAGTATCCTGATTGGCGTTGGATTCGTATGAAAAAATGATTATCAGAAAACTAACCTTTTGTAAATTCTCTTTTAGGTTGTGGAAGAATCATACCTGGATAAAATAAAACCAGACGGCACTATCGCCAAATCTCTAGAACTCATTAAAGAACACAATATTGTCGAATGGGGATCTGACGTGAGTACAATATAGCATTTGGAAATTCATAAGAATTAAAATAAGATCATATGTTTATTTCATCACATAAAATTACAGTGTTTCTATATTTTACACTCACCTGAACTAGGAAACCCTGTGCTAATAAATGATAGTTTCGACACAACCTTGACAATGTATGTCTTCATTACTACCTTATCTCAACTTGTTACCAGGAGAGATGAAGGCCAAGCGCTTCCCCGACGTACAATAAAAAAAACAAGTTTTACTGGCGTTGGTGTGCAATATTGAGAGAATATATATCTACTAGAACTCGTTATTGGGTAGGACGAATACTCTACTATAGTTAAAACCCATGAAATCTAATATATCCTATACTTACTATATTTTTTGAGAGTAGCTTCCTTTCATGGTATAAGGGTGCATTAAGAAAGGATTTTGGAAATGAACAAGATTTAAGTGTCATTCCTCTGGCAATGTTCATTAGTAGCTCATGCCTCTCTATTTTTTTCAGGAGTTTTTGTTATATTTTTTGGCACATTTTTTAGCCCGCGAAAAGATTGCCACAAGATGTCCTGAGTGGGAAATCTATACAGAAGTCTGGCAGTATGTACGCGTCTGCATCATCCAAGTCCAAATCTGTCAAGTTGAAAATTAAAGGTAAACCGCGACAATTTCAATGATAGCAAAGGCTCTGTCTGCTCCAATATGTTCAACCAATTGAACATATCGGATAACTTTCTTCCATTTATTTTTTAACATTAAAAAAATATCCATCTTACCTAATTCTGTCGCCATAATAACAATTCTTGAAAAATTGTTGTGTTCCGGCATTCAGAGGTAAGATAGCCAGTTCCTCAGTTTGTTGAGGATTCCGGGTGAAGTGCGCCTCCACCTTCGGCCTTATCTCAACTTGTTACCAGGTGAGATGAAGGCCAAGCGCTACACCGTCGTACAAAAAAAAATCGTTGAACTACTTGGACTGAAAATTGCAATAAGTTCAATCACAATACTTTTATTAATAAAACAGGGTTAAAAGAACGATGAATACTTTTTTTTTGTGCGTCATAGCGTCGCTTGTTCTTCATATTACCTGATTTTTCAAGCTATGATATTTCCGAAGTTAGAGCGCACTTCATCCGGAATCCTCAGTAAACTGAGGAACTGGCTGTCTTACCTCTAAATGCTGGAACACAACAATTTAAGAATTGTTATGGTGACAATCCATAAATTTATATCAAACCGTTACCATATATATATATATATATATAGGTACCAGGATAGCAGAAACAATGGAGAGGTATTGTGCCGTGCCACTCTAGTCTCGGAAAGAAATGCTTTTCTCCCTACTCACAACTTTGGTGAAAACTGCATTACAAGGCAATATTTCAATGCTGCGGACAGGTCAACAAAATTATAACACACAGTTTAAAACTCGATATAATAAAATCGTTTGTGTTTGGTCTGGCTAGCTACCCCTATCTTATCTAAGTCTGTCGCCATAACAACGATTATAAATTGTTGTATTCCAACATTTACAGGTAAGTTAGCCCGCCCCCTCAGCACGGGGCGGGGATAAAATTTTTGTCCTCTGTTTTTATCCACCTTCGCGAGAATTTTGTCTCCCGGTTCACCTGGTGTCTAGTTATGATAAGGCCGAAGGTGACAGTAAAAGTAATCTTCTCCCGAGTCTATTTTTGAAGGTAGGCTGACCTTCCTTTTCCACTTTAACACCACTCTGGGCGTTTCTGTAATTTCCGGTATTTACCATTTACTTACCTATTTACATTTACCCATCTCCTTCAAGTCCTAGGCAATGGCCCCCTCCAGGTTGTAAATGATCTTCTGTGAGTTGGTCAGTTATGTTTGCCACATATGACGCGCCCGTACCAACGTTAACGATCTTCTGTGAGTTAGTCAGTTATGTTTGCCACATATGACGCGCCCGTACCAACGTAAACGATCTTCTGTGAGTTGGTCAGTTATCTTTGCCACATTAAATGTTCCCATATACGTGCGGCCGGTTTCATTCTGTAACATTCAAATTTTAAGGAAACAAAACAAGTTTCTTGCATGAGCTCCCCTTTATTTTGAATTTTATTTAATTCTTATTATTTTTAACACTGTGATAATTTCAACTGTCTGACTATTACGGTTCATGAGTTAACAGCCTGCTGACAGGCGAACGGATAGCGGAGGCTGAGTAATAGGGTCATGTTAGCACATTAATTTTACAAGTAAAAGTAAAAGTAATGTTATTTTTAATACAGTTGCTCAAAAAGTGGCGTATTGCAGGGACGTATAGCGTTCGGGATGTGGGCTATTACATACTCGTGCTTTTTTTTACCTTTCCCGAACTCGTGCGTTCTCTTTCCCAACTGTCAAAATAATGTCTATTAAAAAGAAACAACCATGAAGTTTTTACTAAAAAAAAATCATAGAAGTTTTTATGATTCTTGCAAATACGTATATTTCTAAAAAGAAGCTACTAATTTGTTTCTATATCAGATTTAATTATTTGATTGAATGAGTTAGGTTAGGTTTCATTTCATTTCATCTCATTAAATTTCATTTTCATTTCATATCAATAAAAAAAAATTACTGAAGACTTTGCTGTATGGGCATAGTTCCCTTTGCCTACCAGAATAGGTGAAAAAAAAAATCTCTTCTTATATTCTACGGTTGGCGCCATTTCTAGAAATTTTCTTTGCGAGTTTAGTTGTTTGTTGCACAAAATGAATAATTTCGAGTTATGCAGCTCTATCCAGTGATTAGGACCTGAGTCCACTAAGTGCTCCGCTATAGCTGACTTGTTGACCTGGCGATTTTTCACAGCGGCTGTGTTCCTTCACGCGTTCAGCTATAGTACGCATCGTTTGTCTTATATAATGACTGTGTGAATGACATGTTTTGATGATGTGGTGATCAGTTTGTCTCAAACAGTAAATATGCAACCTAAAACTTCCCCAGTTAGTATAAAATTTCAATGTATATGTGAATAACTTTTATAAGAAATAAATGATTAGTTAGTTGAGTTTATTGTGTTTTTATTATTTTATTAAATTGCTTCATTTTTTCGCAACTGTATTAAAAATAGTCGTTTAGTACACGTATGGAACCGTCATTGCAACTTGTTCCAACTGTAAAGAGTGTGTTTGCAATGACAGCCTTTCCGAACTTGTAATGAAATATACTATTCTATGTTCAGTGGTGAAATAGGTGTAATTTGCAGGTGGTACCGCGGTGGACCCCGACTCCGGTCTAGAAGACGTAGCGCACGTGTACAAAGACTACGACGACGTCAAGTACACGGTCACGCTCTGCCAGACCGATGTGGTCGCGCAGAAGAACTCTTATTACAAGCTGCAGGTGCTTGAAAAGGATGATAAGAAGAAGTGAGTTTTTCACGTTTGAATTTCGAGCACTATATGATATACATAGGTACTATATAAAATAAAAAACGTGTTAAACAATTATTTTCATATCAAGCAAGCAGGTAAAGTCAATTCAATATGCAATGAGAAACATAAAATACATCAATACTAGTGAACGTTATCGGCGTGCTTACGAGGCCGAGAATGGCTTCTAGTTACATCATCATTAATCTGTCAAAACCAAATCGAAAAAGTAGATATTTCTTCAAAATATACCGTTTGTACAATGATATATAGCTTGGCCTTCATCTCACCTGGTTAGACGAGTTGAGATAAGGCCAAAGGTGGAGTCGCACTTCACCCGAAATCCTATAGATTTTCTTAAATGCTGAACTCATTTTTTTTTAAATCGTATAATACTCCTAACGTCACTTTTCGATAACTCTCACGGTTTCAGACTTGGTCTCAATGGCCCTGGAATAAAACTCACATATATAGGATATGCTCCTTTTGTGATCCTCGACCGAATCAGCCGCCGCAATGCATTAAATGAAGTTTCTAGATAATGTTTTTGCGACTTTTGACTGAAAAGCAATGCACACAAAAATTTTGTAGCAGTTTACAACGTACTTCTGTTCCATCCCCAGGTACTACTTGTTCCGATCTTGGGGTCGTATCGGTACAACGATCGGCGGCAACAAGTTGGAGGATTGCAAATCAGCTGACGATGCCGTTCATAAGTTCGAAAACCTTTATTATGAGAAAACAGAAAACCCGTGGGAAATGCGAGACATGTTTGAAAAGGTATTGCTATATGATACACTGCATTCATAGTTACTCTTTCAGAGTAGCAATATCAATATCAGTAAACATTTCAACATTATATTTTGTATAAAGTATGATCTATCTAACAATATTTGTATGAAAGAGATGAGATGAATGTCCGTATTTACAGGACCGTTTCTAACGAATCCGCCTCTACAGTAAGTTATGTTCACACCGTATTTACAGAACCGTTTTTAACGGACTCGTCGCTACAGTAGGTTATGTTCACACCGTTTTTAACGGATCCGTCGCTACAGTAGGTTATGTTCACACCGTATTTACAGAACCGTTTTTAACGGATTCGTCGCTACAGTAGGTTATGTTCACACCGTATTTACAGAACCGTTTTTAACGGATCCGTCGCTACAGTAGGTTATGTTCACACCGTATTTACTGAACAGTTTTTAACGGATCCGTCGCTACAGTAGGTTATGTTCACACCGTATTTACAGAACCGTTTTTAACGGATCCGTCACTACAGTGGGTTATGTTCACACCGTATTTAAAGAACCGTTTATAACCGATCCGTCGCTACAGTAGGTTATGTTCACACCGTATTTACAGAACCGTTTTTAACGGATTCGTCGCTACAGTAGGTTATGTTCACACCATATTACAGAACCGTTTTTAACGGATTCGTCGCTACAGTAGGTTATGTTCACACCGTTTTTAACGGATCCGTCGCTACAGTAGGTTTTGTTCACACCGTATTTACAGAACCGTTTTTAACGGATTCGTCGCTACAGTAGGTTATGTTCACACCGTATTTACAGAACCGTTTTTAACGGATCCGTCGCTACAGTAGGTTATGTTCACACCGTATTTACTGAACAGTTTTTAACGGATCCGTCGCTACAGTAGGTTATGTTCACACCGTATTTAAAGAACCGTTTATAACCGATCCGTCGCTACAGTAGGTTATGTTCACACCGTATTTACAGAACCGTTTTTAACGGATTCGTCGCTACAGTAGGTTATGTTCACACCATATTACAGAACCGTTTTTAACGGATTCGTCGCTACAGTAGGTTATGTTCACACCATATTACAGAACCGTTTTTAACGGATTCGTCGCTACAGTAGGTTATGTTCACACCGTTTTTAACGGATCCGTCGCTACAGTAGGTTATGTTCACACCGTATTTACAGAACAGTTTTTAACGGATCCGTCGCTACAGTAGGTTATGTTCACACCGTATTTACAGAACCGTTTTTAACGGATCCGTCACTACAGTGGGTTATGTTCACACCGTATTTAAAGAACCGTTTATAACCGATCCGTCGCTACAGTAGGTTATGTTCACACCGTATTTACAGAACCGTTTTTAACGGATTCGTCGCTACAGTAGGTTATGTTCACACCATATTACAGAACCGCTTTTAACGGATTCGTCGCTACAGTAGGTTATGTTCACACCGTTTTTAACGGATCCGTCGCTACAGTAGGTTATGTTCACACCGTATTTACAGAACAGTTTTTAACGGATCCGTCGCTACAGTAGGTTATGTTCACACCGTATTTACAGAACCGTTTTTAACGGATCCGTCACTACAGTGGGTTATGTTCACACCGTATTTAAAGAACCGTTTATAACCGATCCGTCGCTACAGTAGGTTATGTTCACACCGTATTTACAGAACCGTTTTTAACCGATCCGTCGCTACAGTAGGTTATGTTCACACCGTATTTACAGAACCGTTTTTAACGGATCCGTCGCTACTGGAGACTTTCGTTCATTAAATGGATCATTATACCACCAACTTTCTTCAAGAGTGGACGTTTTAAAGAAACACACCGCACACCGCACCGCTACGCACCCCGCGCGACCCCAACCACCAGGATACAGAACAGTGTTTACTATATACTATATACACGCTGTCATAATGTGCACTTACGGTTCATGAGATACAGCCCGTTGGCAGACAGACGAACGGACAGCGAAAGCTTAGTCATTGGGTCCTGTTTGCACCCTTTGGGTACGAAAACCTAAAAATAGATAAATACGTGCCAGCTTACCACGTTGTTGAATTACAAATAAATATTGAGCGTGTCCCCGTGATGGTAGGTCCCAGGTCGGTACTACCCGCTCGACGTGGACTACGGCGACGGCGACGAGACGGACGCGGCCCGACTGACCGTCGACGACAACTGCAAGCTCGCCGTGCCCGTGCAGAAACTCATCGCTACCATATTCGATGTTGATACCATGAAGAAAACTCTGCTCGAGTTTGAGGTACGTTTTTTTTTTTATATACAGCTAGGAGACTGAACAAGCAAGTAGCCCACCTGATACTAAGTGCATCTCTTACTTATAACAATGCCTTACTGCGTAGGTCACATCCACAAAAAAACATAGCCTACACAGCACTGCATTGCGCCCGTCAACTTGAGGCATAAAAGTGTTAAGCCTCACGTGCCTGTAATTTCACCATACCCTTCAAACCGGAACACAGCAATGCCGATGAAATAGGTGTGTGGTAGTACTTCGCCGGACGTTTCGTACACTCCATTGTTACGTTAATCATTTGAAAATCCTCTTACATTTATTGCCGATTCGAACCTATTTTACCAGACATTAATGTGCGGGTTACATTCACATTTCTCCGGTTGGAATGTAGTAGTCTCCTACAGGCAAAAAAGAATGGTTTGTATTTTGTTGCCCCTAATGCACTTCAAATTATATAGGAAAACCTATAAGACCATCGTGACACCTGTCTAATGTATGGATCAAAGTGTTGGGAAAGAAACGCAGCAGAGATGAGAATGTTGAGATATATGTGTTGAGATACATTTGAGGAAGCGTTAAACTGGCGCCTGTGACAGATTAGTTGAGAAGTTAGCAATAGGTTAGCATGGTACGGTTATGTAATGAGAAGAGAGTTGAATATGTTAGCATGGTACGGTCATGTAATGAGAAGAGAGTTGAATATGTTTGCATGGTATGGTCATGTAATGAGAAGAGAGTTGAATATGTTAGCATGGTACGGTCATGTAATGAGAAGAGAGTTGAATATGTTTGCATGGTACAGTCATGTAATGAGAAGAGAGTTGAATATGAGTGTGGATGGATGTAAGGTTAGGTTAAGCTTCTTCAGCCTCTTTTTTTTTTCCGCTGGGAAAAATGTATTACGCATACCCTCCCATCGGGGGTGGGAGGGTTATGTGGGACTCCCCGGTAGCCCGGTATACCCACTAAACAACCCAGCGGCACTCCCGCATCGTCTGTGTGAGGGGAGGACTGGGAAACCGGCAGAGCCTTTACATCCAGTCCTCCCTGACGACCGCTCGCCTTGACAGCGGGGCCTTCACGCCGCTCCCGGAAGGCAGGAGGGCGGGAATGACTGCAAGTGCTCAGCCATTCCCGCTCGGCAAGGGGGTGAATAGTGCAATGCGGGCGAAGGCACCCCCGCGCCTGTCGCCCGCTATTCACCACCGCGAAGGAGAAGACGACCTTCGTTTAATCGCCTTCTCCTAACCCTTGTTCGCCTACGGAGTGGCGCTGCCAGGGGATCCTCCTCCCGTGCACGCTCCGCCGCCTCGTTCTAGGACATTACGTCCTCACAGAAGGAGGCAACCGCACCCCAGGCCTCCTCACTTCCCAGCATGGTGTTGACCACGCCGGGAAGCGAAAGGTCCTGTTCTACCACCGCAACCAGACTGCGGCGCGGTTCGGACCACGGCGGACACACCTCGAGGATTTGTTGTGCCGTGTCTTCCGCCGCACCACAGTCGTGGCACAACGGGGTTTCCTTCCTTCCGATCTGGTGCAGGAATGATCCGAAGCATCAATGCCCGGATAACACCTGCGTCAGACGGAACGAGAGGAAACCGTGGGACCGCTCAAGCCAGTCTTTTAAGACCGACGTGAGTGCGTCCAGCGTTCTGCGGCCGAAGGTGGCGTTAGCGAGGTCCTCCATCCAATGGTGGACGACCGCGTCCCTCGACTCTCGCCGGACGGTCTCTCTCTCTTCCGGGGTGGGGTACTCTCCGAGCGCCTTATGCCCCGCCGTCCACTCGTACACTGGCCAGCACCCGTGCCTCAATCTCCCGAGGAGCGGTGCCGGCTAGAGTGCATGCCGCCAAAAGCTCACCGAGCGGTAGGCCCTCGCCACCCGCAGTGCAATGGCCCTCGGTGGCCTGCGGATAGCGCGGGCATTCTCGCTCTTAATTAGAGAATCCGCCCAGATCGGGGCCCCATAAACGGCCATGCTCTTCAGGATGCTGGCAAATATATATATATTTATATAATATTCACCGCCTCTGTGGTCTAGTGGTTCAACCCACCGATTTCAGATACTTAGGTCCCGGGTTCGATCCCCATGGGGAGTACAATAGATAGCCAGTTCCTCAGTTTGTTGAGGATTCCGGGTGAAGTGCGCCTCCACCTTCGGCCTTATCTCAACTTGTTACCAGGTGAGATGAAGGCCAAGTGCTTACATCTGACATCTCCAGGCATTCATGGACTGTGTGTATGTTGATTTCAGCTTGATACTGAAAAGATGCCACTAGGAAAACTGTCAAAGAAGCAAATCAAAAATGGATACAAAGTGCTTTCGGAGCTCCTCAAATATATAGAGAAGGGAACAGCCAGTCAGAATAAAATAATAGATGCTACCAATAGGTAAAGTACCTACTAGTTATTATTTTCTCAGCTTGGAAAAGTTCACTGCTAATTTGCCATTCATTATTCCAGATACGACTGAAACTATTTTTTGTAGGTAAAATCTGATAGGAATAATCTGTGTCTGTGGTGAGTTAGTTGTTCTAAAAATGCAGGTACCCGCCTAATTACATCAAAATAAGTGAAGATTAGCGGTGCTCCGGGGCCTTATAATTTTTTTGGCAGGTTTAGCTTGATGGGTATAAAACATTAAGTTTATTTTACATAGAAAGCGGGTCGCTCAGCATTCAACGAGTTAGACTACTGCAGCTGGCATCTTATCGCCAATTTTATAATCTACTTACATGTGTTTCAGTATCAAATAAACTGACAAATTTTCATGTATCAGGTTGATGCTGGTGCTGATCTCCTGGTAGCTATCCCTTAGTTGCATCATACAACCGAGGGAGAGGGCCATATACTTCCATGTATTTCAGCTAGCTGATATTACAAAGTACCTATCATTGTATTGTATTTAGCTCGTTTTGTGTTTTCTCAGGTTTTTCACACTCATCCCCCACGATTTCGGCACGCAGAATGCCCCGTTACTGGATAATCTGGAACTGGTCAAAAAGAAGGCAGAAATGATGGATAACCTTCTAGAAATCGAGATTGCATACAGTTTGCTGAAGACAGGTGAAACAAAGTTATATATCATTTGATGAAACTTCGATAAATTCTTTGTCTATGTCTATGTTTATTAGATTCACAAAATCTAAGACGCGGTTACCTAAATATATCAAATCGTTGTAAAGCAGTATTGACTGACTGACTGATAAATAATGCACAACTGAAATTCAGGGTAGCTTTTGTAGTTTAGGCGTGCACTGTGAAAGGATTTCAGGAAAACTTCACGCGATGACGGAAACAAAGTGATTGCTTGTTACATTATGTAACTGTAAAAGTAGGTAAATTTTCATAGAAATTGTGATTCCACATCCAGTTTTGATATTTAAGTGGTACATCTATGACGTTTGAATTTTGATTTAGTTTTATTTATTGTAATATGGACATGTCGGCTCATAAATATACGCTTAGATGTTGGTTACAAAATTGATCCATTTCAGATTCCGACGAATCGACAAGTCCCATCGAATCTCATTACACGAAGCTGAAGGCGGACATTTCGCCGCTCGATAAGAATTCAGATGAATTCAAACTGATCGAGGAGTACACGAGGAACACTCACGCTGCCACACACTCCAGTTACTCACTTGACATTCAGGAGGTAAATATCAATGCCTAATGCGTTATAGGGTACCGTACCTACAGGGTGATGACAGAACCATATTACTAAGCCTACTCTGTATGTTCGTGGTTGAGACAGAACAAGCAAGTAGCCCACCTGAAGTGAATATGGACATGGCCTACGCGGCGCTGCATTGCGACCGTCAACTTGAGCCATAATCCTTCGCGTACTTGTAATTTCACCAGCAACCATACCCTTCAAACCGGATCACAGTAATGCTGCTTGGTGGCCGAAATAGGTACGATGGTAGTTCCTCGGACGAGCCTTTTCACAAGGTACTCTTTCTGTCTGCCTTGTCTGTAAGGTGAAACTGTAGGTGTAACTGACTGAAATTTTCAGAAAATTCATCAAAGAATAATATATTATGGCGGATGATGATACAAATCATACACTTCAACACCCAAACAATATAATACGAATGATAATAGTAATTATCTGTCTTCTTGTCTGTATTGTATTATTTTTAGAACCACTATAACACTACACCACTAGTAGAGATAATGGAATTTGTGTTCGTATTCTGTAGGTATTCAAAGTGGTCCGCGAAGGGGAAGAGAAAAGATACAAGCCGCTCAAGAAACTGCACAACCGACGACTGCTGTGGCACGGATCTCGCGTCACCAACTTCGCTGGAATCCTTTCGCAGGGTAAATCATAGACATTCATTTATTTTTTTCTATAACACACAAACATAACTGAACGGAATACAAACAAATTAAAGATAATGAAAGAGAAAGCATTTAGAAACAAATTGACAAACAGAAAAACACAAATACAATGTAACTGCTTGTGCTGTTATGTAGACTGCAACACAGGGTGAAATATGTTTCCATCCTCGGCCTTTTTATAACTTAAAACCAGGTTTGATCAAAGCCAAAACAATCCCCGCCTTATAATAAGAAAAGGACAATATCAGCGGTGAAGTTCTCATCGTGAGGAAACCGGCACGTCCTAGGTCCTAGGACCAAAAATCCGAATGTCACGTGACACTGGCTTGTATTCCGCCAAGCGGCGGTGGGCTTGCAACTTGTATCGTATTGAATACACGTGCTACATGCAAGCCGTGGTGATGGCGATTGCCGAACGTAAGTTTGGACGTACGTACGGTCTGGCGCCGCGTCGGCTCGGCACGAAAATAATTATCACGGTATACTTTTATCGAATACAAAAATGTATGCATTAAAAACTGTTGATTACTCACACTCAAGACATTACAATAAATTTTATTGAATACACAATATTTTCTGGGCTTTCAAATAGACAGCAAATTAAATTGGAAGCAGCACACGGACACGTTATGTCAGCGGCTTTACCAGTACTTGTATGCACTCTACAAATTAAGTAAAATTGCCAACACTGCGGCCTTACTTGCAGCTTATTATGGGCATACTGCATCTTTACTAAGATATGGAGTCATATTCTGGGGCAACTCTACTAATAAAAAAAAAGTGTTCAAAGCACAGAAGAGATGCATCAGACCGATGTTTGGTCTAAGTCAGGTTGACACATGCAAAGATGTTTTCAGACAATGGAGAATTTTAACCCTCTCTTCATTATATATCTATGAAGTTGCCACATTTGTACGTTCAAATTGGCAACGTTTTAACCCATTACCAGTTGGCAGTCGGAGGGAGGGCACACTACATCACCATGCCTCACACACAGCTTTATTACGTAATAGTGTGTTCTGTATGGGACCAATCATATATAATCATATTCCCCCCACGATACGTAACGTTCATAATTTTAATGCATTTAAAAATTCGCTTTCCAAGTTTTTAAAAACAAGGGCTTACTATTCTATTAATGAGTTCCTTAATGACAATTTTTAATATTTGATATTGTTTGTATTATTTGTATTATTTTATTTGGAATTGAATGCGGTGCTTAAATTAAATTAGCCTTGACATTTTGAATGAGTAGGTAGTATTTGATTCTGATCTCCGACATTGTTAGTATTAAGTATTATTATTTGACTTTTTTTTTTTTTATAGTTGGACACTACCATATTCTTGTTTTTTTGACTATCTGTGTTTTATTTTTATTTTAGAGAAAATAATTATGTTTGTAAGCCTGACACGGCAGACTCTCTAGTCTGCCGTGATAGCCAAGAGCCAAAGATAATTGTTAAGACCAACTGATGTTATTTACCTTTATCTACAAACAATAAATAAATTCATTTAATTTCATTTCAACGAGACACAATTGCTCGCACACAATCTACAAATAATAATACGAAAAAGAATAGGGCGCCGCACGCCATTCTCTCGCAAACATGATTCGGGACTCAGCACGCTGACTTTAAAAATGTAAAAAGCCAGCTTCGGCGTGGTTTAGTGACAAAGCAAGTGTTTGTATGCCATCCTTATTGTGTCCACGTCCACGTCCACTTTGTGCAAGTTAGAACAGTACAGATATCGTTTTGTATTTTATTATAAGTCAACAAATAACGCCAGACTTAATAAGTCTGCACACACATGCCGAACTTTTTTCACCAGACTTATTAAGTCGATACACAGACAAGGGGGTAAGAGAATCACATAAGATTCACGCTCTGAGAGTGATTTAAGGTAAAGTCGTGATTCTGTTACTACACTTCATTTCTGAGGCCGCTGCCAGATTTTGATTATATCTTGGGTTATTCCAGGTCTTCGCATAGCGCCGCCCGAAGCGCCGGTGACCGGCTACATGTTCGGTAAAGGCATATACTTTGCGGACATGGTCTCCAAGTCGGCTAACTACTGCGCCACCAATAAGTCGAACCCTACCGGTCTCATGCTGCTGTGTGAAGTCGCTCTCGGCAATATGTGAGTACTCTTACAATATTAAATCAGAAATTTAACCGCCTCTGTGGTCTAGTGGTTCAACCCACCGATTTCAGATCCAGAGGTCCCGGGTTCGATCCCCATGGGGATTACAATATATTGTCCTTGGTTTGGTTGGTGGTAGGATTTAGTTCAAGTCCATATTAGCTGTTGCCATAATAACAATTCTTTAAAAAAAAAAGTGTTCCGGCATTCAGAGGTCAGATAGCCAGTTCCTCAGTTTGTTGAGAATTCCGGGTGAAGCGCACCTCCACCTTCGGCCTTATCTCAACTTGTTACCAGGTGAGATGAAGGCCAAGCGCTTCCCCGTCGTACAATAAAAAAAAAAAAAAAAAAAATGCCTATCCATATTTAATGAATCTACTTACATTCCTTGAAATTAACTTTAATCTGAGTCACAAATTAGGGGAAGCGCAGATGACTATAACACGGGCTTTACTTAGCTTAGTCATCTGATGCTAACCAAATCTTTTATCTATAACAATGATTTTATGTTCCACTTTATGGTAGATTGAATGGAAAATGTTTTAGTTTCTTTGTTTGTGTCTAAATAAATAATTTGAAATAATTTGAATACGGTTTGGTACCTTATATCTACGGGAAAAAATGTAGTAAGGATTTAATTAGATGATAGATGGCTTACTATATAAATTGTTGTTAATTACTGCGAAAATTTAAGATTTTTTAATAACAATTATGATTATATGAGTAGTATGTGTACATTTATGTCTAAATTATACTTTGACAGTTTATATTGTATCTAAAACTTTGATTTTAGAAACTCATTCACTGAATATAATATTAATTTTGTTTTTTTATAATTGTGTACCCCGATTTTTATTAAAGATCTAAATTGTAAACATAGGGGCTACCAGATGAAAAAATTGCTTCTTGTTGGTAGAATCAATGGTAGTTTTGATAGATGACCCAAAATAAATCGCCGGATTTTTCTTCAAGCGAAGTCGTGAAGATAATAAAATAAGATACAATGTGAAGTATACGTATAT
The DNA here is from genome assembly GCA_951394065.1 of Venusia cambrica. Taxonomy (NCBI): domain Eukaryota; kingdom Metazoa; phylum Arthropoda; class Insecta; order Lepidoptera; family Geometridae; genus Venusia; species Venusia cambrica. The sequence goes on from OX596036.1 coordinate 4,951,034, forward strand.
ACAAAATCAATATTTTTTTAGTAGGAAACATTTCTCCATACTGGTATCAATGTTAGAGGTTCAAAACATTTCTTCATATTCGAAGAATAGAATATATTTTTTCAACATTTTGTCAGCAAATAAATATATTTATTTACTGCGTGTTTGCTGTGCATTGTTAAAGCTATCGTTGAGTTTGAAAGTTGTTTGTTATCGTGTTGTTGTTTTTCGTTTGTTATTTGTTGTGTGTTCTGGAAATGGAGGCATCGCCGTCACCGGGTGCCTTCGTAATAACAGATTTTCTGTCACCAACCCAAAAGTGGCCGAGGGAATTCATGAGCTACGTCTAGGACATAACGAGAACGTGAAACTGCCGGCTGTATATTTAAATAATATATTTGTAATGTTCCAGGAAAGAGTGCTACAACGCTGAGAACGTGAACCTGCCGGCGGACAAGCACTCGGCGTGGGGCGTCGGCCGCACGGAGCCCGACCCGACGCAGAACAAGACGCTCCCTTGCGGCACGCTGGTCCCCTGCGGCACGCCCGTCGACAAACAGGTCGCCACCTCGCTCCTCTATAACGAGTATCCTTTTACATCAATTAAATACACACATATATAATTGACCGAGCGAGCGAAACGTCTCGGTTTCGAGATTGGCCAAAAATGTTTTTATCCGCTGTCTGTCGGCTGTCGGTTTGTTCTCGCCTACAGGTCGCATTTTTCAACCGATTTTGATGAAAGTTGGCACACGTGTTCCTTGATTTATTTTATTTTTAGTCGATCGCAATTTTTGATCGGGGGAAGTTTGCTGTAGTTATTTATCAACGGATTTCTAGTCAATTTGAAAGACACTAAGGATTGAATTATACACAAGATGTTGTGAAAAAAAAGGTGGAGAGGAGGGGGGAAAGGGGAGAAGTTTGCTGTAGGATTTTTTATTTTTATTTTTGTTCGGAACGTTTATACCTACGTTTAACAGCAAGACAAATCCGTAGACACCAGGTTCGATGTCCTCAGACCAAGGGAACGCGAGCAATCACTAAAACTTATATCGCTTTTTGCTCAAAAGTCTAAAAGGAAAAGTGAAGGAGGAAAGCATCGGTTATAAGGGCTCTCGTCTACTGTTCTTACAGAATCACTAGCCACAATTTTACTGCTCGTTATCCCTCACTAGATGGGATCGGCACAACATGCCTTGTAAGAGTTTTGGCATAAAAATGAAGACTGGCATGCCTAATTAAAATCTTAAATTAATTTAATCTTTGGGAGCACTGGGTTAGATAGATAGATAACTCTTTATTGTTCACCATTTACAAATAACATATCAAAATACAGATAGTGGAAATTTAATCCAAGCGTCACTGGTAAAACAATGGGCGGCCTTATCGCTGAAAGCGATCTCTTCCAGGCAACCGCTGGATGTACAGATAAGATAACGGCTTGGTTGTGTGGGATGAGGGGATAAGGAGGGATTAAGAAACTAATATCTATATACCTATACATAATATTATGTGGAAGAGCACTGACGCCACGTACGTACGTACAGTAAAAACTAGCGCAGAGGAAATTCACTTGAGTTTTCTATACAGCTCTTCTACTAGTTTTTTTTAAACTTTCGCGATTAGAACACATTATACATACATATAGCAACCCCGCCGAAACGTCGGGATAAATATAGGTAAAATACGCGATAAATACCCGTTTCTCGAATTAAAACAATGAGCTTAATACTTATTCATTTGAATAAACTAATATATAATATATTGTACTGTACATGAATATGGAACTTCATATTCGTACATTATATACATACATACAGGATTTTTTTATAATTATTTCTTAGTGCGCCTTTACACTACCAAAGGAAAAAAACCCTAAAACTTTTAAGACCTCCTGTTTGGGCTCTGCTTTAATTTTCGGTCAGTCAGCTACACGATGATATTTAGATACATAAATATATCGGACCATGCATTGAACAAACATCTATAACCATCACACAAATATTTGTTGATGTGAATCCAACCCACAACCTGCAACGCCAATGTTATTATTAAAATGACTTGACCGTCACTGGAAGATATTAATAATGAGAAGGTATATCCGTTTCCGTCGAATAGTACATAAAGCCGGTACGTATTTCCGGTCTCAGTGGTGACACCTGGCGGCCGCGCGTCTCTTTTAGTTTCGTAAATCTGTGAGCGCCATTATTAGTTCATTGGCGTTTCGTTTCCCGTCGAAGCAACTTGTGCGCAGCTGCTCAGGCTCTACGCCGTTGCTAAAATAGAACAAATTTAAGAGAATATTCAACGCTACAAAATTACTAAGTTTTGTAGGCGATTGTTTTTAAAAGTGATTCGGGGTATGATGTAAGTATCTTGATACTACACACTACCCTCGTTATTACGCAATCCACACTATAAACGGTTTTGCCATTCGGATTTGGTACGTATTTGAAAAATTTATTTTAACAATTTTTCTGCTAAGAATTATTGTCTTGATTGTAATTCCTGTTGGTACGTGTGAAATATTTAACGGTGAAGCCGTAGAATTTCGTACTACTGGTGATTTTATTTTCAGATGTGATTATTATTTTATTGTACGTCGGAAATTTAAAGGTTATATTTATGTCTTTGATATTAACTGTTACCTTTTTCAGTATCTTTTTAGGACAAGTCTGTACGGGCTGCTGGCGCAGCTGGCCCGAGCACGAGTGCTTGTAAACGTGACGAATAAATACGCTGTTATTATATTTTATCTTGAGCGAAAACATAAGTAGATATACTTGATCTAAGTAAAATAGAAAAGTAAGTATTCTGATCTCCTGCACTAGCCGCTGCGGCACTTATGCTGAAATCATGAAATACGCTCTTTTCTCCGCTGAACAAATTAGTAACGCTATAAAAGGCGTAATCAAAGCTTTTTGGCTCTTCTAAACGAGTAGGAAGATGGCCAGAACAACATCTGCATCTCGCGGGGGCAGGCCTCAGCCTAGTAAGCAGGTCCATCGTTTGGATTTACATACACATTTAGAGAACTCTGGTTCCCAATTATACGTGTGCATATGGTGATCATGCAGGTGAGCACGTAAGTAACACACCCTCGCGGGGTGAATAACAACTATTACGGAGGTCAACCCTCAAGTGCTTACTACGAGAGCCATTACTCTAGTGAGAAAGGTCCATACATTTAGAGAACTCTGGTTCCCAATTATACGTGTGCATATGGTGATCATGCAGGTGAGCACGTAAGTAACCTACCCTCGCGGGGTGAATAACAACTATTACGGAGGTCAACCCTCAAGTGCTTACTACGAGAGCCATTACTCTAGTGAGAAAGGTCCATTTTCAACAGAGGCTCGCGGCCCAATCTTAAGGGGATATTGCGGAGGACGCACGAGTGCTCTCTTAAAGCCTACCTTATATGAATTAAAAACGATTCAAGGTCAGATAGTTACCATTTCAATTTAATAATGTCCATCTTAAGGGATCTACCATAATTGTTTGGTAATGAACACCAGTATTTGGTATTGCATACTGCATTTTCGAAACCCCCATTTACTTATCAAAATGTAAATCGAGTCTTCACTAATGCTCATCTGAGCAGACCCATGTGTGTCGGCGGGTGAATCAGCACGGCACGGCACTGTCGAAACCGCCGTAAGAAAAAGTACAGCGCTTGGCGCACTGTCCCTACGCTGAGAGAACTAATTGAGAATATGCACAAAACTCTAGCTATATTGGAAGATTAAATCGCAAATCAATCTGCTATGATATGAGGTAAGTGGGGAATTATATGAACAATATTATTGTCTCTGCCCTGTCGGGTTAGTGAAAAACCGTTCACGATTTCACATAAATATACCTATGGGTATTCTGATAAAAATTGCAAATTGCAAATGCAAATCGAAAAGCTACTTGAAGCTTCGTTACGGTACTCAAATGGTTTTCCATTCATGCTACTTGATGACCAACGCTGTAGTCATCATCGGTCAAAACATTATTCTGATACATACTCAGAATTCGTTTTACTTTATACTTCAGGTTTCATAGACATGAAGACAAACAAAAGGGTAAAAATATATGACACCTTACGTCAATGCAATTATGTATATCCACTACATCGCTTAGAAAAAATCTTATGTAGCTTATATACCTAGTGTAAGCTAAAATAAAAAGAAACCCTCAAAAAATTTTGCTATGATTCACAAACGAACAAACAAGGGGTCCTAAAAGTAGCTCCCCAATCACAGAGTTTCGTACTTGTACCTGTATAATGTACATGTGTGTGTATACCGGCTACCCTCATATTTCTGGTACCAACATCGAAATGTTAACATGTATTTTAGTCAATATTTATGTGCTTGTGCTAAACGATTACGAAGTGACGAAACCTTTAAGTGTTTTATAATTGTTTGTTATTATTGAGTTGCTACAATCTCCTGCGACTGTAGAAATTACTTTTATTAGAGACGACAATGACTTCGACTGAAGCGTTTGGACAAAACCCTTTTTTCTTTTAATGAATGGGTTGACCCTGTTATTGTGATAACACTGCAACATGAGATTCAATTTCCTGATTGTATATCGGAATGTAGACGTGCTTACCTACTCCGCAAGCACGTCAATCAATCGTTTGGTTCAATCACTCTGTATCGGTGAAATGTAAATCTCGGGATATGAGTTCTAAGACCGCAACAAAACATTAATTTGCTCAGGTAGAAATACAACGGATTCTAAATAAAGGTTGGCTGGCCAAGGTATGTATAATCTCGGAAGATTAATTCTAAGCCTTGCCAGTTTTGACATCCTTCAAGAACGATATAATCACCGACAATTGTTTTTGTTACCATTATATGTACCAGTAGTGTTATTAAAAATCTACCCTCCAAAATAAATCACAATAAAACTATGGTTGGGTGGTCTCTGAGTATTTGTCTTCCGACTAACGTCTCTGTTACACATCTATCAAGCCTAGCATGACCTAGCAGCGAGAACACAACTAAAATGATCTGGCATTCGGACAAGTCGCTCTGCAAACGGGCAACCTTTTATATTTTATTGCAGTGGAGCGCCATCATCATCATCATCATTCACAGATGAGTATTAGATGTCTCTTGCATATACCATACATACTCCACAGAGGGCCACTGAATAAAAATGTAATACTGGCTATCCCCAAAACCCGGGTATAACCAAATTTACCACATGCGTTAGATTGGTGGTAATTAGTGCAACAGATTTTTAATCGGATAATTTTCAGAATTTTCATTTAAAATAGAGTATGATACAAAGTCATTGCTCAAAATGGAAGTAGAATATATTCCAGGCAAGTTCTACTTGGCGCTTTGACGCACATCATCATAATGGTATCTACTTACCAGCCTGTGTTAACATAGTGTTTGCGATACTCGATACCCCGAGTACATACTGCCTCAAAGACCGCGCATAAAGTTACAACAATGTACCTTCCTTATACGAGTTAGAGATATTAAAAATAAAAAGCTAGGTATGTTTCAAGATGCGTTCAGTGTTCCATGAACCGTCTAGTATGGGTATTAGACAGCTTTTCTAATTATTATACTACCTAGTACCAAAGTGTTGATTTATCTGAATAAATCTACAGTAATATACTTCTTAGGGGTACATACCCCGATGGGAGAAGGTAAACTCCGAAACACGCGCTGAAGTCAAAACTTCAGCGTTGGAAAGGCTCTTTAATCAGCTAATCCCACTCTAAACTTATCCCATGGAATGGTTGACTAAATAATTAATTTTATTACTTTTTATTTGTAAACCTTCAGAAATAACTAATTTACCCTAACTTCTACGAGGATACCACCATCTAAAGTCAAGCTAAAAACGTGCAACACCGAACAAAATTGTTCTAGCCTATAGAATAAATTTATTATTAAGCCTACGAGGATGTGTGTTAGAATGTATGGTCTAACTAATGTCAATAACGTTGACACAACAAGCAATAGCCCCATAACTGCTTTACTCGTGTTTTAAATGATTGATTTTATCTCACTTGAAATTAATGAACAGTACCTACTTATTATGATACTAAATGTGTCTTCAAATCGATTGCTCAAACTCAAAGGTTTCATAGCTACCTTTTTGGGATGTTTGTACTCTGTTGTAGGTTCCTTATTTCAGTTTCAAATCAGTAATTGAGCAAGCGTCGTGTCGTACTTCGAGCTTACACTCTGCTCAGGCAGATGCATCTTTGTCAAACACTACTTACAATAGATCCTGATCTAACCATCACGATCATGATGTTGGTATCATGGACCAACGATTGTATTTGGTTTGGCCAATATTTGTTCATAACGTATATAGTAGTTGTTTAAAATGCTAGTCGGTAACCTAACCTAACCAATCCCTATTACTGTGGGTATTGTAGAAACTACTTGCTTCTATGCTACTAAAAGATGTAGGTTCGGCGGCTAAATTAAAAACATTTTCCATTAGAGTTGACTTCAATGGTTCAGCTGATTCGTTACAGTTTGACCAAAAACTTGAACCTAATTCATGCACCGTTGAGTGGTGTGCCCTGTTGTCTATAAGCTAGCTGTAAAATCATCTTCTAGCTTAAGCTAGAATTAGAATTTACAAAATTTTCAACAGGATAGTGGCCATTGATATTAAGCACATTCAAAAGTTTTTCAGGTTCAAAATAATGAACAATACCATACAGAATGGTTCGATAATTATGTGCATTAAACCTAACAATGCAACCTAAATGGCAAATTATTATTGATAATATGATATATTGAACTCATTCAATGAAATATTTCGATTTCTTGATTAGTTTTCTAGTGCCTATAATTAATTTCTCGATGGTTTAATCTGATTGATATATAAATACTGATGTCCATTCCAGTATTCGTCATTCATAGCTTTTCTATATTACGTTTACCTAGTTAATAATGACATCACATTGGCGCTAGATTAACTTTCCTCATAAGTGGCGACACCAGGCGATAACAAACAGGTCTCATTATTAATATCTTCCAGTGACGGTCAAGTCATTTTAATAGCAGCGTTTTACCTGAAATAAAACGCATATTAAAATACTTACCTCACTGGAAGATAAGCTTTTATCGCTGCCTGGTGTAACTAAGCCAATGAACTAATAATGGCGCTCACAGATTTACGAAACTAAAAGAGACGCGCGGCCGCCAGGTGTCACCACTGAGACCGGAAATACGTACCGGCTTTATGTACTATTCGACGGAAACGGATATACCTTCTCATTATTAATATCTTCCAGTGAGGTAAGTATTTTAATATGCGTTTTATTTCAGGTAAAACGCTGCTAATAATGCGCGAATAATTATTTATTGACAATGAAAACATCCATCTAGTAAGATGGGGATAACCAAACAATCTTGTTGCAAAGTTGATTTCCTTAGCGCAGGTTCCAGATTTATCGTTTATGATGTGGCCCAGGTGAACGTGAAATATTTGTTGCAGTTGAAGTTCAATCACAAGTATTGATTAAGTTGCCATTGTTGTATTTAGCTAGTCCTTGCTAAGGACCGGTAATGTCGTGGGTCAACAATGTGGTATACCTATAATTAAGACGCATTTTCCTAGACATTTATCTATACATAAATATGCTACTGTAACTAAGTCCGAAGTGCGGTTTATCTGCAGTCAATTAGAAATAGTATCTAAAGAATCTCAGGTAGTAAATGTCCGAAATAGCGCTTATTAATCTTCAGGACGGACTCCTATATTGAAACCTATGATAGACATGGAGATTATCCCTGCCAATAGCGATCATCGTTCCTTTCAGGAGCATAAAATAGGCAATAATTTTGCTTTTATTGTTGTATGTTATGTATTTGTAATCGGTAACCATATAAAAAAGATGTAAATGTAATTTATTCTAATATTCACAACCTCCGTGGGGTAGTGGTAAGGCGTGTGACTGTCGATCCGGAGGTTTTGTTCCCAGTTTGGTGTGAACGTTGCAGGCTTGACTGTGTCGATTGTCTGCAAAATGATTCCATGCTTCGGAAAGCAAGCTAAGTCTACTGCTTATAGTGGTCATTTCAGACGCCTGTGGCGGCGGCGGCTCCTAGTATGACCCTGTCACCAGGGTCTGTTACAAAGACCGGACAAATAAAGAAGGAAAAAAATATTTATATATTTTTTATATCTGTAATATTATACAACAATGTCCGAAATAATGATGACATCCGCCAGATTCCACATTCGCGATAAGACTCCACATTCACCACAAATCTAAAAATACACATTTTAGTTCACTTTGGTCATTAATGACGAATAAGGAAAATGACTGAAGACATATTCGCCAGATTCCACGTTCGACATAAACATTGTTGACACACATTTAGACATACCGTAAGGTTAGGAATGATGTGAAAGCACCATTTCAATATTAACTGCGCTGCGAACATTTACAGTATCATATATTTTAACTCCTTTTAACTACTCATTGTAGGTTGTTGATCAGAGAAAAGTGATTTAGCGCTAAAGCCTAATTTATTGCGTTCATCAGATACTATAAACGGCTGGATTTTGTACCCGTCGTACTGTGATACTTTCCCATATTCCTATTCTTTCCCATGCAAATGGCGAATATTACATGCTACTGGGCTTTGCATTTACTGGGCGTTGGTTGTAAGTCCATCAGTCATTTATGACGCTCATTTCCCACTTCCTTCCGTACATGTTTATGAATGAGGTTAAATATATATTCGGTATACCAATCGGGCGATTGCCATTTATAGTACTCATATGTGTGGCGAGGCCATTTAAAAGTGGCCTTAGCATTAACTTATTGGTCTAGCGCGCTAGTGAGTTTAAATAAGCTTGGACTCTATATTATTTAGCAATACCTATCAATTGTTTAGTTGGCCCACATTTTTAATTTAATTTCTTTGTCTCTGTAAACGTTTGTTTAAGAGTTTTCGTTATTTTAATTTGTACTTACTGAATTCGTATTAAAATTATTGATTAATGTACCCCGCCTTTATTATAATTCCAGACTAAAAATATCTGCTTCTATCATGAGCTTCAGTCTTTTTTATGTTACCAGTTATTGTTAAAAATCTTAAACATAATTTGAAATGTATCTGTGATTATTGGATTATTACGTTCTGTAAGACTACTTCGAAGTTAAATGATTCCGCCATTGTTATGCAATATTTGGGATTAAAATTGTCATTATATTGAATTGATTTTTATTTGTGTTGAGACTGTTATCTGTAAACTACAGAGGAAATAGGGCTTCTTTGTGATTGTGACTAGACCCTCTGACTCCCGTATTTTGTATGTGCTCAACAATCGGGGCTACAGCCATACAGAGGAAGACTTCGCTACTCTCTCGATACAAACATTCGTGTACAGTCGCTTGCAATAATATGTAAGCATTTTATAATTTAATGGTATTGTATACGTAGATTTGGTATTCAAGTAAAATATATCTGGCTTTTATACAAATAAAACGAATGGCTTCCTTTTGAACATTATGAAGTGGTTACATATTAATGCTGGCGACAGTACATATGTGGTCAACGTAATATGCGATGTGATTCCCATTCGTATACTCCTTTGCCAACCCATTTGCGCTGCCTCCCACAGTTGTTGTTTAAATGAAACGAAACGTCAGCAAACTTGGCTGACGGCATGGCAATGGATTCATTGTTTTTAACCGCCTCTGTGGTCAAGTGGTTCAACCCACCGATTTCAGATCCAGAGGTCCCCGGGTTCGATCCCCATGGGGAGTACAATATATTGTGCTTGGTTTGGTTGGTGGTAGGACTTTGTTGAAGTCCGCCTGGCTAGCTACCACCATCTTACCTAATTCTGTCGCCATAATAACAATTCTAAAATTGTTGTGTTCCAGCATTCAGAGGTAAGATAGCCAGTTCCTCAGTTTGTAGAAGATTCCGGGTGAAGTGCGCCTCCACCTTCGGCCTTATCTTAACTTGTTACCAGGTGAGATGAAGGTCAAGCGCTTCCCCGTCGTACAATAAAAAAAAATCGAATGGAGATTCAACCATATACTTCTACAAATACGGTCTAAATTCCTATGCTTGAAAATGATGCCGTGGCATCGAATAGGATTTCATTGCTCCGCATTGAAAGATGCGCCACGGAATTCGCGGCGCGGGCCGCCTCCTTCAGCGCAAGCCAACAATATGTAACTCGATAACTAACACTAAGAACAGAACGCCTGGGAGAAGATTAAAAACGCATTTTTGCTCCAAATGATGTTCCGTTCATTGTAAACGGTATTCGGTTTTTGTTGTTACTCTATGCAACCATATAAAACTTCAGGAATGTACATACAAGCGTTTTTGAATAATATAGCTTAGATCAAAACGTTTAATGTCACAAGTTTGACGTCAAAATGCATGAAACCTTTTCAACCCACGATTGTGAGTTCTAATCCGAAGCCGCTCTAATTCTTAGGTATACTTAGAATTAGAGCGGTTAATGAAAATTTCAGCTTTACACGTCTCGTATTAAGGTAGATATAAACGAATTACTGAAACAACGCCTGCATATAGGTTATTCGACCAAACTAGAATGACCACAAAAAAGCGACGAATTCATACATACTGATGACCTTCTTAACTTTGCTGCTTACGAAACGGTTTGAATGTATTGTGCCTCAGTACACTGAAGAACAAAAGTTATGGAAAGTTCCAATTGTACTGAGAGTACACTCGGAACTTTCCATCTCTCGGACCAAGTAGTTAAAGAATTGTACTAAGTATAAGATATCTTTTTACCCGACTGTCGCGGAAGGCAGTCGGGCTAAAAGAAGAACATTATCGAATAGATTATGTTATTCGGTCGAGAGATTTTTTGAACGTAGTCTGTGTCAAATTTCTTCCATTTCAGAAAGTGATTAAAGCAAGAAAGGTGCTAAAGAAAAGAAACTAAATTTTATCCGGAAAAACTGTAAAATATAGATTTTATTTAATGTAGCACTTATTTTTTTTTCAATCAAGCACGTAAACTTAACATGAGTTTTCGATAACTCTCACGGTTTTAGACTTCGCCTTAGTGGTCCTGAAAAAAAACAACCTGTATAAATTATTGAAATGTGCTAATAAAGCCTTTTCATTTGATACCCAACACCGCATCAATAAACATCGTTTTTTTAGTTCATGACTTTATGTCCTCATTTGTCAAATTGTGACAAATAGTTTAGAAGCTATTAGGGAACAGATGAACATACATACATACATACATACCGGTCAAACACATAACCCTCCTTTTTGATTCGCCGTAGTCGAGTAAAAAGTAAGTAAATTAGGTAAGTGTAAATACGATTATGACGCAGTAAGACCTATTAGGTATACCTACCTCGATTACCGATAAACGTTATGAACGCGAATGTACAAACATCTTCAACTTTAACATTGTAAAGTTAAGAAGGTCATCAATATGTATGAATTCGTCGCGTTCGTGTGGTCATTCGAATTTGGTCGGATAGCCTATATGCAGGTTGTTTCAGTAATTCGTTAATATCTACCTTCATACGAGACGTGTAAAGCTGAAATTTTCAGAATATAATTTTCAATAACCGCTCTAATTCTAAGGTATAAACTCACAATCGTGGGTTGAAAAGGTTTCATGCATTTTGACGTCAAACTTGTGACATTAAACGTTTTGATCTAAGCTATATTATTCAAAAACGCTTGTATGTACATTCCTGAAGTTTTATATGGTTGCATAGAGTAACAACAAAAACCGAATACCGTTTACAATGAACGGAACATCATTTGGAGCAAAAATGCGTTTTTAATCTTCTCCCAGGCGTTCTGTTCTTAGTGTTAGTTATCGAGTTACATATTGTTGGCTTGCGCTGAAGGAGGCGGCCCGCGCCGCGAATTCCGTGGCGCATCTTTCAATGCGGAGCAATGAAATCCTATTCGATGCCACGGCATCATTTTCAAGCATAGGAATTTAGACCGTATTTGTAGAAGTATATGGTTGAATGTCCATTAGTAAAAAAAATGAATCCATTGCCATGCCGTCCCGGTCTGCGTTAAGCTTAACCCAACACGATCTAAGTAGGTAGGTACCTACCTGATTGATTGAATTGAGTGGTCGGGATTGGGACGGCTCACTTAAACCCCTGCGGCCGGCTTCGGTGCTTGGGAGGGCTCTGGGATGTTAATTGAAACTTCTTCCAGCGCCCGCCGCATATCGTATCTACCTAATAAGAGCCATACCCTGAGCATGACCGTTGGTCGTACCTACACCAACGTTCATGCTCAGAGAAAGCTCTGCTCTGCGCCTTTCCGTAACCCGCCGGTTATCGGGTTAAGAGGCCACCCTCCTCCACAACCCCTGTCGGCAAGCAGGAATGCTTGGGAGCAGACCTTGGTCTACCCACCGCTAGCCAAGAGGAGTCGTGCCCAGCCAAATCGAAAAGGATTCAACATACAAACGGATAATAAGGTATAGCTTATACTTCCACCGGGCGGCCTGCGAGAAAGAGTAACACCACCACCGTCCCTTTGGTCCCGACCGAAGGACTTCGTCCTCTGCGACTTGAATTAATCGCCCGTCTTCCATGTAATTTAATTTCATTTATTAAAAAAAAAAACATTCAACGCAGTGCTCGGACCCTCCCTAGGCGAACCCATTGCTGGGTCTGGCCTAAATTAAGACCATTCTATAAGTCCGTGGAATTTAACTATAGACATGGTATGGTCATGTAATGAGGAGAGATGATAGCCATGTTAGCTAAGGGTGATGAATAAGAGCGGAAGAGGCGAGCATCTGCTGACCTTACCTAACATGGGGTTATGGCAGCTACGAAAGTGACTGATGAAAGGAAAGTGCAGGCGGTAGATATGAGAATGCTGAGATGTATTTGTAGAGGAGTTTCTTTGTAGCCCGATACAATCACTCAGTGGCGAATGCTTCATATCTCAAGCTGAAGTACGGAAGGCCGTCATGTACTTACCGTGTTGGAAAGCACACGCTATGATGGAATATTAAATCTTCCTCGCAGAGGTATCACAGCGTTAGCCAATCTCTATATTAGTATCCTGTAAACTGGTCATTTTCCTGACACACGGAAAGTTGGAAAAGTGATAGTTCTTACAAAACCTTGAAAAGATCGTAGACTGCCATCGAGTAATCGACCGATAACGCTCTTCCCGGCTATCGCGAAGCTGTTTGATTGCTTTATATGATTGAGCGGTTGCTATTTATGATTGCTACTGCTACGATTGAGCCCACAGCACAGTGATAACAGGAGTATAGATGACATTAGTCAATGACACTGACACTATCTTTATGGTTGACAGGAACGGCGACACTTATCTTTCGATAGGTAAGGTTGTAGCTGCAGTGCGATTTCGTAACTCTAATTGAAATGTGTCTCAATGGATTTCATAATTAAATCCAAGAAAATGACAGTTTTGCGATTACGTAACCACCTTCTCCCTCTATCAAAGCATCATTGAGGGAGAAACCACATTTGAAAGAAACATATCTATCGATTCGTTAATTTTGCGATTACCGATGCTCGGTTTGAATGAAACCACAGAGCACTGACAGCTATCGTTTACTTACATCTATTCAAAATAAGAAACAGCTTGGGTGTTGTATCTGTCCAACAAAATATAAGTATTTTCATGTGTTTTCGTGGCTTAGTTCAGAATTAGATAAAAATGTATGTACCTACCATTTACCTTATCATTTCTATTCACATTATATTACCTATATACTACTTGGAATTGCAATACAAATCAATTTTACAAGCCACGCGATAATCATTTTTTCATTGTAGTTTGAGATGTCGCGTCAATATTTATTGTATTTGGCGGAGGAGCAGCGTCGGAAAAATGCGTTGGTCAGCTCTAGGAGACTGATGCAAGACGCCAGCGACCCACTAATGCTCCCGAACAGAGAGTTTGTAGCACAATTCCGGCTCACTAAGGAGGTGTTTGCTACTCTTTGCCAGGAAGTTGTGCCACTTCTTCCCCAAAAAACCCGCTCAACAGCCATTCGAGACGACCTCAAAGTAAGTTATCTATTGTAGTAGTAAAGTTTTTTGAGAGGTTATAAGTAGGCCTAGGTACCTATTTAGAGAGGAACAAGGATCTCTGGGGAATAATAATAACCCAAAAAATAGGCTACCTATTACTCATTGATTCATATCAATCATAGATTTGTGTTGATACCTACCTATTATCTAATTACTTGGCTATTTTTTTTAGGTTCTTGCAGCCTTGACTTTCTACAGCCAAGGTTCTTACCAGCGAGGAGTAGGTGCCTCCTACCTTCATAACCTGTCTCAGACAGCCATGTCCATCAGCTTAGAGGAGGTGACAAATGCCCTCAATTCGCCAACAGCTTTACTCAAATATATTAAATTTACAAACCAGCGTCAAAGAAGGGAAGCAATTATGTCAGAGTAAGTCATCTACAAACTACTTACCTATGCTATGTTGTTTTTATCTAAAATGCTGTCTTGTTGAGTACCAGCTGAATTGAGTTTATTAGCACCCGACAAGTTACCTTTATCAAACCCGTTTACTTAGTTAACCTTCTATTCCAGTTTCATGAGTAAACATGGGATTCCCGGAGTGATTGGCTGCATAGATGTCTCCATAATTCGGCCAACAGAGCATGAGGAGGCTTTTTACAACCGCAAAGGGTACCATTCCCTTAATGTATTAGCTGTAAGTAGGAATTTCCTTCTTTATTTAGGTATATCTACTAATATTATTATTGCTTTAAATTACCTACTTACCACTTTTTTTTTGTTGAAGATATGCGACTCACATCTTAATATTCAATATTTGGATGCATCATTTGGGGGAGCAGCCCACAACAGTTTTGTTTGGGCTACCTATATTGCTCTGAGTGGGGGGCATGGTACTTAATATTTTTATTTTTGTTGCAGATAATCAATTCAAATGAAAGCAGCTAACTCATGAGAAACTGAAGAAAAAAAGGACAGTATAATTTTGATTTTTAAATGTAGGCTACTACATAAATACTGCTCTGAGTGGTACTTATTATTTTTATTTTTGTTGCAGATAGTCATTCCAATGAAACCAGCTAACTCATGAGCTTGAAAAACTGACAGAAAAAAGGACAGTATAATTTTGATTTTTAAATGTAGGTAACCTATATTGCTCTGAGTGGTACTTAATCTTTTTATTTTGGTTGCAGATAATCCATGGCTATACCTACTAGCCAGACATTCCTTATGCAAAATGGATGAATGGACACTAGGTACACACAGTTACCTAAAATGTAGAGCTTCGTTGTTTCAATGAATAAATGTTATTTTCTACTACAAATTATTTTAATTTAGTTGTATTTATTTGAAACCTTTTTTAATATTTGAGGAGCTCCGGATCAAAAACCGATGTTTTTCCTTTAGTCTAAGTGTATTTACATACCCAAGTGCTCATTAAGTGCAGGAAAATTATATTATAATATTATAAACATACTAAAACAGGCTGTAAAAATGTAGAAAAAGGATTTAAAAACGAAGTTGACTAGGTAGGTAGCCACGCATAAGTTGCAATAAATAATTTGAGTAAGTAGGTACCTCATACATACCTAGGTAGTCGGTGAGTAGTCACCTACCTTCCAAACCAAAATGTACTACTACTACCTACCTATGACAAAGTAGGTACCTAGAATAGGAACTTGTTGTTTAACAATACATACTATAAATATGAAACTACTTTTAATTAAGATTATGATAAAAGCAATGAGGATCAGTAAAGTTATAACAAATTCAATAGAACTATATCCATGTTATTCTTTATGACATAAAATTTTTGCACTGTATGTTAAGGATTACTTAGCTCTATAAATCTGCATTCTCAACTAAAAACGTTACGGATCCTCATTCTTAACTACAAGTAGGTAGCGGTAACAGGTATGATTAATAAAGTCAAAGTCAACGTCTAAAGGTATTTATTTAATAAAATTACAAGGATCACTTTGAAACGTCTTAAAACTAGGTGAATCGAGGTGCCAGTTCCACGCAACCAAAGCCTAGAAGAACAGGCAAGAAACTTACGGCTTGGTTCCTACTGTTCTTTTGTATGATCCTGGTTACAATGTAATTATAATACAATATTGAAGCTAGAAGCTAGTTACATTTTAAAATCAAAATGATACTGTCCTTTTTTCCCTCAGTTTTTCAAGCTCATGAGTTAGCTGCTTTCATTGGAATGACTTATCTGCAACAAAAATACAAAGAATAAGTACCACTCAGAGCAATATAGGTAGTAACATTTAAATTAATTAAGTTAGTGATTAGCTTTGGCTTTTATCCGACACTTTAATAAATGCCAGTACTTGTGGGGAAAACATAACATTTTGTTAGCAAGTTTAGTGCACAAAGAAAAACAGTATGTTGTTAGTACGTAGGTTAATGTAATACATACATAGTGCACAGTAACACAGTCAGGCAGATAAACTACCACCACTACTGGCACACTAGAAATATAACATGCCTTGCAGGTAAGAAGATTCTAAGCGTCTGCTTTACTTACTCGCTTCATTTGTCTACCGGCTTATTTATTCCCTCGCCCAGGGAGTTAAGCCTGTTGGACAGAACTTGCCAGGCTTTGTTGGCTTCCTGATGGCCCAGAGGGCCGCCTGACCTCCCGCTGTTTAGAGCAGCATCTCTGTTCGTTTCAGCAAACTCCACTAGCATTTCATACTGTCTGTGCGTCAGTTGTCGCAAGGGTGCCATATCTATAGATAAATATAACCTAGTTTAGTACCATTTGGATATGAAAAGACCAATTAAATTCCATTCAGCAATGTAGATGCACTCACTAGCTTTTCAAATCACTGCACATACATTTACTTTACTTACTTCAAATGAATACAGCTCTGGCTGTTATAATTGTAACAGTCGAAACTAAAATAATTAATCTATCCAACTTTCTTTTCACAAAAAGAAACGATGCACTTGCTTCCCGGCAAAAACAACCTCAAAAAAACATTAAAATTGGATTTCAATAACAGAACCTATAGACCGAGAGTTGTATAATACGACCAAATAAAGGATATTGAGTTTACGCGCGGTCACCACCCTAATAAGTAATATGTGAATTGGTCGGGTTGGCAATCACTCGTCATTCATTCAGTCAATGTGATCACAGGCGAATCGGTAGAAACGGTTTTACGTAATCGCAAATTTTTCATTGAAGTACTTTTCTGTTCCATTGATGTAGCTAAATGATGTCTCAATGAGACAGAGTTACGAAATCGCACTGCTGGTACTTGTTTTCAGATATAGCTATGTTACAGAACAACTATTTATTTTGGTAACTTGAATGTACTCTAATTTATTTTTAGTTTACTTTTGACCTTGAAACTTGCGTAGGCATGGATAATGTTTACGATGGAGCAACCTTACAACCGCCTCTGTGGTCTAGTGGTTCAACCCACCGATTTCAGATCCAGAGGTCCCGGGTTCGATCCCCATGGGGAGTCCAATATATTGTGCTTGGTTTGGTTGGGCAGGACTTTGTTGAAGTCCGCCTGCCTAGCTCCCACCATCTTACCTAATTCTGTCGCCATAATAACAATTCTACAATTGTTGTGTTCCGGCATTTAGAGTTAAGATAGCCAGTTCCTCAGTTGGTTGAGGATTCCGGGTGAAGTGCGTCTCCACCTTCGGACTTATCTCAACTTGTAACCAGGTGAGATGAAGGCCAAGTGCTTACCCGTCGTACAATAAGAAAAAAAAACCTTATCCAGGTGTAGAAGTGTACAAAGGTATGTGTACACTTTTACTTATCGAAGACATAAAGGTGATAAGATAATTAAAACAGACGTAGCTTACTGATTTCAAGTTTATTATGTTATTTCTATCTACCACTGTTACCGTGATACGGTGTTTAATAAGGTTTTTTTTTTTTGAAAATGTGTCTAATTTACGTCCCACGTACTTCATTGTATTAGCGACCCCCCGCCAGAACCGTACTGCAAGAGTACTTGTCAAAACAAATAACTTTCTCCGATCCGTAAAAATCGATGATCGTAACACGAGTAAAAATTTATCATTGCTGCTCGATGCATAAATAAAAATGTATAAATAAAAATAAAAAAAATAATTTTATAACTTTGAATACTAGTAAGTAGTTCGCTCCAAACTGAGATCTCGTGATGACTGGTTTGTGACGGAGTGAACGTAATTAACAAACGATAAAAGTGTGCTTTCATAACACCTTTCTCACCTTACTTAACCACTTTTTTCTTGAACTCTCTTTATTCACCTGAGTGTTCGAGGCTCTCTCTTTTTGCTAACGTAATGTATCCTTACTAACATGAAACAAAAGTTGATGTCGTTTTAAAAAATGCTCTCAAAAATCTACACCTCCAGCCCACGGATGTCGTAAAGTCAACCAAAAAGGCAGCAGCTTTTTTCTTAGTGTAAATAAAACTTTTACTGTGAGCACCAACCTGCCTGGTTAGAACCTACCTACCTGTTACCTGCCTGGCGATAATGGTCGTACCGTACCGTATTGAGTGAATAATAATAGATAAAATAGACCAGTTTTAATGAAAACTCAAATACCCTCTCTTATCTTACTAGACCTAATGATCATCCTTTACCCCCTTCATCTTAAAAACCACCCCTAACAAGGGCAAAATAAATTTATTTTGATATCAGTATCAACCCCTATTTCATATGATATTTTCTGTTTTAATACATTTTCAAGACTTCTCTTATTTACGCCATTTGCAACCCTTAATGTAAATACAGGGTGGTTTCAGCAAATCAAAAGAAAGTTAATTGTGAAGTCTATCCTATAAGACATACCAAGCGTTTTTACCCCTTACCGCGCCCTTTTGTTACGAAAATCACCCCTTATAAAAAAATAAATATATATTTTATGAATGTGCAGTCGGTACTCTTTCAAATGACACCCCACAATCCAAAATTATTCTCGTCTCACAAACCAACCCTATTTCTCAAAAACTTCCCTAGTGTCAAAAAAATCCTCGTACTCATTGATGAGTATTAATATAATTTCTGCATTTTCAAAATTTTGAATTCGAAAATTTCGGAACAGCCATGCAAAATATGTGGGCAAAAATTGTATTTCGTTTCACCCCAATATCTCAAAAACTACCCCTCTTATCAAATATCCCCCACGGCAATCGAATTATATTTACGATTATCTCCATTCAGTTTAAATTTAATGAAAATGGATAATCCGAGAGTTATGCCGTCACAAACATTGCCACATATATACATACATACAGGGCCGGATTTCCCAATCACTCAGAGATCTCGTTCGCTGCGCTCACTCAATCAATTATATTGCGGTTGTTTGTTTGGATCGATATTTAAGATCCATCAGTTAATCTAGGTGTAGGTACTAAACGGGCAAAGCTGCGAGTAGACGCTAGTACCTAAAACATAAATTAATAGCAGCGTTTTACCTGAAATAAAACGCATATTAAAATACTTACCTCACTGGAAGCTAATTATATGAGAAGGTATATCCGTTTCCGTCGAATAGTACATAAAGCCGGTACGTATTTCCGGTCTCAGTGGTGACACCTGGCGGCCGCGCGCCTCTTTTAGTTTCGTAAATCTGTGAGCGCCATTTTTAGTTCATTGGCTTAGTTACACCAGGCAGCGATAAAAGCCTAGCTTCCAGTGAGGTAAGTATTTTAATATGCGTTTTATTTCAGGTAAAACGCTGCTATTAAAAGTACTTGACCGTCACTGGAAGCTAATTATATGAGACCTGTTTGTTATCGCCTGGTGTCGCCACTTATGAGGAAAGTTAATCTAGCGCCAATGTGATGTCATTATTAACTAGGTAAACGTAATATAGAAAAGCTATGAATGACGAATACTGGAATGGACATCAGTATTTATATATCAATCAGATTAAACCATCGAGAAATTAATTATAGGCACTAGAAAACTAATCAAGAAATCGAAATATTTCATTGAATGAGTTCAATATATCATATTATCAATAATAATTTGCCATTTAGGTTGCATTGTTAGGTTTAATGCACATAATTATCGAACCATTCTGTATGGTATTGTTCATTATTTTGAACCTGAAAAACTTTTGAATGTGCTTAATATCAATGGCCACTATCCTGTTGAAAATTTTGTAAATTCTAATTCTAGCTTAAGCTAGAAGATGATTTTACAGCTAGCTTATAGACAACAGGGCACACCACTCAACGGTGCATGAATTAGGTTCAAGTTTTTGGTCAAACTGTAACGAATCAGCTGAACCATTGAAGTCAACTCTAATGGAAAATGTTTTTAATTTAGCCGCCGAACCTACATCTTTTAGTAGCATAGAAGCAAGTAGTTTCTACAATACCCACAGTAATAGGGATTGGTTAGGTTAGGTTACCGACTAGCATTTTAAACAACTACTATATACGTTATGAACAAATATTGGCCAAACCAAATACAATCGTTGGTCCATGATACCAACATCATGATCGTGATGGTTAGATCAGGATCTATTGTAAGTAGTGTTTGACAAAGATGCATCTGCCTGAGCAGAGTGTAAGCTCGAAGTACGACACGACGCTTGCTCAATTACTGATTTGAAACTGAAATAAGGAACCTACAACAGAGTACAAACATCCCAAAAAGGTAGCTATGAAACCTTTGAGTTTGAGCAATCGATTTGAAGACACATTTAGTATCATAATAAGTAGGTACTGTTCATTAATTTCAAGTGAGATAAAATCAATCATTTAAAACATAAGTAAAGCAGTTATGGGGTTATTGCTTGTTGTGTCAACGTTATTGACATTAGTTAGACCATACATTCTAACACACATCCTCGTAGGCTTAATAATAAATTTATTCTATAGGCTAGAACAATTTTGTTCGGTGTTGCATGTTTTTAGCTTGACTTTAGATGGTGGTATCCTCGTAGAAGTTAGGGTAAATTAGTTATTTCTGAAGGTTTACAAATAAAAAGTAATAAAATTAATTATTTAGTCAACCATTCCATGGGATAAGTTTAGAGTGGGATTAGCTGATTAAAGAGCCTTTCCAACGCTGAAGTTTTGACTTCAGCGCGTGTTTCGGAGTTTACCTTCTCCCATCGGGGTATGTACCCCTAAGAAGTATATTACTGTAGATTTATTCAGATAAATCAACACTTTGGTACTAGGTAGTATAATAATTAGAAAAGCTGTCTAATACCCATACTACTCCATACGTTCATGGAACACTGAACGCATCTTGAAACATACCTAGTTTTTTATTTGTAATGTCTCTTACTCGTATAAGGAAGGTACATTGTTGTAACTTTATGCGCGGTCTTTGAGGCAGTATGTCTACTCGGGGTATCGAGTATCGCAAACACTATGTTAACACAGGCTGGTAAGTAGATACCATTATGATGATGTGCGTCAAAGCGCCAAGTAGAACTTGCCTGGAATATATTCTACTTCCATTTTGAGCAATGACTTTGTATCATACTCTATTTTAAATGAAAATTCTGAAAATTATCCGATTAAAAATCTGTTGCACTAATTACCACCAATCTAACGCATGTGGTAAATTTGGTTATACCCGGGTTCTGGGGATAGCCAGTATTAAAATTTTATTCAGTGGCCCTCTGTGGAGTATGTATGGTATATGCAAGAGACATCTAATACTCATCTGTGAATGATGATGATGATGATGGCGCTCCACTGCAATAAAATATAAAAGGTTGCCCGTTTGCAGAGCGACTTGTCCGAATGCCAGATCATTTTAGTTGTGTTCTCGCTGCTAGGTCATGCTAGGCTTGATAGATGTGTAACAGAGACGTTAGTCGGAAGACAAATACTCAGAGACCACCCAACCATAGTTTTATTGTGATTTATTTTGGAGGGTAGATTTTTAATAACACTACTGGTACATATAATGGTAATAAAAACACAAAAACAATTGTCGGTGATTATACCGTTCTTGAAGGATGTCAAAACTGGCAAGGCTTAGAATTAATCTTCCGAGATTATACATACCTTGGCCAGCCAACCTTTATTTAGAATCCGCTGTATTTCTACCTAAGCAAATTAATGTTTTGTTGCGGTCTTAGAACTCATATCCCGAGATTTACATTTCACCGATACAGAGTGATTGAACCAAACGATTGATTGACGTGCTTGCGGAGTAGGTAAGCACGTCTACATTCCGATATACAATCAGGAAATTGAATCTCATGTGTCAGTGTTATCACAATAACAGGGTCAACCCATTCATTAAAAGAAAAAAGGGTTTTGTCCAAACGCTTCAGTCGAAGTCATTGTCGTCTCTAATTGTTATTTATCTTATTACTCATTCAAACAAACAAAGAAAGTGCCCGTGAGACTTTCATATTTAAAGGTTCTAGATAGGATGAACAGTAATTTCTACAGTCGCAGGAGATTGTAGCAACTCAATAATAACAAACAATTATAAAACACTTAAAGGTTTCGTCACTTCGTAATCGTTTAGCACAAGCACATAAAGATTGACTAAAATACATGTTAACATTTCGATGTTGGTACCAGAAATATGAGGGTAGCCGGTATACACACACATGTACATTATACAGGTACAAGTACGAAACTCTGTGATTGGGGAGCTACTTTTAGGACCCCTTGTTTGTTCGTTTGTGAATCATAGCAAAATTTTTTGAGGGTTTCTTTTTATTTTAGCTTACACTAGGTATAATAAGCTACATAAGAATTTTTCTAGCGATGTAGTGGATATACATAATTGCATTGACGTAAGGTGTCATATATTTTTACCCTTTTGTTTGTCTTCATGTCTATGAAACCTGAAGTATAAAGTAAAACGAATTCTGAGTATGTATCAGAATAATGTTTTGACCGATGATGACTACAGCGTTGGTCATCAAGTAGCATTAATGGAAAACCATTTAAGTACCGTAACGAAGCTTCAAGTAGCCTTTCGATTTGCATTTGCAATTTGCAATTTTTATCAGAATACCCATAGGTATATTTATGTGAAATCGTGAACGGTTTTTCACTAACCCGACAGGGCAGAGACAATAATATTGTTCATATAATTCCCCACTTACCTCATATCATAGCAGATTGATTTGCGATTTAATCTTCCCATATACTTAGCTAGAGTTTTGTGCATATTCTCAATTAGTTCTCTCAGCGTAGGGACAGTACGCCAAGCGCTATACTTTTTCTTACGGCGGTTTCGACAGTGCCGTGCCGTGCTGATTCACCCGCCGACACACATGGGTCTGCTCAGATGAGCATTAGTGAAGACTCGATTTACATTTTGATAAGTAAATGGGGGTTTCGAAAATGCAGTATGCAATACCAAATACTGGTGTTCATTACCAAACAATTATGGTAGATCCCTTAAGATGGACATTATTAAATTGAAATGGTAAACTATCTGACCTTGAATCGTTTTTAATTCATATAAGGTAGGCCTTAAGAGAGCACTCGTGCGTCCTCCGCAATATCCCCTTAAGATTGGGCCGCGAGCCTCTGTTGAAAATGGACCTTTCTCACTAGAGTAATGGCTCTCGTAGTAAGCACTTGAGGGTTGACCTCCGTAATAGTTGTTATTCACCCCGCGAGGGTGGGTTACTTACGTGCTCACCTGCATGATCACCATATGCACACGTATAATTGGGAACCAGAGTTCTCTAAATGTATGGACCTTTCTCACTAGAGTAATGGTTCTCGTAGTAAACACTTGAGGGTTGACCTCCGTAATAGTAGTTATTCACCCCGCGAGGGTGGGTTACTTACGTGCTCACCTGCATGATCACCATATGCACACGTATAATTGGGAGTTCTCTAAATGTGTATGTAAATCCAAACGATGGACCTGCTTACTAGGCTGAGGCCTGCCCCCGCG
Organism: Venusia cambrica; assembly: GCA_951394065.1. Lineage (NCBI taxonomy): Eukaryota > Metazoa > Arthropoda > Insecta > Lepidoptera > Geometridae > Venusia > Venusia cambrica. The sequence continues at coordinate 4,974,885 of OX596036.1, forward strand.
AGAAGCAGATGTTGTTCTGGCTATCTTCCTACTCGTTTAGAAGAGCCAAAAAGCTTTGATTACGCCTTTTATAGCGTTACTAATTTGTTCAGCGGAGAAAAGAGCGTATTTCATGATTTCAGCATAAGTGCCGCAGCGGCTAGTGCAGGAGATCAGAGTAGTAGTAGTAGAGTTTCTATTTTACTTTGATCAAGTATATCTACTTATGTTTTCGCTCAAGATAAAATATAATAACAGCGTATTTATTCGTCACGTTTACAAGCACTCGTGCTCGGGCCAGCTGCGCCAGCAGCCCGTACAGACTTGTCCTAAAAAGGATACTGAAAAAGGTAACAGTTAATATCAGAGACATAAATAGGTATAACCTTTAAAATTCCGACGTACAATAAAATAATAATCACATCTGAAAATAAAATCACCAGTAGTACGAAATTCTACGGCTTCACCGTTAATATTTCACACGTACCAACAGGAATTACAATCAAGACAATAATTCTTAGCAGAAAAATTGTTAAAATAAATTTTTCAAATACGTACCAAATCCGAACGGCAAACCCGTTTATAGTGTGGATTGCGTAATAACGAGGGTAGTGTGTAGTATCAAGAGACTTACATCATACCCCGAATCACTTTTAAAAACAATCGCCCACAAAACTTAGTAATTTTGTAGCGTTGAATATTCTCTTAAATTTGTTCTATTTTAGCAACGGCGTAGAGCCTGAGCAGCTGCGCACAAGTTGCTTCGACGGAAAACGAAACGCCAATGAACTAAAAATGGCGCTCACAGATTTACGAAACTAAAAGAGGCGCGCGGCCGCCAGGTGTCACCACTGAGACCGGAAATACGTACCGGCTTTATGTACTATTCGACGGAAACGGATATACCTTCTCATATAATTAGCTTCCAGTGACGGTCAAGTACTTTTAATTAGCATTTGTTGCTAGGAAACGAGTACCAAACTCATGTTAAATAAAATAACTAGTAATGTAAACAGGAGTTACACTTTACCATACCGTTATTGTTATAAATTCTACACTCAATACAACACTGCTCGGTCGGAGATCTTTCATCTCATTTCATTACAGGGTCTCCAGATTGGGGGATTTTCTCCCTTTTTAGGGAAATATATAAACATTGTTAACATTTCGGGGAAAACAAAAATTGGGAATTAAATTTTGGGTCTCGCGAAATAAGGAATGATTTTTGTGGGAAATAATAGTTCTACATTGTAATAAAATATGGTTTCCCACGTATTTCCTACTAGAAATCTATATTTATTAGTATCTTAAAATGATAAATTAATGAAACACCCCGGTATCAAAATATTATTGCCATAGCATTTTCTTATGCTAATTGTAAATATAACAACCTTTAGGTATTTAAAGGGCCTGCCAACAAAACTTAAAAAAATAAAATTAAGCAACCTCCCGAATTACAACTAATATTATCATATAAAATAGATTCAGATGAAAATCGAAATGTATTTCAAACTTGTTAAATGTGTATGACTGTGTTTTCTTGAGTTGCACTTTTGCGCTTAAGAACTAAGATTTACTTATTATTATTCCTACACTTACTTTAGAACACAGAATGATCGGCATGCTTTGCTCACAGCATTTGGATCAATTCATTTTTTTTCTCATTTTGCACCGCTGCTGCTGTATGGGCCTAGTTCTCAAGTGATATTTATTTGGATTCTTACGTTTCAAAACTATTGTCACGGATGTGTTAAGACTTTTGATTCATAGTGAACTGCTACAGGAGCAGTCCACTGTGAATGATGATGTTGACGGATTTGAAGTAAATCTTTTTTAAAACACATTTTTGGTTCGTTTCGCTCGCCACTTTTGAATATTTTCTGGTGTTGTGTATACGCAGGCAAATTCACTGCTAATTGCGCTTGATTTCGAAGTGTTTCAGCTACAAACATAAACTTAAAATCATATAGGTAATTGTAACTGCTTGAATTTTTCACGGTTGTAATGGTACAAAATTAAAAAAAAACATTATCATCATCATCATCATCACTTCATGATAATATCTACTGTAGTCCATAATTAACATAAGTAGGCCTTAAAATGAAAAGCATATTTAGTTTGGGGAGAAACTGTTAAATTAGTATCATTTTGGTGTAATGTTTTATGTGATTTTGGGGTAATTTTCGATTTGCTATCTGGACACCCTTTTCATCTGATTCTTGAAATTATATGAGTGTGAGCATAGGATTGTGATTGGTTGGCCGTAGCAAAAGTAAAGAGTTTTATTATTATTTTGATCTCGTATTTTTCTAGTATTTTACATGAATTCGTATTAGTTTTCATAGTAACATTGGTGTCAATAAATTGGAATTAACTGCATTGTGCTAAAACGAAAGTGCTAGTGAAATAAACTAGGAATTATGGAATCTGATATCATCAATTGGAGCAACAAAGAAGTGCTGGATTTATTACAAAAGGACAAAATAAGTGGCTCTGTGATTGAGATTTGCAGGGTCCACGACATAGATGGACAGTGCCTCCTATCATTTGTCGACAGAGATTTCTACGAAAGTCCATTTGATCATTTGAAACTTGGAGAAAGAAAGAGATTCATCCTGCTGGTAAAAAAATTACAAAAGAACAACCGCTCTGCTATGTTTGATCTGGGGCTATGTGATGACCTGCTGCTGAGTAACCCTTCTACAAACATAAATTTTCTTGGCACAAATTTATCACACTTGAGCTACAATCTTCACAATAAACTGCCAACCGATATATATCGCAGGAAATCAGAATGTGTTTCGGCGTATACTCCAGAAGCGAAAGCTTCACGTTTGAGGCCTGAGATTTGGAAAACAGCTATAGCATTAGGTAATGTACTAAGATAAATATTGTTCATAGCATTGAACTACTACCAACAAAGATTTGGGACTCATTCCAAAATGTTTTTGTATCATTGTACTTGCTTTTTATAATTATTTACTATGTTGCTACTTCTGTGAAATGTACCTATTTATTTCAGGATATGTATTTTTAGTAACATGGGTGACAGCAGTTGTAATGGTCATAGTACATGATAAGGTTCCCGACATGAAGAAATACCCTCCACTGCCAGATTTGTTTCTCGACAATGTGCCACACATTCCCTGGGCCTTTGATATGTGTGAGATCACGGGCTCATTCCTCATGGCTATCTGGGTACTTGTTTTAGTCTTCCATAAACACAGGTAAGATATTTTATACACATCTGTTAAAATATCTATATATATATAAAATCTGCAAACAATAGACAATCATTGAAGTGAATGGAATCTACCTTGTAGTGGTCTACCCTGGCCAACTAAACCGATGGCTTTTGCTGTTGGTTTTGGCTGAATGGTCCTAGTTCTGGTGGTCAAACCTGCAACGGTCCTCCTGGCTAGAGACCACCTTTTTGGAGCAATCCAACACCAAGCGTTTTGCTGTGTTCCATTGGTACAAAGGGGATCTAGTGCCCTCTGATTAAGCTCCATCGTAGACCTCATCTTTGCCTGCACAAGTTTTAAGGTCAACAGATACCATTTTAGTGGCATTCCAATTCCTTTAAATATCTGCTATCTGTTCCAGATAACTCTATAAATAAAAACTAGTCTAAAATCTCTTGATAGGTAGGTATGTTCCTAAATTAACTAGTTTATACTACACTATGTCACCAGCTATGGCAGTTGTGTTGGGAACAAAGTTCTAATGATTAAATGAATAGTAACAAAGTAAAAGTGAAATAAGTATTTATTTGTGTGTTCAGAATTGTTATGTCTTTGTTTGATCACAGGTTACTTTGTTACATGTGATTTGATAATGTTAAATAAACTATATTCTGTGACTGCTTTATCTAAGACTGACTCAATCAGGAAATAGGTAGCACTATAATAATGTGAATGAATGTAAATATTGCTAGTTCCAAAGAATTCTTTACATAATCAATAATAAATTATTCATACATTTATAATAGCTGAATCAGTTTCCAATGAGATGATAAATATTACTTCACTTTATGATGTGCATTACAAGTATACAAAAACGAATATTAACACTAATCAGTAAAATAATGAATATATAAGTGAATATTTCCAATTCCTTAATAGATCAATCTGTAATATCAATAGAGTGTGTTCAATTTCAAATTTGTGTTCAAAAATTCGAGAAACAGTAGTCAGTCTGTATTTTCACATTTCATGTGGTGTTGTTCAATTTTACCCACATAATGGATCAACAACATGCTGAAACATAGAGCAATACAACTAACAATCAACACAACCACCAATGGCATTGTGGCCAGAGGCTGCCCCCAAGGGGGCGTACTCTCGCCACTCCTATGGAATATAGTTGTAGACGAACTCATTCGAAAGCTAAGCGGGCGTGGACTCATCACGGTAGGATATGCAGATGACGTTGCTATTCTCGCTACCGGATGATTTGAGAGCACGCTATGTGACATAATGAAAGCCGCCTTCAGAACAATAGAAACCTGATGCACTAACTACGGTCTGTCTGTAAACCCTACAAAAACGGAACTAAGAAACTTAGGACATATCGGACTAACGAGTTTATTCGAAACCGAAATTAAACTCACCAACGAAGTCAAATATCTAGGGGTCATACTTGATAGTAAACTGTTATGGAACAGGCACATTGACTACAAACGACAGCGAGCTTGCGCTACTTTCTTCCAATGCAGCAGAATGCTCGGTAAAACCTGGGGCATCTCACCAAAAATAACCATGTGGCTATATACTGTCGTCATAAGGCCAACACTAGCATACGGAGCAATCGTATGGTGGCCGAGAACTGAACTAAGCACTGCTACAACCAAACTACAGCGCTTCCAAAGACTGGCATGCTCCGCCATAACAGGCTGCATGAGGTCAACACCTAGTGCCGCTCTTGAAGTCATACTGGGCCTAGCGCCACTCGACTCGATATACAACAGGAAGCGACAATGTCCGCCATCAGGCTATAACACCAGGGACTCTGGGGAAACACTATTGCCCTCACGCTCTGATCCTGGACCAGGCGACAGCTTACCAGCCGCTTATATCTGCGCCATGGGAACGGATCTCTACCATACAGGTAACAAAGAAACACTACCAAATACAACTATGGGAGGACCAGAAAGATGAATTGGGAATTCCGTGTCTACACGGATGGTTCTAAGACCAACCAAGGCACAGGCGCTGGAATCCACTCTCTAGACCTCAACATCAGCATAACCATGTCACTAGGCATACATAGTTCCATTTTTCAATGCGAATGTGCAGCCATCACCGAGGCCGCAAGAGCAATATACAGACGAGGGATCGATGATTACAGAATACGAATCCTCTCGGACAGCACGGCCACACTCAGAGCCTTGGAAAGCAAAAACTGCATCTCAAAAGCTCATTCACGAATGCCACCTAGCATTGGAAAGGGTCGCCACCAAGAACAAGGTGACCCTACAATGGATAAAGGGACACAGCGGATCTCTAGGAAACGACGCCGCCGATAAACTGGCTAGGAGAGACCGTGTCTACACGGATGGTTCCAAGGCACAGGCGCTGAAATCCACTCTCTGGACCTCAACATTAACATATCCATGTCACTAGGCATACACAGTTTAATTTTTCAATGCGAATGTGCAGCCATCACCGATGCCGCAATAGCAATATGCAGACGAGGGATCGATGATTACAGAATACAAATCCTCTCTGATAGCACGGCCACACTCAGAGCCTTGGAAAGCACAAACTGTAACTCAAAGCTCAAAGCTTTTAACGAGAATCTACCTGCTCGTCATGTTTATAAAAATCACTATCAACTTGGAGCATTGGTTTCAAAATAAACTTGACCCAAAAATACACTCACCTACAATATAAAATTAAAAATAGCAACTAAAAAACCACATAGGTTTAAACTTGCGCTATTTTGAGTCACGTCAACCACTATACCTAGGTAACCTAACAAGTCTCGGTTTACAAACATCTAATTGACGATAACCTGTAGTCTGTTGCAAAACCTCGGAGTTATTATCGTGACACTTTGTCGTTATGTTGCGTTGTCGCACCCAGTGAATATATCGTCACGTACTATCTTAGTGAGATTACACTAACTCACTGGTCCCACAGCTTCTGGTACTGACCAGTACTCTTCCCAAAAATCTTCTGTGAAAATGTGATGAACATTGCGACACTAAACAACATTTAGCGGTCTCGTTTCATAGAAAACGAATGGTAGCAGGGTATAAGTATATTCGTTACTGCTAAGTAGAGTAATCATTATTTTTGGTCATCATGCATGTAAACAGGTTCATAACTTAACTAGGTACCTAACCTACTTAATAATGTATGAAATATTACCTACTTTACATATTCTAACTCATCATTTCTACTCTACTAAATTTCAGGTTATATTAAAGCTCATTACGAAATTAATATAATTCAGCTGTGGATTGAACATACACCAACCTATATAATTTATAATATTATAATTCTACTAGAAGATTACCCTACTTTTATTAAAAATAATTGTGTGATTCACAAGAATCACCCGCGTGATATGTATAATGGACATTTTTTACAGTGTTCTGTTGTAATGTGTTTGTTTTTTACATTGTGTTTTATTTAAAACCAATAAATGAAGTACCCGAGGTGTGTTTAGTCAATAATTATAAATCACATAAATAGGTTTGGTACCTACCTACTTTGTAGACATTAGGTACACTAATATTATAATTAGGTAAAGTTTGTAGGATTGGACTACTCAACCAATTAAAAAAAAAACAATATTTTGGAAGGACTTTCAGCTTTCAAGTTGGTTACAATAAAATATCTTGATGTCATTTCTTTATTAAAATACTGAGTGGAGACGAGTGAGTGACTTGGTCCAAAACGACGGCGATATCGACCGTGACGTGAAAAGGAGAATAAACGCAGAATGGATTTGAAATTCGGGTCTCCTGGACAATTTGACACCCCCGAATACCCCATAAATTAAGGCCCTGTCATTAGACATTTCCTCCTTTTCCATAGGAAAATTATAGTACTTCTGAACAAGTCACGAGTCTATTTTTTATATATGTATTACTTCGGGTACCTATCTACATTAAAGGTAAGCTGAAAACATAATAGCTGAAAATTTTCTCGATAAAAATCATTATTGAAAATGGTACGTTTCAAAATTTACAAGAGAAATATTGTGATACCTACAATGAATATTGACTTACGATTTTAAATGATAGGTTACATGTTGATCTACATTAAAGGTAAACTAGTTTTTTGATACCAATTCAAATTTAATTTTAATCATGAATTATTTAAATTCAACAGACGCACCGCGCGCCCGCCTTTCAATCAGTAGCTCTGTGACCACTGTCGACGTCGGACGTGTGCTTGTCGTCCTCGCAGCGGTCAGACAACACCTAGACTCAGAATAAATATTAGGACGAATTTAAATAAGTTATTTGTTCTGTGCCAGTAAAGGTACCATCATATGGTCACATTACCTACCTACACAATACCTACTCAAGCGATCTCAGAATAAGAATTATCAAAAGGTTTTTTTTTACGATACGCATGCGCCACCTACAGCTTGCCGTTGTCAACTCTCATAATCGTTTCTGCCGCGATTTTAGCTGCGTAGCGCGCCTTAAAGGGGGAAGTCTTTAATACCATCGTTGTATACTGCCGTAATGTTAGATCCATGAGTGCTGGGCTATGATAGTAAATGTTGAAAGGAAAGTGCACGCGGCATAGATGAGATGTTGAGATGGATGTGAGGAGTAACGAGTATTTATAAGATCAAGAATGAGTACATTAGAGGAAGCGTGAAAGCGGTGCCGGTGACAGATAGGTTGATAAGTTATAGGATAGCAATAAGCATGGTATGGTCATGTAATGAGGAGGGAAGAAAGTCATGTGATTAAAAATGTGTTGAATATGATTGTGTATGGATATAAGGGTAGGTAGAGGTCGAAGAAGATATTGATGAATTATGTGAGGGATGATATGGGCATGTAAGAGTGAGTGAGGTAACATACATGATGACAATGAAGGCATGTTGTGCCGATCATCATCAATTGCCCACTAGTGTCCACTGCTGCCAATATTGGTGAGCCTCCTCAAAAGCTGGAGGGTTTGCTCAAAATCACCACGCTTGGCAGACAGATTGGTGATCGTAGTAAAGGTGTAGAGTAGATAATACACAGAAGGTAGCCCTTCTGGCGAGATCCATTAGTCGTCCTTTACGACATCCATGGGCTGAGTTGGAGGGGTCGATTCATCAGCCACGATCGCCACGGCACTTTTCAGTTGAGAGTTGTAGTAATTTTTTACATTGTGTTTTTTTTTTGTAACCCTTACAGTTGACTGAATTCCACGCGGGTGACGCCTTGACCAAAGCTAGTTAAAAATATTCGGTAATTTATGCAGGACGGTGTATCAAACTTTAAATTAAATAGGTCACAGTTACAAGAATTTGAATTGGATTCATTCAAGCAAGTGGGTCAACAAATTAGCATTGTTATAAAGTGTTCAATGTTTCGTCATTGACTTGCTGTAATTTTGTAGAGGCTTTTGATTTAGTCATTGATACAATGCTGACGGACAGACAACGCACAGTATAAATCGATGGATGTACAGGCATGCAATTTAGCATACCTTCGGCTCTGCAAACCTTTGTGGGTCCACGATCTTCATCTATTTCGAGCTGGCCATGCTCTCCCTTCTACATAATTTGTTTTTGCAGATATTGTTAAGATCTTCATGAACACAATCCTTCTGGTTCTAGTTTCAATAATCTGGGTCACTTTTATTGCGGTTTCCCAAATGATTAAAAAAATATGGAAAAATCTTGCTTCCTCATCTTCTCCATACTAAGCAAACTTTATAAAGATTTTTTTAACTATGTAACGATACGTGCTGTTCGGTCCTATAAAGAATAGAAGGTTAATATGAGGCACTATTCAATGAACAGATGGTTATTACCACACAAACAAAACAATCTCGAAAATTTACCTCAATTGCTGAACCATTTTGTTATTTAACTTTCAAAACTTGCGTTTGAAGTGATTTTTTTATTGTGATTATTCATATTTAAACACTGGTTTTACTAATGTGTACGAAAGAGAAGGCATCCTCTTTGTGTGTGAAATGTGAAAATAGGAAGTTGTTGCCTTCATCAACTATCGTAAACGTGAGTGAAACCAGTGTTTAATTTTTTTAAATAATTATAATTTGTTTCTCTCCTGCCCTTATCCCAAGCTAGGTGGAGTCGGCACAACATATTTTACAAGAGGAGTGAGAGGAAGAATCCTCTTACTCCTATCAACACGTCAAACCTGCATCCACACCTTTCATATCATGTCCTCTTTCACACAATCCATCCATCCTTCTTCGGTCTTCCCTTGCTCGCATGTCCAACCATGCTTATATTCAGAACCGTTTCGGTCAAATGGCTATCATCCCCCCTCACCACATGACCATTCCATGCTAACCTAGGACTACTAGCCTTTTCTACAGCTGTACTATAAGTGTTAATTAATAAATAGATATTAGAATAGATTTTTTTATTGTTGGACGGGGAGGTTTTTAGGGTTTTTTTTACCTGCGCATTTAACCTGGAACCCTCAACAAACTGAGAAACTGGCTATCTTTTAAATGCCGGGATAGAACAATTTAAGAATAGTCATGGCCATAGAATTGGGTAAGGTGGTACCTAGCCAGGCGAGCAAAGTCCTACCAACCAACCAACAAACGTGTGATTGATTGAATGTTGTGATTGTTCCAGATTCATAATCCTAAGGAGATTCTTCGCGCTGGCGGGCACGGTGTTCCTCCTGAGATGTTTCACGATGCTGATCACGTCACTGTCGGTGCCGGGGTCCCACCTGAAGTGCGAGCCGCGGTCCTACCCGCCGGCCGACGACCTCACAGTGTGGGGCCGCCGACTCAAGCAGGTTCATTTCATATATTTACGATACATAGCCTCATAGCTCAGTTGGTAGTAGCTCTGCCTTCCGCGCTGTACTTTGTGGGTTCGATTCCCACCCAGGACAAACATTTGTGTGATGAATATAGATGTTTTTTCTGTGTTCAGGTGTTGTATCATATAGTACGTATGCATTAACAAAGTCTAGTTCTAGTTACCAATTTACAAGCTATGCTTAGTTTGAGGCTAGATGGCGCTGTGTATATATTTTCTATTATGTCTGTGTTTGGGTGTTGTATTGTATGATAAGTATGTATTTACAAAACAAAAAAGTATATAAGTATTCTATCCGTTATCTAAGTTCCCATATTACAATCGATGCTTAGTTTGGGGCTAGTTGTTTGAAAGGCGCTGTGTGAAATTAGTGTCCTGTAATGTCCTGTCCTGTCCTGTAATATAGGTACACAATATACGTATAATCTCTCAACACCGGTGGCTGGAAGGTCCACCTGGCTAGCGACCTTCCTTGACCGTCTTTGATGATCCCGAGCCCGAGGTTCTTGCCTTTCTCTATGTGCTGGTCGCGATTCCGAGCAGACGGTAGATGTCGTTTCAAAATTATCCTCGAAATTATTTTGACTTTGAATTTGACTGCTGAAGTCCAGGGCCAAACAGTTTGCTGTGTTCCATCCCGATGGAGCGGGGGAGAGCCAATTGCCCTCTGGGTAAACTCGCTCCATCTTAGACCTCATCCTCACCTGTGCGAACTTCGAAGCCAAGGTTACCCATTAAATGAAGAAAGAAAAATAACCTATTATTTTTATTTCATGTGATCGCACTTGGTTGCAACATTTACAAATGTTATGTAATGATCAGCGCTCAAGCCGAGTATCAATATGACACAAAAATTCGGAATCTGCGTCAGGACCGTCGTGGCTCAGTTGGTTAGAGTGTTATCAGCCTTAGGAAAAGATGCTGGTTCGAGTCCCGTCGCGGGTTGTGAATTTTTTTATAACATTAGTAAACCTAGTATTTGTTGCTGCTACGTGAGAGTATTACTCTGATAGCTCGGGTAGGGCGTGTGTACTACATCCTCTCCCTTTCGTTATGTTTTAGTATCTTCTGATCACGTCTTAGCCCGCATGCTTGCTACCCGGATAAAAAACAACCTAAAGGTTTTACTAGCCACGATCAATATCTGTGCAAAATTTCAGCTCAATCCGTTCAGTTGTTTGCGTTAAGGATCAACAAAGAAGGTATCAGTTTTGTGTGGCGATTGACGTCCCATTTACATCCCACGGCAAATAATTAATGGGATGAAAAGTAACCTGTCTCATGGCCGGTCTTGAGCAACATTATCTGCAAAGTTTTTTTTATAAAATGGTGACGTGCTTGGCCTTCATCTCATCTGGTGTCAATGTCAAGTTATGATATGGCCGAAGGTAAGAAGCGCACTTCACCGCAATCCACAACAGATTGTGATACTGACTAATCTTACCTCCAAATGCCGGAAAAAAAATGGAATTGTTGTTGTAGCGACAGACTTAGATAAGATAGCGGTAGCTAGCCAGGTGTACTACAAAGTCTTACCACCAACCAAGTAAGTAAGTCTAACAAGTATAGGTAGGTCGGGTAAAGAAAACACAGAAACAAAACGAAAATAACTTGATTACAAATTACAAATTTTAAAACACAGCACACAAAAATGAAGCAGACATTACGCAAGATAGAAACACAATATGCCGGTTCGTATTACTCGCGTTAGTCTTTATGGCGCAGCGCAAGTGAAAGGTCGCTTTGTGCCATCCTTTAAGGCGACGCGGCGACGATAGTAGATAAACGGCTTTTAGTGCGCCGTTTAACACGTAAATAGCATGGATTTAAACTTTGTAAAATAAAAATGACTAAATTACATATTTTGATCTGTCGTTACACGATAACCTACTTATATTTTGCTGCTTCAAAAAGAACTTCAACTTGAATGGCCTTTTTGGTTTTTCGAAAGTTTATGTGCGAATTTGACACATGCACATGCTCTGACAGCGAAGGTCACGGCGGCGGCGGCGTGAGGAAACCGGCATGTCTCTTGGACCAAAAATCCGAATGGCATGTGCGGCTAGTATTCCGCTAAGCTACAATAGGCTTGCAAACTGTCACGTATTGAATACTAGCTAGGTAGTACTTGCAAACCGTGGGCATGACCCGAACATAATTAAGGAGTGCCTCTGTAAATTGTTCGAAAACGATTATGACTAATTTTACTAGCATTATATGCAACTTAGTTATACCTAAATCTTTCTGTTTAGCACAATTCTAGCAAAAATGTGTTTGTATGGATAATGTAATTACTTAATAGGTACTTACTTAATAGGTACTTACTATTTTTAGATTTAATATTTTCAAACATAAATAAACACTAAAATACTGAGTGGTTTATAGGTGAATCCTCAAAGGTAAAAAGGTTAAAGGTTTTTTTTTGAAGGTCAAAGATAAGTTAGGAGATCGAGAGAAAGATTAGTGTATTAGTGACGGGCAGTGGTTTGCAGGCGTACGACATCTGGAGCGGCGCCGGGATGTCGGTGCGCGGCGTGAGAACCTGCGGGGATTACATGTTCTCGGGGCACACGGTCGCGCTCACGCTGCTCAACTTCTTCATCACAGAGTGTGAGTTCATTCAAATCATACATGTCCAGCTTTCGTTCGCAACTTGACCTCTGTGGGCTTGTGGCTCGTACAAATTTGTGCTTGGTTGGTGGTTGGACTTCCACTTCTTTTTTATACGACTTGGAGACGGAACAAGCTAGCAGCCAACCTTATGTTAAGTGTAACTCTTGTCTATGATAACCTTACTGCGTAGGTAATATTCACAAAGAACGCTGCACTGCATTCGTCCGTCAACTTGAGACATAAAGTTATTAAGCCCCGTGTGCCCTTTAAACCGGAACTCCTTTCTGGCTGGTGTCCGAAAGTATGGTGGTAGTACTTCGCCGGACGAGCCCTTTCACAAGGAGGTCTCCAACTCTTGGTTCCGCTTTGCTTCCGCTTGGTTTGCTACCACCATCTTACCTAAATCTGTCGCCATAACAACAATTCTGAAATCTTGTGCTCCGGCATTTAGAATTCATCATTCATTCAGTCGTCATTAAGACCTTCGGCCTTATCATTACTTTACACCAGAAGATATGAAAGTCAGAATTTAGACTCCTGTTCCCGTCTGTTTCTTGTGAGCTGGATTAGCCAAGCTCTACTTTAGTCTATATAAAGGCGCAACCCACAAGAACAAACTACACAATAACATCTTTTTTTATTGTACGACGGGGAAGTTGAGCTAAAATCAAAAGACGTGGTCATATATGCATCTTAACCTTGTTTAACATTATACGCATGCCAAACGTGGCCCCTTACGAAGAAACAACCCAATCAACTTAAAACTACCCAAATAGCGATGGAGAGAAGCTACATGGTAATAAGACCTAAAGATCGAATAGGAATTGCAAAAACTAGGAAACAAACTGAGGCCAAAGATGTAGAAAAACGAGTACTGGGACTAAAATGGAGATGGGCTGGTCACCTACAGAGGATCAAAACAAACAACTCTAAATGCCGTAGCACTGCAATTCAGAACTGTTGTTTTGGTAAAAGACTAAGGTAAGATGGCGGTAGCTAGCCAGGGTAAATTAAAAAAGTACTACCACCAACCAAACCAAGCACAAATTTGCACCCCCAAGGGATTGAGCCCGGTACATCAACTCTTACTATTTTTGTCGTTTGGGCTGTTATGCAAAACAAGCCACTGGCTGCCCTTGATGGGCGTCTGATTCAGACTTGGACGGCATTTCCTGCAGTGTGCAGTGGACCGTAATCTGTCCACTGAAGTAATACGATGATATGATGAGTATCATATCATAGACAAAGCTCCCAACATCACAGCTTGTAAATGTCCTGTTAGTCCACTGCCGACTGCAGTTCGCCCAAATAATGCAATACGGCATTTATCATTATCTACGCTTGGCAAGCACACAAGTACACGGGCGAACTTAATGCTACAAAGTATTTTCTTCCAGATATCCCTTGTGTAGTATGGAGTGGGTGGTTGTGCTATTTAACGGGAGAAATATTATATAATAATTTACTAATAATACGTTAATATATTTATGCCTACAATAAAAAAGAATGAAAAAAATATGAAACTTAGACATACATAATATATTACACAAATAATTAGCTCAATTTTGTCAATTTTATTTTTCTAAAAAAAGATGGAAAACTATAGATTTGAAGATGCCTAAAGAAGGCGCCTTGACGTCATTTGTGATTTGCCTTTCTTCTGTATCGGTGAACCAATGAACATTGCGTTGGTACTTAAGTAGTTAGGTATAGGTACCTATACCTATTCGTATATGCTACAAAATATCAAGCAGTCACAGTAGTCCAATGTTTTTACGCAATATGCTTATCTATGTAAACACTCATCGAATAATATCCGCCTAATAAATGCGTTGTTATTACACGATAGAATAATATTTTGCTTTAAAGATAAATTACTTGTAGACCTCATGAGTTGATTAGATAAATAAACATCGTAAGCCTACACGATCTAAGTTAAGCTTATCATCATTAACATCACAACACAGCCCGAAAAGTCCCCTGCAGACTGTAGTGCGATGGGTTAGAGAATATGTCACCAAATCCGCTAAACTCGTTGAAAATTTTCAAATCGACACGTGTTTCGCCTCTACGCGAGGCATCCTCAGGAAATATAGCCATGCTGTTTAGCTGATGAGCCCTCTGTGATCGTGTTGCCGCTCTGCAAGCGGTACAATAGATTTCCGCAGAATTACTCCTCCATCAATAAGCTGTGTCGTAATATAGTTAAATTAATAGCCGTTTTAAATAAAGTTTTAAACAAAATTAAAACAGACGTCATTATTTGCAATACAACATTTTCGATGATAGGCTTTCATGCCTTGATGGGCACAATGCAATGCAGCGTAGGTCTTTGTGGATATGACATACGCACAAATAGAGCACGCTTATCTAAAAGTAACCGGTTCTTTAAAGACTCTAAGACTCCAATATTGTATTGGTGCGGAAAAACAGACGAGGGCAAGGAATTCCATTACCATAGTATTAATTATAAAGGGAGAGGCACATCGATGTTTTCGGTATAATGGAACATTTACAAGATTTACGGGTTGTAGCCTACCGTACGTCTGCTAGTCCGGTGGTAGAAAGGGGATGGAGGGAAGATATCGTGCGCCCACGCCAAAGTGGTATTTATAGAACACAGACAACCTGGCAACCCTACGTCTATGTGGCAGGCTTTGCAAATTAACCCTATGAGTTAGGCTCACTACGACGCTCAATCGAGCGTCACGAGGGCTTCGAGCTGCGGCTTTGCCGAGCCATCCCAGAGTTGGCAGCAGTACTCTATACAAGATCGGACCTGAGCTTTGTACAAACTTAAAAGCTGTTCAGGTGTGAAGTACCGTCGAACCTTAGCAAGAATACTCAGCTTCATAGCAGCAAATTTGGCCTTGGACCTAATATGGGAGCCAAAGTTCAAATTGGATGAAATTAAACACCTAAAGCTCAAACTATGAACCTGGATCAAAGTACCGCGTGGAGTTCCACGCAAAATTATCTGCAACTTTGTGCAATTAACATGCGTGTTAATTGCAGAAGTTAAGCTTGAGGTTCAAACGCTCCACCATCTCCCTACGGAGACTGCTAATTTCGACCGCACAAGCTTGTAGACAATTCCAAGACGGAGGCTTATGCTTTTATTTTGTCCGTGGAGATAATGTAATGGCTTGGAGGTCGCAGAATTCAACAGTTAACGCTGCTGCTCCACGAAGGTAGCTTTCGTTCAGCCGCGATTGCACCGAGCCTAAATGTTAATAATGTTTGATAATGATGTTTTTTTTTTTTCAAAGTATGACTTATTGTTTTTAAAGTATACCGTTCATGATTACGACTAACGGAACCGTAATCTAAATCCAACCAAATATATGAGATCATTCCGCTCGTGCCAAGGACTGCTTGATACCTTATCTTGCAAGTTCATGATCGAAGTACAGTCGCCTGCACGAATACGTACATCTAATTAGTTACTACACTAATATGTGTGCACATATAATTATGTATACACATACATTATCTTCAAAATGAAGGTGTTACTTTTATGTTCACGTCTGGTAAGGTATTCATCACGCTAGAGCTGGAACTGTAAGACCTATGGACTTGAAATTTTGTCAGAGTGTTCATTGCGATATCTTGGTGCTCAGTAAGAACGGATTTTAGGAAATTTCTCCTCCAAGGGGTGAAATGGGGTAAAGTAGTTTGTATGCAAAATCTTTATTTATGATCCGATTGAGTTGAAAGTTTGTAAGTGTTTTTGCTATAGCTTTGAAATGCAAATTATGAAAAAAAATACTTTACGAGATTTTTTCTCTAAAAGGGTGAAACGGGGCAAAACTTTTTGTATGGAGATGTATTTATATTTGATCCGATCATGCTAAAATGTTGTTAATATGTTTATTATCTATACATAAAAAATGTATATTAGACAAAAAAAAACAGAAAAAACTTACTATTAGAGGGTAAAATGGGGCAAAATAGTTTGTGGGCAAAATCTTTATTAATGATCCAATTGAGTTGAAAATTCGAACTTCACTTAATATAGCACTACACAACATCACAAAACGATAAAAACATAGTAGGTAAGTACAAACATATTTTATGGTAAAAAACTAGGAAGAAAATTAAGAAGGTATCGTAGGTAGGTAAAAATAAATGAAACACATAACGGTAACAGGTGTGTGTGTGCTACAGTAGCAAAAAAGTATCGGCTCAGCATTAATGCCCGCTGAATACAGAGGGCGCTGTTTTTCAGCCTGGACTCAAAACGGTCCTAAGACCCTGTGAGAACTTAAAATGTGCTATGGAAATAAAATGAATATATTTGTAAAATTACATACATAAGCATACTACATAATTAAATGCTAAAGTTATACGTTTGATAAATAAAAAATATGATATTAAACATACTGAAATATAAGAAAATTCATGGCGAAATATAATAAAAAGATTTTATATATGTATTCAAATAAAAATAATGCTATTTACATATATTATTTAATCATAAAATGGATAAATATCGATTACTTATAATAGTAAGATTTATGCCATTTATATAAATATATGATTATTAAGGGTTAGTATTATTTTTGTCAAAATCTATGTTACAAAAAAAAAGGACAAACTAACAAGTAAAAGGGGCATCGGTACCACAGAACAATGAATCTAATAGAAAGGCATTGTGGGCGGGGCAGGCGCGCCGCATTTATGCTCAAAATGGGCATGTATTGAAAGAATTCGCTTCAACCGCTAATAGTAGCTCTCGGGCGATGTGACAGTGCAAAGCTCTGCATAAAATATATTATTATGCCGAATTGCGCTGTCCTAAGCTGTAAGAAAAGAAGCCAGGTGTGTAGTAAAAGGCAAGGAGTGTTTTTTTTTCACCGGTTAGTCCATCAACCTTTCAATAAACGTAATATTTAAAGATATTGTAAAAGTATTATGTAGTTTACAGACGAAAACGATACAATCGCAAACAGATGTAATTTTGTACATTGCTTACTATGCATGGATACCACATTATTTTTACATTGTCGACCGCGCAGTGTATTGCGTTCTCAGCGATGAAGGTATTGTTTGCACTACGATTTAGTAGTAATGGGCAAGACGCTCGCGCATCGACTAGTGTTGCTCGAGATTCGTGCAACTAAAGATTACGCGTGTCATGTCGATAAAATTTGTGCGTTTTTGTTTTATCATATTTTATTGACACAAGTTATCAAACTGTATTAGTAATTAAGTTCTTCTTAGAATTTCATTTTATTTGTATGTTGAAGTTCGTAACGCTTAGTTAAACGCCAAAAATATATTTTCAGTTTCCCAAAAGATGTAAATATGAAAAAAAAAGTGGATTGAGGCAACGGGCAGAGTTGAATGGATACCTAGATCATCTTTTACAATATGCTCACAACACTTTGCGGAAAATGATTTCATGATAAAAAAATCAGGCAAACGACTTTAAAAATTAGGAGCCATCCCGCACAAAAAATGTACTATTGTGCCTTTTTCAGTAAGTAATGGATAATTTTATATTTTCACAATTTCACAAAATTGTAGCATTGTAGTTTTGACCCGGCCATTGTAGTAAAGTCTTGTTTACTCTAAGGTAACAAAGTTATTAAATTCTAAAGTTTCCAGAAATTCGTCATAAAATCATAGAAGCAGTTCCCCCAAGTACACATACCTACCTAATGTACGTAAATAATGAAAACCTTCGATACCCTAGGTATACTTAGTATACCCTAGGTATACTTAGGGTATACCTAGTTGATATCATCTGTAAAGACAGTACATACTAGTGCATTTTTTAGTAATTAAATATTAGTGGTGCATACACACATACTAAGTTAAATTGATGAATTCCCTGAGTAAGATACCATGTATGCGTAACAATAAAATAGAAATAAAATGGCCAGGTTTTTGGTGTGGGAAGCTACCTGCGTCGACACCTTTGGGCCATACTATCTGCCTATGCCTATTAAGGCTGGTGCGGTGGCTGATTCGGTCGAGGGTCGAAGAAGGCGCAAATATAATGGTCTCTGGTTTTAAAGCTCATGGTTATCAAACCTAAATATTCAGCAGCCTAAATCACAGATGGCCTAAAATTTTTTTTTGTACGACGTGGAGTTGATTGGCCTACATTACCTGATTTTCAATTTATGATAAGGCCAAAGGCGGAAGCGCACTTCACCCGGAATTCTCATAATTATTCTTGTCTGAGATATCCCCAGTTCTGTTCTTCACAATAGGCACAACTATAGTTTTCATTAAATCACTTGGTAAGTACGAATGACTCATGCACATTGTGAAGAACCTCGGAGCCAGGACTCTCGGTAAGTGAACCCCCGCATGCCTCAAACGCTCTACACTTATACCATCATGCCCGGGCGATTTGCCACCGCTCATTTTCTTTAGGGCATCCCTTATCTGCTTAGCAGCACTGCTTAGTGCACCAGTGGCACATCCACCAGACATCCGGATTTAAGACTTTTGATAGAAGCCGAAGGGCCAAGTGGCGAATGCACTTTAAAACGCTCCTTTAACACTTTGAAATATCAGCAGGTTCACTATTCCCATCTACATTAATCTAAGATCAAGCTTTCTCGTTGCCTTCCAAAATTTGACAATTTTTTTTGCTGATCCATGCTTAGCTAGTATGTCCATCTTGAGCTGATCTTGGTTGCGTTGACACCATTTTAATCTACTTTTGAATATTTTACGAGACTCGTTCATTTGATCGTATATCCTTTCTACAGCTGGACGATTGCTACTTGACTCACTTGAATTGCTAGCCGCGTCACTTATGGCACTCACAATACTATTATAAAGCTTGTCTGACACGATCTTAAGCTCCACCAAGCAGCACGATCCGTGACTGCAATCCGCGAAATCTGATGGGAAATCAATTTCACGAAGCCTGTTGTGACATAGTTCGTGGTATTTAGCTATTTGTGTACCATTTCTTTCGCCCCCATAAAACCGTATTACGATGCACGTCACGAGTCAGCAGCTTACAAAGTTTAAATCACATTTCACAACAAGAGTAGATGATCTGACACATAAACATCCTCTCTAACATTAACTTCAAGAATGGTTTGCCAAGCCGAGTCCGAAACGATACAATGGTCTAGCCAGCGCCTACACCCATGAGCCAGACTAACGTACGTATTAGTACGACACTTAACTTTTTTATGTCAGTGCAAATCCAGTTTCAGAACAGAAGTTAATCATTTCGTTGTAAAACAGTTCATGACCAATATTCTCGCTATCTACAACAGCACTTATTTCACCATTTCAGCAATATTTTCGTTTTAGCGTTATGACTCATTCGACCCATGTTTCACAACTAACTTTAAACTCTTTCGCAATAACTTTTTTGCGTTTTATTAGTATTTTCGCAATAAAAATCTTGCTTATTTATGTTTTCGTAAACACGTAAAGTGAACCCATTCAAAAGCTATCGTTACACAAACTTTTAAATTCCACGTAAACCATGTATTTCGTAAGCATAAGAAGTAACAAGTAAAAAGTTGAAATAAATGAAACCTTACTGCCAAACATTTTAGTAAGGATAAACATATAAGTTAGCCGAAATGCTTTGACAATGTGTATAATTTTTCCTGTGGCGAAATCTTGTTTTAAATTGAAATAAATAAACATAATTATGATTGTATGACAGAGAAGCTTTTGACCTTCATTTCACCTGGCTTTTAAGCTATAATAAGGCTTTTTGTTGTTATGGCGACAGACTTAGGCAACAGTAGAAAGAATTTCAATCACTTACTAACTAGAATCACTTGCACCAATTTCAGCCCACATGAGCCCACTGCTGAACAAAGCATTTTCTTGAAAGGCTGGTTCACTTGCATACCCCATTCTTGCCAGAGCAACCATCGAGATTCCGGGCTGACCCTACGTATACTAGTGGCTCTGACCCTTCAAAATATGGGAGGGTGACTATACGGCACTATTTTAATTGATAATTTGCTTAATATGTTTACAGAAAAATGTTATAAATTCAAGCCCTGATTCTCTCTGATCACTTAATAGTTCATTATTCAATAGAATGGTCACGATATACTTACATGTAATTAATTAGTGGAATACGATTTGTTTGTTAAATCTCATTGTCTATTTGTATATACTGTGTATCTAATGAATAATATAATATACAATCTAAAAGCTACTTTTATTTAACACACTATCTATCTTATCTCTTTCAAAGTAAGTTGCCGAACGCAGCGAGGGATTCTTGTGTTTAATCTTGAACGGAGCGAGGGATACAAGTACCTTGATGATTTTTTCACTACTTGTGTACTTTATTTGATACCATACACTGCAAGAATATAAATAATAGTTTGTATCGTATGTATTACATTATGAGCCCATTAATGTCCAATACTGAACAGAGCCTCCTCCGAATCTCGAGTAAAATGTGGTGTTAAATACACAGATGAGAGCTGCTTCTTCTAGTGAGATTCTTCAATGGACTTTTACGACACACTTGAGCTAAGTTGGTGGATTCCGTTTTTATATCAATCTCATTTTACTATACAACTATCTGTAGCCCGTAACTTCGCACACGTTCATGGATTTAAATTTTGTTGTGTAGATCGTGACGTCACGTGACCACATATTATCAATTGTTCTGCGGGCGGCCGGCGCTAGCAACGGAGTCGCTAACTGTATTTTATTATGTAACCCGTGATAAAAATATAGAGAAAAATCTCCACGCTTGGTAGATGGATCGGTGCTCGTAGTAAATGTGTAAGGTATTACTTTGAGCCACATGCTTAATTTTGAGTATCAATGCTAAAGTTATTTTTATCGATGAATACGGGTACATCTCTATCGCCGGGATACCAGCTAAAATGTATTGCAATTTATATTTTATATTTTTTACACAATCCACTAACTGTCTATTAATAATTATTAAACGAAATATTAAGCACACACTATAGAATTATTCGTTTATGTGAATATTATTTATTCTCTATTTTGCGAATTTCGGTAGCCTCACGATGGTAAGTGGTATGGTAAGTGCACGATTAGTATGCAGTTTTCACAAGGCGGTAGCATCAAAAATTGCACGATTCTACATACTGTCAAAGACATCCATAACCAAGTCGACATAAAGGTTTATTTTCAATGACTTCGATTATCGGAAACTCGACCAATGAATGATAAGTGTTATATGTGTTGTTAATATGACATGCTACGTGAGTGTGTATAGCCTGCCACAGCGGTACTAGAACAAATGTTTCTAGATGGCCTTTCTAACCTCTATCATGTGTTCTGTGATCGGTACCAACCAACCCAGACTTCTGCTGGTCTACGATAATACATTTAATACGTTTTTTAAATGTATATTTAGATTTTAGAAGACGCAAGGGAGGAGGAATATTGTTCCAGCATTTGGTTGCTTGGTACCTAAAACTACCCCGGAACGCAACAGTTTTATACTTAGAGTAGTGCAGCAAATTTCTGTTTGATCTTGTACTATACTTACTCCGAGACTGGTCAAGCTTGGAAAATAGGTATTCCGGGATCCAGTAGTCACAACGCCATGAACCATCACGGATGAAAGCGGGTGGATCACCGGTACTTAAAGTCCTCCAGAGGTTGTTTAACTCCGTCATTCTCGAGGGCACAACGCCGGAGGCGTGGAACAGGAGCGTGGTGGTACTGTTCCATTAGAAGGGTGACAAAACCTTTCTGAAGAATTATAGGCCCATCTTACTGCTGAGCCACGTTTATAAGCTGTTTTCGAGAGCGATTACCAACCGTCTCGCTCGAAGGTTTGACGACTTCTAGCCTTCTGAACAAGCCGGGTTCCGAAAAGGCTTTAAAACCGTACCGTAGACCGCATACACACGCTACGGCAGATTATACAGAAGACCGAGGAGTATGATCAGCCGTTATGTCTAGCGTTTGTGGACTGCGAGAAAGCTTTCGATTCAGTCAAAACTTGGGCAGTGCTACGGTCTCTCCAGAGGTGCCAGATCGACTACCGGTATATCGCAGTGTTGAAGTGTTTGTATAACAAAGCCACCATGTCTATCCGACTCCAAGACCAGAGAACAATCCCTATTCCATTGCTAAAAGGGGTGAGACACGGAGACGTTATCTCTCCGAAACTGTTCACCTCTATATTGGAGGATCCAATGAGGTAAATCCAAATTCGATAAAGAGGACAACTGACGAATCCAACTTGGACGGGCAGCATTCGGAAAGCTTCGAAATATCTTCTCGTCAAAGATACCGCAGAGCCTCAAGACGAAAGTCTTCAATCAGTGTGTTGCCAGTGATGACCTATGGATGAGTGAATAAGTTCAAAGTCGCACAGCGAGCTATGGAGAGGGCTGTGCTTGGAGTTTCACTACGTGATAAAATCCGAAATGTGGACATCCGTAGAAGAACCAAAGTCACCGACATAGCTCTCAGAATTAGCAAGCTGAAGTGGCAGTGGGCAGGCCCCATAGCTTAGCATAGCACAGAGTCGATAACCGCTGAGGAATAAAGGTTCTTGCATGGCGACCGCAATTAAACGCGAAACGGAGTATGGGAAGACCACTCAATGGACCGACGACATTGGTACCTACTAAAAATAATATTAAACCTTAGTTCTTATGTTCTCTATAAGCGATTATTTCTAATTTTTATGAGCATAAATGTCTTAAACCGTAAACCGTATGACATGACATAATCGTAATGCCGCTGACAGCACTTTTACGTTACTTCATAGCTTCTCATATCTGCCAATTTAAATGATCATTTAATTTCCGAATTATTGCGCAAGTGTCAATGTTTTTCTAATTAATTCGTACTTTCCTTAAAAGTACAGGCAGAGTTCGTTGAATAGCACTCGACGAGTTAGAAGTGTTTCGGTGATGATAATCTATACGAATAAATAAAGTTGAAGTGTCTGTTTGAAATACTAAAATAACAGCTTTTTAATAAATGTATATGAAAGTGGTACTCATGATAAAAAACTGTCTGACTGTTTATTTCGGCCAATCTCCGAAAGGGCTGAACCGATTTTGACGAAACTCATTGGCAGAGAGCCCATGTTATGAGGAGAACTTAGGTTACTCTTAATTTAGAAAAATAATTAGGGTTCCGTGCAAAAAAATAAAAAAACCCATGAAATCAATAAATATATATATATACAACATTATGTACCTTCTAGTTTTTTAAAGTAGCTTCCTTTCGTGGAAACGGTTATTAAGTCCCGGACGTTCGCTACTTTCACTAATTAAACTCAGTCCTATAGTCTAATCTAGTTCCATTATTATAAACAACCTTTGCTTAGTTTAGGACTAGGTGGCGCTGAGTGAAATTAATTTGAAAAGTAGATTCGCGAATAGACAATTTCTTACTTACACTTCTCAATGTGCCAACTTCGTAGAGCGAAAACTTTATTAGGTATTTGTTCCCAAAATGACTACTTCACAAATTGACTAAAGGTTTACTAGTTTCAGAAATTAAACTCGGCCTTTTAATTTATTTTGTTTCGATTAGGCATTCAAATTATCTATTATAGTAGTAGATTCGCGAATAGACATTTTCTTACTAACACTAGTATACTCGAAAACTTTATTATTCGTTAATTGTTCTCGAAATGACTGTATGAATTTGTCTACTTCGATAAACGACTTAGTGCGCCTCCCCTCCACCTTCGGCCTTATCTCAACTTGTTACCAGGTGAGACGAAAGCCAAGCGCTAACCCGTCGAACAAGAAAAAAAAACGCAACTTATATTAAAAAATGAATTCCATGGAACTGTTTGCAGACACGCCTCGCAACCTGTACCTGCTGCACATCCTGACCTGGGTGATGAACATGTTTGGCATATTCTTCATCCTGGCGGCGCACGAGCATTACTCCATCGACGTGTTCATCGCGTTCTACATCACCTCGCGGCTGTTCCTCTACTACCACACGCTCTCCAACAACCAGGCGCTCATGCAGAATGACTCCTCCAGGTATTCTATTACGCATTATATCTGAGGGTAGATGTACCGTTCTGGTTCGCCCACCGGTGTCAGATCCAGAATTTCCTGGTTCGATCTCCAGTACAATACTGTGCTTGCTTTAGTTGGTGGCAGGACTTTGTTGACGTCCGTCTGGCTAGCTACCATCTTACCTAATTCTATCTATTGCCATATGGAAAATCTGGTGAGATGAATGCCAAAAAACATCATAAAAAAGGAAAAAAAGAAACCTTCATAACGTTTTAAGGTACAAGTTCGTAGTCGAGGGCAGGCAGCAGCAGTAAGCGACAGCGACACAGCTTCATACAAATTACAAACATAACACAACATAATGTATAGTACCCACTTGTCACTACTGCCACTTGTCGCTGCTATCCCCGAACTTGTACTTTTAGAGTTAAATTGCTCGACCAAATACCATAGTCGCTGTGTTCCAAATCCGCCAAGACATCATCATCATACATTTTGACGTGTATGAGATATAGGTACCACCCTATATTGTAGTGTAAACCTTACTGGTCAAGCTATCCATCATTAAAAAAAATTGAATGAATTTTTATTCCGTTTTTGTTAGTTTCTGACTGTGTAATTTGTGGAATAAACTTAACTCGATGGGTGCTGTAAAACACTCACGGTGTGTTTCACATAGAGAGAGAGACGTGCATCACCCAACAAGTTAAAATATATAAAAAAACTTATTTATAAAAGAGAATCGAATAAAAACTGGCCTCAGCTCAGTAGCTGTCTTCTGCGCCGTAGATTGGGCTTCCATTTTCCAATTCTAATTCCATCCCAGGATAAACATTTGTGATGCTTACTCTGTTTGGATGCTGTATGTTTGTGTCATATGCTATAAAATATATATATATGTACGTATTCTATCCATTGTCTAGCACCAATATTACAAGCTATGTAATATGTTTGTTTGAGGCTTAATATTAGGTCCTTACATATGAAATTGGCTTTTTGTCGTACTGGCCACTTTGATCTTAAATATCTCCTCTTTGGTTAGGAATTCCAAATTCAAATTTAAACAGCTATTTACTCATGCATTTGTGTTTCGAAAACCGTAATTCATTTGTTATTTTCTCTTTTGCTTTTTTTTTCTGCGTCACTCATTTCACAAAATGGAAAACTTAAAATATCGCATTATTTACGAGTACGAGTTCCACCGTGGCACCAGTGCTGCAGAAACGGCTCGAAGGATTAATGATGTGTATGGTGGTGGTGTCGCAAAAGAAAACACGGTGCGTTTTTGGTTTCAACGCTTTCGTTCTGGAAATTTCGACCTGCAGAACAAGCCCTGTGGACGGCCGGAGACCAAGGTCGATAATGATGAATTGAAGGCTATTGTGGAAGCAGATCCATCGCAAACCACATCACAGTTAGCTGCAGGCTGCGGTGTTAGTGACAAAACCGTTTTAATCCACTTGAAGCAAATTGGGAAGGTGAAAAAGCTTGAAAGGTGGGTACCTCATGAATTGAGTGAAGCAAACCGACAAACGCGCGTCGACTGCTGCGTTACATTACTCAACCGGCACAATAATGAAGGAATTTTAAATCGGATCATTACATGTGATGAAAAGTGGATCCTGTACGATAATCGTAAACGCTCATCGCAATGGCTGAACCCTGGTGAACCAGCAAAATCTTGCCCCAAGCGAAAATTGACTCAAAAAAAGTTACTTGTAAGCGTTTGGTGTAGTAGTGCAGGTGTCGTACACTATAGCTTTCTTAAATCTGGTCAGACGATTACGGCTGATGTCTATTGTCAGCAACTGCAAACCATGATGGAAAAGCTCGCTGTTAAACAACCGAGACTTTTCAATCGCTCTACGCCACTGCTGCTTCAAGACAACGCTAGACCACGCACGGCCCAACAGACGACTACCAAATTAGAGGAGCTTCAATTGGAATGTCTAAGACATCCACCGTACTCTCCGGACCTTGCTACAACAGATTACCATTTTTTTCGAAATTTGGATAACTTCTTGCAAGGAAAAAAAATCAATTCCGATGAGGCAGTCCAAACCGCTTTCAAAGATTACATTGATTCCCGTCCGAATAGTTTTTTTAGTAAAGGGATCAATGAACTACCTATAAGATGGCAAAAGTGTATAGATAGCAATGGTACATACTTTGATTAATAAAATATATTTTAATATGAAAAAATTGCCTTTATGTGTACAAGTATTTATTTATGTTCCTCCCATACAAAACGCCAATTTCATATGTAAGGACCTAATACTAATATAATATTACAGTAGGTACATTAACATCACACGTCCTTCGTGCGGCCTCAGTAGAACCTCACACCATATTAACGTTTAACGTAATACGACCAAGCATTAAATCTAGGTCCTTATTGCGATTGAAATATGCCCTAGCTAAATTGCTGTCTCATTACAGGACACGAATATGGTTCCCGTTGCTGTCATTCTTCGAATCGGAAGTGGATGGCATCGTCCCCAATGACTACGAAGGCCCCGTGGCCATCCTCAACAATCTGAAGCTGTGGGTGACGCAACTCGCGGCCGAAGTCAAAGAGTCTTCCGTAGCCAAAGCCGCCGGAACAAAGCTACAGGAGGGCGCCGCGATGGGGGAGTACTCGGTCGTCAAACTCGTCGACGGCATCAAAAGGAACCTCAGCATTGTGGAAGAATACAAAAACTCACGCCAAAGATTAGTTACGACTGACAAAAATATGCAAACGTGTTTACTAGACGAATTCCCTGATACCGAGTTCCGAAGGGCACGGTCCATCCCGGACCTACCTATCAACCCCCTCCTTCAAGACTTTCATGAACCCTCATTAGGCTTCAGCAACCCCCCCTCACCAAATTTAAGAAAGAGATTTCAATGATTCTCATATTTTATTATAATTATAGAGGCTTACATTGTAGCCTGTTTACAATGATTAGATACCTGAATTTTACATTTCCATATTAGATTTTATATCATGTTATTCCATTACTATTTATTTACAGATATTTTAAGCTAAATGTAGATGTAAATTGTTAAGAAAATTAGGTTGCTCAAAATATTTATTTAGATTAAATATAACTGTTTCGCTTTTTTTACTACTTTTTTATTATTTAACCTTAAACTCTCTCCAATATAGGCATGTGAAAGTGATGATAGACGAGGAACTTTGTATTATTTGAGTGAATATACTCTCTAAATAATTGGAATTTTATGAAATTCCAGAGATTTTTTTATGAGATTCTAGATTCAATTGTGTATAACTTCCCTGATGGTAACAACCTACTTGACACATAATTTGATAAATAAAACAGAAAAAATATCGTATTTTATATAATTCATATGAAAAATGTTAAAAAATGTCTTTAAATAGAAAAAAATTGATGATATAAAATTGTCATGACATAATTAATTCATTACATCCGAAAGCGTGCATACTTTGTTTAGATATAAAGGTGGGTATGATAATAAATAATACCGTTTTCATGTGGTGGCTTCATGACCTTACCAAATATACACAGGTCATAACATGGCAGCAGAGAATAGCAGTCAAATCAAATATACTCTAATTTATGTAATAATGAGTTACATACTCCTAAAATATTTTCATCTTAAAATTAAAAAAGATCATCAAAATTAATGATACCAATCAATATTAGGGATTAAAAAATTATAAGATGAATACACAAAATTAATACTCAAAATAATACAAGCAATACTATGAAGGGTAAAAACATAGTAAATAAAATCTTACTCTGGAACTTCATAGAACAATTTGATTAACAACTAGTATAGGCCACTTCACTGATAACATAACTATACATCGTCAAATAATGAGCTCTCAACAAAACTTCTTTGCATTATATACAATGACTAATTATGTCAAAGAAGCCAATAGTTAACAGAACTTAGTGAATAGTGCTTGCTTAGTGCTAATAAGGGTTTATTTGAGCTGGAAAGCAAGATATAATTGTAAATTACTCAGCAGCTTGCTCACTCTCAATCAATAGCTCGGATGGGTCTTTTTTGCTTGGCACCTCTGCCTCTTTTTCTACTGAATGGTCACGAGAACTGACTGTTCCATTCTTATTGGTAGATTCAATTTCTGGTGTGTTCTCTTTTGAAACATGTTTCTCGTCAACTTCTCGAGCAGGAGATGGCTCTTTTTCAGTTGTTTGTTCATTTTTCTCAACAGATTTCTGTCTTTCTGGAGATTTTTCTTTTTCTGGAGATTTCTCTTTTTCTGGAGATTTTTCTTTTGTTGGCTCATTCTCTTCCTCTGCAGGTGTGGCCTCCCTAGAGGGTGCACCATCTTTAGCTGGAGATTTCTCCTTGGTGTCACGATTGTCAGTCTCTGGGATTTCTTTTTCTTGTGAGTTTTCCTTAGACTCTTTAGCTACATCACCATTCATAGAATTCTCCTGTAAATTAAAATAAAAGGAATTTAGCAGAAGTTTTGCAAACAACTTATTTGTTACTATTGAAATATAAAAAAAGGTTACCTTGTCATTTTCAGACTGTGCAGGCTCTTCTGAAGGTGGTTCTAATTTCAAGAATTGTTCCAGAGTATCCACTTCGTTAGCGAGGTCAAAGAGGTCATAATCCTGGAAATGACAACATTAATATTTAATCCCTACTTCTTAACTAGGTCACATATTATTGTTGATAATGCTGATAGCTGATAATGTTGATTACAACTCATTAGTGACACATCACATTGTTTTTAAAGTCATTTGACTCATCCAATCCCTTTTGTAAGTGAATAACATGTATTCAATTGCGGTGATTTATTGAATACTTCACTACAACACAATGCTATTGTGCAAAGACTTCAGAAGAATTTAATTTCTAGAGAAAACAAAAAGCATTTCTTGTTTTCCTGCATGGAAGTTTAGATGGAATGATATCTTACTCCACAGTATTCTTCGTCATTGAAGAGCTGCGGCGGCAGCGGAGACCGAGGATTCGGGTCGCTGACGGTGCCTCCGTTCGATGATGCATTGCTTTGCATGAAATCTTTATCAGTTTCTTTTCCTGGTTCCGTTATGTCAATGACATCATATTTTATGCTTTTCGAATCTAGTATCATTAGCACTCGCTGCTGTCGTTTCTTCACCTGCAATGAATCATATTCAATCAAAATAACACAATCGTAGGCATTACCAAAGAAAAAGTCATGAAAATGTACCCGGTCGTCAATGGAATTTATATTACTACAACTTACTTCTTTGTTTCCTGAAATGCCACTTACAAACACTTTGACGACCATGATTGTTGTTTTACAAATTCAACACGATGTATTATAAAAAAGCACCAAACGTTTATTATTTTAGAAAAATAGGCTTGGCCATCAACTTTCTTTCGCACAGTTGTAATGTAATGTAATAATAATAATTTTGGTTTGTCAATTTTGACATAACATGACTGTGACAGAATTTATATTACGTGACAATGACATTGACTGCTAAATGTAGGCAATGAATGCTGCCATATTTTTATTCAGTAAGATTTTTTAGGATCAGTTTGATAGTATGGATATATGGAACTGCCGGAAACGTCAAATCTGCCGCTTGTTCGTAATCGGGCCATTTTCTTAAAACTTGACCCGGTATAAAATATGCCATAAATTTAATTTTGTCACAATGTAGTAGGTTTTTAGGTCATCACCAATAGGAAATACCTGAAATTTATATTAAAAGCGAATTGTTTATAGCTAAGTATCTTTATTATTTTTTTATTAATATTTTTTCATTGGTCCAGGTAGCATGACGCTCCATTCCGAAACCAACTAACTGTGATGATAATAAAACATAGAATATATATATTTTATGACTTGTATTTAAAAATAATAAACATGCACACAAATTATTTAAGTAACAATAAGTAATTAAAATACTATCTCAATAAACATTTAATAATCAATTTTTTTATCAGTTCCGTTACTCTTTGGAA
This sequence comes from Venusia cambrica, assembly GCA_951394065.1. Lineage (NCBI taxonomy): Eukaryota > Metazoa > Arthropoda > Insecta > Lepidoptera > Geometridae > Venusia > Venusia cambrica. The sequence continues at coordinate 5,005,373 of OX596036.1, forward strand.
TGTTTTTAACTTATAATTCTTTATCTATTCGACATTAAGGCACATAAACGAGATCTTTGAAGATATACTATAAAATAATGGAATTACTTATTCAATACATAACAATCACTATTATAAACCTTTATCACTTTTAGTTAAATATTATTAATCACACAAAATCGTTGTGGGACAGTCACGGAAAGGAATGCCCTGGTCACGGAAGAGAATTGTAAAGGTTGCTTTACAATATACACGATTTTCGAGATAAAATCACTATTCTTCCCCAAAACAACGACGGCAAATATAATCAAAGTCGTTCTGACCGCCAGTGCATCGTATGCAATATATTTTTTTACACGCCATGCATTTAACCACGTCGCTTGATCTAAATGGCAACTTAATTTTGCATCCGACACACTGCAGTTCACGAGAAACTACAGTTCTTATTGATGGGTTTTTCTTATATACAATTTTTTTTTTACTGTCAGGTATATTTTGTACTTTTGTAAATTGGCGTTTATTGTCGTATGCAGTAGGTATAAGATGACGCTTTAACGAATTATTTTCTGTTTTGACCCTCCAGTCAAATTTATCCTTTTCCTTTTTAATTTTAATATCGCTACATTTCTTTGTCAAGTCAATCATTTCACCCTGATCTTTTATCGTAAGAGAATTTTTTAGATCTTTCTTCTTTGATCTTTTTCTTTTTCTGAGAGCTCTGAAATTTTCTTAGTCTTCGCTTTTATTCTACATGTATCCTTTTTTTTGTATTGTTCATATTTTTCGGGGTCTTTTTTTAACTTCTCCCTGTATCTTTTCATTTTTTCTGCTGCCGTGAGAGGCATCTGAAATAAAAATAAAACGGTCAAGTGCGAGTCGGAATCGCGAGGAGAGTCTTCCGTCCCACATGTAGACCTACCTAACTTTTGAAGATAGGTACCTACATCCTTTTAAAACGGTGTACCTACCTAATGCATGGAGGGACTGATTATTTATCAATTCCCGTGGAATTGTAAGACTTACGAAGTTTTCTTAGGTTTTCCTATAAAATATAAGTGACGGCCAGTATTCCATATTTTTTTCAAACTTGTAGGGTCAGTTCTTCGTCTTCGGAGATAGGGGGGGGGGGGGGGGGATCATCTATTTTCGTCATATATATCATATTATATTAACGATCGCGATACAAATTTTAAAAAACACAATTTCCGTTTCCTAACAATCCCCATGCAAAATAACTTCAAAAATTGGAATCTTGTTTAAAAACTACATACTACAATCGTACAATGTAAATTGATTATAATTCATTAAAGTACTTATTTTATAGTTCGCAGGAAGTCAGAGAACGTATAGGTGTAGGCTGATCATGATGATGGTGATTTTGAAAGTGTAAAGTCTCTCTTAGTTTCCATTCCGAAACTTTCTTATTCCGCTTCTACGTTACCATCAATTTGGTTTCGGAAGGGAGGTTTCGGAATGCTGCTCATGCCGAAATATCACTCAATATCTTTGTATTTTTACAACAAAAACGCTTATGCTATGCAGAGCTAGAATTCTAAATAGTCCTTCTCCGTTTATAACTACTGTTATTGAACAAATAATGCCAACTTACCATACATTTTGGTTTCGGAACGCGGAAGTCTTCAATCGTACCACGGCGCTACGTGTTGTTGCGAGGCTCGTTACCGGTTAAATGACAGATCAAAACAAAATGGCAGTAGTTTGATTTGGCTAAAATGTTGCCATAATCCTACAAATAATCCCAAAGTGGTAAATTTTTACATGTGTTGTTAAAATATCATGGTTTCGGAATGGAGATTTCCACTTTCCGTTTTTTGTGTGACTAAATATTTTGTTTAATTATTCGTTATTTTATGACAATTTAAATAAAATAAACATTGCTACATGTGTAGGGAAATGTACATTTAAAAGCTAGTAAATAATATTGCATGCGTTAATAGAAAAAAAAGTTACAAATTGAATATAAAATTATCAAAGTAGGCATAGGACATGTGAAAACTTGGTATATTAATGTGGTAAATTATTAAAAACATAAAAGTTTCTAAGCCGAGGGTGATGTAAAGCAGTTATTTTTCTACGTGATAGTCATAGAAACATAAATAAAATTCTACATCCCTGTCATAAATAGTAACTTTCAAAAAATAATTATTTCAAGTTCTGGGACACTCCTAAACCGTCATGTACAAGTTTTAAGAAAACGGCCCAATCGCGACCAGCACACGTGATTATAACACGAGTGCAAAATTTTATGGAAGTCGGTTCAGTAGAATGTGAAAAAGGCGTTGCAAGATTTTAATCCTCAAGGTTTATTAGGTTAATAGGCACGCACACACTAGGATGATTTATTCTTACCACAGGAAATATTGACGTAACAGCATCAGGTTTCAGCTTTTTCAGGAATAAAGTTAGGTACACAGTCTAGTTAGTTGGTAAGTATAAGGTCTTAGATGTATCTTGGTTCTCGAGCTTGACGAATTGGGTTCCCAGTACATCTTTAGACTTCGTATATCTAAAGTTTAAATCCAGATTCCATTTTTTTTTATTGTACTACGACGGCGAAGCGCTTGGCCTTCATCTTATCAGGTAACAAGTTGAGATAAGGCCGATGGTGGAGGCGCACTACACCCGAATCCTCAATTAACTGAGGAACTGGCTATCTTACCTCTAAATGCACACAGCAATTTTGAAGAATTTGAAATTTAGCTTACGGCGACAGAATTAGGTAAGATGGTGGTAACTAGCCAGGCGGACTTAAACTAACTAAATCCTACCACCAACCAAACCAAGCACAACTTTGCTCCCCCTGCGGATCGAACTACGACATCGTCTGGGTTGTTCCTACCGATTACAGCAGTATTTAGGTTTATCTACTTCTTAGATTGTTTTTATTTTTCTAACAAGCACATTCCCAAATTCCACGGATCAGGGATGCAGATTTCTTGCAAATAAGAGCTTCAAAGCCATCAGTTTGGAATTCAGCAAACATCCCCGAAGCAGGACCCAAGGTCTCCACCTCAAAAGGCTCAAATAGGTAAGCTCCGTCGAGACCACTATTACAGCAATCTAATCTGTTCATATCTTTATGTCTGAAATTTAATTACTTTATTTTTTCACTGTATTTTGGACAACTTTCTGTGACGCACCTAAGAAGAATATACCAACCAAGTAGCACCTTGGTTGCTTAGTTACCTACGCTTGAGTAGGTACAATATTGCAAATACAGCGAATCCACAAGTCAATAATAATATATACTTCAAGGATAACATTTTCCCTCTGATTTAATATTTTCAAAATTCTAAAAGATCAGTTACCTACTCAAAAAAATATGATGTATCTCATCTACCTAGATAAGTTAGCATCCGCCCACAGCTCCGCTCGTGTGCTATCTAACCGGACAATAAAAAGACACTGTGTTCTTCCACGTCATAAGTTATGTGAATATATATATAAGTATGATCATTAAAAACTGATTGAGCTAAGTAGAAATGTTGGCCAACTGATACCTGATATAACCTATAGAATGCTTCATTTATTTATTACTAGCTGACCCGGCAAACCTTGTTTTGCCATATAAATTATTTCTAGTGAATATTTTGGTAGTCAAATAAAAATATCTAATTTATTGTAAGTGTGTGTGTATGTGGTATATGACTGAAAGAGCCGTGAACGACGACGGCCTATAAAATAACAAAACACCAAACATTCATTTTTTGAATTCATTGTACTTTTATTATCTTAACTAATGAATTTCAAATTACATCCCTATCACATATTATGACAATAAAAAAAAACATTTTCAGTCTCTTAGTGCAATGGAGTGTATTATATTTTTCCATGTTTTCATTTCCATATTTGTCCATCTTTAGCCAACACAAACAAGCTGGATGGTTTACACACGCGAACACGCCGCGTATTGCACATACCTATAGTAATTAATTATATAGTAATAGTAATTGTCCGTGTTAAAAACATGGTTTGCCCAAATCTTAGCCACAAACAGTAATTTGAAAATCATTCCAAAATCGATTGTAAAGCTGATTGTAAGTTGTGGAAATTGAACCCGTTTCAATTAAATTGGCACATCTGTGGAAATAATAGATTTTCGTGGTAGTAATACATCTTCAAGGAACTTGCCAGTCAAAATGCTGGTTTCGACAACGTTTTTCATCAATTTTTTAATGACTAATCGCGTGCCATTGCACAGCTGCGGTGGGTTCAAATTACGAAGCAAAATAACCGGAGATCCAACCTGGTAAATCCAATGAGTTCAAAAACTGCTGGATAATTTACAGCTTCGTTGGTAAGTATAGCAAACTGTATCGGAAATATCTGGTCAGTGAGAGCATTTTGCAAATCAATGATTGTGCTGAAATCGGTCGGCAATTTTATGCATCCAGTATTTTCATGTACAGCGCCGATATCTAACAGTTGTTTTTTAAATGTTCCAGTGTGTTCATGTGACCGAACAAACATACACATATTTTAACAATATTTTGTTTTAATTAAATTAAAAATTCAATTCCAAATATATTTTTACTCTAAATAGGGTAGCCAAAAACACTTTTAAAATTACGGAATATGTGTGGTATATTATCTCCCCCGTTCGGGGGAGCCAAAGCCATATGAGAATCACCTTGGCTCCCCTAAGCGAGCCACCGAGGGAGCCAAGTCCCGTAGCCAAAAAATCTTACTGAATAAAAATATTTGACTTTGACTTATAGAGGCACACAATGCCGTTTTTGTCGTATGAAAAACCCTGCTACTCCTATTACTACTTATATAGCCTATTACTCTTATTTTGTACCTATAGGTTAAAATAAATAATCTTTGTTGATATCTTGTTTTATATCCTGCCATGATATCGGAGACAAGAAACTCTTCTAGGTAAAACGATAGACTTAGGTTAGTACCTAAGTCTATCGTTTTACCCAGAAGAGTTGATAAAAAAAATGTGAATGCGCTGAGTACTAACTCAGCGCATTCACATTTTTTTTATCAATTACCTTAGTGGTTCCAGCTTGAGAAAAGGCGCAAGTGCTTAGATAAACCAAATTTAATAAAAACACTATAAACCTATTACTGTTACAATAATAAGAAAATACTAATTCGTATTTTCATTAATTAAAGTGGGCGGTGTGGATACCCTATTAGAACGAGACGAATTACTATTCTCAAACCTCTCGCTCGGCTCGTGTTCAAGAAGTTTTACAGTGCGCAGTCCAGTTTTTATATAGGTTCATGAGTATACGTACATGTCAGTACAATGACAACTATCAACATATTAAAATTGATGCAATTCGAGTGGACCCCGAGTCGAGTCTACCGTACCGAAGGGACGAACGTCAAATGTTTGACAGGAAAGTACGTAGAACAGTTTATATGGGAAAATGAAACTGTTTTTTTTACTATCTTCCTCGCAATTTTTCCATATTTTTAACGTTTAAACCTTATCTGAACTACAACAAACATTTCAAAACCAAAATCAGCTAAATTGGGCCAGCCGTTCTCGAGTTTAGGCGAGACAAACGAACACCAATTGATTTTTATTATATAGAAGATACTACTACCTCCTTACTATATAATTACAGGTATTAGGTACGGTATTACACCTCCTTACACTGATGTTTGGAAGACGCAACGAAAATATAAAAACGACTAATTATTTAAAAATGTTAACCTTTATTTATACAAACAGGCATATTGTTTGCTATAAAAACAATCCAAACGATCATCGCAAATAATTTATGTATTACATGAAAACAACAACGCTAACTAACGTGTATTGTAAGTACTAACCTAATGTATGCATTGCATTGTATGAAATAATTTTGCTGGTAGGTATTCGTACGGTCAGTAAACATACTATTAATTAGTGATCTTAGATCTATTCTTAAATCTGCTCATTCCCGTACATAAATCCTGCATAGCCTGAGTACATTCCTCGAAACAAAGTCAGCATATAAGTAATACCTATTATTAAATAGGTCGTAACATATATGTCTACTATTATCAATGCACAATCGAAAAGTCGCAGTGATACAAAAATACTAATATGTATATCACGTGATGATTTTGTACATGTGTTACATGGGGTATAGGTACTTAAAAGAGGAAATACCTACGCAGTGTTTTTGTTAATATGTAGCTTTATTTCCTATTGGTTTATAGTATTACGAACTGAGTAAAACTTTACGAGATCAATTAAATTCAGGAACTATATAGGAAAAATAACTATTTTCAAATATATTGTCATTATTGGTGATTTGATTATTGTCGCGATTCTCAGTTTCTTTAATCCACGATGTGTTTTAAACCACAATTTCACCTAAAATCATACCACGCGGTCCAAGCCGTAAACCGAGAACCAAAATCCGGTGACGACCCGTCCACCCACTGGACTTTCCCACTGGTGGGTGGACGGGTAATTCACGATACCCTCCACCCACTGCGCTAGTGTGAACCGAATAAGTACCTAGTTATCAATTTATTTTTTAATTTCGATAAATTCAAACAAATTTAAACGTTTATTTAAACGCTTTCATTGTATTTAAAAAAACGAACTATTTCTCCCACTTTATAAATAAAAACCATGCGTTTGTTATGGACAAATTAAAATAAATAACAAATTTTAACAATATGTTTTTTATTTATAAAGTGAGAGTTGTATAGTAAGTTTTTTTTTATGAAAATGAAAGCGAAATAAATATTTAAATTTATTTGAATTTAGCGAAATTAAAAAATAAATTGATAACTAGGTACTTACTCGGTTCACACTATCGCAGTGGGTGGAGGGGTAATCGTGAATTACCCGTCCACCCAGACAACAAAATCTTTATCAGTGCGTAAGTGTGCGACGAGCGACGCTCGCCTACCGATATGCATGTAAGGCACCTAGAATAGAATATAATTTTATTTGCAACCTACCAGTTTACCTACCAGGTTCGAACGAAGAATATGAAAGTTTGTGAAAAATAAGCAAAGTTTCGAGGAATGGATTCAGGATTTTGAAACTAAGCAGTCTTATTATGTTGCCAGATAATTCTCGAGACCATTTGAATAACAGTCAGCATAACATTTATTACATTCATATTTTATACTAACTAGGTATTATTACTACAGACCAGTTTTTAAGGATACATATTCAGGGTTTTTGGGCAAATTATTTATTCAGGTCCAAATGTCGGCCCCTTAGCTCGTTGGGTTACAGTTTTACAGCTTCCTAATAGACCAGCTAGCTCTCGGCACCCAACGAGCGCGGGGCTGCTTTTCTATGAGCAAATGTAGTCAGTGAAAATTCGTCATTTTTTTTTTTTTTATATTTTCTTTTCGTAAAAGTCCATATCAATCGTTTTAGTCGAAACATCGAAAACTCTCCATACTATTACTAGGAAGAGCGACTTGCATTTTGAAAACAAAATGTAGATTTTTTGACAATTCAATTAAACTCAGTTCTCCAAGTACACTGAACCAATTAACTTTCTAACTACATAAAAAGGCAACATATATACTGGTCTGTGCTACAGCTAAATTCTAGCGGGAATACAATACCTAATACATTTGTTAATCTAAGTTCCTATAAAAATCATAGGAATCGAAGCGTTCAGCCTATACTTCTCAGTTCATTATGACACTGTACATATTTCACAATATGGGAAGCCAGAATCGACGTCTTATTACATCTAAAGGTCAGCGTATCCAAAGCAGACGTAGGTCAATCATCGTCGTGCAAAACGCGGCGCAGCTTGTCTAGGAAAGAGTTTGTAACATAGTGGGGTTATCCAAAGTGATGGAACCATACCATTGAGATCTACATTTATTGAGACAAGCGATGGAACCATACCATTGTCGAGATCAACATTTCGTTTGACAGCTGTCAAACTTTAAACATCCACTTATCGGTACCTACGTATGGGTAGTTAACTACTATTTTCAAAAAGTCGCAAACGCTTACATGGCGATGAGCTAAACCGAAATAAGTCGGGAGATGTAGGTTGTTACTTGGCAACAGCTTACACGAAACGAGGAAGCAGATTAGATCTACGCTTATATGTCTCTTACGGAAGTTTTAGATATTTATTCGATGGGAAAACAAAGTGAGTTCACAGTAAACATTACAAGAGGACAACAAGATTGTTTATCCGCGAGTGCACGGAAATATTTATTGGCAGAGGTCCATTTCGCGACGGACAGCTGTTACGATGGTGACCAGCGGTTTGAGTTGAGTCTCTTTCCGCGGCGACGACATTATGGTATATACGTACGTATGTACTGATTCTGGTGTAGGTACGCACATGTACAGTTTTATATTACCAGAATCATCATCATCATCATCTTCCTGCCCGACATCCCACACTTAGGTCGGTCGGCACAACATAACATCATTTTTTAATACCAGAGTATGATATATTGCTACCATTTGCAATTCTAATGAATACTAAAAAATCTGGTCTTTTTGTTATTCGAGTCGAGCACATAAAAATAACAATAAGTAATTGTATGGAACGAGTATAATTTTGATAACACTTGCACGGTAAAAACATTTAACTTAGGTTTAAAATATACAATCGAATGTAATTTGTCAATATCAAAGACGATTTCATAATTTAGATCTTGTATAGTTACATATTTACAACTATCCATCATAATTTACAGATTAATATAAAAAGTGGAATGTTACATTACTATCCTGTTAACATACCTACACAGCTTGAAAACAATTATTCTAAGCGAAGGTATAATAAAAAATATACCTACATAGCATACAAAAACAATAAAATCGATATAAAAATAACTATAAATAAATAATAGCACACGCCTTGTCAATTTACACGTAAAATTGAATCTGTTTTACGGTTGATAGGGGTAAGGAGCGCTAGTATCAGTCAATGCCAAGTTCAGTATTCGACATAATTTCCCTAGATAAGTTACACGCAACAACCAAACGAAATCTCAAAAATGTTATTTAAACCGTAGACATCGTAGTCCCACGCATTCGTATCACGGGCACTGGACGATAAATACTTGTTTACTTTAGCGTTATCGAATGGCAGTTGTCTACTCCGTGCAGCGCTCGGCGGGAGTTGGCAGAGTTCCAAATTGTCACGACGTCACACGATCCGGTTTGCGATTTTACAAAATTCGGTGTTACATTTCATCAATCAATCACCAGTTGTCAAACTCGTGCTAATATTTGCGCCCACGCCATACAAGATCTTCGATTTATTGGTTCGAAACTTCACAACAAAATGATTCGAATTATTGCCACTTACATACATTTTACTAATTGGTATTCTACTATTCTATATTGGATCTAAATACGTTTTTTTTTCAGACATTACTTATGTACGAGTATTTTGTCACTAACAAAGGTCCAATGTTTCCATATCACAAGTCCATGTGCAAACGGTACAAATAATAACGTATAAAAACACCCAAACACAATGCTCCCTTCCAATGTGAAACAGCGAACATGTAAGTCCCAGCGCTCCGCAGGCCGACGATACCAAAATTCATGAGCATCCAAGCTTAACGTTACGATACCGCGACATCGTGGTTTTTTATTTTTATATTTATACTACTGAAGCGACTTTCAAAAGTTTCTCGAAACGAATGTGTATTTGTAACAAAAATGCGTTTCGCAGCATTTAGACTAGACAACCGTTGGCATGTTTTCATTTTATCACAACAATTAATGTAGTAGGTAACTAAAGCGTTGTTGCTATTTAGTTTATTGTATTATATATTGTGATTTGGCTGGAGCATAGTTGGCGGTGCAAGTGGGAAATGCAAGTGCATTCTAACACAGACAAAGTATTTTTTTTTATCGTACGACGGGTAAGCACTTGGCCTTCATCTCACCTGGTAACAAGTTGAGATAAGGCCGAAGGTGGAGGCGCATTTCACCCGGAATTCTCAAAACTGAGGAACTGGCTATCTTACCTCTGAATGCCGGAACACAATAATTTTAGAATTGTTATTATGGCGACAGAATTAGGTAAGATGGTGGTATCTAGCCAGGCGGACTAAACAAAGTCCTACCACCAACCAAACCAAGCACAATATATTGTACTTCCCGTGGGGATTGAACCCGGTATCTCTGGATCTGAAATCGGTGGGTTGAACCACTAGACCACAGAGGCGGTTAAAATTAGTATTAGTATTTCATTCTCCGTATGTTATTTATGAACGCCATTTTTTTTTCAAATCCATATTTTATTACGATTTGCCTCATTTATCGTCGTAGATATTGACGAGATAAATTGATATAATTCTTAGTTTTCAGTGATCAACATCAAACAGTGGAAAAGTCATTATTCGATCGACGTTTGTATGGAAATCTGAGCGACTTGGCCCACCTTAAATACAATAATTTCTGTTAGTTAATATGGAAGTCTCGCCTGTAGAAATAAATGATAAATCTGGCAATTTCCTCAATAACGTTATGAATTTTGAGCCAGTATGCGATACAATTTAATACATTTCTATTCTCAATTTAATGTTTTGATTTTAAATGTACGACGGGGATCGCTTAGCTTTTACCTCACCAGAGGCCCTACTATGTAAATCATACGTCGTGGGATCCGAAAGAGCTTTTGTCATTTTTGTATCGAATAACGCGCAATTCGTCATTGGATCCTTCATGTTTAGTTTTTCGTAGTAGACCATCTGATGTCAAGTTATAAGGCCGAAGGTGGAAGAATCTATCTTTCCTCTAAATGCCGGAACACAACATTTTAGAATCGTTGCTATGGCAATAGACTTATGTAGGATGGTGGTAGCTAGCCAGGCGGACTTAAACAAAGTCCTACCACAAACCAAACTAAGCACAAATTTGGGGTATAAATTAGTACTTGGTTTGGTTTTGGAGACCCTTGGGTCTGATACCAGTGAGCGAGCCAGTAGGTCACAGAGCCTGATAAATATACACACAAACATGAAACAGAGAATAAGGAAATATTGCAACTATGGGCGGTATTATCGATCAAAAAGCGATCTCTACCAGACAACTTTTGGAAGTTTGGATGATTTAAAATGTCTAACGTATGTTATGATAGCTTCATAAAGTCGTTACTAGTAGTAGACCGCAGCTGTGTTTAAACCGGTGTGCCGAAGTCCGGATCCCCGTCGCCGGTCCGGAGCCGCGGCGGGACCGCGCCCGCGCCGTTGGTCAGAGGAGGTTCAACCACGCGCCGCGCGCCGCCTATCCTGTATACACAAGAAAGGCTTTACATCTAGCCTGCTCTCACAAGTTGCTCCAAATGTTGGGTGATTAAACAACATCATCTGCAAATATCATACAGAGATTAATTCGCCTGAATGTCTGCAGAGGGCTCCAACAAACATTTCTTGTATTTTCCCTTCTTTTTTTTTCAGTACAACTGTCAGGTGCTTGACTCACCTTCTTGGTTCCAACGGAAGATCAGCGTTGTGTTGCATTTTATGTAACACAACAACTTGCTGAGTTGGACGCCAGTTTGACACTTAACAGTAGGTAGTTTTTTTGTAAAATGTTTGTTGTGTGTGAGTTTTTATTGTGTTTTTATATGTTTTTTTCCTATTGTTTGTGTTTTCTCACATACCTGTTGCATATTTTCTTTTTTGTTATTATTTTTTATGTCTTGCCTGCTTGTGTAAGTGTCAAATAAATGACTTTTTTTTCATTCTTTCTATAGAGATAAGTTTTTTTTCGAAGACGACGGGGAAGCGCTTGGCCTTCATCTCACTTTCAGGTTATTATTTGGCCGAAGGTCTGTCATGGGTTCAACCGTCTAATGAACTGGCTATCTCACCTCTCTTACACAACAATTTAGAATTTTTTGTTATGGCGACAGATGCTAAGACGGTGAATACCAAGGTTCCTTACCAAGTCTAAGGTTGATTTCCAAGGCGGACTAAAACAAAGTCCTAATAGTTACCTGAAGCCTTTATATTCTCTCTTTGCTGGTTTCACGTCACCATTGAGCATTGTAGTGGTCATCGCGAACGTCGTCGGCTTCGCTTGGGGTAACGTCACTTGGGGTAACGTCACTTGGGGCAACGTCACTTGGGGTAACGTTACTTGGGGTGACGTCGCTTGAGGTATCACTGGTTGAGGCTGCGGTTCGAGCGGGCTAGACACGTCGATCAATGGTTGCATGGGCTCCGGTGGCGGCGATGGCGGAGAAGGGCTGGGGGATTCTATACCTGTATGGGATTAACAATTGTAAATATACTATTTTCAGGGCAGGGAAAACATTTGTTCACTGGACGTAATCATAATCAATAATAGGTACCTACAAATATATTTTTTCCTTTTTTTTTGTACAACTGGGATAGAGATAACGAATATAACTAACAACCAATAAATTTAACTAATATTTAAAATCAACCATTATATTCAATAATCAGAATTAACATTATCGAATAAAAATATCATATCAACTTCAGCCCGAGTTAGAACTAACATAATTGAATGCATTGAAATTTTAACTTTAACAGGCTATAAATAAGAAACATTTTCGTATGTTGCTGCTCCCAGAGTTTTCAACTATGTATTAGGTTGGCTTCATGCAATTGTATGCTTTCGACTCCTCACTATAGAGATTAAATTTCTGATTTGCTGTATATGATATTTTTATTCAATACAAAGTGATGTGATATTTTAAACAAATACCCATAGTGCTACTATGATAGAGACGAATTATCAGTTACTTTTATTTGATCAATGGAATAAAATATTCAACTGCATTAACATCAACCAATAACCAAATCGTGTTAGTACTCAACATATAATATTTTCAACCAATAAAAATATCGATATATTTTTTTATCAATTAACAGTTAACTAATATTTAATTTTAACCATTATTGCCATCTTTAAACTGGGAGATAGAGCAAGCAAGCAGCGCTCATGATGTTAAGTGCAGCTGTTGCCCATAACAATATCTTACTGCGCAGGGCATTTCCGATAAAAACAAGACTGCACTGAATTGCATCTCCGACAAACTGAGGCATTAAGGTGTGAAGCCCCGTGTGCCCGTAATTTCACTGGCAACCATACCCTTCAAACAGAAACAGCAATGCTGCTTCGCTAAAATAGGTATAATTGTAGTACATCCCCGGACGAGCCCTTTAAGAGTCGAGCCTCTAAGAGTAGAGTTCCCTTTCGACATGAATTTCACTTTTTTTAGCGCCTTCTAGCCCTAAACTTAGCGTAGCTTGTTATATGAGAGAGAACTAGATAGCGCATTAGATACTTGTTTCTTGAATACATACTTATCATACAATTCGACACTCAAACACAGAACAAACCAAAAAAAAAACAATATTCTTCACATCAATGTGTCACAGTCCCGGGTGGGAATCGAACCCACAGCCTACGGCGCAGAAGGCAGAGCTACTACCAACTAAGCTGTGAGGCTTGTTGTTATACAATTCAAATGAAGCAAGTAATCAAATGTTTTTTTTAATATTCGGTCAACTCAGAAAAGCAGTTGTAAATTTAATTTTAAATTAAAATAATTTTTTAATTTAAAAAAATTTTTTAAATTAAAAGTAATTTTGTCATATAATTCGAACTTTTGGCGGATTACGTCTGCAGGTCTTGCTTTATAATTTACTTTGCTATCAAAATTCAGATAGTTTTTTTTTAAATAAATAATTATTACAGGATTAATATGCCTTCCAATGATAACTAAATGTATCTCACCAGCCGGGGAGTGTTCGCAGACATCAGGAATCGGCGCGTGGTCGTCAGACGAGGGTGCATCCAAGTCTACCGCTCGGTAAGCGCCTTTAGTGCGCCAATCCTGTCAACAGTATACATTTTGTAGCCGTAGAGTGGAAAGCCCGAGCTAAGGGATTCCAGTAAAAAGTAAATACCCGGAAAGCCTGAGCTGAGCCAGCTCCTCAGTTGGTTGAGGATTCCGGGTGAAGTGCGCTTCCACCTGCGGCCTTATCTTAACTTGAAAACCGCTCCTCCCGACAAACTCCGTCGTACAATAAAAAAAAAAGACCTTTCGCCTTGTCGCCCCGTGGAGCAACCCTAATCCCTTATATAACGATTTTCCAATTCATATCGACGAAACTTTTCATTGAAGCCTCCGGATCGAAAGCCACACTTCCAAAATTAGACCACGGAGGTGTAGTGATACCGGTAGAATAGGGTGTATAAAAAAATCGCGGTGTTGAGAGTTCATTTTTCAGTTCAAAATTTTATATTTTAACTAATTTTATTTTTAAAAATTTTAGAAGGGACTAAATACTGACAAAATGATTTTTCAATGGTTTTTACGGATAACACGCATAATTTCACGAATCGACACATTTAGGTGGTCAAACGCACAATGACACATGGTGTCTACGCTTATGCGTATACACCATGATATACGCGAATTGTTACATATGCTAATACGCGAAATGACACATCGTGAACGATTACGCGAAATGACATACATGGTTCTGAACGATTACGCGAAACGACATACAACTATGGACTTCGACTAACCGATTATATTATTAGTACGACTAATTGCAGGTGGGTAAAAACTCAGTTTTTACCAACTTGCAAAGAACGAGGGTAATAGTTTTGGTGTGTATGTGTATATACACAGTCAGGTCATAAGTATTGTCACACAGTAAAAACTTTTCTTTTAGAATGCTGGCCACAAAAAAGTTTATTGAATTCGAATTTCGAATTGTTCATGAAAATAAAAATGTATACTATTTAGAATTTTACTCATTTTTAAATATGGAGTGGACGCTTAAAGAAGACCGTGTTGCAGTTATTGCGTTGCATCGTTGCGGTTACGCGCCAATTCAAATTTTTGACATACTGAAAAATTTGAATATAACCAAAAGATTCGTTTATCGTACCATCAAACGATACAATGAAGACTCTAGTGTAGATGACAGGTCAAGAAGTGGTCGCCCTCGGTCTGTTAGGACTCCAGCAGTGATAAAAGCTGTGAAGGCGCGAATTCAAAGAAATCCCAAACGTAAGCAGAAACTGTTGGCCCTTCAGATGGGGTTAAGCAGAACCACGGTGAAAAGGGTGTTAAATGAAGACTTAGGGCTTCGGGCATATCGAAGAAAAACAGGACATCGTTTAAATGCTCGTCTAATGGACCTGAGACTGAAGAGATGCCGCGCTTTGTTGAAGCGGTACGCGGGAAAAAAATATCGGGAAATTCTTTTTTCGGATGAAAAAAATTTTACCGTAGAAGAGAGCTACAACAAACAAAATGATAAGGTGTACGCACACAGTAGAGAAGAAGCGAGCAACCGTATTCCGCGTGTCCAACGAGGTCATTTTTCATCCTCGCTCATGGTATGGTTGGGAGTTTCTTATTGAGGCTTAACAGAGGTAAATTTTTGTGAGAAAGGTGTAAAAACGAATGCAGTTGTGTATCAAAATACAGTCCTGACGAACCTCGTGGAACCTGTTTCTCATACCATGTTCAATAACAGGTACTGGGTATTCCAACAAGATTCGGCGCCAGCTCATAGAGCGAAGAGCACACAAGACTGGCTGGCGGCGCGTGAAATCGACTTGGACCTTTCGAAAAGGCGTGCTCAAAGCCTCATCCCAATTTGGAGTCACTCAAGACATCTTTGATTACGGCAGCCGCCGATATTGACATGGACCTCGTTCGTGCTGCGATAGACGACTGGCCGCGCAGATTGAAGGCCTGTATTCAAAATCACGGATGTCATTTTGAATAAACTTTATTGTCATAAGAATCTATGTTTCGTTAAGTTCATTTTGGTATATAAATGGTTACATAATGAATAAACTTGTTTCAATTATTATATATTAAACTTGTGACAGAATTTATGACCTGACTGTGTATATTGAAGAGATCTTCATTCAGATGACAGCTGATGTCATTTTGACAGCTGTCATCAAAATGCATCTATTGCTATATTTTTTTTTTGGAACAAGTACCTATGAGAAACTTTCGAGTTATGGGCATTTATAGTTTGACAGATGTCAAAAATAACGGCAAGTGTCAGAAGTGACAGCAAACCTGAGCCCAAACTACTCATCCTGGACTTATACTAAATAAAAAGTATGGAACCAAATTTTCGATGATAGCTGTCAAACTTCAAACGGACATATCTCTGAAACTACTTGTCCTAGACTATAAGTTATTAGTTCAAAAGATTTACATTTTCAATGACAGCTGTCAAAACTACATCTGGTATCTGAAATGTAGTTCTCTTCAATAACTTTCATTTGAACTACAAACGTAGAGTCTAGGACGTGTAGTTTCAGAGATATGGCCGTTTGAAGTTTGACAGCTGTCATTGAAAATATAAATCTTGGTCATAGCTTTCATTCGCTTTTAATGGAAGCATTATATAAGCAACTCACTACGCTATGATACTTATGAATTGGGCAGAGACGCATAATATAATATGACTTTTGGACGGATTTAGACGATTTTGTTTTAAATTTTGTAGCTTTAAAACCGCTGCAACATTTACTGTACAAATCTTCAGAAATCAAACACTGCAATTGAAGCCGCTCGGCGGAAAACTAGTGTTTAATACCTCGTGTATTCGAATTTTAGTCTCCGCAACTTATTACAATATAAACTGTGAAAAACAAAAAAGCTATAAAAAATGTTTTTACTGAAGTTGGTTTAGAAAATGTGACAAACCTTTATATATATTTTTTCACCCCAACAACGGTTGTGTAAACCATTTTCTTTTCAAGCTGTGCAATAAAGTATTTTCATTAATTCATTCTAATTTACATTAGTGATAGTGACAGCGAGTTGTACCTGCGGCTTGCGTTTCTTCTTGGCCTGCAGCGGACGCGAGTGCACAGGCGTGGAGCGCGGCGACTCGCCGCTAGAGTAGCGATTGTTGCTCAGACCCACAGTGCGGCTTCCCCACTGAAACACCATAAAAAATACATATTTATTGCTCACCACCATACCATACAAAACATATAAAAAACCCAAAGATACAAAGAGAAACATAAAAAAAACAATGTACTACAAAACACATCAAATATAAGCACGCTATGTTTGAGCAAACGGGGTAATTTCAGCAAATGCTGGACACGCATAATGGAGTGTAGCGCTGGTTTTAAATTCACCCCACTCGGATGCGTAGTCACCGTGGTTTACATCAAAAAAACATGTACGTACTTATGTACGCACGTAAGAAGTTATACTTCTTTAGCGTAATAATACAAAAATAACTAGATACTAATTAATGTAATTAGTTATAAAAAATTATAATTTAAACAAATAGAAAATACAAATAACAACAGTTAATCTTAAATCTATCAACCCACTTAATAAATTTTATGATTTTATCACGAATACTCACAATAAATTATTATTCACCATCATATTGACAACAAGCTATGCTTAGTTTAGGGCTAGATGGCGCTGAGTAAAATTAATGTCGTGCAATATTTATTTATTTATTTATATATTATTTAAAATCAAACGATCTTTATCACGTACCGCTCTCATTGTAATTTTTCCCAAACGCGCTAAAACATGTATAGCTTCAAAAAACTAATTTTGATTTAATTTGAGCCCGTGAATAATGTAGAAAAGTCTGAGCGAATGCTTACCTGTTTTTCTTTATTATATTAACTTATACCTGTACTGCCGCATTCAACGTAGGAGGTATAAGTGTATATAAGTATTTCCCTGAGCACAAATCAAACGAATACCCCAGCGTGAGTTCACTCAATTCGCGTGTACTCACCGTGAATAGTGAATAGGTATTATTATTATTTTCATACAAATTGTGGTAAATGCAAACGTGATCGAGTAGGCATGGAGTAAGTACCTAGCAAACTCGCAATAGACACAGTGAAAGGGTTCTCAACCATTTGCCCAGTGCCTGCCGATCATGTCAAAACCCTTCAGTTTTGAAATATTATCATTTTTAATAGCTAACATTATAATTTAGTGTTACCTCGAGTCTGGTCTCGATCTTGATAGAATCGTCGTCCATGTCGAGTATGTTGAGGTTGTTGTTAATGTTATTGTAATCGGGATACGAGGGCGCCTCTATACGCGCCGAACATTCGCTGCCGGTTTCCGCGTCTGTGTCGCGTCTGCAAACGTAAAACTCGGCTTGATGTCATGTTTTAAGAGTAAAAAGTAGCCGACTCCCATTTTCCCCTACGAGATTCACCTGAGAACTACTCAGAGCGTGGATCTTAAGAACTTAAAACTTTCGAAAAAACAAAAAGTCAAACGGTGCACGACTGGATTTGGTACCACAACATCCGCATCGGAAGGAGAGTCGGAACCCACTTGGCCACACAGCTCATTTGAAAAAAAGCTTATTTTAAGAGATTATATCTACAGACGTTCTGGCCTTTTGGGCTGCGAACTACTGAAAATCATTCAAATTTTAGCGAATACATTTTCAATACATTTCTATATTTTATGAATATTAATTTATCATACATCAATACCACTACAAAAACATACTGGCCGCGCCCATCCTCACTATGACATTAAGAACATATACATACAGTACATGTGAGCTACTATGTCGTGTATTGGAGCTATGACGTGAAAATCGCTTGACCTTCATCTCACCTGGTTTCCAGTTATGATAACGCTGAATGTGGAAGCGAACTCACCCGGAATCATCAACAGTCTGGCTTTCTTACCTCTAAATGCCACAACTCGACAATTTGGAACTGTTGTCATGGCGAGATAGTAAGATGGTGGTAGCTAAGCAGGCGGACTTAAGAAAATCCCAAACCAAAAAACCAAGCCACCAAACAAACTATGCACAATATTTCCTCGTCGGCGAGAAATTAGAAAAATAGAAACTGTTAATATTATCAAATTTAACACCAAACCAACATGTCGATAGGTGTTCATACTGGAAATAAGTGCTATTAGATTGGTACGATTGAAATTGGTGCTATATTTGGGAATACCAATATTAGAAAAAGTAATATATATATATATATATATATATATAAATATTACTTTTTCTAATATAATATATAAGTATAAAGTATATAAGTAAGTAGAACTCTATCACTAACTATTTATTTTATGTCTGGCATTCATTGTGATTTTTGGAGGGACATATTTTTTTTGATAAGTGACACCTACAACCCACAGCGGGCCTAGATTTTATAAAAGTATATTGCACTTGAGGTATTAACCAAGAAGAATATAGCGGAATACATATGTATCGAGAATCGAAGTCCACGTTCTGTCTTAATAGATGCATCCGTTAATGACGTTTTTTAAGGCTGCAATTTACCTAATTCCACATCGCGTTCATAAAACACCATAATGGAATTCAATTCAAGGACGTAAGGACTAGTACCTACTTGAAATTAATTATTTACCCCACTTACATTATCTTCAAATAAGTTTTGTGACGCCATGTATACGAATATTATATTAAAAAGATGGTTATCATGCTGAAAATATTGGAAATAAAGTTCTATTTTGATAACACCCCATTACATTATAGTGATGATTTGTGATTAGAACAATACAAATGTTCTAAAATTCGTGTAGGATTCTTTCAAGAAAATGCAGACCAAAAACGTAGTTTTCAACATCAAACTGCTGCTATACATACGGCTGATGTTTGGGTTATACAGTGATGTGAACTCTTCGAGAAAGAATTGTTATCTTCTCAAATTTTACTGTGCAATTATAACATTTTTGTTCATTTATGTCAAGTACTGCACGTTGCAACACATCGATTGGGTGTATTGCATCGTTACATTTGTTGAAATGACGGCTTTCTTTGTGTATTGTTTGAAATATAACGCTTTCGAGTATTTGACCGTGTTGCCCCGTTTAGACAATTTGCCAGTATCAAAGCCAATACGTAACACATTTGAGAAAATATCTTGCATCGTATTTATTACGATTATGATTATAATACTTTTATTGACGATGCAACTGCTGTTCACTGCTTCAGCTTCTGCGGCAATAATGTATGTAGCATATGCGATGTATCGCCTTCTTAGCAGAGTTCAGATCGTGTACGTTTTTTTCACGCTACTTTGTCGGGTGAAAATTCTCAGGGCGACTTTATACAAAGTTTCTCTACCAAGAAATCCGGAACATTTTACGACAAGAGATTTCATGGAAATGTACGCAAGGATTTTGGCCAGTCGCGACTACCATGTCGATGATTTTGTAAGGACATTCACTTAATTTCATTCATTCATTCATTCATTCATTATATATGTATAATTTTGGAATAAAATTCTAACTTGAAGTTATTTTAAAACAGGTATTTATTCACTGACAACTTCAAATATCAAATCTTTGTTTCAGATTAAAATCGCCATCATTTGGCGTTTGCCCCTCACAATGAAATATATTTTTGACTTCCTAAAGAAAACAAAAGGGTTGGAAGTGGTAAGTGGTATATTAAAAAAAACAATCTCTCCAATCGTACTCTTTGGTATGGTCTCGAGGAGGCTAACAATGTCCAACAGTGGTCTTTTCGGGCCGTAATGATGAAGAAGATGAATAATTTGTATTTTGTTTTTCAATATTATTTTTGTATTTCAAGTGATTGCACTATTTGGTTACAACGATGCCAAATGTCATTATAATATTTATAATCTACATTTTGATATATTCGTTTACACTACGGTAGCGATTATCCAAATTATTTATGTTTTAGGGGCTTGACATGCTTTATGTAACCCGGTTATTGAGTAACATATGTTTGAACCATATTTGTGAAGTATTCGTTGTGATTTTACAAGATTTGATATGCAACGAGCAGTCCATGATTCGTGATTACGTTCTAAGACAAAAGACTGTTACAACAAGTAAGTTGAAGAAACGAAATTTTTTGTGCTTTAGTTTACTTCCTTTTTAGTTTACTTTAACTTACATTATCAAACTAGAGTATGAGGTTTTTTATCAGCCAACGTTTTAACAAGCCTTATAGTTTAGGTCAGTCTTATAGTCTTTTTGGTAGTAACTCTGCCTTCTGCGCTGTAGGTTGTGGGCTCGATACATGTTTGTTTTGTGTTTGAGTGTTGTATCATATGGTATGTTGTAGGTATGTACTTATAAAGTATTTAAGTATTCTATCCGTAATCTAGTTCCCATATTACAAGTTTACTATTTAATTTAGGGCTAGACGGCACTGTGTGAAATTAAAACGATATGTGATATTTAAATGTATTTAACAGTTTTAACCACTTGAACGTTCATAGTGACTACAGTCACCAAAAAAAAAACTAGCCTGAACTGTCCGTGGGGAGTACAGTCACCAGCCGACCATCAGCTGACTTAGTTCAGCTTTATTTAATATTTTAACGAACGCAGCCTAAATTAGTTCTGCTACCCGTTACTAGATGGATCTATAATACATATTTTATCTCTCAGAGTAATTATTTTCTCCATGTGGCAACAAAAATTACGTACAAAAAATAAATAAAAGTTTAGGGTCAGTCATTCAGTCAAAAAAATAACATTGGTACGTGTTATGTTCGTAAAATATATCCAAACAACTTATTTGTAGGATTATTGTATATCAAATGAATTGTGAAGATGTCAGCTTTACGAAATATATATGATTACGACATTTCTAAAAGATGTATATACGAGTATAAAGAATGAAACTCGGAAAAAGTACGACATCTTAACGCGGTCTTTGTTTGATGATTTCAGTAAAGCATAGAATATGTTTAATCAAGTCAAATAACGTTTTATTTTAATTAGATTTCGCATTATGTTATCTTTCAGTAAGTTCTTTTTATTTCACTAAAACTATAGTGGTTTTTAAGTTATAAACGATTTTGTCGAAAAAGCCGCGGTCGGCCGGTGACGCAGAAAGCGACGATAACGCGCGGACAGGTGACGCTAGAGTCGCTCCGAACGTTTCAGTGGTTAAAGAGTTGACAACGCGTGATACCGTCGCGCGTTGCCTACTCGACTCGAGCCGTCACCATCAAGCGGATATACAGCTTACTAAATAAGGCACTAAGTAAGCGCCTCTTTGATGGTAGGTAAGCGTTTTGCCACCTTAGTGGTATAAAAAAACGTATCAAAGAAAATTTTCAGACGAACGAGACCGTGAGGAAATGCAACAGTTTCTACAACGAATGAGCCACGCTCCTTTGAAGCAGACCGTATACAGGATGTTCTCGCTGGGCGTGAGAGCTCTACTGTGTTTCACTTCCTTCGGTATCACCACGTTCATTGCCATTATACAGGTTAAAGGACTGTTCGCAAATGTCAGTAACGACACCGTGTCGGCGCCGTGAAAAATATATTAGTTTGTATAACTATTCTTAATACGCTCGTATGTGTGTGTACGTTATCATACAATTAACAAGCCTCATAGCTCGGTTAGTAGTAACTCTGCCTTCTGCGCTGTAGGTTGTGGGTTCGATTGCCACCCAGAACAAACATTTGTGTGATGAATATAGATGTTTGTTTTGTATTTGGGTGTTGTATCATATAGTATGAATGTATTTACAAAAGTATTTAAGTATTATATCATGGTTGGGAAGACCCCCACTCGATGGACCGACGACGTTATAGCTGTTGCGGGGAGTCGATGGTTTGAGGCGGCTCAGGTTTGCTATTTGTGGCGGCGATTGGGGGAAGCCAGATAGCCAGTTCCTCAGTTTGTTGAGGATTCCGGGTGAAGTGCGCCTCCACCTTCGGCCTCATCTCAACTTGTTACCAGGTGAGATGAAGGCAAAGTGCTTACCCGTCGTACAAAAAAAAGCCTATGTTCAGCAGTGGATTCAGCCCACATACAGGCCGAAATGACGAATGAAGATGACGAGTATTATTGTTCGCAGATACTACAGTCTATTGAGTTAAGCTTCTGGTCTTGTTACATATTAGGGTTCTTAGGGTCAAGTAGTTCTTAGGTGTTTGTGTGCATATGTCATTTAATTGTTACTTGATCTTTCAATAAAATATATGCAATAATAATTTATTTCCTTCGCCATTTATAAATGCTGTTCCTTTTTTTTTTTCCTTTTTTTGTTCGTATTTATAACATGCGCCTTAAAACCAAATAAAAAATAGGTAGCAGTACTTTTAGATTTTTGCCCACAGTTCTCTTTTCAAACAGACTAATAATAACGATGGTATAACAACGAACGGACATTCAATGACTTGTACAGAGGTACACAGGGAAACCTAACGATACTAAAGTCTGTCCAGATAGAGAATCGTCGGGATCTTCAATGACGCAGCAATGAATTTAGTTCCCTTTTTGGCCACGACGGTATGCAGTAGTAGGTACATGTAAGGCTTAGGTGGTAGCTAACCCGGCGAACTTGAACAAAGTCGGTAGGACTACTAACCAAACAAAGCAAGCACAATTGTAACGACAATCAGAAAAGTCTAGAACAATCACGGGCCTTCACATAGTTCCGCGAAAATAACACAAAAGGATTGTTTACGACCGCCGAGAACAATAGAGTCCCAGATTACGCAATCGTTAGTGCCGCGATCAATCCCGCGCTCACGAGAAGATTCGATAGAGTTGGATATAAATACGCCGCGCGACTCGGAAGCAAGACGGTATTCGATTAGGATACAGTGAGGTAACATCAAGTGATATCTGAACGCGATAACAGTGTTTAGTGATTCGGGTAACTAAATAGTGTTTAACTGTGTTTGAGAGTAATTGGTTTGGTGCTGAATAAACGTGTCTTATTAAAGTAATATTAGTAATAATCAGTTGCTTTTAATTGTTACGAACCCCAGCTCGTACAATGTACTTACCTGGGGACCTCTGGATCTATCTGGATGTCCCTGTCCTGTCAAATAAATATGCGATGTATGTACCTGTTGTATTCGGGAGTGCGCGGCGCGGTCGGTGTAGCGCCCGACCCGTCCGGCTCTCGCTCGAAAACTTCCCCGTCCTCGGGGTACAAGGGAAACCTGACAATGCAAAACAGAAAAAACATAAGAAACAATGCCACTATTTTGATTTTGATTGAAACCAAAAAGAAACAGACTTAGATGAGGCCAGCTTGTCATCCCGTGTATACACTCTACATAGGTGTCGGCGTGCGCGCGCATAGCAAAAAATACACTCACTTTTTTTTAAAACGCACCAAAAGATGTACAGCTCAAAAAAAAGATACCTGTAATTGTCTTCAGAGAGTCTGTCGTCGTCGTCGGTCGCTATGAACTGGACGCACAGCGCACAATCTCCCTTCACACTCTGTAGGGCTTCCACCGCCTCTTTGTGACACGCCTGAAACATGCATCTCATTCACATTTATAACTAGCCACGAATAGACGTGTAATTACATGTCAAAGACTCCAGTATCCGCACGTTTATGTACAAAATATGTGTACAAGTATTTATTTATACGATAGACGATGTGGATTGCAGATACGAACGGACGTCGCGGCAGATCGCGTATGACGCGACGAACTGGATGCCATTCATGAATTGAAAACGGCTCGGGATCTGAGTGATTGAATTAGAATCATAAATTCTATCAGGGAAAATAATATAAAAAAAACATGCTAAATATTAAAAAGCCCGCCTGGCTAGCTACCATCTTACCTATATATGTCGCCATTTAACAATTCTTAAATTGTTGTGTTCCGGCGTGTAGAGGTAAGAGAGACAGATATATTTTCGAGGATTCCCGGTGATGTGCACATCCACCTTCGGCCAAGTGTGTGGGGCAGTCTTAAGGGACTGCCGATAGAAATGAAACTAAGTAACTTGCGATGTATCATCGAGCGCGATGACGCGCGTTTCACGCTTTATGTTCACCTCATGGAAAGCCGGTGTGGTTTGGTGACGATGAGACAAGTTCCATGATTTTCGTTCACCCAAAAAGTGTTCAACGCGCCTCATGAAGTTTTCACTTCATAAAATATCCGTCGAGCGTGCCTCCCATTCACGTACCTGCGTGAGATCAACGTCGTTGATAGCCAGTATGGCGTCTCCGACGTACAGTTGTCCGGTGAGCGCGGCCGGCCCGCCCGCCTCCAGCTCGGAGATCAGGATAGGCACGCCGTGCTCCCGCCCACCCTGTAGTACAACAACAACCAATACGTATTTGGTGGTCTACAGGTTCAACCCGCCAGAGGTCCCGGGTTCGATCCCCAGTGGGAGCAATATTGTGCTTGGTTTGTTTGGTGGTGGGATTTTGTTTAAGTCCGCCTGGCTAGCTACCACCATCTTACCTAATTATATCTCCATAATAACAATTCTTAAAAATGTTGTGTTCCGGCATTCAGAGGTAAGATAGCCAGTTCCACAGTTTGTTGAGGTTTCCGGGTGAAGTGCGCCTCCCCTACCTTCGGCCTTATCTCAACTTTTTACCAGGTGAGATGAAGGCCAAGCGTTTCCCCGTAGTACAAAAAAAAACTCTCCATAAGTATGTTATATAGTTTCTGTATGTTTCTGTTGGCCTGGTAAGAGTATTTTATATTGCCGAAATCATCGTTTCGCCTCTACCTGTATCAGTACGGGTCACAATTAGGCAAGCTCCATCTATAGCTACTTCTAAGAATCTTCTATGAAATCGTTTTATTTGTCTGATTTTTCATCGCAACGACTTACAGTGACAGAGATGCCAAGTCCAAGGTGAGGCGACCTTCTCACTCGCACGGTCCGCGGCCGCGCTCGCTGCGAGTCGTGTAGGTGAGGGGGGAGGAGGGTGTGCGCGGGCAGCGGGGGGGGCCGCGCCGGCCAAGGGGACAGCCCGCGACACACACGGACCAGTGTCTTATGCCTCTGGAGGAGGATTTCCGCTTCCACCTTAAAAAAAGGAATTAAGACTCACATTTTTTTCTCCTTCGAGGACTCACCTATGATCACTATTAAGAGCATGAGTCCTAGGATCTTCTGGTAGTGGGTAGTTCTACAAATTCCTACGGTTTGCAAGTAGCTAGCATTAATTACGTCACAGGTTGCAAGCCCATCGCCGTTTCGCGGAATACTAGCCAGTGGCACATGTCATTTCACATGCTCGACTAGTCATGGGTCACATCGTGAGGATATGCCGAGATCCTCACGATGTGACCTATACCATCACATCAGGGCATGTGCATGTGTCAAATGAGCACATACACTTCCGAAAATCGATGCACGACTATATACTTTGAATTTTTTCTTTTTAAATACGCTCGGGTTTTGCCAACCAGCTTGAAGTGCGTATTATCGTCTTGAACAATCCCATTAACGGGCTATAGTACCTCAGATTAGCAACTCAACTCAACTTTATTCTAGTTTCGAACTAAGATTAAGTAATAATAAAGGTGACATTGCTGTGCGCTCAACCACGGCGCTTATGACCACCAGATGACAGAACTATGCGCGTTTTTTTTTTTTACTGTAAAACAAATATGAATTTTGAAAATCGAAAACAAAGACCGTCTGCTGTATACTGTGTTTATTTGCAGTACAACGTTTCAAGCCCTAAATGGGCGTATTTATTGAAAGGCGTACAAATAAGAGTCAACTTTTATTTTTTTTTCTATAGAGAAACTTTTATGTAATCGTGTTTTCGTAACAGAAGCGTTCCAGCATATATCCTGAACATATATTAATTTCAAATTAAATGCTACAGTTTTGTGGAAGATATGATCGCTGAAGCTAAGCCATTTCACATATCATACAACAAAATCTTACAAAAAAAATGTATACGTTCAATCTCTAAAATAAAAAAACGAGACAGCTGTAGACCTTATTTCTTAAAATATAATATTCTAACACTTACTGGAAAGTACATCTTAGAAATATGTAAATTTGTAAGAAAATACCCCCAATTCTTCCCTAAATTAGTAGACCAACCGCGACGTTATGAAACTAGACACAAATATAATTTAGTAATACCAAGCTCCAGGCTAAAAATGTTATCCACAGGCTAAAATGTTATGGCCATAAAAATATATAACGCGCTCCCAAAGACTATTAAAAGTATTGAGCAAAACAATAAATTCGAGAAAACACTGAAAAATTTATTACTGGAAAAATTCTATCTATATCTAATTCTTCTATACTGTCTTAAAGATTTCCTTGCTGACGAATCTTTAAAAAATATATCAATAAGTTAGTAAATTAGGCAATGTTATTAAAAATAAATATAGAATTAAAATATTATGACGATATGTCCAAATAGATTGTTTATTATACTTATTTTAATTAAAACTTTTTGTGTAAAGCCCTCTCTTGACGTTGCAATACCCTAACAGGGTACATGTACAGTACTATGTAATATTATTAAGAACTATGTAACTAAGTACATGTAGCAATAAATGTATTGAGTATTGAGTATATCATAGAGATGGCGCTATTCTACTCTTACGGAGCCTAATCAAGTATCATCATAGAATTACAAATATTTGAAAAAAGGTCACAAAGTATTTGAGAATACTATATGGATATTTTTAACCGCCTCTGTGGTCAAGTGGTTTAACCCACCGATTTCAGATTCAGAGATCCCGGGTTCGATCCCCAAGGGGGAGCAATATTGTCCTTGATTTGGTTGGTGGTAGGATTTTGTTTAAGTCTAATTCTGTCGCCATATTAACAATTCTTAAAAAAAAAAATGTGTTCCGGCATTTAGAGGTGAGATAGCCAGTTCTTCAGTTTGTTGAGGATTTCGGGTGACGTGCGCCTCCACCTTCAGCCTTTTCTCAACTTGTAACCAGGTGAGATGCAGGCCAAGCTAAACGGCCGACGCTTCCTAGTCGTACAATAAAAAAAACGAGTTTAACTTTACCTGCGCCCATAAAGAGTCTCTAACTTCTGCTCGCATCTCTCTCCCTAGTAGCTGTAACTGCTGTATCCGCCCTGCCAGCTCCTTATCCAAGTACTTTGTTGCTAGTCTGTAACACACATCATTACTTACGACATTTTATATGCATTTCAAATTATTTAGTACCATAAAAGTGAAACTTAATGCAGTTATTTTAATAGCTATCTCACATAATTCCGTGGGCATTTACTGCGTAGCACCCGAACGCGAAAGCGGATAGTGGGAATAAAACTAATGATAAAGCTCAAACATAGTCATTTTGAGAACGTTAAAATAACAAGATTATGATAGGTGAAAACAGTAGTAAATCTTAGTAATTGACAATCAAATTTATTATTGGTTTTAAAGCCCTGCCTACACTATCAAGTGACACGACACGAATGCAATGAGTTTAAAGAGTACACACGTAAAAGACGATTGGGGCAAACAAAAGTTACATCTTTACTGAGAACTTTCGCTGTTCATCGGTAAATTGTTAGAGTTTCATGTGCAATGACTTTGTACGGTATCTTATGCGACAGCTCAACATAACTTAAGTGCAAAGGAATGAGTTGTTATGTCTGCTACACTTCATTTCTCAGTACCACGTCTGATAACACTAGGTACAACAAATTGCAAATCACGAACTCTCATGGTACCTACAATTATATTGGGGATTTGCGTCAGAAAGATTGATTATTTAAAAGGAGTCCGGATTTAATATAGATTATGCCAAAACCGAGCCGGTCTGTGACCAAGTTGGCACGATTGCATTGTATTCAAATCAACAAAATTCGTTACAAATAAGTACGAATAGCGCTTAGCATTCTTCTCATCTGGTTTAAAAGTTATGATGCCGAAGTAAGCGCACTTCACCCGAAATCCTCATTAAACTGAGGAACTGGCTATCTTACCTCTAAATACAGGAACACAACAATTTAGATTGTTGTTATAGCGACAGACTTCGGTAAGATGGCGGACTTGAACAAAGTCCTAACCCCAATCAAACCAAGCACAATATAGTCCTCCCCCTGGGGTTCGAACCCACCTCTGGATCTGACACCGGTGGGCGAAACACTACCACAGAGGCGGTTGATTCAGCGAGAACTTGCAACTGCTAAAGAATAATGCAGCTATTAACAAGCTTCTAACAAGCCTCATAGCTCAGTTGGTAGTAACTCTGCCTTCTGCGCTGTAGGTTGTGGGTTCGATTCCCACCCAGGACAAACATTTGTGTGATGAATATAGATGTTTGTTCTGTGTTTGGGTGTGTATTGTATGATAAGTATGTATTTACAAATAAAAAAAAAATATATGTATTTAAGTATTATATCCGTAATCTAGTTCCCATATTACAAGCTATGCTTAGTTTGGGGCTAGATGGCGCTGTGTGAAATTAATGTCCTGTAATTTGTAATATTTATTAACCTGGCACCAAAGAGTTCGGAATGCAGCGCCAGAACGGTTTCCCGAAGCGCTGCGTTCTCCCTCGCGAGCTGCGCCGCCTCGGCCCGCGCCCGGGACGCCTCCGACACGTTGCCGGGGCCATCGCCGCTATCTTGACAACCACCTGGTGACCATGTAGATATGATGCACTTTTACGGATATACACCTGTGCTCACCAAAACCTGATCAATATGAAAACTTTATAACGACTAATTATAGACAATGTAAGAAAACGTTTGGTTGTTCGGATTCGGTGGGCATGCGTAGCACATCAGCAGGATCAATACACTAAATAATTATGTGAATCTAGGACAAACTTGGACATTAAATGTATGTTTTCTATTGGGCTTTTGATTGAGGCGACACGTGACCCAAGGGCTGGCTCTTATTTAGGCCAGCGAATTAGCACAGCTATTCAGCGTGGTAATGCGGCCAGTGTCTTGGGCACGCTTCCGTCTGATACTGGTCTGGAACAGTTGAGTTACCTATAGGCCGTTTGTAACGGTCTTTAGGTAATCTGACTGATTCCCTTGTACATAGTTCGTTTAATTGTACATTTTAGTAAATAATTATAACTTATAATGTAATTAAAATAAAATCTGTTTTCCATTGGCAGACAACTTCCAAGAACGGTGCAAAGTACAGTAGGTGCAGAATATGAGATGCAAAAAACTTACCAGCTGACGCGGCCCGTGCGTGCACCAACTCCGCCCTCATGTCGACTATTTCAGCCTGCAAAAGGACAAAAACCTTTTATCTATACATTCCGCATCCAACTAAGGGACGGTACGGCGTCCAATATCAACAATAAGTAGTGTCGAATATCGCGGACGTGATTTGCAACAACAATAGAATTTAATCTCCACCCAAATCAATAGTTGCGTCAAGCGTAAATCCGAAGTAACGTATGGTTGTGGTAACTTTTGGGCACGCGCAGACTAACATACGTCGTTTGACTTGTGCACCCTATACTTACATTACATGTGCCCTCATCGAATCTCAACCAATCATAGTTATAAGTGATTTATTGTATTTGCTCGGCAGTTCAACTGTCGCAGTCACGTAGGAATTGGGTCGAAATAATTGGGGCTTATGTAAGCTGATCTAAGACCAGACATGTAGGATGAATCGGCGTATAGGCGGCAGTAGGTAATTTTCCATACTTACGTCTATACGGAAAAAACCGTACTTATTAATTATATTGCGATTAATATCTACTTATTTACATTTTAGGTATACAGTCAGTTAGACTGACGGACAACGCACAGCAAAAACCGGTCGATGAAAAATAAAAGCTGAAAAGTTGATCGAATCAAGTTAAGTAGTTTACTTGTAAGTTTGTAATTCTTTATTGTACACATTAATATATATATTTTTTTATTATACGACAGGGAAGCGCTTGGCCTTCATCTCACCTGGTAATAAGTTAAGATAAGGCCGAAGGTGGAGGCGCACTTCACCCGGAATCCTCAACAAACTGAGGAACTGGCTATCTTACCTCTGAATGCCGGAACACAACAATTTTAGAATTGTTATTATGGCGACAGAATTAGGTAAGATGGTGGTAGCTAGCCAGGCGGACTTCAACAACCAACCAAACCAAGCACAATATATTGTACTCCCATGGGGATCGAACCCGAGACCTCTGGATCAGAAATCGGTGGGTTGAACCACTAGACCACAGAGGCGGTCAAAACATGTCATAGGAAAACATATGTACAGAGCCGAACACTTAAAGAGTTTGACTGACTATCAGTTACAAATAGTATTCAGGTTTCTGTTAACATTATAAAAATTAATCATATATACATATCCCGTTCCCTATCCCTTTTCTTTATCCTTGTGTGCTGGTCGCGATTTCGAACATGCGGTAGAATTGACGTTTTAAAAATAATCCTAAAAAACTTAATAAATGACTTTGATATAACTTTTGTTTATCAATGAATAATTCATTGATAAACAAAAGTTATTAACATAAAATCCGTTTTCCGTATGTATAACTTTGAAGTAAGTCAAACTTACAATTATACAAACTCCGTAGGAGATTAAATGACTTAATTTCGATCAAGCAAATCTCATAAGCAGATTTGCACGGATTAGAATTAATCAATTTCTGCATAAGCGGCGGCGCCACCTAGAACGTAATTCAGGACTATTTCTTTTAAGTAGATGTGATCAACCCCGGACAACAGAATCCCTGGATTTTGCTAGCGGTTACGGCTGAATGATCACAAAACTGGAAGTTTGGCTCGCGACCATCCTCCTGCCGAAGTCCGGCGCCAAGCGGTTTGCAGTGTTCCGTTGGTGGGCGGGAGAGCTGGAACTGGCCTTCTGGGGAAGCTCGCTCCATCGTAGACCTCATCCTTGCTCTTGCCTTGAGCTAGACAAGGCTAGAGGTTCAGATGTTCAAAAATGACTATCTAGTCTAGTGTCTAAAAGTCTCACGAGGAAAATCTTCGCAGCGATTTCATGGTCAAATGCAAATGAAGTTCTGTGAATAGTTAAGTCGATATGATGGATATTCTAGCTAAATAGATTTAGAATAGATCTTAGCAAGAATTTCTTCGATCTTTAATGTATGATCATTAAAGATCGAAGAAATTCTTGCTAATTACTAGCATTACTAGTTAGCTTGAGTAATGAGTAATAAGTTCGTAGAGACGTAAAGCGTTGCAATGCACATTATTATTGTTCAGAATATGATATCTGGACCAATAAAACTAAAACGAATAAAATTTAATAAAGTTCGAGACATCCTCAGCATCACAGAGGAATTCAAAGTATTTCAAGTTCAATTTGTACACAGCGGTGTAGTACATAGGCGGAAGTGTTGGTAATGGTACCGGTAGCAAATGCAATGCATGCCATCTCAAGTGGACGGAATGAAAGCCACACGGTGGCGTAGCCGCTATCCTGTACGGTGGTGGTCCAATGCACTCGCTCTGTTAGACTAGACCTAAGCTGAGACAGAGCAATTTCTGTAAACGTTTATGCCAGTTGATAGAAGATAGACGACGCGACACGTCGGCGACGTGGCGTTCTTAATAAAACATGCAAATTGATGTTCTAATCTAAAGTATAATCATAAATGTTGCATTGAGAAGATTTTATAACTGAGATTAATTTTTATTCATTATGATAGTGTGACTAATACGGGACATTTAATTCCACAGCGCCATCTATCCCCTCACTAAGCATAGCTTGTAATATGGAAACTAGATGCTAATGAGATAAATTTCATCACTCGCAAATAGTCGGCCTCTATTCTGATCAGAATACGCGGCAGCAGCCATACATTATTAAATGCTATCGCCAACTACGATTGTCCTCTAAATATTTTAATTATATTTAATTTCGTCACTATTAAAGTTAAGCTAGGTTTAGGTATCTACCGCGTTTGCGTTATTCAACCGTCTTTCACGTTAGTCAAGAGTATAATTTGTAAGGCTTACTTTGTTTATTGTTTTGCTAAGAGTGAACGTTGTCTGACCTTATTGAAAGAAACAAATCCCAAGAGCATACAGCAGGTATAGGTTAAATACAAAACAAAGTAACACAAAGTTGTTTTATCGGTATTCCACCATCATGTTTATTATTGTTTGCATTTTACTTCAGTGCTTCTATATCCTTGACATATTATATTATGCACGCACATACCGCGTGCTTTAAGACTTTTACGCATGAAACGTTAGGTTCCCATCGCATCGCATTATTGGGGATGTGCCTCGTTGTATCGCAAACAACCAATAAACACGACCTACGCGTACGCCGATTCCATGATCATTATCGTCTGAATCGCAAGTGGGCGTCTGTTGTGGTGAACACCGATTGTGAATATTATAACCACGTATAAAAGAAAACGCCTCCACGACCGATACAATAATGTGCAATATAAAAACCATTACAATAAACGGACAGTTAAAACGTTCGCGAGACAGTGAATGCGGTTCATTAGGGCCGCTGTAACATTTATGACGAAGGCAATTTGAATGGCCAGACCGATGACGACGTTCCTTTATCTTCTCCAATAACGAAATGGCAATTTAGCGAGTCTAGCAAAGTTTACGTGATATAGCTTATGATAGTACAGAGCGTTATCGGCTAAGTTGAACGTAAGCCCCTTCCTCGCGGCTATGTGGGCGCCGATCTGAGATAAAGTCCAGCCGGGCGGAAGATTGATTCACCGCTGTTCGATATCAATGCACTCATCTCAGATACACGAGCGATTTGACCGAGCAGCGCACGCGCCACCTCAAACTGATACGAGCCACACGTGGACTTGACAATTCATGCTAGCAACAATAATAAATCTTCAAATCTCTGTGTCGACACATTTCCTCCACGCTTGTCTTACAACATGAAATTTGATTCCCATTTGAATAACAGCACATGCTATCACGTTTTACTAGTGAGATCGTACATGAAAGCTCTTGAGTGTTGTCTTGACATATTAACGTGGACCACACCAGTTGAAAGTACGAAAGAAAATAATATTAGGAATTTATGTTAAAGAAAGCGGCATAATAGAATCAGAGACATATTTGGTTTTTGGTTTATGTACTGTAAATTGGGCAACATAAATAAATAGGTGAATCAAGTTTCCTTCCAATAATAATTGAATTTGTAAATACACGATTTGGCTTTTACTCGTGCTGCAAAATATAGTTACGCGGTATAATGCAGCCAGGCAATAGGCTAGGCACACGATATTCGCAACAAGCTAGATAAGCGCGCTGTGCTGACACGTCCAAGAGGTCGTTGTGTCTACAGCCTACATGTTTCGTTATTGTGTCTGACGCATGTTTGCACCGTCTTCATTTACATTCGTCTGGACTCCCCGGTAGTCTCATCACGCTCGGGGCGCAACTGTCCTCCTCCTTTTCCCTCATTGCCAGTCAATATGCAAATGAATAAGTAAAACATTCGAAATTACGTGTTATTCAGATATGTGCTAGTCAGAATGTTAAGAGAATTCTCTCAGCCATGGGAGCACAAGCAGCTCATTCAGAATCAAATTTTCGCATTAATTACAACATGTTCCGAAAACTCTCGACTTCGAGTCGATATGCCCATGAACTTTTAAGGCAGCATACAGATACACTGTAAGCCCACGCTGCTGATACTTGACACCCATCCCATATATCTAATGCTACGACGCGATCTTTTAACTTCTATTAGCTTAGCATTAGACATACATGCAATGCCGCAACGAATGCATAACCATAACATTTATTCGAAATCGATCATCTAGGACAAGTGAAGTATTAGTAGATGCTTTCGGGAATAGTATTCTCAGACAATGGCGAGAGTTTAATACAAAGGTAGATAGATTGCCCCACAGGAAATGGATTTTATCTGGACAGCAATATGAGTGGAAACTCTGCGGGAAGCCGAGACGTCAACATTCATCCTACGCTATCTTCAAACATTATTATAGATAACAAGTCTTCTTATTATTCAGGCCTATGACTTCAGGTTACAA